>CM072779.1:35020000-36270000 GCA_036936925.1 Cenchrus fungigraminus | reverse complement strand
TTGCTTTGGTGGTTTGCTCCTTGTGAGCTTTGGTTTTTGTCTCGGTTGTGTTGAGCCGTTGCCCTTGCCTTAGGAGACCGAGACTTTGGCTTCAAAGTGATCAGGTTGTGTGTTGTTTGGTTTTCAGATCACTTGATGGGTTGTTGTTTGTTTATTTCTTTTTCTTTTTCTTGATGGTTACTTAAATGTGTGGGTGTTGTCAATGCACTCATCAAGGGGGAGATTGAGGACCTGTGTGGTCCGAGGACTGGTGGATGGTCGCTCCTTAGTGATGAGTGATTGACAACGTTGTCTGGACTGACTCTTGGCCTAGTATTGCAGGTACAGGTTGTGGCTTGATTTGAGTAGTGCAGGTGAAGATCAAGTGCGAAAGATCTATGTCTGTGTGACCTCCCATGAGCGGAGAGACAAGTAGGCTTCGATCGAGGTACCCGGTGGCCGATGGGATCAAGTGTGCACCGTACACTGGCAAGAAGAGCATGACGACGTCGAGAGGGATGAAGCCGGTGCAAGGTAGCAGCTAACAACTGAAGCTTGCACGCGGGGTTTGCAGTGGTTTGGCCACAAAACCACTGGGTTACTTGGCTGAGCCACAAAACCAAGGCCGAAGGCTCGATGGGGCGAACCAGCCTGACCAGGCGGTCTAACCACCCAGGAGGGGCGGTCTGACCGTCCTGGCCAGAGTGAACAGGGGAGGCCGGTCTGACCGCCTGGCTCGCAGCGCGTCGAGAAGCTTCGAAGCGGAGGACGCATGGCGCGATCGTGAGGCTTGCGTGGAGATGAAGCGGATTGCGGCCAGCGGGCATCCGTCCGATGGAGAAAATGACCAAAGTTCCCAAAGTGCCCTTGGTGGGCTTGTATCTTAAGTTAAGTAAGTAGGGGTAATTTGGTCATTGATTGCCCTCCATATAAACTCAAGTGAGAGGAGATGGCAGCCACCTCTTGGAACCCTAGTTGTCAGTGTTTTGGCCACTGAGCCTACGAAGGGGGTACCCGAGGTAGTAGATTGTGCGGTAGAGGATCGCCAGACCTGGAACTCAAAAGTATGCTCGAGGACACGAGACACAGATTTATACTGGTTCGGGCCGCCGGAATAGCGGACCCTACGTCCTGTTCGGAGTATCATGTATGGCGCCCTGCGCTTGGGTGTTCCCCGGAGGGGTTGGGGGATTCACCTGTCCTTCTAGGTACCCTGCCCTCCTTTATATAGTCCAGGGGGCGGGTTCCTAGTTGGTTACAAGATACGAGTCCTAGTAGGATTACATGGTTCAAGTCCTAGTAGGATTATAAGGATTTATGGTATGAGTTCGTATTCTTCCATGTGTGGGTATCCAGGGGTATATGGTCGACAAGCCCCCGAGCACTTTGTAGTCTTGAGCAGCAAGTTCGAGTAGTCTTGAAGCTTCGTCGAGTAGTTTCTGATCATCTCGAGTACTGCCAGCCGAAGTCTTCAATAGTACTTGAATTTTCGAAAGAGTGGAATGTGCTCTAGTTCATCTATGAGTACTTTTGAATCATCCCCGAGTAGTTCCCAGGCGTCCCCGAGTTCTAACCCAGGAAGTCTTCAAAAAATACCCATCTTGTCTTGAAGTCTTGATCTATATGGAGGTGCGATTTGCAAATATCGCACTCCATATGGAGTGTAGCCCCCGAGCCTGAGTTTGAATTGAAGAATCAAGCTGAGGGTCAATCTTGAATCTGCATCTTCCGTCTTTGAAAAAAGAGGTTGATGGTTGTAGCATAGTAGCCCTCGAGCCTTGAAGTGATTAGATGATCAATCCAAGGGTCTTCAGTTCACAAAAGCCATCATCCGAGTACTCTTGTAGCGTCTAGCCCCCGAGATTACGAACCAAGTGAGCTATATGAGCCACGTTGAGTAGTTATTGGAGTTGAGCCCCCGAGCTGAAGAACGAACGGAGCATGCTGAAGTTGTCTCTGAGTAGTAATTTGGCTTGAAGTCGTTGTACTTGAGAAGTAGCATAGACTACTCGAGTTGTCTTCGAGTGGTAATGTTGCCGTCAGAGTGGACTTTAGATGCGACCGTAGTCGACTTTATACCGTCAGAGCGGACTTTAGATGCGACCGAAGTCGACTTTTAGATTGCCGCACAGAGCGGACTTTAGAATGCGACTAGAGTAGTCGACTTTGTGATGCGACTAGAGTAGTCGACTTAGAGATGCGACTTGAGTAAGTCGACTTTGTGCTGCGCGGAGCAGACTTTAGAATGCGACTTGAGTAAGTCAACTTTATGCTACGCGGAGCAGACTTTAGAATGCGATTTGAGAAAGTCGACTTTATGCCACGCGGAGTGGACTTTGTGTACTTCGAGCCAAGAATGAAACCCGAAACACAAAGCTGAAAAGCCAAAAAAGCACGTTCCGGAAGGCAAAAAAGCGAATTAAAAACAGAAAAACGAATTGTTTTGCCTCCGGAGCCGTCTGGAAAAAACATATTGCGTCGAGAACAATGTTCGAATACACTATTGAGTAATAGTGTCTTAAGTACCTCTGAGGCTATGAGTCTAGTGAGAGAGTACTCGCAAGCACATTGTACAGAGTTTACAATGTCTGGATACACTATTGAGTAATGGTGTCTTAAGTACCTCTGAGGCTATGAGCCTAATGAGAGAGTACTCGCAAGAATGTTCTGAAGAACTAGTAAGACCGTAGGAGACAGTGTGATGAACTCAATGTGTTGGAGTTCCACTGAGACCCTACTATGAAGGGTGTTACTCTAGGCTACAGCCTCTTGATTAAATAGAACAAGGACAACATGTGCCACTTATTGCTCTATACGACACGGAGTCGTCTGGAGAGGGTTATCATGACCCCCTACGAGTTGTCGCAGCCGAAGCCGCCTGGAGAGGATTGTCATGATCCCTTACGAGTAGTCGCAGCCGAAGCCGCCTGGAGAGAGAGTAGCTCAAATCCAAAAGCTGCTTACAGCTGAGTAGTCGCCTGGATCAGAAAACCGGATATAGCTAGGTAATCGCCTGGACCTGAGAATCACTTACAGCCTGGGATCGGCATAGAAGCAGGAACCCAGAGTAAGGATCGGATGGTAACAGGGAGGCCTTAGAGTATGGATCGGCATGATAAGACCCAGGGTAAGTTGGGTAGAGCGAGAGTACTTAGGGCCATGTGTTTCAGACCCATGGTACGAAGAGTGAAGACCACGTGCAGCTAGGTACCATCGTTGCCAGGACGCGAGGGCCACTTACAGCTAGGTTCCATCGAAGCTTACACACGCAGAAGGTGCGACCAGAGTCGACTTTAAATTGCCACACAGAGTGGACTTTAAGAATGCGACTTGAGTAAGTCGACTTTGTGATGCAACTAGAGTAGTCGACTTTATGCCATTTAGAATGGACTTTGTAAATGCGACTTGAGTAAGTCGACTTTAGATTGCCGCGCGGAGCAGACTTTAGAAGTTGCCTCCTTGGGATAGCCCCCGAGTTGATGGAGTGAGCTCACGGTGACTTGTTGATATGTCCCAAGAGTAGTCGACACAGTGTAGCTCTCGTAAAAAAATCCGTTGAGAAGCGTTCACAAATAAGTAGTCCTTGGCGTGTTGTCCTGCATGCGCAAAACAAGCCAAAGAAGAAGAAAAAAGTAATCATTTAAAATCAATGACTTACTGATACCGCAAGAGCGGTCTGGAGATACGACCGAAGTCGGCTTGTACCGTCGGAGCGGGTTTTGAATGAACTCGTGGACGAGTGTTGACGAAGTCGACTAGTCGGAGGCGGGTCCGACTAGTTGTGGGAGGCGTAGAAGCCGTTCTCGACTAGTTTTCCAGAAGAAACTAGCCGAGAAGAGTAGCCGAAGTAGTCCACGATGAGTTGGTGTGGCCGCAAGATGATGTCGAGGCGGTGCACGGCGTAGTCAAAGTAGAGCCGGTGCAACCAGACGATGAGTAGTCGAACCGCGAGACAGAGTGACCGGGCGCACGGCGAGAGCCAGTACGACCGACCGACGAGAAATCGAGCAGCGAGGCGACACGTCCGGATGCACGGCATAGGCGCAGTAGAGCCGGTGCAACCAGACGATGAGTAGTCGAGCCGCGAGACAGAGTGACCGGGCGCACGGCGAGAGCCAGTGCGACCGACCGACGAGAAGTCGAGCAGCAAGGCGGTGCGTCCGGATGCACATCATAGGCGCAGTAGAGCCGGTGCAACCAGATGATGAGTAGTCGAGCCGCGAGACAGAGTGATCGGGCGCACGGCGAGAGCCAGTACGATCGACCGACGAGAAATCGAGCAGCGAGGCGACACGTCCGGATGCACGGCATAGGCGCAGTAGAGCCGGTGCAACCAGACGATGAGTAGTCGAGCCGCGAGACAGAGTGACCGGGTGCATGGAGAGAGCCAGTGCGACCGACCGACGAGAAGTCGAGCAGCAAGGCGGCGCGTCCGGATGCACGGCATAGGCGCAGAAAAGCCGGTGCAACCAGACGATGAGTAGTACTCGAGTAGTTGAAGTAGTCGACGGCGAGGGGCTGAGACGGATGTTGACGTAGTCATACTCGGGTACGTCTTCTCGTGTGCGCCAAGTGATGGTCTTGATGTCTTGCCTGGTAGACTTGTCGGTGTACGCATAGCGAAGTAATCCATGCTCTTCATGTGCGGGTCACCAGAACCAAGCAATCATCAAATTGATTTTTTTTTCACTCGTACGAGGCATCAATTCGATTCCAAAATGTAGAGAAGTCCTGGACGAAAACCGCCAAGGCAATAATGGGATGCAGAGTCCTTCTCCCACGTGGACAGCAGATAATTTCAACATGGAAACTGACGACTCGTCGAATTGAAATCCGGGACGGAAAAAATATTGGAGTTGATCTCGTCTGGAACTTGGACGCGGAGATTCGACAAGTTGTCGATGGCGACATGTCTATTCGCTGTAATGCTTAGTAGACTGATCTTGAGGTCCTTCGAATTCGCCTGATGATCTTGACGATCAGCCCTACCTGGCGCGCCAGCTGTCAGTGTTTTGGCCACTGAGCCTACCAAGGGGGTACCCGAGGTAGTAGATTGTGCGGTGGTGGATCGCCAGACCTGGAACTCAAAAGTATGCGCGAGGACACGAGACACAGATTTATACAGGTTCGGGCCGCCAGAATAGCGGACCCTACGTCTTGTTTGGAGTATCATGTATGGCGCCCTGCGCTTGGGTGTTCCCCGGAGGGGTTGGGGGATTCACCTATCCTCCTAGGTACCCTGCCCTCCTTTATATAGTCCAGGGGGCGGGTTCCTAGTCGGTTACAAGATAGGGGTCCTAGTAGGATTACATGGTACAAGTCCTAGTAGGATTACAAGGATTTATGGTATGAGTTCGTATTCTTCCATGTATAGGTACCCAGGGGTATATGGTCGACACTAGTTCATTTGCTTTCCTCTTTTGTTTTCCTTAGGCCTAGCTTGAGAGCTTCATGAGAGATCTTGTGAGAGGGTTGGATGTTCGGGCGGCTTGCTAGACCTTGTATGAACCTTTCATGGCATGTATAGAAGCTTCGGCGTGGTTCATCTAGTCTCTCTTTGTCTCCCGGCGTTTTCCCTTTTGGTGATTTTTAGAGCTCTTTTTGGGGATTTTGTTGGTGGCTTGTTTGAGGAGTTTCTTGGAGGGATTCTTGTTGGGTATCACACATGAGGTCTTCGTGCCCCTTTTCTTGGTGATTTTGCCCCAGAAATCTCTTGGGAAATCCTTCGATTTGGGTGGATTTCGGAGTTCTTGGAGTTCATGACTTAGAGACCTTCGATTCGCGATTCCTCTTGATTGGATGGGTTTCGGTGGATATCCTTTGGTGGAGAGGTCATTCATGAGGTGACCCAGCTATCTCTGAAGTTTCGTTGCAATCCGTGGAGTGAATCGGGAGATCGGGTGAAGGGAAATTCAGGGATAACCCGCGGCCAGATTCTGGAGAGGAGGCGGTCTGACCGCCCAGGGTACGCGGTCTGACCGCCCTGGGTACACGGTCTGACCGCCCTGGGGGTTTCGCGAGGGAAGTTTTGGTTTTCCGGTGATTTCTATGATAGCTTGTTTGCCTTGATCAGAGGAGTTTCCAGGCGAAATCTTGGGTCGTTTTGGAGTCGTGAGCTTCGAGTTGTGGTTTTGGGAAATTCCAGGCCTAGGCGGTCTGACCGCCCTGTCCATGCAGTCTGACCGCCCCTGGTAGGAAATTTCCCGTGTGTGGTTTCTGCTGTTGTGTGTGCATAGGTGTGTTGCTTGCTGGTGAGGTTTGCTCCTAGGATCAGTAGCACTCCAGTGGCTACGTGATCTTGGCTAACATGCAGATAGAGTGGTGAAAGTGATTTTGGGATTGAGGCCGTGTTCATCTCGTTGGAGGAGCTATCTCCCTCAAGAATGAATTTTTATCAGCTCCCATTCACTCCCCCCTCTCTGGTCGCCCAATCCGGTCCTTCAATAGGTATCAGAGTTGGTTACAGATCTTTTTGATTCTAACCAGTCTAAGATCCAAAGATGGGTGACTACAGAAAGGGGTCGGGTCCTCCGCACTTCGATGGGAAGAACTACCAGATGTGGGAGAGGCGCATGGGCGTGTTCTTGCGTGGGAAAGGACAATTGATCTGGGATGTGACGCAAAATGAACATTATGTCATCCCGGACGATTTCATCCTCCCAGGTGCTCGGGACATGTGTGAGGCCAACAGCAAGGTCGTTGATTACTTGTTCCGTGCTCTGTGTGTAACATCCCGCAATTTTATTACGGAATGTTATTAGTAAAAATGAGGATTTAAAAATTTTTGGTGAATTATTTGAGTGCTTGATAATTTAAATAAGGATGTCTTCTATTTTCTCTCCTAAATCCCTAGATTTAATTTTGAGCTAATTAAAAATTCATAGGAAATATAAAATGCTAGTGTGAGAACTCTGGAGTTCATTGGCTTTTATTTGGATTTTATTTGTGTGAGAATCAAATTTGAATTCTAAATTCAAATTTGAATCTAAAAAGAATAGGGTTAAGGGTTTAAGGAAATAGGAAAAGCCTTCTTACCTTGTTGGGCCTCTAGTCCACAACCGAAGTCTGTTGAAGGCCCTCCTTCTCTTTTTCTCAAACCCACAACGCACCCCGCGCTCCGCCGGCCCAGCTAGCTCCGCGGCCCAGCAGCCCACGCGCGCCCTCCTCTCTTCTCTCACGTTGACGCGCGGACCCCACTTGTCATCTGCCACATCGCCTCTCACCTTTTCCCCCTTTCGCCGCGCCGCGCCAATCCGGCGAGCGCCAGGTCGACGAGCTCGCCGTACGCGCCCGTGGCGAAGGCTTGGATGCACGCCACCTCGGCCGCGCCTCATCCAGCCGTCCACACCGCACCGCGCCGCCTATAAAAACACCACCGCGGCCGCATCCGCTAGACCTAGCCACCATTGGGGTTTTCCCCTGTCTCCATCGCTGTGCCTGAGGAAAAAGAGGAAGGGGAGGAGAAGGAGGCGGGGAGGCCGTCCGAGGGAGCGCGCCACGACGCCGGAGCCGTCCGCGGGAGTTGATCGACGAGAAACCGGCGCCGTCCCTGCCGAAGCCGCCGCGCACCTCTACTTCCCCTGCTCCGACCCGTTCCGCCGCCGTCCTGCTCCGCCACCCTACACCGCCGCTCTGCACGTCGACCAGTGGTCACCAGGTGAGCCCGTTGACCTCCTCTCTCCTGTGTGTGCCGGCCTTCGCGCTGAGGGGAGAAAGACCCCGCCTTGACCTCGTGTTCGACCTCGCACGCGCCGCGCCGCCGCAGCTGACCGCCGTCGCTTCTGTCGCCGGCCATCGAGCCATGCCTTACGCCTGCAGGTGCCGCTGCCTTCATCGACGCGCGCGCGGTCACCGCCTTGCCCTGATTCTTTTCCCTGTGTGCACGCCGGAGACCTTGAGGTCCTGCTCGTCGCGTCGCCGTGGCCTTTGCCGCGCGGGTTGCCGTTGTGCACGCGCGAGCAGGAGGAAAAGGTAACGCCTTTGGGGCCTCTCCGTGCACGTCTCACCGCCGGCGCAGCCGCGCACTCACGCGCGTCCTCGCCTGGCCGCGGGAGCCACGCCTTCGCCGCGCCGGTCTGGGCTCCGCCATGGCCGCGCCGGCCCTGCGCACTCAGGCAAGGGGCAAAAGCCCCAGCTTTTGGTTTGTTTGCACTCACTTGATGCACGCACGCGCGCATCTGGCGCTTTGGCGCAACCACACGTCGTCGCCGGTGATCGCCGATCTGCACCACCGCGCTCGTCCTTGCGCCACCGCCGTCGCGGCCTTCTCCGGCCAAAGGTCCGGCCTTTCTTGGCCTCGGCAGGTGCGCAAGCCTCTCCCGAGTCGAGCCCTGTCATTTGTTGGCCGGCACGCTGCACACCTCACCGCCGGCGAGCCTTACCGCGCCGGGGAGGCCTCAGCGGCATTTCGCCGAACACGTGACAGCGCCGGGCCTTAAGCCCTGGGGTTTTACCCCACACGCACACACACACGCTCGTGACACCGTAGAGGATCCGGAGGATCCCGTGCGGCTGGCCAACCCCGGCCGATCCACACGCCCGCACGCACCGCGCCGCGCCGCAGCGGATCGCCCAGGATCCGCCGCGCCGTGCCACGCCAGGCCGCCACGCAGGCAGCCACACGTGCAGCCGCTGGCTATAAGCCAAGCACGTGGCTGCCGCGTCAGCCGAGGAGCCGGCTAGCAGCTGGCTATAAGCCCTTTTAGAGATAGCTTGAGATAGATAAAAGCTAGCCTAAAGTCTGCAATATTGTATATGCGTATTTGATTTTCAGAAATCTATTTTCTCTTTGGAAATTCATAATAAATCCGTTTTAACTCCAAAAAATGCAAAACCTTTTCTGAAAATCTTCTAAAGTCTCAAACTACGTGCTAGGCTAGAGTTTGCCTCTTTTTGGGTCTTATTTGTTCTTCCTCTGGGATTTAATTGCATAGCAGCCTTGTTTATTTATTTAATTACGATTCTAGGAGCCGCCGGAGCCGGAGAGCTGAACCAGGACTACGACGACGACCTCGGCTACGACGACTACTCGCACCCAGGTTCACGCCCGACCTACTTAGAATGCCCATTAGGCATTGCTTTAGAACTGCTAGCGCTTTACTTATGCATGATGATGGATATGATGAAACCCCTGCACTGCCCTTTTAAATACCTTGTCCTTGATTGACCTACTACTACTACTACTACTACTTTATTTACGCGTGATGATACGCTGAGCTTGCGCTGCATGTGTTGGGATTATGTGGTAGTTTCTTGGCGTGTGTGGGGAAAAACCGGCACGAGAAGGTGTTTTTGGGATACTTGGCGGGGGTGAGCTCAAGACAACCCGATCCGGGATCGGGGGCCAGGGATCATCTTCTCGGGCGATGCCCAGTTTGGTGCCTATGGTGGGTACACTGTTTTAGGAGCACAGGTGTTGGGGTTTTTGTGATGACTTGGAGGATAGGAGCTCGCCCTGGTCTGAAACCGAGTGGGTCACTTTGTTACACGGGACTTTCATACACACCACCTCGCCGAGAGTGGGGATAGGGCCGTTTCGACCCTAGCAAGTGCGATGCCATACCTGCTAGCAGGATAGAGGGTATCAGTGAGAGGGTATAGGGTGAAAGTCCCTTCCCTTTTGGGTGCTCCCCGTGTGGCCACACGGGGGCATGTTCACAGTTCTGGGGTGGTCCTTTGCGAGGGACCGCATCGAGACCCGGATGTAGGATGGAATCGTAACTCCTAGGTGTTCGTTCGGTTGGGTAGGCTCGGTCGGCCGTACACCATTTGGGTGCTATTCCGAGTTGGGTACTGGTGTACACGCTCTGCAGAGTTTTTAGATCTATACGTATAGCCACGTCCTCGGTTATGGACATGCCCGATGTTTACTCCGACTCTTACATTTTGGGATTTCTACCTTCCCCCTTATAGGATGAGAGTGTATGGTGAGCCGTGGTTGTACTCGGGGAGAGGAGAGTTGCTCCCTCTGCCTCGCGGATCCGGGTGCAATCATTGAGGTGCGAGGAGTGGGAGTTCTCGCACCGACCCTAGATGGAGATAGGATCTGGTGACGGTGATCTAGGCGACCAGGTGTAACCATTTGTAGATGAGAGTTTGGGAAATGGTGGGAATATGGAGATGTTATTCTATTTATATTACTGCTGCTGCTTAGGAAACCCAGCCTCTACCTTGTTCCTTTCTTTACCTTTAGAAGTAGGCCACTTAAAGCTTGCATACGGTTGGTGATGTGGACCTATCCCGAACCTTGGGGATAGCCCCTGAGCTTGCAGGGTACGAGTCAGACTTCGACAACAACGTCGACGGATGGTACGATTGAGGGGCACGTCGCTTCGCTCAAGGATGCCTATGGGAGGGAAGAATAAAGATGGAGACACCTTCTGGAAGCTAGCTACCGCTGCGTAGGCTCTTATTCATGTTATTCCGCCAAGAGGCGTGTACTGATGTACTCCGTTATTCTGGATATGTAATAATATTCGTACTCTGATGCTTTATTTCATTGTATGGTTGTGATATTTATCTGTGATGGATGTCTGTGCGTGATAGAGTCTGATCCAGGGACTATCACGAGTTCAGAATGACGGGTTTGCCTATTTTGAAAACCTGGGTCGTTACACTGTGTGCCACGGAGTTCGATCGTGTGTACTCAGAGAAAGTGGCTGACAAGATTTGGGCTAAGTTGAGGAATGCTCATGTTGGGAATGCTCAGGTTCAGGCGCGCTTGTTTGCCACTCGCTGGAGAGAGTGCGAGAACTTCACTCATCTCTCTGGTGAGTCGATTGATGCCATGTTCCAGCGCTTCACTTGTATTGTGAACAACATGAGGGCCAATGTGGTTGTGCTCCCATACACGGATCATGATAGTTCTATCAAGCTCTTGCACGCACTTGACAGATCCGTGTGGAGTGCCAAGGTCGAGGCCATTGAGGAGTCGAGCGTGTTTTGAGGACGACCTGTTCTCTAAGCTCAAGTCGTCGGAGGTGGCTCGTGGCCTGAGAGCCAAGACTGAGAGCACGACTGAGTCCTATAGTCTCACTCTTGTGTCCGGATCTGGTGGAAGGACTAACACTAACTCCTCCTCGAGGATGTTTTCTCTGTCTTACTTTGTGTCCTTACCAGATGAGGAGTTCGACGAGCTTGGAGAGGACGAACTGGCCCTGCTGACCAAGAAGTTTGAGAGGCTACACAAGAACCGCGTGAACATGAGGAGAACCACTCGTACGTGCTATAGATGCGGCAAGCAGGGACACTTCATCGCCAAGTGCCCACAGGATATCGAGCCCAAGAACGAGTACAAGCACCGCCCAAGGATCGATAACAAGTACCGCTCGAGGTGTGAGCACAAGAGCAAGTACAAGGACAAGGATGAGTGGAGGTCGAGGAAGGGCGGTGGCTATGACAAGAAGAAGAAGGCTCGGGTGATGGTGGGAACGAGCGACGTCGATTCCAGTTCCTGCTACACCTCGTCGAGTTCCAGCGACAACAACGATGATGGCAAGCGCAAGAGCAAGAAGCACGGCTCCAAGAACCTGAGTGGCCTGAGCTGCTTCGCACGAGAGGACAGCTTCTGCGACATCTCTCACAGCTCCAGCAGCAAGAAAAGCCAGAAGGATGACTCAGGATCAGAATCCGAGGATGAGGTATTTGATGAGCTCTCTTCCTTGCACCAGGAGAATGCTGAGTTGGTTGCTTTGCTTGACAACCGTGATACCATGCTTAGAGAGGGCAAGAAACTTAGGAAATAACTTAGGGCCTCACTAGAAGAAGCTAGGGAGAAAATTGCTGAGCTAGAATCTGTGAATCTTGATGCTAGACTTGAGATTGATTCGCTTAAGATTGCTCCTGTTGTTGTTGATGCTCCTGATTGTGATGACTGCAATGCTTTCTTGGCTGATTTGATTGTGCTTAAGGAAAAGCATGCCTCAAAGTTGGAGGAACTAGATTTGCTTAGGGCTGAGCTTGATGAGTTGAAATCTAGGTCTGCTTTACTAGGTTCTTGCACTTCTTGTCCTGTGTTGCATGACAGACTAGATGAATCTCATGATAGGATTGTTTCTTTGGAGGCTGCTTTGAAAGATCCTATTCCTACATCATGCTCTACCTGTGAATTACATTCTGTTAAGAATATGGAATTGACACACTATGTTGACCGTTTGCAGGATGAGAACGATGAGCTGAGAAAGCTTATGAGTTGGTTGTCTGGGCAGGAGCCACATTTGAGTTTGATGATGGCTGAGTTTAAGAGGTCGGATGGTCAGGCGTTGGGTTCTGACAAGATTGGTGAGAGCAGTGGCGAGGGAGAGAAAATTGGAGAGATTCCTATTCCACCACAAACTACACCCATGAACAAATTTGCTCCAAAACCCAAGCACCTGAGATACAAGCTAGACACCACTCCAGATCCACCAGTGTTCCCCCACAAAACCGATAACTTCCAGAAACCGGTGAAGTTTGTGAGCACCCTTGGGAATGTCTTTCGGGGGAAGTCAGGAGAGAAAGTGGTAGAGAAACCGAGAGAAGCTCCATAGCCAAAGCCAAAACCAGTTCGCTTCCATTGTGAGTATTGTGGGAGGGACGGTCACCTCGGAGAGTTTTGCTACAAAAATAAGAGGGATGAGAGGATGGCAAGGGAGTGGGCGAACAAGGACAGATACCACCCTTCTCATGGTGTGCCTGAGCCTCGTATGCCACTGCCTAGGGGTCAGGCGGAGGTGCATACAGTTCCGGGTTGCTGCTGCCCAGGGGGGCGGTCAGACCGGCCTGGGCAAGCGGCCTGACCGCGTCCCAGCTGGGAGCAGGGGGTTTTGATACCCGTGGTCGTGGTGTTGATCGTGGTGGTTCCTATGGTCATGGTACAGGCAGTAGAGAGTTTGTTTCTGGTGGTGGTGTGTTTGCTGGACGTTCTCTTCCTCGTGATCGATATGAGGGTGATTGAGATCATCACAGCTTTGGGTTTCAGGGGGGCTACGAGCCACGCTTTTCTTTTCGTGGTAGTCGTTCTCCTCCAGCAAGGCGTGAGGTGGTTCAGCGTGGTGGTCGTAGCTTTAGACGTGATAGGATGGATGTTGCTAACCCACTTTTGAGCAAATGGCTCGACACTGGTTTGATTCTTTTTGTGCTAACCCCAGTGTTGAGTCGCTTGCTCATTCTCATTTTCATTTTTGATTTGCAGGTGGAAGGCATGGAGAACGTTTGGTTGATTGACTCCGGTTGTTCATGACACATGACCGGAGACAAGGGGTGGTTCTCCAGCCTCACCCCAGTGGTGTCAAAGGTGTACATCACTTTCGGGGATAATGGACGAGGACAGGTGCTTTCAGAGGGTGAGGTTAAGGTGAGCAGGTTGGTGACCTTAAAGTGTGTGGCTCTAGTCAAGTCACTTGGGTATAACCTGTTGTCAGTATCTCAGTTGCTGGATGAGGGTTATGAGGTGCGTTTTAAGTTGGGGGCTTATCGTGTTCTTGACTCTCAAGGTGATCTTGTTTTTACGATCGTGCCCGAGGGACAGATCTTTCGCGCTGATTTTTCTCAGTCTTTTGGTCCCCCAAGGTGTTTGGTTGCTGTTCCTTCTTCTGAGTTGTGGAGGTGGCATAGGAGATTGGGGCACTTGAGCTTTGAGCTCCTTTCCCGTTTGAGTGTGCTCGATCTTGTCCGAGGATTGCCCAAGTTGCGTTTTGAGAAGGATTTGGTTTGTGTGCCTTGTAGGCATGGCAAGATGGTAGCCACTCCCCATCCACCCCTGACTACTGTCATGACAAAGCGTCCGATAGAGCTGTTGCATATGGACCTTGTTGGGCCAGCTCGAGTTCGCTCGGTGGGTGGGAAGTGGTATGTCCTAGTGGTTGTGGACGATTACTCTCGCTATGCCTGGGTGTTTTTCTTGGAGGAGAAGGGTGAGATGTTTGGTTTTGTTCGAGACCTGATCTTGAGGTTGAAGAACGAGAGACATGGGGATGCCATTAGAGCTATACGTAGTGACAATGGCACGGAATTCAAGAACTCTCGTTTTGAGACCTTTTGTCGTGATCTTGGTCTTGAGCATCAGGTTTTGACTCCGTACACACCTCCTCAGAATGGTGTTGTGGAAAGGAAGAATCAGACCCTGTGTGAGATGGCTAGGACGATGCTCGATGAGCACATGACTCCTAGGAGGTATTGGGCTGAGGCGGTGAATACCACGTGCTATGTGTCAAACCGGATTCTCCTCCGAGCTTTCAAGAAGAAAACCTGCTATGAGCTGATGCATGGGCGAGTACCCAAGGTGAGTCACTTTCATGTTTTTGATTGCAAGTGTTTCATTCTTAAGAAGGACAGAAAGCTAGACAAGTTTGAGGCTAGGTCGGTTGATGGTATTTTCTTTGGTTATGCTACTCACTCTAGAGCATTTCGTGTGCTCAACTTGGAAACTAACCAAATTATGGAGACTCGCGAGGTTACCTTCAACAAGACACAACCGCGTAGCTCTTTGGTCTTTGATTGTGCAGGTGATGAGGAGTTTGGAGAGAAGATCTTTGAGGAGGAGGTACAGGAAGATGGTGAAGAAGATGATGGTGGTGGTGCTCCCGCAGCTGGCCGTGTAACTACTACTTCCACGACTACGATGATGATCGAGGATGGTCCTTCACCTACACCGACGACGACTGAGGTTGTTCGAGAGGTTGCTGCTGCTGAGGGGGAGGTGGTCTCCAAACGTGAGGCTCCCCGATGTGTTCAGGTGGATCACCCACCTTCGTCGATCATAGGTGAAATTCATGAACGTACTACACGGTCCAGGTCACAAAGGTGTTCTCATTTTGCTCATTCTGCATTTGTCGCTTCTTTTGAGCCCAAAGATATTGGACACGCACTTTCCGATCCATATTGGGTGAACACTATGCATGAGGAGCTTGAGAATTGTGAGAGGAATCAGGTGTAGGAGTTGGTTGAGCCTCCACTTAATTGCAAACCTATCGGGACAAAATGGGTTTGGAAGAACAAAGAGGGAGAAAATGGGGAGATTGTGAGAAACAAGTCGAGGTTGGTTGCTCAGGGGTTTAGCCAGAAAGAGCGGATAGACTATGAGGAGACATTTGCTCCTGTGGCTCGTTTGGAGGCAATTAGGATCCTTCTAGCATTTTCAGTTGCTAAAGGGTTCAAGTTGTACCAAATAGATGTGAAGAGTGCCTTCTTAAATGGGTTTTTAGAGGAAGAAGTAAAATGTGAGGCAACCCCCGGGTTTTGAGAGTGAGAGGTTTCCTCATCGGGTATACAAACTCAGAAAAGTACTATATGGTCTAAAACAAGCACCCAGGGTGTGGTATGGTAGGTTGAGAGGTGACGAGGCCCTAGACCAGGGCCCACCACGACCACCAAAAACGCAGTACAGACTGGCACACAACGTACTTAGCGGCTAGTACAACAAGTACTACGCCTCCGAGTACCCAGCAGCCCGTACGACTAGTTTCCGTCATGAGCCAGGAGCCTGGCGGTTCATGCGCACCGCCATCTTCCCCTCCGAGTACATGACGGCCCATCCGACAGGACCCAGCAGCGTACTCCTCGTCGTCGGGCACAAACCTATCCGCGTACGAAGACCTTCCGGGCCATCACCTCCTGGCAAATCGAAACCTCGTTGGGACCTCACCCGACTAGTTGTACCCCGACTCCGATGGCACGGACGACAGCTTGGGCTCGGAATGGGACTACTCCGGGCTCCGGGACGCCGACGCTTTCAACCGTTTCCAAGCGACGGACTACTACTTCGACTACTCCGATAACTCCGACACCAAGGGGTACGACCCCACGCACGAGTGCTTCATCGTAGGCAACGCCCCAGTCGCGCCAGCACCAGCCCACACTCCAGAAGGGGTCGTCCAGTCCGCCCACAGCTCAACAGCGGACAGCGCAGCTGGGGCGCAGGATCCACCCAACGACACTGCGTGACGGGCACGACTAGACGAGTTGGAGGATGCACAGCGCCAGCTCGACGAAGAGCGGGCCTTGCTCCACCAACAACTCAGGCAGGACGCGAACCCGGCTCCCGCCAGCAACGCATCATCAACGACGATCGTGACATCATCAATGACACGCCCGTTTTCAGGAGGACGTCGCAAAACCTGGCGCCCGCGGCTGTTCTTCTCCGAAAGATCCCAGAGCCCACCACGCCTCAGGAAAAGGAGATGCACCAACAGCTCAAGACACTCCTGGAGACTGCTGCCGTGCAACAAGCGGAGAGCTCCGCCTCTCGTCAGCGGGGCTCGCAAGGGCGAGGGCACTCCGAGCAGCGACAACCTGCGGCACCATCACAGCAGCCGCGCCGGTCCGAGGAGGTCAACGTTCCCGTCAAGAGCCTCCTGGGTCCCAACCGTGACGCGCGCGACACCATCAAGGCGCGGTAGAGGGTGGACGCGGGCCAGGGCGACAACCACGGGCAACAACCTCGCAAGGAGTACAACCGGCGGCGCGGTGGCCGCTACGACAGCGACGAGGACCGAAGCCGGAGCAACTTGCCCGGCGCTCAAGGACCTCGAGCCTTCGGGAAGAACATCCCCAGCGCACGTTTTCCTCCACGTTTCCGAGCTCCGACCACCATACCCAAGTACGATGGAGAGACCAACCCTAGTGTTTGGCTAGAAGACTACCGACTGGCGTGCAACGCTGGTGGTGCGCGGGACGACCTGTTCATCATCAAGAATCTCCCGCTACACCTCGCAGACTCGGCCCGCACATGGCTAGAGCACCTGCCTTGAGGCAGGATCGATAGCTGGTCACAGCTGCACGATGCCTTCATCGGCAGCTTCCAGGGCAAGTACGCCCGACCAGGTGTCACACCCTGAAATTTCAATTTTAGGATGTGAATAGAAAGATTAATTAAATAACAATTTTCTCTCAATTTTAAATTTTTTCCAACATTTATTTTCTTTACAGGAAATATAGTATAGGAAAAACCTTTGTTTGTTTTTGAGTAATTAAATAAAATGTTTATGTGAGTGTAGCATTCATGCCGATGCATCTTGGTATTTCTGAGTGCAAAAGGTTTTAAAATGCGTTTAGGTGCTGACCAAATCCTTCCGAGAATTTCCCCAGCTTTTTCTGGAATTTATTCTCATTTTCCTAGAGCTATTTCTATTTATTAGAAGGCTCTAAAATCTTTATCATCAGCTCCAAGTATTTTATTTGGGTTGTTCTTATCTCAATCTAGCTATGGGAATTTTCCTGGAATTTTTGAGATTTTCAGAGTATTTTTCGTGACTTTAATGAATTATCTAGCTATTTCTAGATTATTTTTTTCACGAAAATAATTTCTGAAAATAAAAAGAAATTCCTTTTTCTTTTCCTTTTTCTTTCTTCGCTTTCGGCCCACAACTGCTTTCAGCCCATCAGCCGAAGTCTTCTCCCGCCCCCTCAAGTCTTCGGCCCAGTCCCTCTTTTCCCCCTCCCGCTTGGCCAGCAGCCCACCTTGGAGAAGTCCGTTTGTGCCCCTGAACACCTCGGCCTCGCTTGCGCGTTCTCCTTCGTTCTGCAGCCCAGCCTCGATCCAGGCCCGTTTACCGGCTGCTGCAGTCCCGGCCGCCGCCGTGCACACGCCGACGCCGCCGCGCCGGATTCTCGGCGTCCGTGCCGTATACGCCTCGGCGTCCGTGCCCTGCCCGTCAAGCCGCGTGTCCCCATAAAGCCCCAGCCGGCCCCGCGCATCCCCGCCTGTCCCTGCCCTGCGCCGCTGCCGCATCGCGTCGTCGCCGGACCGAGCCACTACCACACGCCGTTCGCCAGTGCCGCGAGAAGCTCACCGGTCCGCGCCAAGCGCCGCCTCCGTCGGTCCCCGGGGCAAACAAAGGCCGCCAAGAGCTCCGCCGTGGCAAGCCGCACTCCCTCCACCGTATCCCGTCACCGGAGACCCCCTGAGCGTCGCCGCTTGTGCACACCAGAGACGGCAGTCGTGGAGCTCCGCTGTCGGCCGGAAATCAAGCCCTCCCCTTCACCCCCTTCGCCGGTGAGCAAACCCACAAGTTCCCCTCGATCTCCTGTCTCTTTTCCCTCACTTGCTCGAGCTCCTTGCACTCTAGGTCGCCAGAATCGCCGGCGGATTGGCCACCCAGAGCTCCTATCTGCCCTGCGCTATCCCTGGGCCGAACGGGAGGAGGAAGAAGACATGGTTGTTTTGCGCGAAACCCCCTGAGATACTCCGGTAATCTTAGATCCTTTTTCTTGTGTCTTGTCCCTTTCCTAGAAAACCCCTTGGATCTATTAGTTTCTTTAGATCCAGTCCACCCGAGAGTTTTTCCAAGAAAGTCCCTGAGTTTATATACATAATTATGTATATGCCCCTGGTTTTTCACAGTTAGACCCCTCGAAGCTTCCAATCCTTGCCAACAAGTCCCCAGGCCTTTGACAAGCCATATCTTTCGTGTTTTAGCTCTGTTTTCATCCGTTCAAGTTGCGTTAGATTCATAATAATGTGAAGCACATGTTAGTGGTGAGTTTTCATCATGTATGTTTTCTGAAAATTATGTAATATTAATTTTATTTAATGCCAAGTAAACATGTATTTTCTAAATAAAAGCTATATAGTGCTATACACCGGTTTTAATACTCAAAGTTAATTTGATTAATGTTTAGATGAATGCCTTTTCTTAATAAAAATTGATTAAGGTTTATACCTCGGCTTTTCATAAACCAAATGTTAATATGATTAATATTTAATTAACCTTTCATAATTAAAAGATGATTAAGCTTTTACACCGGTTTTATAAATAAATGTTAATTTGATTAATATCAATGCCATGATGTTTGCAATAATAATATGGTCTACTCGAATCATAAAGTTTCGATTAGAGGATTCATATAGTTTAGCTTTTCTAAATTAAGTGTTTAATTGATATAATTTTATATATGAATCTTTATAAATAAAACTTGACTAGTTCTTTACTTCGGTCTTTTGCAAATAAAATATAATATTGCATTAATTCCAACCTAGGGTATTTTCTTCATGAAATATCCTTTACATATTCTTTGATAATTAAAATAAACCTAAGCTCGTAGTCTTTCATGATCACATATGCAAATCGATCGTTAGCCGTTCTTTATCAAAGCTCTGTCTCAGTGTGTCTCTATTTTAGAGCTAGTCTTCTTTCAAGCTCCAGATCTTTTGATCCTAGTTCATGCTCAGACCTAGTGTCCTTCATAAAGCTAACCAAGCCTTTCCTTATCTCAGCACGGTCTGTGTGCTTCAGTGATCCTTAGCATCAAGCCTATCCTTTAGTGCGTTCTTTTAAAGCTTTTCTTTTGATTGGTGCATTGTTCTTAGTTTGCTTGTTTGTCTGCTTTGTATGCTTGTGCCCGATGATCGATGCGAGTAGATTGAACGTCGTCCGAGAGCAGTGAAGAGCTTGAAATTGAAGAATTCTGAGCAACATCATTACACTGGTTAAAGGCAAGTGTGTCCTTGTTCTTTTGTCCTAATAACTGTGTTTAATCACATTGCATATGCTTGCATTTAATTTGATGGGTCCTATTAAGGTTTGCCTAGTTTTTATTATCATTCTTTGCCAAACCTGGGTTTACCTTTCTGTTGGGTAGCTCTGCTTAGTTGCTATATCTTGGGATATGGTGGTTCTAATGAACTTAATGATGAACTTGCTTTACTTTTATGATATATCTCTGGTTAATACAAGATCATTTGATTAATTGGAACATGGAGCGACCACCCAGGACAACAGTGCAACCACAAGAACTAAATGGCTCTGGTCTTGGCTGAGTAATTAGGGAAGTCTTGTGTGGCCATTACTCGCATAGTAGCTTGGGTACGGATGAATGCTTTTAAGGCTCTTCTATTCCGGATAGGTATTGGAACGGAAGTACTCTATGGCTGACCGTCCGTGAATAGAAGTGAGGTACGAAAGATAGCCTCTATGGCATATGCTACTATGGACTAATACACATGGGAGGACTCTTTGTAAAGGCCTCATAGCGTCCCTATGCAATCACACCTAGGAAGTGTGGTATGATGCCTAGCTAGCATCGCATGGTTGGGTTCAAAGTTCTTCTGGACTTTTACGCGACTTGTGGTGAAAGTGTACAACCTCTGCAGAGTGTAAAACTAATCGATTAGCCGTGCTCATGGTCAAGAGCGGCCTGGACCCTCACATGATAATTGAACTTGAAGATGGACTTAAATTGTGGTTTCTGGTTATGCTAGCCATATGCTTATGGCGTATCTCATATGTTAATTATGGGTTGGTATATACTTATATCTTAGTAATCAGGTGCTAATAAAATTTGACCAACTAAAAGTGCTAAATGCAGTCAACTTGTCAGTCTTTCCTTGATAAGCCTTTGCATTCATACTTTCTCCACACTTGCTGAGTACGGCATGTACTCACCCTTGCTATAAACAATATTGCTCAGAAAGAGGAAGCTGCTATGAAGATGTTCTGAAGATGTTGCTGTTGCTAGGCGTACGCAGCCCCCAGTCGTCTGCCTGTGAAGTTTGGTGCCTTCGTTTCCAGGATAAAGCGTAAATCTCTAATAATCTTTGGTTTTCTTACGTGATATTGTTTCTTTTATTCACTTATGTCAACTATATGCATGAAACTTGATCCTGGCATGCATATAGACTTGCACTTGGTTTTCTTTGGAAAAACAGGTGTGACACCAGGGAATCCGTGGGACTTGCGCAACTGCAAGCAGATGAAGGGCGAGAGACTACGCGACTACATCCGGCGCTTCTCCAAGCGGTGCACCGAGCTGCCCGATACCACTGACACGGACATTGTCTCGGCATTCCAGAATGGCACCACGTGTGCCACGCTGATCCACCGGATCGGGTGACGGAAGCCGCGATCTGCTCGGGAGCTCCTCGACATCGCTACAGACCACGCCAACGGGGAGGAAGTAGTGCCCGCCACGCTCAATCCCGGCACCAGCAAGGGAAAACAACCGACAGAAGCTGATGGGGGTCCGCCCGCTTCGTCCAACAAGAAGAAGAGCAAGGACAAGTGGTATCGCGACGACACCCTGGTGGCTGCTGTCGACCGGAAGACAGGAAGGCCCAGGGGCAACCCGCCCAAGGACCACTTCGAGAAGCTGCTGGAGGCACCATGCTCCAACCACGAAGGTCCGGTCAAGCATGCGCTCAAGGACTACAACCTGATGAAGGCTTACCACGCCGGCACGCTGAAGAAGCGTGACCCCGCCCCGACTAACAATAAGGGGAAGGACAAGGACAACGACGAAGCTGGCTACCCCGGAGAAGATGGTGCAGTCATGATGATCTTCGGGGGCTCGGTGGCGCGGCCACCCAGACACCAGGAAAAGCTGATCCGACGAGCAGTCTACCATGCCGAGCGTGCGACGCCGGCATATCTCAATTGGTCAGAGATGCCTGTCACGTTTGACTGCTGTGACCATCCTGACCATGTTCCGCGGCCAGGCAACTATCCGCTGGTCGTGGCACCCTTGTTTCGCTCTAAGCGCGTGCACAAGGTGCTGATGGATGGGGGAAGCGGCCTCAACGTCATCTACACCTCGACTCTCGACGACATGGGAATTCCGCAGTCCCGACTGCGGCCGTCAACGGCGCCGTTCCACGAGGTCGTACCCGGGATGGAGGCGGTTCCCCTCGGGCAGATCGACCTACTTGTCACTTTCGGAACACCGAACAACTTCCGAAAGGTGACCCTCACCTTCGAGATGGTCGGGTTCCCGGGGACGTATCACGCGATACTCGGAAGGCCAGCATACGCGAAGTTTATGGCCGTCCCCAACTACACGTACCTTAAGCTTAAGATGCCCGGTCCAAAGGGCATCATCACAGTAGGTACGACATTCCAGCACACATACGAGTGCGATGCTAAGTGTTTTCAGTTCGTTGAGGCACTCATCCAGTCCGAGAAGCTCGCCGCAGAGCCCCCCTCCGAGGACCCTGACATCCCTGAGTCATCCAAGCGAGCGGCATGCTCTTTCGAGCCCGCCAAGGATGCCAAGGAGGTGGCCGTCTCCAACAATGGCCGCACGATCCGTATCGGGACGCGCTCGATCCTAAATAGGAAAGCGCGCTCGTCGACTTCCTCCGGGCGAACCTCGACGTGTTTGCATGGAAGCCCTCCGACATGCCGGGGATTCCAAGGGAGGTCGTCGAGCACAAGCTTAATATTAAGCCGGGTTCGAAACCCATGAAGCAACGCCTCCACCGCTTCAACTCCGACAACTGCAAGGCCATCGGCGAGGAAATCAAGAAGCTCCATAGTGTAGGGTTCATTCGTGAAGTGTACCACCCCGAGTGGTTAGCCAATCTTGTACTCGTTAAGAAGAAAAATGGCAAATGGAGAATGTGTGTTGACTACACGAGCCTGAACAAGGCTTGTCCAAAGGATCCATTTCCATTACCGCATTTAGATCAAGTAGTCGACTTGACATCCGGGTGCGAAACCCTCTATTTTCTCGACACTTATTCCGGGTACCACCAGATCGCGATGAGCTTGGCC
Source organism: Cenchrus fungigraminus (assembly GCA_036936925.1). Lineage (NCBI taxonomy): Eukaryota > Viridiplantae > Streptophyta > Magnoliopsida > Poales > Poaceae > Cenchrus > Cenchrus fungigraminus. The sequence goes on along the minus strand of CM072779.1, from coordinate 36,247,558 downwards.
GACCAGCTCGCGACCTCGTTCATCACCCCTTTCAGTGCATTTTGTTACGCGTCCATGCCATTCGGGTTTGAAGGACTGAATAGGTGACCAGAGAGGGGGGGAGTGAATGGGAGTCAATAAAAAATTCTTCCTAAAGGATGAACTCGGCCTATACCCCGATTGCCACTCCGATCACTCGCACACACCAAAGATGCTCTAGACTAGACACACACAAGCCTACAAGACCTAGAGACAAGCCTTGAATCAAAGCGCGGAAGCACAAGACAAGAATCGAAAGACTTAGCCAAATCTGTGAGGGCCTGGCCGGACAGTTCGCAAGGGTACGACGGACAGTCCGTGCAGCTTGCGGACAGTCCGTGATGACACGGTGGACAGTCCGCAATAACGCACCGAGCCTCTAGTAGCGCACCGAGGAAATTCGGACAGTCCGGGTAAGCACCACTGACAGTCCGGGCCTCACGGACAGTCCGGCCCCACCTGGCGGACAATCCGGCAAACCACTTCCAAACAAAACCCTTAAACACAACGGATCGAAACATGAGCGCGCACGAACACGGATGAACACGCGACGAACTGCAGTCGCGCGGACAGTTCGCACGCGTCCCGCGGACAGTCCGCCAAGCGCGGACAGAGGAGAAAAAGGCTCACGCGCGGGAGTCAACTCTCCCTTTCCATCACCGGATCTCCCAAACGGCTAGAGCTCTTGAGACAAGATTTGGGGGAGGTATGAAGCGTCACAAGATGAAGCTATGCCCAAAAAAATCTTAGCCTCTAACTCACTAAATCACCGGGAATCGCGGATCACATGAACCACTACCAAGAACTCGGGCTCCAACCAAATACTCACGAATCAAAGGTGTTTCCCGACGTTTGAGGGGTCAAGATCACACACAAAGATGCGCAAGGCATCCACCCATGACCCCCTCAAAGAAATCAGAGAGAAAACGCCCTCAAATCCACGAATCGAGCGAAGAACGAACCCCCCCAAAAATAGCCCCGAAAATGACGCGAAAATCACAAAGAGCTAAGAGATCACCGCAACGCCGAATGCTTCCATACATCCAGAGGTTAGAGTCTATACAAGAATCTAGCCTAAGGAAAGTAGAGGAAAAAGAAGCAGTCCAGAGCGATCTACCGGGGGAGGAAACCCTAGAGTCCAAGAGCGAGAGATGCCATCCACCTCTCCGCTATTTATACGAGGTCCACTGGAGGAGGCAAATGACCACGCTACCCCTACAACTTAAATTGAAGATACACACCCCTCAGGGGCAATATGGTCAAGTCTTCATCGAGCGGACATGCTTCCACCGCGGACTTGCTTAGCCTCGACGCAAGCCCCGTGATCACGCCACGTGCCCCCCGCCTCGAAGCTTCCCGACGCTCCCGGATCCCCGTCTCCGTCGCATCGGGCCTCCGACTTGGTTTTGTGGCCCAAACCAAGAAACCGTCCACCGATGGTTTTGTGGGCAAACCACCAAACCCCGCGTGCAAGCTTCGGGCTCGATCCGCTACCTTGCACCGGCCCATGTTCACGACTTCAACTTGCTAGTCTTGCACCGCACGGCTCGCACTTGACCCCATCGGCCACCGGGTCCATCGAACCAAGCCTACTTGCCTCTCCATCACCCGGAGGCCACCACGGCTAAGGCCTTTCGCGCTTGTTCTTCACCTGCACCAACACGAGTCAAGCCGCAACCTGTACCTGCACACTTAGCCAAGCATCAGTCCACACAACGTTGTCAATCACTCATCACCAAGGAGCGACCCTCCACTGGTCCTCGGACACACCTAGTCCTCAATCTCCCCCTTGATGAGTACATTGACAACACCCATAGTAACCATCATAGAGAAAAAGAAAAGAAAACAACCACGAACACAAACCTCCAGGCAAGTGATCCAAAGCCAAAGGACAAGCAAAAACCACGATCACTCGCCAAACCAAGTCTCACCCCCCTAAGGCAAGGGCAACGGCTCAACACAGCCGAGACAAACAAAGCTCTACAAAGAGCTCACCACAAAGCACAAAACTCAGGCAAACCAAAGGAGCCCCCCTGCACATATGCAAACTCCCCCTGAGCAAATGCAACCTCTTTTCTCAAATTTTCTCCTCACATGCAACAATCTCACAAATGCATACCAATTTTCCATGAAATCTCCCCCTATCATACATATTCCCCCCTTGTTGAAAATGCATGAATCAAGGTATATGAAGATCTTCCCCTTGTTTTCATGAAAAATGCATGTCAAAGCATATATACAATCTACCAAGCTTCTCAAATATACAAAGAACACAACAAAATGCTATAAATGATACATAGAGCAAGCAAAGTAGACAAGGTGTAGTTAGCGCATTGCCATCAAGAAAGTAGAGACATATAAGCATGTGACATGGCCAAAAGTAATTTTAAGCAATTTTCATAAAGAAACATTCATCTCATGAGCAAAGCCCTATCCATGGCAATCTGAGCAAAAATAAACTAGATCATCCAATGCTCATACAAGATCACAAGTTCTCATCACAAGATCATGGTAAACACCCATAAGCTACTAAATGTCATGTCAAAGCCACCGAGCCATGTGTCTACTTCTTAAAATGAGAGTTCTCATGGTAGACAACATGCAACGGTTTAGCACCCAAGATATGTATATCAAAAACATAAAAAAACATGATCAAGAGCTCATTTTTCTAGCATAAGGCAATTCATACACCAATTTCATTTTCAAATTTAAACATGGTACATGAAATGCCTTTGCGGCAAAAAGAAGCTTATGCTCCTCCATAAGTGAACAAATGGGCTAAACATTTACAATGACAAATGGGTCTTTGACCCCAAGCAAAGAGAGCATGATACTCAAGCACAAACTAAGCATGATCTAGGCATTTTAGCACAAATTGAGCACAGACAAGTATCTACTCATGAGTGAAGCAATTTTAGCATTTTCAACAAAAGAAAGCTATCTCATCATGAAAATATGACAATACCATCAAGAGCATAGCATTCACATCACCATTCCAGAGCATACACATATCTCACATATAGCACATCATAGTGATGAAAGTATATAAGAGAAGCTCATTCCTAGCACAAATGATCCAAAGATGGCTATCCTACCAGGTTTTGTACATAAAGGTAAAATGCAAGCATGGAATGCAACAAAATGATACATATATCACATATATACATGAGAAGCTCCAAGACTCAGCTAGAAAGGAAAGCACACTCCAAGTTCACCGCGCAAGCGTGTGAAGGTAACTTGGTCAAGTGGTTTAGTGAATATGTCGGCTAGCTGATCTTGTGTAGGTGCATAGGACAAGGATATGTTTCCTTTCTCAACATTGTCCCTCAGAAAGTGGTATCTCACTTCTATGTGTTTCGTTTTGGAGTGAAGGACTGGGTTTTTGGCTACACTTATGGCACTGGTGCTGTCACAAAAGAGTGGAACCTAAGAGCACTCCTCACCAAAATCGCTCATAGTGTAGGTCATCCATAGAAGCTGGGAACAACAACTGGCTGCAGCTACATACTCGGCCTCTGTAGTGGACTGGGCTACACTGGATTGCTTGCGAGATGACCAAGAGACCAAAGAAGAACCAAGAAACTGGCAACACCCAGAGGTAGACTTGCGGTCCAATCGACACCCAGCAAAATCAGCATCGGAGTACCCGTGAAGTCTGAGTGTCGAGGAGGCAGAATACCAAAGACCAAACTCAGGAGTGTAGTTTAAGTATCTGAAAATCCGCTTGACAGCCTGCCGATGTGAAGTCCTCGGTGAAGCCTGAAAACGAGCGCACAGACACACACTGAACTGTATGTCTGGCCTCGTCGCCGTCAAGTAGAGGAGGGAGCCGATCATGCTCCGGTACTCCTTCTGGTCCACGGGTTTGCCATCTTGATCCGCGTCCAAAGCCGTAGTGGTACCCAGCGGTGTAGTCAGCGGCTTGGAGTCGTTCATGCCAAACTTCTTCACCATGTCCCTGGTGTACTTCACCTGATGTACAAACGTCCCGTCCTTGCACTGCTTGATCTGGAGTCCTAAGAAAAACTGCAGCTCGCCCATCATAGACATCTCAAATTCCCTGCTCATGTCATCTGCAAATCTGGCAACAAGATCATGAGAAGAGCCACCAAAGATTATGTCATCCACGTAAATCTGAACAATCAATAGGTCATTTCCATGCTTAAGGAGAAATAGGGTCTTATCAACTGTACCCATCACAAACCCCTTACTCAGCAAAAAGCCTCTCAACCTACCATACCAAGCTCTCGGTGCTTGTTTCAACCCATAAAGCGCTCTCTGGAGTTTGTATACATGGTGTGGGTATTTCTCGCTCTCAAATCCCGGGGGTTGCCTCACATACACTTCTTCTTCTATCACCCCATTTAAGAAAGCACTCTTCACGTCCATTTGGTACAAGTTGAACCCTTTAGCCACGACAAAGGCTAGAAGGATCCTAATTGCCTCCAAACGGGCCACAAGAGCAAATGTCTCCTCATAACTATACCCTCTTTCTGGTTGAACCCCTGAGCCACCAACCTCGACTTGTTTCTCACAACCATCCCATTCTCACCTTCCTTGTTCTTCCACACCCACTTGGTACCTATGGGACGACAATTTGGCGGTGGAATGACTAACACCCAAACTTGGTTTCTCTCAAAATTCTCCAACTCCTCATGCATGGAATTCACCCAATTCTCATCAGACAAAGTGTGTCGAATATATTTGGGCTCAAATAAAGCAAGAAAAGTAGAGTGAGCAAAATGAGAAGTGTTCCTTGACCTCGACCGTGTAGTGAGTTCATGAAGGTCACCTATGATCGTAGATGGTGGGTGTCAGGGGGTGAGACCTGGACAGATCCGCAAGGGGGCTACCCAAGCAGTTTGTAGGTTAATGGAGAGGATCAGAAACTAAGAGCGTAGGTGGTAGTCCACGTGGTGAACTCGGAACTAGGCGAGTATGGCGATGAACACGGGGAGACAAGGGTTTAGACTGGTTCAGGCCTCTGGAGAGTAAAATCCTACGTCCAGTTGTGGTGGTGGATTATGCGAGAGGATGAAGATGGTCCCCTTGAATGGAGCCTTGGGCCGCCTTATATGGGAGGACGGGCTAGGGTTTCCATTCAAGGTCGGTGGACCCATGTCCGGGTCGGTTACAACTTTGGGAAGCTATCTTCCGGATTACAAGGAGTATCCCGTGATACTCGGACCTACAGGCGGCGGCGCGCCACGTCCTACTGCCTTGACTTACACGCCAAGTTCTGCGGGTCTTCCGGGATCTAGATAAGGTCGCCCGGAGTCGTCGGAGTCACGAATAAGGTCGCTGGGCCCACTTCGCAGGTCAGCGGGGCTTCTAGAAGGTCGGGCCCACTTGTCAGGGACCTCTGGGACCCTGGCCGGTGGGGACCCATGGGTACCCATGTCTCTCAAGCCCCCGATCGACGTGTAGGCGTAACGACCGAGGTAAGGTCATGTCGAAGATTGGTGAAGGCGCGTCACCGTTGAGGTCGTGTAGGGTGCACGAGGATCCAAAAAAGAAAAAAAAACCCCTCCGATGCGCGCACGAAGTTGAACATCGAGCTCCTGGGACGAAAGGCCAGAAGGTCGAAGTGAAGACGAAGCGTCGGTCTTGAAGAACCGCCGACCTGACCTGGGTCAGGTATAATGAAGTAACTGCCGCGACCTTCAGAAAGGTCGCCATGCCCACCGCAGGTAGGTCGAGTAGAGAAGTTGTGGAAGCAGGCTTCCATTAGGTCGAGGCGACCTGGGGAAAATAGGGCGTCGCAAGACGCACTAGTGTAGTAGCCCCCGAGCAGTAAAGCGACCAGAATGGCCGGTTTGATGCTCCGAAGAAGAAGAAATAAATGACCGAACCTATGGCCTTCTGCTCAGGGAACAGAACTGTGCTTTGTGAAACCAATCCAATAGGACAAACACTCCGGAATCTTGCAGAAGTTGTCAGACGCCAGGGCTGACATGACCTGAGTCATGGGCGCACTGTACGGTCATGGGCCGGCTCCCAGGCGAAGCACATGTCGCTATCACCCGCAAGAGACAAAAATGCTCCAGAACGCAGTCAGGTAGGGGAAAGGCACACCAATGCCTCCCACGGGTGAACAGTGACCTCGTGCCCCATGAGGGTACAGTAGTCTTAAGGATAAGGACACCACGCAAGTTGTCTTGCAGATAAGATCGAAGGGCAGGTGCTGGGGGTATAAATAGGTACCCATACCTTGAAGCAAACCACCCAGACTTTAAAGGAGAACCATGGCGAATCTGTGTAGTAATATTGCCATGCTAGGGACTCATGTCCGCCCACCAGAGCATAGAGTTGGTGTAGTTCATGCTTGAAGCTAGAAGAATGCTTGCGAAGCTCGAAGAACTCGATCAGCCTCTTCGCCCGAGCCCACCGAGGAACCCAGGTGGAGCATGGAGCAGTACATGCATCACCAGGCCTTACATGCTAAGGTCGGATGTGATGCTGGTGAACACCACGCTCCACCTGGTGAGGCTGGTGTTGAAGCTGGCTCCATTTGGAATCTTATGGTGAAGCTCAGACTTGATGCTGGATACCACAGGAAACCTGTGGGAGCTCGAGTAGAGGTGGCTGTGTGGCAGCTGCCTCTACAGTGGCTGTGGAGGTCTTCGAATAGGTCCTGAAGCTAGGAGAAAGCTTGCGACGCGCCTTATTATTGTAGATTGTGTCGCAGACACCATATAGGGTAGCTCAGGACCATAAATGTCTTTGTTTCTTGTAATTGGCCGAAGGCCAAATCCTTTGTAGCTTATGAAGCAATTCATATATATTCATATGGTAAATGTTATATTCCAAGTAGGTGTAGGGGCGTCCGGGCAACAATGGTATGGCTACCAAGGTCCCGGCGGGGCTGCGATAGCACACCGACCTTCAGGAGGCCTTAAGTAGAGACAGAGAGCCCGTGTCGACCTAGGTCGACATAGCCATTGTGCAGTGACACAATGCAGGTTGTCAGCCTGAAAATAGTAGGTCTAGACGACCTAGAAGGCAGTGGAGCCTTAGCAACCTCAGGGAGGAGCCGTGATCACGACCAAGAGGCCGCCAATGGGCAGTGGAGCCTTTAAGCGCGGAGCTGTTGGTATAAACCAGCCGTATAGGCTAAGGCGATCCGGTAGGCAGCAGGGCCTAGGAGTCGGGGTGTGAACCCGCCATTGCAGGCTGAGGCGACCTATCAAGCAGTGGTGCTTTTGTCGACCTTGTGAAGATAATGTGAGGGACCCGAAGGTCGTCCAGAGATCATGAGACCTTGAATCAAATGACAGTTATAATGGGGTATGGGAGCTTGAAATAGGGCATGACGAGTCTATGGATTCCAAGCCGTCGACCAGAGAGCTAACGGGCATAGATTCCCGCACGGCACGAGCCGTTACTGCCTGTGATTGTTAGGCCGAAAGAGCCGTTGGGCGATGGATCCGTTGGGTCACTGAGAATTTCGCTGATCCCTTAGAGACGTTGGGACGCTGCAGCCCATAGCACCATTGCGGCCAAGTTATAAAAGGCCGAGTGAAGGGCTGAGGACCCCACTCGCTTCCATTTCCGCGCAGGCTTAGGGTTCCATCGCCGCTGCTTAGAGCCTTCCGTGCGGATCCGCCGGTGCCGCCGCACACAGTCTCGCTGTGCCGCATTCTGCCGTATGCGCACGAAGTCCTTAGTGGTCTTTAGAGCTAGATCCACTGGCTTTGAGGAAGAAGAAATGGCCCCCGAGCTTGCGCCGGTGCCTGAGAGCATCTGGGAGCCCTCGACGGTGACCGAGGAGCAGCTCCAAGGTCTTGTGGAGCGAGGGCTGCTGAAGCCCAAGGAACAAGTGGGCTGGAGGCCCACCGCCGGTGAGGCCTTCCCCTCCGAGGGACCGGAGAGACGGTAGCCTTCATCACGCACGTGGAGCGCGGATTCAGAGTCCCGACGGGCGACTTCTTCCGCGGGCTCCTCCACTACTACAGGATCGACCTGCTACACCTCGTCCCCGACGCTATTACCACGATCTCCTCCTTCATTCACCTGTGCGAGGCGTACCTGGGGATACCACCACACTTCAACCTGTGGCGGTACTTCTTCGAGCTGAAGAAGATGGGGAAGAAGGAGGTCGTCGGGTGTGTCGGCTTCATGCTACGTCGCCACATGAAGTCAGTGTACATCGAGATGGTGTTGCCGGACAACACCCAAGGATGGAGGCGAGAGTGGTTCTACATCGACAACCCGAAGCCGGCGTTGGCAACCAGGTCGGGGCTCGCGCCGGTCCCGGTGCCGGAGTGGAACAATCAGTTGATGTCGCGAGAGGCCGACGCCATCAAGCTGCTGCTGGAGGACCTGGAGGCGTTGAAGATGGGAGGGCTGACTGGCGGCGCGGTGGCCATCAGCTTCAGCCGGAGGCTCCTGCAACCGATCCAAGATCGGGTGCATCCGGCCTATGAGTACTAGGGCCAGGCCTACCCTACCCGCGTGGCGCAGCGCAAGGTCTCCAAGGAGGAGATGGTGGCGCGGGTGAAGGAGCTGTTCAGTGGGCAGATCCAGAACCGGATGTGCCCCAAGGCGTTTTGCCTGAAGCGCCCCACCGAGGCTGTAAGTCACTCGTTGCTGATCGACCTTGATTCCTTTGCTTATGTTTGCTTTTTTGCTGGTCTGTGATGAAGGTCACCTGATGTAGGGTCGCGAGGGCGTGTACTTGAGCCCAGCTCCCCTCCTTGACGAGGGTGAGCGAAGCTTCAAGGTCCAGGCTACGGAGGACATCGAGGTGCCTCCGCAGCAGTACGTCAACGACTACCTCTCCGACTCGTCGGTGGGAGGTAGTGATGACGAAGATGCTGCCGTGGGAGGTTCCGCGCCGGTGGCCAGGTGCACGCGGTTGGTCGCCGGGAAGATGGCGGCGAACAAGGCTGCCAAAGTCGTAGCCGCCACCATTGAGGCGGAGAAGAAGAAGAAGAGGAAGAGGAGGGATACTACCGCGTCGTCAGAGACAACGACAGTCAGCGTCGAGATTAGTACTGGCGCTGGCGAAGATGATGACGCAAGGTCGCGCGACGTTGGCACAAGGTCACGTGCCGACCGTGCAAGAAGATGAGTCCCTGTGCGGGGTTTTGGAGGAACAGCGCCCAAAGCCAAGTGCTGTGGGTATGGGCGACCAAGGGTCGTAAAAGAAGCAAAGGCGGGTGCCTCCCAGGCCGATAAAGCTTGGGTTGAAGCTCAGCGGCAGGTACGTCGCCGAACTGGATCCTCATCTGCTGGACCTTACTATTTCTGTGTATGATGACGAGATTTACTCTCTGGACAGGGGGACCCCTGCCACATCGGATATCGGCAAGAACGCCTCCAGCCAAGAGGCCTTTGGGCATAAGCTGGAGAAGGCGCCAGTAGGGCAGTCACCAGCTGCATCAGGCGGAGACGTCACAAGCCAGGCCCCTGGGACCATGGGGGCGGCATCATCGACGGCAGTCAAGGTCGCTTCCGATGATGCGCAACAGGTGGAAGGCCTTCGACAGGAGGACCTACCGCTAACACGGGAGTCAAAGCCTGATGGAGGCAGCGGACCTGGCGATCAGGACAGGTGTCTCTACTCTGGAACCCCATGGGAAGAGGACATCCTTGCTGACGGCCGGGACCTTGAAGATTTCAAGGCAGCGCAGCAAACAATTGGCAGGACCCTCATTGTAAGCTTAGGTTTTTGCCTTGGATTTTAGGTCTTCATTTTGTTCTGATAACTTGGTCAGATGACCTTTGGCATTATGTTGATGCAGTCGCACGCCGCACGAGCACAAGGCAGGGCGGACCTGCTGAAGGAAGGCGCCAAGCTGCACGCAGAGGCCACCGCGGCCCGGGAGGCCGTGCTGAAGGCCAAGACCGAGGCCGTAGAGGAGATCCAGTGCCTTAAGGACAAGATGGTCCTGAAGGACATAACAATGGCTGCCTTGAAGGAGGTGTTCGAGGCCGCCAAGGTGAAGGCAAGGATGCCAAGGTAGGCTGGATATAGCCCCGACCTTGATTTCTAGAGTTTACGGCGTCGTGTGTTGTCCTTGACCTTGCCGTTTGCAGAGGCCAAGAAGAAGGAGACCGCCTTGAAGAAGGAGCTCAAGGAGTCCAAGGACCAGGTGAAGATCCTCAAAGAAAAGACCAAGGAGGTCGAAGCCAGTGAATAATACTATACCCGGAAGGCTGCGTATGAATTCGGTGTACGCCGGGACCTGGAGGTCGACCTATCCCGGGTGATCCAAACTCTTATTGATGATCAAGAGATGACTGCAGATCTTCAGAAGGAGCTGGGCGACCTCAAGGAGGCCGCTGAGTACCTTGCGGACGTCTATGTCCCCAAGGTCGAAGGCGGGCCACAGGAGCTCGTCGATCGACTGGAGGAGGCAGAAGGTCGGATGAAGACCCTGCTGATGGACAGTGGCAAGCTTGCCGCGGCTGCAGCACTAGCCACGGTCAAGCACCACGAGCCGACGTTCGACCTATGGAAGGTCGCGGAGGAGATCAACCTAGCTCCGTTGGTGGGTGCTGAAGATGTCCAGGTCGCCGCAGAGGAGATCATAAAGAAGTTAGATCGTTGAAATGTAACTTAGAATGTAACAAACTATTACTGCAGATGGGTCATAGACCCTTTTGATGTAAGATAAACCTTGCATGAATGAAAATGTCAAGTTTAATTAACAACTGTGATCCCTTATTTGACTCAGATACTTATTATAAGAATGCAAAAGTAATGAAGCTACAAAACCCTTTCCCTCCGCTAACCTAACTCAGTGGAGGAACGACTTACCAACTACACGGCTCAGCGCGGAGGCTTACATGCAGCCGGCGTGCGGAGGAGGGCCTTGGACCCTAGGTCTCGCAACCACATGACTTAAGAACACTTATAAAGGGTATAAAAGTTGTAGTAAGGGAAAACACTTGCAAAAAGAAAGGTGAACCCCCCAGGTCATACGACCCTTAGGTTGGCGAAGCCAAGCCCCCGAGCGCGACGGGCCTGGCTTAACACCAAGCCCCCGAGCGCATCGGGTCTGGCTTTAAACCAAGCCCCCGAGCGTGTCGAGGGGGAGGGGTGAACAGAAAGTAAAAAAGAGAGACCCAAAAAGTAGGTCGACAGAAAAGCTTCCGAGAGGGAATCTTTATATTTATTGATTATGAATTACAAAAGATAGAATACATAGCTTTTATTGTGATACAAGGCTCCTAAGGATAGAAGCGACATAAGTGCTCAATGTTCCAGGGGTTCGGGACTCCCTGGCCATCAGCCCATTGGAGACGATAGGTCGCCGGTCCAATGACCTCCTTAACTATGAAAGGGCCTTCCCAAGGTGCAGAGAGCTTGTGCATGTCCTTGGTGTTCTGGATCCGCCGCAGGACTAGGTCGCCAACGTTGAAGGAACGTTCCCACACATTGCGGTCGTGGTAGCGACGTAGCTGCTGCTCATGGCGGGTGTGGCGCATGAGTGCGGCCACACGATGCTCTTCGAGGCTGTCGAGGTCAACCCAGCGAGTCTGCTCCGCTTCTCTTTTGTTGAAGTACTGGATGCGCGGAGCACCAAAGGCAATGTCGGTAGGGAGGATGGCCTCCGATCCATAGACCAAGAAGAAGGGCGAGTACCCTGTAGCCGAGCTGACCTGGGTCCGGAGACCCCAGATGACGTGAGGGAGCTCTGCGAGCCACCTGGTTACGTAGGGTGATGAGCCATCGAAGATGCGGTCCTTGATGGCCTGTAGTACCATGCCATTGGCCCGCTCGACCTGGCCATTGCACCGTGGGTGCGCCACCGAGGAGTAGTATACGTCGATCAGGTTGTCTTGGCAAAAGTCCCAGAAGTCAGCTCCTGTGAAGGCCGTGCCAAGGTCGGTAACAATCCTGTTGGGGACCCCGAAGCGGTGTGTGATCTCCTCGATGAACTTGGTCGCCTCTTTTGATGTGACACTGGATACGGGATGAACCTCAATCCACTTGGTGAACTTGTCCACTGCCACGATGATGTGCTTGTACCCGCCAGGGGTGGTCTTGAAAGGTCCTACGGAGTTGAGGCCCCATACTGTGAAGGGCTAGGATGGAGGGATGGTCCTTAGGGCCTGAGCCGGGACGTGTTGCTGTTTGGCGAAGAATTGGCAGCCCTTGCATCGTCGAACAAGTTCCTGTGCGTCAGCCACGGTGGTAGGCCAGTAGAAGCCGGACCTGAAGGCTTTGCCGACTAGGTTGGCGGAGGCAGCGTGGTTGCCGCACTCACCACTGTGGATTTCCTCTAAGAGCCTGAGGCCCTCAGATCGAAGGATGCACTTCATCAACACCCCGTTGGAGGCGGACCTCCGGTAGAGCTCTGTACCGACGACGACATAGTTGGCACTACGCCTCATGATCTTTTCGCGCTCTACCTTCTCGTCAGGTACTCGATGTTCGAGGAGGAAAGCGAGGAAGTCGAGGCGCCAGTCGTCCTCTGCCTCGGTCATGAGGACATCACGACCTCCAGGTGGGGTCGCTTCATCATCTGGTGACTCTAGGTCGGGGAAAAGCTTGATGGTCGGCTCGCGTAGGTCTTGGACAAATACACCGGCCGGGACTAGTGCGCGCTTGGAGCCGAGCTTGGAGAGGACATCAGCCGCCACGTTGTTGTTGCGAGATACATGGTGAAACTCGAGTCCCTCGAAGTGACGCTCGAGCTTGCACACCTTGGCGCAGTAGGCATCCATTGTATTCTTCCTGGTTTTGGAGTCCTTGCTGACTTGGTCGATGACGACCTTGGAATCACCGTACGCTATTAGGCACTTGATCCCCAGGGAGATAGCGATGCGTAGCCCATGAATGAGGGCTTCATACTCGGCGCTGTTGTTAGACACCTTGTAGTGGATCTGCGGGACGTACTTCAGGTAATCACGCTAGGGGGAGATGAACAGTACACCTGTGTCGGTCCCTTCGAGATTCAGGGAACCATCGAAGTACATCTTCCAATGCTCAGGTCGTTCCGAAGGTGGAGGCTGCTGGATCTTCGTCCACTCCGAAACGAAATCTGCGATGACATGGGATTTGATGGCCTGCTGGGGGCAGAACTCTAGGTCGAATTCGCCTAGCTCGATGGACCACTTGACGATGCGTCCGGTGGTGTCGCGGCTGTGTAGGATCTCGCCAAGGGGGAAGGCCGAAACGACCTTGATCTTGTGCGACTGGAAGTAGTGCCAGAGCTTGCGGGAAGTGACGAGTAGGGCGTAGAGCATCTTTTGAGGTTGGCTGTACCTGGTCTTCCTATCTGACAGGACCTCGCTGACGTAGTAGATAGGTCGCTAGATAGGGTAGGGTTTGCCCTCTTCAGGTCGCTCAGCCACCAGAACCGAACTGACCACAAGGGTGGTCGCAGAGATGTAGAGTAGGAGTGTCTCCTTAGGCGCCGAGGGTACCATCACCGGGGGTGACGTGAGGAAGGCCTTGAGTTACTCCAGGGCTTGGTCCGCCTCTTCGGTCTAGACGAACTTGTCCGCCTTCTTTAGCAGCTTGAAGAAGGGCAGGCCTTTCTCTCCAAATTTGCTAATGAATCGACCTAGGGCCGCCATCATGCCGGTGAGCTTCATGACGTCCTTCTTCTCAGTAGGTCGCTTCATCCTGCGGATGGCATCCACCTTGGTGGGGTTCGCCTCGATGCCCCGGTTGTTGACCATGAAGCCCAGGAGCTTGCCGGAGGGGACACCGAAGACGCACTTCTCTGGATTAAGTTTCCAGCGATAGCGTCGGAGGTTGGCAAAGGTCTCTGCGAGGTCAGCTATGAGCTTATCCTCTTCGGTGGTCTTGACGACCACGTCGTCGACGTAGTCTTCTATGTTTTTGCCGATCTGGTGCTCCAGACACTTCTGGATGGCCTTCTGGTAGGTCGCTCCAGCATTCTTGAGGCCAAAGGTCATGGCCGTGTAGCAGTAGATGCCATGCGGTGTTATGAACACCGTTTTATCTTGGTCAGAGACCTTCAGGGCTATCTGGTGATACCCTGAGTTGCAGTCGAGAAAGCATAGGAGGACGCTTCCAGCCGTGGAGTCCACGACCTGGTCGATGCGCGGAAGAGGGAATGGGTCTTTAGGGTAGTGCCTGTTGAGGTCGGTGTAGTCGATACACATTCTCCATTGACCGGTTTTCTTGGGTACAAGCACTGGGTTGGCGAGCCAAACCGGATTTTTACACTCTCGGATAAATCCGGTAGCTAGGAGCTTTATTATCTCTACCCTAATGACATCCTTGCGATCTTTCGCAAAGCGGCGAAACTTCTGCTTGACAGGCTTGGCCGTCTTGCTTACATCCAAGGAGTGCTCGGCCAGCTCCCTGGGGACACCCGGCATATCCGACGGACTCCATGCGAATATATCCACGTTATCCCAGAGGAAACTGGTGAGCGCGAGTTCCTATTTCTTGTTAAGGCTGTCGCCAATCACCACCGTCTTCTCTGCGTCGGCAAGTGAGGACCAGATGTGTCCGAAGACCAGTGGAGGGTTGCTCCTTAGTGATGAGTGATTGACAACGTTGTGTGGACTGATGCTTGGCTAAGTATGCAGGTACAGGTTGCGGCTTGACTCGTGTTGGTGCAGGTGAAGAACAAGCGTGAAAGGCCTTAGCCCTGGTGGCCTCCGGGTGATGGAGAGGCAAGTAGGCTTGGTTCGATGGACCCGGTGGCCGATGGGGTCAAGTGCGAGCCGTGCGGTGCAAGACTGGCAGGCTGAAGTTGTGGACATGGGCCGTGTAAGGTAGCGGTTGAAGCCCGAAGCTTGCAAGTGGGGTTTGTTGGTTTGCCCACAAAACCATCGGTGGACGGTTTCTTGGTTTGGGCCTCAAAACCAAGCCCGGAGGCTCGAGGCGACGGAGACGGTGATCCGGGAGCTTCGAGAAGCTTAGAGGCGGAGGGCACGTGGCGTGATCGCGGGGTTTGCGTCGAGGTGAAGTGAAGCCGCGGTGGAAGCGTGTCCGTCCGATGAAAACTTGACCAAAATGCCCCTGAGGGGTTGTATCTTCATTTCAAGCAGTAGGGATAGCGTGGTCATTTACCTCCCTCCGATGGACTTCGTATAAATAGCGGAGAGGTGGATGGCATCTCTCTCTCTTGGACTCTAGGGCTTTCTCCCCCGGTAGATTTCTCAGAACAGCTTCTTTTCCTCTGGATTCGTTAGGCTAGACTCTTGTACAGACTCTGACCTCTGGATGTATGGAAGCTTTCGGCGTTGCGGTGATCTCCTAGTCCTCTGTGATTTTCATGTCATTTTTGGGGCTATTTTTGGGGAGTTTCGTTCTTCGCTCGATTCGGGGATTTGAGGGCGTTTTCCTTCGGATTTCTTTGAGGAGATCATGGGTGGATGCCTTGCGCATCTTTGTGTGTGATCTTGACTCCTCAAACGCCGTGGAGAGCCTTCGATTCATGAGTTTTTGGCCGAAGTTCAAGTTCTTGGTGGAGTTCGTGTGATCCGCGATTCCCGGCGATTTAGTGGCTTAGAGGTCGAGATTTTTGGGGCATAGCTTCATCTTGTGTTGCTTATCATCTACCCCAAATCTTGTCTCAAGAGCTTTTGGTGTTTGGGAGATCCGGTGATGGATTTGGAGAGTTGACCTCGCGGGGTCGGGCTGTTTCTGCTCTGTCCGCGTGTCGCGGACGGTCCGCTCGAGGGTTGCGAACGGTCCGCGTGGAGTGTGTTCATCAGGGTTCGTCCTGTGTTCTTTGTGTTCTTGCGCATCTTCGTTTCGATCCGTTTCGGACCTAGGTTTTGGTTGCTAGGGGTTTGGCGGACAGTCCGCGAGGGCTTCACGGACGGTCCGCGCGTCCTAGATTTTGTCTGGGGTGTCTTGAGGTTTGTCTGGGGTTTTCAGCGGGTTGGCGGAGAGTCCGTCTAGGCCTCACGGATAGTCCGCGACACTGGCGAACAGTCCGCGTGACCTCCACGGACGGTCCGAATTTCGGGGTGGGCTACTCGTGGTTCAGGGTGCTTTTACGGACAGTCCGCCGTGACCTCTCGGACGGTCCGCGCCCTCCTTGGAGACGGTCCGCCCGGTCACCTCGGACGGTCCGCCAGGGACTTCGCAGAGTTGTCTAAGTCCTTTGGTTCTTGCTTTGGTGCTTCCGCTCTTTGCTCCTAGGCTTGTCTCTTGTTCTTCTAGTCTTGTGTGTGCCTTGTTTGGAGCTTCCTTTGTGTGCATGAGTGCTTGGAGTGGCAATCAGGGTATAGGCCGAGTTCGACCTTTGGGAAGAATTTTTATCGGCTCCCATTCACTCCCCCCTCTCTGGTCGCCCTTTTCGGTCCTTCAATTGGTATCAGAGCCGGTTACGGATCTTCTTGGTAAGGGGTCGGGTCCTCCGCACTTTGATGGCAAGAATTACCCGATGTGGGAGAGGCGCATGGGCACGTTTTTGCGAGGGAAGGGAACTCTGATCTGGGAGGTCACTCAGAATCCTCATTATATCATCCCAGACAGTTTTCTGCTTCCAGGTACGCGGGACATGTTTGAGGCCAACAGCAAGGCCGTTGATTACTTGTTCCGTGCTCTTTGTGCCTCAAAGTTTGATCGAGTGTACTGAGAGGATGTGGCCGGAAAGATTTGGCTCAAGTTGAAGAATGCTCATGTTGGCAATGCCCAAGTGCAAGCCCGCATGTTTACCACTTACCGGAGAGAGTATGAGAACTTCACTCATCTCCCCGGTGAGTCGACCGATGCTATGTTTCAGCGCTTCACTAGCATAGTCAACAACATGAGGGCCAATGTGACAGTGCTCCCATACATGGATCATGATCAAGCTATCAAGCTTTTGCATGCCTGGATAGATCTGTGTGGGAAGCCAAGATCGAGGCCATTGAGGAGTCGAGCGCGTATGATACGCTTTCGCTTGATGAGTTGTTTTCCAAGCTCAGGTCCTCGGAGGTTGATCGTGGTCTAAGAGCCAAGGATGAGAGACCGACTATCTCCCATAGTCGTGCTCTAGTTTCTGGACCTGGACCAAGGACTAATGCTAATTAATCCTCCAGGATGTATTCTCTGTCTTCTCTTATGTCCTTGCCAGACGAGAATTTTGATGAGCTTGGAGAGGATGAGCTAGCGCCGCTGACTAGGAAGTTCGAGAAGCTGCACGAGGACCGTGTGAACATGAGGAGGATTTCACAGACGTGCTACAGGTGTGGCAAGAAGGGACACTACATCGCCGAGTGCCCACAGGAGGTCGAGCCCAAGAATGAGATCAAGCACCGCCCGAGGATCAAGAACGCGCACCGCTCAAGGCATGAACACAAGCACAAGTACAAGGACAAGGACGAGCGGGGATCGAGGAAGAGTGGTGACAAGAAGAAGGCACGAGCTCGAGTGAAGATTGAGGATCTAAGTGACTCGGACTCCGAGGACACATCTTCGAGCTCAAGTAGTGAAGATGAAGATGGCGAGCGCAAGAAGAAGAAGAAGAAGAGTTCCCTCAAGAACCTCACCGGCCTTTGTATGATGGGCCATAGCACCGGCAGCAAGTCAAGCAAGAAGAGTGGGAAGGATGAGTCCGACGTCGACTCCGACTCTGGGGAAGAGGTAACCCCTGATCTTGCTTTCCTGCTTAAGGAGAATGCAGAGTTGAATGATTTGCCGGATAACCGTGATGAGGTGCTTAGAGAGGCTAAGAAGAAGAGAAGAGAACTTAGAGTCTCTTTAGAGGAAGCTAGGGAGAAGGTAGCTGAGTTAGAGGCTAGGCATCTAGATGACATGCTAGCTTTGGATGCTCTTAAGGCTTCTCCTATTGTTAGTGATGAGATTGACTGCACTGATTGCAATGCTTTTTTGGCTGATTTGACCATGCTCAAGGAGAAGCATGCCTCTAAGTTGGAGGAACTAGATGTTCTTAGGGCTGAACTTGATGAGATGAAGTCTAGGAATTCCTTGCTTGGTGCTTGTACATCTTGCCCTGTTTTGCATGATAAACTAGATGAGTCTCATTCTAGAATTGTTTCTCTTGAGGCTGCTTTGAAAGCTCCTGTCGCTACTTCTTGTGCTACATGTGATTTGCATGCCGAGAAAAATCTAGAGCTTGCACAAATGGTTGATCGGCTACAGAATGAGAATGATGGGTTGTGCACGTTGTTGAGTTGGTTGAGGTCACAGGAGCCACAACTTGGGAAGTTGGTGGCTAAGTTCAAGAGAGCAGATGGCCATGGTTTGGGCTTTGGGAAGGTTTGTGAGAGTGGTGGTAAGAAAGAGCGAGAGATACCAAACAGCTCCATCCCACAAAACAACCATCCGAGTGAGCGGTGTGAGAAAGAGAAGAACCCACTGCCAAGAGGAAACCCAAAGCCAAGGCCAATCCTATTCCATTGTGACTATTGTCGGAAGGATGGTCATAAGGAGGAGTTTTGTTTCAGGAAGAGAAGGGATGAGAGGTTCGCTAGGGAGATGGCAAACAAGGACAGGTACCGCCCTTCTCGTGGTGTGCCTGAGCCTCGTGTTGTGCCTCTACCTAGAGGTGATGGGTTTGTGCGTACAGTCCCCACACGTGGTGGTGGAGGTGAGTTTTCTCAGAGGGATAGGCATGCTTGGTTTGAGCGTGGTGTGTTTGCTGGACATTCTCCACCTCTTGGTCGATATGAGGATGGGAGAGACCGTCGCAGTTTTGAGTCTCAGAGGGCCTATGGGCCACGTTTTCCGTATCGTGGTGACCGTACTCCTCCAGCGAGACGTGAGGTAGTTAAGTGTGGTGGTTGTAGCTTTGGTGGACGCGATAGGCATGATGTTGCTAACCCCACTTTTGAGCAAATAGCTCGACACTGGTTTGAGTCCTTCTTTGCTAACCCCAGTGTTGAGACGTTTGCTCGCTCTCGGTCTCGTTTTTGATTTTGCAGGTGGAAGGCTTGGAGAACATTTGGTGGATTGACTCCGGTTGTTTGTCTCATGACCGGAGTGAGGGGATGGTTCTCCAGCCTCATCCCCGTGGTGTCTTTGGTGCACATCACTTTTGGGGAAATGGACGAGTGTTGACCGAAGGAGCATTTCAGGTATGTATTGGAGCTAGTCGATCTTGGTGCTTCTTTGGGTCTTTGTGAGTTGCCCTGTTTAGTTTGAGGCTTTGCCCTATCGCATGTGTTTAGGATGAGCTTTGTATGCTCTTTGGTCCTAATGCATGTGTTTAGGGGGAGCTTGTGAGCTCGCTTGTTCTTTGCTCTATGACATGTACTTTGGGTGAGCTTTGCATGCTCTTTGGCCCTTATGCATGTGTTTAGGGGGAGCTTGCTAGTTTTGCTTGCTTTCTGCCTCTTTGGTCCTTGGGAGCTCACTTTGTAGCATATGTTGCATTCCATGCATGCATTTTACTTTCTATACAAAACCTGGTAGGATAGCCATCTTTGGATCACTTGAGCTAGGATTGAGCTTCTCTTATATACATTGATCACTAATGTGCTATTTGTGAGACTTGTGCATGTTTGGAAACTTGTGGATGTAAATGCTATGCTCTTGATGGTTTTGCCATATTTGTACGATGAGATAGCATTTTGTTTGTGAAAATGATAAAAATGCCTCTCTCATGAGTAGATGCTTGTCTATGCTCAATTTGTGCTTAAGTGCTTATATCATGCTCAGTTTGTGCTTGAGGATCATATTCTCTTTGCTTGGGGTCAAAGACCCTTTGTCATTGTAAATTTTTAGCCCTTTTGCTTGCTTGGGGAGGAGCATAAGCTTCTTTTTGCCGCAAAGGCACTTCATGTACCATGTTTAATCTTGAAAATGAAATTGGTGTATGAATTGCCTTATACTTGAAAAATGAGCTCCTAATCTTGCTTTTATGCTTTGATCTTCATATCTTGGGTGCTAAACCGTAGCATGTTGTCTACCATGAGAAGTCTCATTTTAAGAAGTAGACACATGGCTCGGTGGCTTTAACATGACTTGAGTAACTTGTGGGCGTTTATAATGATCTTGTAATGAGAATTTGTGATCTTGCACAAATTTTGAATGATCTAGTGCCTTTGTGTTCAAATTGGCATAGATAGGGTCTTGCTCATGAGATGAATGTTTCTTTGTGAAAATCGCTTTTAGCCATGTCACATGCTTATATGTCTCTACCTTCTTGATGGCAATGTGCTAACTACACCATGTCTACTTTGCTTGCTCTATGTCTCAGTTGTAGCATTTTGTTGTGCTCTTTGTATATTTGAGAAGCTTGGTAGATTGTATATGCTTTGACATGCATTTTTCATGAAAACAAGGGGAAGAGTTTCATACACCTTGATTCATGCATTGTCAACAAGGGGGAGAGTTATGTATGGTAAGGGGATAATTTGGGAGAATTTTCATGCATTGGAGATTTTTGTGGAAAATTGGTAAGCATTTGTGAGATGTTGCATGTGAGGAGAAAAGTTTGAGAAGAAGAGGTTGCATTTGCTCAGGGGGAGTTTGCATATGTGCAGGGGGAGCTCCTTTGATTTTCCAGAGTTTTTGTGCTTTGTGGTGTGCTCCTTGTGAGCTTTGTTTTGTCTCGGCTGTGTCGAGCCGTTGCCCTTGTCTTAGGGGGCCGAGACTTGGAATGGCGAGTGATCTTGTTTTCAGTTGTTCTTTGGCTTTGGATCACTTGCTTTGGAGGTTTGTTTTCGTTTCTTTTCGTCTATCATGGTTACTATGGGTGTTGTCAATGCACTCATCACGGGGGAGATTGAGGACCAGATGTGTCCGAAGACTAGTGGAGGGTCGCTCCTGAGTGATTGACAACATTGTGTGGACTGATGCTTGGCTAAGTGTGCAGGTACATGTTGCGGCTTGACTCATGTTGGTGCAGGTGAAGAACAAGCGCGAAAGGCCTTAGCCCTGGTGGCCTCCGGGTGATGGAGAGGCAAGTAGGCTTGGTTCGATGGACCCGGTGGCCGATGGGGTCAAGTGCAAGCCGTGCGGTGCAAGACTGGCAGGCTGAAGTTGTGGACATGGGCCGGTGCAAGGTAGCGGTTGAAGCCCGAAGCTTGCACGCGGGGTTTGTTGGTTTGCCCACAAAACCATCGGTGGACGGTTTCTCGGTTTGGGCCTCAAAACCAAGCCCGGAGGCCCGAGTCGACGGAGACGGTGATCCGAGAGCTTCGGGAAGCTTAGAGGCGGAGGGCACATGGCGTGATCGCGGGGTTTGCGTCGAGGTGAAGCGAAGCCGCGGTGGAAGCGTGTCCGTCTGATGAAGACTTGACCAAAATGCCCCTGAGGGGTTGTATCTTCATTTCAAGTAGTAGGGGTAGCGTGGTCATTTACCTCCCTCCGATGGACTTCGTATAAATAGCGGAGAGGTGGATGGCATCTCTCTCTCTTGGACTCTAGGGCTTTCTCCCCCGATAGATTTCTCAGAACTGCTTCTTTTCCTCTGGATTCCTTAGGCTAGACTCTTTTACAGACTCTGACCTCTGGATGTATGGAAGCTTTCGGCGTTGCGGTGATCTCCTAGTCCTCTGTAATTTTCGTGTCATTTTGGGGCTATTTTTGGGGAGTTTTGTTCTTCGCTCGATTCGGGGATTTGAGGGTGTTTTCCTTCGGATTTCTTTGAGGAGATCATGGGTGGATGCCTTGCGCATCTTTGTGTGTGATCTTGACTCCTCAAACGATGTGGAGAGCCTTCGATTCGTGAGTTTTTGGCTGGAGTTCAAGTTCTTGGTGGAGTTCTTGTGATCCGCGATTCCCGGCGATTTAGTGGCTTAGAGGTCGAGATTTTTGGGGCATAGCTTCATCTTGTGTTGCTTATCATCTACCCCAAATCTTGTCTCAAGAGCTTTTGGCGTTTGGGAGATCCGGTGATGGATTTGGAGAGTTGACCTCGCGGGGTCGGGCTGTTTCTGCTCTGTCCGCGTGTCGCGTACGGTCTGCTCGAGGGTCGCGGACGGTCCACGTGGAGCGTGTTCATCAGGGTTCGTCCCGTGTTCTTCGTGTTCTTGCGCATCTTCGTTTCGATCCGTTTCGGCCCTAGGTTTTGGTTGCGAGGGGTTTGGCGGATAGTCCGCGAGGGCTTCACGGATGGTCCGTGCGGCCGAGATTTTGTCTGGGGTGTCTTGAGGTTTGTCTGGGATTTTCAGAGGGTTGGCGGACAGTCCGCCTAGGCCTCACGGACGGTCCGCGACACTAGCGGACAGTCCGCGTGACCTCCACGGACGGTCCGAATTTCGGGGTGCGCTACTGCTGGTTCGGGGTGCTTTTACGGACAGTCCGCCGTGACCTCTCGGACGGTCCGCGCCCTCCTCGCGGACGGTCCGCCCGGTCACCTCGAACGGTCCACCAGGGACTTCGTAGAGTTGCCTAAGTCCTTTGGTTCTTGCTTTGGTGCTTCCGCTCTTTGCTCCTAGGCTTGTCTCTTGTTCTTCTAGTCTTGTGTGTGCCTTGTTTGGAGCTTCCTTTGTGTGCGCGAGTGCTTGGAGTGGCAATCGGGGTATAGGCCGAGTTCGACCTTTGGGAAGAATTTTTATCGGCTCCCATTCACTCCCCCCTCTCTGGTCGCCCTTTTCGGTCCTTCAGCAAGGCCGAGACAGACCTTCTTCGTGGAAGGTGCGGCGTCCAGGGCGGTGTCGGTGCGCTTCTGCTCCGGGATAGCTAGGTCGCTCGGATCGACCTTCTTGGCCTCAGCGACCAAGACTGCGGAGGCGTCGACACAGGTGGAGGTCGCGGCGATGTCGAGGGCCTCCGAGTCGCACTTGAAGGAGATGATGAGGTCCCCCAGGACGGAGAGGACCTCGTTTGGAGTAGGCATCTTCAACACCAAGCAGGTGTAGTGCCGGATGGCTATGAACCTGGCCAGCATTAGGCGACCTAAGATCGCATGGTAGGAGGACTTGAAGTTGGCGACCTCAAAGTTGAGGTACTCCGTGCGGAAATTAGCCACGGTACCGAAGGTGACGGGGAGGGAGACCCGACCCAGGGGGTAGGCCGCCTTCCAGGGGACGATGCCGTAGAAGGGCTCGTCGCACGCCGTGAGCTTGTCGAAGTTGAAGTTCATCTTCTTGAGGGTCTCCACGAAGATGATGTTGAGCCTGCTCCTCCCATCGATCAGGGTTTGGGAGAGCAAGGCCCCGTCCACCGTAGGCTCGACGACAAGTGGGTAGTACCCAGGATCTGGGATGTGGACCCAGTGATCCGCTCTAGAGAACGTGATCAACTGCTCAGACCAACGCAGAGGCGCAGTTGGCTGAGTGTGGACGCGGTGGACCTCACGCTTATCCTTGCGGTAGCGCCTCTTGCTAACGTTGGACTTGAGGCCCCCAACGATAATGTTGATCGTGTGGGTCGCAGGCTGAAATGGCCCGTTGGGGTTGCCTGTTGGAGGTGGGGCGGCAGGTTCCCCTCCTCGCGGCGAGCTTCTAGAGGTGGGTCGTTGAGAGGATTGTCGTGGCGATCGTCACATCGGTCGTCGCGGGGGTCCCGGTTATCGCGGTCGTCGCGCCGGTCCCGCTGTTCGTCACGGCGGTAGTTGTTGTTGTAGCCGCGGTTGTCGCGGCGACCGCAGTCGTTCCTGAGTCGCTTGGGGTCCACGGGGGTGCTGAAGGCCCTCTTGAACTGGGAGCACTCACGGAGGGTGTGAGTAGATCCCTCGTGGAACTCGTAGAGGCTGTCGAGCGCCGCGTCGAACTCCTCCTGGTTGAAGGTCGAAGCTCGACGTCCGTCAGCCGCCAGGACCTCAGAAGGTCGCTTGCGGAGCTTGGACGCGGAGTCGGCTGCAGCGCCAGATGTGCCAGGGGTGTCAGCGTCGAACTGGTTCTGCAGTGCCTCTTCTGTGTCCATCAGCTTGTTGACGACGTTAATGAGCTCCTTGACGGTGGTGGCACCAGATTCATGGATCTTCCCTGACACGCTTGCGATCTTTGATGCCCTTCTTGTAGCTTTCGATGATCTGGTCGTCCCTGACACCGACGCACTCGTTGTGGTTCTCGAAGAACCGGTTGTTGTAGTCGCGGAGCCGCT
Source organism: Cenchrus fungigraminus (assembly GCA_036936925.1). Taxonomy (NCBI): domain Eukaryota; kingdom Viridiplantae; phylum Streptophyta; class Magnoliopsida; order Poales; family Poaceae; genus Cenchrus; species Cenchrus fungigraminus. The sequence goes on along the minus strand of CM072779.1, from coordinate 36,223,653 downwards.
CCTCCCGAGGTTGAAGGCGTTTCCAGGATGATCATAGGTCGCCTGGAAGTTGGAGGTGAAGGCCTGAGACAGGTCGGCCCAGGTCTTGATGCTGCCAGGCTCGAGGCTATTGAGTCATAGTGAGGGGGCCTTGCCCATGACCAGCGGGAAGTAGGCCGCCATGTGGTCTAAGCTACCACCAGCCGCCTTGACGGCGACATAGTAGGTCGACAGCCAGATGTTGGGGGTCGGAACGCCCGTCGTACTCCTTGATGTTGGGCTTGAAGTTCTCGGGGTAGTCCACCGTCCTGAGACGGGGGCCAGCGCAGGGAAGGCTGTGACAGCTAGGTCGTCACTGGTGCCTCTGGTTGGAGCAGCTTCTCTGGGTGCGGAGTGGACGTTGCGCTTCGGGATGACGACCTGGGAGCGCGACTGCTGATCGTGGTTGCCCTGGGCGACCCCTGGGTCGCCGTGCGTGGTGTCGTACGCGGCACGTCGCCAGTTCTCGATGTCGTGGCGGTCGCGTTGCTCGCGCTCCATGATGCGGTGGACGGCACCAGGGGGACCGTACTCGTGGTCGTACTCCGCGTGATGTCGTAGCTCCCGCTCCTCGCGCTCGCGGTGGCACTGGTCGAAGTAGCCGCGCACGTCGCGAGTGCGCCTGTTGGCGTCGAGGTTGACGCGGAGGTCGCCGGGGTTGGCGGTAGCAGGTGTTGACATTTCTAAACGTCGATCACTTAAGAACAGATTGGAAATCCATCATTAGCGTCAGCGCTATAAATGCTTGTTGGCATTTCCCAATGTCACAACTAATGGCGCAGTTAGCGTGAACATTGAGACTTGCCATAGGTTAATCTAAACGATCATGAACAAATCCGCAAGTGCACAGATAAATCATTGTAGCATTTCCCCAAGGAAAGAGAGTATTCCAAGGGTATCGAATCTAAGGAAGGCAATGGCGGATATCTTAGACTTATGCTTTTGCTCTGAATGTAAACCAAGAGATACATATAGGGAAAACACACTCAAAGGCAGGGGCAAGATAAAAGATAATAGGGGTAGTGTGACACACACACCTCAAATCTACCTCTACTCTAGCACACTACGGCTTAGGGGGAACATACGAGTTAGCTCTAGGTTCTAATGTACTAAACATACAAAGCTAGAAGATACAAGAGATAGGCATGAGTATTGCATGAGGGAAACATGGTTCAGCACCCAGGTACAAATGGGGAGCTAGCCCGCAACGACTAGCACTCTGCGAAACTAGACTTTAGACTCCTATAGCAGGTACCCCAACGCGGAGGTTGCCCAAGGATCCAACAGGGCTGTCAGCACCTGAGGACCGACCTCTCGTTACGGGGGGTATGCTCATAACTATCGTAGCCAGACAACCCAGGCACCATGCCTACATTGCTGCTAGACTTCACCCGGCCCGGGCTATTGTGACCCAGGGTGAGAGCCACCAGAAGACTGGTCAACTAGACCGAGTACCGTAGCTTGAACACAGACCCCATGCAACACTCTCATGCTATCTAACAAGATCAACTAAGGCTAGACATACGAACAGATATGAACTCTCTTATGTCTAATCAACAAGATCAAAGGGTCGTGTTCGTGAAGAACACGAGCCTCTAACTTATGAACAAACACATAAGGAAGGAGTTTATCATCCTTCAAGTGGATCAAAAGGTAGTGTTCACGAAGAACACAAGCCTCTAAATGATGAACAGAGGATGAACTCAAGAACACATCAACAATATGATCTACCATGACTTTATATGAAATAGCTGAATAACTGAAGTAGATCAAAGTAATACAAAGAAATAAAGATAAAAGAGAACTCATAGCTAAATTTACAAGAGGACTTGGAACCTGAAGAAGAGCTACTCTAGCCTACCCCCTAGCCTTGGAAACTAAAAGTGAGAGGAGAATGAGAGAGTAGTGTGTGAGAAATGGGAGCCCCTCCCCTCCTATTTATAGAGGGAGACAAGGCTTGCTCGGACGCCCAAATGGCCCCTAAACACCCGGGACTGCAGCAAGTGACCAATGAGGAGCAACCACGTGAAAGGCCAGGATGGGACGCCACTAAGGCGGTTCGGCCGATCCTAGGATCGGCCGACCCCCTAGGGCGGCCCCACCGGGTGATCTTCCTCTGGTTGACTGTCTTGTGGGCCCTCTGATCCATCCCCGGTGCATGGCTCGATTTGGTATCCGAGGTGGGCCCTTTGATCCATGTGAAGTCCATGTGGCGTCCTCTGATTCCTCGGCGAGTGCCTCCCCTGGATTGATGACGTGTCTTGCCATGTTTCCTTTGGTGGCAGCCACCTCCTCAGCTGAGTTGGCATGGTTTCTTCATAGGAGTGGAGTTTCCATCTCTTTTAAGGGGTAAATCACCTACATACAAATAATCTCCAAGGACAAGTGGAACTACATTATTCAAACCTAAATGCTAGTAAATAATGCATATGCCTCCATTTATGTGAGAATATTGAGGTTTGGAAATGGTGAATTTCCACTGTCAACAAACTCCCCCAAGCTAACCTCTTGCTCGTCTCGAAGCAAGACATTAGAGACTTAGGTTGGTTGATCAGGAGTTGCTACAATGTTGTATTCTCAACTTATGGCAAACATACCGCAAAGTACTCTACCTAGAGTTGAACAAGTTGGCAATGTTCTTACCTTTCGCCTGATACGTGGGACATATAGCTTCACCTGCCTTGGGCAGTTGAGAGACATAATGGTTATATAGAGAACGCATAATCACTCATACCTTGATCAACTTAACAATCCGGAGGTTTTGCAAATTTTTCAAAAGAAAAATCAGAGTTCCTCAAATGATACTCTCGGATCGCTCAAAGTTGTATAATTCCTCACCAAGGCATCAATGTTGCCTTTCTTCACATCCTACTCCTAATAGGCTTTATGTGGAGCTGTAGGTAGGGAAGATGTGGCATACTTATCTCTCATGTTTTGCTAAGTCAAAAACCGGATCCTTGGAAGAAACAAACATACATCCTGATCAAGATGTGCATATGTGTGTGATGGATATGAACATGGCAAGGTGGATACTAGGCCCGGAAATGGGTGCTAGATATTGCCATGTTTTATATGAGGAAATGAGGGATTGATGGTAAGGTGGACACTAGCCCCGGAGTAGGTACTAGTTATTACCATCTACATGGTAGAACTCTTTCTCTTGCACATATCAATCCCTTTTTCTCATTTGAAATTTTTCCGAGACTTGGGCTAGCTCTCTTTATTTATTTTTGCCATGCTTTTGAGCATGCTTTTCTCTCCCTTTTTTTAGCTAGTCCTTTGTCTCTATTGGAGATATTGGAGAGGGATGAATGATGCGAAGATACATAGAGTTTTATTTGCGGAAGAATGCATAAGCAGTATGGAGTAAATGATGAATGCTTAACTTCCAGTGTAGAAATTTAGCATGAACGTGTACGTGATCTTGATCAGGGGAGTATGAGTTCTAACAAGGGTCACAACAATTTGACAAAGCTCAATGAGAGAACAAGCTACATATGTGGAGGCTAAGAACTAGAATCTACATATGGCCTTGGATGGGAAATTCTCATCATTGAGGAACTCATCATGTTTTGATTTTTCAAAAAGGAAAACTCCGGATGTCAAGCATCACTAAGCATAAGATCATAGCACTCTATTCTACCATATCATGTCTCACAACAACTTAGGCAAGGATCATGCTTTCTACTACCCACAGTTTTCAAGCTAAGGTTTGAACATACAAGACAACAAACTCAAAACTTAGGTAGGATACAAAGTTGTAAGCAAGACATACGAAGAGAATAAACAGAGCAACTATTCATCATTTCAACCATAGAGGCAAAGCATTCTTACTAAGCATATCAAACCAAACTAAGCAAATGATGAAAGCAAATAAATATTTTTGGTCTTTTTATTTTGCAGATTTTTTTGGATTTTCATTTATAGGATATTCTGAAAATGAAGGAAGATACAAGTTATCTCAGGATGGGGGTCCTCCCCCAAGCTAGCTTCAGGCTCACTGCGGAGGAGGGTAGAAGAAACCCTGACTCGCGTAGTAAGCCCTCTGCGCGTCCATGTACTGCCGCTGATCTTGCTGCATGGCTGCTATCCTCTCACCAGCCTGACGCTGCCATGCAGAGGTAGACTCGACGTGGGTGTTCAGTGTCTCCTCCAATCCCGTGACCTGGACGGTGAGCTCTCCCATCTGCTGTGCGAGCTGAGCATCACGTGCAGAGGCTGAAGAGTGTCACCGAAAGGACGAAGACGGAGGTGGACCACCGGAGCTGGAACTAGCGGGTGTAGCCCACTGAGCTCTGCTCGCATCCGCCCAAGCCGTGCCACTCGCACTCGGCTGGTAGGTGGGCTGGTCCCAACCAGGTGCATATCCAGGGGTAACCCCAGACATGTACCCCGCAGGGGCCCCTCCTGCCACCGGTGGTGTAACAGGCTGTGGCTGAGGCTGTGGTGGTGGTGTCGGCTGTGACTGTTGCTGCTGCTGCATGTGTGCTCTCTTTGCCGCGCTCCTGGTGGACCTGCCCGAAACACTAGCATGACGGCTTTCCTCTTGTGTAACAAGGGGAATGGTTAGTGACTCAGAGTTATACAATCCAAACCCCGGGTTAGGTAATGGGATTTGGTTTGCATAGCCCGGAAAGAAGAAAGTCAAAGAATCATTTGGGCCCCTCTTCAGTATATGCCCCTGGATCAAGTATACCTCATCAATGAGAACTCGGGGCGTCCCGATGAAGGGTACGGGATTCCCACTAAGAACCCCGAGTTTGAGAGCAATACGAGTCACCAAAGCCGTACACTCAATAGGACCTATCATCTTGAAATTCGTCATCCACTGCCGAATCATTGCTTTAACGGGGGAGACCTTGATCTGGTTGACAGCGGCGTATAATAGCATCATCTCATCGCTGCGCACGGGCCGAACATCCTCTCGTGGAAAGAGAGTAATGGCGAGCCACTTGTGCCACAGGCGGAGAGTAGGATGCACAATATCGTTGCACCGAGGTACAAACTTGCCACTGTAAACAAGACCAGAGATATCTGCCCAGAAAGATTCCCGAACATAACCCTCACAAGCTCGCTTCAAAGAGACAGCACAACGAGGACTAAAAGCAAGAAGAAGACTAAGATCCTTCCAAGTAAGATGATAATCGGTCCCGAAAAGACGAAACTCAACGCCATCCGGGGTCTCGGTAAGAGAGCAAAGAAACTGGATGGTGAGGGGCCGAGAGCTAAGCTCTGTAACCGGTGCAAACTCCTCCCAACCAAGAGCATGCCAAATGGAAGTGAACTCGAGATTCATACCTGTCTTCTCCATGAGAGTCGGGTCGAAGTCCTTGGTGTGGCCGAAGACTCGGTCCTTCAGGAGAGCATAGGCCTGCTCCTCTCGAGCGCCCCGCAAGCTGAGGTAGGGGGTGTCGTCGACGACCTCCTCCGCGGCTTGTGGCTCGGCTTGCTCTTCTTCATAATCCATCGTTGACGGGCTCGGCGTCGGCTCGGCGGGGGTGGATGCACTCGTGCTTGCCCGCGAATGGGAGTGTGAGCGTGTCACCCTCCGGAGAGTGTTCGCCGCCCAAGGGAAACATGAGAATCCACGTCATCGATCCAGGGGAGGCACTCACCGACGAATCAGAGGACGCCACATGGGCTTCACATGGATCAAAGGGCCCACCTCGGATACCAATTCAAGCCATGCACCGGGGATGGATCATAGGGCCCACATGTCAGCCAACCAGAGAAAACACAGGCCAGGAGGCGACCCTAGGGGGCCGACCGATCCTAGGATCGACCGAACCGCCTTAGGGGCCTTTGATCCTGGCCTTCCACATGTTGGTTGCTCATTGGTCCATTGCCTCACTCCCGGGTGTTTAGGGGTCATTTGGGCGTCCGAGCAAGCCTTGTCCTCACCTATAAATAGAAGGGGAGGGGCTACCATTTCTCACACACCACTCTCTCATTCTCCTCTCACTTTTAGTTTCCAAGGCTAGGGGATAGGCTAGAGTAGCTCTTATTTAGGTTCCAAGTCCTCTTGGAAGTCTAGGTATGAGTTCTCTTTTATCTTTATTTCTTTGTATGACTTTGATCTACTTCAGTTATTGAGCTATTTCATATAAAGTCATGGTAGATCATATTCTTGATATGTTCTTGAGTTCATCCTCTGTTCATCATTTATAGGCTCGTGTTCTTCGTGAACACTACCTTTTGATCCACTTGAAGGGTGATAAACTCTTTCCTTATGTGTTTGTTCATAAGTTAGAGGCTCGTGTTCTTCACGAACACGGCCCTTTGATCTTATTGATTAGACATAAGAGAGTTCATATTTGTTCATATGTCTAGCCTTAGTTGATCTTGTTAGATGGCATGAGAGTGTTGCATGAGGTCTGTGTTCAAGCTACGGTACTCGGTCTAGTTGACCAGTCTTCTGGTGGCTCTCACCCTGGGTCACAATAGCCCGGGCCGGGTGGAGTCTAGCAGCAACGTAGGCATGGTGCCTGGGTTGTCTGGCTATGATAGTTATGAGCATACCCCCCGTAACGAGATGTCGGTCCTCAGGTGGTGACCGCCCTGTTGGATCCTAGGGCAACCTCCGCGCTGGGGTACCAGCTGTAGGAGTCTAAAGTCTAGTTTCGTAGAGTGCTGGTCGTCACGGGCTAGCTCCCTGTTTGTACCTGGGTGCTGAACCTTATCTCTCTCATGCAATACTCGTGCCCATCTCTTGTATCTTCTAGCTTTGTATATTTAGTACATTAGAACCTAGAGCTAACTCGTATGTTCCCCCTAAGCCGTAGTGTGCTAGAGTAGAGGTAGATTTGAGTGTGTGTGTGTCACACTACCCCGTATATCTTTTATCTTACCCCTGTCTTTGAGTGTGTTGTTTCCTCTATCTATCTCTTGGTTTACATTCAGAGCAAAAGCATAAGTCTAAGATATCCGTCATTGCCTTCCACGGATACGATACCCTTGTAATACTCTCCTTCCTTCGGGAAATACTACAATGGTTTATCTGTGCGCTTGCGGATTCATTCATGATCGTTTAGATTAACCTTTGGCAAGTCTCGATGTTCACGCTAACCGCGCCATTAGTTGTGACATTGAGAGGTGCCTACAAGGCGTTTCCTGGTGTTGTCACTAAGGATGGGTCTCAGATCTGTTCTTAAGATGACGACACTACGAAACGCCAACAAGCATTTCTGGCGCCGTTGCCGGGGAAGGCACAGGATTATCATGACTATGCTTTGCATCTGTTTATAAACTCTGAGTAGGTTAGGACAACTCTCAATGCAGGCTAATCTTGATTGTCTTCTTTTATCTTTGGATGATGAAGACAGGTAGTGTATGACTGGTTTCGACCTACCGGGGAATTTTACTGAAGATCCCGAGTCACTTGTGAGGAAAGCTCGAATTCATTTCGACTCACCTCGTCGTACTCGTCTGGAGGGCGAACCAGCTTCCTTTGTACCATCCACGTCCAACGTTATGGCCCAGAAGACACTTCGTGAGTACTCAGCTCCTTCCGCTGACCAGGTGCTGCAAGGCCCTGAGGTGGCAATGGGGACTAAAAATTTTGAGATCAAGATGGGTCTAATTACGATGGTACAGGCTAGCCCATTCTGTGGCAAGCCAAATGAGGATGCCAATGCTCATCTGCAGCAATTCCTAGAGCTATGCAGCACTTTCGTCATCAGGGGTGCAAATATGGATGTTGTTCGTTGACGGCTATTTCCATTCTCTCTCCTGGGGAAAGCTAAGCAATGGTTCTATGCGAATCGTGAAGCTATTAACACTTGGAGTAAGTGTTCAGAGGCATTTCTCAAGAAGTTCTTCCCATTGGGTAAAACCAATGCTCTTCGTGGAAGGATTTCTGGTTTTCAGCAAGCAGCAAGTGAATCTATTCCAGAGGCTTGGGAAAAGCTTCAGGAGTATGTCCTGGCCTGTCCTCACCATGGGATGGAGGATTGGCTTATTCTTCAAAGCTTCTATAATGGGTTGACTCCGACAGCCCGAGGCCATATTGATGCTGCTGCTCAAGGAGCATTCTTCTCACTCACTGTTGATGATGCTAAATTACTCATTGAGAAGATGGTCTCCAACCAAGGGTGGAGTGATGAAAGACTCCAACCACGACCGAGGGGCACTCATACTGTCAAGGAAGCAGACATTATTACTGCCAAGATGGATCTTCTTATGAAGAGATTGGATGACTACACCAGCGAGAAGGCTGCCACGGTCACCACTACTCTGCCTATGGATTCTCACATGACTTGTGAAGTCTGTGGCAACACTGGGCACTCAGGCAACTTTTGTCCGGAGATTCAGGAGGAAGTGATGTACATGGACGGCAACAACAACGGTTATCATCCACCTCAACAAGGAGGCCAATCGTGGAATCAACAACGCCCTTACTATCAAGGAGGTAACCAAGATAACTCGTACAATCCTAACCAACCTTCCTTGAGAGATCTCGTTTTTGGGCAAGCTAAGATTAATGAAGGTATTAATAAGAAGTTAGCTGCCCTTGATAAAACTGTGGAAAGCCTCAACGTTAAGCTTGATAGCTTTTCTTCTGCCCAGAAGAGTCAGCTAAGTTTCAACAAAATGTTAGAAACTCAGTTGGCCCAGTTGGCCGTTTCTGTTCCCCCTATTGAAAATGCAAATGCGGTAATCACGAGAGGAGGTAAATCCACTCGGGATCCACCGTATCCTAACCATGCAGGGACAGATAAGAAAGGCATAACAGAAGTTGAGAATATCCATGAGGATTCATTTGACTCGGAAGAATTCCCCCAGGTAAGGAAGGTGCCACCAACAGATAAAGCACCTGTAGGAGTGACGGCACATCCGGGTTTCATAGAAGCCAATGTGATGTCATTCCCTCAAAAGATCAGGAAGGCAACAATAGATGAACAGTTCAATCGCTTCGTGGACATGATTCAGAAAGTTTATATCAACGTCCCATTGCCTGAGGCAATACACGTTCCTACTTACGCGCGTTATCTCAATGACATTCTAACCAAGAAGCGAGCTCTTCCCACAACTGAAGTAGTACGACTCACGGAGGAGTGCAGTGCTGCTATACTCAACCACCTTCCTGAGAAGAAGAAGGATCCAGGGTGTCCCACAATCACTTGTATGATTGGGACCCAACGTTTCGACCATGCTCTTTGTGACCTAGGGGCCAGCGTCAGCGTCATGCCTAAGGTAGTCTTTGATCAACTTAATTACACGAGTCTATCTCCAACCACTTTGCAGCTGCAACTGGCCGATTCTTCGGTCCGATATCCCGCGGGGATAGCTGAGGACATTCCAGTGAAAGTTCGAGATTGCTTTATTCCTGTTAACTTTGTGGTACTGGACATGGAGATCGCCAAGGAGGTGCCGCTTATACTTGGGCGACCATTTCTAAGTACAGCTGATGCACAAATTGATGTGGGAGCTGGTGTGATCCGTCTCTACATTAATGGTAAAGAGGAGAGGTTCGAGTTTCGTCCAAGAAAAGAACAATGCTCAATGATCAAGGATTTCCCAACTTCTGACACCCCGGCACGAGAGGTCGAAGTGTCACCACGACAAGTGGACAGCCTCATTGCATTCATGAAGAATTTTTGGAAGGAAGAACGCCAACTTATGGGCACGGGACAGAAACAGTATTGGAAGTCTCAGTCCCAGCCCAAGAGACCACCTCCTACACATCACAACCCACACAACACCCAAAAGATGTGGCGGAGAGTGAGTAGGAAGCCGACTTCCTCTCCAAAGGAAATCGCTGCCCCACTGCCTAGGTGAGAACTTTGGAACCAAGTCTAGCTCTAAAGACTCAAAATAATGAGCTCTGCACCGACAGGTAAGTTCGGTAAGTTATCCTTATTTTCTATACAATAAAATTCTGGTTAAGGAAAAACAATCTACTTCTGCTTTGTGTTTTCTGCATTCTCGCTGGGGCGAGCTCAGGAGTGATGTTCATCTGGACATGCCTTGAGCTTGTACCGTGGTACAAACTTGTCACAGCCACCACCACCACCTCAGCCACAGCCTGCTACGCCACCGGTGGCAGGAGGGGCCCCTGCGGGGTATATGTTCGGGGTTACCCCTGGGTATACACCTGGCTGGGATCAGCCCACCTACCAGCTGAGTGCGAGTGGCACAGCTTGGGCGAGTGCGAGCAGTGCTCAGTGGGCCACACCTGCTAGTTCTAGCTCCGGTGGTCCACCTCCATCTTCGTCCTTCCGGTGACACTCCTCAGCCTCTGCACGCGATGCTCAGCTCGCGCAGCAGATGGGAGAGCTCACCGTCCAGGTCACGGGACTAGAGGAGACGCTGAACACCCACGTCGACTCTACCTCAGCGTGGCAGCATCAGGCTGGTGAGAGGATAGCAGCCATGCAGCAAAATCAGCGGCAATACATGGAGGCGCAGAGGTCTTACTACACGAGTCAGGGTTTCTTCTACCCTCATCTGCAGTGAGCCTGAAGCTAGCTTGGGGGAGGACCCCCATTCTGAGGTAACTTGTATCTTCCTTCGTTTTCAGAATATCTTATAAATGAAAATCCAAAAAAATCTACAAAATAAAAAGACCAAAAATATTTATTTGCTTTCATCATCATCGTTTGCTTAGTTTGCTTTGATATGCTTAGTAAGAATGCTTTGCTTCTATGGTTGAAATGATGAAAAGTTGCTCTGTTTATTTTCCTCGTATGTCTTGCCTACAACTTTGTATCCTACCTAAGTTTTGAGTTTGTAGGCTTGTATGTTCAAACCTTAGCTTGAAAACTGTGGGTAGCAAAAAGCATGATCCTTGCCTAAGTTGTTGTGAGACATAATATGATATAATAGACTGCTATGATCTTGTGCTTAGTGATGCTTGACATCCGGAGTTTTCCTTTTTGAAAAATCAAAACATGATGAGTTCCTCAATGATGAGAATTTCCCATCCAAGGCCATATGTAGATTCTAGTTCTTAGCCTCCACATATGCAGCTTGTTCTCTCATTGAGCTTTGTCAAATTGTTGTGACCCTTGTTAGAACTCATACTCCCCTGATCAAGATCACGTACACGTTCATGCTAAAACTTCTACACTGGAAGTTAGCATTCATCATTTGTTCCATATGCCTATGCATTCTTCCTCAAATAAAACTCTATGTATCTTTGCATTATTCATCCCTCTCCAAATATCTCCAATAGAGACTAAGGGCTAGCTAGCTAAAAAAAGAAAGAAAAGCATGCTCAAAAGCATGGCAAAAATAAATAAAGAGAGCTAGCCCAAGTCTCGAAAATTCCAAAGGAGAAAAAGGGATTGATATGTGCAGGAGAAAGAGTTCCACCTTATAGATGGTAATAACTAGTACCTGCTCCGGGGCTAGTGTCCACCTTACCATCAATCCCTCATAAAAAGCATGGTAATATCTAGCACCCACTTCTGGGCCTAGTATCTACCTTGCCATGCTCATATCCATCACACACATATGAACATCTTGATCAGGATGTATGTTTGTTTCTTCCAAGGATCCGGTCTTTGACTTAGCAAAACATGAGAGGCAAGTATGCCACATCTTCCCTACCTACAGCTCCACATACAGCCTATTAGGAGTAGGATGTGAAGAAAGGCAACATTAATGCCTTGGTGAGGAACCATACACTTTTGAGCGATCCGAGAGTATCATTTGAGGAACTCTGATTTTCTTTTGAAAAATTTGCAAAACCTCCGGATTGCTAAGCTGATCAAGGTATGAGTGATTATGCACATGCTATATAACCATTCTGTCTCTCAACCGCCCAAGGCAGGTGAAGCTACATGCCCCACGTATCAGGTAAAAGGTAAGAACATTGCCAACTTGTTCAACTCTTGGTAGAGTACTTTGCTGTATGTTTGCCATAAGTTGAGAATACAACATTGTAGCAACTCCTGATCAACCAGCCTAAGTCTCTAATGTCTTGCTTCGAGACGAGCAAGAGGTTATCTTGGGGGAGTTTGTTGACGGTGGAAATTCACCATTTCCAACCCTCAATATTCTCACATAAATGGAGGCATATGCATATTTCACTAGCATTTAGGTTTGAATAATGTAGTTCCACTTGTCCTTGGAGATTATTTGTATGTAGGTGATTTACCCCTTAAAAGAGATGGAAACTCAACTTCTATGAAGAAACCATGCCAACTCAGCTGAGGAGGTGGCTGCCACCAAGGGAAACATGGCAATCCACGTCATCGATCCAGGGGAGGCACTCACTGACGAATCAGAGGATGCCACATGGACTTCACATGGATCAAAGGGCCCACCTCGGATACCAATTCAAGCCTTGCACCGAGGGATGGATCAGAGGCCCACATGTCAGCCAACCAGAGAAAACACAGGCCCGGAGGTGACCCTAGGGGGCCGGTCGATCCTAGGATCGGCCGAACCGCCTTAGGGGCCTTTGATCCTGGCCTTCCACGTGTTGGTTGCTCATTGGTCCATTGCCTCACTCCCGGGTGTTTAGGGGTCATTTGGGCGTCTGAGCAAGCCTTGTCCTCGCCTATAAATAGAAGGGGAGGGGCTCCCATTTCTCACACACCACTCTCTCATTCTCCTCTCACTTTTAGTTTCCAAGGCTAGGGGGTAGGCTAGAGTAGCTCTTATTCAGGTTCCAAGTCCTCTTGGAAGCTAGGTATGAGTTCTCTTTTATCTTTATTTCTTTGTATGACTTTGATCTTCTTCAGTTATTCAGCTATTTCATATAAAGTCATGGTAGATCATATTCTTGATATGTTCTTGAGTTCATCTTCTGTTCATCATTTAGAGGCTCGTGTTCTTCGTGAACACTACCTTTTGATCCACTTGAAGGGTGATAAACTCCTTCCTTATGTGTTTGTTCATAAGTTAGAGGCTCGTGTTCTTCGCGAACACGACCCTTTGATCTTATTGATTAGACATAAGAGAGTTCATATCTGTTCAGATGTCTAGCCTTAGTTGATCTTGTTAGATGGCATGAGAGTGTTGCATGAGGTCTGTGTTCAAGCTACGGTACTCGGTCTAGTTGACCAGTCTTCTGGTGGCTCTCACCCTGGGTCACAATAGCCCGGGCCGGGTGGAGTCTAGCAGCAACGTAGGCATGGTGCCTGGGTTGTCTGGCTACGATAGTTATGAGCATACCCCCCGTAACGAGAGGTCGGTCCTCAAGTGGTGACAGCCCTGTTGGATCCTAGGGCAACCTCCGTGCTGGGGTACCTGCTGTAGGAGTCTAAAGTCTAGTTTCGTAGAGTGCTGGTCGTCGCGGGCTAGCTCCCCGTTTGTACCTGGGTGCTGATCCTTATCTCTCTCATGCAATACTCGTGCCCATCTCTTGTATCTTCTAGCTTTGTATGTTTAGTACATTAGAACCTAGAGCTAACTCATATGTTCCCCCTAAGCCGTAGTGTGCTAGAGTAGAGGTAGATTTGAGTGTGTGTGTCACACTACCCCGTATATCTTTTATCTTACCCCTATCTTTGAGTGTGTTGTTTCCTATATCTATCTCTTGGTTTACATTCAGAGCAAAAGCATAAGTCTAAGATATCCGTCATTGCCTTCCACGGTTACGATACCCTTGGAATACTCTCCTTCCTTGGGGAAATGCTACAATGGTTTATCTGTGCGCTTGCGGATTCGTTCATGATCGTTTAGATTAACCTTTGGCAAGTCTCGATGTTCACGCTAACCACACCATTAGTTGTGACATTGAGAGGTGCCTACAAGGCGTTTCCTGGTGTTGTCACTAAGGACAGGTCCCAGATCTATTCTTAAGATGACGACGCTACGAAATGCCAACACCTTGCAAGGCTACTCTGTTTCTTTTACAGGCCCAAATCGTGAAGGGCGTTGACGGTCATGGCTTCCACGAAGTCAACGGCGCCGCTCTCAATAGCGTCGTACGCGTCATTGCCGTAGCCGGGGCACTACCCTTGTCTCAGCAACTCCCGGTCCAGTCTCGGATAGTGCAACAAGAAGACCGTGACAACCTTGTGCACCACATCGCGCGCCACGGCTAGAGATTGCCGACGGGCCGTTCCAACGGCTAGCGCCAAGCGGTCCTTCAAGGTAGAAGCAGTGGGGACCCCGAGATCATTCAGCGTCTGCACCACGGCTTGGGCCATCTTGTCGCGGATTTTCTGCACATCCACAAGGGTCTTCTTGGTGCCCTCATACGACTTCCGCTTCTCCTCGAGCTCCGCCACGGTTTCTAAAGCAAAAGAAAGACGAACATTACCAGAAAACATCTCGCTAAGGAAGGGCAAAATGCGAGGAAGGTACGCCTCTTACTGTTCAGCTTCTCGGTAGACTCGCGGGCGAGGTCCGCCAGCTCCTGGTTCTTGACGAGCTGGGTGGCCACGATGCTCTCCTTCTCCGCGAGCTGCTTCACCAATCCGTCGCGGACCACACGGAGAGCTGCTCATCGCCAAAAAGAAAACAACGTCACGAGACCAAGCAACTACACATAAAGAGAGACGTGAAGACAATAGGTCGCAGGACACTCACCAAGGATCTCCTCCTCGTGCTTCTTAGTGACTTCTTGGAGCTGGTCCTTCGCGGCGGTGACGTCGCGGACCTGGGCCTCGAGAGCAGCCACCCTCTCGCGGGCCACCCGGAGGTTGGACTCGACCCGACCTGCTCTTGTCTCGAGCTCCGCCCTCTCCTAACTGGCGGCCCGGCCGGTGGCCTCGGCGTTGGATCGCAGCTCCGACGCTGCCTTCTCTACCTCGGCGAGCCTCGCCTCCAAGGCGGCCGTCTCTGTTTGCGCAGCAGCAGCGCTGTCCTTCGCGGACTTCACCTTCACCTCGAGGGCCGCGCGTTTGGCCGCCCTATCGACCTCACCGGTCACCGCGACAAGACAGGTCGCGGCCAGCTGCACCTCCAGTTGCGCCTTCTCCGCTCGAAGCACCTCGATGGCACGGGACCTGTCATCGGTGCGCCCAACAAGCTCCTGAGCCGTGAAAAGGTTTCCACGGTTAGAAAAGACGACAAGATTGGGGGCGGACAGAGAATGGAAAGCAAAGGAGTCGACGACTCACCGTCGCGGTGGGAAGGACCAATTCTCTAAACGCCCGCTCCGATTGATGCAGTGCCTGCCCGCTCTTGCGCAGGCCCCTCACAAGATTCCGGTGGGCCGAGGATTCCGCACCACCGTCGACGTCGAGGTCGACGGAGGTCTCGACCCGCGAGACGAGCACCAGCCAGAGCTGTGGTGTCTCCACCTGCTCTTCGAGCACTGACGCGGTCGATCCCGGGCCCCTTGAGCTTTCTCCGACCTCTAGGGTCAGAGGCGGCGCCCGCTCTTCTGCCACCACAAGGGGAGAAGCGGTGGGGGAAGGCGATTCCGGGATGACGACGACCTCCGGGGCGTCCCGTGGGGGAACGGCGCTGGTAGTGGATGGGGTCGCCGATGTAACCGGAACGGCGTCCTCGATCGCTTCGACGCTCACCGCGACCGGGATCTCCTCGGAGGCAGGAGCGGCCTACTGCACGACCACCATGGCTTCTCCCGTCCCCGCCAACGACTCGGGGGCTGGGGCCCCAACATCCGTCACGACGCTATCTGTCCCCACCAACGACTCGGGGGCTGGCGCCTCCGGGGCTGGTGCCTCGGGAGCAGGATCCTCCGGGGCCTATTCCTAAGGTCCGGACAGGCACTTCTCCAACTCGGCCGTGTGGGCCGAGAGCGGCACTTCTGTAGGGGTTTCGCCCCCCAGCCCCAGCTGACCCACCGAGAGGTCACTGCGAACGGGGCTCTCGGCTGAGGACCAGGTGTGTCCGAGGACCAGTGGAGGGTCGCTCCTTAGTGATGAGTGATTGACAACGTTGTGTGGACTGATGCTTGGCTAAGTATGCAGGTACATGTTGCGGCTTGACTCGTGTCGGTGCAGGTGAAGAACAAGCGCGAAAGGCCTTAGCTGTGGCGGCCTCCGGGTGATGGAGTGGCAAGTAGGCTTGGTTCGATGGACCCTGTGGGCGATGGGGTCAAGTGCGAGCCATGCGGTGGAAGACTGGCGGGCTGAAGTCGTGAACATGGGCCGGTGCAAGGTAGCGGATGGAGCCTGAAACTTGCACGCGGGGTTTGTTGGTTTGCCCACAAAACCATCGGTGGACGGTTTCTTGGTTTGGGCCTCAAAACCAAGCCCGGAGGCCCGAGGTGACGGAGACGGTGATCCGGGAGCTTCGGGAAGCTTCGAGGCGGAGGGCACATGGCGTGATCGCGGGGTATGCGTCGAGGTGAAGCGAAGCCGCGGTGGAAGCGTGTCCGTCCGATGAAGACTTGACCAAAATGCCCCTGAGGGGTTGTATCTTCATTTCAAGTTGTAGGGGTAGCGTGGTCATTTACCTCCCTCCGATGGACTTCGTATAAATAGCGGAGAGGTGGATGGCATCTCTCTCTCTTGGACTCTAGGGCTTTCTCCCCCGGTAGATTTCTCTGAACTGCTTCTTTTCCCTCTGGATTCCTTAGGCTAGACTCTTGTACAGACTCTGACCTCTGGATGTATGGAAGCATTCGGCATTGCGGTGATCTCCTAGTCCTCTGTGATTTTCATGTCATTTTTGGGGCTATTTTTGGGGAGTTTCGTTCTTCGCTCGATTCAGGGATTTGAGGGCGTATTCCTTCAGATTTCTTTAAGGAGATCATAGGTGGATGCCTTGCGCATCTTTGTGTGTGATCTTGACTCCTCAAACGCCGTGGACAGCCTTTGATTCATGAGTTTTTGGCCGGAGTTCGAGTTCTTGGTGGAGTTCGTGTGATCTGTGATTCCCGGTGATTTAGTGGCTTAGAGGTCGAGATTTTTGGGGCATAGCTTCCTCTTGTGTTGCTTATCATCTCCCCCAAATCTTGTCTCAAGAGCTTTTGGCGTTTTGGAGATCCGATGATGGATTTGGAGAGTTGACTTTGCGAGCTCGTGCTCGAGCAGCTCTGTCCGGGGCTAGCGGACAGTCCGCGAGGACGCCGCGGACAGTCCGCGTGACCTGTGTTCTTTGTGTGTTCTTCGTGTTCTTGCGCATCTTCGTTTCGATTCGTTTCGGCCCTAGGTTTGGGTTGCGAGAGGTTTGGCGGACAGTCCGCGAGTGCTTCACAGACGGTCCGCGTGGCCAAGTTTCGTCTGGGGTTGGGGTTGTTTTGTCTGGGGTTTCCAGCGAGCTGGATGGACGGTCTGCGCTACCCCCACAGATAGTCCGCGACACTGGCGGACAGTCCGCGAGGCATAGCCGGACGGTCCAAATTTCGGGGTGTGCCACTGGTGGTTCGGTCTGTTGTTGCGGACGGTCCGCCCTGGACTTCGCAGACTTGACTAAGTCTTTTGGTTCTTGATTTGGTGCTTCCGCTCTTTGCTCCTAGGCTTGTCTCTTGATCTTCCAGGCTTGTGTGTGCCTTGTTTGGAGCTTCCTTTGTGTGCGCGAGTGCTTGGAGTGGCAATCAGGGTATAGGCCGAGTTCGACCTTTGGGAAGTTTTTTTATCGGCTCCCATTCACTCCCCCCCTCTGGTCGCCCTATTCGGTCCTTCAATTGGTATCAGAGCCGGTTACAGATCTTTTTTATTCTAACCAGTCTAAGATCCAAAGATGGGCGATTATGGCAAGGGGTCGGGTCCTCCGCACTTTGATGGCAAGAATTACCTGATGTGGGAGAGGCGCATGGGCGCGTTTTTGCGAGGGAAGGGAACTCTGATCTAGGAGGTCACTCAGAATCCTCATTATGTCATCCGAGATAGTTTTCTGCTTCCAGGATCGCGGGACATGTTTGAGGCCAACAGCAAGGCCGTTGATTACTTGTTCCGTGCTCTCTGTGCCTCGGAGTTTGATCGAGTGTACGGAGAGGATGTGGCCGGAAAGATTTGGCTCAAGTTGAAGAATGTGCATGTTGGTAATGCCCAAGTGCAAACCCGTATGTTTTCCACTTACCGGAGAGAGTACGAGAACTTCACTCATCTCCCCGGTGAGTCGACCGATGCTATGTTTCAGCACTTCACTTGCATAGTCAACAACATGAGGGCCAATGTGACAGTGCTCCCATACACGGATCATAATCAAGCTATCAAGCTTTTGCATGCTCTGGATAGGTCCGTGTGGAGTGCCAAGGTCGAGGCCATTGAGGAGTCGAGCGCGTATGACACGCTGTCGCTTGACGAGCTGTTCTCCAAGCTCAGGTCTTTAGAGGTTGATCGTGGCTTGAGAGCCAAGAGCGAGAGCCCCACTGATCCTCATAGTTTGGCTTTTGTCTCAGGATCAAGGACTAACGCTAACTCTATTGGCTTTTCTTTGTCTTGTCTTGTGTCCTTGCCAGATGAGGACTTTGAGGTGCTGAGCGAGGATGATCTCGCCTTGTTGAGCAAGAGGTTTGGGTGGATGTACGAGAACCGCAAGAATGCAAGGCGGAGCTCGGGGATGTGCTATCGGTGCGGGAAGCATGCACACTTCATCGCCGAATGCCCTGAAGCCATGGAGATCAAGAATGACTACAAGGGCAAGCCCAAGCACGACTACAACAAGCACCGCTCCCGGAACGACTACAAGGACAAGCACAAGGACAAGAACGAGAGAAGGCACAAGAAGAGTGGCGGCCACAAGAAGAAGACCGCTCGAGCAATGGTGGCCGGAGCGAGCGACATCGACTAGACATCAAGCGATGTTTCTTCCGACTCGAGCAGCGAGAAAGAGCAAGAGAAGCGCAAGGACAAGCGGCACATGGGCAAGAACTTCACCGGCCTGAGCTTCATCACACAAGGAGGCTTTTGCGGCATGGCGCATTCCAAGAAGGGTGGGAAGCACAGCTCGAATTCGAACTCCGACTCCGAGGAAGAGGTATGACAAGATCCCAACTTCTTGCTAGAGGAGAATGCTAGGCTCAATGAGTTGCTTGATAACCGTGATGATGTGCTTAGAAAGACCAACAAGGAGAAGAGGGAATTCAGGTCTTTGTTGGGTGATGCTAAGGACAAGATACCTGAGCTTGAATCCTTGCTTGTGGATGCTAGAAATGAGATAGGTGCTTTGAAATCTGCTCCTGTGGTGTCTGATGAAATTGATTGCGGCGATTGTTCAGTTTTTCTTGCTGATTTGACTGCTCTCAAGGAGAAGTACGCCTCTACTCTTGAGGAACTAGATGTGGTTAGGATTGAGTGTGATGATTGAAGTCTAGGCCATCTTTGTTAGGAGCTTGTACCTCATGTCCTATTTTGCATGCTAGGCTAGATGAATCTCACACTAGAATTTTTTCTCTTGAGGCGGCATTGAAAGCTCCTCTTCCTACATCATGTTCAACCTGTGAAATGCATGCTTTGAAAAACATGGAACTTGCACACTATGTTGATCGTCTGCAGGATGAAAATGATGAGCTTAGGAAATTGATGAGTTGGTTGTCTGTGCATGAGCCACAATTGAGTTTGATGTTGGCTCAGTTCAAGAGGTTTGATGGTTAGGCGTTGGGGGCTGAGAAGAGTGGTGAGAAGAGTGGTGAGGGAGAAGAGAAAGTTGGAGAGATCCCTACTCAACCACACACCATACCCATGAACAAATATACACCCATGTCAAACCACTTGAGAAACAAGCTTGATACAACTCCAGACCCACCAGTGCCCCCAGAAAACAGAGAATTACCAGAAACCCATCAAGTTTGTGAGCAACCTGGGTAATGTCTTTGAAGGGAAGTCAGGAGAGAAAGGTGTTGAGAAGCCCACAGAAAAGCCACCGCCTAAGCCAGTGCTGATCTGCTTCCATTGTGAGTATTGTGGGAGGGATGGGCATAAGGATGAGTTCTGTTTCCGAAGGAAGAGGGATGGACGGTTTGCTTGGGAGATGGCAAACAAGGACAGGTACCACCTTGCTCGTGGTGTGCCTGAGCCTCGTAGAGGGCCTCTACCTAGGGGTGAGGTGTATGTGCGTACAGTTCCCACTCGTGGAGGTGGAGGTGGAGGTGTGTTTCCTCCGAGAGACAGGCGTGTTGGGTTTGGGCATGGCGAGTTGGCTCGACGTGCTCCTTCTCGTGACTGTTATGAGTTTGGGAGGCAGGATTGGAGCTTTGGGTCTCAGATGGACTACGGGCCACGTTTTCCCCCTCGTGGTGTACGTACTCCTCCAGTGAGACGTGACAGGTCCTTTGGTGGTAGGCGTGAGAGGGCTCCGCCTAGAGGTTTTGGGAGGATGGATTTTGCTAACCCTTCTTTTGAGCAAATGGCTCAGCACTGGTTTGACTCTTTTGGTACTAACCCCAGTGTTGAGTCGCTTGCTCATTCTCGTCCTTGTTTTTTATTGCAGGTGGGAGGCTTGGAGAACTTTTGGTTGATCGACTCCGGTTGCTCACGACACATGACCGGTGATCGTGGGTGGTTCTCCAGCCTCACCCCGGTGAGTACGAGGGAGTACATCACTTTCGGGGATAATGGGAGAGGACGAGTGCTTGCTGAAGGTATGGTGAAGGTGAGTAGCAAGGTGACCTTAAGAAGTGTGGCCCTGGTCAAGTCACTTGGTTTTAACCTATTGTCAGTATCTCAATTACTTGACGAAGGTTTTGAGGTTCGTTTTAAGTCGGGTGCTTCTCGTGTGCTTGATTCTCGAGGCGATCTTGTCTGTACGATCGTCCCCGAGGGTCAAATCTTTCGTGCCGACTTTTCCCAGTCTGTTGGTCCTCCTCGATGCTTTGTTGCTGGCGTTTCGGCTGAGCTTTGGAAATGGCATAGGAGGTTGGGACACTTGAGCTTTGAGTTGCTTTCCCGCTTGAGTGGTCTTGATCTTGTCTGAGGATTGCCTAAGTTGAAATTCGAGAAGGATTTGGTTTGTGCTTCTTGTCAGCATGGAAAGATGGTTGCCGCTTCTCACGCCCCTCTGACTTCAGTCATGACCGAGCGACCTTGTGAGCTGTTGCACATGGATTTGGTTGGGCCAGCTCGTGTTCGCTCTGCTGGTGGGAAGTGGTATGTTCTTGTGGTTGTTGATGATTTTTCGAGGTACTCTTGGATTTTTTTTGGAGGATAAGAGTGAGACATTTGGCTTTGTTCGGGACTTGATCTTGAGGTTGAAGAATGAGAGACATGGTGATGCCATTCGAGCTATACGCAGTGACAATGGCACGGAATTTAAAAACTCTCATTTTGATGTCTTTTGCAGTGATCTTGGTCTTGATCATCAGTACTCTTCTCCATACGTTGCTTGCCAGAATGGCGTAGTGGAGAGGAAGAACCGGACCCTTTGTGAGATGGCCAGGACGATGCTCGATGAGCATAGGACTCCTAGGTGTTTCTGGGCCGAGGCGGTCAATACCGCTTGCTACGTCTCAAATCGCATCTTCCTTCGTGCCTTTAAGAAGAAGACCTCTTATGAGCTAATGCATGGCCGACAACCCAAGGTGAGTCACTTTAGAGCTTTTGGTTGCAAGTGTTTCATTCTG
The DNA here is from genome assembly GCA_036936925.1 of Cenchrus fungigraminus. NCBI lineage: Eukaryota > Viridiplantae > Streptophyta > Magnoliopsida > Poales > Poaceae > Cenchrus > Cenchrus fungigraminus. The sequence continues at coordinate 36,202,262 of CM072779.1, read as the reverse complement.
AAGAAGGGCAAGTTGGATAAGTTCGAGTCTAGATGTTCGGATGGGATTTTCCTTGGTTATGCGATTCATTCTAGAGCATATCGTGTGCTCAATGTTGACACTTACCGAATCATGGAGACTTGCGAGGTAACCTTCGACGAGACACAGCCATGTAGCTCTTCTGCTTTTGAGTGTGCAGGTGATGAGGAGATTGGAGCGAGGATCTTTGAGGATGAGAAGGACAGAGATGGAGACGACGACGATGATGGTGGTGATGCTCCAGCGGCTGATCGTGTACGTGCTACTTCCACTACTACTACGACGATCGAGGATGGACCATCCCCTACACCCACTACGACTGAGGCTGTTCGAGTGGAGGCTGCTGCTGAGGGGGAGATTGTGTCCAGGCGAGTGGCTCCTCAGCGTGTACAAGTGGATCACCCACCGACGACCATCATTGGTGACCTTCATGAACGTACTACACGGTCGAGGTCAAGGAATACTTCCCATTTCGCTCACTCTGCTTTTGTCACCTCTTTTGAGCCCAAAGATATTCGACACGCTTTGTCTGACGAAAATTGGGTGAATTCCATGCATGAGGAGTTGGAAAACTTTGAGAGAAACCAAGTCTGGGTGTTAGTCGATCCACCGCCAAATTGCCGTCCCATAGGTACCAAGTGGGTGTGGAAGAACAAAGAGGGTGAGAATGGGATGGTTGTGAGAAACAAGTCGAGGTTGGTGGCGCAGGGGTTCAACTAGAAGGAGGGGATAGACTATGAGGAGACATTTGCTCCTGTGGCCCGTTTGGAGGCAATTAGGATCCTTCTAGCCTTTGCCGTGGCTAAAGGGTTCAAGTTGTACCAAATGGATGTCAAGAGTGCTTTCTTAAATGGGGTGATAGAGGAAGAAGTGTATGTGAGGCAACCCCCGGGGTTTGAGAGCGAGAAATACCCACACCGTGTATACAAACTCCAGAGAGCGCTCTATGGGTTGAAACAGGCACCTAGAGCTTGGTATGGCAGGTTGAGAGGCTTTTTGCTGAGTAAGGGGTTAGTGATGGGCACAGTTGACAAGACCTTGTTCCTCCTTAAGCATGGGAATGACCTTTTGATTGTTCAGATATATGTGGATGACATAATCTTTGGTGGCTCTTCTCGTGATCTTGTTGCCAGATTTGCAGATGACATGAGCAGGGAATTTGAGATGTCCATGATGGGCGAGCTGCAGTTTTTCTTGGGTCTCCAGATCAAGCAGTGCAAGGACGGGACCTTTGTACATCAGGCGAAGTACACTAGGGACATGGTGAAGAAGTTTGGCATGAACGACTCCAAGCCGCTGACTACACCGATGAGTACAACTACGGCTTTGGACGCAGACGAGGACGGCGAACCCGTGGACCAGAAGGAGTACCGGAGCATGATCAGCTCCCTCCTCTACTTGACGGCGACGAGGCCAGACATACAGTTCAGCGTGTGTCTGTGCGCTCGTTTTCAGGCTTCACCGAGGACTTCACATCGGCAAGCCGTCAAGTGGATTTTCAGGTACTTGAACTACACTCCTGAGTTTGGTCTTTGGTACTCTGCCTCCTCGACACTTAGGCTTCATGGGTTTTCTGATGCGGATTTCGCTGGGTGTCGTTTGGACCACAAGTCTACCTCTGGGTGTTGTCAGTTCCTTGGTTCTTCTTTGGTCTCTTGGTCATCTCACAAGCAATCCAGTGTAGCCCAGTCCACCACCGAGGCTGAGTATGTAGCTGCTGCTAGTTGTTGTTCCCAGCTGCTTTGGATGACCTATACCATGAGTGATTTTGGTGAGGAGTGCTCCCAGGTTCCACTTTTCTGTGACAGCACTAGTGCCATAAGCGTAGCCAAAAATCCTGTCCTCCACTCCAAAACGAAACACATAGAAGTGAGGTACCACTTCCTGAGAGACAATGTTGAGAAGGGAAACATATCTTTGTCCTATGTCCATACCAAAGACCAGCTAGCAGACATTTTCACCAAACCGCTTGACCAAGTCACTTTCACTCGCTTGCGGGGTGAGCTTGGGGTGTGCTTTCCTTTCTAGCTGGGTCTTGGAGCTTCTCATGTATATATGTGTCATATGTTCATTTTGTTGCATTTCCTTTCATGCTTTTTACTTTCTATACAAAACCTGGTAGGATAGCCATCTTTGGATCACCTGATCTAGGATTGAGCTTCTCTTATATACATTGATCACTGATGTGCTATGGATGAAATATGTGCATGTTTTGTAATTGGTGGATGTGAATGCTATGCTCTTGTTGGTTTTGCCATATATGTATGATGAGATATCATTTTGTTTGTGAAAATGATAAAATTGCCTCTCTCATGAGTAGATGCTTGTCTTTGCTAAATTTGGGCTCAAATGCTTATATCATGCTCAGTTTGTGCTTGAGGATCATATTCTCTTTGCTTGGGGTCAAAGACCCTTTGTCATTGTAAATGTTTAGCCCTTTTGCTTGCTTGGGGAGGAGCATAAGCTTCTTTTTGCCGCAAAGGCACTTCAAGTACCATGTTTAATCTTGAAAATGAAATTGGTATATGAATTACCTTGTGCTTGAAAAATGAGCTCCTAATCATGTTTTTATGTTTTGATAATCATATCTTGGGTGCTAAACCGTAGCATGTTGTCTACCATGAGAAGTCTCATTTTAAGAAGTAGACACATGGCTCGGTGGCTTTAACATGACTTGAGTAGCTTGTGGGCGTTTATAATGATCTTGTAATGAGAATTTATGATCTTGTATAAATTTTGAATGATCTAGTGCCCTTGTGTTCAAATTGGCATAGATAGGGTCTTGCTCATGAGATGCATGTTTTTTTGTGAAAATTGCTTAAAATTGCTTTTGGCCATGTCACATGCTTATATGTCTCTACCTTCTTGATGGTAATGTGCTAACTACACCATATCTACTTTGCTTGCTCTATGTCTCATTTGTAGCATTTTGTTGTGCTCTTTATATATTTGAGAAGCTTGGTAGACTGTATATATGTTTTGACATGCATTTTTCATGAAAACAAGGTGAAGTGCTTCATATACCTTGATTCATGCATTGTCAACAAGGGGGAGATGTTGTATGCATTTGGGGAGATTTCTCATGCATTGGGAGATTTTGTGGAAAATTGGTATGCATTTGTGAGATGTTGTATGTATGGAGAGAAATTGAGAAGAGGAGGTTGCATTTGCTCAGGGGGAGTTTGCATATGTGCAGGGGGAGCTCCTTTGTTTTTCCTGAGTTTTGTGCTTTGTGGCGTGCTCCTTGTGAGCTTTGTTTTGTCTCGGCTGTGTCGAGCCGTTGCACTTGTCTTAGGGGGCCGAGACTTGGATTGGCGAGTGATCGAATTTTCGCTTGTTCTTTGGCTTTGGATCACTTGCTTTGGAGGTTTGTGTTCGTGGTTGTTTTCTTTTCTTTTTCTCAATCATGGTTACTATGGGTGTTGTCAATGCACTCATCAAGGGGAGATTGAGGACCAGGTGTGTTCGAGGACCAGTGGAGGGTCGCTCCTTAGTGATGAGTGATTGACAACGTTGTGTGGACTGATACTTGGCTAAGTGTGCAGGTACAGGTTGCGGCTTGACTCATGTCGGTGCAGGTGAAGAACAAGCGCGAAAGGCCTTAGCCGTGGTGTCCTTCGGGTGATGGAGTGGCAAGTAGGCTTGGTTCGATGGACCTGGTGGGCGATGGGGTCAAGTGCGAGCCGTGCGGTGCAAGACTGGCGGGCTGAAGTCGTGAACATGGGCCGGTGCAAGGAAGCGGATGGAGCCCGAAGCTTGCACGCGGGGTTTGTTGGTTTGCCCACAAAACCATCGGTGGACGGTTTCTTGGTTTGGGCCTCAAAACCAAGCCCGGAGGACCGAGGCGATGGAGACGGTGATCCGGGAGCTTCGGGAAGCTTCGAGGTGGAGGGCACGTGCCGTGATCGCGGGGTTTGCGTCGACGTGAAGCGAAGCCGCGGTGGAAGCGTGTCCGTCTGATGAAGACTTGACCAAAATGCCCCTGAGGGGTTGTATCTTCATTTCAAGTTGTAGGGGTAGCGTGGTCATTTACCTCCCTCCGATGGACTTCGTATAAATAGCGGAGAGGTGGATGGCATCTCTCTCTCTTGGACTCTAGGGCTTTCTCCCCCGATAGATTTCTCTGAACGGCTTCTTTTCCCTCTGGATTCCTTAGGCTAGACTCTTGTACAGACTCTGACCTCTGGATGTATGGAAGCATTCGGCGTTGCGGTGATCTCCTAGTCCTCTGTGATTTTCATGTCATTTTTAGGGCTATTTTTGGGGAGTTTCGTTCTTCGCTCGATTCGGGGATTTGAGGGTGTATTCCTTCGGATTTCTTTGAGGAGATCATAGGTGGATGCCTTGCGCATCTTTGTGTGTGATCTTGACTCCTCAAACACCGTGGAGAGCCTTCGATTCGTGAGTTTTTGGCCGGAGTTCGAGTTCTTGGTGGAGTTCGTGTGATCCGCGATTCCCGGTGATTTAGTGGCATAGAGGTCGAGATTTTTGGGGGCATCGCTTCCTCTTGTGTTGCTTATCATCTCCCCCAAATCTTGTCTCAAGAGCTTTTGGCGTTTGGGAGATCTGGTGATGGATTTGGAGAGTTGACTTCACGAGCTCGTGCTCGAGCAGCTCTGTCCGGGGCTAGCGGACAGTCCGCGAGGACCCTGCGGACAGTCCGCGCGACCTGTGTTCTTCGCGTGTTCTTCGTGTTCTTGCGCGTCTTCATTTCGATCCGTTTCGGCCCTAGGTTTTGGTTGCGAGAGGTTTGGCGGACAGTCCGCGAGTGCTTCACGGACAGTCCGCGTGGCCAAGTTTTCGTCTGGGGTTAGGGTTGTTTTGTCTGGGGTTTCCAGCGAGCTGGACGAACGGTCTGCGCTACCCCCACAGACAGTTCGCGACACTGGCGGACAGTCCGCGAGGCATAGCCGGACGGTCCGAATTTCGGGGTGTGCCACTGGTGGTTCGGTCTGTTGTTGCGGACGGTCCGCCCTGGACTTCGCAGACTTGACTAAGTCTTTTGGTTCTTGCTTTTGTGCTTCCGCTCTTAGCTCCTAGGCTTGTCTCTTGATCTTCCAGGCTTGTGTGTGCCTTGTTTGGAGCTTCCTTTGTGTGTGCGAGTGCTTGGAGTGGCAATCGGGGTATAGGACGAGTTCGACCTTTGGGAAGAATTTTTATCGGCTCCCATTCACTCCCCTCCTCTCTGGTCGCCCGATTCGGTCCTTCATCGGCACCCCTCGACGGAACCACAGCCTCCTGGGTCCCGGACCCTCCCGCCTCCTCGACGTTCTGGCTCGACGGGAGGGTTGGTGGCGGACCAGCCGGCGGCGGCACATCTCCGACCACCTGAGCTGGTCGGCGCAGCATCTTCACAGGCGCCGGCTCCATCGTGATGGGATCAGGGCTGCTGGAACACGAAGGACGTCACGACAGTAAGCGAAACGGAGAACACGTCTCCAAGCAAATTTGGGATACTAGTTGGAAATTAGCAAGTTGGAACTTACCTTAGCGCGATGTGGCGAGGCCGCTTCGAGCTCCCCAAGGTCGAACTCAAGGAGGGCGCCGCTCGTTTGCTCCTCGAGGGCAGAGCGGATGTCAGGGCAGGAGTCGGCCTGTGCCCGGCGACGATCTCAGATTGGAGGCACCGCTGGGAGGTGGTCGACCCCCCGCCCTGAGTCCTGGGCAGGGGAGAAGCCCTCGGGGTGTTTCTCCGCTCCCGCGACGAACGTCCCGGCGGGGAATCCGACCTCCGGCGCGACTGGTCACCCGTGGAGGAGCGGCACGAGGTCTCGCGCTCTGACGAGCGGCGAGTGGAGTCCCCGTGCCGGGGGGAGCTCCTACTCCTCTCATGGCCACCGCACTGAGAGGTACGGCTGCGCAGCTCTAACTGGTCTACTCGAGGAGACCGGGACGGCGCCTGCCGGCTCGAGCTGGCCTCCGCGGCGGCTGACACGGGCTCCGACCCAGCGCGCGGTTGTGAAGACACCGGCGGCTTGTTATTGCTCCATGTAAACTCGGAGTCGTTGTTGGCGTTTCTTAATGTCACCACCATTGGCGCACTAGCGTGAGCATGTAAGAAACTCCCGGGTACACTGACGAGTGCGAATGAATCGCAAGCGCACGGATACAGCGTTGTAGCACTTCTCCCTCGGAGAATGAGTATTCCCGTCGGGTTTCGTTCCTAGTACGGAGAGTAACCAGAGAGGGTCTATCCAAGGACACCAGTTTTCGCTGGGATAGGTCGGGATACAAGAAGCACTTCCTTAAGGGACATAGCTCTCAAGATGCATCTGTCAGGTCTCAGTCATCCCCGCGGGGTGACAGCACATCAATGTGCTGGCAAACGAGCCCAACTCGGTACGCGACGTAGAGGGTTGACAAAGGGTCCAACAGGCTGTCACCACTGCGGCCTACCTCTACGCTACGATCGTACGTGGTCTTCGCAGGAAAACCAGGGCCCAGACACCATGTCTGTACCCCAGATAAATATTATAGTGTGGTTACGTCTGTCGACCCGCTAACTACACTATAGCAACCGTATAGATACGGTCCCACGAACAAGAGAAAGATCGGATTCAGATCATCTTATCATTCATTGAGCTACGGAGCAGAAAGGAAGCTATGGAGGCAGATAAATGAGATACAGCGGACTTAGCTAAACAGGATCAGAGCATGCAAATAGGTATATGAACTATGGATCTGGCTCTAAAGGATCGAAGCCTTGTGTCACGAAGAACACAAGCCTCTAACTTATGAACGAGCCACGAACACAAGAACAAATCAAGCATGCATGATGTCCACTATAGTCTAAATAAGAAATGCTGAAATACTCACTTTGATCTAAATGAAGAACAAGCATCCACGAGGACATCAACTCACTCCTTACCCCTACTCTACCTCTCAACTAATCCTGATCACCATTCTACCACATAGAGGTGAGAATCACCTCACATGGGCAGAATTAGAGAGAGGGAGAGAGAACTACACAAGAGAGAAGTGGAACTTGAGAGCTTGGTGGTGTGTGAGAAATGGAGCCCCTCCCCTCCTATTTATAGACAAGGAGGAGGCTTGCTCCGGGGCTCAAAGTGCCCATAAACACCCGGGAATGCAGCCAAGAGCCAATGAGCAAGCAACAAGTGGAGGGGGGAGATCAACCGACCCTAGGTGGGGTGCACATAAATCTTTTTTTTCAAAACATGCTTTGGGCATGTGTATATATTTTTCTCTTTTTTTTCATAGCCCATATATCTTCCTTGAAGGATACTTTTAGAGAGAAAGAGGTCATACCACATATGGAGCTTTTACTTTTGTGGTATGAATGATACAATGCTAACTTCCAGTGTAGAAGCATAGCAAGGGGGAATAGGTGGGGTGCACATAAATCTTGATCATGAAAGTAATGAAAAGAATTCTCACAAGGGTCACAGAATTTGACAAGGCTCAAAGCAATAACAAGCAGCATATGAATCTAAGGGTTTTGCCTACGAAGATCATATGGCTCTAATGGGACAGAGGCATATCAAAGAGGAGCCTTTCCAGGAGGTTTTGAGTTTTTCAAAAATAAATTCCCCAAGAGAGTTAGTCATCAGAGCAATAGATCATATCATCCAGCCACATCATACTCATCAATTACTTAGGTGAACATGCTTGTCCTTAAGAAGGTTATGGTTGACAAGCATCAGGCAGGTAACAAGGAATAAAACATATGTAAGTCTACTCAGGTACAGGCGAGCTGGGTGATCTTTTAGCATCATCATTCGAGTTTTAATTTTAGAGATAGACAGATATAGCTTATAAAACTCAGGAATGAAAGAGAGTGAGTTGTCGAGATGCAAACCGGCGCTATGCATGAGAGATGAACCGTGAGAGGCTCTCCACAGGAGTGAACTCGTGCGGGTCCCATTCAGGTTCTCTGTAGGTGATCGATCGGCTAGCGTGGAGTGCTCACAGTGGGTACGTATGGAAAACGTCGTGCCTGCATTGGGAGAGTCGTGGCTCTTCCCCCACACTGTCTCGAACCTAGATGTCCTCTAAATCAAAGAGACCAAAGTAATGACACAATAGGTGGCTAAACTGGGTTACATGACCGGTGAGGAGTTTCTTGGAGGGATTCTTGTTGGGTATCACACATGAGGTCTTCGTGCCTCTTTTCTAGGTGATTTTGCCCCAGAAATCTCTTGGGAAATCCTTCGATTTGGGTGGATTTCGGAGTTCTTGGAGTTCATGACCTAGAGACCTTAGATTCACGATTCCTCTTGATTGGATGGGTTTTGGTGGATATCCTTTGGTGGAGAGATCATTCATGAGGTGACCCAGCTATCCCCAAAGTTTCGTTGTAATCCTTGGAGTGAATCAGGAGATCGGGTGAAGGGAAGTTCAGGGTTGACTCGCAGCCAGATTCTAGAGAGGAGGCGGTCTGACCGCCCAGGGTACGTGGTCTGACCGCCCTGGGGGTTTCGCGAGAAAATTTTTGGTTTTCTGGTGATTTCTCTGATAGCTTATTTGCCTTGATCAGAGGAGTTTCCAGGCGAAATCTTGGGTCGTTTTGGAGTCGTGAGCTTCGAGTTGTGGTTTTGGGAAATTCCAGGCCTAGGCGGTCTGACCGCCCTGTCCATGCGGTCTGACCGCCCCTGGCAGGAAATTTCTCGTGTGTGGTTCCCGCTGTTGTGTGTGCGTAGGCGTGTTGCTTGTTGATGAGGTTTGCTCCTAGTATCGGTAGCACTCCAGTGACTACGTGATCTTGGCAAATGTGCGGATAGAGTGGTGAAAGTGATTTTGGGATCGAGGACGTGTTCATCTCGTTGGAGGAGCTATCTCCCTCGAGAAAGAATTTTTATCGGCTCCCATTCACTCCCCCCCTCTGGTCGTCCAATCCGGTCCTTCAACCGTCCCCGACAACTGTCTTTTGATCAAGTTGTCTTCTCCCAACTATGTGCCAAGGGCAGTTCTCTACCATGCAATTGCTAATAAATCTACTTGGGTCAGTCTTCTCAGTGTGTAGCTCAAGCTCCTCATTTATCGCAAATTGCCTTATAGCCAATCTGAATGCTTTCATGTCAGGGTAAACAGATCCAAGATTCACACATGGCTTGTTAGGATCATACACTATCACCCTCTCCCCTCGTATGCTATCATCAACAGGTAGGGCTACACCCACAGTATTCTGATCAGGACCTTTTCCCTTATCAGTAGTTACTCCTGCAGCTTTTCTAGCCTTCTCTTGCTCCTCTTGCTCATCCCTCAAACCCAACAACTCAAAAACATGGTCATCCTCGATATATTCTAACCTACCCTCATACTCATCATATATCTCATTGATTTGCAGGGTACACAATCCTCATTTGGTGCTGGTTCCTCAATCATATGAGGTAAAGCATCAACAGCTCCAAGAGATACATCATCAACAACCCAGAAGGTTCTACTACTGCTAGACTAAGCTCATGCTCCCTGTTGAGCCTAGCAAAATCGATTGAACAGATAAAAATTGGTCAGATGGGGAAACAAATCGCAGGACTATGGCTCGTTGTAATGGAGTTAGAAACTTGTGGCACAAAAGCAAGAGGAGAAGGAAGATATGGTTTACCTAGCAATGAGATCGAATTAGTTGCAGTCCATGGCGCAACCACAATGCAGTCTCAAGCCTAGAAGTGGTTCATGGCACAGATCCTGACCGTTTGGTGGCAGCGGGAGGCTCGAGAGGCGCCGACGTTGGCGAGTGCGACCAGAAGAAGGGGCTCCAACGGCGGGTGGAGGGGGCTCGGGCGACAAGTGGATGGGGCTCGGGCAGCAGTGAACTGGGCCTCCGGTGGCAGGTGGATGGGGCTCGGGCGGCGAAATAGGGTGGCGTCGGTGGGTGGCTAGTGCGCGGATGGTTAGGCGACGTCGCTGGACAGAGGCACCGGCGGCGGGTTCCTCCGGCAGAACCCTAGGGTGTGCCGCAGGAGGAAGCTTAGGCACAGGTCGGTCTCCCATGCAGCGTCAGGCAGCTGAGGGTGTGAGACAGCTGAGGTAGGATAAAATGCAAAATGGGAAGCAAAATGGCGAAAGGCATTGTAGCAGTTTGTCTGCGTTTGAGAATGGCATTTTAGCGAAGTCATTTTGCGGGATGGCAAAAGAGTGAAACCCACTTTTGAAAATGACACAAATACAAATATCTCTAATACCAAACCGGTGGGTATGGATGGAAATATGAAAATGGAATCCGAATTATCTGATATCCGTATCCAATATCTGCATTCGTATTCGAATTCAAATGTGGTAGTAAAGTGGATACATCCGAATACATTTTTGTCGATTTTCTCTATCCGATTCCACATTCGTATTCAGCAATATCCGACACTATCTATATTCGACTATATAAAACTGTAAGTTATCTCTATAACTAATGGTAAATTATGTTCAATAGAATACTAATAATGATAGAGTATAATTGAAAAAAATATATATCCATAACTAATGATTATGACATTAATTTTAATATTAAAAATATTGCATCCATAAAATGATTTAAAAGTTATATTTAAATTTAATGATCAATATCATTAATTTTAATAATAAAAATAGATTAATACAAAGTTCAATTTTAATTACTCTAATTTATTTATGTATTGATGAAAAAAATTATTTATTGGTAATGACTTCTTCCCAGCCGATTGTAATTTATTCCAATAGCACAGCCACTCGATTAACTCCATTCACATGGTGGGGCCCACGCGCTAAACCACCCTCTCCCTGCCGTCCTCCACCACCACCAGTCCAGCACACTCTCTCTCTCTCATTTCATTTTTCTCTCACTCTCTCTTGTGTGTGCTTAGGGTTTCACCAGCGCGTATGAGGGCATGCGGCATCCCTGGCAGCGACCCCTAGTGCGGCAATCCCCGACAAAGGGCGTGCGACAGCGGCGATCCCCGACGCATCATTCCCCGACGAGGAGGCTCCCTGGCGGCGTCGGCTTTTGTTGACGGTTCAAAACTGTGTTGAAGTTCACCGCAAGTCTACGGGTGACTTGGTGCCTTTTTCACCAAGGAGGGTCCCCAAGGTTTGTCAATCCAAGGATCGGAAGCAAACCGCTAAGGTCCTCTACCTAATCTATCGAACTAACCTAACATGAAGTGTAGATTGCATATAAGGTAACCCTTAAAGATGTATATGTGATAGCACAAGGTTGATCACATTCATGAACATAGGCAAGGTAAAGCGCCACCAAAGGGACAACTAAGCCTAGCGCCTTCTAGTTGTAGTTCTGGCAAACGAGCAACAAACCAAGCATCTCATCTAAAAGCATCCTTAAACTCCTACCTCCCGCCTACCTCTCGAAGACATCCGCACTTTCGGGGGTAGTCACCCTGTCACGGTGCACCCTTAATGATGCGGGGAGTCTAAGGGCACGCCCATACATGGACATGTCTACCAACCATGAAGGGTCAACCTACTAGATCTAATCACCATGATTACACAAAGCTTGCTATGTAGTCTAAACTAGCATTAGACTAAGGATCAAATCATATTAACGTTAGGTATAAAGTAAAGACGGAGACATGGAATCGCTTAAAGATCGGAAAACATGATTGTAATTGCTCACATAATAATAGATGTGTTTGGATCACCACCATCGAGTACATACCATTGATGACCTCAACTAGCTCCAGAACTCCACCATGGCACAACCACGCAGGGCAGCCATGGCGGCTAGGGTCGGCCTAGGCCATCTCCTAGACAACTTCGAGGACTCCGCCGCTGTCGTCTCCCTCCGGTGCTCACTCCTAGGTTTCGTCGAGTTCTGGTGAATGGATGTGGCGGTCGTCGGAGGCAGGGGATATAAATACACCGAGGAGCATGTAGGTCAAAGGGGGATGCGAACCGGCACAAAAAAGGGCCAGGCCGATCAGCATGGGCCGGCCGGCCTAGGGCCTTTTTGGCCCGGTTCGGCCCCATTTTTCGCCATGATGCTTCTTGTGATTTCTTGAATATTTGTCGAACTCCATGTGGGTCCTTGACGTCGTTTTCCCCGCGGTTTAGATAAGGGTGCTTGGCGTGCAAACTCCCGCATCTTCCGTTCGGGTCCTCGGAGTTTCACGGCTTCATGCTTCGGTCCTCGGGTCATTTGGAGTCATGTTCACTTCGTGTCTTGACTTGTGCCGGGCTTCGTGATCTTCTCATAAAGTGCTCGATGAACTCTACCCGGAAGTCCTCATTTAGGCGCTTAAATCCTACGTAAACAACATACTCCAAAAACCACATGCAAGTGTGAACTTGTTACATCATTAGTACGCCTAGTGGCGGGTTAGTTATAATTCAAAGCTCAAACCAAAGTGTAACAAGTGCTCTTGGTTGACAAAAACCGACCGTCAACATACTCCCATGCTTAAACCTTGCTCGTCCTCGAGTAAGCCTTTAATGGATATCAGTATTACCTTTCAATGTTCATACCCTGCACTTGTTCATACATGAGAAAATATAATGCTCTCCAAGTTTATATTTGTTAAAGTTTCATAATGTAGCTAGCTTTCATCTCTATGTAGGGTAGATATCATTTAAGCTCTTTCCACAAGTAATTAATCATGCTCTCAAATTTTAAACAAATCTCAGAAATTTTGAAAATAAAGAGCGGGATGAAGAAAAATTGCTTTACCAAGATCAATAATAAACCTCCATGCATCTTGCTCATGAACTCTCATCTCATCTTGTCTCTCAAGTCTACTTGTTCTACTCCTTTCCTCTCTCAAAGTATATAGCGGAAGCTTTATATGGAGCTATGGGAAAGTTTAGTCCTACCAAGATATTATAGTTGAGATATTATCAAAACAAGACAAGCTTCTCATGGACTTACCGAGACTCATCAATTGGTCATTGGAAAAATAATGTTACAAGGAGGAGGGAGAGAAAAATACACACACTTTGAGATAGGTGGACATGTACAAATGGCAAAGAGTGATCCCGAGGCACAAACGAAGTCCTCGTTATCGGATTGCACATGGTTGGAAAGATGAGTATGGGTCTTGATCTTGAAATCCTCTTGAAAACTCAAAAAGCACTAAACATAGCTAGAGAACCGGGGAGCTTATTTATTATATATATTCTTTCTTTCTTTCTTTTTTTCTTATCATATTTTTTCCTCTTTATCATCATTTTTTTCTTCTCTTTTTTTCTTTCATCATACTTTTTTATTACTCCCCTTGAACTCTAGACTATACTAGCACTTCCTTGGCAACCCCCCATGCTTAGACGTTTGCTCGTTCTCGGGCAAAAGAGGTGATAAATATGCCAAGGTAGAAATTGAAGTTCTCATATTTTCTTGGAGAGAGATACTCGAAAATCTTCTAGGGATCCTTTTGGAAGTCTCCCAAAGTCTTGCTCACTTGACGACACCTACTTGTAATCTTCCTCGAAATATTCATCCATACTCATATATTGGGTTGTGGTCAAGGAGGTGAACATAAAAAAGATGTATTTGGGTTTGTGGGTGGATATCCGGCGAGGTTTGCAAAATTCCCAATGTGGAAACTCACAATGCACGGATAGAAAAGGCTAGCATAAAGTTAGATACGCAAAAATAGAATGACCAACTTCTTAGTCTCGAGCCAGAGAAATCAAGCCTTGACTCAATGCACCCAAAAATAAATCTTGTAAACTAAGGTTTTTGCACTCAATCAATATAAAGCTTTGGATAGGTTGAGCAAAATGCAAGTGGTATCAAGGACAAGGTTAGCATATCTTTTAAGAACAAAAATAAATGATCTTTGATTCATTCAAAAATGAGAGCAACGAAAAATACTATGGGTCTCAAGTTATCATAACCTCCACAAAAGATTTGGCTAGCATTAATTTAATTTTTAGATCATATTTAAAGAGAGCACTAGCTTAATCATATACAAACCAAGCACAAGAATGAGCAAGGTGGCAACGATCATCATATATCCATAAGCGAGAGCATACAAGATATCATCATGGTGAGAACAAGGTAACGGTGATTATTACTTGTTGAAAACAAAAACAAATCTAGGTTGTACTCCTAGTAGCCATGTTATTATGTAGAGATATATACAAAGGTTGCATCTAAGGTTGTGGAAAGCATATACATATGTGCAGACATATAAAAAGACAAGGACAAAAAGAGGGTTGAGGAATTGTTACCGTCCTTTGATACTTGAAGTGCAGCGCGGCCTCCCCCATGCTTAAGCATTGTGCTTAACATGGAAGAAGAAAATCAGCATCGCGTGGCAATTGTGATCCTTGAACTCCATGCGGTCTTCTCATGTCCGCCAAGTCCTCCCTCATGCTTAGCATGTTGCCAGGCATGGAAGATGATGAACCATCTTGTAATTCTTGAAGTCCTACCGCCATGTGTGGAGATCATCGTCATACTCTTCACCTTTGTTTCCTTGATTGTCCTCCAACATTCACCCTTTGTCACAAGCCTTTGTCCCAATCCTTTCTCAACTCGTCATCACTTCCTTCCATGTTGTCTTTATCGCTGCTTCAACTTCCACGAATTTTTCTTCAACTTCCAGAACAGAATATGTACTGAACCATTACTCCATTGTAAAGTGCTTGAAATTATCTTTCCAACGAGTGGTCATTCACCCCAATTGGACTCCGAACAAGAGAGTTACACCCTTTTTACTCAGTCAATGCAAAACTGTCCGGGCTGATTTCAGAACGTGTGACGTCCAAAGATTTGGTTGTAGCTCCTTGCACGGGTCTCCTAAAATGTTGAATCTCGATGCGTTGGAAAGAAGAGTTAGTGGAGCTCTTGAATATCCAATTTCCTCTTTTGTACATCTCTGATCATGTGCCTAATCTTGATGAAGACAGCGGTGTTTCTTTCGGGATTTTGGAGGTGTTGACGATCTTAATTTCAGCTTTTATCACAAACTCATAGCATTCCCTTGGTGACGATTGCGTGACAAACTGTGAACTGTGGATGGTGACGAGATAAACTTCAAGATGGTTTCAGTCTTTTAGTATTGTCGGGTACTAATTTCAAAGATGTTCACTTTCTTTCTATATGTAGCATATGACATGCATCTCTCTATAATTGCTGAAGTCACAGCTGGATCTGCCACAATTTTTTTTAGTTTTGCTATTTACACTAGATGATGTTGCAATCACTATTTTTACTTTTTAAACATTGTTCTGTATGAAGTCATGCTAACAGGAGGAGGAAGATATATGTTTAGGTGACCATCTTTTTAAAGGTTTGCTGATTATTAGCTATATACTTTTTTTGCCGTGTGATGCAACATTCTGGAAGATGTGTCTGGAATTAGTGCTATTTAACATGCTTGCATTGGCACCCTTGGGTTCTTAGTCGGAGAAGGTTATAGGATCAATTTGTCTCTTATTTGTTGATGTTCATTCTTACAGAAAAGACCATTTCTCTAGTATGCAATAAATATGGGATGGAAATTTGGGAAAAATGCTTATGGATTATCGAAAATAATATACTTTATTAGGAACAGCGGTGGAAGGTATAAAAATATTATGGAGGATTGTACTCTTACTCCACTTACAAGTTGAGGAGAGAGATTTCCGGAATAATACGGTTTTAGAATAGGTAAAAAATGTACTTCATTAGGCAATATTTTGGTTAGAATCTTGTAATTCTTTTAAATTGGCTGTGTTCATCCTTCAATACCAGGTCATAGATATCAATCGACAATTTTATTTACATACATAGCCTAGTTATATTCTTGCACTATTATACTCGATTGAGATTGCCAACATTTGCCATAGTTTATATTCTCTCTTCATGCCAACAGACAACTCATCTTTGATTGGGTCTGCACAACAGCAGTAGCGCCACTACAACTCATCTAGCAAGGCTTCACATGTAAGGTAGAAGGATGGTAATATTCCCCTCAAGCATGCTGGTTAAGATTTTTTACTTTCATGTGTATATGTGATTTTGGAATTTGGATTGTTCCATTTTTATATGTTTTAGGCAAATTATTGTACTTACTAAGCAAATTATTATTATTAGTAGGGAAAATATTGTTATTTGTTAGGCAAAGTACTATTTTTGTTAGGCATATTAATGTTCTTCATTTTTTCTAGGACTAAGTTATTGCATCTGTAGTTCAGTGCCATGTTTTTTTCCACACAAAATACTCATTTCTCCTTGAGGTTGTATGTCATATTTCAGTGTTAATCAGACTGGATTTGGTTAGTCATTAGTTTAGCTTAATTTTGCGCTCTTATTTCAGTTCGAGCTTATTTGTCTTGTGTTCCTATTTGATTGGCAGCGAACCATACGGTGCTAGGTGCTCAGCACCAGGAGGCACACTTCCTGACTCTCTCTAGAGTGGTCGGGACACTATCACTTTTGGGAGTTCTGCACTAGTATTACTGGATAGGAAATAATATGATTCCAGATAGACAATAATATAGTTCTAAATAGACAAAACAATATATTTCGTTAGGCAATAAAAGTTCTTATAGACAACAAATTACTAGTGGTATCATACGGCTGAATCTGTGTGAATTTTCTATCATGTTTACACAAATATGCTTTCCAAGTTGGTATCTGTTTTTCCCTTCGTGTGTTATGAGACATCCTTTTCAAATCGAGTCAAACTTCTTTTTCAAATCATATACAACAATATAAATATTAGGTTCAAGATATATAGACATTAAATTAGATGACAATGCAATTCTTATTTAATCATAGATGAATTTTATGTAGGTACACTAGGAAGGACAGATTTGAGTACATATATGCATTGTCAAGCATGGTGAGACAACTTATACTATGATGACTGCATCTCATCACTACCAATGGCATTGAGGTGAACCTATGCATTTTACTTTTAGGCAAATTATGTTACTTTTAGGCAATTTATGTTAAATCAACAAGCAGATTATTTATTTTAGTTTACCAATTTTATGTTTCAGATTTAGCAATTTGTATACTATGATGATCTGCCAGTTTCTACTGATATTAACTCCAAATCGATGCTTGTGCTAGATTAGGCTCGCACAAAGATAATTTTTTGCTGTCAAGACTGAATTTTATGTTGTGACATTTGTTGATAGAGTATAGGTTTGGATGAATGTACCTCATTTAATTGAGCTGAACACAACCATTTAATTGAGCTGAACACAACCAGTACGAACATGGTTGTTTTTGGACTTTCTAGACTGGTCTCAATTTAAAATTACAACTTAGCATTATTGAGTACTCAAATTAGCATCATTTAGGCACCTGTTTAGTTAAATACAAAAAAACAACTCAATCCGTACATACTATATAGATCTATTAATTTGCTGCATGTCTAGGCCGAATTTTTTGGGACATTTGTTGATTGAGCAGAGTTAAAATTAGTATCTCTAGGTTGAACAGGGCAAAGCTATAATTTTGACATTGTTGAAAAAGCATAGTTATTAATTTCCATTGTTGGTCCTTTTGTGGATTTAATCTTGCATGGCAACAGGTTCTTTTTTTCATTCATTGGTACATGTAACACCCCAGGTGTTTAGTTAAGCTAAATACCCTAATTAATCATGATAATCAAGTATAATTAGTCCCTAAGCATGTTTAGTATGGTTTTGAACACTTTTGCAAAAGAGACCTTGGTCAAAATCTCAAAATTTGGTCAAAACACCTAAGAGCTCTATGAGGCTGAAATGGTTTTCTTGCGTGTTCTCCAAATTACACTATAGAAGTTTAAATTTTGTCAATATAAAAGTTTTTCCTTATCTTCGGGAACACATTTTTCATAATTGGCGGACATTCAAATTTTGAGTGAAAGTTAGCTTAATTTTGAGTTGAAGTTCCTGTGCACAGTGTTTAGGGGCCGAGAAAAACTGAATCTTCATCACGTATTTCCCGTCGATCCGTTCACCAAAACATAGGTCGCCCTTCAGGAAAGTTGTAGTGCTATAGATCCTCTACAACTTTTATTTTTGGAGAAATTCAACTTACGTTTGACTATTTTGAGTTTAGCACGTTTGAATACGGGTAAATGGAAATAAACAGGGCGTTGTCGCCGGGGCCGCCGCGCTCGGCGCGTCGCCCACGCCCGCCGTCCATGTCGTCCACGTGTCGCCCGCGAGCCCGTCCGGCGTACGGATGTCGTGAGGTCGTCGCGGTGGACCAGGGGCCCACCGTGGACCCTCCGCCGCGCTTGTCCCCCGTACGCCACGCCCACGCGACCTGCCGCGCCGGGCCGGAGCCACGCGTGCGTGCGCCCGCGCGGCCCTCGCGCATGCAATCGGTCAGCTGGCCGCCCTCCTGTCCCCAACGCGCCCGCTATCCCTCGCCCTGTCGCGCTGCGTCGTCGTCCTGTCGTCAAAACGGCTCAACGTCGCGCTCCGCCGTCTCCTCTGTCCCGGCCGCCGCATGCCATAGGTGCCGCCGCCGCAACTCCTCCTCCGGCCCTCCTCGCGTCACCTCTCCTCTACCACACGACCGCCTGCACCTCCTCAACACCGCGACGTCGCCACTAGCTCACCAGGCCGCGCCGTCGCCGGCCATAGGCAGCCACGGCGGGTGCTCGAGGCTTGCCTCGCCGCCGGCGCCCGGTGACGCCGCCCCGGTCCGATTCTCCGCCATACCACCCCCGTATAGGTGCACAATGGCCCCCAGGGCTGCTTCCCGACCAACTCCGGCAGCAAACCACCGCCGGCGAGCTCCTCCTCGCGCGGCAGGGACCTATTCGTAGCGATTGAGATTTTGCTAGGGTGTTTTCTGAAATCTAAGGACCTCTGCGTAATTTCGAGAAAATGCTTCGAGGGTCTGTCGGTAAAAGTAGTTTTAGGTTTTGGCTGAAACTTTGAAAATGCATTAAAAATCGTAGAAAATTCAGAAAAATGTAAATCCAATTGTGTTAGATTCTTTGTGAGGAGATCTACAATTTCTAGAAAAGGTGTATAGGGTTTTTCTGGATAGTTTTGAAATAAAAATTCAAACTCAGTTTGATATACTTTTATTGTAGTTCAAAATGTACTTTTATTGTAGTTCAAAATGTACTTGTGCAATGGAGATGAAATTTGGACATGTTAATCTTTATGCCATGTTTAGATCTGTAGCCAAATTTGACACATGTTTGATGTGTAGAGTTATAGTTATGATTTTTGGAATCTTTATGCTAGGTTAATCTTGATGCTTTTTATAGTCCCCTCAAGAAATAATTTCTTTAAGAACCAATGCACCTAGGACTTTTTCATAATGTTTAGCATATCTGGAAAAATAATTATTATTTTAAAAACTTGTTTGAATGATGTTTTGGATTTAATCTAGTGAAGGTTGTTAAATGGATAACTTGAAAAATATGATAGATCTACCTTTGAAAATTTGTCAGGAGCTTAGATTTGTCATGAATGACATGTAGGAAAATTTTGAGGTCAAAAAGATTAGTAAATCTTTTTGTATGATTTAGTGAAGTTAAGTTAGGCTGGAATTTAGCTTTTTCATATAAATTAATTTATATGGAATCTGAAGCTAATTTTTGGTATTCAAGCTTGATTTAGTCATATGCTACTGTGTGCAAAATTTGAGATCAGTTAGAGTTATATTTCAATTAATATGATTTTTGGATGAATGGCTAGCTAGGAATTGAATAAATAAGTTTATATTTATTATTTAAGTTTATTAATGGTTTCATGTTTAGTTCCTATTTATAAGCGATTAAGCACACCCCTATACCGTTTTGTGAGTTTAATTAAGTTAATTTGCTTAGATGTGCACACAATCACCATTAACATAGCTTTTAGTTAACCATCATCACACCCCATACTTTTTGTGAGAATTAGTAGTTGTTTATATGAATGTGGCCAACAAGAGTTGGTTTGGTGGTAATTCTCCCACCCTCACCATAACCTAATGCATATGCATGTGTTCGTGTAGATTTACCAGACGGGATTTATACGCTGACTCAGGAGGGAGACAGGACGTTAGTTGGTGAGGAGATCGAGTTGGGTGTTCACCAAGACCTGGACCAAAGTCCAGAAGAGTCAAAGGTTGTTGCTAACATAGAAGAAGGCAAACCCCGGAGTGCATATAACCTTTTTGGGATAAACTCATATATTTTACTTTTCAGTATTTATGTTATGTTTTGTGCATTTAAGTTTCAGAAGTTGAATTAAAACCTAGATGCATGATCCTTAGGTTCCTATGCTTTTATACTAGTATGTTAGGATGCTAGTGCCATGCTTTAAGGACACGGTACAAGTCGAGTAATGACTCATTGCTCGCGAGATATAGGATGCTTATGTTGGAATCATGAGTTGGATAAATTGACTCGCTCATATGGTAAGAGCAATGGGTTCGGTCTCGACCGAGTAGCATGGTGCTGGTTTAAGCTATTGAACGTACCAAGTGCTTGTCGGGAATGGGACCGGTAAGCCTAGTACCTAATGAACTAGTGCGGGGACTTTATCACTACTACTCTTGAGATGCGTCTCCCGGTCCGCTACCGGTAGTGCAAGTGTGAGTATGGACATGCCGTGTGCGGGTGTTCCAGTAACCTTGTACTTAGGACTGTGGAGTCTGTCCCTAATCTAAGGAATGACGGGAACCGCCTGGTTGGGGTAGACCCCGCATTCGCTTTTATTTGATTTCTTGGGGTCTACCTTCTTCTGTGTATCTTGGGTTGACCGTGCAAGGATATAAATCGATCGATCGTCGGTCACTCGTCGTTATCTGAGTCGGCTTAACCACTGGCTACCCCATATTTATTTATGGAACATTTGGATTAATATTGTTGCCTGATTAATGTTGTTTGCACAAACCTGCTTGTTTAGTTAGGTGCTTACTTAGAATGATTAACATACTAGAACTTGAGCTAAAATTGGAAAGTAAGGATCAACTCTTAGTTGCTTTTGGCAAAACAAACCCACCAGCCAAAAAGCCTTGCATGTTTAGTTGTACTTTTATTTTTGTCGAGTCAGTCTTGCTGAGTATTAGTATACTCAGCCTTGCTTAATTTGTGGTTTTCAGGTAACCCCATCTGGCCTGGTTCTATTCCAGATGGTTGGGAGCTTGAGTGGGAGCAGGATGATAATGAGTGATACTCTATGGATGGCCTCCCATGTATATCTTCCGCTAGTTTTTATTTCCGCTATTAAGCTCTGAAACACTTTACTTTTATATATGAAAAACCTGGTTTGTAATAATGTGACTTATGTACTTTTTATGTAATGTTGAACTTGTACTCTGATCCCGTCTTCGTGTGGGCTTTGCGCATATCAACGATCCTGTTGTAGTGATTTACCAGGCATGACCCGGCAGAGGTGACAAAATAACTCTTGGTTATCGCTTATGAGCCAAGTGGACCGACTTAGGTGATAATCCGGAATTATTTTGGGCGGTTCTCTCACAGTACATAGGTTGTGCAGTGGCTTAATCAATCTGTGCGGATTTTAAGTGCATCAATATATTATCAGTTTGTTTTTTAGACTCACACAAATTGAGTGATGCTTTCAATCATTTTGTACTAATAATTGATACTAATAATTGAAAGTTGTTGATTCACGTACGAAGAAAATGACATTAATTGGAAACAAAAATTAGGTTTGTCATGATATATGCCTATCATCTTCCTAAAATAGCAACTTAGCTTTTTTAGTACTAAAATTAGAAACATTTTAGCACCAATTTAGCTGATTCCAAATAGCAACTCAATC
This sequence comes from Cenchrus fungigraminus, assembly GCA_036936925.1. Lineage (NCBI taxonomy): Eukaryota > Viridiplantae > Streptophyta > Magnoliopsida > Poales > Poaceae > Cenchrus > Cenchrus fungigraminus. Next base: position 36,180,638 of record CM072779.1, on the reverse strand, counting down.
AACTAGAGGAAAAAACATACATATATCAACATGGTTGAAATATGTATGCATATAAAATATGCTACCAAGCTCAAAATTTTTAATGTTTTATACAATCATACATCTCATTTATCAGCTGCATTATACGCCCAGTTGACAAGTTGCATCCATGCATCAACATATTGGTCAGCATCAGGATTCTGGCTACTATGCACTAATGTCTGCAACACAGTAGCAAGCACACTGTTATTTGAAATCTGAAACTGATCATAGTATTTCAAAACAACAATTGTTGACTCTGCTTGAGTAGAAAAGGAAGGATTAGCAGCATCTATGAAATCAAAATCAAACTCTGGCAGCAGCTGGTTTAAGTCCATGGATACCTAATGTCGTGAAACTTAATTCAGTTTAACAGGCAAAAAAACATGAAGGCATGCTAGTATAGTAATCTTAGCAAATTATATAGTGTTTCTCTCTCCTTTTCGTTCGCAGCACTAACCATCTTTTTTCCCCTTTTGTTTACAGCAGCATGCCCACTAAATCTCTTTTTGTTTTGGTTTTACAGGTAGAGCAACTTATAACACACAGATTAGGAGACACAAGGATGCAGATGGTGTACATATGCTACATGTCAGGACTGCACTACAACACATCCAAATCACGCAGGCAACTTAAAAATCTACCATGTTGCTGTGTATATGCACCAATTGGTAATTTGGATAATTGTTTAGCTAGTTTTCTAGTTCCAGATCTCATTCTGTGGTTCACAAGCTAAACATGTCGGGCGAATTCATGAAGAAATTGATGTGGGATTTGCATGCACCTTTTTTTCTTTTTCGTGCCGATCTTGATTGTATACTGACAGTTTTTCTCTCTGGATTTCTTATCTGCCACCGTGGATCTGGAGGCTCCCTATTTCACCTAGTTTGGCGGTTCTACGCCGCCAGCTCGATGCCGAAAAGACCACGTAGAAATTGTTGTGGGCTTGTTTTTTTTCCTGGCGTCCAACCGTGGGTCTCGCGTGTTCTTTTTTTTCTATCACCCGCGCCAGAAAACGTCGCCGATCAAGTCTTTCTTAAAAAAAAGAAAGGTAGAGTAATTGGTTTTGTCCTCCCACTCAAAAAGCAATCCGTTATACGTTTGCCTATTTTACAGCCGGCTGTAAAACAAATATTAAAATAAATATAGATGAATGTGATATTCTTAATAAGTGATCTCTTTCTAGACTTGTTATGTACTACTCCCTCCATCCCATAATGACGGTCGCTGAGAAAATAACACAGGTACCAAGGTAATAGGCAAAAGACACTACTACCCCTATACATAGTAATGATTGCACATGATCTCGGCACAATCCGATGCCACACAAGTCGGAGATGTTGCGGTTGCAGGAGTCGCTGCACCGCCGCACTCGCGCATCCTGCGAACTCTGCCAAGCCGGAGATGTTAGGGTCGCAAGAGTCGTCGTGCCGCCGCACCCGCGCGTGTTGCGAACTCCGCCAAACCGGAGATGTCGCGGTCGCAGGAGTCGCCGCGCCCGCGCGTGCTGCGAACTCCGCCATGGCCGCAACTCCAATCGACGTCCCACACCCGTGCGTGCTGTGAACTCCACCACCGCTGTGCCTCCCATGGACGCTGCCGCACCTGTGCGTGTTGTGAACGTCGCTGTCACGCCTCCTCCTCCTGCTGCCGCTGCGCCTCCTACCGCCGCTACAAGCCCTGCGCCTCTAGCCACTATCGCCACAGCGACTCCGGCCGCTGTCGCTGTTGCAACGCCCCTGCTGCGCCTCCCACAGCGAGCCGCCGCCCATCCCGCAGCCGACGCTTCTAGATCCGGCGATGGGTGGGAAGCTCCTGGTCGCGTAGGGGATTGGACAGAGGGCAGCCGAGCGCACGCCGACAAGGCAGATGAGGTTGGGGAAGACGGTGACTTCTGGATGAGGCTGGGTGGGTGGAGGTTGAGGATAAGATTTCATTTGTTTACTGTCTTGGTGGTGCAGTTGCCAGGCTTTGTGGTGCATTCGATTTTTTTATTGACCAGGCAGCAGTGCGCCAGTGCGTTGCAGGCTTGCAGCAGCTGCGCTGCGCCTACTCTCCTCCTAGCGAACGACAATGATTATGAGATGAGTCCCTGTAGCTTCCGCGACCAACATTGCGGAGGGAGTAATACTTTAGTCTTTACAACCAACATTGCGGAGGGGGTAATACTTTAGTCTTTACATAATTTTGTGATTATAAATTATCAATAAAGAAAATTAGTAATTGTTACCTTCTAAATCGAGTATTCATACTCGAGAACATCCGAATCATTCGTGTAAAAATATATAAAAATGTTATCCGAATTCAATTTCATATGCATTTACATCATGCAAGAGTATCCTTTTATCTCAAACCAAAACACACCATCGATAATTCGATATCGACGCCGATCCGTCCTATCCGAGAAGGCCGGCGGCGCTGTGCGGTATATTTTTCTCGGATTCTCTCTCATCCACAGCTCTACGGGCGGCCGCAGATTCCATTGTCATCGGAGAATCCAGCCAAGCTGCTCGATCCAAGCTAGCTGACCAGTCTCAATCTCAAGCCAAGCGCTGGCGGGCGGCGGCGACTTCTTCTGCTCTTTCCCTTTTTCTCGCGGCGCTGCGACGACCACCGCGAGCGCCGTTCCAATCCCCCATCGCGTCGTCGTCTCGTCGACCTCCCCACTAGTATCGCCGAACAACTCGCTGGCTTTCCTTCGTCCTTGCAGGAATCACGAGCGACTAATCGGACTTTGTTCTCTGTGCCCCATCCGCAGATTCCGCGTTCCGGTGGTGAGGGCGAGGAGGGATGAGGCTGGCGCCGAGGGAGGTGGAGAAGCTCGCCCTGCACAATGCCGGGTTCCTTGCGCAGAAGAGACTTGCCCGGGGCCTCCGCCTCAACTACACCGAGGCCGTCGCGCTCATCGCCGCGCAGGTGAGCGAACCAGGACGCCGCCGCCGCCGTACCCCACCCTGCCGCCAGTTCCACTCCTGCTCTGCTCTCGTAGTCAGAACGAAATACTAGTACGTTTCTGGTGCGCATACCCACAAAGTCAACGCATAATTGCAGAATTATGACCAATGCTTTTATTTTTGTTTAGATCCGCGCGTTCTCTGCTGGGATGCTACATGAATATTATTTTTTTATTTGAAGATATGCTACGTGCATAGTGAGGTTGTATAATTGTAATGGAAAAAACAGCTGTGTCAAGGTATTGTGCCATAAAGGAACGCAGGAACATTCCCTGTTCTGGCATTGTACATATGTAGTGGTCGGTGGATGTTCAGATTCTCAACTGCAGTTAGCTTTCTTGAAGAAGCTATGCAGTGGGAAATAATGATCCCAGATGGAAAGGAAGATGCTTACTAGATTTAGACCCCCATGTTAAGTGCTGCTGATTTAGTTAGTCAGAGAATGCTTTTGCTTCTCAAAAAAGAAAAAAAAAGGACCCAGAGCACTTTTTTTGCCAGATTCGGCTGATATGATTGAATTAAGTCTTACTCCCTGGCACAGATTCTCGAGTTTGTCCGTGATGGAGATAAAACTGTGTCATGCTTGATGGACTTGGGGAAACAGCTGTTGGGCAGGTGGGTTTATCTTCTGCTGAATTACTACCCTGTGCTGTACTGTTCATCCAATATGCAACATGAAAACTTGGCATTGTAGCGCTGAGATCATAATGGGAGAATGAACCGCTTTTGAAGAAATACTCCCTCCGTCCTTAAATATATGACGTTTAGGATAAGAAATTTAGTTCATTTGAACTAAGTTTCTTGTCATTGCATACAATTTCTTGTCCTAAACGTCATATATTTAAGGACGGAGGGAGTACTAAACTAGTTGTGAATATTTTTAACAGTAGCTCACTTCATCGGACATCCAGTACTTGCAATGAACACAACGAAATGCTAACATATCTTACTGCAATTTATTTATAGTTTTTTTATCTCATGCCTGACTTCTAGTCTTACTCTTATGATTACTGTCTTCACATATTTCAGTTGCTCTGACAATTTTGCTTTTTTCTTACTCTTATGATTACTGTCTTCACATATTTCAGTTGCTCTGACAATTTTGCTTTTTACTTCCCCCCAGGAGACAAGTTCTTCCAGCTGTTCCATACCTTTTACATACTGTACAGGTGTTCTTTGCCACACTATATGAATATATGATACTTACCATTTTTATACATATGCATCCAGATTTCATTAATAAAAAGCGTTACATCAGAAAGTAGTAGACAATCATATTTGTTCTTAGAAAGATCTGAAAAGTTTTTTCACTTGTCATCATTTCACCTAGGTTGAAGGAACATTTGTGGACGGAACAAAACTCATTACTGTACATGACCCTATTTCTTTGGATGATGGAAATATGGAGTTAGCACTGCATGGTTCTTTTCTCCCAGGTCGAAGACTCTGATCAGCATAATTGGTTGAATTATGTTCGAACTTTTTCCCCTGAATTACATGGTTACAAAATTCATTGATTAACGCATGATATTATCTAACTAATGCAGTGCCTTCACCTGAAAAGTTCTCCGGGGGTGATGTCGAAGACTATCCTGGTGAAATACATTACAGTTCTGGTCGCATAGTTCTAAACCTTCACCGCAGGGCTTTAACTTTGAAGGTTGTTAACAAGGCAGACAGACCTATTCAGGTGAGGGCGCCTAGTTATTTTTGTTTGGACCCTAGTGCAAATGTGCAAAAAAAATCCTTTTCTTGTTCCCTTTTCCTATCTAATTGAAAATGCTGTTTTGTTTTTTATTTAAACTTTTGAAGAGATAGGCTTAAACTCGTTTTCCATATTGCCTCTCTAATAGTTAAATTTCAATGTTAACCAATCGATGGCATGATGCCATCCCTCTTGGTTAACGTTTTAGCACCCTATACACTTGTGGCAGGACATGAGTTTTGAACTGACAAACACATACTAATGTTGGTATAGTACTACTAAGTTCAGAGAACATTTTGTCCTGTTCCACCATGTTAGTTGAATGTGTATCGATGTTTGGAACTATGTGGATCAATATAACATTATGATCTCTGCACCTATGTCAATTTTAAAATAAAATTTATTAATAATGCCATTCTTTGAATATTTAGCTAAACCTTATTATTTAAGAATTTTAAATTATTCCTTTTGACGTGGCTTTGATACAACTGCCAGTTTAGATGCAGTGTAAATACTGTTTTTAACAAGTTCAAGTTATGCATTACACCCTCATTTACTATTTATTGGAAGTATAAGATTTTTTTAATTTCTTTGACTCTCTTCTGATCTTAAAGACAAATTTCAATTTTTTTTGACCTTGCAGATTGGAAGCCATTACCACTTTATAGAGGCCAATCCATACCTGATTTTTGATAGAGAAAGGGCCTATGGCATGAGGTTAAACATAATTGCTGGAACAGCTGTTCGGTTTGAGGTGATTTTATTGTATCTATGCTTTTAGAAATTTTCGGCTTGAGGTTGAACATATTTGGCCTCCTACTTAGTTTGATAGTGTTAGGGGAAATAATCCATGTGTATTCTTCCAACCCTAGAAGGGTGGGCAATATAGTAGCTATACATGGGCCTCTAGATGGGCCTTATACACATGCCATATGGGCCACACACATATACACTAACACCACCCCACAGTCTGGACTACCGGCACAGCAGAGTACAAGACTGGACAACAAACAAACACACACAAGCCCCCCTCCCCCCTAGGCACAACTAACTACTGGCTACGTTGAGGCTGGAGCGAAACTCCGAGAAAGTCGAGGAGGGCAGACCCTTGGTGAAGATGTCGGCAAACTGGGAGGTGGTCGGGACATGGAGAACCCGAACATCGCCGATAGCTACCCGGTCACGAACGAAGTGCAAGTCAATCTCCACATGCTTCGCCCGCTGATGCTGAACCGGGTTGGTGGAGAGGTACACGGCGCTGACGTTGTCGCAGTAGACGAGCGTGCTCTTGGCGAGTGGGCTGTGAAGGTCGGCCAAGAGCTGTCGAAGTCAGGACGCCTCCGCCACGCCGTTAGCAACAGTCCGGTACTCCGCCTCAGCACTCGAGCGGGAGACAACCGGCTGCCGCTTGGACGACCAGGAGACAAGGTTACCACCTAGAAAGACGGCATAACCTGAGGTGGAGCGGCGAGTGTCCAGACAGCCAGCCTAGTCAGCGAGCTCAGCAGGAGAGGATCGGTGAAGAACTAGACTGAGGTCAACCGTGCCACGGACGTAGCGAAGGAAGCGCTTCAGCACAGCAAGATGTGACTCCCGCGAATCATGCATATGAAGGCAGATCTGCTGAACGGCATATGTGAGATCCGACCTGGTGAAAGTGAGCAAGACTCCGGTAGGCAGTAGGATGAGCCACGTGATCACCCAGAGTAGTAGACAGCTTCGTCTGAGTGTCAACAGGAGTGGAACAAGGCTTGCAATCAGTCATCCCAGCCCGCTCCAGGATATCAAGGGCATACTGTCGCTGGTCAAGGAGGAGACCAGACTGGCGAGGTTCAACAGTAACACCCAAGAAATGGTGAAGCTTGCCAAGATCCTTCATAGCGAACTCCTTCTGCAGAGAGGAGATAATGCGCTGAAGCAACTTCGGACTGGAGGTTGTCAGAACAATATCATCAACATAGAGCAGTAGGTAGGCAATCCCATCCTCATGATGATAGATGAACAGAGAAGTGCAGACTTGGCCTCGACGAACCCCAGTGACAACAAGAACGTGGCAAACCGAGAGTACCAAGTCCGAGGTGCCTGCTTCAGACCATAGAGAGACTTGTTGAGCCGGCAGACCAGATCCGGACGACTGAAATCCACAAATCCTGCTGGCTGACTGCAGTAGATGATCTCTGTCAAGGTGCCATGGAGGAATGCATTCTTCACATCTAGCTGGTGCACAGGCCATGAGCGAGAGAGAGCAAGTGAGAGGACTGTGCGCACTGTAGCGGGCTTCACCACTTGACTAAATGTCTCATCATAGTCCACAACTGGTCGCTGAGAGCAATCTTTGAGAACCCAGCGAGCCTTGTAGCGCTCCAGAGTACCATCAGCACGACGCTTGATCGACCAGATCCACTTTCCAGTCACCACATTGCGACCAGACGGACGCAGCATGAGGTCCCACGTCTAGTTGGCAAGAAGAGCCTCGTACTCCTCTTTCATCGCACGACGCCAACGTCTGGTTGGCAAGAAGAGCCTCGGTACTCCTCTTTCATCGCACGACGCCAGTTAGGATTTGCCAGGGCTTCGCGGACAGACGAAGGAATCGGAGAGAGCCGCGGCTCTCCCTCGGTGGCGGAGAGAGTCGCGGGCCGAAGAACCCCAGCCGCCTACCGAGTCACCATGGGATGAGTGTGTCGAGGATCTCGATGGATGACCGTTAGGTGGTACACGACAGGCTCCACACGAGAGCGACGTGGTGGAGGCGGAGGTGGTGACTGCTGCGGTGGTGGTGGTGACGGCTCCGGTGGAGGTGGAGCCGTCGAGCGGCGCACGTAGACGCGCACAGGGTGCGCATAGCGCGTGGGAACCTCCGGGGCTGGAGCCAGAGGATCATGTGCCAGTGCCGGCACCGTACGACGCCGGTACACCTGCACTGGTTCGGCGTAGCGAGCAGGAGGCACCGAGGCCACGCGTGGTGCGGCAGGAGCCATCGGGTCCGCGCAAGACGCGGCAGGGGGCACCGGGGCCACGTGGGGCGCGGCGGGAGGCACCGGGGCGGTGCGTGGCGCGGTAGAAGGCACTGGGGCCGCGTGTGGCGCGGTAGAAGGCACTGGTGCCGCGCGTGGCGCGACAGAAGGCACCGGAGCCGTTGGTGCACCAGGAAGACCTGTTGGAAAAGGAAAAACAGAAATGGGTGACTGAACCACCGGGTCAGAAAACAAGGACTCCAAGTCAGGATCAGGAGAAGGTGTAGAAGTAGTGGAGAAGGGGAAGTCTGATTTGTCAAACACAACATGTCGGGAGATGAGGACCCAGCGAGAAGCAAGATCAAAGCAACAGCACAACGTGTCTCGAGCGGGGTGCCAGCTTGTGAGGAGCAGTGGCAGCGATGTTGGGGTAACAAGCGCACCCGGAGACACAGAGGCGATCGTAGCTAGGAGGGGTACTGAAGAGAGCATGGTGTGGAGTCGAAGGAAGGCAGTTGAGCAAGTAGGTGGCGGTGTGGAGACTCGCCGCCTAGAAGCACGGGAGCAGGGAGGCCTGGATCAGAAGGGTGCGCATGATATCGTTCGTGGTGCGAATCATCCGCTCAGCCTTGCCGTTCTGGGGAGAAGTGTACGGACAAGACATGCGCAGCTGAACACCCCGAGAGAAAGAAAGAGCGGGAGGTGTTGTTATCGAACTCATGCCTGTTGTCACACTGGACGGCCTTAATGGTGAGACCGAACTGAGTGGACACCCAGGCAAAGAAGTGAAGAAGGGTGGAGAAAGTCTCAGACTTGGCACGCAAAGGTAAAGTCCAAGAGTAGTGAGAAAAATCATCAACCACCACTAGATAGTATTTACAGGAGATGTCCACAAATTACAATGGATAAGATCAAAGGCATGCGTCGCATGCGACGAAGAAGAAAAAGGAAGTCGAACATGACGACCTAGCTGGCATGCATGACAGAGGTGCTCAGTAGGAGTCGTAGTACAAGAGACATCTGCACTACGACTAACCTGAGCCAAAACATCTCGGCTGGGATGACCAAGACGACGGTGCCAGGTGGTGGAAGATGGAGTCGCGACAAGAGCAGTTGATGAAGAAGACGATGGTGAAGATGAAGCAGCGGAAGACGGAAGGCGGAGAGTATAAAGGGGTCCCGAGCTGTCACATCGGAGGAGCGGAAAATTCAACAGAATAGGAGTTGTCAGCTGTAAATTGGCGAATGGAAAGGAGATTGTGAACCATCTGAGGAGCAACAAGAACATTAGAAAGACGGAAAGGACCAGGAGCAGAACACACAGAAGTGACAGGGAGACAAGACCCATCACCGACCATGATGGAAGGACAAGGGAGATGTGGGGGTCGGACAGAAGAGATAATACCCGCATCTGGAGTGGTATGGTAGGAGGCACCCGAGTCGGCGATCCACTCGGTGCTGACCGGCGGTGTCAGGCCGACGGTGTTGAAGGACTGCGCCAGAGCAGCCTGATCCCACCCCCCGGCCACGTCGAAGTCTGGCTGGGCTGAGGAGGAGTCCAGGATGGCGCGTAGGGAGCTACACCAGTGAACATGGCAGCCGGCTGGAGCTGAGGACGGGGCTCCCTCCCTGACCCTAGAAAGGCCACATCGAGATACGCCCTGACCATAGGTTACTGAAGGATGGCCAGGGCGCACCTCCTGGAGCAGGGGCGAGGGCAGGTGCCGGAGCCTGAGTGGGCGTGCTCCGACGGCCCCCACCAGTACCACCACCACGTCCCCCCTGGCGGCCTCGGCGACCACCACGGCCCTCCCACCCCCACTTGGCCCGGGGGAGGAGCATCAAGGAGAGAGCTGGAAGGCGAGGCGGAGGACATCGGTGGTGCAGTCACGAGTGCTTGGAGGAGGTGGAGGATGAGGACGAGTCGGGCACGTGGAGGCCCTTGGTGAGCTCCTCCAGGGCGAGGTCATCCCGAACCTGCAGGAAGGTGGGGAAGGGCTTCTGGCGAGTGATCCCTGTCTGCAGGTGGTCATATTTGCTGTTGAGACCCTGCAGGACATTGAGCACCAAGACCCGGTCAGCCACCGGGTACCCGAGGTCACGAAGAGCATCAGCCTTTCTCTTCATCTGCCTGCAGAAATCACCCACGGAAAGATCCCCCTGCTCGAAGGAGCGGAACTCAGTGTCAAGCTGGAGAGCCCGGGCCTCGGTGTTGCCGAGGAACTGACCCTCGAGCGCCAGCCAGACCTGGTGTGCGGTGCTGTCGTGAGTCCGGACAATGTCCTGCAGATCTAGGGAGATGGTCCCAAAGATCCAAGACATGGTGATGCTATCGAGGCGCAACCACGCTAGGTCCCGCGTCGCGATCGGCGTGTCGGAGAGGACGTGGTCGTCGAGGGTGTAGCGGCGGAGCGCGAGGACCTGGTCCCGCCGGCGTGCGTAGGAGGTGGAGGTGGAGTCGAGGACGACGGAGACCAGGTTCTTGATGTGCGGGACACCAGCGGCCTGAAGGTGGAGGTAGGCGACCATGGGGTCGACCAGGCCAAGCTGGGGCTTAGCACTCTGCAGGACAGGAGCAGTGGGCGGCGCCTGGTGGGAAGAGGAGGCGACGTGCTCCACCTCGGAGGCGTGGAGGAAGTGCTCCGCCTCGGCGACCCGGCGAGCGAGAGCGTCGGCCGCGGTGTGCTCGCGCTCCCAAGCGAGGGCCGCCACGCTAACTCGCTTATGAGCCGCAGCCGCCTCGGTCTTGGCAGCTGCCAGAGCCGCGGCTAGGGCGCCGTCGGCAGTAGTGATGGTGGCGGGAACTGGCGACATGCCCCGGAGGAAAGACAGTGGCGGAGAACGGCGCATCCACAGGGGGCATGCCCAGCCCGCAGAAGGGAGAGACGGCGCCGGCAAGGAAAGGAGCAGGGAAAGGTGACGGGAAGACCCTTTCTCCTTCCCCGGCGCCGAAGGCATCAGCAGCGGCGCCGCCGGCGTCCATGCCTGGAGGGGCACCCGCGCCTGCACCCAGGGCGCCCAGGCCGCCTGCGCCCACGCGCAGGCCGCGGAGGGCAGCCGCAATATAGGCGGCATCAGGCCCCCCGCGGCCGCGCCCAGGGCGCCGAGGCCTCCCGCAGCTACGCCCAGCTGGGCCGCGCAGAGAGCGGCGAGGGTATCCTCGGCGACGGGAGTGATAGGCGACGGGCCGGGAGGGGGCATAGTCGGCGGCGGGCCTGAGGAGGGAGGCAGAGGCGGCGGCGTGTCTGCACCTGCGCCCGGCAGCGGCGGCTGCGTCTACAGCGCGTCTGCGCCTAGGGCCGGCAGCGGCGGCGCCTGAGCCATGAAGGCCGGGGCACGCGCGCGTCGGGAGGAGCCCGGGCCCCTGCGACGACGTCGGCGTAGGAGGAAGGTGGCGGAGGGAAGGAGGAGAGGGGAGGGGGGGCAGCTCCGGCGGCCGGCCATGGTGGCGGCGGCGGCGACGCAGGGAGAGGGGGGTGAGGAAAACCTAGCCTGATACAATGTTAGGAGAAATAATCCCTGTGTATTCTTCCAACCCTAAAAGGGTGGGCAATATAGTAGCTATACATGGGCCTCTAGATGGGCCTTATACACATGCCCTATGGTCCACACACATATACACTAACAGATAGTTTCATGAATATACTGCACATAGCAATTATAAAACCATCAAGAATCTGATATCTATTTATCTTTTCAGCCGGGGGATGCAAAAACTGTTACACTTGTAAGCATCGGAGGTCATAAGGTAATCAGAGGTGGAAATGGCATTGCTGATGGTCCTATTGACAGTTCAAAGGTTAATGAGGTGATGCAGAAGGTTAATGCAAATAATTTTGGACATGAAGATTATCCAGATTCAAGGTTGTTCTTTCCTATTAAAGTGATGACCCATGACAAAGTTAATTTCTTAATTTTTTGCCCTAATTTTATCTTTCAAATATGTGTCCAGGGAAGGTCTTATTGGTGATGGTCCATTTGACTGTACTGTTGATCGTGAGAAGTATGCGAGCATTTATGGACCTACCACTGGTGATAAGATTAGGCTTGGTGATACCAATCTTTTTGCTGAGATTGAAAAGGACTTTGCTGTTTATGGTGATGAATGCATATTTGGAGGTGGAAAAGTTCTACGCGACGGAATGGGACAAGCTACAGGGTACTCAGAATCTTCCTGTCTAGATACAGTTATAACAAATGCTGTTGTGATTGACTATACAGGAATATACAAGGCTGATATTGGTATAAAAGGTGGACTTATAGTTGCCATTGGAAAGGCTGGAAACCCTGATGTCATGGATGGTGTTCATAGCAACATGATTGTGGGGGTAACTAACTTTATCCTTAATATTTTGTATTAAGTTTCTAAAGAAAAGGAACATTTTTTAATAATTTCTACACCAAAAAACTGTTTCAGGTCAGTACTGAAGTTATTGCATCTGAAGGCATGATTATAACTGCTGGTGGCATAGATTGCCATGTTCACTTCATATGTCCTCAGTTGGCAGAAGAGGCAATCGCAAGCGGTTAGGCTTCTTCGCTTCTACTACAGATTAGGGGCAAGCCAACTACACATCATTGGATTATCTTGATAATTTCATATCATTTAACAGACAAAGGGTGTTGACACTGGCATAAATCATTCCAGGCAGAGCCTGGATTGCCTGTAAATTCTGGATGGTTGAAAAAAACATTAATCACACATGAAATTATATTTTTATTTCGAATGGGATGTGTGTCTTATGTACCATGCAGCCAGGATTAGTCAGTGATATGTCTTGAAAGGTCTATTTGTGTAGGCATCACGACATTGGTGGGTGGTGGAACAGGACCAGCACATGGAACTTGTGCCACAACTTGCACTCCGGCACCATCTCAAATGAAATTAATGTTGCAGTCCACCGATCAATTGCCAATTAACATGGGATTCACAGGCAAGGTAATTTTGTGTGCTGGGAAAATAAATAACAAATTCAGTATTTCATAAATAAAACATACAAAATCTGCTGCATTTTCAATGTATTTTGGGGGTGGGGTCTTGAACATGTGATGATATTAATCTTTAAGTTGTAAAGCTTAACAGTTAGCATTTCCTACAAATCATTTTTATGTTAAATATGAAAACAGCTGATTAATTTCTTCCAGTCATCTTTTTATTAAAAAGGTAAAACAAAATACAGCCCTTTAGTCACTGAGGATTGCTTCCCCTGTACTATGAGAACTAAAATATTGCTAGAATGTACTCCCTCCAGTCACAAATAATAGTTGTGTGGGCGGAAAGAAAGGACAAGATTCCTGCTTCGTGATGTCTAAAGTGAATCATTCCAAATTTTTACTGTAATTTACTTTTTTTTAGCTGAGTTTGGATGTCTGAAATTGATACAAGTACATTTGCATCAAAAATAGTTTCATAACAAATACTTTTGGTATGTGTTACAAAAGTACTGTAGCAAAAAGGTAGGGGTAAAAGTTATGTCCAGGAAACTGCATTGATGTCCAAAACTGGACATATTTGTGACTGGATGTGATTTTATAATTGTTCTAAATCTGTTTTTCCATAATCTCCCTGCGAAACTGTGCAGGGAAATACTGCAAAACCTGAAGGATTGGCTGAAATCGTTAAAGCAGGAGCAATGGGCTTAAAGCTGCATGAGGATTGGGGAAGTACCCCAGCTGTGATTGATAATTGTTTGTCTGTTGCAGAAGATTTTGATATTCAGGTAAGCATCTAATGTTGTCTATCCTTTCTGTTATACCACAGTTTACTTATTTCTATCCTTACCTGATTTTGACAGGTTAATATCCACACAGATACCTTAAACGAATCAGGTTGCGTGGAACATACAATTGCAGCTTTTAAAGATAGAGCTATACATACATATCACAGGTATGCAATGCAGAGTAGTTTAATGTGAACATTCTATTTTGTTTAATGTTTATATAGGTTTGATTTGCCTCTAAATATCTCCTTTGTAATATTTTCTTTAAGAAATTTTGATTGTTACAAATAATAGAAGTTGAATGGATAAGTTTTAATAGAAGAGATATTCTTGTGGAGTTTTGCTGGTGCTAAAGGAGTTTCCCGTCTCCTCGCCCTGGCACCTTAGCTTTGTGTGTTTTGGGTCTGGTCTCTATAGGGTAACAGGTGATTAGTATCCTGTAATGTGGTGGTTTTTTCTGCTCAGGTTTTTCTCCTTAAAAAACCGGGCTGTACCTTGGGGTTTCTTAGAACTCCTTTTTTTCTTCTTAATATATTGATACGCAGCTCTCCTGCGTGTTCGAGGAAAAAAAAGCCCCAATGGGCACTATATATAGAGTTCAGGAAAGATACATGAGCAGAACCCTAGACTAGGATATTACAATATTGCCCTTGACTATTATACCCTTAGCATTGATATATCTTGTAGAAGTACATAGGTGCCTGATCTATTTCTTTTGGGGAATAAATTGATTAAAGAGTTTAGAGATGGCTCTACTACCATTTTATAGGGAGAGCAAATAGCATCCGTTTTGATTAATCAAGTGGGACTGTGGGAGATCAATCTATCTTTGCAATCTCTTCTGTCCCTCCGATCTTGCCTCGCTAGTGCTGTAGCCAACTATTGAGTCGCATGCACCAACTAGTTCAACTCAAAAGCTTAAGCTGATGAGGAGTGGTGGGCAATTCACTTATACTCCCAACACTGACTGCACGTGGAAATTGGAGTCAACTGCGATTATTTCATTTAATCGCACCCTGATAGCATATTGAGCTGCATACACCAACCAGTTCAACTCAAACGTTCAAGCTGATGTGATAGAGGGGCAATTCACTTATACTCCAACACCAACCACTAACATAAACGAGGTCCAAAACCACACATTTGCACTATTAAAAAACACTACCACGGGACGAGACTCCCTTCAGGCTTTATTCTAAGAAGGTGCCATGCTTCGATCCTGGGTCGGGATGCGAGTTTCAACAACTCCCGGAGTTCAACCGCCCTAACCGGACCACCACCAGAAGCTTGGCACATTTGCACTATTTAGATGGACGTTTTATTGTGAGCACACAAATTTTCTCAATAATTTTTCTAGTTTGTAGTTTCAATATTTACTTAGGATAGATGTTACTAAATAAACCTTTCAATTTTCTTATGATGTTCTTACATTTTAATTGACAGCGAAGGTGCAGGTGGTGGTCACGCTCCAGATATCATCAAAGTGTGTGGGGTTAAAAATGTGTTGCCCTCTTCAACAAATCCGACCCGGCCATTTACTTCAAACACTGTAGATGAGCACCTTGACATGCTGGTACATAATTATCCAAGTCGATACGGTAGACAATGTGTGCAAATATGATGGTAATATGTTTCGGTTATAGTGCAGATGGTTTGCCACCACCTGGATAAAAATATCCCAGAAGATGTGGCATTTGCTGAGTCTAGAATTCGAGCTGAAACAATTGCTGCTGAGGACATATTGCATGACATCGGGGCCATGAGTATTATATCATCTGATTCACAGGCCATGGGGCGCATTGGAGAGGTCTGTTACATGGTTATCCTAAATCCATAGCTTCTGTTAAGTTTGTGGATAGCCTGGATCTCCTTGCCCAGTACCCATAGATTACCTGTAGAAAGTACTTGCTTTCTACATGCTAATGCGAATTTACTGAACACAATCAGTATAGTGCCTGCTACATCGACCTACATTCCTCTTTATATGAGCTGGTGATGTGGTAATGACACAGCATGCTTGGCAAGCACCATAGTTGTTGGAGTATAAGTGAATGTCGCACCTTTCCCTATCAACTTAAGCTTTTGGGTTGAACTGGTTGGTGCATGTAACTCAATATGGTATCACAGCCAGAGGTCTAGAGTTCGAATCATGGTGGGCGCGATTAAATAAAATAATTGCAGCCCACTCCAATATCCATGTATGCGGCCTATCAACTTAAGCTTTTGGGTTGAATTGGTTGGTGCATGCAACTCAATAATAGTACATGAAACAGGGGAATGGCCTAGGAACTTTAGTTAACCAAAAGCAGAAAGGCCAATACTGAGGACAACTGAAGGATACATTTCTTTTTTCAAAAATCTCTTCTATCCACCTTTGGGACAAAATAGAGGTTCATAGCTGGAAGACAGTTTGAAGGAACTGCTGTGCTAGCTAAATTTGTTGAGTGCAAACTATATTTTTATTAACACACAAAGGTAATTTGTGAACATCTGAGTGGGTTTCTGTCATGGATAGTAGTATTATTGGTGGATATATGGTACGCTTAAGCATATCAAGTCTAGGAACATCTGTGTTATTTTGTTTCTTCTAACAAATTATTTCAAAGTTTATACTCTAAACATATTTAGGACTTGTTTGGAGGGTTGACCTTGACCTATAGAAGCTTAACAATCTGGCAAAGGTGATTAACCCGGTGGATTTTTCTTTCATGGAGAAGACATGGTGAAACAATTAGAGCCATTTATGCCTGTTGGTTGACTGGTTGAGGAGTATGCTCAAACGAGTAACTGCTTTTTAGGTGATGACATTACAGCTGCACTGATTTAGTTTTGTTCGTTTGAACGTCGGCTTTCTAGGTTATAACCCGGACATGGCAGACTGCAGACAAGATGAAAGTCCAAAGAGGCAGGTTACATGGATCTGGTGAGTCTGATACTGCCCAGGACAATGACAACCTCCGTATAAGAAGATACATAGCAAAATACACCATAAATCCAGCAATAGTAAATGGTTTTTCAGACTTTGTTGGTTCTGTTGAGGTATGTGCTTCTCGTATTACTGAGAAAAAAGTTCTATATGTATGCTCCTTATTCATTGAGGAACTAAAGTCAGAAAATGCTAGTTGCGCTTATGCTGTATATATCTCAAAAAATTATTATCAAAGAAGAAAGAATTATCTACTCTGATATTCCTGGCGTACAGTGGCGGAGCCAGCTTTTAGTGACGACTAGGGCCGGTTGCCGAAGGCCGGCTCCCAGCGGTGGCTGCCTCGCGCGGCGGCTGCGCGCGGCAACGCATCAGCCACGATCTGGTAGCAGAGAGGAAGGATTGCTGCCTTTTTTACTTTTTTTCTGTGATCTGGTAGCAATTGGGTCTCAAGATTTCATTTTTTGAGTCAAAATTTACAGGAGAAATATAGGCTTTGCTGAGCCATGACTAGGGCCTCAGCCTAGGAGGCCCTAGGTGCAGCTCCGCCACTGCTGGCGTATGTTGAATAAACTGTGTAATTTTTTCTTATTTCCTCAATGTAGCAGGTAAACTCATGCAATGAAGATTTTTTTAAAAAAACTGTAGAAAATAACTTTGTTATATCAGTTTTCCTCTGCTAGAGCTTTGGTTCCAGCAGCCATATGAGTTGTCACTGTTAATCTAGAAAATACTAATCTGCATCAGGAACAAGGCAACAAACTGTTATTTCTGAAATAGTTATCTTCTGCAAAGGTGCAACTGGTTCTACCATTAATTAATGTAATCCTAATTATTAATATCCCTACCATATGTAAGACCCAGTGTCTCACTGGCTAGGCATTTCCTCTATTAGTATCTCAATTAAAGGTCTAACTGATCCTACATATTTTGGGCAGGTGGGAAAATTAGCTGACCTTGTTCTTTGGAAACCATCATTTTTTGGTGCTAAACCAGAACTGGTTGTAAAGGGAGGCGCTATTGCATGGGCTAATATGGGTGATCCCAATGCTAGCATTCCAACACCTGAACCTGTATGGACTACTTTCTTGAGATACTTTGAACATTCTTCTACCATGATGTTTACTTTTTTTTTATTTATTTTATGCCAACCTTTATAGATTACATTCCTTGCATTTTCATATCTAAGGGTAACAGTAGTATAAGATACTCTCAAGCTCTCAACTGTTTCGCAAAAAGAAAAAAAAGAAAAAAAAAGCTCTCAACTATATGAAAAAAAATCAAAAAAAGAATTTCTAATACGTTTATGTAGTATGTTTATATGTAGCATAGGGTATAGTATGGTGTCAACCACCACCACACAAAATTTGAATCCAAACACTTCTAGGAGAGAAAAAAAATACAAATGACACTGGGGATTAAACTGTCCAATTTGAATCAGGGTTTTAAATACCGGTCCATACCGGTCGGAATTCCGCGGTATTCGACGATACCGGACCGGCACGGTAGCAAAAATGACCGATTAACCGCTCCCTGACCGAGCCTAAAAAATCAGCACCTCGGTTAACCGCCCCGGTTCACCGGTTAACCGGTCCGGTTTTTGGGGTTCGAAAAACCGGACCGGTTCCGGTTTTGTAAACCCTGATTTGAATAGCCCTCAGGAATTAGATGATTTAGTATTTTAATTATTGGCGTGTTTGTGCGCCACCCTAGCTCATGACAACTTATCAGGGGTAGTGAAATGGATCTTCCCCAAATGTAAATAGTTATTTTGTCAACTATGATGAAGTTGAGAGCATCCTATTCGAATGTATTTGCACATATATACACATGTTTGCAGGTTACAACATGCATCACCTTTTTCTTGATGCAGGTTATGATGCGTCCTATGTTTGGTGCATTTGGAAAGGCTGGAAGTTCCAACTCGATTGCATTTGTGAGCAAGGTAGATCAACTGCACCTGTTCTAGTATATTACGATAAACAATATTGTTTGGTTCCATCTGAATCAAGAAAAATGGCATTCTTAACTTTTCATAATAAATACAATGTGACTTCGGTTGTTAAACTATTATTTTTTATTTGCAAAAACTGTGAGTATTTTTTTGTTATAATTTTTTCCGTACCAGTTTTTTGTGATATTTTTTCCATACCAGTTCTATATGTCTGATCTAAATAACTTCAGCAATGTCTTTGGTTAAAACAACAAATCCAACTGCTCAAACTCCTGAGAAAACATGGCTTCAGGAAATCTGTTGCACATCAAGGAAAAGAAGAAAAAAATGCTTGAATCTTGTCTGCTCTTGACAATCTACAATGGCTGACAGATCAATTTCTTAATTTTTAGGTTGCTAAAGAAGCTGGAGTCGCAACAGAGTACAAATTGGAAAAAAGGGTGGAAGCAGTCAGTGGTGTTCGGTGTTTGACAAAGCTGGACATGAAGCTCAATGACGCTCTTCCAAAAATAGAAGTTGACCCTGAGACCTACACAGTTACTGCTGATGGTGAGGTTTTGACATGCCAACCGGCACCCACAGTACCACTGTCTCGAAATTACTTCATATTCTAGAAAACAACTGCATCAACAATTTGCTTTTTCAAGAAGGTGCATTAGGGCCACGCAATGTGGTCAGAAACCCCATTCCTATGCAATAAATGGACTCATTTTACCGGTCCCACACATTGTTAGGGTTTAACCTATAGAATACCTGGGTCCAAGAAAACAGAATAGTATGTAAAATCTGGCAACACCAATTCTTAGTGCAAGCACGATTCTACTTTTATGCACTGGCTCCCATGTATAGGTTTGGTATATGATTTAAAATATTGAAGGCAATGTAATACTCCCTCCTTCCTTGATTATATGACGTAACTATCCAACGTCATATATTCAAAGGAGGGAGTAGTTAACATCAAACATTATGGGTCCAACAAAGTGCCATGATCAACTCCTTACAGTGGAGGACAAATGATCCAGTGACCCACGCACACTACTGCAAGCAATTGAGATTGCGTGAAATATAGATTGATTAGGTTATACATGGGTACAACAATATATAGGTAGGCCCTGAGATTGGTTTCTAGAAACAGAATCAACAGAATCAATATGAGGGGTATCCTTGCATAAAACTACCTCCGTCCTTAAATATATGACGTTTAGGACAAGAAAACTAGTTTGAACTAATTTTCTTGTCCTAAACGTCATATATTTAAGAACGGAGGGAGTACTAATCAGAGGGGTACATACATCAAGCAAGGACTACACGCACATGTGCACATACTACGTGAAAAACTCACATTGGTAACGGGCATAGATGACCTTTAGTAACGAGCAAAACGTCAGTTACCGATCAAGCGCTACAAATAAGGCAACAAAGGTAACGGGGAGATGCTCGTTACTGATAACACATATTTGTAACAGGTGTCTAACAAAGACCGTTACCACAACTACTTAACGGTCACCTGAAATGGTTGTTTCTCCGGGCCTACAGGGGCCTTTGGTAACGGGCACAGACACCGAGCCCGTTACTGATAACACGTATTTGTAACGGGCGTCTAACAAAAACCATTACCACAATTAGTTACCGGTTACCTGAAATGTCTGTTTCTCTGGGCTCATAGGGACCTTTGGTAACAAGCACAGAAACCGGTCTGTTACATGAACTCAATATCAGAGCGCGAAAAATACTTCCGTAGCGCGTCTTCTCTGTCTCCACTAAAGGAGACGTGTCTGGTGTACGCGCGTCTCCTCTGTCTTGACGAAAGGAGACGCGTGCTATCTATGCGTGATTCCTCTTTCTCGACGAAAGGAGACGTGTGCTATCTACATGCGTCTCCTCTGTCTAGACGAAAGGAGACGCATGATGTGAACCCGCGTCTGCTCTGTCTCGACGAAAGCGTCAACTTCTGGGGCTCACCGGTCAGTATTGGTAACTGTCTTTTATGCAGCTCGTTACATTGTTGGCATACTTGTAATGGACGTTCCAAGTGAAGCACGTTACTCACTGATCAGTTTTTGTAACGTGCTTTACTTAACGCACGTTACCGATACGTAGGCCACCCCTACAGTAACCTGCCTGTTTTCTGGCTGCATCCTGGAACCAGTCAGGATTTGGCAGCCACCACAGCAAGAAGAAAGCACAAACACATTCTCATCACATATATACACAAGCAAGATCACATATATACACAAGCAAGATCACATCAAGTTCCTCATCAGACATGCAACAAGTTTCAAATTCCTCATCAGGGTTTGTTTGGATGGAGTCCTGAGAAAACTGCCTGAACCAGGCGACCCCAGCCAAGCAGATTTCTCAGGCAACAACACCTGACTAAACAAGCCTGATGCAGTAAGATTCAAGTTTCTGGGTACAATGAACTCACGGTGCACCATTATAGAAGTTGCCCTTTCGATCGAGGGTCTCCTTAAGAATGTACTCGCACAACATCTCCCGGCCTGACTTTAGATCTTCTGTAGAAACATTTATGGCAGCTTTGAAATCCTGCAAAATAGAATCATTATGAGAATACAAGTACAACTCAATTTCTAAAATCAAATGGAGAATATGAGCAGAGACAAGGTTGAGCATTATCTACTTACAGCAGCTTTCTTGGTGTTAGGTAAAACTTTTAGTAGTCTTAACATATTGAATGCCACATGGAATCCACACAAAAAGGACCTCGATGGCTGCTAAGCGTACTGCATCGAGATACCAAAATGACAAGTTAATGCAGTACCAAATAGGTATGAAGGGACCATAAAAAAACATCGGTCTTACAGGGACATTTGTTTTGTGCTTGAGTGTAGGATTAGTTTTTGGCTTTTTCTTTCCTTTCATCATGCCGCCCTTTTCTACTCGCGTATCAAAGGCTCTGCATCATCAACAATACCGATTAGAAACACTAAGGTATTGACCAGTCCACAGCAAATCGGACGTCCTGGAACTTTCACGCGGGATGTTGTTTAGCAGAATCTAGATACCAAACCTCTTTGAACTGCATATAGATGATCACTGTTACCTAGTGACCACTGGGGTTTTAGGCACCCACACCCAGTGGCCACTGGGGTTTTAGGCACCCACCACGTAGTCGTTCTTCATTGCATTTGATATTGCTTGTACTACAAGGGAATGCTTATGAGAAATCTGTGTGGCCGTGAAAATCTATGGATACAAAAACCCAACACTGATCTACATCTCCGCTGCCTTCTCCATCATTTTCCTAAAATATCCAATTGTTAGCATGCATAAACTTTGTGGTCAAAATTAAAGAAATATCTTTTTTTTTGGTTTTAAGGGACTTACAATGTCCACAACCTCAAGAAGGTAACATCCAGAGCATCTAGGGTTATAAGGTCATAGACGCCACTGAATGCAATATTTAACATTAAATCACTATCACTTTGAAAGTAGACTTTAGCCACCTTTGCTGGAAAGTCAGGTGTATCCTTACTGTGTTCCATGACGTAAGCATGCAACCTGGCACAATTTGGTCCAGCAGCCTCTAATTTCGCTTCTGACAACATAGGCACAACAGGCTTGTATTTTGGATCATGTTTTGTCCATAAACAGTTAAGAAGCTCATCTTTAGACAGAGGTTTCCTGACCCGCTTCTCCTTCTGCGGTGGCTGCTGCTCAGGCGAAGATTACATGTCCTCCTCCTGTTGTGGCTGCTGCTTAGGCGGAGATTGCCTGGGCTCTTCCTCCTCCTCCTGTTGCAGAGGCTATTGTTGCTACTGCTGATTAGGCGGAGATTGCCTGGGCTCCTCGTCCTCCTGTTGTAGAGGTTGCTGTTGCGGCTGCTGCTTCGGTAGAGATTGCCTAGGCTCCTCCTGCTTCGTAGTTTTGCTGATCTACTGTTGTTGCTGAGCCTTCTCCTACTGACGCTGAGCTGCAGTACATCCATCTGATGTTGTACCCTTGCTACCTGATGTGGGTGCAGGGTTGGGATTTCTCGTCATGGGTGGTACAAGGATCATGTTCTTTGACCATTAGATCCTTAGAAAGAGAGCCTCGGCTAGGGTTGTTACCTCATCCCCCAATTGGTACAGGCAGAGGCTAGTGACCCGTATTGCCCCACACATAACTAGGTTGCACCATAGCATACCCATCCTGCACCAGTACTGTATGAAGAGTCTTTTGCAATGGAAAGACAGTGGCTAGTGCGAGCTCCACTTTATTCCTGGTGCCATCCAAAAGGCTGCACTTACTATCAATGTGCTGTTGACTACCTTCGTCCTCGTTGACATGCCAATGGTCTTCCTCTCTGCCACATGCTTCTTCCTTGATGCCATGCGCATCTTCTTCCTCGCTGCCATGCGCATCTTTTTCCTCACTGCTACTGACAGGTGGTGATTGGGAAGGACGAAGTATACTTTCCGGAATATCCATGCCTGATCGTATTAGCATGTTGACAACTCTGATGCATGCTTCACCAACAACCTTGTCCATATCTGTATCAGACCTCTTGTTCCTCTTCTTCCTGTACATTCCAGCAAACTCTTCACCAAACCTTTTACCCCAGCCAAGTGAACTAGACATGCCTCGGATCCGACCTCGATGTTCTGGAGTCTCAAGTGTTGCGGTGAGGATATCATTCTCCCTAACCCTAGGGAAAGAACCATCGCTAGCCTGAGCTGCAAGTGTTTTCACCCTAGTTGCTACCCTCACCACCGCAGGGTTACTGAATGTTATGTCCCTGCTTCCTTCACTAGTGGTTTTCCTCTTCCCTACCCTTGCCCGCAGATAAGGCCTTGAACGTCCAGAAAATTGTTCCCAAGAGTTCTGTTTTCCTTCTTTAGCTAGCTTTCCATCCTCCTCCCACTCTTTCCTTTTACCAAGATAACCTTTTCTGTCCGTCCTGTGTGGCTTATTATGCAATGCTCTCTTTTCTTTCATCTCCTAGCTCAATTGCTAAAATGAAAGAGAATTGGTTTCCTACACAAACATGTCTCAGTCTTCTGGCTGCAAAAAGGCATACTTCACAAAGGGAGTCTCATGTTCGCTCACATATTTTTTTTCTTAAATAGGCCTTAAACCACCGTTATGAGGTTGCAATCTCTGACATAGCTGCATTAACTGCCTTCTTGCGAACAGATTCTTTCAGATTGGCTAGGTAATCTTACTTTCCTCTATAACAGTGAACAACTGTTCCTTCTCAATTGGTGAGAGATCATCAACCGCCTTGTTGATTGACACCCTCTCTCGAGCAATGAGGCCACAGATCAATACAAATATATCCCTCGCAGCATTTGAGGTAAGCCAAAAATTGTTATCAAGTTCAGTTGTAGTCAACTTGTCTTCTGACCGTTTGGTTTATGTCCTTGATCCGCGGGAACTCGAAAAAAAAAGATAAAATTATTCTAAAAAAAGAAAAAATAAATAAAATTTTAAGTGATTAATAATTAGTCGAATCACGTGCATTTTTAATAAAAAGTGCAGCGTATACGATAACTTTCAACACGGAAGTTAATGATGTATTACAAGTGGAAGTGAGATTAAAATAAGCCTAGTGGTTACAGGAGCCCCGGTAGCACCTCAGGTCCTGGGTTCGACTCCCCGTGGGAGCGAATTTCTCAGGATTTAACGGCGTTTGTGCTTTCAGTGGTAGGCGACGTTCCCGTCGACAGCGAGGCGCCTGTGGTGACTTCGTCAATCTTGAGGATTTGCCGGCCCAGTCTTCGAAGATGCTCCTAGGGGTAGGGTTTGCGCGCGTGTATTCATAGGGATGAGTGTGCGTGCGTTGTGAGTGTCTCCGATGTACTGTGTAATTCGCAAAAAAAAACATATTTTGAAGGAAGAACTTTGTTTCAGTGTTTTTGGATAGTAATGGTACTTTGCAGTACTACTCTATTGGTACTTCCCGGTACTTTGTTTTTTTTTTAAAGGCACTTGACCTGGGGCAGTGCCGTAGGCAAAACTAAGCAGTAATTAAGCTCGAGGATTAAGGTTAGAAAAGAAACAAAAACAAATAACCAATTTGACAAGAAATCTCCAGCGTAGAACGCTGAAAACGACCAATAGAGGCCAATTTTACACCTCCCCTACCCACAATGTCAATTTGTTCGTATGTCACATCTGTCGTCAAGCCATTACCTTGTTTTATGAGCTTGCCAAATTTCCATGTAATTGGTCTATGCACCGTATACGTCACGCTGCCATACACGTCTGCCTTGTCCATACTCCAAATTGGAGACCGTATTTATGCAGCGATCATGACATTTCCTTCTTCTTTTTTCATTTCTGATTTCCTTTTCTTTTTCGAACGCGATGATATTTTGTCATTTCTTGGTGGCACATACATATCACGATCATGATCTTGCTGCTCTTTAAATGCACAGATTCATCTTTAGTAAATTCAGAGGTTTGCATCACACAAACATAATTGAATGTCATTTGAACAAATCTTTAAAAACACAGGGATCGAGAAACTTCTCATGGCATAAGTTTGTAGTACTACAAAACTAGCAAAATGACCCGCGCTAGCCTTTTATGTTAATATATGTATGTTTTTTCAAAATAAATAGACATAAATAAACCTATATTTGTTGTGTTGTATCTTGTTTAATATGAATTAAAAAGAAAATAAAATACCACCTTGGATTTATTTATAACAAAAGTAGGTTGGCCTGTGCTTTGCGCGAGTTGCTAGCATTTTAAGAAAAAAACTCGACCTGCGAGGGGCAAGCTGCCCCCGGGCATTGCATGTAAGAAGAAGGTATTCTCACGCAGGTAAAGAAAATCCCCGAACCCTAACCCCGCCCTGACACTGGGAAACGTAACCCGTGAGGCTCCTGCCTGGGCTACACATGATCCTCAAGCCAACCTGGGTTTAAGAGAAAAGATAATACTTTAGGTAATAAATACTTTTAGACTTTTGACATGATTTTATTTTCTTATGTTGGCCAAAAATGTGCATTTTTGTTTCAAAGCATGTGTTATGGTGAAAAATTCCTTGGATGCTTTAGACTGTCTCCAGCAATGATACACATCTGCATCTTCAAACAGGCCTTTATGCGGTGGTCGGGAGAAGGATTTAGTGCTGCAAAAAGGTGAGCGTTCCAGCAGTAGGTTGGCTCCCGCGGCGGGCCGGAGAAACCGAGAAGGAAGAGTGTCACGGCGCGGCCACCTCCTCCCGCCGGATGAGGAGGCGACGGAGGCGCCCGCGCCAGACTTCATGGTGTCGAGCTTGCGGGAATGGCGCTCGATGGAGGCGCGGAGGGAGTTGTAGGTGGCGGTGGGGTAGATGAGGAGCCAGGAGATGGCATCACAGAGCACGGCCGTCGCGGTGAAGATGGCACCACCGAGAGGCTGCCGTTGTAGCGCAGGGAGGACATCGCAGAGGCCATCTCCTCTTCCGGTGCTTCTCCTTCGGTTCCTCCTACTCCGCCTCACTGGAGGAGGCTGCCGGATCTCGCTGGGAGGGAGAGGGCCGCCGGATCTCCCCACCTCTGCCTCCCGCCCCTGCTCCTCGCTCCTCCGCGGCGGCTCCCCCCTAACCTCCCTCGTTGGGGAAGGAGGCGGCGTTGGGAGGTCAACGCGCGCGCCGGCTGTCCCGCCGTGTCCCTACTCCGAATCGAGGAGCTCCTGCCCGGATCTGCGCCGCCGGTGGCCAAGGAAGGAGGAGGAGGCGGCCGGCGCCCCGGATCTGCACCGAGCGGTCGGCGGAGCTGCCGTCCCCTGCTTCGTCTCGCGCCATCCGGGTCGCACCGCTCGGCGGCCGGCGGAGCTGCATCCGGCGGCGGCGCGGCCACGGATGAGAGGTAGAGGGAGGGCGGAGGACGGAGGATGGCCGGCCCCTGCTCGATTCGAGGTGGAGGAGCGTGAGAGGGAGGACGGAGGAGGCGTGTTTTTTTACAACAGACGGAGGAGGCGGTTGGTGGAGAGAGAGGATGCAGAAAGAGAGATATATCTTGAGGATGCGCGTGCTGCGAAGGCCAACCGCAAAATGCAGCAAGGATTGTAGATATTGCTGGAGGCTCTACAGTAGGTTTTCTTTCCTCATTTTGAGGATGCAGTAGGGGATCCAAATCCTGCTGGAGTTAGTCTTAAGGAAGATTAAGGTGAGTATCCATTGAAAATAATGAAAGATCTTGATGTCGCCTAGAGGGGGTGAATAGGCGCAACTTCGGAGTTTTGTCCGGATACTCTGGAGAGTCCAGAGTCTCTAGAAAAGCTCTGGAGTCTCTGGACAAGCGTCTATGCAGCGGAATATGCACACTGCCCAAAACTGGTGCCACCGATTTTGCAAATCTGGTGCCACCGGGTTTGCCTGGCAGTGTCTCCCCTCTGAACTTTCTCTTGCTTGCTTGCTTGCTTGTAACTGAAGTCCACTTGGTGAGTGAGCTAAGGAGTGTTTCTTAGATGACAAACAAAGTACGTGCACTCCAAAAACACTAACAACCAAGTAGATCACAAATATTCCAAAGACAGGCTTAGGAGAGCAAAGCAAAGTAAAGAAAAGTGCATAAGAGGTAAACCAACAAGAGACACGAGGAATTGTTTTACCAAAGTTCGGATTCACCACCGCGTGAATCCTAGTCTCGTTGGGTGCTTCTCCTACCGAAGTCGGGTTGCATTCAACCCTTTTCCTGATCCACTAGATGGCTTCTTCCGTTTCGAAGGTGAAGCAAGACCTTCACAAACTGTCCCACAGCTCACCACATCTTGGGAGCTTGTGGGCGATGCCTAGCTGTCTAGGCGGCTTGACCTCCAAGAGTAACAAACACCACAAAGATCTCTTGCTATGAACTCAAGTGCTCAAGGATGGAATAGCTCAACTTTCACTCAATCTTTCAATCCCTCACCCAAATCTCTTCTCT
Organism: Cenchrus fungigraminus; assembly: GCA_036936925.1. Lineage (NCBI taxonomy): Eukaryota > Viridiplantae > Streptophyta > Magnoliopsida > Poales > Poaceae > Cenchrus > Cenchrus fungigraminus. Next base: position 36,153,540 of record CM072779.1, on the reverse strand, counting down.
TCCCAAATTTCTTGCAATACTAGATATGTGAGGGCTTAAAAGGGCTGTGGAGATGTGTTTTTCATGTGGGGAACCAGAAGCAACAAATGGGAGAGGGTGAGGGGTATTTATACCCATCATCCAAAAACTAGTTGTTGGCTGTTAAGACCAGGAGTCTCCGGAAAACCCCCGGATACTCCGGAATCCCCAAAACTAGCCGTTAGGTTCAAAAGTTTTGGATATTCCGGTCATTTTTCCGGAGTCTCTAGAAAATTCCCCAAAATCTCCGAAGCTTCACTGGACAGTACAGGTCACCTCGGAGAAAAAAGCCATAACTTTTTACTCTGGACTCTAAATTTGATGATCTTGGACTCTATGGAAAGCTTATTCAGACGAGCATCCATTTCCAACTGAAAATAAGCTCCAAAACCACCAGGTGCATGTGTTGTGATAAGTGTTTCTCTCATGATAGTACTTGGGATGTTAGGTTTGAGCACCGAGACATAAGCAAAGCTATCCACGTTGCATCCCTCTTGATAGTACGGCATACCTATACTCAAGATCAAATATAAATACAATATTAGAAATCTTGAGCTTCATCTTCATGAATCACCATAGTTGAACAATATATCCACTTGAGAGATTCATCCATCAATATCTCATTGATTTGAGCACTTCACCCTTGAGCTAGTGACTTGGATCAATATCCAACATATATGAATGAAATCCACTTCTAGATGCCAAGTCACCCTTCACATGATCCAAACAATATTTGATGCATCCTCATTGCTTCACTGGATTAGGCTCGACTTGATACCTCGAAATTCTCCAAGCTATAGCCACTTCACCCTGGCCAAGCACATGGTCCAAGTCACTACTTGGCCAACCTTAGCTTAGTACCTCGTTGCTAATCCCTTGCTTGATTTCTTCATCCATTCGATGCCAATTTGAGTTTAGCTTTGATTCAACATTAAGAGTGAAATTCAATTGAGGTCATGCCTTCTTTGATTCTATAGTCCCATTTGATCATAACAAGCCTTCCAATTTATTTAGAAACCATCCAATATTCCAATATCACTATGTCTCTTTCTTCACCTTCATTGGCTTGTTTATATATCAAGTATACACCTTGGGATCACACATATCACAGATCATGACATTCAACCTTATATAGAGTCATTTCACAGTGTGAGGCAATAACCCATTCCTCAACTCATCTTGTACAACAATGACTTTTCTTCACATATAGATGTTCAATGTCATGTATCATGCTTTGTTATTTATATGTTACAACCTACTCACATGCTTTAACAAAGACATTAGATCTTTAATCTAGTTGTCAATCAATACACCAAAACCCACTTAGGGCCTAGATGTCTTTCAAATAACAATCAAAATTTCATTTTGAGTTTAAATAAAACTTTAATGAGCCTTGGCTTTTATTTTAGTTCTTATCATATCCAAATCACTCTTATATTTTTACTTTATTCCCCGAGCTCCAGTTCCTACAGCCTTGCTTGCTTCCCTTGTTTTACTACTGATGCACTGTAGCGCTCGCAATATATAAACTTCAGCGATGGTAACTTCATAAAATGGAGGTCACCCCTAATCAATTTTTGTGGTTCAGCATAGCATGAAAATGAGTTATCTAGAAATTGGTGGAGCGATATCAAGGGACGCTTCTTCCTGTAAAATTCGAGATACTTAATATTTTTGCCACAACAGTTTTTTGCATCAATGAGCTAATTAATTTTTTCACAATAATTCCCTAGATTATTTGTAGTGTAAATTTTTTTTGTAAGTTTTTGTTATGGTTACAAAAAATTTGTATATTTGGTAGAGTTTTTAAGTGAATGACCCCTACTAGCATGGACTTTTTCCCTTTTTGTATATAAGACGATTGAATGTTTATATTTTTTAATATTTTTGTAGAATGTTCAATGTATACTACAAAAGTAATATTTAGAATTTAATTTTAATTTGGCCTTTTTAGTTGTTGTTATATCCAAATATCTTTTTCCTTTCTTTGCTCTCCTATCATCTCTCTCTCTCTCTCTCTCTCTCTCTCTCTCTCTCTCCACGAACGGTGGCAACGGCAACGGCCCTCCCTCCTTTTCTAGCATAGTGGTAATGACCCTTCCCCCCCTTTCCAACGTCGACCGACGGCAGTAGCCTAACCTCCGGTGACGCAGCAGGGCGGGGTGACCTCCAGCGGCGGTGCGAGAAGCCAGGTGGTTGGAAGAGGGCTCGCGCTCTGTCTCTCTCTCTCTCACTATGTCTCTCTCTTATACTTTGAAGGAGAGTTGTCTGCTACGTTATGGTCACCAAAGACACATCTTCGATGATGGCTATTGTTACCTCTGGTTGGACATTACTTGTAGCATGCTATGGTGTCCATATGAAACACCTATTTTCTTCATGTTGGCGGTCGATTTCTGTCAACCTAGAGCACTTGTTACACTATGGTTTGAGCTTTGATTTGGAACTAACCCGCCACTAGGCATACTAATGATGTAACAAGTTCGTCTTCCTATGTGCATTTTGAAGTATATTGTGTTTGTAGGAAAACGAGAGCTTAAAGGACGGATTCACATCAAGTTCAAAAGGGTAATCAAGGTGTTCCGTTCGCGCTCAAGTGCAAGTTGAAACTACTCCCAAGGGTGGCAAGGACCAAGGTGCTACGGCGAAACATCCCCGAGGACCAAGACGTAAAGATCGGGTTTCGTACGAGAAGACACCCTATATTTATCGCGGGGTTGATGACGCCAAAAAGACACAAATAATGGGGCAAAAGTCCAAAATGTCAAGATGAGCCACACGGAGGAAGGGCGACCGAACCGTGCCGGATTGGGCCCAGGCCGGTCGGCCTAGGCCAGCCGGCCTGGCCTGTTCCGACATCAGTTTGGCCCCCCGTTTCTTGAGCGTAAAGATGGTGCAACCCTAATTGCATGCGAAGCCGCCATTCGCCAGAGATGCCAATAAATACCTCCGAGGTCCACCACAAGAGGAGGACGCGAGGCCTTGCCGCGGCGCCGCCAGGGTTGGAAGAGAGCCGTCACGCGGTGGATGAGAGCCGCCGGAGAGCTGATAATTCGCTAAGTCCAAAGCCCCAAGGAGATCACCACAAGGAGGAGGACGCCGAGGTCTTGTCGCGGCGCTGCCAGAGTTGGAGGACGGCGAGGATCAATCTTCATCAGAGGCATCTACCACGTTCAACGGTACCATGCTTAGCATCTTGATGGAGTAGATTCATCGTTTGTCCATGGAGTTGTAATGGATCTTGGTGTGTAATCACCGACTATTGTTTGGAGTTTAATCTATCGTTTCCTCGTTGGTTATGCTTTAATGCTTAAGGTTTGGCCACCATGCTTTTCGGGTCGCTCCCGTAGATCGGATCAATGTTTTGTGTTCTTTAAGGCTTATAACCGATTTTACCTTCGCGTAGTGACAGTACGAGGGAAGGGAAAAGGCTAAACCTTGTTCACATGCTTAGATAGATTAGATCGGTTTTGTCATGTTTGGAGATTGCATCTTCAAGTACCCATAGACTCCATGGGTAAATGTTCTCCATAACTTGTGTATCTCACGTCTCTTGTTTAACCTAGATTAGATTGGTTTTGCCTTGTCTTAGTTCATAGATTAGATAGTCCTTAGTTTATAGTTAATCTCTCATCCGAAGGTTTGCAACAACTAGATTAGTGCTCAGTTAGACGCTAGTATATCCCTTACTCCGTGGATTGACAAGAACCTTGGGGATCCCCCCTTGGTGAAATGGGTACCAAGTCACCCGTGTGCTTGCGGTGAACTTCAACACGGTTTTGAACCGTCAACACTTCACTATTTAATAATTAATACAATTATGTTGGAATTGATGCCTGGTGGTTGGGGTTGCGGCTCTCAATTTACTCCACCAAATTATCCACGGTGCTGCTAGATCCGACCACTATACCGTCAAATAGACACCCTCTATGTCTCTTGCTAGTGTTCTTTCAGCCAATCGGGGGCAATAACTACGCAGAATCATTAAGTGTAGGGTTGGGGGATAGACGTGTTGGTCTTCTACTTTTTTATCAATAATATAATTACAATCGTTAGCTTATCCCTACTCGCCAGTGGCGGTAAAAGTTGGGGAAAAATCAAAAGTGCACTATTGCATACATTGTTCGTCCTCTTGCTCTCTTTGTGGCTCATTAGAACTTCAATCTACTGCGGGGTGATTGTTGTTGTTGTGCCCATCAAGGTGACCCAATCTCAATTTGGACACATGTTAATGGAGTTGGCTACGATGATGGTAGTCGTTGATCACTACTATAGAAAAAGGCTATCACGAACGGGTCATTACTGGTGGTTTGAACCAATGATGATATTTCACTGCCAGTTTGTGAGTAGCTAGGCGTAGTGCAGTTCGAAACATATTGGTAAAAGTGTACACCACTACAGGTTCCATCCACGAATCTATGTTAGAAATGAGAATAAGTTTTACTACTGGTTCATGGTATACCCATATGTGAACCACAAAACTTTTGTATCTTATCTGCATCCATCCCTTATCTCGTATTGCACAATGACTCTTTAAGTACTTATAATTAGTGAACCGTCGTTGGGTCTTTGTAAAATCCAATGATCCAAATCCTTCTCCTTTTCTGATTAACATGGAAATTTCTAGACCATGTCGGTGAACGTGCTGACTACTTTTAACTTGCTTGCACACATGGAGAGCACATGAAAATCAATTTTGGAAGCCTAAAATGATGTTGATGATACCACCTCTTGAGTCTCGAGAACGTAAGATTGTGCACCATGCACTTGTGTAGCAAGATCTGAGAGGCATGGCAACTTCGTGAAATGTGAGTTGACGTTCTCATACACACATGTACCACTTCTACAAACACCAACCACAACCATTATGACAGTTAATAAGTGAAGGAAATGACCAAATGTTACCGGTGCCGTTGCTTGCAGCTTGCCATTATCGCACCAAGATTTGCTAGCATTTTTCTATTTTTGATAGGTGCTTCTCATGTCACGTCATGTTCTAATTTGCCAGTGATCTTCCGTCTATTTTTTTATTTCCTCAACATACGAAAGAAAAATCATTAAAAATAATATTTATGTGCAAAGTGATCTCCATGTTCCTTCTCTTTCAGCTCATCTACGTAGGAAATTTGTTTATTAAGAAATAATATTTTTATATAAGATTCAATATCTGTAGTTATAAGAAAGAGTTGTGTATATGTACGCGACATAATTATTAGTCTTGTCGGTGTCCGGATTAGCACCGGCACCAACTAGTGATTTGCGCTGAGATCAGCTCCTCGATGGTCGGTGCTAGCTAAGATGACACGGGGGTTTATCCTGGTTCCGACCACGCGGCCGTACGTCCAGCAGATGTGCTTTCGCACTTGTATTAGCTTGCACCGCTGGTGCCTGTAGAGGGGGGCTACAAGCACGGTGGGAGAGGAGGAAATTCCCCCTAGTCCCGACTAAGTGATTGAGGCAAGTGCCAATATCTAGAACAAGATGGCGAGTTGTGCGCGGTGAGCGTGTCGCGTCTTCGTCCTCGCGCAGGGGGCTCTGCCTCTCCCTTTTATAGGCCAAGGGAGGGCAGTTACAACGATGGCAGTCGGCACAGTGGCTGCGTACTAGCAGGTATGGCGCTGGCGGTCTTGTCCTGCACGTCATGGCTCCTGACGCGAGTTGGCGCCCTCCAGCTTTCGCGGGCGGCGCGGCGGTCACTGTGACCTGTCCTGCTTTGACTTCGAGGGGCTGCCCCTGCTGAATTGAGGGCCTGGCCGCCGGGGGAAGGACCGGAGTTGGTGGTGCGGGACTGTGGCGCGTCACCGGCCTGTCCGCACAGTGCTGCTCAGCTCATTGCACAGCGTCGGGGATGGCAGCACAGCGCCGGGGATGGCGGTACAGCGCCCGGGATGGTGGTGCAGCGCCCGGGATGGCCGCGCTGCGCCGGAGTTGGCGGAAGGGACGCGGCGCACGCCGCCCGTTCGGCGGTGCCGGTCGAGGCGTGCGCCCGCACGTCGCCCGTATATCTTTCGAGGGTGCCCCCATACCCTTTCGAGGGTCTCGCCGCAGGGGGAGGATGGGAGCAGGTAGCACAGCGCCGCGGAGTGACGCCGGCCTGTCCGCACAGGGCCAGGCATGGCTGCACAGTGGTGGGTTAGGTCGTACTGTGGCGGTGTCAGGCGCGCGGTGTGGGGGAAGATTCACCCTTGACTTCGGCGTCCCGCTGTGGGGCTGGGCATTAAATGCCACTGTCGTGCGGAATGGGGATGGCTGCCCACTCGAGCGGGGCCGAACCCCTCGAGCGAAGCGGAAACCCGCTCGAGGGCCGAAGCCCCCGAGCGAGGCCGGAACCTACTCGAGGGACCGAAGCCCTCGAGCGAGGCGGAAGTTCGCTCGAGGGACCGGAGCCCTCGAGCGAGACGGGAGTTCGCTCGAGGGACCGGAGCCCTCGAGCGAGACGGAAATTCGCTTGAGGAGCCGGAGCCCTCGAGCGAGGTGGTCGAGCGGGCCTTCTCGGCGCGGCTGCCGCCGGGCCGAAGCAGGCCGTGGGCCCGTGATGTCCTGTGACCGGGGCTCGAGGAACGGTCCTTGGGCGGATTGCGTTTAACGAGGGGGTTACCCCCTTAGTTAGGGGACCCCTAATGACCGTCCCCGACAGTAGCCCCCGAGCCTTTGCCGGAAAAGGGACTGTTCCGGCAAAGGATGTCGTTCTCGGGCGCCATGTGCTAGTTCGTCCTCTTGTGATCATGCACGTTTTTTCCTGTGGGGGCGCGCTAGCGCACCCGCGGGTGTAAGCCCCCGAAGCCCTGCAGGAGTGCGTGCACTCGTGCAGGGGTTGAACACGTAGGGTGATGCGGCTCACCTTGCGTTTGTTTCAGCCGGCCTCGGCGGTATTTCAGCTGGCATCAGCAATCTACGCAGGTGGGGGGCATCGTGTTGACCCTAGATGTTTCGAGTAGGCTGACCGTTTTCGGGGGCGCAACTCTAGGTAGGTTGATGCAGCGATCATCGAGGTGGTCGTGGTGCGAGGAGCCCCCAAGCCCTGGCCCAATCAGGAACGATCGGATGAAGACTCTCGGCTTTATTACGACCCTCATTGCCCTTCCGCAGGGTAGAGGGGTGAGGCAAACCGTGCTACCCTCGAGCGGGCGACAAGCAATGATTGCCTCGGCGAGCTGTTAACGGATAGTTCAAGTGGGCGTCCGTGCCCCGTTCGATAGGGGTCGGCTCGTGGTCCGGAGACACGTTCATGTAAGCGCTTGCAGAGGTTTGCCAAGCAGGGCTCGGCCCCGTTCGCTAGGGGCCGAGGGCGCGGAAGCACTCCCTCAATGGGATCCCTCGATTGGCTGCCTCTGTCTTGGCCTTGAACACGATATGTGGGGCGCCCCCGAACTTCGCGTTCGGGGTCAGGCTCGATTGCGCGCGCCCCGATCGTTCCTGACTCTGTCGATCTGAGGCGCCTGTTCGAACCCGTCGAGGGTCAGGCTCCGTACCTCTGATCAGTAGGGCAGTTGCGGGGGCGCCGGGCGCTCCCGTCTTGGCAGACCTGTGGCGCTCGTCGATCTGTCATCGAGCCGAGATTCGAACCACTGATCAGTATATCCCCGGGTCGAGGGGCATCTGCGGCACCCGCCGTACCCTCAGCGGGCCGGGCCTCGAGCCGCTGATCAGTAGAGCCCTTCGGGCCTGAACCTCGGGCTTCCTCGAGTTCGTCATCGAGGGTATGCTGACGGGTCGTGGCCCTGTGGCCTCAACCTGTTTCGGATCGGGGTGCCAGCCGCATCCCTTCGAGGGATCAGACCTCGAATCCCTGGCTCGGGGTTTCCTGGGGCTTTCCTTATACGAGAAGGGATCCCCGGTGTGCGAGAATCTGTCCGCGGGACGGTTAGCTGCCGCGCCCACTCGATCGTGGCAGACGTGGCACGAGGCGGGCAAGGAGGGCGCGCCTTTTAAGGTGACACGACGCGGGCGACGTGCGATGGCGATAAGACGAGACGCGGCGTCCCTTGGATTACCGTGCGGTAATCATGGCACACGCGCGTGCACGCGGTAGTTTCGGCGCGGTGGGGCCCTACCGTCAGCGACAAGCGGTACCCACCGCATTAACTGCCGCCGCCCGCTGCGTTTTCGGGGGCTCCACCCCTTCCTACTCTAAAAAAGCAAGGGAGCGCGGGGGGAGCGTCTCACCTTTGCCATTCGCGTCCGCCTCTTGCTCCTTGTCTTTCTCATCGCCGCGCATCCCGCCGCTTCGGGTTTGCTCACGCTCCACCGCTCCGCATTCGCTCGCGCTCCGCCGCTCCCATCATGTCTGCGGTCCGAGTGCTGGATGCTCATCCGTGGCCCTGGTCGTCGGTGGACCTGCAATCCATGGAGGGGCTTGTCACCGGCGGTCAGTTGGCGCCGGCTGCGACGAAGCGAACCCGGCGTGGATCATCCCGTCGGCGTCGCACCGGGAGCCGTCCCCTCTGCCGGGCTACGTCGTGAGTTTCGTGCGGCTGCACAAGCGAGGATTCAACGCCCCCGCGAGCAAGTTCATGCGGGGGTTGTGCCACCACTACGGGGTGGAGCTTCACAACGTCGCCCCCAACGCCATTTCGCAGGCGGCTTCCTTCGTCGCCGTCTGTGAGGGGTTCCTGGGGATCCCGGCGCACTGGGACCTGTGGATCCACCTCTTCCGAGGAGAGCTCCACACGCTCGCCGCCGGGGAGAGGAGGACGCGCCGGGCCGTATGTGCCGACGGCCTTACATTTGCAGCGCGTGACTCCCGGAAGGAGCTGTACCTGCTCTGCACGATGACGACGAACAACACCGACTGGGAGAAGGGTTGGTTTTATCTTCGCAACGACGGCGCCGGGCTCCCGCCGTACACCGGGAAGGTGGTGATGGAGAGACCGGTGTCTTGGGCGCATGGGGTGTCGCCCGCATCGAGGCAGGCGAGGCTCGAGCCCTCACCAACGCCCTGCACCAGTTGGCGAACGCCGGGCTGACCGTGGCGGCCGTCATCACCAACTTTCATCTCCGGCGGGTGATCCCTCTCATGGAGAGGGAACTTCTCATCTTCGAGATGAGGAGCGACGCCGACCCCACGGCCCTGGCGCGCTCGCGGTTGCTGGAGGAGCCGCTCCCTCAGGTGTACGCGGCTACGAGGGCGAGGCGCGCGGTGAACCTCAAGGTGGTTCCGCACAGCGACGACGACTTGTGGTCGTTCGCGATGCTCCTGGATGCCGACCTGGTGAGACTTGATTTCTTGTTTTTGTATGTCTTATTCCGGTGTTCGATCTAACCGTGGTCACCGGTGACAGGGGGTGCGCGTCAACATCCCCACCTCAGATCCGCCGACGCCCAGGTTGCACGCTGCCAACCGCGCCAGGTAGCAAAGGGAGAAGGGCCTGGCGGACCAGGCGAAGGAGAAGAAGGTCCGGAGGCAGGAGCGCCTCGATAGGTACAATGAGGAGTACCTGTTGAGGGAGCAACAGGGTCTCTCCCCCCCCCCGCCCCGCCGGAGCCGGTGGAGACGTCTTCGGATGAGGAGGAGAGCGAGGGGGAGCGGACCATCTCCGACAGGTGGGAGGCCACGCCGCCCCCATCGTCGAGGGGCGAAGTGGTCCTTGCGGAGCCCGTTCGAGGGGCGGATATGGTGCCCCTCGATGAGGGAGCGCCGTCGGAGGTGCCGGCCGGGTCTGGGGTGGCGCCCCCAGAGTCCTCGAGGAAGCGTAAGCGAGGCCTCTCCGGCATAAGGTGAGTCGCATTTTGCTCTCCGTGTTCTTGATATCATGTATTGGACTGCCCATTCTTCTTCTCTTCCATTGTTAGGACGGCACCTGCTGTCCCTGGCCTTGGCCCGTCAAGGCGCTCAAGGTGGGGGCGCAAGACGCGCCGCGCACGGCGAGGCCCCGCTCGGCGAGGACCTCGCGGGCGATGGCGGGTACGGCGACGGCGGGCGAGGCGTCGCGTGTCGCTGCCGCGGCCACAGGGCCGCAACAGCAGGAGGAGGCAGCGGCAGACACCCCGCGGGCGGCGGTGGCCCGCGATACCCGGCGGGGGCGACAGCAGGCCCGTGCCGCAAGTCGGGGACCAGAGGGCCGCGGACCGGCCGGGGCTCCAGCTGATGGTGGTTCGGCCCCTGGTGGGGGTCGAGCGGCGGTGGCGGCCGCGCCAGCCCCTAGGCCCGCGCCTGAGGTGCTGGTGGTGCGGTCCGACAGCTGTGTGATGCCGTAGGCACCAGCGACCGGTGCTGGGGCGTCGACGTCCGGCGTCGTGGCCCCGTCGTACAGCGCCAGCACGCCGCAGTGGGAGCAGAGGCTCCGGCTTCCCGGAGTTCCACCACGTCTGGTGGAAGAGGCGAGGTCAGAGGGGGAGCTGTGGCGGGAGTTCGGCGGCCTCGGCGCCTCCCTTCAGAACGCCCTCGTCGACGCCCTCCAGCTTCACAGGGGCAGGTCGCTCCAAGTCTTTCGAGTAAGTGTGTTTACCCAAGGGCCGCTTGGTTCGCTTTCCTCGTTTGTGTGCCTTTCGTCTGACTTTCTTTCTTCTTTCTCTCCTTCCGCATCCGCAGGAGTTGGAGGGGCAGGCGGGCGAGAGGTTCGCCCACATTACTGAGCTGAGCTCGGACCTCGACTGGTACCGGGCACAGTACGACGCCCTGGACGTGATGGTGGAGGCCCTGCGGACGGACAACGGCTGGCTCGAGTACAACCTCTTCCGCATGGAGGAGGAGCGTGACTCCCAGCGTGCTGCGGTAGCGCAGAGGACCAGGGAGGCCGAGGGGTTGAAGGTCACGCTCCAGAGGAAAGAGGAGGCGCTGACGGCGGCGAATGAGAAGCTGCGGAAGGCGCGCGGCGCACGCCAAGGTCCAGGCTGTGTTGGCGCAGAAGGAGACGGCCCTCACCGAGGCGCAGGCCCAACTCCAGCAGGATCGAGCCACCCTCGAGGGAGCGAGGTCTTGGCAGACCCAGGCCGAGCAGAAGACCTAGGAGGTCGAGAAGTTGGGCGCCGCTCTGCAGGAGAAGACTGAGGCGCTCACCGTGGTGGAGGGCCAGCTCCAGCATGAACGCGCCGCGCGCGTAGAGACGCTGACCCAGCTTCAGCAGGAGCGTGCCGTGCTCGAGGATGCCCGGTCCGCCTTCCAGCGTGAGCGCTCAGCGTGAGAGGAGGCGCAGTCCCAGCTCTAGCATGAGCGTGCTGCACTCACGGAGGCCAGGACCGCGTTCCAGCTTCGAGAGGTGGAAGCCGAGCGGCTTACCAGGGCCCTGGTTCAGGAGAGCGTCACCGTCGAGGCCCTGAGGTCCGCCGTCGGGGAGAAGGACACCTCGATTCTACAGCTACGGCAAGAGACTGGAGCCGCGCGTACGGAGCTCGAGACGGAGAGGAAGCAGGTCGAGGGTAAGTTGCGGCCCCCAAGCCCTTATTTATCGTTTAGGCTTGTCGAGATTCGCTCTCGACTCGCCTTTTCTCATCCTAGGACTACGGAAGGCTCTGGGGGAGTCGGCGACGCAGGCGGAAGCGCTCTAGGCGGCCTACATCTCGTCGCAGCAGGAATTCGCGACCTTGGAGCGAGCGGCCCTCGAAGCGTGTCAAAGCATCGACGAGGGTACCGGCTTGTCAGGGAGCTCGCTGGCGAGTCGCCTTCGGGCTCTGAGCGGCCGCGTCATCGAGCGCATGAAGGGCGCTCTCCGTCTCGGTGTTCAGAAGACCCTCGGTGTGGTGTCAACGCACTATATCATCGACTTCGCAGCGCTGGCCATGGGGTACATCGTCGCGGATGGCCTCGACGATGATGGAGTGCAGGACACCCTGGAGTAGGCCGATGCTGCCGCTGCCGATGCCGCCGCCGATCTCGCCGACGTGTTCGAGGAGGACCTCTTCCCGAACGCTGCTCCTGTGGGTCCCCTCGAGCCCTGAAAGTAGCTGGGCGCCGAAGCCCTTAGGTTGTGGTCGAGATTCGAGCCAGGTGGCTCATGTAATTAAACAAACCATCTTTTGAAGTTTGTGACTTTAAGTGTGGCTCGTTTTATGTATGCCGTTGAGTCTTTCCCCATCGCCTAGGCAGATTTCAGCTTGGATCGATCGTTTTCGCGAGTAACTCGAAGGTCAAGTGGTGAGAGGGAGGCCGTATCCTGCTGGAGGCGTGGGCCGTCCCTGGCTCGTCCGGCTTTACCTTTTAGCTACTCGCGCCCTGCCTTTGTCTGCCTAAGCTTTCGAGGCGCGAGACGCTTAGCATTTTCAGAAAAAAGGTTCTTTGCGAAAAAATGGGACCGTTTTAGGAGGGGCCCCCATAGTGGCCCCCGAGGGGGACTTGGTTTTCAGAGGAAAGCCGAGTCTCCCTTGTCTTTATTCACAACCTTAACGTATATACAACCGACTTGGGTATCGGATATGCACAAAACGACTTAGAACTTAAGGGTAGAAGCGACGTAGCTGTTGGATGTTCCAAGCGTTGGCGAAGACTTCGCCCTTCTCGTTCGCGAGCTTGTACGTGCCGGGCTTGAGGATCTCAGCAATGATGTACGGCCCTTCCCACGGCGGCGTGAGTTTGTGGCGTCCCTCGTTCTTCTGTCGGAGTCGAAGCACCAAATCCCCCTTGTTGAGGTTTCGAGGCCGGACTTTGTTCGCTTGGTAGCGTCGCAGGGATTGTTGGTACTTCTCGGAGTGTAGGACTGCCACGTCTCAGGCCTCGTCGATGCAGTCCAACGCGTCTTCGCGATCTTGTTGGTTCTGCCCCTCCTGGTATGCTCTGACCCTCGGGGACCCGTAGTCCAAGTCCGTGGGGAGCACAGCTTCCGCGCCGTAGACCAGGAAGAACAGGGTGAGACCCGTGGCCCTGCTCGGGGTGTTCCTGAGGCTCCAAACGACTGACGGCAACTCCTGAATCCACTTCCGGCCAAACTGGTTGATCTTGTTGAAGATCCTTGGTTTTAAGCCTTGTAACATCATGTCGTTGGCACGCTCTACTTGGCCATTAGCCTGTGGGTGTGCCACGGCAGACCAATCCACGCGGATGTGGTAGCTGTCGCAGAACTCTAAGAACTTTTTGCCGGTGAATTGGGTGTCGTTGTCCGTTATGATGGAGTTGGGTACCCCGAAGCGGTGCACGATGTCTGTGAAGAACAACACTGCCTGCTCGGACCTGAGGCTGTTGATGGGGCGGACCTCGGTCCACTTTGAAAACTTGTCAATGGCCACCAGTATGTGGGTGAAGCCCCCGGGCACCTTTTGCAAGGGCCCGACCATATCCAGTCCCCATACGGCGAACGGCCATGTGATGAGGATGGTTTGCAGCGCATGAGCCGGGAGGTGGGTCTTCTGCACGTAGTACTTGCATCCTTCGCAGGTACGTACTACCTCGTTGGCGTCGGTGACCGCCGTCGGCCAATAGAAACGCTGGCGGAACGCTTTGCCCACGAGGGTACGCGGGGCGGCATGGTGACCGCATTCGCCTGCGTGGACGTCCTGGATCAACTCCCGTCCCTCGGGGATGGAAATGCAACGCTGCATGATCCCCGAGGCGCTGCGCTTGTAGAGCTCGCCGTCGATGACGACGAAGGACTTGGCCATCCTGGCGATACGCCTTGCCACGGTTCGGTCCGGGGGGAGTTCGCCTCGGTCGAACCAGGCGAGGTACTCGTCGCGCCAGTCGCGAAAGGGGCGGGAGGTTGTCGATCTCCATCGCCTCGGCCTCGTCCGCCTGGGACCCTTCGAGGTTCGACTTCTCGAGTTCCTCGTTCGAGGGGTCCTCGTCCATGGGCTCGGCGCCCGTGGCCTTCGGGGGGCCAGCCCCCGAGGCTTTTCCGGAAGCTTCAACAGATTTGTCGAGATCGATGGAGGGCTTGGCGAGGTCGCGGGAGAAAACGTTTGGGGGAACGGTGATCCGCCCCGAAGCAATCTTGGCCAGCTCGTCTGCCTCTTCGTTGTACTTGCGCGTGATGTGGTTGAGCTCGAAGCCAAAGAACTTATCTTCGAGTTTACGCACTGCGGCGCAGTACGCCTCCATCTTCTCATCGTGGCAGCTCGCGTTCTTCATCACCTGGTCGATGACCAACTGAGAATCTCCCCGGATGTCAAGGTGCTTGATGCCGAGCTCGATGGCGATGCGGAGGCCACCGAGGAGGGCCTCGTACTCCGCCATGTTGTTTGCCGTAGGGAAATGCAAGCGCACCAAGTACCGCATGTGCTCCCCGAGGGGTGAAACAAAGAGCAGGCCCGCGCCTGCGCCCGTTTTCATCACTGAACCATCGAAGTACATGGTCCAGCACTCGGCTTGAATCTGAGGGGTGGGCAGCTGAATGTCGGTCCACTCAGCCACGAAGTCCGCCAAGACCTGCGATTTGATCGCCTTTCGTGGTGCGTAGGTGAGTGCCTCACCCATGAGCTCCATGAACCACTTTGCTATCCTACCCGAGATGTCCTGGTTCTGGACAATCTCCCCCAAAGGGAAAGAGGACACCACGGTGACAGGATGGGCCTCGAAGTAGTGCCGCAGCTTGCGCCGCGCGAGCACCACCGCGTAGAGCAGCTTCTGGATCTGGGGGTATCGTGTCTTGGTATCCGACAACACCTCGCTGAAGTAGTAGACCGGCCTCTGGACTGGCAGGGCGTGGCCTTCTTCCGTCCTTTCTACCACGATGACCGCGCTGACCACTTGGGTTGTGGCGGCAATGTAGAGATACAACGGCTCGCCTTCCTGGGGTGGGGTCAGAATCAGAGCATGGGTGAGTGTCGCCTTTAGCTTGTCGAGGGCCTCTTGGGCCTCGGTGGTCCATGAAAAGCGCTCACTTTTCTGTAGCAGTCGGTACAGGGGCAACCCCTTTTCACCGAGGCGCGAGATGAATCGGCTCAGAGCTGCAAGGCAGCCCAGGACCCTTTGTACCCCCTTCAGGTCACGTATCGGCCCCATCCGTTCGAGGGCTGACACCTTCTCCGGGTTGGGCTCTATGCCTCGCTGGGAGATAATGTAGCCTAAAAGCATGCCGCGCGGCACCCCGAAGACACATTTTTCGGGATTTAACTTAACCCTGTTTGCTCGAAGGCACTCGAACGCAATGCGCAAATCGTTCACCAGGTCGCCCCCTTTCTGGATTTAACTACGATGTCGTCGACGTATGCCTCAACGGTCCGCTCGATGTGATCCCCGAAGACGTGGAGCATACATCGCTGGTATGTCACCCCGGCGTTTCGGAGACCGAACGGCATCGTCACGTAGCAAAACATCCCGAACGGTGTGATAAAGGAGGTCGCGAGCTGGTCGGACTCCTTCATCTTGATCTGGTGGTAACCGGAGTACGCATCAAGGAAACATAGCAACTCGTACCCCGCGGTGGAATCAACTATTTGGTCAATCTGTGGCAAAGGAAAAGGAACTTTAGGGCACGCTTTATTCAAACCGGTATAGTCAATGCACATCTGCCACTTCCCATTCTTTTTCTTAACTAGTACAGAATTAGCGAGCCACACTGGATGAAACACTTCCTTGATGAACCCGGCCTCTAAGAGCTTTCGCAGCTCTTCTCCAATCGCCCGGTGTTTCTCCTCGTCAAATCGTCACAGACGCTGAGAGACTGGCTTGGAGTTGGGCAGGATATCAAGTGAGTGCTCGGCGACTTCCCTCGGAATGCCCGGCATGTCCGCGGGACTCCACGCAAAGATGTCAGCGTTGGCGCGGAGAAAATCGACGAGCACCACTTCCTATTTCGGGTCGAGGGTGGAGCTGACCCTCAATGTCTTGCCTTCGGGGGCGCTGGGGTCGAGGGGCACGGCCTTGGTGTGCTCCACGGCCTCGAAGCTGCCGGCGTGCTTGTTGGTGGAGTCGAGGGCCTCGTTAGCCAGCTTCTCCAAGTCCGCCACGAGGGCCTCGTCATGCGCGAGCGCCTCAGCGCGCTCGACGCACTCGACGTCACACTCGAACGCGTGTTCGAATGAAGGTCCCGCCGTGATGACGCCTTTGGGCCCCGGCATCTTGAGCTTTAGGTAAGTGTAGTTCGGGATCGCCATGAACTTGGCGTAGTAGGGCCGGCCAAGGATGGCGTGGTACGCTCCCCGAAACCCCACCACCTCGAAGGTGAGGACTTCCTTGCGGAAGTTGCTCGGTGTGCCGAAGTAGACGGGCAGGTCGATCTGCCCGAGAGGCTGGACTCGCTTGCCCGGCGCAACGCCGTGAAACGGCGACTTGCTGGGCCGCAGCTTGTCCAAGCCGATCCCGATGAGGTCCAAGGTGGAGGAGTACATGATGTTGAGGCTGCTGCCTCCGTCCATCAACACCTTGGAAAACCGCGTGTTGCCGATGATGGGGTCGACAACAAGCGGGTACTGTCCCGGATTAGGGATGTGATCCTTGTGGTCTTGACAGCCGAAGGAGATCGTCTCCTCCGACCAGTCGAGGTATGACGGCACGGCCGGGTGAATGGAGTAGACCTCTCGACGTTCACACCTGCGCTGTCGTGATGTCATATCGACCGTGGGCCCCCCGAAGATGAAGAACACGTTCTCCACCTCTGGGAAGCCGTCTTTGCCCCCGTCGCCCGCATCCTTCTGGGCGTTGTCCTCCTTTGCTGCGACACGGCTATAGTACTTCTTGAGCATGTCGCACTGCTCGAGGGTGTGAGCGACAGGGGTCTTGTGGTACGGGCAGGGCTTCTTCAGCATGTCGTCGAAGACACCGCCTCGAGGGGGACCTCGAGCCCCCTTGTTGGCGGCGTCGATCGCGTTGACCTCCTCGGGGCCCTCATCTTGTTCCATGGGCTTCTTGCCCTGGTTCTTCTTGCCCTTCTTACCCTGTTTCTGCTTCTTCGAGGACTCCTTGGGCTTGCTGCCCTCCGCGAGCGCATCTTCGGCTCGCTTGCCTTTCTTGCCGTCGAAGATCGCCCCCACCGCCTCCTCGCCGGAAGCGTAGCTGGTGGTGATATCGAACAGCTCGTTGACGCTGGTGGGAGGGTTCCGCCCCAACTCGCGCACGAGGTCCCGGCAAGTCGTGCCCTCCAAGAAGGCATGCACGACCTCGGACTCGCCGACGCTCGGAAGCTCGGTGCAGCGCTTGGAGAAGCGGCGGATGAAGTCCCTCAAGGACTCGCTAGCCTTCTGGGAGCAACCTCGGAGGTCCCAGGAGTTCCCGGGGTGCACATACGTGCCCTGGAAGTTGTCCACGAACGTCCTGACCAGGTCGTCCCAGTCGTGGATCTGGTTCGCGGGCAGGTGCTCGAGCCACGTCCGCGCGGAGTCTGCCAGGTGCAGCGGCAAGTTGCGGATGATCATGGCGTCGTCGGTGGCGCCGCCCAGCTGACATGCCAGGCGGTAGTCGTTGAGCCACACCCGGGGGTCCGTCTCCCCCGAGTACTTATTCACGGTCGTCGGCTGGCGAAAGTGCGGGGGGATCGAGGCCGTGCGGATCGCTCGGCCGAACACACGCGTGCCCGGCGGCTCCGGCGACTGGCTCTTGTCCTCCCGGCTGTCGTATCACCCGTCGCGCCGTGGGTTGTAGCCGTGCGACGGAGTGGCGTCCTGCCTCTTCTTGTTCAGGATGTTGCGGGCGTCGCCGTCGTTGAGCGTGCCACGCGTATCCCGAATCTGCTCTTTGGCAGGGGTCCTATGGTTGCCTTCGTGGACGGTAGGCGCTCGGTGCGGAGTGTGGACCGATGCCTCCTGGTCCCGTCCGCCCCCACCAGCCTTCGTGGCAGACTGATGGCGCATGTGGGACGCGGAGCTTTCGGCATGTTGCACCACTGCCTGCTCGATGAGGGCCTGCGCCTCGCGGCGCAGGTTACGTCCCTCGGGCGTCGATGGCTCGGGCATGGCCCGAATCAAAGTTGTCACGGCCACGAGCTTCTGGCTGGCCCTTGCCAGATTTGGCATCTCGTCCACGTCGGCATCGGTGTTGATGCGCTCGCGGGCCACGCGACCCGCAGCGCGCGCGCCCTGGGTCGAGGAGCCGGCTCTGTCCCTCTCGAGCGTGGCCTTCAGCTGCCGCAGCTGCTCGTGCTCCGCGTTCAGCTTCGCCTCCAGCTCGCGGAGCTGGGCCATCTGCGCGGCACGCGCAGCGTCAGACGGCGGTGGCGTCACCCCCACCGGCGGGGTGACTGCCACATTGTTGCGGACCGCAGTGTCGCCTGCTCCGTCTCACTCGCCTTCGCCCTCGCCGAGGATGACGACGAAGCATTCACGAGTGGGATCGTAATCCCCCTCGCTGGAATCATCAGAGCAGGTGAGGCAGTAAGTTGCTGCAGACTGGAACCGCCTGAAAGCATCGGGGTCCCGTAATCCGGAGTAGTCCCACTCCGGCGCCCTACGCCCGTACCCGTACTCTTCGCCGTCGGTGTCGCGATAGGACTCGTCGGGCGAGGTGATGACAAGGTTCCGGATGGACATGTAGTGGTGGTCCGGAAGGTCCTCGTACGCAGCCAGGTCGGTGCCGGCCGACGAAGAATATGCCAAGGCGGCGCTGCGCATCCCGTGGGGGTATCGCGGCTGCGCAGCCACGGCCCTTTCCGCGGGGCGCGCCGTGGAGTTCGCCGGTGGAAGTGTGCCGCCTTGGTCTGCCCCGACAGGTGGGAGCTCGCCGGCTTCGACCCCCTGGGGGGAGCCGGCGTTCGCCGCTTGGCGTCGCGCCGTGCGTGCTCGCCGCGAGCGCTTCCCCGAACGCTTGCGGCGTCGAGGTGGCGGTGGGAACACTGCTGGCATTGGGGCTGCCAACGTCCCGGGCGGCGCCGCCCTGAGCGCGTCTCTGTTGAGGATACGCATGTGGTACCCGTTGCCTGTCGCCTGGTAGTGGATGCTCCCGAACCAGATCTCGAATCCGGCCGGGAACGAGTCAGATTCGCCCCAGGCGGGCCTCTCCGACGTCTGCTCGGTGACGGTCACCATCGAGAGAGCGGGTTGGATGATCACAGCGCACCCCCTACCAGAC
Source organism: Cenchrus fungigraminus (assembly GCA_036936925.1). NCBI lineage: Eukaryota > Viridiplantae > Streptophyta > Magnoliopsida > Poales > Poaceae > Cenchrus > Cenchrus fungigraminus. The sequence goes on along the minus strand of CM072779.1, from coordinate 36,134,654 downwards.
GCGCCAACTGTCGGTGTCCGGATTAGCACCGGCACCAACTAGTGATTTGCGCTGAGATCAGCTCCTCGATGGTCGGTGCTAGCTAAGATGACACGGGGGTTTATCCTGGTTCCGACCACGCGGCCGTACGTCCAGCAGATGTGCTTTCGCACTTGTATTAGCTTGCACCGGTGGTGCATGTAGAGGGGGGCTACAAGCACGGTGGGAGAGGAGGAAATTCCCCCTAGTCCCGACTAAGTGATTGAGACAAGTGCCAATATCTAGAATAAGATGGCGAGTTGTGCGCGGTGAGCGTGTCGCGTCTTCGTCCTCGCGCAGGGGGCTCTGCCTCTCCCTTTTATAGGCCAAGGGAGGGCAGTTACAACGATGGCAGTCGGCACAGTGGCTGCGTACTAGCAGGTATGGCGCTGGCGGTCTTGTCCTGCACGTCATGGCTCCTGGCGCGAGTTGGCGCCCTCCGGCTTTCGCGGGCGGCGCGGCGGTCACTGTGACCTGTCTTGCTTTGACTTCGAGGGGCTGCCCCTGCTGAATCGAGGGCCTGACCGCCGGGGGAAGGACCGGAGTTGGTGGTGCGGGACTGTGGCGCGTCACCGGCCTGTCCGCACAGCGCTACTCAGCTCATTGCACAGCGCCGGGGATGGCGGTACAGCGCCCGGGATGGCGGTGCAGCGTCCGGGACGGCCGCGCTGCGCCGGAGTTGGCGGAAGGGACGCGGCGCACGCCGCCTGTTCGGCGGCACCGGTCGAGGCGTGCGCCCGCACGTCGCCCGTACATCTTTTGAGGGTGCCCCCATACCCTTTCGAGGGTCTCGCCGCAGGGGGGGACGGGAGCAGGTAGCACAGCGCCGCGGAGTGACGCCGGTCTGTCCGCACAGGGCCAGGCATGGCTGCACAGTGGCGGGTTAGGTCGTACTGTGGCGGTGTCAGGCGCCCTGGCTGTGTCAGTCGCGCGGTGTGGGGGAAGATTCACCCTTGACTTCGGCGTCCCGCTGTGAGGCTGGGCATTAAATGCCGCTGCCGGGCGGAATGGGGATGGCTGCCCGCTCGAGGGGGGCCGAACCCCTCGAGCGAAGCGGAAACCTGCTCGAGGGGCCGAAGCCCCCGAGCGAGGCCGGAACCTGCTCGAGGGACCGAAGCCCTCGAGCGAGGCGGAAGTTCGCTCGAGGGACCGGAGCCCTCGAGCGAGACGGAAATTCGCTTGAGGAGCCGGAGCCCTCGAGCGAGGCGGTCAAGCGGGCCTTCTCGGCGCGGCTACCGCCATGCCGAAGCAGGCCGTGGGCCCGTGATGTCCTGTGACCGGGGCTCGAGGAACGGTCCTTGGGCGGATTGCGTTTAACGAGGGGGTTACCCCCTTAGTTAGGGGACCCCTAATGACCGTCCCCGACAAGTCTATTTCGCATTGTGTGTTCCATACTCACGGCTCAACTTTTTTTTCTAATTTTGTTATTATGGTTTTTTCTACTGATTAGTTGTATAAGATATGGACTCATATTATTAATGTGGACGGTTAGATCATCACAAAATCTAAAGATCTGTGAGAATTTCTAAATCCTCTCGGCAAACGTAGTGATTTTTTTAACTCTGTAGTATTAAGATACTCCCTCCGTCCCTAAATATAAGCATTCGGTGACTTTTTTTGTTCATGTTTGACCGTTTGTCTTATTCAAAAATTATGAAAAAATTATTTATTTTGTTGTGACATGTTTTATCATCGTATATATTTTAAGTATATCATAATTATTTTTATATTTTTATAAATTTTTTATATAAGACGAACGGTCAAACGTGATGCACAGATATCGAAGAATGCTTATATTTAGGGACAGAGGGAGTAATAAATTATTGCAGATACGAAGCCTGTGCATGGCCCCGGGAACACGCCAATATGACCAAACGAGATTTCACTGACACACTTCCCAAATTAAACGTACGACGACGTTGACGAAGTGACGAGAAATGATTCGCTCCATCATCCAGCCTGCCCGCGCAGATTGACGCGGACTCGGCCAACTTCCCGCGCTAGGAATCTTGCTACAGTTGCGATGGCCACCATTTAAAACCTAGGATTTGCGCGTGCCCCAGGAGATTAGAGTTTAGAGATGAAGACACCACGCGTCCGTCAGTCGATGGCAGGTCAATCCAAAGTCGTCCATGATTAGCGGCTGCTCGGCAATCAGCAAAGTTCTTATCCAGACTCCAAATTAGACTGATGCGAGGTCACCGTGTAGTTTTCTGCGGGATCAACACGAACTTTCACGTCAATCAGTACACGCTGCACTGCTGGCCGGCTTCAGAGGGCAGAAGCGCTCCTTGCCTCCTTGCCAAAGTGAACACAGACAGTCAACAGCGTGAATTACACTGCACACTTAAGCTTGCACACGTCGGTGCAGTATTTATGGGTCGCCAAAATGCAAACAGTGTGTGCTGATCAAATGTGTCAACAACGTGAACTACACTGCAGAAAAGTTTGGCAAGTCGATTGCTTAGCTCACTAGGCTATTGAGCAAGAATAATGTCACATACTAGTTTTTGGATAAAACATCAGCGCAAGAATAATGTCAGGGACACTGCTACACTCCTTCATGAACTCATGAAATTAGCTGTAGAACAGAAACAACGTGCTAATAGTAGGAGAGTGAATTTCACCGTAGGTCCATAAACTTTTCTCGAAATCTCATCTAGTTCCGTAAACTAAAAAAATGGTCATCTAGGTCCATAAACCTTCCTCGTGTCTCATCTAGGTCCACAAACTAAATAGGTTGTCATTTAGGTTCATGAACTTTTAAAGAACGGTCATCTAGGTCCAAAGTAGTGGCGACGAGCCATGCGCGGCCGCGGACTGAGGCACGGTACAGCCCGCTCCTCCACCGTCGAAGCAGCACCACCTTCAAGCCTCCAGGAGGCTCGTCGCCACTGCTTGGACCTAGACGACCGCTCTTAAGAAGTTCATGGACCTAGATGACCGCTCTTTAAAAGTTCATGAACCTATGTGACTGCTTATTTAGTTTGTGGACCTGGATGAGATCTTGAGAAAAATTTACGGACCTAGATGACCACTTTTTTAGTTTACGGACCTAGATGAGATCTCGACAAAAGTTCATGGACCTACAGTGAAATTCACTCTAGTAGGATATGCATGCAAAATTGTAGGGAAGCTAGCAAAGAGCGCAAGAATCTTTTTTTTTCTTTTTAACTAGGATAGCCATGAATCAGCAAATTAGATCAAACACCTTACACCTACTGTCGCTGTGATATTGTATCCGAAGAAAATAAGTCGTACCTGAAAAATGAACTCAAGAAATGCTAGTTAGACACAATTAATTGGCGTACAATCTAAACGCACATTGGAAATCTGAATTTTTGCTGCTCGTCAGGATGTTCCCCTCTCGTCAAGATGCGTACATGACCAGCAACGAGTCAATTGTGAATTGTCAAAATCTTCTTCCTAGAGGGGGGGGGGGGGGCCACGCCATGACGACATGCCGAACTTCCAGTAGCATCTATTTGTAACTTCTTTCTCCCTCCCTCTGTCTCTGTCTGCTTGGAACGATTCAACCACACCCCCCTATATAACGGGTTTCCATGCTACCACTACTTCACCACCAACCCAAAGCACGGACTACACATATAGCAGCAGTCCTCTTGAACCAGCTAGAGCATACTAGCTTGTACTCATCTCATCGTCGAGATCATTAAGCAAAATGGAGGCTAACCTCAAGTGGCCTCCAGTTCTGGCCCTTCTCCTCATTGCCGGAATGGCTGGCATCGCCAGTGCCGGCAATATCGCCGTGTACTGGGGCCAGAACGGTGGCGAGGGCTCCCTGGCCGACGCCTGCAACTCCGGCAACTACGCCTTCGTCTTGATTGCGTTCCTCAGCACCTTTGGCAACGGACAAACCCCCGCCCTCAACCTCGCCGGACACTGTGACCCCAGCTCCACCGGCAGCTGCACCTTCCTCAGCTCCCAAATCCAGGGGTGCCAGTCGCAGGGCATCAAGGTGCTCCTCTCCCTCGGCGGCGGCGGCGGCAGCTACGGCCTCTCCTCCACCGACGACGCCAACAGCGTGGCCGACTACCTGTGGGACAACTACCTGGGCGGCAGCGGCGGCTCGTCCCGGCCGCTGGGCGACGCCGTGCTGGACGGCGTCGACTTCGACATCGAGACCGGCAACTCGGCGCACTACGACGACCTGGCGAGCGCGCTGAAGGCGAAGGGCAGCAGCGTGATGCTGACGGCGGCGCCGCAGTGCCCCTACCCGGACGCGTCGCTGGGGCCGGCGCTGCAGACGGGGCAGTTCGACGCCGTGTGGATCCAGTTCTACAACAACCCCGGGTGCTCGTACGCCAACGGCGACGACGCCAACCTGGTGAGCGCGTGGAGGACGTGGACGAGCGGCGTCACGGCCGGGAGCTTCTACCTCGGCCTGCCGGCGTCCAAAGACGCCGCGGGCAGCGGGTACATCGAGACCGGCGACCTGACGGGGAAGGTGATCCCGGACATCTCGAGCATCGGCAGCTACGGCGGGATCATGCTGTGGAGCCGCTTCTACGACGTGCAGAACAACTACAGCGGCCAGGTGAAGGGCAGCGTCTGAGCGGATACACGAAGCTTCAAGCTACTACGGACAAACGTGTTATAGTGGTTATATTCGTGGGCATTGCTAACTAGCGCACGCGCGTTGCCGACGATCGGTTTTCCGACATCCCAGTCCGTCTAGCTTTTTCCCTTTCTACTGACACGTCAGTACTTTCCTGCTATCCAACACCAGGGAGCGCTTAAAACACCAGGAGCGGGGGGAATCTAATTAGCGGAGCCGAGAAAAGAAATTATAAAAATAAAACTTATATTCAAAACTTATATGAGCAAAAGATATACACACAAATTTGGTTGCAAATTATGCGACACAAAAGTTATACATAAAAATTATGCACATAAATTATGAACAACAAAAGGTTGTACACATAAATTTGGTTGCAAAATTATACACAAAAGTTGTACAGAAAAAATTCTTTTGATCTCAAAATATTTTATACAGAAAAATTATGTGCATAAATTATGATCTACAGGAGTTATATACAAACTTTTTGTGTGTAAATTGTAAATATGTAGAGCGAACATAGAAGCTGGAGGAGGAGAAAAGAGAGAGAGGATGAGAGGGATCCAGCTAGTTAGCGTGTGGATACAAGCAATGCTAGCTAGTACGGTAGTAGCTGTGAACCTGCACGTGGAACGGTGGAAAGTGGGCAGGGCACATCGCGTGCCAGCAACGCGCGATTGCCAAAATGATTTTGCGTATACAAACCGCAGAGTATAGTAGCTAGCGACTCTAGCGAGAAGCTACCATGCACGTATTATACAGTATCTATATGTGGACGCTCATGAACTGGGCTAGTATGTAAGAGTAAGTAGTAGAGTTTGTGTGTTATACCGGATGAATAAAAGTTGAATGGTAATATATACTCCTTCCGTCTCATAAAGAGTGCAATTCTAATTTTTCTAAGATAGATTAGTGATGACATGAAAATACTCTAATGCTCTTATTTGTTGGTCATATGGAGTAAATTTTGATATACAAATCAAATATGATCACTTAATTAGGCAAATAAGGAGATTTATTTTTTAGAATTACATTATTTGTGAGATTTTTTTTCAGAAGTTAGAATTGTATTTTTTATGAGACGGAGACGTATATGTTACAAAATGACCACATGCATTTCTCGCATAATTGAAATGCATGTCATACAGCCCGCAACGCATGAATGCAGCCCACAGTGGCAAAGGCCCTTTTTTGCCACATGGGCAATGGCGCTGCAAGCACGGGGACTACGACCCGTCGTCGGGAAGGACATTGACTTCGGGGGACCCTTTATCCTACGATTTTTTTCCAAAAAAAAACTAGATTCTGAATTTTTAACATGACATAATAATCATGTGTCGCCAACGACGACTCCTGAAAATGCATCGTAAGCTATACAACGATCTTTTTAAGAAATCATACATTCAGCAAGTAGTTTTCAGCCGCCAAGTTGGGGTGCACTTTTTTGTTGCGAGAGAAATATCGTTAGCTGACTCATGCTGATTTGATATGCGAAAAAAAAATACTGATGTCCGGTGGGGCTAAGTCACCCAACAATAGGGCTATATTTAATTTTGTTGAGCTATAAAAATAGCCTAGGCGACGAACGTTTTTTTAAGATTCCCATTCACGAATAACACGACTATTTTATTTTATTTCATATGTATAAAGCAGTATGCCAATTGGGCCGCTTTTTAATCCGATGGATTCGAAGTGTGGGACATCCACAAAGAATGCATTCCAATTTGCAAATATGTCGAGTTGTAGACTCAGGACCTCAGGTTGTGCACTTCATGCTTCATATTTGCCCATGTTCACAACGAAGCCCACAGACACGGGACAAATTGTACTACAACAAGAAGCCTACGGTGTTCCCAAGCTACAGTTAGAACGGGACGACAAAAGCATTGGCTCATACGCCATTTTACATGAAAATAAAATCGAAGTACTCAACAAATGTCGAAAGAATCACAGGACCAACTCAGTACATACCCTAGACACAAGTTAACCAAGCTATTGGAAAACTAGCAGTACCTGCGTGGTATTATTATAATCAGGCCTTCCACTTTGCCACAAGACATCAATTTCTTTGTCGATGTCTGTGACAATCAGAATACCGCAATGTGCTCAGCACTAAACCTTCCTGACCTGAATGTGGTGTGTGGATTGTGATCTCCAGATGGGCTGTTTGCCACTTTGAACCAGTGCAACCTCCTCACCGTCTTTAACCATACCATGTTTCTGTAAACAAGGCATCATATTAGGTCTATCTTTGAACCTTGGTTAAATAAATTGTATAAAAATGGTCAGGAAGCAGATCTTAAAGGGCAATTCCTTTATTATGTGGATAGATGAATTTTACCAATAGCTGTTCAGGCGCAATTTGTAATGTCTCATACTGCTACCAACAGCTGTTCAGGTCAGACTGCCTTATAATGTGGATAGCTGAATTCTACCTTAATTTACCTCAGCAACATTACTTTGGTGCAGCATTGCACCACACAATAAAGATGTGATATCACTATATCAGATATTCCAGCCCCAAAAATTCTGGGTAGAAATAGTCTGATAAACTGGCAGCAACTACATTCAAGTCATCGTTGATATTCTCATTCTGCCAATTGTTGTTAACAAGACATTGGACTGCTGTTCTAAGCACACCCATCTTTTTGGTTGTTTGTATATTCTTAAAGGTTTTCTGTAACTACAATGACTGGTGAAAGGGTTGCACTTGCTGCTCCAAACATATTTGCTCCCACTTTGTTTATGAATTATGGACTGGCTGGCTTCAGTCTGTGAATGGTATGCCTCAGATTTGGTCATGTTGCACATCAAGATGTGAATGTCATGGCACACACTGTTTGCCCCAGTTGCAGCTGTAGGTAAACCTACTTTACAGTTTTAACAATGCTAAGTTCCTGTGAGACTATTCTCGATGTTAAGATGCCGTATGGATACTGCCACTATCATAATGTTTTGATAATGAATTGGTATCATGAGGATATCAAATTAAAGTTGTACTTAATATATAATAAAAATAATCAACCTGGTGACCAAAATAACCACAAAAGATGTAGAGTCATTACCAGCAAATAAGACAAAGCATCACCGAATGTCTTCTCAGCATCATCAGAAAATTCCATTTGAATTGGGCATACACCTTGGTACAAAGCCAATCGTTGTCTAACTCTCTCCCTGTAAATAGACCCAGCAACAAAAAATATTTGTTAAGATATGTGAGGATTGTAAAAGGAAAAATGAAGAAAAGGTGAAAACATAAACCAAACAAACTAATATCAGGCAATCTATTTCAGATCAGTTGCCCCTGTGCAACAGGAGTATATCACTTTTTCCAAGGAAATGCTAATGGTGGATAGTTTACCATTAAAAGTACAGATTTCTTGCAGCAATTTCTTAAGAACCAAATGTCTCCCCCTTCTTAAATATGCATCAGCATAACACAGCCCAATGAAGCGTTTTGGGTATTCACACTTACTCCCTCCGGTTCCAAATTACCATTCGTTTTAGAAAATAGTTTTAGTTTTTCAAGATACATAGCTTTTGCTACGTATCTAGACATACAATATATCTAGGTCCATAGCAAAGACTATGTATCTATAAAAGCAAAAATGAATAGTAATTTGGGATGGAGGAAGGGCTATACATAGCTGAGTTCCAGGCTTCCAAGCCAACTCGATAATGAATCACAAAGCTCAACATCTAGAGTTCACTTTCGATAGGCTACAAGAATCCCATAGTCTTGAGATGTCCTCAGTGCACTATTTTGGTTATCTAGAATTCATATAATCATATCTTGCATGTGAACCACAAAATCACATATATGATTCAAAGGAAGTGCGGCTTGGTTTCATCCGTCATCATTAAAACAACACTAGTACATGCCCACACTTTCAATGGCCATGGTTGTTCCAAAGGTTATTAACAAATTATCGGGTCAGACACAGCAGCATAATTGGTTGGTATTCCAAAAATTATGGTAGATTACAAGAAAACAGAAATGTATTGTTCAATTTTCATTATGCTCAAATAGTTAACAGCATCTCTTCAATAGGCCATCATCAGTATGATTATATAAAAATATGCCCTTGGAGACATTACACGGGATATATAAATAGGACAGTAGCAGATTTTGTATTGTAGGCTGCATCCTTATGAACAAAAGAAGTAGAAAACTTACTGATCTGTAAAGGCAAAAATAGTGCCAGAGGGACGATAGTGACTAAGCAGGATAGCCATAAATCCTGTCCTGGTGAAAACCACAATTGATGTTCGGAGAGTATTTGACATCATTGTTGCATGGTACGCGAACATTTCGCTCATGTGGTTCTACACAACAACAAGTGGTTAAAAAATGGAAGTGGCTGATCAGCGTGATGGAGAAAGACTGAAGTTGTCGAACCTTGAAAGCCTGACCAAGGTCAGCAGGTGTTTCCCCACCAGGAATAGTTGCTTCAGTTCTTAGGGCAACTGTGTGCATGACCTTAACAGCTTTCAAGGGAAATCTACCAAAAACCATAAGCATAGTGTCATATCTACTCTTGTATTCAATATAAATCTGGGGAGGAAAAAATATAAGACTTGCAAATTATACAACCCAAGGAGGAGACCAGAGCTCACAAACCAAAAATAGAGATACCCTTAAAGGACGTACCCAGTGCCGTAGGCTCCCGCACTGTGCGGGGTCTGGGGGAGGTTATTAGCGGGAGGTCTTTCCCACACATCGTGCAATGTGTAGAGGCCACCGCTCGAACCTGTGACCTCTCGGTTCACAGGCGGCAAGCACTACCACTTGCACTAGGCCGCCCTTTTTTAAAAATAGAGATACCCTTAATCTATATAAATCTATATGTTTGCAGCAATATTGTTCAAGGAGCTATTATACCTAAGTTAATTCTTTGAATAACCCAGATGGCATCAAACCAGGCAGCCCATTGTAAGTTCAATAGAGTTATCCCAAATGCCTAAAACTTCAAAGAAAACTGAAAGAATCTATGACATTAAAGAGTTCAGATTTGATGTACTGTGAACACAGTTAAACAGTATATTACATATTCCATAGCAGTAAACAGAAGGGGAAAGCAACCAGTCTGCAACAGTATGTTTTTACTTTTTGTATTAGTTCGCACTGTCTGTTGTGATAGTATCTAGAACATTTGAAGAATGCAATCACCAGATAACATGATGTGGCAGCACAAAAGTATCGGTAAAACAGCTAATTGTTCATGGAACAAAAAAAAGAGGTAATTATGCACTAGTAACATTAGGAGAGATATGTTTGTTCGTATAGTTAGCTTTTTTGAGAGTGTATAGTTAGCTAATTAAACGAGTAGAAAATATCTTGCCATGAACAAAAAAGTAAAACACACATACTTTCCATGAGCAGTTTCTCCAGAAAGCATAACTGCATCAGCACCCTCTCGAACAGCTATAGCAATGTCTGAAACTTCTGCCCGGGTTGGAGTTGGATGAACAATCATACTTTCCAGCATATTAGTAGCAACAATTACAGCCTTTCCCATGCTCCTGCACATTCTAATAATTTCTTCCTGCAAGAAGGAAGATATAAATGTCTGTAAATCTTTTTATCTTTTTAGGATAAAAAGGAGATAAATTTCACTCATGAGCAAGCAGTAGGCATGGCAGCTTCCAATGGGACTGTAACATATACTATGCTACATTACCATGTATAAACAAGCCATACAAAATAATCCAAACAACAGGAGAGGGCATATCTGTGTGCACTTTAGCATTGCAGTGCTATAGTTTGTAAGAGACATGCTCAAGTGACACCATACCTGCAGCAGTGGGACCTCCTCGATAGGTAGTTCAGCTCCCAGGTCACCCCTGGCAACCATAGCCTATACAGTTCAATATTAAATTAGTTAGTTCCTTCGAAATGTCAAGTGAGAGCTTCCAGTGGTGAAATCAATAGGGTGTGCCCTTAAAACTAAAATCAGAACGAGGAAAACAGAACTGAGAATTATTCATGATTTCTCATGCAAGTCAAGACCATTCATACAAAAATAAATCTTTTGATGGTATTTCACTAAACTCATGCATAATGATGACCAGCTCCTACCCCATCAGATGCTGAGATGATTGAATGTAGGTTTGGAATGGAGTCTGCACTTTCGATTTTCACAGTTACATGTATGTCAGCATTGCAGCCTGAAAATAGAAAAAAAATGAACTCAATGAATTATGGAACAAGTGCATGGTATGATTGTTTGTAAAGTAGACTTGATAATTACTTCTTAGATAATCCTTCAGCTCATGGACAACTTGAGCATCTTTCACAAAAGAAACAGCATAGTAATCAACCTGATTATCCACACCAAATTTAATGTCATCCCAGTCCTTGTCTGCACATTTGAAAATAGGTGTATGAAACAAGAACATTAGATGTAATACACAAAGAAAATTGATGACTATTACCAGTTATTGATGGCAAGGTTGCACTCTTTCCGCGAACATTAAGGTGGCGCCTAGATTTCAATTCACCTCCGTCAACAACTTCACATTTCACAGAATCTTCAGTTTTTGACTTGACCAAAAATGACATCATTCCTCCTAAAAATTTAAAACAGCAATTCAGTAAGAACATGAAGATCAATCACGGAAAACCAAAGATGCACTAGACAAGAGTCAAAACTGAACAGGTATCTTACACCCAATATAATTGAAAGGCTATACAGTTATGTAGAACTAAACCAGAAGAAAGTTAATGTTTGTGAATTTCATCAGAAATTTTGGAGCCGTACTGAATTAGTGATGTACATCAATACTCTGACAGTTTCTTACATAAAGATTACAGTCTAGCATGTCTTGAACACTGGTCTGAACATTCATAAAAAATTGATGAAGAATTTGTGCTAGTTCAGATCCAAATGCACTAGCAAAGACCCACATCATGTATAAGTGGAGAAACTAAAGAATATCACGATGATGAGCAAAACTAGGAAAGTTTTATTGCAATTATGAACAGCAGTTGATAAGCAAGCCACAAAAAAAATAGTACTCGAACTATTTTAGAAAGTGGTTTTTTTCAGATTTCACACACGGTGTGTGCAATCATGTGGCGCTTGGCGTCTTGGCCAAAAGAAAAGAATAAAATAGAGAAAAAGAGATACAATATTAGACAAGGAATATAACATCACCATACCATCTACAAGGAGTATGTCACCCACTTCAACATCATTAACAAAGTCATCATAGTTAACACTAACACATGTATCAGTCCCAACTCCCCTTTTAATTGTAAAAGTGAACTCTTGGCCACTTTCCAGAAAAACCGGTTGAGGCAAATCTCCACTCCGAACTTCTGGTCCCTGATTTGTAAATCAAGATGAATTAAATGCAGAAGAAATATTTAATTCTATTCATCACTAATATAGAGAATGGACTACTAGCAGCCTAGCAGAGGCATCTGAGATTTCTTTTTCCACCCTTTATTGAAACCAAAAGAAAGCAGGTTCCAAGGATAGGAACTGTGTATCTTTTTTTTACATTTATGTAGATGCCCTGAAAGAAGTAGTACCAACCTTCGTGTCTAGCATGATAGCAATCACATTGTCTGTATGCGACGCATTATATTCCTTCACCAGATCAATAACCTTCTGGTGTGACGCATGGTCTCCATGTGACATATTAAGCCGGGCAACATTCATGCCACTCTCAGCGAGTTTCCATATCATCTCTCTAGTGTTGGTTGAGGGACCGATGGTACACACGATCTTTGTCTTGCGCCTCACGTTTGGTTTAGACCACACACCATTTGCTGCAGTTGCAAGTTGCTGGATAGCCTTAAGGTGCTGGAAGTGTGCTTCTTCCTGCCAAAATAAAGACATTATAGGTAATGAGGTTTCAATTTTCCTGCTGAGTCTGACTCTTTATGTTTGTGGTTGCTCAAGTTTCATGTAACCTAGCATTCAGAGCTTGTTCTCTTATCTCTCCCGCTCTCACAAATCATGTATACATCAACCTCGTATATTAATATAATGTTCAGGCAAGCTTCTTGCCTGCCGTAGCCCCTTCAAAATGAGGTTTCAATTTTCAAATCATAAGGTGCCATCCAAATATACATTAGCACAAGTATATGTGGTTCCCTTCTCGGTGGAAGCGGGTTCCGCGACAAATTTGACAGTGTCTGGTGCCATTTTGACAAACAGGGAAACAAATACTACGTCCAGGCAACCAGCAAGCAATATGTTGCAACAAAGCAAAAAGGTAACTGTGCACGTTTGCAGTGTTGCACCATAATTTAGACTGAATAACATCCTATGTTCGTGCTACTCAATGAAACAAGCGGAACAAAACAGCTTCAGTATCACGTCCTACGAATGCACGGAACATTGCTAAAAAGCGGTAAGGACATTCCCGGACGATTCCGCCCTCCAAATTTCGCCGTCACAAGGGCGATAGCGACCTCGAATCCAATTTCACCGTCAGGGAGAGCAAATTTTCACGCGCAATCGGCTCGACAGAAACTTGAGACATCAAAATCCCATCCGCATCCCAAATCCACCCAGGTACGCGCGACTCCTAGCCCAGTCCCCACCACCACCAGAGGAGGTGACGCGCTACCTGGACGGCCGCGTCGTCGTCGGGCGACACCGGCAGCACCTCGGGCTCGGTGCGCGGGGCGCGGCTTATGACGGACACCACCTGCGAGTCGCGGCGGGCCCTCGCGGCCACGGCGCCGCCGCTCCACCTCTCCCTGGACGCGCACGTCCCGAGCTGCCGCCTCGGGGACGGACGGAGCCCGTCCGCCCCAGATCCGCCACCCAGGGTCCTGGCCGCTGCCGCTGCCGCGGTGCCCGACGCTGCCACCACCTGCGCTGCCATCCTCGAGCTCGGTCGGAGAGATTTGGAATTGGACTTGGACGAAGTGGTAGTAGAGACGAGCCGGATGGGGGTGGTGGGTTTAAGGGAGGATGAGGGTGGCTGGCTGGATTACTGCTGATGCGGCGGCTTTGTTTGTATCGAACGCAGGTGGGTGGGCCGTGGGGGAGGACCGGAGGAGGCGCGCGGGTCCCGCGCGCCAGCCGCGGCCGAGGTGGCGGCGTCGCTCGTCGTCGTCCGTGCTCCGCGCCCGCTGCCTCCTCGGCGTGGCGCGCGCCCCACCCACGAACAGTGCTCTTTACCTTGGAGTCTCCGCCGTGGCTTTTGGCTTGGGATTCGGAATATGCGGCGCGGTCGATCATCACAGGGCCCGCGTTCCGTTGGGCGTTGGGTCCAGTCACGAGGCGCGGGCGTGACTTTTTTTTTTTATTACACAGTACAACGCAGATGTTCACAACCCGCACGCACACTCACCCCTATGAATACACGTACGCAAACCCTACCCCTATGAGTACCTTCGAAGGACTGAGTACCGGCAGATCTGGAGATTCTCGAAGTCACCACTGTCGCCTCGTCATCGACGAGAACGTCGCTTACTACTTACTCCCTCCCTTTCTTTTTATAGGGCGTTTCACGATTTTGCGTTTTTTCTTTTATGTAGGGCGCGCTGCCTCGGTAATCAGCAGCACCTGTACCTCCTCTCATTATTAACTCAACCAAATTTATCGGTACACAGAAAACGAACAGCCCAGCTCATGCTAACGTGAATATCATTGGCTGCCTCCACTGCACATGCAGACCTGCTGCAACGCATGCGGCCCTTTGGGGATAAATCGATACAACGGCCTTGCTTGTTTACAGGTGTTACTTTTCTAACACCTGGGAATCTTGCATGTATGGAGTACCAAATGAAGTCTATTTACAGAACTTTTTCACAGATGAGTGCAACTTTACGCGACGAATCTAATGAGCCTAATTAATCCATGATTTACTACAATAATGCTACAGTAATTATTCTCTAATCATGTGGTCAAAGACCTCATTAGATTCGTCTCGCGATTTAACCGGGGGTTGTGGAGTTAGTTTTGTGAATTGACTTTATTTAATACCCTTAATTAACAGTCAAAGGAGGTGTTAAAAAAGTAACACATGGAACCAAGCAAGGCCAACATTTAAAGCTAACTCATCCATCAGGCTTTGTAGGTATCTGTACAGCACATCCAAACGCCTTACATATAAAAAAAGGAGGGAGTAATACATAACGTCGGAAAATCCCGAAATAAATTCAGGAAAAGGTGTGAGCACCAGGATTTGAATCCTGGTGGGTAGTGTTCCACTAGACCGTCCTACCATTGGACTACAAGCCCATTCGCGGCGCGGGCGTGACCTGGGAAGCGCAAGGAGGCAGCTTGCCAACAAATGGTTTGGCACGAGCAAGCCAGCGACTCTATGAGGAGTGTTTGGTTAGGCTGCGTCGAAGGGTTTTTTTACAGGTGGTAACCGGTGTAACCGCTTCGGGTCGGTTGCGGTAACTGTGCGCGTCAAACTGGTCAAATTTGAATTAAAAAATGAAAAGAAAAGAAAAAAATTTAAAAAGTTCAAGGTATGTAGAATTTAATAGTACCAATTTTCTTTAAATATTAGTGTATTTAGTATTTTTTTTTGCAGGTATTTAAAGTTCAACACAAAAAGAAATGACAGACAACATCGACGTGGAGTCGTGGACGGCGCGATACTGCTATTGAAATTGATCTTTCTTGATCATTTTACATTAATATGTGCATAGATCATGCTAAAATTTTTATTGATTTCGCTTCGCACAATTTTTGTGTAACGTCATTTTCATATTTTATCCCGCGAACTTTTACCGACCGGCTAACCGCTCTAACCAGTTGAACTGTGTTTTAAATTTGATTTTTGAATTCATTCAGTATTTAGCGGTAACCTGTGCAACTGGTCGTCAGGCTGGCGGTTTCCGACCACCTGTCGGTAAAAAAACCTGACGTCGATGCGACAGGTTAATGTAAATATTAACCCAATAACCCGCCCCATCAATCGTTCGGGGTGATGTTTTTTTTTTGAAATGGAGATGAATTCCATTAACTGAGAGAGCTAGAGCAGTCTCTAGCTACAAGATCCTCAACAGCCGAGGGTGTACCGTTCCAACTAAGAACAGTTTCGTGAGGACACATACAACCTTGCGCAACCTTATTACAATCCCTAGGACAGAAACTACAGCTCCATGAACTAAATGAATTGAGAAGCATGGTCTTGTTCGCGGTGATGTTAGCGAAAGGCAAAATTAGGTGCTGGACACTAATAAAACGTGACCTTTGCACAAACACACTAAAAAATATGTCTTAGCACAAACACACTAAAAGTCTTTGGTATTTGAGTCCTGGACACTACACCTCTTATTATATTCAATTTTAATAGAAAAGTATGCGAAAAGACGAAAATACCCCTGACTACTCTTTCTTCCTCCTGCGGACTACTCCAAACAGATCGGGAGTTCGGGACTCCGTTTCCTCGTGCGCGGCTGTGCCCCGTGCGCCGCCTCCCACGAACCCGCGCCTGCGCCCTGCTACTCCGCCCTGCTGTTGCCCCGCCCTGCTCTAGGTGCACGACCGCGACCCGAGTCTGACGTATTGCCTCCTGTGCGGTGGCCTGTCACGGCGGGGGCGCCCGCTCGTCGGAGGAGATAGAAGAACCTCCTCCACGATTCTTCAGCTAAATTTTTCCAGAGAACCACGCCGATCTGTCATGGGTTCCCGATGGGTAAGATTCTTGTCATTTTCTCCTAGGGTTAGGCTAACTGTAGGCTCGATTTTGCAAAGTAAATCATACCCTTGTTCATATTGTTCGTCTTTGTGCCCTCTGTATGTTTAGGATGGATCCCAATTCGTCCTACAGGCTTGCTGTTCGAGTACGTGCTTATGTCAAATTAACTGATGATGATGGTCGTGAATATTGCAAGGCCTGTAACATTCCAAAGATTTTAGACAGAGATAGCACAAATTGGAATGATTTGCTTCTTGAGATTGCTACAGAAATTAAGCTAAGCTCAAAACAAAAACTATGTGTGACCTATTGGGATAAAATGAGTTGTAGTTATGAAGAGATTGATTCTGACCAAAAAGTGCTTCATGCAATTGATATGTATTGGGATATAAGGAGGCTTTCAGTGCAAGTGCGTGTTATAAGAAAAGATGACGAGGATCACATACATGATATTGGCCGACTTGAGAGCATGCCTTGTGTTTTGCAAGGAAGCACTGATGCCCCAACCAACCAAACTAGTGCACAATCTTCACTTGAAATTGACTCATCCCTTGTAGAGCTACCGATTCAGCAAATTAATGAAGTAGCTTGGGTGGATGATGACGTAGAGTACGTTGGCTTGAATGATGAGGATGCAATTTCTAATTCATCAGAGTCTGAACCAGATAGTGATGTAGACTATGCTGGTTTGGAGGATGAATTAATTATTGAGGATGAATGGGGTTGTGAGACAATTATCCATGCAACTGACTTGGAGAATTCGAAAATAGAAGTTGGTGTAACTTTTGGGGATCGTGATACTTTCAAGAAAGCTATTAGGCAATATGCAATAAAAGGTGAATATGAAATTGCAGCACCTTATTCTGAGGCAACAAGGTATAGAGATTATTGCAAAGTTGAACGGTGCATGTGGCGTATACATGCTTCACAATTGCAAGATGGAAGGACTTGGGAGGTACTATTCTTTTTCCAGATTTTTTATACTGATTTTTGCTGTATGTTTGTACTGAATGCAATTATTGCTTGTTTCAGATAAAGAAGATGTCTTCTGAACACACTTGTCAAAGCACAGGAAAAGTTGAGAAGAACTTCATGGCAACAAATGAGTGGGTCAAGGACCGGGTTCTAGATTGTCTTGCAAAGGACAATAAAATTGGACCAGCAGAATTAAAGAGAAGGCTAGAGGAGCAGTAGCATTTGAAGTTATCATACTGGGTAGTTTGGGATGGAAGAAAAAAGGCTTTGGAGGAACTCACAGGGAAGTGAGATGATAGTTTTGAGTGTATTTTCAGTTTCAAGGCAGAGGTGGAGAAGACCAATCCTGGCAGTTTGGTAGACATTGAATATGAGAAAGTTGGGAAGAAGATGAGGTTCACTAGAATGTTTGTTGCATTGAAGTCTTGTGTGGATGGATTTCTTAATGGTTGCAGGCCTTTCCTTGGTGTGGACTCCACTCATTTGACTGGGAAATGGAAGGGTCAACTTGCATCTGCTACTGCTATTGATGGGAATAATTGGATGTTTCCAGTGTGTCATGGTGTGTTTGGATCAGAGACAAGTGACGATTGGGAATGGTTTTTTTGTAGACTTTATCAAGTTATTGGATCACCTCCAGGCCTAGTGATCTCAACTGATGCAGGCAAAGGAATTGATTCAGCTGTTACTAAAGTCTTCAAAAATGGAGTTGAGCATAGAGAGTGCATGAGACACTTAGTTGCAAACTTCAAAAAGCGATTTCGGGGTGAAGTTTTTGAGAAGCACTTGTGGCCAGCATGTAGAGCTTATCAACGCCACAGGTTTGAAGAGCACTACAATATATTGTATGAAGCATGCCCTGAAGCTATGAAGTGGATACATCTTACTCATAAGCACCTTTGGACACGACACTTGTTCTCTGAATCAAGCAAGTGCGACTATGTCACAAATAACATTGCTGAAACATTCAACAACTGGGTTAGACATGAGAAATCCCTTCATGTAGTTGATCTTATGGATAGGCTTAGACAGATGGAAATGGACAAAATGTATTTGAGAGGAAAAATTGCAAGAAAGCTTGAAGGCAAGATCCTACCTAATGTCATGAAGGAACTCAATGCAATGAGCAGGGGCCTCAAATATGTTTGGAGGTATTCACACAAAGATGGTGGTACTGACACTGAAATTTTAGGTGAAGTTGAAGGTGTTACAAGGGATCTAGTTCATTGGAGGCATACTGTTGATCTTAAAGAGAGGACATGCACATGTAGGCCCTGGCAAGTTACTGGTCTGCCATGTACACACGCCCTTTGTATTATTACCTCATTTCGAGGTTGTAATATAGAAGACTATGTTCATGAGTACTATTCTGTGGCAAAGTTCAAGAAAGCCTATGAAAAGTTTGTGAAGCCAATGACAGATAGAAAACAATGGCCTAAGATGGACCCTGGATTCAAATTGTGGCCTCCAGTTCTGAAAAGGGCAACCGGTAGACCAAGGGAGAGAAGGTACAAATCAGCTGCAGAAGGTGGCACTGGAAAGAGAAGCACAAGATGTAGAAGGTGTAAGAAACTTGGCCACAGAAAAACATGCAATGAATATGTTTATGAATCTGATGCACCACCACCTGCCCCTCCAAAGCCAAAAAGAAAGAGAGCTAAGAAAATTGTCACAGTAGTGCCGCTGATCCAATACACGAATAACCATTACTTGATGAACCATTGTAAGCTTTCAACTCAAACTAGCTTGAAACATACCTTCCATAGCATATTACTAACAATCATATCTAAATAATTTACAGTGCTACACCACCAAGAACTGTCACTTTTGTTTCTACAACAAGCCCTATGACAAGAAGGTACAAATGCAACTTCCAAAATTTTGCTATATTCTCTTACTTCTTACTGAATTTGATTTTTTTCTCCATTTAGTATGTCAATGAGGTTGCTGTTGCAAAGTCCATCTACACCAACTAGAGTTACCACTCCTATGCAAACACCTAGCCCTATGACAAGAAGGTATATGTCCTCTAATTATGTTTTCTTGGCTGTTAGCTTTTTTAAAATAATTGTTGACATGCTTCTATATCTATTTCAGCCGTAAAAGGTTGCTGGAATTTGAAGGCTCCATAGAACCTGTTGCATGTGAAGCACTATCTCCAGTAGGTTTCATGGAGAAGGGAAAGGCAAAAAAGTTGAAGGTTGTCAGGTCTAAGAAAGAGTAGGGAGTGCTGGATCAGTAGCTTGTATAGTTTTGTTAGCATCCAGATAGTCAAATGTGGCTCAAATCTGTGATGTCCTTTTGTTAAAACTTGTTGAATCATCCCCTTTTGCTAACCCATGTCATTAGGGTCTATATTGTATCCAAATATGGATGAACATGCTATTTGTATTTGTATATTGACTGCTGAATGGTGAAGAACATGGTGAAGAATATGCTGTTATCATGTTCTTATTCTATCTGAAATGTTCATTTGAAAGGGTAGGAGTATACTTGTCTTTTATAAATGTGTTGAGACCTTTTTCATGAGGATATGATATAATATGAGTTATAGTGTCCAGCACCCAATTGCCATGAAATTTTGATGTGTTTGTGCAAAGACATTTTTTTTGAGATTACACAGTACAACGCAGACGCTCACAACACGCACGCACACTCACCCCTATGAATACACGTACGCAAACCCTACCCCTATGAGCACCTCCGAAGGACTGAGCACCGGCAGATCTGGAGATTCTCGAAGTCACCACTGGCGTCTCGTTGTCGACGGGAACGTCGCTTACCACTTAATACATAACGCCGAAAAATCTCGGAATAAATACAGGAAAAGGTGCGAGCACCAGGATTTGAACCCTGATGGGTAACATCCCACTGGATCGTCCTACCATTGGACTACAAGTCCATTCGCGTGCAAAGACATTTTCTAAGTGTGTTTGTGCAAAGGCCACAATTTATTAGTGTCCTGGACCTAATTTTGCCTTAGCGAAAAGGAAATCGGGATTATTTAACTGGCGACGTGGACACAGCGCGAAAAGTCAGTTTCAGGAACCACGTTGTGTGCTAGTATATGCAGCTGCCAGCTGGGGTAAAAACATGTGGAATGACGCTACCGCTCTCACTCTCCCGTTTCTCGCTTTGTCCAACACGTTTTCGCAAGTACCGGGACAGCAGGTCAGCAGCGCTGGCAAGTTTCTTCGGTCATGCGAGAACAGAAACAAAGCGTGGGTCTTGTTTAGGAGCCCAACTTCCTCCAAAATACATTATCAAAAAGAAGATTTTCTATCACATCAAACATTACATCAAAAATGTCGGTACATGCATGGAGTACTAAATGTAGATGAAATCAAAAACTAATTACACAGTTTGGATGTACTTTGCGAGACGAATCTTTTGAGTCTAGTTAGGCCATGGTAGGACAATATTTACCACAAACAAACGAAAAGTGCTGCAGTGCTTTTCAGTTCGAAACAGTGCTTTTCAGCCCAAAATCCGTACAAAATCTTTCAATTTTGCATCCCAATTTTAACTTCTAAACACACATGTGGTCCGAAGAATACTGGAATGTCGTTTAACTGCATCGCCGACCCCATTAGGACCGTGCTACCTTTGCGTGCGTCCCTGATTCATCATGAGAGTTAGTACTAAGGAAATAGTTTTTAAAAAACCCTGATTCATCATGGGTGGTTGCGTCTCTGCCCGTGCTACATTTTTTTTTAAAAAAAACAAAGATTCTCTAACCTATTTGGTCAGTGGAGCTGGGATGGTCGTAATCACCCAGGTTCGATTTCTCGTTGGAGTGAATTATGAGGTTGTTATAAAAACCCTAAACCCTAAAACCCTAAAATCCTAAATCCTAAAACCTAAAACTCTAAACCCTAAACCCTTCGGAGATTTTTTTAAGTTGGGAGAACGTTTCTTCTTCTTAATAAAAATCGTGGGAGCGGTCTTACCCCTACCGACTTAGTAACAATAATAAGGTAGTACTGTAACAGTTAGACGAGCAACATTGTTCATCACCCCCACGCATCAATTGGATGGCTGATATGTCGTAATTTGACATGATTTCAGGTTGTTGTGCATAAGGTTTCGTTTAGTTGGCAAAATTTTTGGTGAAAGTAGTAAAATTTTTGTATTGAGAAACGTATTTTGTAAGAAGTGATATGATCTTTGTTGTCGTGAGTTGTTCTTCTCTAATTTCTCGCATGTTGCGCATTGTCTACTTCCTTGCAAGCAAGTAAGTAGAGGAGCACTTAGTTTGTCAACTTACTGGGCTTTTCCGTAATCCGTATTTTCAGCCCACACAAAAGTAGTAGGCCCAGTTAGTCCAATGCCCCGATTAAAATGACAGGGGTCTGTTGTCAAAAAAAAATGACAGGGGTGTGACAGAACCGCTCAAAATAAATCCGTATTATCACTTAAGCCGGTCCACTTGGCTAATAAGCGATAACAAGGAGTTATTTTGTCGCCTCTGCCGGGTCAAGCCCGGTAAATCACTTACAACAGGATCACTGATATACGCAAAGCCCATACGAAGGCGGGACCAGAGTACAAGTTCAACATTACATAAAGGTTCACAAAGTTACATTATTAGAAACCAGGTTTTTATACAAGAAAGTAAAGTGTCTCAGAGATTACACAGCGGAAATTAAACTAAACGCATGATACACATAGGAGGCCATCCATGCATATCACTCCTCACCATCGTTCTCCCATTCAATCTCCCATCCATCTGGAATTACACCAGGACAGATAGGATTACCTGAAAACCACAGAATAAGCAAGGCTGAGTATTCTAATACTCAGCAAGACTGACCCGTCAAAATAAAAGACACAACTAGACATGCAAAACTTTTTGGCTGGAGGGTTTGTTTTGCCAAAAGCACTAAGAATTGATCCTTATTTTCAAATTTTAGCTCAAGTTCTAGCATATTAACCATTTTAGGTAAGCACCTAGCTAAATAAGTATGTTTGTGCAAACAAGATTAATCAAGCATCAATATTAATCCAAATGTTTCATAAATAAATATGGGGTAGCCAGTGGTCAAGCCGACTCAGATAACGGCGAGTGACCGACGATCGATCGATTTATATCCTTGCAAGGTAAACCCAAGATACACGGAAGAAGGTAGACCCCAAGAAATCAAATAAAAGCGAATGCGGGGTCTACCCCGACCAGGCGGTTCCCGTCATTCCCCAGATTAGGAAAAGATGTCACAGTCCTAAGTACAAGGTTTACTGGTACGCCCACTCATGGCACGTCCAGACTCACACTTGCACTACCGGTAGCGAACCGGGAGACGCATCTCAAGATTAGTAGCGATAAAATTCCCGCACTAGTTCATTAGGTACTAGGCTTACCGGTCCCATTCCCGACAAGCACTTGGTACGTTCAATAGCTTAGACCAGCACCATGCTACTCGGTCGAGACCGAACCCATTGCTCTTACCACATGAGCGAGTCAATTTATCCAACTTATGATTCCAACATAAGCATCCTATATCTCGCGAGCAATGAGTCATTACTCGACTTCTACCGTATCCTTAGAGCATGGCACTAGCGTTCCTAACATACTAGTAAAAGAGCATAGGAGTCCTAAGGATCATGCATCTAGGTTTCAAACAACTCCTGAAACTTAAATACACAAAGTAAAGCATAAATACTGAAAAGTAAAGTTAGAGTGAGATTTTATCAAAAAGGTTATATGCATCCGGTGCTTGCCTTCCTCTGACTCAACCCTAGCCTTGGGCTCTTCTGGACTTTGGTCCAGGTCTTGCTGCCCACTAACTTGGTTCAGCTCTCCACTAGCGGATCCCTCCTCCTCAACAAGCGTGTACGTCCCGTCGGGAAGATCTACACGTTATGCATATGCATTAGTTACAAGGTGGAGGTGAGAGATTTTATCATTAACCCAACTCTTATGGGCCATATTCATCAAAACAACAAAGAAAACTTACAAAAGTAAAGTGGGTGGTGAGAGTGAGCTAACAACTATTTAAAAGGGAATTGTGTGCACATTTATTCAAATTAACTTATTAACTTCATTAAAAATAAGGGGTGGATTATGGTGGACTAACCACGCCTTTGATGGTGATTGTGTGCATATCTAAGAAAGTTAAACTACAATACTACACCATCAGCATGGGGGTTGTGCTTAAATTCATTTTAAACAGCAACTGAACTTAAACACCTTTAAATCAAATTAAAAGATAAAATAAAGTTATATATTCCATTATAACTAGCCATGCATCCATAAATCATAATAATTAAAATATGACTCCAACTGACATGAAAATTTTACCACAGAAGCATATGACCAAAATAAACTTAAATATAAATTTTCAGCTCAAGATCATTTATACATTATTTTAAATGAAAAAGACAAAAAACAGCCTAGATAAACTTCATTAATTCATTCAAAAAGATTCACTAATCTTTTTGGCATCAAACTTTTCCTGCAGATCCAATATGCTAAAACAAAGTTCCAACCCAATATGTTCAAGTGGATTCATCATATATTTCAAGTTATGAATTTGACATCCATTACAAGCATAAATACCAAACACTAATTAAACAGACTCCTAAAATCACCATTATTTTTTCAGAGGTGCTTAACATCACAACAAAGGCCTAGGGTGTATTGGTGCTGAAAGAAGTTATATTTTTAGGGAACTATAAAAAGCATCAAGCTTAAACCAACATAGATCTTACAAAAATCATAACTAGAGTTCTACATCACAAACATGTGTGAAACTTTGTCACAGATCTAAACATAGAGCACACAACAACATATCCAAATTTCATTGCATTTGCATGTGTACATTTTGAACTAAAACAAATATGCCTCAAACTGAGTTTGAATTTACATTTAAAAACTAAACAGAAAAACACTATACAACTTTTGTAAAAGTTGTAGATCTGCTCACAAGGATTCCAGAACAGTTAGATTTGCATTTTTCTGAATTTTCTACAATTTTCTACGGATTTTCTAAGTTACAGCTGAAACCCTAAAACACTTTTACGAAGAGGCCCTTGACAGATTTTCCAGAAATTACACAAGGGTCCCTGGTTTGCTGAAAACTCCCTGTGAAGAACTCAATCATCACAGAATAGCCATCGCCGGCGCAGGGGCTGTCGCCGGCGCAGGGGCTACCGCCGCCGGCCGGAACAGGGACAGTTGGCTCGGGTAAGTGGCCGGGAAGCACTTGGGGATCACCTGGAGTCGCTGGGGTGAGTTGGCCGGGCCGGAGGATCTCGCCGGCGAGCCCACGGCGGCGCGCAGGTGTAACACCCCAGGTGTTTATTAAAGATAAATACCTCAATTAGGGTGGTTAATCATGTTTAATTGGCTCATAAACATGTTTGACATGATCTTGCACACATTTGCACAAAAGACCTTGGTCAAGTTCAAATTCTTGGTCAAACCCCTATAGATCCAAAAAGGCTGATTCGGTTTTCTTGCGCGTTCTCCAAATTTCTCTATAGAAGTTCAAAATCGGCCAATATAAAAGTTTTTCCTTATTTCCGGGAACACATTTTTCATAATTGGCAGATATTCTAATTTTGAGTGCAAAGCCGCCTAAATTTGAGACAAAGTTTCTGCGCACAGTAACTGGGGGCCGAGATTTGCTGGAACTACAACACGTTTTTGCCACAAATCTGTTGATCAAAACATATGTCGCCCTTTGTGAAAGTTGTAGGTCTATAGCTCCTCTACAACTTTTATTTTTGGGGATTTTCGAGTATGTTGACACTTTTTGGAGTTTCGTAATTTCGAAAACTGCATCACAAAATGAGTTGTGTCGCCGGCGTCACCGTGGCCGCGCTCCAGAGCGTTCGCGCGCGCGCCAGCGCCGTCCTGCCACGCGTCAAGCCGCGCAAACTCCGGCGTACGGACTTGGAGGTCATCGCTGTGGACCAAGGCATCGTCGTGGGCCCTCCGCCTCGAGCCTTGGCCGTGCACCATGCCTATGCGCCGGCCCGCGCTGTCCTGGGCCACGCGCCCGGGCGCGCGAGTGCCAGGCGGCCGCATGCATGCGCTCGGCCAGCTGGCCGTTTGCCGCGTCAAAGACCTCATCCGTCGCCTCGTCCTCGTTGCGTGGTCATCACATGAGCGTCGCAAAAATCAGCCGAAACGCCCGTCCTCTACTCTGTTCGCACGCACCAGAGCGGCGCCGCCGGAGCAGAGCTCCGCTGGGCATCAACACAGTGTTGTCGTCGCCTTTCAATCCTTGCTGAGCTCGCCGCCTCTCCTTCGTTTCCTCCATCCCTACTTCACCCAAGCGACATCCCGTGCTCCGGTCTCGTGCACCCGCACGGCACGTTGCCGGCATCGAGCCGCAGCAGGGCCGCAGGCCACCCCTACCGCCGCCGGCCATCCTCCGGACCACCTCAACACCGCCGGAGCCCAAGAATCGAACCCTAGGTGAGCCCTCGTCACTCCCCACCACTTCCCCGGTCCATCCCGGCGACGAGCTCGCCGGATTTTGGACTTCCCCGCCGGCCGGTGCGCCCGGGGACTACATTGCAGAGCTTCCAGGTTGTTTAGGGTGTTTTCCGTGAAGAAGGGCATATCTGTAATTTCGAAAACTTCTTTCGAGGGTCTGTCTGTAAATGTATTCTAGGGTGTTTAGCTGCAACTTCAAAAATCCGTAAAAAATTGTAGAAAAATCAGAAAAATGCAAATCTAATTTTGTTGGTTTCCTGGTAAAGAAACCTACCTTTTCTAGAAAGCATATATAAGGTTTTTCTGTGTAGTTTTTGAATTAAAAATTCAAACTCAGTTTGAGGTGTTTTTGGTGTAGTTTAAAATATACACATGCTATGGAAGTAAATTCTGGATATGTTTCTCTTTATGGCATGTTTAGATTTGTGACCAAAGTTGGCATGAGTTTGATGTGTAAATCTTTAATTATGATTTATGTAAGCTTTATGCTAGATTAATCTTGATGCTTTTTATAACCCCTTTAATAAACTTTTCTTTAAGCACCAGTGCACCCTAGGGCTTTGTCTTAATGAATAGTGCCTCTGGTAGAATGGATGTGATTTTAGGATGTGTTTTGATATGTGTTTTGTAATTAATCTTGTGTAGGAGTTTAAATTCAAATTTTCAAAAATAATTTGAATCTGCACCTATGCTTTGGACAGAGCCTTAGATTTGACATGTATGACTTGTAGGAGAAAGTTGAGATCAAAAAGTTTAGTAAATCTTTTTATATGAATTAATGGTGATTTACTAGGCTAAAATTTGTCTTTTTCGTATAAATTAATTTATAAATGTTCTTAATCTAAATTTTGGGTGTGTGAGCTTAGCATGGGAATATGATGATGTGTGCAGAAGCTTAGACTTATTTGAGGTGTTTTTGATTTAATATGGATTTATGGTTGTAAGGCTTGTTTTATTTAATTAAATAAAGAAATGGAGATTAAAGTGTTAAATTGTGAAAACATGTTATGTTCCTGTTTTTGAATTTTAATCACACTCCCTTGCTGTTTATGAAGTTATTTAATTTACTTATGTTTAAATATGTACACAGTCACCATCAAAGTTAATCTTTAATTAACCTCTCGCACCCTCACCTAATGCATATGCATGTGACGTGTAGATTTACCAGACGGGACATACACGCTCACTCAGGAGGAGGAGGGAGCAGCTAGAGGAGAGGTGAACCAAGTTAGTGGGCAGCAAGACCTGGACCAAAGTCCAGAAGAGCCCAAGGCTAGTGTTGAGTCAGAGGAAGGCAAGCACCAGTTGCATTAACCCAATTTCCTAGCTTGCAATTTATTTTCGTATTTATGTTATGTTATGTGCATTTAAGTTTCAGGAGTTGCTTTGCAACCTAGATGCATGATCCTTAGGACTCCTATGCTCTTTTACTAGTATGTTAGGAACGCTAGTGTCATGCTCTCAGGATACGGTAGAAGTCGAGTAATGACTCATTGCTCGCGAGATATAGGATGCTTATGTTGGAATCATAAGTTGGTTAAATTGACTCGCTCATGTGGTAAGAGCAATGGGTTCGGTCTCGACCGAGTAGCATGGTGCTGGTCTAAGCTATTGAACGTACCAAGTGCTTGTCGGGAATGGGACCGGTAAGCCTAGTACCTAATGAACCAGTGCGGGGACTTTATCGTTACTACTCTTGAGATGCTTCTCCCGGTTTGCTCCCGGTAGTGCAAGTGTGATCCTGGACGTGCCGTGTGAGAGCGTTCTAGTAACCTTGTACTTAGGACTGTTGCGCATGTCCCTAATCTTGGGAATGACGGGAACCGCCTGGTCGAGGTAGACCCCGCATTCGCTTTTATTTGATTTCTTGGGGTCTACCTTCTTTCGTGTATTTTGGGTTTACCTTGCAAGGATATAAATCGATCGATCGTCAGTCACTCGCCGTTATCTGAGTCGGCTTGACCACTGGCTACCCCATGTTTATTTATGGAACAGTTCGGATTAATATTGTTGGATGATTAATCTTGTTTGCACAACCATGCTTGTTTAGCTAGGTGCTTACCTAGAATGGTTAACATACTAGAACTTGAGCTAAAACTTGAAAGTAAGGATCAACTCTTAGATGTTTTTGGCAAAACAAACCCACCAGCCAAAAAGCCTTGCACGTCTAGCTGTGTCTTTTATTTTTGACGGGTCAGTCTTGCTGAGTATTAGTATACTCAGCATTGCTTTTGTTGTTGTTTTCAGGTAACCCCATCTGACCTGGTTCTATTCCAGATGGTTGGGAACTTGAATGGGAAAACGATGATGAGGAGTGATTTGCATGGATGGCCTCCTGTGTGTATCATGCGTTTAGTTTAATTTCCGTTGTTTAAAACTCTGAACCATGTTTACTTTTATGTTTTGAAAAACTTGGTTTGTAATATTAAGTACTTTTGGACCTTTTATGTAATGTAATGTTGTACTCTGGTCCCGCCTTCGTGTGGGCTTAGCGCATAATTCGATCCTGTGTAAGTGATTTACCGGGCATGCCCCGGCAGAGGTAACAGAATAGTTCTTTATTATTGCTTAAGGGCCACGTGGATAGGCTTAGGCGATAATACGGAATTATTCTGGGCGGTTCTGTCACAGCAGGGTAGCCGTCCGCCGGAGCCCGGCGTGCCGGCGTCCTGGGCCGCAATGCACGGCAACAGCGACGGGAATCGGTGCAGAGGATCCAAGGGAAGGAGAGGGGCAGGTCGGGCGGCGCTGGACTGGTGCAGGCGAGCTCGCTCGGCGGCGGCGCAGCAAAGCCGTGCGGCGGCGCACACGACGGGAAAAAAAGAGCGGCGATGGCCTGCTCGGCTTTTAACCGTGACTCTGCGCGTGTGTGACAGAAGCGAGGCGTGAGGGTTGGGTGCGCACGCGAGGCCGGGGTAGCGGACAGGTGGCGCGTGGTATGCACGGCGCGCGCGTGTGGGTGCTCGGGCACGCGGTGCGTGGCCCGGGCCGGCGCAACTTGTGGCGTGGGCGCGGTGTACGGGGGTCGAATGCGGGCGGAGGATCCACGACGTGCGACGGTCCATGGTGATGTACACGGAGCGTCCGTACGCCGGACGCGCGCGGTGATGCCACGTGGATGCGACGGCGCGAGGGCGCGCACGCGCGCACGCCGGCGCCGCAGCGCGACGTCGCCGTCTCTTTTCATTCCCTGATCCCGATTTCAAAAATGTGTAACTTTCAAAAGTGCCAACTAACTTGGAAATATCCAAAACTAGAAGTTGTAGAGGAGTTATAGACCTACAATTTTTACAAAGGGCGACCTATGTTTTGATCAACGGATTTGTGGGGAAAACGCTTTGAAAATGCAGGAATTCTCGGCCTGGAATTACTGTGCGCAGCAGCTTCAACTCGAATTTAAGCGGCTTTGTACTCAAAATTGGAATGTCCGACAATTATGAAAAATGTGTTCCCGAAAATAAGGAACAACTTTTATATTTGCCGATTTTAAACTTCTATAGTGAAATTAGGAGAACGCGCAAGAAAACCAATTCAGCCTTTTAGGATCAAAGGGGTTTGACCAAGAATTATGACTTTGACCAAGGGCCTTTGTGCATAAGTGCGACAAATCATGTCAAACATGTTTATGAGTCAATTAATCATGATTAACCCGACTAATTAAGGTATTTATCTTTAACAAACACCTAGGGTGTTACAAGGGGTCCATTGAGGCTGGACTTCGGCCGCTCCGGTGAAGCAGCGAGCGCCCCTGCTGATTAGCTTTGTTCAGCTTGCTTCTTCTACAGTACAGTTCTCTTAGCATAAATTTGTCTTATAAATTTTTTTTTTCAGAACAAATCTACCGTACAAATCAAAAAACTATCGGTAGGAGTCTGGATGATCGTCACGTGGTGCACACCACCGTATGATATTTCCACCACGCGTCGCACGGCCATGGCAGTAGCATTGCGGCATTGCCAGAAAAAAGAAAACACGAGGTGCGTGCTTCGGTTTGGACTCAGTATTAGGCTATTAACTTCAGTTTTTCCATTATCAAGGCTGGCGTTTGGATTCCATATCCGAAGTTGGTTTCAACTGTCAAACAACTTTGGATGGCCGCAAACTCATGTATCCTCGAAGAGGAAATGGGGTGTTTGGTGTCCGAAGATCTTATTTTGTTTGTCAGAGAAAAACTTCGCGATGTTATATCATATGTTTAATGAAATGTCGGAGGGTGTTCGAATACTAATAATTTCATAATTTTCAAAACTAATTAATTCGTTATTAGTACATGTTTATTGTAGCACGACATTATCAAAATTCTGAACTAATTAGGTTTAATGGATTCTTCTCGATGTTATTACACTATGTTTAATTAGTTATTTTTTGTCAATATTTAATACTCCGCGCATGTGTTCGAGCGTTCAATGTGATGCATCAAGAGTACTTTGCAATGGAACTAAACAATGCCTAAAATTTAATCACGTCACGTCGAAAGGTTGGATGTTTGTGAACGTCTACTGGTTAGAGCTTCAGTAGCATCTCAGGTCTTGGGTTCGATTCCTTGCGAGAGCGAATTTCTTAAAATTTAACGGTGTTGTGCTCTCAGTGATAGGCGACATTCCCGTCGATGTGAGGGTCCAGTCTTCAAAGATGCTCCTAGAGGTAGAGTTTGCATGTGTCCGTTCATAAGGACGAGTGTGAGTGCGTACTGTAATTTGGAAAAAAAATTGGATGTTAATTAAGAGTATTAAATGGCGGAATGAATTTACCAAACTTAATTAAACTGAGCTACAGTAAACATCTTCTAAATGATGATTTAGTTAGACTTATAGATTCGTATCTTGACTTAGCCTCTAGATGTGTAATAAGTTTAGAATTAATTCATGTTTAATCTTCTAATTAATATTCGAAATTTCGGTGACACCGGCTTTGTATAGATCGACAAGTTTCTACTATTTATCCACCACATTGGATGTTTCTATGCTAATTAGAAGTATTAAAAGTAGATTAATGAAAAACTCATTTGATAACCTCCGATAAATTCGCGAGACGAATCTATTAAGTCTAATTAGGTCGTGATATTCGAAATTTTGGTGACACTGGCTTTGTATAGATCGACAAGTTTCTACTATTCATCCACCACATTGGATGTTTCTATGCTAATTAGAAGTATTAAAAGTAGATTAATGAAAAACTCATTTGATAACCTCTGATAAATTCGCGAGACGAATCTATTAAGTCTAATTAGGTCATGATTATCCAATATGGTTCTACAATAAACATTTTCTAATTATGACGTGATTAAGCTTAATAGATTTGTCTCGTGATTTTCGGTCTATCTATGTACTCCCTCCGTCCTGAAATACAAGGCATTCTAGGATTTTTAGGACAGATTAAAGAAGTGGGAAAATGTCACATATACCCTTAGCCAATGATAATTAAAGGTAAGTTTTCTAGTTAACAAGTGCAATATTTGGCAAGTCTTTAATTGAGTTGATTGAGTACTTACCAAAAACTCCTAGGACGCCTTATATTTAGGGACAAATTTTGAACCCTTGAATGCCTTATATTTCAAGACGGGGGAGTAATTAGTTTTATAATTAGATCATGTTTAATCCTCCTAATTAGTATCGGTAAACTCGATATGGCATTTTCAGTAAGTTTCTTTCACCCAACTAAACAAGATTTAAACTTAGCCGCATCTAAACACCCCTTCATCTGCCACACACACAATAATTTTTTTAATATATGCAAAGCATGCTTTTATTAAGAGAAAGAGAGATCATTTCATTAAGAGAAAGAGAGATCATTCATACAACAAAGATCAGCCTTGTACAAGAGGAAAAGAGAGACCTTGTTTAGATCGGTACTATTCATCGATTACACTAGATGTTCTTGTGTTAATTAGGAGTATTAAACGTAGCTTAATTCCAAACTCATTTTATACCTCGCAATAAATTCGCGAGTCCGTTGGATCATGATTAAACAATATTATGTTACAGTAAACATCATGATTTGATTAGATTTAATGGACTCATCTTACGATTTTTAGTCCATCTGTATAATTAACTTTTATAATTAAGGGTCTGTTCTTTTGGGTGAAAAGGAATAGTGAAGTTGCAAATGAATAGTGCTAGAATAGTATTTCTTGTAAGAGAAGATGTGATAGCTATTCACTGTTCATTTCGAAGCAAAAGAACAAGCCCTAAATCATGTTCTAATCAACATTGGTAAATTCAATGTGGTATTTTCAACAAGTTTGTTCACCAAGTAAACAAGATCAGAAATAAAAAAAGTATAAACCGAAAAAAAATCGGTGAAGCCTGACGCACGCCCTGTTCGTCTGGCTTATCAACCACCAGCCAGCGGCACTTTCCTCTCAGAACAAATCCGCCACCAACTATCAGTCAACAGTACTTTTCTCTCAGAACAAATCAGCACCAGCCACGTCAGCCTGACGAACAGGGCGTGACGAGCGGTGCCAAAAGATTTGACGGATGAGTGCGCCCACACACACACGGTAAAAACTGGTCAACTTGCCCAAAAGATTTGACAGATCATTGCTGTTGCGTACGGTGCTCAGAAGATGGCGTGGGAAGGTGAACGGAGAGCAGGTGAGACGTGACGTTCCACATTGCGGAGCACCGGCGGCGAGCGGCCGAGGAAACCCCGTTCGCCGTTCACCAGCGCCACAGTCCACAGGCAGCCACAGCCCACAGGCACAGCCCACGGTCTCGGCCTGCCGCCCCCGGGCACAGCTGCCGCTCCTGCAGTCCTGCTTGCGTGTGTGTATCGACGAAGGTGATGTTTCCAAATGTTTCGCCAAAATTCGTACTTAGACTTGTTTCAGTTCATTTCTTCTCTTCACACATCCGATTTAATGTAATGTATCAAAATTTCGCGAACTAAACATGGACATGTCTTATGTTATCTGTTATCATCTTGCAAAATCTGAACTTAAAATTTCACTTGTGCGCGGAAAAACAAAAAGATAAATTATATTAAACCAAATAGTATACTTTAGGGGTGATTTGAAACAAAAAATAGTTTAGAGGATTATTTAAACTTTCGTTATATTTGAGGTAGTAATTTAAACTTTTCATAAAAACAAATATCCCCGTCAGATTACCGGTTAAATAAAACGGCATGCCAACTCAAATACCAAAACGTTCTGAATATTAAAATAGACTAGCGGGACCCAAATGCAGAGATATCAGGAAGGATACAAAATGAAACCAGTCAAACAGATGACGCACAGAGCAGGGAGCACCAGAAGATCAGATCCGACAGTCAACAAATCGAGTGACAGAGACCTCTAAAATAGGGATGAAAGTGGTACAGATATTATCCGTCCGACCGACCGACCGAAAGGGTCAGACACTCAAATGGTAAGACCGTATTTGAATCCGGACATTTAATATCCGTAACTATCCGTACCGCATTAGTATCCGGAAATTCAAAGTTGAATTTCTATGATCCAAATATGATGAATATCACTATTCGACAAAAAATATACTGTCCGTATCCGTATTCGATCCGAGAATTCAGTTCGAGAAAGAAAAATTATCTGTATCTGTATCCGCAATATCCGTCCGTATCCGATCCGTTTTCATCCCTACTCTAAATTGCGCGAGTGATCTGTAGCTTTTCCTTTTTTTTATCAAATAGCAATTATACCCGTGCGTTGCAACGGGAGGAAACATTACTCATATGAGATTTGTCCTTCTTATAACACACATCCTCCACCGCACTGTGCGTCACCTCGACCGCTCCCACCATCGTCCGCGTCTTTCCAACCTCATCGTGCTCTGCCCGACCTTGTCTTCACTTGTCGCATTTCTGTTTTTATCACACCCATGCCACCCTGACCTTGCCCGTCGTTACCCGCGCCTCCCCAACCTTGTTGTCATCTGCTCGATAGTGTCATCGTTCTAGTCGTGTCCGCGCCATTTCTGACCTCGCCTGCTATTGTCAACACCTTCATAGCCTTGTCGTTATCCACCTCGACTGGTACCGTCATCCTTGGCACCCAGCGCCTCTCACTCTCATCGTCACGCCTACACCATCTCGACCTCATCAGTCGTCATCCGCCCCAACCTCACCTTTCCCGCCGGTCCGCCACACCATCGTCTCTCCACAACGTGTCTTTCTAACTATCAATGACATTTCACACCTCCAAAGTTAATGTTATAATAGACATATGACAGATACAAGAGAAGATTAAAAACTATTGATTTATATATTTTTAGTTCACGTACGGACTCTACAAACTAATTATGTTTTTAATAACGGCTGAAAACCGTCAGGAATAGGCTGAAAACCGTCAGGAATCCCTATCTTGACAGGCCACCGTCAGGGACTCGACGACAGGGACAGCTGGTGAGGAATTTAACTTTGAGCTCCTTATGAGTTTTGCTCGTATCATTCCTTAATCAATACTCCTAAATCAATAAATATATTTACTTTGAGTTAGTGGCTCATCAATCTTCACATCTCCTGTGGTTAATATTTCAAACTATTGAATACAATTGCATTCACAATCAAATTCCACGTCAGGGTCATCTATCAAATAAAAGCATCGTGTTACGGTATTTCCTTCATCCACATGTTTGCATCTTCATTCCACATCGTGCATATACATAAGCAAAGAGCAATTAATAGTTAGGTCCAAAGTTATTTATCCACGGAGGCATAAATAGTATTATAGTATGAGCACTGCATTGAAATAATAAATCTCTTTTCTCTAGCCTATTCTGCAATTTAATGATTTTTAGGCCAAAATAAATACAAATTTACATTAATCATAGCTATTCACTGATACTGTGTATTAGTAGAAAACTTGATGCCTTTTATGTAAAACCGCATCACACATACTGTCGTAAATGAATTTAACATAAATTATAAGGCCTCATCTGTAAAAATCTTTGAACATTATCTCCACCACCGCCGAACTTATCTCCTCAGTTTTTGCGCCCACAGGTACCACCACCATCACACCATTGCGCCTCCGCCGCGTCCATCTCTCGGGCCGGCGGCACAGGAGAATGCAGTGCGGGCGGCCGCGCAACGCAGGATCTTGGGCGGTGAGGAGCCGCGGAAGAGGAGGATGCGGGAGCTGCGGCGGCGGCGGCAGCTCCCTGCTACCCAGCGACGACGAGGAGCTCGTCCCTGCGCCGGCTTAGGAGCAGGGCAAGGCCGGATCTTCGGCGGCCTCAACGGGGTGCTGTGGTGCGGTGGCCGTCGGCGGTCTTGATCCTCGACGGCCTTGACAGGGAGCAGGTCCAGCGGCTTCGAGTTGTGCTCCACCGTCTGGATTTGTGAGCGCCGTCGAGCTGTGCCCCGCCGGCCTCTCTCTCGGCGGCGGGCCTCGCTAGTACAGCCGCGGCGGAGCTGCTCCCTTCTCCCCGCCGGCGAGGCGTCATCCTCGACGCTCCGCAGCTGCTCCCTACTTCCGGCTCCGCGCACGAGGCAGTTGCTCCGGACGCGAGGTGAGGTCGGCGACGGCCGACGGGCGTAGCGCACGTCCTGGGACACGTCCGGATTGCGCTCGATTTCGCGTACTCCAGTCTCCAGGACGGAGCCTACCGTTTTGCTTCTTTGGAGACCCGAAGTAACGGAGTAGGATTGTATTTCCCTTTTCACGTCGCACGTACGGTTTTTTTTTCACGATTTTCACTGATACTTTCACCGACACGAATTAGGAAATGACAGACGAAAAAAACGGGCAGAAGCGTTTCTCGCTTTAATATTAGGTAGAGATAGGTTATTAGTGTCTACTTATAAATTTCCTAGGCTCTTCTCGTTCCTACATTACGTTCCAAACAATCCTCGCATCTATTTTCCGTTCCTGCATTTTGCCTATTCACGTGTTTTGTATTCCTTGGTTTCAAATAGAGTCTAAATATTAATAAATTGCTGCATGAAGTCCACACGCAATTTTCAAATGGCGCTTAACTAAAGTTAGAAAAATTAACCAGAGATATGAGGGCGACGCGATCACCACCACCGTGACGTCCTCCGGCAAGGCCGTCGAGGAATGGCTCGACGAGGTCCGCTCCGTCCACCGCCGCCGCCTGCACAAGCTCGTCGTCGGGCTGGACGTGGAGTGGAGGCCCATCTTCGGCCGCGGGTACAGCCCCACCGCGCTTCTCCAGCTCTGCGTTGGCCGACGCTGCCTAATCTTCCAGCTCCTCCACGCCGACTACTTCCCCAACGAGCTGGATGAGTTCCTCGACGAGCCCGACTTCAAGTTCGTCGGCGTGGGGGTGGAGGCGGACGCGGAGCGGCTCAGCGACGACTACGACCTGGAGGTGGCCAACACTGTGGACCTGGGCAAGCTCGCGGCGGAGGAGATGGACCGCCCGGACCTCCGCAACGCGGGGCTGAAGGCCATCGCGAGCGTCGTCATGGGCGCCAGCGTCGACAAGCCGCAGCAGGTGAGGACGGGCCGCTGGGACGCCTACGACCTCTCCGACCAGCAGATCAAGTACGCCTGCATCGACGGCTTCGTCTCCTTCGAGGTCGGCCGCAAGCTGCTCACCGGCGACTACTGATCGACCGAGCGTCCCGCGGCCGCCGCGAGTTCGGGGAAATCGCAGTGTGCTTTTGTTCCAGATTGGCCTAGACGCATAGTGCGCTAGTAGCTGCTAGTTCTCTCCTAATCACCGGTAGGTTTAAGGGTAAGGTTTTAGGGATTTCCGCCTTTCCGGGATGGAAGATCTAATCAGATAGTCGTAGTCGTGGTGGAGATAGTGAGGCGTTCACCGCTCCTTGTTTGGTTATTAAGAGCAGGCTCAAGATTTGGTGATTATTCAGGTATTTGCATCACTAAGCATGCCTGTGGTGTAATGATGTTTGTGCCTATCGATCGAGATTCGAGCATTAGAGCAGCCTATGCTGTATGCTGTGCAGCTGTGCGTGGTGATTAACCACCTTTGTGTATGCGTGTAATTCTGCAGATTTTCAGAGCTTTGTGCAGAACTCGTACTACTTTGCTTACCGGAGTGAAACGTGGTAGCCCCAGGTAGGGTCGTAGGGAGTTGACTACAGGAGTAAATTTGATGCAAATTAAAGTAGTTGCAATTTGCAAACACTGACGAAACCTTGCTGCTGGAGCTGGAGCCCCCTCTCCGGGGCCGGACAAGCCGGGGCGCGACGGCCTGGGCTGCGACGTGCGAGGTACTGTTCAGCGGCGGCAGCGGTTCCGTGTCTCTGGCCACCGCCCACTACTTCCGCGGCGGGGCGGACGCGGCCTGCGTCCACTTCCACGTCGCCTCCGTGGCAAAGTAGTGGGCAGAACACCCCACTACGTGCAGTGCAGGCGCCGCGCAACAGCCGATAAATCCACGTCTACTACTCCGACTGATGTCGTTGTTTCTTGGACCTGCACCCCTTCTGTTTTTGTAGCGTGTTCATGATTCTTGTCAGGAACACTCAGCATCGCATTCAGTTTCATCAGATAACTATCGTTGAGGAATCAGGGAAGTGAATGACCTCATCGTCGCCGTCCATGTGCCATCGAACGGCATAGGTCAAATAGGCTTACTCCAACGCTTGCCTTGTTCCGTGGGTTTTCAACCATCAGCCAGCAGTAATTTTCTTTTACACAGTCACACCAAATCACTTACCACCGGTCGGACCTATTTTGCTCACAAATCAGAATCAACCATCTGTCACCAGTCGACCAAACAAGAAGATGTTAGTGCGCGTTTCGGACGCTAGACAAACCCACTTAATGCTAGATGATTCTACACATGCTAAACAATATTTGCTGAAATTTTAATCTTTAAGCCCCGCAGGCTCATTTAGTTCGGCAAATTGCGTATATGAATAGTGCTGGAAAAGAAAAAAGTGGCAAATTGCGTATATGAATAGTGCTGGAATAGAAAAAAGTTGATGGATTAGATCGCGTGTTGTGAGAGAAGATGTGAGTTGATGTGACCGGTGAATAGAGAAAAACTGGATGAATTTGATCAACTAAATAGGCCAGGCTTCAGTATGCAATGGATATGTCAGATGAACATCTAAGAGCATCCATAGCAGTAATCAGGCCACGTTTAGTTCGGAGAAATTTATGAAGACAAATTTTTTAGCTTTAAAGCAAGTTTTTTTGGAGGACTAAACATAGATTGATTACAAAACTAATTATATAGATTGATGGAAAATCGCGTTGCGAATCCATTAAATCTAATTAATTCACACTAGAATTGTTTAATGTAGCACGACATTGTGTAATCAAGATATAATTAGACTCATTAGATTGGTCTCGAGTTTTGAGGTGGAGATTATGAAGTAAGTTTTGTCATTAATCCCAATGCTCATAATTAGTGTCCGAGCCTTCAATCTGATGGGTGGATCGAGAAATTTTTAAAACTAAACATACCAAACTTAAGCATGCCAGTAAAAGGGCCCCGGATGGCCGTCGCGCCCATCTCGTCCCCTCGGACCGGGTTTGGATCCGGCTCATGCAAAAAATTGAAAACCGATCACGCAAGAAACAAGACAATATTATTCAGTCATCACAAACCATTACTTGTATCTACATGGTACTTCCTCCGTTTTAAATTACTTATCGTAATGGTTTTTCTAAATACATTCTTTTGTTATGTATATAGATATAGTATTTATGTCTAGATGCATAACAAAAGAAACGTATCTAAAAAGATAAAATGATAAGTAATTTAGAACGGAGGAAGTAGTACATTATTATATTTTTTTCTCTCCCCTCACACCGACGGCTTGCGTGACAGCTGGTTGGTCATTTACTGTATAATATTTATTCCTTATTGTCTATGCACCGAATCGTTATCTTTAGCCGATTCATTCATTTGTGTAAAGATTCACTATCCTCCGGTGGGAATGAATTGATTCATTATCTGCCAGCTTGGCCGATGCACCGTTTCAGAAGGTCACTGGAGAAGCCCTAAACCCTGGTGTTGCTTTATTTTTTTTAAAAAAGAACTAGCGTCAACTAATTGGCAAATACAGTTCAGAATTCTGGCGCTCTGTTCCGCGGAGTAAACTTTGAAGTACTCTTTTCCTAGCTTCAATTCCAGCCTTGAGCTCCAATTTTTTAGATTTTACACTCAAATTTCAAAGGTGCTCTTGGAGCGTCTCCAAGAGTATGCTACAAAATTCATCCCAAAATTACCTTTTGGGAGCTATGTTAAAAAAAATTCTCCCAAGATCATGTCACTCTACAGCAGGTTGCTAATAATTATTCCCCAATAATAACCACGTGAGCCTTCCAGTGAGACCCACCATCACATTTAAAAATGGACAAAATTGAACAAATAGATTCGTGTGCTCAAGTCGTCTTCCTCGCATCTCATCCTTGCTTGTTTCGGCCAAATCAAGAGCCCCTTCCTCCCTGAGCACAATGGCTTTCGCCCAGCCCTCGCCGTCCACCAGATGCACCTCTGCAGACTCCTGGTTTGGGGCCATGCCAGCGGCGCCCACCCCGGCCTGGAGTCCCTCGCGATCTGACTCCTCGCCGCCGTGGCACGCAGGCGACGCCGTGGACTGGTGGTCCTGGATCGACAACTGGAAGTGTGACGGGGTGTGCAGCATAGTGTAGCGAGCATTGACAATTTGGCGCGTACATGGATGACCTCGACCTAGGACCTCCGATTTTGGCGGGCATGAGCGATTGGGGGAGGAGCATCTACACATAAATATGCGGGGCGACGGGGTGTAGCGAACATGACCTCATACGCTATTTGTTCAAGTTTGATTTTGGTGATTAATGACAACATGATCAATGGGACTAACTATATTGTTGAGCATGTCTTTGTAGATATTTCTAGGTCCCAAGTATGCAAAAATACCACATGCCAAAATGAGAAGATAACATATATTTTGAGGCAAAACCGGCAAGAAGAAAAGGAAGAAAAGAGCACCGTCGGATGAACCGATGATACCTTGGAAGAAGGCGTCGGTGCAATGGCCGGATGAAGTAGTACACTGCGGAGGAAGACTCAAGTCAACATGGATCACCGGATGAACCGACACCCCCTGTTTTACATGCGTCGGATGAATTCCTAGAGGAGAAGCAACTGGGTTGGTAGCACCGGATGAACCGACGGTGTAGCAGCGGT
Organism: Cenchrus fungigraminus; assembly: GCA_036936925.1. Lineage (NCBI taxonomy): Eukaryota > Viridiplantae > Streptophyta > Magnoliopsida > Poales > Poaceae > Cenchrus > Cenchrus fungigraminus. The sequence continues at coordinate 36,094,939 of CM072779.1, read as the reverse complement.
TCATCCGGCGACCGTATGTTTGCTAACAGAGAGGTTCGAGCGCGAAGCTCTTCAGCACCGGATGAACCGATGGATATAAGGGATTGAGCGACGGTTCATCCGACGGCACCAAAGAAGCTAACAGTAAGGTTTTTGGAAGATATCCTTCAACACCGGATGAACCGACGGTTAAGTGAGGAACCCGTCGGTCTATGCGTCGGAACAACTGTGTCAGTGGATTGCAACGATTAAGTGATGTGGATGGGGCACCGGATGAACCGATGGCCCTGGAATACTAGCATCGGTTCATCCGACGCTATATTTTTCAGTGGCCGTTAGCCAACGGCTCTTTGGACGTCTTGGGCTATTTATACCCCCTTCACTCACCCATTTGAAGTTGTTGGATGCTGAGGAAAACCAGAGGAGTTCAAGACACATAGAAGATCATATCCAAGCCATTCAAGTGCTAAATTGATCATCCATAGACTTGCACATGCTTTGTGTGTGTGCTCAGTGCTAGGCTTAGCTTAGAGTTGAGTGAGTGCAAGGTGTGCCTACCTTGTGAGGTGATTCTCGAGTGGATCAAGCTGTACGAGGTGCGCCAGAAGCCTTGGAGCCTAGGTGGCTCACCGGCAATTGTCTTCGACCCTCCGGCTTGGTGTGGAGCGGCGAGGACACTTTGTGCGGAGGACGTGGAGACCCCCTTCCCTTGGTGGAGAAGCTCCTTAGTGGAGGCGGCATCAAGGTGACCAAGGGAGCTTGGCGAGTGCCTTCGTGGCGAGCCTTTGTGGCAAGTCAAGTGGTGCTCTTGGAAGAGATTTGGTGACCAGGAAGCAATACTCTTGTGTGGAGTGCTTCAACAACGTGGACTAGGGGTGGCTTAGTGCCTACCGATACCATGGGATAAATCACGTGTCAAGAGTTTGTTTCCTCTCACCCCTCTTTACGTTTTCGCATTACTCTCTTGCAATCCTTGCTTGCCTTTACTTTCCTAGAGTAATATCATGCTAGGATTGGCTATAGGTTGCAAAACTTGTTTTATGATGGGAGTTTCACACTAGAACAACCTTAGTTGCACATCTAGATAGTATGTTCTAGTTTATGTTTTATGCAAAATAGTGAAAGCCATAGGATAAAGTTTTAAGTTGCCTAATTCACCCCCTCCCCCTCTTAGGTTACGAGCATACGATTCCTTACTAGTGGTATCAGAGCCGGGACTCACTTCCTTCACAAGAATACATCAATTTGATTGGCAATTTGTGAAAACTGACTCATTTGATCGGTTAGGCTTCACCGCCTAGTGAGTTGCTCTTTAGAGGATGAAAGGGGTGGATACCTTAGGTTTGGCTCCACATTTCGATGCTACGGGTTATCCTCGTTGGAAGGTCCTCATGAAAGCTTATTTACAAGCTAAGGATCTTGATATTTGGAGGGTCACCAATGAGGGTGTTAGAAATGGTACTAGGAAGGAGAAGCAATTTGATGTTATTGCAAAGAGTATCATTTTATCCTCTCTAGATGTAGGTATTTTCAATAGAGTTTTTACTAGTGAAAATGCTCATGTGCTATGGAATACCATCAAGGAACAAAATGAGGGTTCAAAAGAAGTAGCTAATGAATGCTACAATTGTCTCCTTGAGGAATTCAATAACTTTAAGCAACTTGAGAATGAAAATGTCGAATCTATGTACTCACGCCTAAATGTTCTTGTCAATGAGATTAATGCTTTAGGTGTGAAGGACATCACGGACTTGAACATAAACCGCAAGATCCTTCAAAGTCTTCGGAAGCCCGAGTATGACTTGGTGAAAGCTATCATCTATGAGAAGAAGTTTTAAGAATTGAAGCCATCTCAAATCCTGAGTAAGATCATGGCACATGAATTACAAATCATGCCCAAGTCCAAGATAGCTTCCAAGAATGGGCTCAAGATTAAGGAAGAACCAAAAGTTAAGCTCAAGGCAACACCCCAAGAACCATCTTCTCCAACCGCAAGCCATGCTCTTTCAAGCCAACAAGAGAAGAAGTTGAGAAGGATGGCGATTCATGGAAGCTCAAGTGAAGACGATGATGGTGATGACGATGAAGGCTCCTCAAGTGATGAAGAGGTCGAGTCGATGGTTGCCATGTACGTGAAGAATATCTTCAAGTATGTGAAGAAAGTCAACATGTACGGCTACAACATCCACTTGAGAGAAGGGTGTCATCATCAACACATCAAGTTCACCAAGATCAAGCGCAAGAAGAAGGTGGTCAAGGAGAGGAAGCCGAAGCAAGAAGCATTCACCGTCATTGGTGAGTGGACAAGTGGTGGAGAATCAAGTTCTTGTAGCTCAAGCAATGAATCAAGCAAGAACTTCACCACCCGCTTCATGCAAGGTCCCCTATCATCATCACACATGTGCCTCATGGCCCAAAGTATGGAAAGCGATGTAAGTGATGATGAATCCGAAGCCACCTCAATTAACGATCTTGTTGAGCTAGTTAATGAGCAAAAAGAAATCCTTGAAAAACAAGCTAATGAAATAAAAGAACTTAATGCTCTCAATGATCTTAGTGCTACCCTTACTACAAATTATGAACATTTGTTGTGCAAATTCAAATTGCTTAGCGAGAAGCATGAAGAGCTAAAATCTAAGCAAGAGAGCATTGAGATTAAAACTAATGATTTCTTTGAGCTCAATGAATCATCTATCCCTTGTGCAATTCCTATATCCAAGGTAGATGCTTCAACTTCTTGCATTGATTTAATTGATGAATCTTGCTCGCCATCTTGCAATGAGAATGTTGTGATTATGAGCATGAAGAATGATGAGCTCAAGCAAGAAGTAAATTGACTCCGAGAGAAGTTGTTTAGCTTCATGGGCAAGGGCAAGAACAATGAGGACCAAGTGGAAGCCTCTCAAGATATGAAGGGTAACGTCCAACCTTCTCAAGATAACCGTGATGACATGGTGAAGAAACTTGAGAAGGGATCAACCGTGACTTGCTACAAGTGTCATGAAGAAGGGCACAAGTTCTACAAATGCCCTCAATTCGTCAAGAAGATGGACAAGGGTGAGAAAAAAAAGATGAACACCGCCATCAAGAGCTCTCTCATCTACACCAAGCCCAACCGCAAGAACAAGATCAAGAGCAACTCCTATGTCATCAAGAAGAAGGCTAATGGCAAGGTGGTTGCACACAAGGTTGGGAAGATAAAGAAGTGGGGTTGGAACCAACCCATTTGGGTGCCCAAGGAAGTTATCACCAACATGAAGGGGCCTCAAATGGTTTGGGTTCCTAAGGCCACGTAAAGGCCATGAGTTTGGGGACTTGGGAGGCTTGGCACAAAGAAGAAGTGAATATTCAAGTCTAGAAGCCAAGCTTGCAAGATTGGACATATGTTGCCCAAGCTCTCCGGTTAAGGTAATGGAAACTAGAACTCATCTTATATCATTGTAGCTCCATTGCCTTGTTTAGGTTGCATTTGTTGCTATGCCTAGTTGTTTACATATGGTAGGTTGCTTGTGTCTTGTGTTAACCCATGAGCAACCTACATGGTTTGATTAGTGTGTAGGAAAGCTACAGTTGTTTCTTTCATGATGCATGTTTTCATATATATCTCTTTGCATCACGAGCAAGCTATAGGGTTAGCTTCCCTTTTGTTGTCATAAACAATGTGCATACATTTGGTTGGTGATTCAAACACTAAATGCACACATTTAGGGGGAGCTCATCCTATGGTTTGTTTATGGGACTAACATTGTTTCAAGCTTACTTTGTGTAGTTCCATAGTGGCACGTTCCGCTGCGGTACTTAATTCTAAGAGAATGCTATTTCACTCTAAATGTGATCTAACATCTCTAATAGAGTGAATATAGCAATATGAGCTTCATGCTATTGAGTCATATCCTTGCGAGCTTATGCCTCTATAAGTTCAAAGGCAATGAACTCATACATTCCTAATCCTTGTGGTACCCCAAGTGTCTTCTTTGCAAACTTCTTTCAAAGTGGTGTCATCTCCAAGTGATATCATTTCCAAGTAGCTTATCTCAATGTGGTGCCAACAAGGTAGAAGAGGAACATCCCCGGAGGTATGCAATGATCAAAATCTACAAGTGGTAATGTTACAAGAACTCTCTTGTCTTATCTCTTATCTTTTAAGCTACCTCCGTGCATGATATGCTCTAAGCTTCCTTGTCTTACAAATGTTTGTAGTTGTGCACTTGATTTTCACACTATCTTTTTGTGCACACACTTAGGGGGAGCTTAGTTTGTATCATGCTAGTCTCATGAGCTTATGATCCACCTTAGTTATCCACACATGTGGTATCTTCATTGATATCATATATATGGATCATGGTTCATGCGGCTTTCTCCTTTGTATTTAACATTTCTCTTTGAGTTATGATTGCTAGGACTTGGTAAAATTCCTTTGGAGACCCTTTTGTTTTGGACACTTTTTGGATACTGTATTCCAAAGGGGGAGAATTTGGAGCCAAAGCAAGCCAATGTTTCCAAAGGGGGAAGTAGCAAGCTATATGTGAAGAGAAGATCATGAAAGAGGGAGAACACATCTAGGGGGAGTTGGATGATGGTAAGCATCCAAGCAAGTGTAAGTGGTTCAATTTTGTCAATTTTTGCAAATTTATGCTTACTTTGATTGTGTTGTCATAAATCACCAAAAAGGGGGAGATTGTAGCGAACATGGCCTCATACGCCATTTGTTCAAGTTTGATTTTGGTGATTAATGACAACATGATCAATGAGACTAACTATATTGTTGAGCATGTCTTTGTAGACATTTCTAGGTCCCAAGTATGCAAAAATACCACATGCCAAAATGAGAAGATAGCATATATTTTGAGGCAAAACCAGCAAGAAGAAAAAGAAGAAAAGAGCACCGTCGGATGAACCGACGGTACCTTGGAAGAAGGCATCGGTGCAATGGCTGGATGAAGTAGTACACTGCGGAGGAAGACTCAAGTCAACATGGACCACCGGATGAACCGACGCCCCCTGTTTTACATGCGCCGGATGAATTCCTGGAGGAGAAGCAGCTGGGTTGGTAGCACCGGATGAACCGACGTTGTAGCAGCGCTTCATCCGGCGACCGTATGTTTGCTAACAGAGAGGTTCGGGCGCGAAGCTCTTCAGCACCGGATGAACCAATGGATATAAGGGATTGAGTGACGGTTCATCTGACGGCACCAAAGAAGCTAACAGTAAGGTTTTTGGAAGAAATCCTTTAGCACCGGATGAACTGATGGTTAAGTGAGGAACCCGTCGGTCTATGCGTCGGAACAACTGTGTTAGTGGATTGCAACGACTAAGTGACGTGGATGGGGCACCGGATGAACCGATGGCCCTGGAATACTACCATCGGTTCATCCGACGCTATATTTTTCAGTGGCCGTTAGCCTACGGCTCTTTGGATGTCTTGGCCTATTTATACCCTCTCCACTCACCCATTTGAAGTTGTTGGATGCTGAGGAAAACCAGAGGAGTTCAAGACACATAGAAGATCATATCCAAGCCATCCAAGTGCTAAATTGATCATCCATAGACTTGCACATGCTTTGTGTGTGTGCTCAGTTGTGACAACCCGCCCAGGAAAATACCATACTATCACCTAAACCAATCCAATTTGGTCATTAAGCGATAATAAAGTATCATCCCGTCGTAAGTTGCCGGGTTAACGCCCGGTAAATCACTTGGAAATCACACAGAGGATCGAACATATGCATTAAAACTCACGCGAAGGCGAGTCCAGAGTACAAACATAATTTCAATCCAACTGGTACACCGAAGGGTTAATTATTACAAGCCATTATTCACCATGATAAGTAAAGGTTCAGAGTTCGAAAACAGTGGAAGTAAATAAACTAGCGCACGATAAACATCACAGGAGGCCGTCCGTGATGCCATCACTCGTCGTCGTCCACCCATTCCAGCTCCCAGCCGGGTGGAATCTCACCAGGCCAAACAACACCTGCAACAACATTTTTAAAGCAAGACTGAGTATACTAATACTCAGCAAGACTTAACCGTCGGGTGATAACTACATCACCCAAACTCTAGACATGAGAGGCTTTTTGGCCGGTGGAGTTCTTTTGCTGAAAAGCAACAAAGAGTATGTCCTTACTTTCAAGATTTTAGCTCAAATTCTAGTTAATTACCATTTCTAGGTGTGCCAACTAATTCAATCAAGAATTGTACAATACAATTAATTCAAGCAGTAATATTCACAAAGTTCCATCATTAAGGGATATCATGGCCAGTTGATTAAGCAGTCTCAGATAACGGTGAGAGGCCGACAATCGATTGATTTAAACCTTGCAAGGTAAACCTAAACACACGGTAGGGTGCCCACGCGAGGACAACCACCAGGCGGTTCCCAAAAGTCCTCGGCTTGGGATCGAATCTTACTGTCCCAGGTACAAGGCTATCTGGCATGCCCCACACAGTACACCCAGCTTCACACATGTACCCCCTCTCCCGGTAGCTAGCCGGGCGGTGATTACTTGAGATTAGTAATAGTAAGTTCCCGCACCGTCTCATTAAGGTACTAGGCTTACCGGTCCCATTCCCGACAAGTGCTTAGTACGTTCAAAATCTTAGCCCACGAAAGCCACTGGACCGGAGCCCAAATCCCATGCTCTTACCACATGAGCAATCCATTTATAAAGATCTTATGATTCCAACATAAGAACCTATTCTCGCGAGTGACGAACATCACTCGACTTGTACCGGTCCTATAGCATAGCAGCTATCGACCTAACATACTAGTAAAGGAACATAGGTACCTAGGGATCATGCATCTAGGGTTTCAATTCAACTCCTGAAACGTAAATGCGCAATCATATCAAACATAATTGCATAATTTTAAAAAGACAGGGTTAATGATCCGGGGCTTGCCTCCGCTGGCAAGGTTGGCCTTGGGCCCTTCTGGACTTTGGCCCAGGTCTTGAGCTACGTCCACGTACAGCAGCTCTTCGTCAGCACCTTCGTCTCCTCCTTCCGGCACGAGCGTATATCTACCGTCGGGAAGATCTACACGAGGATGCAAATGCAAGATTTAATTGACGATTTTTAATTTAATTATCTACAACAACAAATCACAACCATGGGGTGCATGGTTGACCACATTCACCTAGATAAGAAATACATTCAGCATACTCTTCCAATGAAGGAACAATATGGGGTTCTTTATTAGTCATTCTATTTGATAGTGACTGTGTACATATTTATGTAAATAAATTAATTTAAATTCACAAAACAGCAAGGGTGTGACACTTAGCTTCTTAGCAAGATTAACATCACATACATAGGGTCATTTAGTGTGGATGTGGTGATTTTCCCATTTAACTTTAATATTAAGCTTAAAAAGGCTACCATTGCTTTTATTCATAAAATAAATTAATAAAATTCAGTGGAAGGGTTTATTAAGCACTAAATACCTATACAAAACCACTGAACACACATGCACCCTTAGGATAGCTAGGAAATTAAATATACCGAAAATAACAAAGTCTAGCTACCATAACAAGAGAAATGCATATAAAAATAAATACAGATCCAAATGATTCCAACTTTCTCACACATGGCCTATGGTCCAAAACTAAGCTAGGAATGCAACATATACACCTAGAACTACTATAGATCTTGGGTTATGCATTTACAAAGAAAAACAAGCATATTTCAAGAATAAATACTTCTGGCAGATATAAAATTGTGATTAATTCATCAGAGGTGCATTTTGGCATAAAAAGATCACATGCAGAAGTTGAGCACAAAAATCGAATTATTTTTAGCTAAAAAATCATTTATACAGATTCTTCATAAATACAAAACAATTCATAATAAAATATCTACACCATAACTTTGTGCAATTTTTGGTACAGAAGCTAGACATGACATAGCACACAACATATCCAAAATTCAGCTACAGAGCACTTGTGGATTATGAGATACAACAGATCTAGGTTTAACAATTTTGTATTTTTCATGCAAAAACTATCAGGAAAAACTATGGTCAATCTTTACAAAAGTTGTAGTGTTTCTCACAAGGAACCCAACAAAATTTAGTTTGCATTTTTATGATTTTTCTATGATTTTCTAGGTATTTTACAAGAATCAGCAAAAAGGCTTTCACTATTTAAGAATCTATTTTGCGGCCAGGTCCCTGGGAAGTTTTTCAGGTTCACAAGTATGCCCTTGCTTTGCACTTTAAGCCCCTGAACAGATTCAAATCCACGCAATTGGGTCCTTGGCCCAGGGGAGGCGGCGGGCTCGCCGGAATCCGGCGAGGCCGACGGCGGAGACGGTCGAGGAAGGGGCATAGGAGGGCTAGAGACTCACTGGGGTCTCCTGGTGGCCGAAGTTGGGGCGGAAGCGCCGGCGGCGAGCTTGCGCGGCGGGTCAGGACGGCAGCGGCCGCGGGAGCTCAAATTCTGGTGAAGGGGCGGCGTGTCCAGGGCAACAAGTGACGGTGATAGCTCCCAGGGGTCCCAAAGGAGGGGCTAGAGGGGTTCAATGGCCAAGGGAGCGAGTGGGAGCGGGAGTTTGCCGTGGAGGCGCCGATGGCGGACGGCGGCCGCTGGAGCGCCTGCTCCGGCGTGGTGGCGGCGCGACCGGGACAATACTTGGCACGGGGAGGTGTTACAGCTCCTAGGGAAGAGGTTCGAGTGCTTGGGCAGCTGTGATTGCGAGGAAGGAAGGGAGCTCCGTGACGGTGCCAATGGCGAGTGCGGCGGAGCGGCATCGGCGCGCGAGAAGGAAAGGGGGCGACCCTTTATAGAGCGAGGAGGGTGAGCGGGAGGTTCACTGCTTCGACCCAAAGGCACGAGCGCACGGGGACCCGACCGGCTCGGCGGCCGAGGCGATGGCGGCACGGCGACGTGCGCGGGACTGGCAACGTAGGGGCCGGCGCGCGGCGCGGCTGCGCGTGTCGCCAGGGGCGTTGGAGAAAGAGCGGGCCAAGGGCAGAGGCGCGGCCAAGGGTCCCCGGCTCGCCCACGTGGCTGCCTCGGGACCTCGGCGTCCGGGCCCTGGGGCAGCGGCGCGGGAAACCGGGCGCCGGTCGGCGCGACGCGCGGGAGAGCTAGAGCGCGGCGTCGGCGCGTAAGGCGCCGTTTCAATTCCATCAACCCTGTTTCCCAAGGCTCAAACTCGAAAATTTTGAATACCAGTTAAAAATCTCCAAATATGAAAGTTGTAGATGAATCAACCACCTACAACTTTTACAAAGGCCAACATATGTTTTGATCAACCATTTGAGCATGAACTGCAGGCAAAGTTGCTGGTTTTCATGACTCGGGGGAATAGTAAAAGCTGCAGTTGACCAAGTTTTTCACCCTTTTCCACTCAAAATTTGAAATGCCACCCAAAAGCAAAGTTGTGTCCCTCGAAAAACTAGACAACTTTTAAATTGGGAGATTTTGAAGTGTTTAGGTGAAATTTGGAGAACGCGGCAAAAGTTCTAGAGGAAGTTTAAAGACACAGGGGTTTTGACCGGGGTTTTGACCAAGGGTTGACCACAAGTGGGTGTTGACTTGATCAAGAGGGTCATTAGTGATTGTTGACTAGGTTTTCGAGGTGATGACCCAGGTTGACCAAGGTTTGACCAATGTCAACAGTGTTTGACTCGGTTGATTCGGTCGTTAGCACTAATGATGCTAATTAAAAACCTGGGGCGTCACATCAGTGCTAGGATTAACTTAGAGTTGAGTGAGTGCAAGGTGTGCCTTCCTTGTGAGGTGATTCTCGAGTGGATCAAGCTGTACGAGGTGCGTCGGAAGCCTTGGAGCCTAGGTGGCTCACCGGCAAACGTCTTCGACCCTCCGGCTTGGTGTGGAGCGGCGAAGACACTTTGTGCGGGGGACGTGGAGACCCCCTTCCCTTGGTGGAGAAGCTTCTTAGTGGAGGCGGCATCAAGGTGACCAAGAGAGCTTGGCGAGTGCCTTCGTGGTGAGCCTTTGTGGCAAGTCAAGTGGTGCTCTTGGAAGGGACTTGGTGACCGGGAAGGAATACTCTTGTGTGGAGTGCTTCAACAACGTGGACTAGGGGTGGTTTAGTGCCTACCGATACCACATGATAAATCGCGTGTCAAGAGTTTGCTTCCTCTCATCTCTCTTTACGTTTCCGCGTTACTCTCTTGCAATCCTTACTTGCTTTTACTTTCTTAGAGTAGTATCATGCTAGGATTGGTTTTAGGTTGCAAAACTTGTTTTGAGATGGGAGTTTCACACTAGAACAACCTTAGTTGCACATCTAGATAGTATGTTTTAGTTTATGTTTTATGCAAAATAATGAAAGCCATAGGATAAGGTTTGAAGTTGTCTAATTCACCCCTCCCCCTCTTAGGCTACGAGCATACGATTCCTTACACGGGGAAGTTTTTAGCATCGTTGTATTTTTTGGAAAGAATAGGAGATCTGTTGGAGGGGGATTTCTTATGTTTTTCTCCCAAAACAAGATTTTGGGAGTAATATAAGGGATCTGTTGGAGTTGCTATTGTAGAAAACCAAATATCGTAGATCATTGGCGTATCGAAAATTTCATTTCAAATCAAATAAACACACAAAGGTTATCAAGTTACACATGTTAGAACGTAGGTGAAACAATAACGGCTGAACCTACGCACGCGAGAAAAATGCATCTCCAAATCTCAAGCCACCGAAACCGCCGAGGCAACGTACGGCGACGAGATCGTCGTCGCTCCTCCGCTCGCCGCGACACCTTCCGCGCACTGGCCGGTGAGCAGCAGCCGGCCGGTCTCGTAGGAGACGAACGCGTCGATGCAGGCACTGGACCTGCTCCATGGTCAGGCGGCGCTCGTCCCACTTGCTCATCGTGAGCCGCTTGGGCTTGTCGATGTGCACGCCCATCACCTCGCGCGTCAGGGCCTTGAGCCCCGCGTTCCTGAGGTCCGGCCGGGCGAGCACCTCCACCGCGACGTGCCTCAGCTCCACCGCGTTGGCGACGGCGAGGCCGCAGTCCTCGGACAGGCGCCTGACGTCGCCGTTGACCGCCACGCCGAGGAAGCGGTGGTCAGGGCAGGCGAGGAAGTCCCTCAGGGCGCCGGGGACGTGGTCGGCGTGGAAGATCTGGAAGACGAGGCCGCGCCGGCCGACGCAGAGCTGCAGGACGGCCATCCGGTTCTTGGGGCGCCCGTTCTCCGTGGGGACGACGCGCCACTCGGTGTCGATGCCGACGAGGAGGTGGCGGCCGTTCTTGCCGACGACCTCGCGGAGGAAGGCCTCGACGGCGTCGCCGGAGGACGTGACGGTGGTCCGGATCACGGTGCCGTCGTCCATGACGACGTCGGTGTCGTACGTCGTGCCCTTCATCATCATCATCATCGCGGGAGCAGCGCTTTCGATGACGTGATCTCTGTCTCCGCAACACGGGAGACCGGATGGATTCGCTTGAGAGCTGCGGGATGAGTCGATGATGATGGCTCTGTAATGCTTCTTCGATATATAAAGGGGAAAGAAAGGGCTCTCTGATCCGGTGAGTACTCGAGTGACCGAGTCCGATCAGCGAGAAGGATTGCGCGGTGTCGCGGTGCGATCGGACTCCAAGTCCGACTCGACTAGAGTTTGGGACCTGCAGAAGGGTTGTTAACCGCTCTCGCTTCGTGCCATTTGAGTATGGCGATCTGGATTGGTCCATCATAGGGCGAGGCGAACAAGTGAATTAACAATTTTAAATATTGAAACGTGATTTAACCAATGGTTGATGGAATGATGATTGTAAAATGGGGTTTTCTCTTTCTTTGCTTCAAATTGATTTCAATCCTAATTTTGCGGAGTGAAATATTGTACTCCATTCTGTCCAAAATTTCGATTCTTTTAAATTTATAGAAAAAATATGCAATAAATGCATCATTAAGACATATCTTCAGTGAATTAATAAAATTAATTTGATATTGCAAGCATTGGTATGTTTTCATAAATTTACTCAAATTGGGAAAGTTTAATTTTAGGAAAAAAGTATAAACATCTTACATTTTAAAACGGATTGATTATTTCACACATGATTGTAGGGACAACATAATGCCTCCTAAAAATATGAAGAAGAAAACAGAGAAGAAATGCAGGAAAAGGAGGGGGAGGCCCCACCCGTCGCCTTCCTTGCAGTCGGTTGGGCTTCTGGCCAAGGCGAGGTAGATGAGAGGCAGAGGTGGCCTACCTTGAATGTGATATTGTGTATGTGTGAGCGTTGTAATGTGCTTTGAAAAAGATATTAGAGGGGAGAGTGAAGAAGAAAGGGAGCGTATCAGGTGGAAACCAACCCATTTGTGCAAACTATAGAAACTTCGATCTGGACCACATGATCTAGATCTAAAGACTAAAAGGAGAGGTGGGGGAATTTTGCAGGCAGCCGCCCGCCGGACCCCTTGCTAATCTAATCACTTTTGCAAAATAGCCTCTGTAGCCCTCATCCCAGCGACCTGCCAGGCGATTGAATCGGGAGGAGGGTCGAGTACTCTAGTGGCGGCCGGCGGCGAACTCCAGTGGCGCCGGCGGCGATTGAATCGGGGGAGAGGGTCGAGTACTCGAGTGCTGGGATTAGCACAGCCGAGATCGAGTAATTCACACGGTGGTTTTGGATCGGGAAGCGGAAGTTGGTCGATTCCGTACGCAACTCGATCACGGAACGTCGTCCGTCGGCCGGTGGCACCGACGGCGATTCGACGACGCTGCCAGGCTCGTGCTGGGGGCTGGGCGCCTGGTGCCTCCTCCCCTCTGGGCTCGGGGCACGGCAGCCACGACCCTGCCACGCGTCTTCTCGTTCGAGTCCAACGCGGAGCTCGACATGGCTGCCAATGTGCTTGTGCCTGTGCGTCTTGTTCCGAGACGGTAGGAGCAGACTATCGTGCTGGTGTAGGAGCATATAGCCGGTGCGATGCAGTTGTGCGCTAAGGCAGCAGGGAAGGACAGCGGAGGGCGCCGGCGCCTAGCAGCCGAGCCGATCCAAACCAGAATCCCCGCGCTCGACGCACCTCCGATTCAATCGCCGTCGGCCGCTTCTGAAGTCCGCCGCCGACCGCTTCTAGAGTCCACCGCCGGTCGCTTCTGGAGTCCGCGGACGGCGGGGAGGGAGAGGCGCTCTGCCTGATCTGCCTCGACGCCATGGAGCCCGGCCGCGCCGTGCGCGTGCTCCCCAGCTGCAACCGCGCGTTCCACCAGGACTGCGTGGACCGGTGGCTCGAGATCTCGCCGCGGTGCCCCGTCTGCAACGTCTGGGCTGCGCCGCCGCGGTCGCCCGCGTTCTCGCTGCCGTCACCCAAGACCGGTTGGGATTCTTCAGGTGTGGGAGCGGCGCGTCTTCTCCCGGCGCCTGGTGTGGGGGCTGGGGTGTTTTTGCAAAACTACCGCGAACGGGAGGGGTCGGGCTGTTTTGTGTAAAATGCTCCCACCTTTCTTCTTAGCCTTTAGATCTAAATCTGGTGGTCCTGATCGGAGTTTACATAGTTTGCACAGGTAGGTTAGTTTCCACCTGATACGCTCCTAAGAAGAAAAGATATAAAAAACAGGTAACAAATATTCGGACGGGATATAACTTTGGCACGTCCATATTTGCTTGAAATTTTTCGTGAAAAACAACAGTTGTGTAGTGCTGCCTATTGCCGTAAGATAATCGCAAAGAGACTGCTAACTGCTAAGTCCCGTTGGCTGATGTATTTCACTGATGAATTGGCAACAAATCCATCTTATCGACCGTACCTGACACCGAATCATTCGAGTTTCCTTCAAACAAATATATACGTGCCAGATTCATGAAGTACACATGCAAACAACCACTGTCAGAAACAGTAAACAACATATCCACTGTTGGGGACACACGAAAAACTCATCTCTGAAACTTCCTACAGCATAAATCGGCGGGATCGTTGCACCGGTCGCCGCATCATTAGGTCGCATGCGCAGAGGGAAAAAATACTCTAAGTGAGAAATTTTGATGAAAATTTTGAAATCTTTGGAAACTAAAAAGGACCTTATGCCGTAGGATCGTTGCACCGGTCGCCGCATCTCCGGCGTGCTAACCGGTGACTCGGTGAGCAGCACTGCAGCAGCCGGCCAACCTCGTATGCGGCTGGTTCCACTCATCGTCACATTCCTGTCCTTGTCAGTGTGCTCGCTCATCAGTCATGTGCCAGGGTCTTGAAAGTTGAGCCCCGCGTTCCTGAGCTCCGGCCGGGAGAGAGCACCTCCGCCGACCACGAGCTTCTGTTGGATTGGGCAGGACACCATTAGGCATAGCACTTTAGCGGTTTCCACACAATCTTTTGCTTCCTCTAAAAGCAAAAAGCAAACCAGCAACAAACAGATCGCAGCAGTTAAATCATGCACCATCTCCACTACTGTCTGATTAAAATTGGAGAAACGCCTTAACATCTCCACTACTGTTGTCTGATTAAAACTGCAGAAACGAAAATAACCTCAAGGACTAGAACTACCTGCAATTTGCGGTCTTCGCGCTACACCTCCCGGCTCGGTCATTTTGTCGAGCAGCTTCTCACGAAACAAACATGACGACCTGCTGGTCGCGTTGCAGCTTGCGGGCTACCTCGGAAGCGACGAAGGCGTCGATGCAGGCATAGCTGATCTGCTCGTCGCTGAGGCGTCGCGCGTCCCAGCGGCTCATGGTCACCCTCCGCGGCTTGACGAGGTCGACGCCGATGACGGCGGCCACGATGTCGCGCAGCCCAGCTTGGCGGAGGTGCGGGCGGTCCATGTGCTCCGCCGCCGCGTGGCCTCACAGGTCCACCGTGTTGGCCACCTGCAGGCCGTGGTCGGCTCTGAGCCGCTCCGCGTCCGCCTCCACGCCGACGCCGAAGAAGTGGATCGTGCGGTCGCCGAGGAACCGTACGAGGGCGGCGGGGAAGTAGTCGGCGTGGAGGAGTTGGAAGATGAGGCAGCGGCGGTTGACGCAGAGCTACAGGGTGGCGGCGGGGTTCTGCGCGCTGCAGAAGCTGGGGCGCCACTCGACGTCGAGCCCCACAATGATGTCGTAGCAAGTGCCGCCGGGGCGGTGCGCGGAGAGGATCTCCGCGATCCAGCGATCAACGGCCCTGCCAGAGGACGTGGCGGTGGTGGTGATGACGTCTTGCCCGAAGGTCACGGTCCTCACCTCGGCGTCAGCCATTGGATCCCTCGTCCGTCTGGCGGTGGCACCACTTAGAGGGTGTTTGGATACACACGTGACTAGAGACTAATTTTAGTCACCAAAGTGACTAAACCTCCAAACACCTCTGACTAAAAGGTAACTAAAACTAGTTTAGTCCCTAGTCACCTTTTACCCAACTTTTGGTGACTAAAATCCTCTCTCTCCACATTTATTGCTCTCTCCCACCCTCTCTCTCCCTCTAGACATGAGGAGGTAAAACTGCATTTTAATGCTCTTTAGTCCCACTTTCCAAACATGGGGTGACTAAACTTTTTTAGTCTGACTAAACTTTAGTCACTGACTAAAAGGATCCAAACACCCTCTTACTATATTCAACATCGGGGCTGCGGTGGTTGTCGATAAAAACGAGGAGCGCGAGGGCGTGGTGGAGACACTCACCGGAGTAGCAAAAAATGAGCGGCGGAGGCACAGGCTGTAGCTGCCCGGGCTGCTCGCCGGCGCGCGAACGGAGACTCGGCGAGGGCGGACTGAACGACGAGTTTGGCGGCAGCGCGCTTCTCTTCAGGAGAGAAAAAACGTTTTGCTGCTAGGGTTGATGGGAGGCTGAACAGGGGCCGTTCATCTGGTGGATGTGGGATCAAAATTCGAGCGCTAGATGGGCTCAAAATGCTTGGGTGCGGCAAAGACGTACCAATGCATTAAGTGATAAGCGACGTTCCTGTCGACGACGAGGCGCCAGTGGTGACTTCGAGAATCTCCAGATCTGCCGGTGCTCAGTCCTTCGGAGGTGCTCATAGGGGTAAGGTTTGCGTACGTGTATTCATAGAGGTGAGTGTACGTACGTGTTGTGAGCGTCTGCGTTGTACTGTGTAATTCTCAAAAAAAAGTTATGATTCTGCTCCTGTCAACAAATTGTCAACAAAAAAAAAGGTTAGGATTGTACTTGATGTGTGCGTGTAAATTCGGAGATTCCCATGTATTCAACTTTCTTTCCTATTCCATTCGCTCTACATACAGGCACGTCTCTACCAAAGCTCTCTAGCCTAGTTGGTAGATGTGCTGAGGTATGGTCGCAACCACCCAGATTCGATTCCTCGTTGGAGCGAATTATGAGGTTGATTTTAAAAAAATCTCCTCACCGGTGAAACCGAGGTTCGGGGAATTATGAGGTTGATTTTAAAAAAATCATCTCGCCGGTAAAACCGAGGTTCGGGAGTTTTCTAAGCCGGGTGAAGATTTTTTTCTTCTTAATAAAAAACGTGAGACGGTCTTACCAGGTTTCTTCTTCTTAATAAAAAAATATGGGGGGAGTGTTACCCCCCACCGACTTAGTTTTACAGGCACCGCCTCTCTTTCTCCTTTCATATTTTATCTTCAACAAATATTTTCTTTCCGATTTATATCCTTTGACGTTGACGATCATCAAAAAGAGGATGCATAAAAAAATTGCAGGTGCGATTAGGGGATCCTTCTTTTGGACTGACTTCATCATTCCGAACACAACGTCTTTGTAACAAAGACTGTCAGACAAATGACGCGTTGAAATTATATTATCTGTTTCCAAAGTTGATCCAATGCCAAAATGGCACAAAGCTATATGAAGAGTTAATCATCCTTTTTTATTAATTTATCCCCTTTTGATTTGATTGAGTTCTGATCTTTCCTGTTCAAAGTTGGTAATTGACTTGGCATCTTTTAGCAAGTTGACAAATAGGGTCCTCCAACACCCATATTTGCGCGGTGAAATCCACGGCGCATCCACCCCCGACACGCGGTCTTTTCCTTCGCGGCTTCGCGCCCTGTACCCCCGAGGCGCGGTCTTTTCCTTCGCACTATCATCGCCACCATAGGCCATGTCCGACGCCGGCGCGGGCACAACGCCATCGAGCGACGACGGGGACCAGCACCAGCGGCGCACGTTCTGAGACTGGGACGCTGCGCGATGAGGCTGCGGCACGAGCGTGTTGACACAAAAATATTGATTCTAGTCAACACATCGGAAGCCGGAAAGATATGCCTAGAGTAAACCTTCGAGATCTACATAGCTTCAACACAGAGCGCAAGCTCGCGATCACGTGCGGTGCTCGAGCACTGCTGGCCACCATTGTCCGCGACAACTATATATGCAAGCGGCGCGGGTTCCGCCGCAAGCCCGCTGGAAATCCCGGCGCCGCAAGCCCAGCGGACAGCCTCAATTAAGCCGCGTTGTGAAGCAGTGTTAAGCGGGCCGGCCAACGGGGCCCAACGGCGCCGCAAGCCCGCAAAAAAGAAAGAGCCGCAACGGGATCACGCGAGCTGAGGAAAAGGGATCGGGAGGATTCGACAGAAAGGGGATCGGAGGAGAGGGCGCCGCCATCGTCGCACGCGCCGTGCCCATGGCGTCGCCGTCACTTTGTGCGCCGCCGCCGATGGTCGCCGGCGGATCCACCTCCCTTCCTCCCTCCCTTCACCCTCCGATTCCCCAACTCCATCCGCAAGATCAACAAGCAATTAGCAGGGGCAGCGGCGATGTTGTGCGCCAACGGCCGGCCCTCCCCGCGCCCAGGTATGTCGATCTCGCATCTCCGGCAGCCATGCAGTGAATGAGAGAGGGAAACGTACCTGTCCGGCGGCCATGGCCCATGGGAGCCGGCGGCGCCCCACCCCAGAGGCCGCGCCCGGAGCCCACGAATGGTGCCTGGCCGTCCGCGTCAACAGATGGATCGTCTTTCGCTGTAGAGTTAAAGCTAATCGTAGCTTAGCTACCAGCCATGCAAGTTCGAGTAGAATTAATGGAATTTCGTATGTTTGTGTGAAAAGATTTCAGCTGCCTACGAATACCTACGGATTTCATAGTAGAATTAATGGAATCTACTACTACTTAGTCCAGTGAAGGCAACGTCAATGGTGTGAGTTTTGCAATACTCTCTCCGATTTCAAATGCATGTCCTTTGTGACATTGTCATGCATGTGGTCTGTAAGATGAAGCTCTACACAATAAATTTATAGACAATTAATTTGTTCTTTTTTTGTGGTGAATGCAATAACATTTAAATTACACAACTAATTCTTTTAGCATTGATGGCTAAAGTGGAAAAGTTTGGCTAGGAAAATACCCACACCACACACATAATGGGGAGTTTTCATCATACGCGAGAGTAGTTCCATTCTTATGAAAGACTCGAGTACGCACTAAACTGAAGGTTACTGAAATTTGGGATGCAGGCATGAAGAAGGTCAGGAAGGTGAATGTGCCAGACAAGGGGAAAGAAAGCACAAACACCATCATCGAAAGCAGCGGTCGCAAGATCGAAGAGAACAAGCTTCACACAAAGAAAAACAGGTCAGTCTAAATAGCAGATGTTGCAAATTATTGAATAGCTCTATACCTCTCTTACTTTCTTTGCATGCACAGGTTGTTGGCTCATCCCATATTGCCACCACTCATACTCCATCCTCTCCACTAGAACAGAACAGGGACTGTGCAAACCGGATACTAAAGGCGGCCACGGCAATTGACAGCAACGTCCTTGTCAGTCTAACTATCCTCACTTCTAAGTTCTATCTGAAATTGTTTCCAATGCAAGCTTGGTACCTCTGATTCCCTGTTAGCTGAAGCAGCCATAGTTACATTCCCTGTTAGCTTACATTGAAGCAAATATGTCATGACCTGCAGGATTATCAATATTTTGTTCTTCGTACAGAATAATGCTAGTTATCAGTTCATTACGCTATCTGTGATTGAAATTAAAGTATTGTAGAACTGACGAAAATCATATGAACAAAATTCTATAATTATGGATGACCTTTTTTTATGCTTTCTCTTTCTGTAATATGCAAAACTAGCCAATGCTGCATTTTCTTGTTCAAGCACTAGACAGATCAGTCAACTTCCAGAAAAATGTCCTTCAAGTTGAGGTTACTGCTGATACCTGTACATTTGGTTATCTGTGTAGGCCAAAGAGGGAGAGGTGCTATCAAGATCACATAGATTAAGATCACCAATGGTAACATTTTCTGTACGATCACCAGGGGTCAGAATTCTATTGTCACCAAGGGTCAATTCTCCATTGCCATCCCCATCCACATCTACGGTGCTTCCTAGTAAGTGATGTCATTTGTAATGCTTTTTTTGCATACTTGATTTGATATTATTTGTCACCAATACTATCATCTTCTTGTTTTTTTATGATATACCAGTTCTTCAAATACTATTCTACTTTAACTATATTGATCATGTCCTAAATTATTAAAATATCCATGACTAGGGAGATTACGTAGGAGACGCAAACTTACATCAGAAATATGGAAAGATTTTGAGGCTATATATGAATGTGATTCTGTTGCTGAAGCTCAGTGCATACATTGCCACAAAAGAATCAAAGTAGCACGTGATGTTGGCACAAGCACTTGTCGTAGGCATTTGCGTACTTGTGAGGGCAAAGCTAAATTGGATCAAATGCTTAATCAGATGAATTCTGGTGATCTGTCCTTACGTGATGCTTCATTAAAAGACTGGAAATTTGATCAGGAAAAATCTCGGCAAGAATTGGTTAGTCTAATTGTTTGTCATGCACTACCTTTTAGCCTTGTTGAGTATCCTAAGTTCAGAAGTTTTGTTACTAGTCTTAATCCATGGTTCACACATGTGTCAAGAACCACTATCAAAGTAGCACCTGAAGTTTTGTTCAGGTGCTTCTACAATGAGGCCAAGACAGCAGATTATCTATTTTGTAAGGAGTGAGGAGGCCTAGCGGCAGATGGCTGGCAATGAGGATTGCTGATTTTTACTTAGCTTGACAAACTCTGTTTTGTAGTTGCTGGCAATGAGGATTGCTGATTTTTACTTAGCTTGACAAACTCTGTTTTGTAGTTAATTTAATATTAGATGTTCTTGTCACGCGAATCTGGCAAGGAGTAATATATAACTACTGTACTAGAAACATATAGATTTGAGAAAAAAATGTTCTTGCCATGTTCTGTTTTATTTTCAGATTTTGTCTATTTTTTGGATTTTAATTTCATAGCTTATCTGTGACACTATGTATGGTAGAACAAATGCGTTTAACAAAAAGCTAATTGTGGCCAAAGAGCAGACCGCAAGCGTACGTGCGCGGGGTAGGTCACTAGACGGGCATGTGCGGGCTGCCGCGACGTCCGCATAAATAAAGCGGCGTAATGCGGTCAGCCGCATGTGCCCGCGACATAACATGCGGCCTATGCGGCTGCGGGGCGGACGGCCGCTGACCGCCCCGCTTGCATATATAGCGACAACGTGCTCGTGCACCTCCCGCCGGGCCATGGCGCGCCTCCGCTTGGTGCCCTGCTCACGACGACCGTGCCACTCGCCCGCAACGGTGGGAGTCGGTTCCGTGCAATTGATTTGCTCGATCTAGAGGAGCAAGGGCAAAAATTGAAGACTGATACTTTTGCTGGGTCTTGATGCAAACACGGGCATGTTCATCTGGCTTATCAGCCACCAGCCAGTCAGCGGTATTTTTCTCTCAGAACAAATCAGTACAAGTCACCAGCCAGTCAGCGGTATTTTTCTCTCAAAACAAATTAGCACCAGTCACCAACCCAGCGAACAGGCTGGAAGGATTTACATATATGTTCTCGGTTAATTTGCTAAAAGTTTTGTGTTCACTTTGCAAAAGTGTTTTTCTTTTATCCTTTTTGTTGGTTGCATTTAAATAGCTAAAACTTTCATTTTGGGGAGTGAATTATGCCAAATTTTTGGAGATGGTAAGACAGACGCGGGTTCTACATGTTCTTAGGACTCTGCTTGTATGTAAATTCCCATGCATACAACTTTCTTCCCTTTTTATATTCCCTAAATACAGGAAAAAAGACTCGAATAGAAAAATAGAATCAGACTCAAGTTCTGAAGATCATTTTAAGATCCAAGAACTATTTTAATCATTTGTCATCATGAGGGTATAAAATTTACAAGAAGAGCATCTGATATGATTGAGGGAAAACGAGTTAGAAACTAGTACTCCTTGCATGAAAAGATTGAGGAATTTGATTCAACACGGCCCAAACGTGGAAGGTCGAGTTGCATCGGCAGATCGGCTCCCCTACAAGTCAAAATGCCCTCTCAAGCTAAATTCCCTTGGGATGAAAAGTACCCCATCATTAGCAAAATCACAGCCACCTGCCGTTGCATCAAAACACCCCTACGCTGAAAGCTGCCTCCATGACAGAAAAAAAAATCAAATTAGTAAAAAAAGTAGAATTAATTTTGAGAAATAAAAAGAGGTTAATAAACTCCCAAACAGAAGTTCTAGTCTGACAGAACAGAACGAACTCGTTCTTTCTTCTGTTAAGGAACTCATTTGACATGCAGATCCGTCTCAAAAACCAGCAGTACGAGAAGGCATGCGGCAAAAGAACAGCAACACTATCAGCAAGGCTAGAAGAATTCATCGGAGGACAAGTCCTGGATGATACCGTGCATGTATGTACCGGCCAGGACACCTCCCGGCTCGATCATTTCGTCGAGCAGCTTCACGAAACAAACATGACGACCTACTGGTCGCGTTGCAGCTTGCGGGCTACCTCGGAAGCGACGAAGGCGTCGATGCAGGCATAGCTGATCTGCTCGTCGCTGAGGCGTCGCGCGTCCCAGCGGCTCATGGTCACCCTCCGCGGCTTCGCGGGGTCGGCGCCCAAGAAGGCGCCCGCGATGGCGCGCAGCCCAGCCTGGCGCAGGCCCGCGCGGTCCATGTGTTCCGCCACGCGGGCCCGCAGGTCCACCGCGTTGGCCACCTCCAGGCCGTGGTCCGCTCTGAGCCGCCCCGCGTCCGCCGCCACGCCGACGCCGAAGAAGCGGATCGTGCGGTCGCCGAGGAACCGATCGAGGGCGGCGGGGAAGAAGTCGGCGTGGAGGAGCTGGAAGACGAGGCAGCGGCGGTCGACGCAGAGCTGCAGGGTGGCGGTGGGCTTCTTCGCGCTGCTGAAGCTTGGGCGCCACTCGACGTCGAGCCCCGCGATGACGTCGTAGCCGATGCCGCCGGGGCGGTACACTGAGAGGACCTCCGCGATCCAGCGCTCAACAGCCCTGCCGGAGGACGTGACGGTGGTGGTGATGACGTCTTGCCCGAAGGTCACGGTTTTCACCTCGGTCTCAGCCATTAGATTTAGATCCTTCGTCCTCAACTCCTCTACCGTCTGGTAGAGGCGGCGAACTTCGGAGCTAGCGTTGAAGTTGGAAAACACTACTCCGGGCCTGCAGCGGGTGACTCTGCTTTCGATAGTTAGGGCGTGTACAACTCAAAGACAGGGTTCGTCTCCAAAAATCTCGAATTTATCATCCAGACAAACACAAAGACAACTCATACAAAAATATTTGTGTATACCATTGTGTGATTATTTGGTACTATCAAGCATGAATAAGAGAAACATGATTATAATAATTTATAGAAACCATGAATATAATAATTAAAGTACAAAGGCTCGGTCACATTCACATGGAGCTTACTACGCAGTCACATGCAGATGCAGCACTATCATCACTTCACATTTCACATTTAGAGGTAGCACTATCATCTATTCACATTCAGGGAAAACAATCGACAATCAGAGGCAGCACTACCACGGTACCACCTGTTCACATTCAGGAAAAACACTCATTCATCAGCACTTTCACATTCAGGAAAAAACGACTCAACATTTAGGTAGCACTACTATCTGTTGAATTTAGCTTTGCAACATATTAATTCAGCATTGTATCATAACAGCACTGCTATTGAGGTAGCACTACTATCTTCCATTCAGGTAGGACGACAAAGCAGTAAGATAACAGCACTGCTATTGAGGTAGCACTACTATCTTCCATTCAGGTAGGACGACAAAGCAGTAAGATAACAGCACAGTTTCACAAACCAATTGACAGTACAAGATTTAGCTTTGCAACATATTAATTCAGCATTGTATCATACCAATTGACAGTTTATACACAGAACAATGCACATGCTCAACTACTGAAACTGATCACTGCATAATGCACATAATAGACCTGAAATTGAAGAGTGCGTCATTCATTGTTGTAGAACATGCAAATTACCAATCAGAGCTAGCATTAATACGACATCATGTCAAGACAGATTGTAAACAACTGTGGCAAAAAGGCTTAACAAAAGACAGCTTTCTTTAGATGCAACGCGTTTAGCAAGCATCAAGCGAAAAAAGAAAAAACTCGATAAAGTTAGCAAGAAGCAAATAAGCAGCGCACCGACTACAGTCCACAGATTCTAAAGCCATTGCTGCTCGTACTAAGCAGCTTTTGTGGAGAAAAGCAGCGGGGGAGCTGAGCAAGATCACTGCCCGTGACGTGTATGTTCAAATGCCGAAGCAATGGTGGAGGCGGGAGCGGGCGCGTTACCTTGCGGGGTGGCGGGGTATCTTCTTCGGTGCGGCTGCGGCCTCCTCCGCCGCGCCAGACGCGGAGGCCGTGCTTGCCGACCGCGCCGATGCGCCGCCGCGCCATGGGGAGCCGCGCAGGAGGACGTCGCGGAGAGAGCGCCACCACACGCGCGCCGCGGCGGAAGAATACATCGGGGGAGGGCGGTAGGGACACCAGGCGCGGGATCCGAGCGCGCCGTTGCCTCCGGGAGACGAGGGCGTACAGCGGCGGCGCGCTCGTCTGGTCCGCCTCAGAGCACGGGAGAAGCCCGTCGCCTCGCGAGCGGACGGGGCAGGGCCCGTTCCTATTTTCCGTCAGAGAAGATACGATGAATTTTCCGTCAGAGAAGATACGACGAATGTGACAAGTAAATAATACTCCCTTCATAAAACTGTCCCAATCATTTTATTTGACATTTGGGACAGTTTTGACAAAATTAAGGAATGTATGATTTGACACTTCTGGTCTTCATTCATAATCATCCTTGCTAGCTAGCTTCCTCCCAGCTGTGGGTTTGTCCGTCTGGCCCGCATGAGTATGGTAGCGAGAGTCAGGGGCAAGAAAGGAATTCAAGATCCGGATGTGAATACAGCGTCAAGTATTCTGAATTTTTTTATTTGTTTTGTTAGCGTTAAGTATAATGATATGGAGGGAGTATTTTTCACTATTTTTTTACTCAAAATAACAGGATCATGTAATGTGGAGCATCTCCAACACAAATCTTATGATTTGTCAATATAAAGATTTACCAAGTAAAAAATAATATATTTTTCAAGATTTTGTTATTTTTAATTTGTCAAACTATTTTTCCTCTCCTATACATTTGTCAAACTATCAGGAATCTTCTCTATTTTTTATTTTTTCCACCTTTCACCTGGTTTAGTACGTGTGAGAAACGCTGATGCCAAGCCAGAGTACAAGCGGTTATCTTTGCGCATGAGTGGTAGATTTTTTTTTCAAATTACCAAAAATTGCTAAGTCCTTTACCAAAAACTGTTGAAGAGGTGTTTTCAACAGGAGCAAAGCCAGAAAATGGAACCACCGAGGTCGGCACCATCGATTACTGGAGTCAAATGCATAGATGAACACTGATAAACATAATTTTACATTGGTTTTGATAAATTTCATCAGGGTCCGACGACCTCAGTGGCCTAAGACAGCTTTCCTCTGGTTTTCAACATTTTTGTCAAAAAAATCAAAGATGCTAACTCGATTTTGCAATTTGTTGAAGATGCTTTGCGCAAATTTGCATGGATGAATAGTATATTTGCAGTGTAAAAGTGTGTATTGGAGGTGTGTCGTTTGAGGTAAGATCTAACTTGATGTGATGAGTGAATAGTGTATTGGTAATGCAAATTTCCACATCTAAATAACCTTTTTGGTGGGTGGGGGTTCTCCACAACGGACACGAGAAAAAGACACGGATTGTCACGTGCTTAGAACTCTGCTTGTATGTAAATTCCCATGTACACAACCTTCCTATTTTATTCGCTAAATACACATAGGACCACCGCACTCGCACGCCTCTGTCTCCTTTCGTATTCTATATTTCTACATCTCCAACAACCCAAATGCTAGCCGGAGAGGCCTCTCGATTTAGTATTAGATCGAGAGCCCTCAAAAGATGGAAAGAAGTAGCAGCTAGAAAGAGAAAGAAGAGGAAAAGTAACAAATCCCACAAAAAAAGTAACTCTACCTTCTTCTGCCGTCTTCTCCAACTCCGACAGTTGGTGGGCGGGGCGGCCGACGGCGGGTCGCCATATGCCGCGGGCGGCGGTGGCCTTAGGGTTCAGGGGTTCGGGGTTAGGGTTTGGGGGTTCGGGGTTTGGGGGATCCTCCATGGTCACTGGACCTAGGGGGAGGTTCGGGGGGCGGCTGTCGGACCGGCGGTGGTCGTGGGGTGTGGGCGGAACGGCGGGCGGCGGCGGCGCCGCCCGCCGAGGTGGTGGAGGAGGCTGGTTGGGCCAGGGTTGGCAGCGGGGGTGGTGTTGGTGAGGAACCGGCGACGAGGAGCTCGGTGGAGGCGGATCCGGCGGCGAAAGCGCCGCCGGAGCGGGGGAGGGAAGGGTCGGTGGCGGGGGCAAGCGCGGGAGTGGTTAGGAAGGGCGGGGAAGGGGGCAGCGGCGGTTGGTGGGCGGACGGTCGGCGGTGAGGTCGTCGCCGACCACGGGTGGTGGTGGAGGCCGGCGGTGGCGGGGCGCGCGGCGAAGAGGAAGACGACGGCGAGATCCGGTCGGAGGAGGTGGGGAAGGAGAAGGCGAGTCGCGCGCGTCCGGAGGAAGACGACGTCCGCGAGGATAACGCCGAGTGGTGGATCCCACTCGGGATCTTTTGTGTGGGACGCGCCCGGGAGGGGGGGCTCTCGCGGTAAGACTGTATGGAGAGCCCTTTATTGCATGAAAAAAGAGGCTGCAAAGTTTCATGAGGGTATAAAATTTGGAAGAAGGGCATGTGTTATGATTGAGGGTAAACGAGATAGAAACTAATACTCCTTGCATGAAGATTGAAGGAATTGATGCAACAAGACCCAAACGTTGAAGGTCGAGCATTTTAGTTGCATCGACAGATCGGCTCCCCTACAAATCAAAATTCCCTCAATCTCCTCCAATTCCCCTCAATTTCGTTGGGATGAAAAGTACCCCATTATCGGTCCGTGTTGTTGCATCTTTCACAAATAGCAAATCACAGCCACCTGCCTTTGCATCAGAACACCCATACACTGAAAGCTCTATGACAGAAAAAAAGAATCAACTTAGTAGAAAAGTAGAAGAATACTTGTTGACACTCAAAATTGACAGCTAAGCCAGATCAGGCTGGACCAGGCGGTCAGATCGGGTTACCAAGCGGTCTGACCGCGGTCTCTGTAGCCGGTCTGGCAACAGGAGGTCAGACCTCGTCCCTAGGACGGTTTGACCGCCCTGGTCAAAGTCCTCAAAAGGCAATTTGGACTTCACCATTGGATAGTTCTCGTCGAGTAGATCAAGATGCATATGTAGAACGTCCGATTCGGACTTCGGACGAGGGAGATATGGCTTCGAGAAGACCTGCACGTCGGACACGCGGTCTAACTGCCCCTGGGACCCGGTTAGACCTGCCTACCCTGCCAAATCTGAGTTTGGAGTTGTATTTTGACACAAGATTTTTATAAACTTCGACTCCTACTGGGGCAAGACCTCCCCACCCTATATTTATGAAAGGCCACGGCCGATGGAGAGGAATACAATCGAATCAATCCATTACCTTTACTTTTTATCCTCAAACCTTTGCTTTTCCAACCTCCATGCTGCTCCTCTACTGATCTCCACGGTCATAGATGACGTCCTAAGGCTCGCTAGTCGACCTAGGGCACGCCGGCGACATCCTCACCCTGACGGGGTCCCTCCCGGGCGAGAGCTTCGACGGTCTTTGCTAGTTTGCTCGTAAACTAGTCGTTCTTCGTCACGTAAGTGTGTTGGTTATCCTTTGCTGGTTTGCTTGTAAACCTAACCGTCCTCCATCACGTAAGTGTGGTATTTATCTCCTCGAACGACCATCTTAAGCCAAAACCCTAGGAGGCAGTCTAACCGCCCTGTGCAACTTTTTCAACTTTTTGGTCTGTTTCATGACCCGCACGCTCTAGTGCTCTCGTGTGTTGACCATAAAAAGTGTCAACACATTTTGGCGACTCCGCTAGGGAGAAAAATCTGGTTGCTCAAACCGTTCTATCGATCCCTAACTTTTTACTAAATTGATCTATTATCTTGATTCGCCGTTGTATTTGAATCTGGTCTCTTAGGACCGATTGCATCTATAATTGTGACTTTGCATCAGGCTGCTCAAGCTGTTTGCATTGTGTTTTGCTTGCTGCTACATATTGAAAATTAGAAGAGAAGCAAAATTTGGGTCATTGATTGCTTGGATTATCAACGGTATCTGGATTTATCTATTTCAAGATCTGAGGTATCAAGACTTATTATGGTGGGCTATTCATATACTTCACATCAGTCCTACTACGACGAGTCCAAGGTACAATTTGCAAATACATTACCTATGTCTAATGTTAATAGTTATTTTGCAAGTACCATAAATCCTTATATTGATGTTACTAGATTTGATACTAGTAGGCATATTGCATCGGCTAGTAATTATTCAGATGGTTTTAATTATGCAAATTATAATTCTGAATTTAATATGCAAAAGCCATTGTCAAATATGCATGCTTTGAATTTTAACGATACTAGCAACGTACAACATTACCCACACACACCGGCTGTGCAACAAGTTCAAGAGTCGGTTAACATGTATCAAGGCCAAACTAACATGGTGAGTTCGGCCAATTCTTATGGAACACCACATGCTAGCAATTCTAAAAATTTTTAGCAAGGTGTTTCATCTATTTATTCATCGGCTGTAAATTCACAATATGTGATTACATCACAAAGCAGGCCGATGAATGAGAAAATTGGCTATGCTAATTCTAGCTATATGTCCAGTTATTCTCAACCATCATATGCTTCACAAATCACTAATGGAGTGGAGGTTGCACCTACCTTCTCACCATCACTTGCAAATGCTAATAATCATGATTTGGCTCCAAATGTTTCTTATAACTCTAGCCAAATTAATGAAAATTCAGCAAGGACAGATGCACCTCTTGAGGTTGGTTCTAATGCTTGGTATGCTGAAATTGCTAGCATTAAAGCAGACATGGCTGCATTGATAAAAGGGAGATCTGATCTTCATAAGCTTGTTGCCTTGTCACATGATAGTGAAAAGAAAAACGATTCAGATTTGAGTAACAGTTCGGTTATTATGACAACTGAACCAAATAGTATACATTCTGAATCTGTTATGTCAAAAGAGTCAAGCTTAGCTGTAGAGGAGCGTGTTAATCAAAAGAAAACAACCATGCTTGATTTTTCTAAAGCCGAAGGTGTCGTGCACTTTTCTAGTGATTATCATGCTACTAAGCGACAAGTTCAGGCTAAGAAAAGTTTGGAACTTCAAAGCATTGAAGAACAAGACAAAGAAGGCGAGAAGGAAACATTAGCATGTCGACATGAGGTGATTTCCAGCAAACCTGGAAGACCCGGTCTAACCGGCCCTATGACCCGGTCTGACCGGCCTGAACAAAGTGTGACTGTTGGCTGCCATCTGGAGGAGAAATACGACATAATCCACATCAAGGTTCCTCGCCTCTCCAATTTATTTGATAAGGTATGTTTTACAAGTAATTCCCAACCAGATCGTGTATTTTCAGTTAATTCATTTATTAGTGATTCTATCATAAATAATTCTAGAAGATCGATTGAGGATGGTAATTTACTTGTTAGCAACAGTATACCTTCAGATTCTATCAGCCAATGCATTGTAAAAATTAAAAAGGCTGATCATAAAAATACTTTGACATTTAAATTTTCTACATCATCATTGTCAAAGTTTTTCTCTTCATGGTGTACTTATGGATATTCTGGACTTAAAAGTAAGAGATCAAAACCGAGAGCTATTGTGAAGTCCGATGCTGATATAGCAACCAACTCTAAAGCATCGGGTATGAGAAGTGCAAAGAAAGGTATAGCCGAATGGGTCGATGAGAAATCTGAACCGTTCGTTTGCTTGGCCTTAAAGCCTTCTCCACAAAAGCATCGGTTGAAGAAAATTAAGTATACCTTTGATTTAACTTTGTGTGGTGATTTGTTTGACATCTTGCTAGAAAATAAATTCATTAAATTCTCTGATCACAAAGTTAGTTCTTTACCTCTTGAGATAGGAGATAAAAAATATTGCAAGTGGCATAACTCATTTGATCATAATACTAGTGATTGCAATACTTTTCGCCAATTTATACAATCGGCTATTAATACTGGACGATTGAGATTTTCTCAAACACAAGAGGATGACCAGTTGTCTATAATTGGTTTTGATGGCAATAGATCATTAAATCGGCTAGCATCAGCCGGTTTATCCGATGATTTAAATTTAGTTGCCAAAGACGAAGATTCAAAGCTCCCAAGTGATGAGAAGGACATCGTTCATGACTTGCAAGATCAAGCAATTATTGAGGACGATGAGCCTATCAAAATCTCAGAAGTTACTGGGGGGCAAATGGATTTTTCTCCATCAAACCAAGAACCTGTTGTTGCCGTTGTGCTGGGACAGGCGGTCAGACTGCCCAGGCAAGGAGGTCTAACCGGGTTGGAGCAACAGGTCAAACCGGTTGGTTCAGGTCTGAAAATTCCAAAAATCTTGAGACCTGAGTGTCCTACAGCTAATGAAGGTAGAGATCATGTCAAGCACCATGGTAAAAAGCCAAAGCTCACTTTTGATGAACTTCTGGCTAAGTATCAAAAGGAGAATGAGGCCAAGCATGCTAATCGGTCAAATGGTGTTAAGTCATCAAAATTGCCTCCTAAACATAATTATGAGAACTGGAATCGGCAAAGAAAGGGTTTTCGATCAGCAGCGTCATATTCTCCTTTTGAGCCATCAATGCCGGTTTCATATGCTCCATATCCCACTAATGTTCATCCTTTCTCATCATGGGAGTGGAGTGATTCATGGGCCCATACTCCTTCAAATTTTAGACCATATCATGTTGAGTATGCAGCTCCAAGACGACCATCATGTGCAAGGCGGCCATATTTCAAAAATGACCATTTTGAGCATAAAGATCGGTCTAGAGTTCAAAATAAGAAAAAGGTTGTCAAGCAAGTTTACCGAGTAAAAAGAGATGGCCGGAAAGATAAAAATTAAGATCTGAATTTAGTTAATGGAAAGCCGATTAATGTGTCAAGCACTTCGGTTACTAATGGCAAAGGAAAGGAAAACTGAACCATCGATCTTCCAGGTGACAAATCTGAACAAAAGCAATTGAAGAGATCGAAGAACAAGAAAAGAGCACCGCTGTCCAAAACCAGAACAAAGTCAAGTCCTACACTTGGTTTTTCGAGTTGGCAGAAAAAGGAGCTACAAAGGTTTAGTGCTCAAGAGTTGAAAAGGAGAGGCATGACATGGGTTCCTAAAGGAAGCATTCAAGGCAAGGGTGATGATCAAGCAAAAGGTGTGGCACATTTTAGGGAGAAGAAGAGATATGAAAGACGGCCTTCAAAACTAAGGTTTGCACCAAATCATCAAAATTATTGGTCATTTCCTAACTCATTTACTTCACAAATGTCACATATGCCTATGTTTTGGAATTCATCTTTAAGTATGCTTGATTATCCCTCATACTCTTATTTTGGTCTTTGGGTTCCACATGGATCATCTTTATATCATAGAGGGTCATCACCATATTGCTATGCATATTAATCAATAACAGTAGCCGAAATATTTAGTTCCTAGAGATAATTTTAATTTCTGAATTTACATATCTCTACCCTTCTATTTCGGTTGTGCATACTCTTGTGGATGGATTAATTATGGATGATATTGAATTATCGTTCTTGACAACATACATGGCCGATGAGTCTCTTTAATCATCGTCCTAAAGTGATGGCTTCCCGATGGAGGTTTCTTATGATCTTTTTGGTGCCTTAAGTGCTCGGGGGGCAAGGTATTAATAAGTGAATAATTTGCTACCATGGAGTTTCTATTTACTAGATCGGCTTAGAAAATTTCTCATGACATTGGTGATGTCTTTATTTCACTAAGTGATGGTGTTTTGAGATTTTAGCCATTTGGAGTAATTAGTCTCAATAAGCAAGCCGAATATGAAAGTTTTCTGTTCAGGCTAAAATTTTTTGATCCATGGTTGCAAAATCATACAGATACATTTAGGTGATTTATCGCTGAAGGTGCATCGAGTATTTATCTTTGAATAAGTCACTATATATGTGTATTCTTGATAGATGTTTAGATGATCATCTCAATTTTATTGTGCATAATTTCACTAAGCATCAAAATTCAGGATTGTCACTCTGCAATTGTAAACGTCAGGTGACTATGTTCAAAAGACATTCTCATAAGAAGAGATGATGTGTAGCAATGTCAGAGGGCACATCTCGGATAGGCCGGTCTGACCGCGTGCAACCGATCTGACCGCCATAGGAACCGGTTTGACCGGTATAGCTACGATTTTGGCTTTGAAGTTTTTAGACTTGAATAGGCCAAGATTATTAGTGCTGAAGTTTATTGTCATATATTTGCATAATTTAAGATACATCAAAAGACAAGCAAGAGGGGTTCAAGAATAATCTGGTTATTGCCAATTCCAAGGTAATTGTATCATATTCATCTTTTAGAGGCTGATTACTCACCTTACTTTGCTTATGATTAAAATTAAATATGGATACCATACTGAATTTTTCTATCCTTCTCTTTTGTCAAATTGAGAAGTGTTGCAATGACCAATTGACATAATAGTAATTTGGTCGCTTTAAGCATCCATAAAAACTTTCAAATGCGAAATGAGTTTGAATTAATATTTCAATAACCCACAACCGAGCTAGTGTGTGCTCAGGTTTATCTCATTCACACAATATGCATAAACAGCAGCAACAAGTTGCATTCTTCATATCGCACAAATTCTAGTAATATGGCCGATAGATTCTATCGTCCTTGAAAAGTAAAACTTGTTTGCTATTCTTGTGCTTAACATTGTTCCTGTGTAGTTTTGGTGCTGATAAGTATTTCTTAGTACACAAGCTTTACTGAGAAACAGGGGGACATATGTTGATACTCAAAATTGGCAGCTAAGCCAGATCAGGCTGAACCAGGCGGTCAGACCGGGTTACCAAGCGGTCTGACCGCAGTCCCTGTAGCCGGTCTGGCAACAGGAGGTCAGACCTCGTCCCTAGGGCGGTTTGACCGCCCTGGTCAAAGTCCTCAAAAGGCAATTTGGACTTGACCATTGGATAGTTCTCGTCGAGTAGATCAAGATGCATATGTAGAACGTCCGATTCGGACTTCGGATGAGAGAGATATGGCTTCGAGAAGACCTATACGTCGGACACGCGGTCTAACCGCCCCTGGGATCCGGTTAGACCGGCCTACCCTGCCAAATCCGAGTAAGGAGGGTTGTATTTTGACACAAAATTTGTATAAACTTCGACTCTTACTGGGACAAGACGTCCCCACCCTATATTTATGAAGGGTCATGTTCGATTGAGAGGAATACAATCGAATCAATCTATTACCTTTACTTTTTATCCTCAAACCCTAGCTTTTCCAACCTCAATGCTGCTCCTCTACTGATCTCCACGGTCATAGATGACATTCTAAGGATCGCTGGTCGACCTAGGGCACGCCGGTGACGTCCTCACCCTGACGGGGTCCCTCCCGGGCGAGAGTTTCGACGGTCTTTGCTAGTTTGCTCGTAAACTAGTCGTTCTTCGTCACGTAAGTGCGTTGGTTATCCTTTGCTGGTTTGCTCGTAAACCTAGCGGTCCTCCATCACGTAAGTGTGGTATTTATCTTCCCGAACGACCATCTTAAGCCAAAACCCTAGGAGGCGGTCTAACCGCGTTGCTAGGACAGTCTAACCGCCCTGTGCAACTTTTTCAGCTCTTTGGTCTGTTCGTGATCCGCACGCTCTAGTGCTCTCGTGTGTTGACCATAAAAACGTCAACAATACTAGACCGCTTTGACTGGTTAAAATTGTTAACTTGGTTGCATTTTGAGAAATAAACAGAGGTTAATGAACTCCCAAACAGAAGTTATAGTCTGACAGAACAGCCTCTTCCCCCGTTCTCTCTTCAGTTAAGGAACTCATTTTGACATGCATATCCGTCTCAAAAACCAGCAGTACGAGAAGGCATGCAGCAAAAGAACAGCAAGACTAGAAGAGTTCATCGGAGGACGAGTCACCCTGCACGAGAAAAACCGGGATGTGCGCGCGCGTGACACCGGAACAGCAGGTCCCGAAACCTGCTCGGACTCGGAGCTCAGCTGCTCAGGATAGCTGCCGACTCGGACTCTCCCGCTCCCTGCCCTTCATAAAAGGAAGAAGCGCCACGAGCAGAACCATCGTCAAACCATCATCGTCTCTCATCCAATGATCCATCGAGCCTAGTTTGCAGAGACACAGACGACGCGCAAGCCCCTCTCCTCGCCGCGATGAGGAAGCCGAGCACGTTCGCCTACGACACCGACGTCGTCATGGACGACGGCACCACGATCCACACCACCGTCACCAACTCCGGCGACGCCGTGAAGCGCTTCCTCAAAGAGGTCTACAAGTACGGCCAGCGCCTCGTCGTCGGTCTCGACACCGAGTGGCGGACCATCCACCACAGGGACGGGCACGAAACGCACCGGATGGCCGTCCTGCAGCTCTGCGTCGGCTACCGCTGCCTCGTGTTCCAGATCGTCCGCGCCGACTACGTCCCGGCCGTTCTGCGTGCCTTCCTCGCCTGCCCGGACCACAGCTTCGTCGGCTGCAAGCTCCTGCTGGCCAACGCGGTGGACCTGAGGTACGTCGCGGCGGAGGTGCTCTCCCGGCCGGAGCTCAAGTACTTGGGGCTCAAGGCCCTGACACGCGAGGTGATGGGCGTGGACATCGACAAGCCCATTGAGGTGACGACGAGCAGGTGGGGCCAGCCCCTGTCGATGAAGCAGGTCCGATACGCCTGCATCGACGCCTTTGTGTCTTACGAGATTGGCCGGCTGCTGTTGGTCGCCGCTCAGCGCGCGGGAGATGCCGCGGCGACCGGCCCAACATTCTTGCAGTTGAAGTCCTTCGAATTGCCGTAAAACATAGTACTAAGCTTTAATGCGTTTTTTGCCCGTCCCCTGTTGTTTTCGCTAGATTCAGCCGGCACAGTATTTCAGTATTTGCGATAATGAATTAATGATCGTTTCACTGACAGTGTCTAAAGTGGTTGTTTGGATCTGTACTTGTACTTGATGAATGAATGAATCTCGCACGTCTTCAAATTATACTTCACATATATTTGTAAAAGCATGCACCTAATGCAACTAAAAAGGCTCCACCCTTCTGAATTAAGGAGCTTGCTCAATCAATTTTCAGTTCACCCAAGAATGGATCTTCATATGGGCAACTATTATTTCTCATTCACTAATCCTTCCTTATATATGCTTCTCACTCTCGTTTTGGTCGTCTTCTTTATGTTGTTGCGCAAAAGGGAGGGGGGAAGTCAGTGCCAAACAGCTACAAAATGGTATAAGCCTGAGCTGCTGAGAACATTTAAAATGTGAGTAAAATTCACCAGCGGTACATCAACTTGGCACCGAGTGTCATCTAGGTCCCTCTACTTCCAAAATGCTCGTACAGGTACAACATCTAGGCCTAGCCTTCAACACGCGTCCAAACGGACCCCAGACCAGACCCGCGAGCAGACGTGGGCACGCCACGCTGGACTACACGTGCCCGGGAGGCGTGAACTTTTGCACATACCCCCTCTAGTACATACACGTATACATTGAATCTTCCAGATGCCGGATGGATATTACATCTCTATCCCCAGTCCTTTTCCCGTCCCTCATCGGCCGTCCACCGGAGCTGGCAATCCTGCCGCCGCCGAGCTGCGCTGCATGTGCGCAGCACGCCGCCATGGCCCTACTCGCCGCGCGCCGTGATGCTACACGTGTGTTGCTCTCCGTCGTGGCGCTGCTCGCCGCCGTGGCGCTCGTGATGGTCCTGGCCGCGACACGAGCCAACCAGACGACGGCGGTGGTGGATCCCGACGGCTTGGCAGGGGCGGCGCAGCGAGCAAGGGAGCGTTGTGGGGCAGCAATAGCAGCAACAAATCGCACCTCTACTAGCGCACGCAGATAGCTAAGCAACAAATCGTACAGCTCTGTTCTATTGCACGTAGGAGCAGTAGATAGCTTGCAAGGGAAATCTCTGGGGAAAGCTCGTGTGTACATGTTCTGGTTTTCAGCTAGCTATAGTACAGGACGCCGGCCTAATCCATCTGAGTTGTTGATAGAAATCACCAAGAAAGATTGACATGTTCATGCCGAAAGGGAACAAGAAGCAGACAAGAACAGAGGAGGAACAGGAAGCACCAAACAAGATTGACATGTAGATAGAAATTTCTAGGACAATTATTGGTGAAATTGCTTACATCAATCAAAGATAATGGCACGCAAAGCATTTTCATATTGCAAAATCCAAGTACTGACAGTGGTAGCATCCAACATTGTTTTGGTGCTAACTTATTACATATCACTTCAAAAGAGCAAAAGAGTTCAAATTAATTCAATGCAGATGGTTTTGCCTTCTTTGCAGCTTCTCCATTCTTCTTTGCAGGTGCAGCCTTCCTCTTCTTTGCAGCAGCTTTGCCTTGTTTTGTTGCAGTTGTCAAAGGTACAGGCCTCTCAACTGGTATATTAGAGATGATGAAGCTAGAGTCTGGAAGTGGGCGTGGAGGCTGAGACAAAGATGTTGATTGTGATCCCTGGTGACATTTAGTTGTCATTGTAGAGCTAAACAACACAATCGACATTACCATCTAGATTTTAGGAAGACACAGATCAAGAGCTTACTTGTTCCATCATTTGAAGAAGCATCGTGGAACTAAGATGTGACATCATATGGGAGTATGCTGGTGATGAAAATTGTTGTGACATCATGACAGAACTTGGAACAGGAGCATTTTGAGAAAACCGCTGGGAAGTTGGAAGATCCTACATTAAACATGCATGAGGTAAAAGCATTTCTGGAGCTATTCTTGAAGGAGTCAAATTCCAATCTTTCTGTACTGTTCTTGCAAAGTTTGATATACTCATCTTGTCATTGGCTCTAAATGAATCCAAGTACTTTTCAGCCAACCAATTTGCAGTACACCTCTTTAGAACCCACTCCTTTTGACAATTATGTCGTCCAACATATGTCTTGATCGTGATTGCCCTGACTCTACTATCATGTGATGCATAGAGTGCCCAAGGACAACCATCTGCACAGTGAGCCCTGATCCTTTTCCTCTCATTTCTTGGCATTTTTATCTCAACTCTGTTTTTCATACTATACTCTGTAATAGTATATCTCAGTTGCTCTATTGTCTCAAAAACCATTCCGACCTTGAAAATAGGGTCACTGAAGTCTTCTTGCCTGAAAGAACTGAACTTTATGTTGACATGTGCATCTCTGTCTTCATTAGGTAATAGCAACTCCTCCTCGTCATCAGTAGATAACTCTTCTATCATAGCAGCTCTATCCACCTTCAGCCTACATCCCTTGGCCTTCTTCACATTTCCAGTTTTCTTTGTACTACCTATTCCTTCATCCACCACATCCTGATCCACGTGATCCACAAATAGATCATCGTCACCATCATCAAGTTCATTTTCACTGTCTCAGATATCTGAATCTTCACTACCTTCATTGTCACTGCCAGATTCTACAACCGAATTATTGCTTTGCTCCTTTGCGGGGCTTAGATTCTTATAAAAGTTTGGTAGCTTCTCTTTCTTCTCCCGGTACTGCACCTTCACAGGGCTCACCACCTTTGGAAGCTGTGTAATTGGGTTCGATACGATATCATCCCAAGGAGCGCTATTATCAGTATCACCATGATCAAAATAGACAACCAAGTTCTTAATCCTACCAACAACTGAACACATGGCATTGGTGTCTGCATCGCCATGTATGACTCTCAGTCCATCAGCTAACTCCTTCCCTGGTAGCATCCAATAATACTTCAAATTTGGTGTCTTTGGGTATTGCAGCTCCATGAGCATGTCATCGAGCCACAATGTCGACCAAGTATCAACTTCGCAGTGATCATACCAACTAACTTTTCCATCTACATAACTCCTCAAGTGCCCAAAACCAACAAAGGATCCACCATGGTGAACCTGAACTGTGAACTCGTCTAGATTGTCACCTAGGATCAAGAACAAACCAATGGAAACAACAAATTAAACCAAAATTAAACTTGCATTTGACACCAAACAAAACCCCAATAAAGCCCCAACAGTACCATAAATCCCATCAAGATTACCCTAAATTAGACAATTCCAATCCCAACACTTGATTATTCTAACAGACGAATGCACTAATCCTACCAATTGATCACTGATTCCATGAGTCTGGGTCAGATTCTCACCATACGATGGCGCATGGTCGACCTTCCTCCGTAGTGTCGGAGCCATCGTCGGCCACCGCTGCGGCGGACAGCTACGCTGCCTCCGTCGTGGTTCGTCTTCGTCCCGTGTCGTACTACGAACTAGTACAGTTCGCCGGCAACTGCCTCCGTCTCGATTGCCTCGGAGGCGGGAGAGGTGGAGGCGGGGCGAAGGCGACGCGAATGGCGGCAGTGCGGGGAGGATCGATGGGGGCTGGGGTTTCCTGAAAAACACTCACCTGAGTCCAGCGTGGCGTGCCACGTCTGCTCGCGGGTTTGGCCGGGGGCCCATTTGGACGCGTGTTGAAGTCTTGGGCTAGATGTTGTATCTGAATGGGCATTTTGAAAGTAGAGGGACCTGGATGACACTCGTTGTCAAGATGATGTACCGCTGGTGAATTTTACTCTTAAAATGTTGAGTCATATCCAATTTTAGAAGCATGAAATGATACATTATCATTATTTTGCACCAACAAATACAATAGAGTAAAGTGATTCATCCGGATATAAAGATGTTGAGTAGAAACTTCTAATGGAAATAAGCGACTTTCAAGCAATGGTTTGTACAAAAGGATAAATGGAGAATTTCAGATCACTAATGTGACATACTATATATAGTTTTTTTCCGAAATAAAAGGAGAGAAGTCCATGGCGTACCCTGTGTCGGTGGTGAGGTCTGTCTGGCCTTTGTTTGTGGGCTGAAGCAAAAGTGCATGATAACGTGTTGAAGAATGAAAAGTGAAAAGGAATGGAATGAATGATTCATCGATTGTGAGGGAACCCCTGTCCTCACCCTTTCGGAAGGAGAGGATGTCTCTCTGATTAGTAACTGCCAATTACATTGTTAACCATGTGCTAATCACAAGTTTATCTAGATTACATAATTAGTGTAATTGATCACTAATTCTTGATTCACAACAGATACATTACAATTTCAGACTTTGGGCACCGAAGAAACAAAAACTTGTCTTTTTTGAATTTAGTTGGTCCCGCACCTCCGCTTCTTACCTGTGATTAAAAGCTACGCGCAGAACTATGTGATGACAAACGACTCAAACCAAATATTCCCTCTGTTTCAAATTATACGTCATTTTGAATTTTCTAAATTCTAAATATTATTATACGCCTAGACATAGAATATATCTAAGTGCATAATAAAATCTATAAATTTAAAAAAGTTAAAATGACCTGTAATTTAAAACGGAGGAAATAGTAGCGTAGGCTCGGATGCAGATTATTCAGATCATTCGGAACACTACTACATACCCATCCGGCAAAGCAAAATAGCCTGTAGCATATCATTTAGCAAGTTTGGAGGGGGTAGGGGTGTTGGATTGGTGGACAGGATTGGACATTGGTGTGGGTTTGGTTTGTCTGGATTTGAGATCATTAGCAGCATCGTAATCAACACAAACTTTTGCTTGCTTAAAAGTCTAAAGCAAACAACAAACAAGGAACGAACACACATCGCATGAGTTAATTCACGCACCATCTCAGCCACCAACTGTTTTTCTTGAAACAATCAGTAGCAGAGCTAGTAATTGCATTACTCCAATACAACCAACGAAAAGAAAAACACCACTGGCCTGATTAAAACCACATAAACCCCTAAATCCATGGCTTACAGGAAATTAAAATGTAGCAATAACCATGTCTCAGTGCACCAAGACAAACTTTTTTCGGATGCAAACCTTAAGAACTAACTGGAATTTGCGGTCGTTGCGCCAGGCGCCACGGTTCGGTCAGCAATCGCCCTCGAGCAGCTTCACGAGACACACCTGAAGATCTGATCGTAGTGTTGCAGCTTGCGGGCGACCTCGGAAGAAACGAAGGCGTCGATGCAAGCATAGCCGATTTGCTTGTCGCTGAGGCGGCGCGCGTCCCAGCGGCTCATGGTCACCCTCCGCGGCTTCACGGGGTCGGCGCCCAAGAAGGCGCCGGCGATGGCGCGTAGCCCGGCCTGGCGCAGGTCCGGGCGGTCCATGTGCTCCGCTACGCGGACCCGAAGGTCCACCGCGTTGGCCACCTCTAGGCCGTGGTCGGCTCTGAGTCGCTCCGCGTCCGCCGCCACGCCGACGCCGAAGAAGCGGATCGTGCGGTCGCCGAGGAACCGGACGAGGGCGGCGGGGAAGTAGTCGGCGTGGAGGAGCTGGAAGATGAGGCAGCGGCGGTCGACGCAGAGCTGCAGGGTGGCGGCAGGGTTCTGCGCGCTGCGGAAGCTGGGGCGCCACTCGACGTCGAGCCCCACGACGAGGTCGTAGCGACTAGCGAGTGCCGCCGGGGCGGTGCACTGAGAGGACCTCCGTGATCCAGCGATCAACGGCGCTGCCGGAGGACGTGATGGTGGTGGTGATGACGTCTTGCCCGAAGGTCACGGCCTTCACCTCGGTCTCGGCCATTATTGGATCCCTCGCTCGTCCGACTCCTCGTCCGTCTGGTTGCGGCGGCGAACTTCGGCGCTAGCGCTACTTTGGAGTTTGGAAAAACACGAGTCCGGGCCTGCGGCGGGTGAGGAGGATATATAAAAGGAGCGTGGCGTCAAAAAAGGGTAAATGTTTTTCCATTTTGATGCGAAATCTTGTGAGAGTATACACCGTTTACAGCATCTTCAAGAGTTTGCTAAATTTTAGTCGGCAAATCTTGTGTTTTGCCAACTTCTAAAAAGATATGCTAAGTAAAAAAAGAGCTCGTTTCCAACAATTTGACATAATTCACTTGCTAAATCCAGATCTAACTTGTATCAGGAACCTTAAGAGAGAAACAAAATTATGTTTATGTCCTCCACCTCTTTAAAACTTATATCAGGAACTCTTCTTCATTCTTTATTTCTTTTTTCGCCCTCCCACCTGGCTTTGCGCAGCGGATGGCAACGGCGTCGCCGCGCGGATATATGCGCGTGGGGAGGAGAATTTTGCCAAGTTTCTATTTTTGCCAAGTTGGTTTGCCAAACTGTTGGAGACCAATTTTTCTTGTTTTGCTAAAATTAGATGAATGACAAGTTGGTTTACCAAACTGTTGGAGATGCTTAGTTCTGTGAAATTTTGGTGAAAGTAGTGAAATTTTTGCATTGAGAAGTGTATTTTGTGAGAGGTGACACGGTCAGCGATGCGAAAATTTTGGGGACTTTTGGGAAACTAAACAACATGTGTAAATTCCCATGCGTACGGCTTTCTTTCCTATCCTTTCATATTCTATTATCTCCAACAATTTTTTCCCTTTCAGATTTATAACAACAGCTCCAACAGTTTTCCATCTCATATTGATATTCTTTTTTTTTTGCAAAAGCAGAAAAAATTTTCTCGTTTTCCATCTTAGGTTGTCATTTATCCAAATTGAGAAAAAGAGCTTCCGCACACTGATATATGCGCGCACTGATCCGCTGTGCATCCGTCATAACAGAAGAGGTGGAAGGGTATAAAAATAATTTTGTTTTTATCTCAGGTTTCATGATGTAAGTTTTCAAGAGGTGGAATTACATAAACATAATTTTGTTTCTCTCTCAAGTTCCTGATATAAGGTAGATCTGAAGTTTGGCAAGTGAATTATGCCAAGCTGTTAGAGATGATTTTTTTTACTTGACATATCTTTTTAGAAGTTGGCAAAACACATGATTTGTCAAGTAAAATTTAGCAAATTCTTAGAGATGAGCATCTCCTCCAGTTTACCAAATCAAGTTGGCATTCTTAATTTTGACAAAAACACTGAAAATACCCCTTTAATAGTATATGGAAAACGAGGCTGCTTAAAGAAAGTTGAAGGTGCGGGAACATGATCAGCCTCAGAGAACGCGAGCACCATCCTGAATCGTCATGACGCGCTGCTTGATCTTCACCTTCCAAGCCTGTTAACTCGAGCTCTTTTCTTTTTTTATCTGCACTTTGATTAAGTATCTCAGTTTGCCAAATCCGGTTGGGATCCTAGACTTTTTTTTTTGCAAAAATGCTGAAAACATCCCTCTAATAATTTGGCAAAGAACTTGGCAATTTGTGGTAACTTGAGAAAAACATACCTCCAGCGCGCAAAGATACGCGCGCATACTCGGTTTGTCATCGGCGTTTCTCCCGTGCGCGAAGGTTGGAGGGTGGAAAAAGAAATAAAGAATAGAGAAGGATTCCTGATGTAAATGTATAAGAGAGAAAGAATAGTTTGACAAGTTAAAAATAACAAACTCTTAGAGATGTATTCTTCTTTAGCTTGACAAATCTTTTAGAAGTTGGCAAATCACAATATTTGCCAAGTTAAAATTAACAAACTCTCGAAGCTGAGTTCAATTATTTAAGATGAAAGTTATTATCCACTAATTTCAGTAGAGAAGCGACCTTTGATCCAACCTTTTTGTCCTGGTTCAACTTTGGAGTCAGGACAAAAGGGTTTGGAGCGACATGGTCTCTAAAGACCATTGCCCCCTAACCACCCGAGACTAAATGTCTGGCCTCCAACTGCTCTCTGGCCGCAATTATTGACACCGGCCTTTAGTCCCGGGTGGGACCTTACCACCCGGGACTAAAGCTTTTGTCTCGGGTGGTGTTACCACCCGAGACTAAGGGCTTCACTTTAGTCCAGGGTGATTTTACCACCCGGGATTAAAGCCCCCACCCTACAAAATCCAGCGCTCTCCTTCTTCTTCCTCTGCCGCCCGAGCTATTTTTCATCCAAGAGAGCTCAAGCTCCTCTCCATGGTACCTCTCTCCTAGGGAGGTGCTGCCAAATTTTTTCTTTATCAATTTGTGAAGATTTCTCTCCTCCAAAGTGTTGTTAAGGTTAGATTCTTCATTCTCCTTTCATTTGTTGTGATTAAATTTTGTTTTATGGTTTAGAGAATGAGAAAATAGAAATTTTAATTTCTAGTTACGAGGAGCTAAGAGATGACGTTTTTTATATAATTTATATTTAGAAACAAGTAGTTAGCTAGACACTAGCATTGTTTCTTCTTTCACATAATTTTTAAGCACCCTCTTATTTTCTTGTTTTTGATATAGATAAAATTGAATTTTACTTTTGGATATAATGGGAGATGCAATTAATTTTACATTTAGCTAAATTTATTAGAAATTATTTTATTTAAAATGTGGTCATTGCCAAACAAAAATGTACTACCTACTTATTTTGTTTTATCTTTTAGAGATAAAGAAAATAGAAATTTTATTTCATTCATTTTTATTAAGTATTTTTTGTTTTTATATAGAATAAATTTAAGCATTCTCTTATTTTTTTTCTTTTTTTCATATACAACTGCTTGGTTCTCTACCAGTGGCCCTACATCCTATCTAACTACAGTACTACATCACCGATGAGGTGGGGTTGTAGCTCGGTGATGTAGGACTGTAAGTGGGAGAGACAGGTGCGTGTAAATGATGGTGAGGTGAGGCTGTAGTTCCTAGATGATCAAGGTCATCTTACCGAGGTGTGTTTATTAGAAGTTAGTTTATAAAAAATATGGTAATTAAAATGTACTACCTAGTTTTATTGTTTTATGGTTTAGAGATAGAAAATAATAATAATTTTATTTCTAGGTAGGTAGGAGGAGCTAGGAGTTTAATTTTTTTATATACTTAAGATTTAGAACAAGTAATGTATCTTCTAAGAAATTCGTGTTTATCGTAGAAATTTGTGTTTATTTTAGAAATTCATAGAAATTTTATAAAAATATCATGTATACTTAGAAATTCATTGAAAATCTTGTTTATTCATAGAAAGTTTTGTTTATTCGAGAAATTCTTAGAAATTTGTGTATCTTCTAAGAAATTTGTGTTTATTCATAAATTTTTTTGTTTATTCATAGAAAATCTTGTTTATTTATTGAAATTCTTGTTTATTCATAGAATCTTGTTTATTCATAGAAATTCTAGTTTATTCATAGTTCTCAGAAATGTATGTTTATTCATAGAAATTCGTGTTATGAATCCGGATAACATTGTGGATTATGAGAGGATTATGGAGAATCTTATTGTTGGTGGTTCAAATAATGTTCTTCCAACCTACACCGACGAGGAGCATAGCTAGGCGGATGGGTTCCTCAACATAACCTAGGAAGGGCTGCCAATATATGCTCTTCTCGGACATGGAGAATCACCAACTCGGTATCCAAACTTCGTACCTAGATGGCGCTTTGAGCTAGGGCAACCTTTTGTCAGGTCAGAGTTGGTGAACAAGCTCCCTACTAAGATGTGCGGATTTCATGAATGGTACATGGCAAAGTCTAAGAAAGGCCCGGAGATGATTGTATGCTTGTTAGACCGGAAGATTTTGCTGGTGAAGGCGAGAAGGTGGTCTGGATGTGATTCAGTGATGTTTATGAAATTTACCATCTAGACGCCCTGAATACCGATCTTGTCATCGCCTGGTGTCTGTAAGTGATGTATTTCATATGTTTATTAATAAAATAATGCATCTACTAATTAACTTTATCTTTCATTTTCTGTACCCTGGAACTTACTGAGATGCGAAGGAAGGGTTATGATAGAATAAGTTTCATGGACCCAGCGTTAGTATGTCAAGATGAGGTAAAGAATCAACCAAGCACAACAATCGCCACAATCCATAGGACGTTGAATCGGCTACATTTCAAGGATTGCATACTACTACCTTACAACTTCGAGTATGTGTGATTACCATCTTATTAAGAATTTGCATTACTAATTATCCTAGTTAATTTTATTTAGTTCTAATCTTTTGAGCATGCATGTATACAGTTCCCACTAGATTCTTTTGATAATTCAAGTCGACAAGAGCAATGTCATGGTCTTTGATTCGTTGAGAAAAGATCCCGCACATTACCAAGACTTTCAAGATCTGTTTCAAGTGTAATAATTTTATCCAATACGTTTATTTTTATGCAATAGTGTGCTTTTACTAACACCAGCTCTAACTTTCATTATTTTCGCCTAGAGCTTGGGAAAAATCATTCTTGAGAACCCCGGACC
This sequence comes from Cenchrus fungigraminus, assembly GCA_036936925.1. Taxonomy (NCBI): domain Eukaryota; kingdom Viridiplantae; phylum Streptophyta; class Magnoliopsida; order Poales; family Poaceae; genus Cenchrus; species Cenchrus fungigraminus. Next base: position 36,050,525 of record CM072779.1, on the reverse strand, counting down.
ATTTAAACCTACTATTAGATTCTATACACAATTTTCGGTACGTAATCCAAATAACAACTTCAGCTTGGGCAAATTGAAATTGTATAACACTAATATTTCATAATTGTTTTCTCTAATTTAGTTTTTGAGACAGGAACTCGAGACTAATTTATGTGCATACTATGTCTGTGAGTTCATGCACCTTTTCTCAACTTCTGACCCAGGAAATTATACTATAAGTATTATTATAAACATATTAATAATACATCATTTTCTAACTGCTTATATATTTAATTCTTGGGTGTTATATAATAACATATTTGGACATTACAGAACGATATGATTAGGGACACTCATTGAGAAGGATCATCCCTTGGCGGTTCAAGAAAGTCTCGTGGGATTCTTGATGGACGAGGTGATTAATCCAAAAGGAAGACATTATTGTGACGGTCATCCAATTAACGAAATTTAATTAGCACCTCCAGTGGAACTTGAGACTAGCAATTTGAATGGAACGATATATTGATGTATATATATACTATTTTCAGAAAATACTATCTTTGTTTTTGATGTAATATATTATGTGTATATTTATTTTATAAGTTTATTTTCTTGATATATAAGTCTAAATACATATAATAGACACATATGCATAGATACGTAGTGCAAACATTTATACATACATGTATAGTAGACACATATACGTGAGAATATATGTGTATAACAATATTAGAATAATTGAAATTGGAAAAAAATGACGCGGGAGCCTTTAGTCCCGGGTAGTATTACCTAGACCTGATCATGGGCTGCCCGACCCGACCCGACCCGATCGTGCGACAGGTCGGGTGCGGGCCAAAATTTTCACCCGAACTAAGAAAAAACCTGACCCAACCCGAAAAATATAACTAAAAAACCCGACCCGACCCGACCGTGTCACGGGTCGGGCGCGGGCCATGAATTTTGACCCGAACCCGACCCGACCCGACCCATGATCAGGTCTAGTATTACCACCCGAGACTAAAGGGGTGCGTCCAGGCGCTGACGTGCCCCCCTTAGTCTCGGGTGGTAATACCACTCGAAACTAAAATACCTCTTTTGTCCCGATTGGTTTACCCGGGACAAAAAGGAGACCTTTTGTCTCTCTTTTTTGGTCCCGGTTGGAAACTAACCAAACCTGAGAGCAGGGGCGGAACTTAGTGAAGAGCAAAGGGGGCCATGCCCCCCTGTTCACCCTAATATCCACTGAATGAATAACATAATAGACATTGCTCATTGATTTTGGTACTAATTAGCATGCCTGACCCCCCCCCCCCCTGATTTGCTTCGATAGCCTTTTGTTTCGACAGTACAGTGCGGCAATGATCAACTAACGCCACCACCAATGTTGTGCCCACTGCTCCTACTATGTGCTTCTTCTGGGCACCATCTCCTACAGTTGACACATACGATAATTGCAATCATACATATTGTGTCCAAAAAGAGGCACCAGGTACAACATTATGCACCGTAAATTTTTAAATGTTTTTTTATACTGGCGTGCCCCGTTTTGTCCCGGTTCATTCACCCGGGACTATAGGGGGAGGGGGGGGCTTTTGTCTCTCTGCATTAATCCCGGTTGGTCCCTTAGGTACATAAGGCTCTCACCAATCGAGACTAAAGTCTCCTTCTCCACTAGTGAAAAGACCTAACTAAAAGAAGAGAGGAATACATGTATAAGTAACAAAATACTAATTTCATTTATGTGGTCATATATTGAAAGCGTCTGTTGCAAGCTTCATAGTGGGCTGGCCGAGGAACAACGGGTGCAAGAAGTTCCATAGATGCACCACATTAGGGTCTCCCGCCGGTCTGCTCTCATCGTCGGAAGGAAACAAAATTTCAAGTAACTGCACAAGACAAATCTTGCACTCTCCAGCAGTCTGGCTTGGGGAGCACTGTGCGAGCGCGTAGAGCTTAACCAGGACGGTATACATTTTGCAAGAAGGGCATCTGATATGATTGTTTCCTTTTCTTTTTACCTCCCTTCAGTACTAGAGTAGTAGTTCACTGTTCTGAAAACACTTTTTCTTTGTACAACGACAAAAAACATACAATGCATGAAAATTTATTGGCCGAGTGGTTGTTGTTTCCAAAGTTGGGCCACTATGGAAATGGCGATAAGCTATATGCCTATATGAAGAGCTAATCTTCCTAAAGGAAAATTTGCTCTTCATCATATAGCTAATCACTCTCTTTCTTTGGTGTATTTCATTGAATCATTGGTGTGGTTTCTTTGTTCTAAAATCTGAATTATTTATATGAGCTTGGGCCTTTTGGGTCGAGTGACTGATCGAAATGATATGATGAAATAAAAGGTTGTAGAATGAGTGAAATCAAAAAGCAAACAATGGCGAACACCAGGAGATGAGAGGCATGCATAAGGAAGAATCTGAGGCATGGTTATAATTATTGGCCAATATCTTAGTGGGTGCAACTTAGAAAAGTGTTGAAGAACAAAGATTTTTAAGCATAAGTTGTAAATGCTAAGACAGGTATCTGACACCCGAATTTGGCAGGTCTGGGAGGACCGGTTAGACCGTCCTAGCAACCCGGTTTGGCCAGCCTGGGCAAGTTGCTCAAAAGACGATTTGGACACCACCATTGAATAGCTCTCATCGAGACGGTTAAGGTTCATATATGGAACGTCTGATTCGGACTCCGGATGAGAGAGATATGGCTTCGAGAAGACCTACACGTCGGACACGTGGTGTAACCGGGTCCCAAGGGCGGGTAGACCGGCCTACCCGGCCAAATCCGAGTTACGAGTTGTATTTTGACACAGGATTTGTATAGGCTTCGACTCCTACCGGGGCAAGACCTCCCCACCCTATATTTATGAAAGGCCACGACCGATTGAGGGGATCACAATCGAATCAAACAAACTAGGTATTTACTTTTTATCCTCTAAGCCCTAAATCTCTTCTAACCTCCCTTGATGTTCCTCTACGGATCTCCACGGTCATAGATGACGTCCTAAGGCTTACTGGTCGACCTAGGACACGCCGGCGACGTCCACGCTCTAACGGGGTCCCTCTCGGGCGAGAGCTTCTGCGACATTTGCTAGTTCGCTTGTAAACTAGTCGTTGTTCGCCATGTAAGTACGTTGTTTATCTCTTTACTGGTTTGCTCATAAACCTAGCCGTCCGCCATCATGTAAGCGTGGTATTTATCTTCTCGAACAACCATCCTGAGCCAAAACCTTAGGAAGCGGTCTGACCGCGTTGCTAGGGCGGTCTGACCACCCTGTGCAGTTTTTTCTGCTTTCCGGTCTGTTCATGACCCGTACGCTCTGGTACTCTCGTGTGTTGGTGTCAACACATGTTTGGTCTCGATGGTAAATCTTTGATTGGCGGCTCCTGCACCCCTCGAGACCTCGACTCTGTGATGCAGTCAACTCTCTGAAGCACTCAATGCACAACTTAACTTCCATATCCATACGGTTTTCCCATAAAACTACTAGATTTGTAAATTCATAATGCATCCTTTTACATGATTGACTGCATGCAATTGGCTTGCATTTGTTACGAATCTTTGTAGATCAGATGCTGTGTACTGAAAGGTCGTTAGCCAACTAGCTTCCACTAATCAGTTCACTAAGTACAAAAAGGGATAGGTGGTTGAGACTTGCGGTGACACAGATAGAACCATCTCCCCTAACCAGGTTTTACATCCTTGTAATGAAAAAAAAGTGGCAATAGACAAAGTGTGCCTTTTGTTCTAGAGGCGAAATGCTAAAGCATTATTACACTATCGTGATGGATCTGCACGGCTGCAAGCACGTCCGGTTCTACTTCGATCGTGATGGATCTGCACGGCGCACTGATGATGAACAAGTGGTACCACTGGTCAAGGGTAAAACCAGGTCGGTGAGGAGAAAGTCGACTGGAACTCGGACGGGAAGCCCTCGATCCCACGCATGATCTCGCGGCCCGAGTACCAGCCGACGTCGCTGCACGGAAAGTTGCCTCCGCTCCAGAGCGCCAACGAGATGTCGAAGCGCGTGTCGTCCAAGAAGTAGATGCCCTCCTGGAAGCCGCCGAACTGGGACGCCTCGAACGCCCTCGAGCAGGCTCGCGCGAGGAAGAGCACGCGCCCGTCCAAGCCGCCGTCGAGCTCCACCCAGGACGCCGCGTGGTGGCCGCTGGGCAGAGCCTGCACCGCCAGCTCCAGAACGTCGAACCCACGCGCCGGGACCGCGCCGCCGCCGTGCTGGGTGGAGGGGAAGTGGCGCACGACCATCATCAGCTTCCCGCGGGACTCCACCAGGTAGCGGCTCAAGGAACGCGGGCTCGGCGCTGGCGCGTTGGCCCGCCGCTGCATCCGGTAGGACCTCCAGGCCCTCGTGAGGGCGCGCGCGCCGGGGGCGCCTTCCTGCACGAACACCGTGACCGACTCGTCGCTGGTGACGGCGTGGAAGCCCCGCACGAACGCGCCGTCGTGGTACAGGATGTCCTGGAGCCCCTGCACGGGCTCCGAGGCCACCCAGTGGCGGTCCACCGTGGGCCGGACGAAGGCGAGGTTGGACACGCCGCAGACGAGCGCGGCGGCGACGCAGGCCCGCGACGTGGGCGGCGCCGAGAGCGCCACCGCGCGGACGATGAGGCAGGTCGTGATGTCGTGCCTGGGGACCCTCATCCTGTCGGGCAGGGGTGCCCGCGCGCGGGAGAAGACGTTGACGAGCGCGTACGCGCGCCAGCCGTTGGTGGCGACGGCGAGCCAGCCGCCGGCGTGGGCGCCGCAGAGGCGTGCGCCGTCGGCGTCGTTGGGCAGCGAGACGCGGCGGCGCGCGGAGCCCGCGAGGAGGCTGACGAAGCAGGGCGCGCCGGCAGACGGGAGGAGGAGGAGCCACGGGAGCTGCGGCGGCGGCGGCGTGCGGTCCCGGGCGGCGGAGCGCCAGGAGCGGCAGACGGCGGCGAAGTAGACGCGGTCGGCGAGGCAGCGCAGGTGGAGGAAGACCACGCCCAGGAGCTCCGACGGCAGCTCCGACCACGACGCCGCCATCGGCGTGCGGAGTGACGACGCTGAGGACGGGAAGACCGGAAAGACGCTGCAGTGCAAGAAACAGGGGAAAGCGCTGGGTCGATTGCTCGCAGGTTTCTACCAAGGCCACTGAGATTTGTGGGACGCGGATGCGTGGAAGCTTTGGCGCTGCCGCTTTGTGGAAGCACGATCAACTGGATTCTCCAGGCGTCAGACGGCGAAACTTTCCTGTCCGTCCATGGCCTCATCGGTGTATTTAGAAGTCAAATTTGGGATGCAAAATTAGGAGATTTTACACGGATTTCGAGCTGAAAAGTACTGTTCCGAACTGAAAAACACTTAACACTTTTTCGTTTGTTTGTGGTAAATATTGTCCTACCATGGCCTAACTAGGCTCAAAAGATTCGTCTCGCAAAGTACATCCAAACTGTGTAATTAGTTTTTAATTTTATCTACATTTAGTACTTCATGCATGTACCGACATTTTTGATGTGATGTTTGATGTGATGAGAATTCTTCTTTTTGCATATTGTATTTTAGAGAAGTTCGGCTCTAAACAGCGCCTTTGACCTTTTCTCCGGTTTGTGCAGTCTGTCGGCATCAGTGGGTGGTTTTCTGTTTGGCCGATAGTACTGTGGTCGTTCTGATCCGGATGGCATTATCATTTCAATTCTTGACTAGCTGACTCTTGTTTAAATCGGTCACATCCTATATACTTATGCTAATTAGAAATATTTAACATAATTTAATCTATTTCATAACTCTTGAGTAAATTTACGAAATAAATCTATTAAACCTAATTAGATTATGATTAGATAATGTGATGCTACAATAACCGTCATCATAATGATGGCTTAATAAGACTTAATATATTTATCTCGTGATTTTCAATTCATTTATGTAATTAGTTTTATAATTAGATAGTGTTTAGTTCTTTTAATTATCATTGGTAAACTTGATGTGATATTTTCGACAATTTTTTCAACTAACTAAACAAGATCTTCGGATAGGGGCTAGTTGACCATGTCAGTAGGATGCACACATGCACGTTCGGTTCGTTCGTGTGATTTCGACTCCCCTCACTTCTCGCTGTCACTCATGTTTAGTTTGTCAAATTGCCACTATTCACATGACACATCAAAACGTATTGTTCTTTCTATGTACAAAACTTAATATGCCAATTTCCGGACTGATAAATCAGTATGGCAACTTCCTTTTTTGAGTCAGGCGAGAGAAGTTTATCTTCAGCTCCACCACCTCCTCCACCTAGTACAGCAGGGATCTCTCAGCCTTTAGATGCTCCAGAAGCTCCTCCAAATTGGGTTGATCGCATATCCACAGAGATCTTTGGATGGACTTATCCTTCTCCTCATGGTATGGATGATGCACCTCTAGCCTCATTCTCTGAAATCACAATATCTGAATCTATTTATCATAAATATCCTTTGCATTGGTTCTTGGATTAATTTTCATACTAGGAAAGTGCCCGTGCGTTGCTACGGGTAATACAATCTTAGTATACAAGCATAAATATTTGCAGTGTGGAGAACGATTTGCGGTGTGGGGAAAGATTTGCAGTGTGGAGAATGGACGGCAGGCACATAGAGTGGTGTAGGGCTACGGCATGGGCTGACCGACGGCTGCGGTATAGCATGGGCTGACCGCGAGAGACGTGGGCTTAAGCATCAGGCTGATCGCGCGCGGGGGCGTACATGCACTGCATGGCTCCATCCAGATCGGGCTCACGTGGCTGACTCGTGGCCGGGTTTGGATGGCAAAGAACATTCAGTGGGTGGCCTTTAGTAGTGAACATCATCGGCAGGCAAAATTTCAGTGCGATACTTGCCTTTCCAACATATCTAGTTACGTAAATTAAGCATAAATACTTCGTTTTCGCAAGTTATTAATCACATTCGGTTCAGTAACTTTCATAGCTAGAGGAGGTTGCAAAGGAACAATCTGTTCCTTCCAGCAAAAGTCTGTAGAGTCAGGCACAAATATCCATAATTCATTCTTACTTGTCAAACTGACATGAAAAGGACATTGATAAATGGGAAATTCAAAATAAAATAACAGATTGTCACAGCTCATTTACATGATTCAACTCATTTACATGATTCAACTCTCGGTAGTACATAAAATATTTGTAAGGAGATTTTCAATATAGACACTCCACAAGACAATCTGAGGAAACAAATATGGGAATATGGTGAGGATGACACTGTACCAAATGCATCCATCGACATCATTTGCAGCCCCATTGACATTTTTTTTCATGCATATCAGATTGTAATGTACATCAAATGACTGTTTTTTCTCCTCACGAAAAGAATAATGAAAAGGCTCAGCCTTCAGGCATAGATTCAAGACAAGATCGAATATATAACCGGGATGAAGAATTAATCACTATCACTCAACATAGACATAATCAATTGAAGTATTCTACAACTGAAAAATTCAAGCATTAGCAACTCATAAATGTAGCAGCTATCTATTAACATAATCAAGATCGAGTATGTCTTATTGCTGCTACACAGTGAAGGTCAATAATTTACAAAAAAGAAAAACTCAACATAATCAAGATCCAATACATCTTTTCAGATAAATATTAGGCATCCAATTTTTTTACATGAAGGGTTGAATCGAGGAAGAGCATATATCGGTGAAACAACATTCCCATCCACAATATGATGGAGCATTTAATTTTACTTAAAGAAAGCAAGAAAAATTAAATTGTGTCTTAATAATTATTACATACTACTAAATGAAAATCATAAAATACACATGATTAATATATATTATATTACCTTAGCTACAATGTTAAAACCTCCTTGTATACAATATTCTTCGTATACGTGCCATTCACCGTTGGTTCAATTTTCTTCTTTTTGACCACGTCTTTTTTATTAAGCTGACCCTTCCCTTTATTTTTTAGCATTTCTAGCATTTTTCTGTTTCATCCTTTTAGCCTCTTCTTCCTCTGCCTCTGCATTAGGTGGGAGGGTGAGGATCTTGATGTTCGTTCTGGCTGTGGCTCTAGACATAGCCACATACAGTTGACCGTGAGAGAACACAGGGGCAGGCATGTACACTCCTACATTTGGTATTGTTTGGCCCTGTGACTTGTTGACCGTCATGACGAAGCTGAGCCTAATAGGAAATTGCTTCCTCTTGAATTGAAATGGGAACATCTCATCATCAGAGGGGCACAAGGGTATCCGAGGAAGGAATACCCTCTTCCCGGCATGTTGTCCCAAAACAATTTCAGCATCTATTGAGTTTCTTTGGCACCCTCTAACTACCAGCCTCGTTCTATTACATAGTCCGTTTGCAGGGTCTAAGTTCCTAAGCAACATTATCGGGCATCCGATCTTGAGCTTTAGGACATGTGGAGGTAGCCCGTTGGGAGTCAATGTGTTAAGGAACTCCTGAAGATAGTAGTTGTGCGGATCATCCACCGCTTCGTCGAAACTATGGTACACCATCTCCCCACCATGGAACTTGTTGATCATCATAAAATTAATATCATCCACCCAATCATTACGTGTTGATAAAATGGCTCTAGAGGTGATGTAGTCCTTGTTTGTCATGTTTGCATTAAGGTTTGGAAATATGCTCTCAATCAACGTGTCAAGATCTTTCTCGGAATCCCCAGAGTACGGGACACATATATCTTCAGAAAGGCGTACATCACCATCTTTGTTAACCTCCTCTGTGCCATTACCAATCCGCAACAGATAATCCGCAAACAAACGGTCATTCTGGGCCCTCATGTTGTGCACGAGCTTAAGATGCCGCATGTCGTCCCAAAGGTACGACCTCCGTAAGGAAGCACTGACAATCTGAGCCCTGGATCCTTTCCGTACAACAGGGAGGACCTGCCTGAAATCTCTACCAAACACAATCGTCTTACCACCGAACAGAAGATCTTTCCGTCCCATTATATCACGCATGTTGATGTCTAGCGCCTCAACTGCCTGCCTCTTAGTCATTGACGCCTCATCCCAAATGATGAAAGACGCGGAATGTAGCAGCTTGGCAGTACCACTCTGTTTCGTGAAGCTACAACATGAGTCATCAAGCGTAAGGGGGATCTTGAAACGTGAGTGTGCCGTCTTCCTACCAGGCATTATAGATGTTGCGACACCAGATGTAGCTGTAGCAACAGCAATCTTGTCCAGACTGCGAATGGTTCCAAGAAGTGCTCTGTACAAAAAAAGTCTTTGCTGTGCCGCCAGGTCCATCAACAAAGAATAAGCCACCCTGTTCGGAGACGATAGTTGACATTATGTCATTGTAAGCAGCCTTCTGCTCCTTGTTTAGCATATCAGCTAGTCTCACATCTTCCGAATTCGGCTCAATGCTCGACTCCTCAAATATCTCACGAGGAACCCCGGCAGCATCGTCAAATGCATCGTCGACTTGTGGAAGAGGGAACGACCTTATGTCCTTACCCATAGATTGCAGTATGTTCCTGATGTCAATCAAAACAAGTTGTTCCACCGCTCTCGGGTTTGGATTGTTGCGCTTGTAGTCTTCTGCCATTGCATCGAAGTGTTTTGTCCACAAACCGGCCACATCCTTCGGCTCGCAGAATACCAGTATTGTAGCGAACAACCTACGCAATGAGAATGGCATCTGAAACAAACTGTTTTCAGTAAGACACTCATCGAGTGATTTGTCTTCTTCGATCAGGCCTCGCGTCATCGCGGCGTCACGGAACGAAGGATAATGCACACCATTAACAGTCATGAGGTCCCTCCATGATGTCGCTCCAGGGACATGGTTCAGGAGAATCCGAAGAAAATAACGTTCGCCCTCTGCCGGATTCGCAGATATGAGTCTCCCGACTTGGTATATTGAGTTTTTCTTTGGTTGCCAAACTTTATCTGTTGCGAATGGTTCCAAGAAGTGCTCTGTACAAAAAAGTCAAACTATCCTTTGCATTGGTTCTTGGATTAATTTTCACATAGGAGAGAGCTCTCAAATTGGAGATGGTTCCGGATGGGGACAATGGCCATGATCTGCAGCTACACCTTCTCCAAGCCCCTTTTATGAGATTTTTTTATTTTTTAACCCCTTTTAATCTAAAATTTTAAAAACAACCCACCTCAATCTATATTTCCAAGAAGTTGCCATTTTGGTCGCGCCAAGTAGCGTGGCGTGACTCATAACTGAGTCGCGGCACATGCATTGACGTGACTAAAATGCTACGTTGGTGCAACATAAAATCGATTCGATTGCCACGTGGGAAGCAAGCTGGCACTAGTCGCGCCATGCTCCTTGGCGTGACTCCTTGTGAGTCACGCCATGAGTTCTGGCGTGACAAAACAAGAGCTTGCTGCCTTGCTAGCTTCTTCAAACGCACATAAATTCAGTTCATTTAGCCTCATTCGGCTCTTTGTTTTAATTAGCTGATGAGCTTCGAAATTCTTGAAACTTGGCAAGTATAATATATATATATATATATATATATATATATATATAGTGTACATGTTCCATTTTAAGTGTTTGCACTCTAAAATATGGTGTAGAAAAATGAAAAATCTAATTTCATAATAGGCTAAGTGGTATTGGACTCATACTAATAGCTTTAGTTTGTACTAGAATATATAAGGCAATATGAAATCACGATTGCATAGCTTTAAGTGCTCTAAAATGCTATTCTATATGTACAAGTGCATTTATTTTTATTAGAATATATAAAAGACCATTTTAGAATTTTTGTATTTCTATGAATAACTTTAAATCATTTTAGTACAAGAAACTAGAATGATGTTTGTCATTACACCGCCTGAGACCCGCCATCCCCTCGAACTGGATCTGAGTAACACCGCCAAGCGGTGTAATGATAAACACCATTCCGGTTTCTTGTAATCAACATAATTTCTTCAAAATGTCATTTATATCAGATCGGTCTTACCTAGAATCCCTTTATTTCCTAAGTTGATGAGCTTTCGTAGTTTGGATTTTGGTGTTCATCTCACTTGCAAAGGTCTTGTAGCACCGTCAGTATGTTGTGTCTGACGGTATCTTGGTTCTGTTGTAAAGTAAATTGAGAGAGTTGAGAATTCCGACCAGTTTCTTTTCTCAAAGTGTCAAAGCAATTCATACTGTATAGGTATTGGAGAGGTTCTTGAAAGATTCTTTGGCCTTCTTGTTACAAATGTCTGCTTACTGTTTGTCATTAGTGACTCCACATCAATGGTTCTATTATCTTCTTTCCTAGATGTTTGCAAGACAGTATAGTAAACAAGAGCAACGTGGAAAGAGAGTATGAGTCCAATACCACTTAGCCTATTTTGAAATTAGATTTTTAATTTTTCTACACCATATTTTAGAGTGTAAACACTTAAAATGGAACATGTACACTATATATATTATACTTGCCAAGTTTGAAGAATTCCGAAGCTCATTAGCTAATTAAAACAAAGAGCCGAACAAAGCTAAATGAACTGCAAGCTGCTGTTGTGTCACGCGAGAACTCATGGCGTGACTCCTTTGTGAGTCACGCCAAGGTGCATGACGCGACTAGCGCCAGCTTGCTTCCCATGTGGCAATCGATTTTATGTTGCACCAACGTGGTATTTTAGTCACACCAATGCATGTGGCGCGACTCAGTTACGAGTCACGCCACGTTACTTGGCGCGACCAAAAGGGCTACTTCTTGGAAATATAGATCGAGGTGGGTTATTATTTTTTTAAAAAAATAGATTAAAAGGGGTTAAAAATAAAAAAATGGATGCAGATAAGTAGCTAGGGCTTGTCGCCTCTTGGCTTAACCCGCAGGAGATGAGCGGAGTCCTCGCGGCCCCCGTCGGGCGACCGCCCACCGGCGGGCTCACCGGCCACCCAAGTGAGGATCCTCCGCCGTAGCCCACGCCAGCTACTGAGTGAGTCTTCCCCCCATCTCCCCCCCTTTCCACCCCCGTGGAGAGTCTCCTCCCGGAGACGCCGCCGCCGTCGCACGGTCAACCCCGCCCTTACGAGGTCGAGCTGGTGCCGGAGACGCCGGATCCGCCCCTGGCAACCGCAGATCCATCTCTCTCCTACGCGGAGGCTGTCAAGAGGGGGGTCTTCACTCCGCCCCACCGACCGCACCGCGCAGCATTCAACCCGCCTCTTCGCCATGCCGCTGCTGCCTTCAAGTCCCAGATCTGCCGCAGAGAGGCGTGCTCTGGCGCTGATTCGGTGCAGAGGGGAATGCGCAGGGTCTGGATCCGCTGTGCAGAGCTTCCGCGGAGCCGTTGCGTCTCCTCGCCTTGGAATCGTGGGCATTCAACTCGTCGCGTCGACGTCATCGCCCAGCGGCACGACACCCGCGCCGAGGTGGAAGAGGGATGGACGCCAGGCGGGCGGCGCAGAGGGAGAGCTGCGCGGGCTACTCCACCCCTACGCGATGGCCGACGCGACTGGCCACCCAGGCTCCATGAAGACGAGCATTCAAGCCGCCAGCATTCAAGTCGCCAACCTTCCGCTGCACGCCGCGCCTTCCACCACGCCACCGTTGGGCGCTGCTTCAAGTGCCTCGCCAAGGACCACCGAGCTGCAAGCTGCCGCGACCCCGTACGCTGCCTCTTCTGCTTCCGCTCGGGGCACCGGGCAAGGGAGTGTCGGCCCCCACCACCACCTCGCCGTCGCGTCCGCCACCGCCGCCACTGCCGCTGCCGCTGCCGCCACCTCCTCCTCTCCCGCCACCTTACCGCTGCGCCATGGCTGTCGGGGATCCGCAAAATCGCCCGGAGGAGGAGATGGTGTTCCTCCCCAACTCCTTCGCCACGACGCGTGATGCAAAGGATTGGGAATCCTGCACACTCGTCCCCTGGGCAATGCACCTGCCCCGCAACGCCGGCACCCGGGACATCGAGCGCCTGATCATTGACGACCTCAAGCTTCAACCGGGCGACGTCACCGGCACGCTCCACCAGCCAGAAGCCCTACCTTATCCGCTTTGTGCATGCCCACCACGCTGCGGCGGCAGAGATCAAGGGGCGGTTCCAAGGAAGAGGTATTGACATCTGCGTGCACCCATGGGGCAGCCTCACCAGCGCACTTGGTTTTAGGATCTTCTACAAGGTGAAGCTCTACCTGGACGGGATCCCCTCCCACGTCTGGACGCCGGACATTGTCGAGCGGGTGATCGGCCACCGCTGCGCGCTGCAGAGCATCATCACCGACCTCGTTGAGCCGGCGGACACACGCCACATCGCGCTTTGGGCTTGGACGAGGGATCCAGACAAGATTCCAAAGAAGGTCTGGCTGAGCTTCACTCACAAGCCAATCGACGGCTCCTCGGCGGCTTTCGTCTCGAGGTCCGAGCCACCGGCTGACCCCTGGTTCCAAGGGGTTCGGTATGAGGTCTTCATCCACTTGCCACTGCTGGAGGACTACACAGTGGCGGCCAAAGACCTGCAAGCGGTGATCGACAACCCGGCGGGCTTCGCTCCCGTCCGCCGCTGCTACGATTGGTGCTACGGCCTCGTCGACGGCTCCCCGCCGACTGCGCATGCAAGATACCCGACCAAGCTTCCACAGCCGCCTAAGGTGCCAGAGGAGTGCCACGCCGGCGGTGACTGCAGGCACGGTGAACACAGCAACGACGGAGGTGCCCGAGACGCTTAGAGAGCCGAGTGGGAGAATGCGGGTGCCCGTGGCCGCGACACGGACATGCGCGACGCCATCGACGATCGGGCCGAGCATGGCGGCCACGACATGCGCAACCCCGACCGCGGTGACACGAACATGCGCGGTGACTGGGATAACTGGGCCGAACGCGGCACTCGGGGTGCACGTGACTCCGACCACGGCGACCGTGACCGTCAAGTGTAGGGCGACCGCGACACACAGGAATGTGGCCGCGAACGGGGCCGCGGCAACGTCCAGCACGCCTGCAAGAACCTCCTCTCCTGGCCGTTCTGCCGCCACGACGATGACAAGGACGACGGCAGCGACTACGATCATCCCGGCCATGGAGGGATGTCCGGGGCCTCCTTCTGGGGCTTCGACGAGGAAGGACCAATACGCCGTGACAGATCCCGCTCCCAACCACGCCGCTCCTACACGTACCGCGGCCACGGGGATGGCGGGCTCGCTGATGCAACGACCACTGCTGCCAGGCACGCCATGTTCGTCGAAGCGCTACGGAGCTACAGCACGCCCTTCACCAATGACGCCACCTGCTCGGGAGATGCGGACTTCATCAGCAACACTTGCAGGATCCTCGACTCTCTCCCACTCCACGATGTAGGGGATGCAGCCTGGTCCACGCCGGAGCTGGTGCCGGTGGCGCACGTCTTCGAACACCTCCGAGGATCCCTTCGGGTGCCGTTGCCGGTGCTGCTGGGCGACGCTTCCCCGGCGCCTTCCGTGGATGACGTCGGTGCGGCACTGTCCAGCCTAGAGCTCCACCTCGACGGGTTCCAACATGCGCAAGAGGGGCAGCAGCTGGTGGAGATCGCTGACCCGGGCACGGAGGTGATTCAACTGGACGGGCCGCTGACGACAGGGAACGACAACCTGCAGGGCGATCCAGGTGTTGAGGAGCAGGAGGGAGTGCACGCCTTATTCTACACCCCGCTGGTGCCCCTGCTCCAGCAGCCGGCCGCGCGCCGGCCACGACAGCACTGCACCTTCAACATGACGGCGGTGTGCCGGAGCGCGAGGCTCGCTGGCAAGCCGCTCATCCCCGCCGTCCAGAAGGCGCAACACAACCTATACCACAAGCTAGGTCTGGGCAACGACGAGAGGATGACGATCGACGAGGTTCTTCAAGAGTTCATAGCCATGTTTCAGGGACCTCTACCAGCACACATCGTGGCAGCCTTGACCGCCATCTTCGACCTCGATGACAACGACGCCACCATGCTTGACGACGCGCTGCTTAAGCATGTTGGGGAGGCGATCCTGGACCTGCAGCAGGCTGACGAGCCGGCCTGCTAATCTACGGCATGGTGCACTGAGACCCCTACACATTTCTATGTATCAGCGCACCACATCGTCCACTTCGACTTTTTCGTTTAGAGACTTCTACTTCAATTGCCCTGTTGGTCGCGACCTTCGGGCTTACTTCATGACTCGCCCTACTGGCTTCGACCTTCGGGCTTATGCTGTATGCGCTAGAACCTTTCGACATCGTCCTTGTCGTTGACATTTTCATCCACGAACATGCTGCCCTCGGTGCCCAGAAGGGCCCACCCGCTTTTCTCACATCGAGCTGCAAACGTTTTTTAAATGCAACACAAAGATCTCAAGCTAATCTCGTGGAACGTTAGAGGGCTCAACACGGCAATGTGATGCTTGGCAGTGCATGAGACCATTGCGGCCACACCCTGCCACCTGGTTTGTCTCCAAGAAACAAAATTGAGTACGATCGATCTGCCCCTAGCGGCTTTCCTCAGAGCTTACAAGCTAAACCACTTCGCTTTCAAACTGGCGGCAGGAACTAGAGGAGGCATACTACCGCTCTGGAATGACCTTGAAGTTGACGTGTCAAACATCCGACTCGGCCTCTACTCTATTTCGGCAAACATCACCCTACGCTTCTGCATGACCTCCTTCCTCATCACTAGGGTATACGGCCCCTCGAGAAGAGCGGAAAAAATCTCCTTCCTGAACCATCTGCGCAACCTCAGTCCAGACAGTGCTGACAAGTGGCTAGTCTTCGGTGACTTCAACCTAATTTACCGCGCAAGGGATAAAAACAACAGGAACCTCCATCTTAACCTAATGCGACGTTTCCATCAAACGCTCGAGCACTGCCAGTTGAAGGAGATCAACTTGTAGAATAGGAGGTTCACGTGGAGCAATGAGCGTCACCGGCCAACCTTAGTGCGCATGGATTGCTTCTTCTGCAACCAAAGCTGGGACCTGACTTTTGACTCCTGCAGCCTTCATGCACTTTCTACCTCCCACTCCGACCACTGCCCCTTGCTTTTGACGAATCAGACGGGAGTCAGGCGTGCAAGACCCTTCAAATTCGAGAACTTCTGGCCACGTCTACCACACTTTCAAGACACGGTGGCCCAGGCTTGGAATGCAACGACAGATCATACTGAACCCTTCCACCGTCTAGGTCACAAGCTACACCAAACTGCGAAAGCCCTCAAAGCTTGGGCGAAGTCCCTTCTCTCTGACGCACGTCTGAAGCTTCACATGGCCCAAGAAGTTATCCTCCGCCTCGATGAAGCACAGGATCTCCGCCAGCTATCTGACATGGAATTCTCCTTAAGGACGAAACTGAAAAACGCATCTTGGGTTGGCTAGTAATAGAGAAGGCAAGAAAAAAGCAGAGCGCCTGCATTTCTCACATTAAGGAGGGTGACACCAACACCCGGTTTTTCCATCTGCAGGCCAATGGGAGGCGAAGAAAGAACTTCATACAACGCCTACGCAAAGAAGACGGTTGGGCTCTAAATCACTCTGAGAAGGAGCTAGTCATCCAGGACCACTTCGTGAACATCATGATGGATCCTCTGCCGCGCACTCGCGACTTCTCTTGGCCGCAGCTTCAACTTCAAACACCGGACCTCTCACTTGACAGTCCGTTCACCACAGAGAAAATCTGGTAGGCAATCTGTCAAATGCCCCAAAACAAAGCGCCGGGGCCAGACGGCTTCACCGGCCACTTCTTTAGAACATGCTGGCAGATTATCATGGCTAACGTCATTCAAGACATAAACTCGTTCTACAACTTACGCTGTCAAGACCTAAATCTCTTAAATAAGGCCAACATCATTCTACTGCCAAAGAAGGAAGGTGCCAAGAGCATCCGCGACTTCCGCCCGATAAGCCTAATACACACGATCGCTAAAATCATTACGAAAATCCTAGCGCTACGACTGGCACAGCTAACCGACAAGTTGATCTCCAACTGCCAGAGCGCCTTCATAAAAAGAAGAAGTATTCACGACAACTTCTTATACGTGCGCAACCTCACGACAGAAGCAAGACACCAACGCTACTCCTCATACTTGACATCTCAAAGGCCATTGACTCAGTGCGCTGGGACTACCTAATTTCTCTGATGGAGCGCAAGGGTTTCTCTTCGAGGTGGATAAGCTGGGTTGCTACTCTACTCTCTTCCTCCACCTCGAGAGTGATGCTGAATGGGGTTCTGCTGCAACCGATCCAGCATGGCAGAGGACTGCGTCAGGGGGACCCGCTTGCCCCCTGCTCTTCATCCTTGACTTTGACCCTTTCAACCACCTCCTACAGGTTGCAACGGACAGGGGGCTCCTCAGCCCCCTTAATGGTCGGACAGCAAGGTTCAGAATTTCCATGTATGCAGATGATGCGGTAATTTTCCTAAAGCCCACAAATGATGATGTAAACAACCTAAGAGAGATCTTGTCAAATTTTGGTTTGGTGACCGGACTGCAAACAAATCTTCAGAAAACCACGGTCTCAGCGATCAGCTACGGTGGGATCAACCTGGACGAAGTTCTCGCGGTCCTGCCTGTCGCTCAGGCGCATTTCCCGATCAAATACTTAGGGCTACCACTTTCAACGAGGTGCCTACGTATAGTGGATTTCCAACCTCAGATTGACAAAGCAGCGAGCAAGGTTTCAGCATGATATGGTCGCAACCTCACGCAAGCAGGTCGAGTCTGCCTCACCAAATTGGTACTATCTTCGCAACCAGTATACCTCCTCATTGTGATAAAGCCCCCCAAGGAGGTCCTGGACGACATCGACAAAATTCGAAGACGCTTCCTCTGGGCGGGGGATAAAGCGCTCTCGGGGCGCAAATGCAAGGTTCACTGGATCAGAACAACTCTTCCTAAGGAATACGGCGGCCTGGGAGTTCTTGACCTAAACAAATTTGCCACGGCCCTCCGGCTCTGTTGGATTTGGCACGAGTGGACATCCCCTGATAAGACTTGGATCGGCACAGAGGCACCTTGCACAGAGAAAGACAGGCTCCTCTTCGCAGCTTGCACCACGATCACGCTAGGAGACGGAAAAAAGACAGCTTTTTGGAACTCGACCTGGTTAACTGGACAGCGACCGAAAGACCTGGCACCTCTACTGTTCACGAAGACCTGGCACAAAAGACGAACGGTAGCGGAAGCTTTGCAGGGCAACAGATGGATCAGGGATCTCAACCTTCGCGAGGGATTTTCAACAGCACACCTGCTACAACTTGTTAACCTATGGTTGCTATTTTCACCAACACAACTGCAACGGCAGCAAGAGGACATCATCTCCTGGAACCTAACGCCACATCATAACTACACAGCCGCATCGGCCTACAAGGCCCAATTCATCGGCTGCATTAGAATGCCAAAGCTAGCTACAATTTGGAAAACTTGGGCCCCACCGAAAGGAAAATTCTTCACGTGGCTTATTTTTCAAAACAGGGTGTGGACTTCCGACAGGCAGGCGCGCCGAAACTGGGACCACAGTCCAACTTGCCCACTATGTCGCACGATGATGGAAACGGCACACCATCTCATCTCTTCCTGTCGCTACTCAAGGAGATTGTGGGCCCTAGTGGCCGAATGGGTAGGCTGCAGACACATGCACCCGAGCGCTTAGGCATACAACGACTCGGTCCTTCAATGGTGGACCAACATAACTAATGCGCCTGACATCCCCCGACATGGCACGCGCTCCTTAACTCTGCTCGTCCTGTGGGAGATCTGGCTCGAGAGGAACGCCAGAGTATTTAACCGGGTTGATTCATCAGTTCCGACCGTCTTAGTGAAGATCAACAGTGAAACCTCTACTTGGATCGTGGCAGGAGCGAAAGGGCTGGCGGCCCTGACAGCTCAAGTGTAATTAGCTGTAATTATGTAAATCTTATAGTTTTTTCTTTACTGGATCCTGTTTTTGTACTCTTCTTCTATATCAATGAAATAGGCACGCTGCGCCCGTTCGTTCAAAAAAATTCGATGCTTGATGACAAGAGGGAGAAGAATGGATTAAAAGCTTCAGTTTCTAGCTTTTGGTGTGCTGTCTTGGCTAAGAGAGCAGTCTTGTAATAAAATTTGGATTTTCATTTCCTTTGTGGACTTGAGAACTTGTATGAGTGCTACTGTGTGTGATAGACCTATTTATGTATCTTAAGTGACTTGGTGTTAGTTTGAGATAATTATTTGTGATGATGCTTATTTTTGTGGGTTGACTGCCTTTGACCTGTGTGACCGGTCACCATGACCAGTCTGACCGGTGAGGCCCAGAAAGCACACATGTTCTTTTGATATGTGCTTAACATGTCATATGCATCACATGTTTATTTTGTCACACACACTTATTGCACTCCACTGATTCTAAGATACAGGGGGAGCTCTCATGCATTTCTCCCAAATTTGTGCTTTTGACATTTGAGGCCGAGTTTCTGGAATTCCATTCAAAGCACAAATTAAGGGGGAGCTCTAACTATATCTAAGAATTGAATTGCGCTTTAACGATTTATTTGTAAGGTTTAATTGAGTTGTCATCAACCACCAAAAAGGGGGAGATTGAAAGTGCATCTAGACCCCTAAGTGGATTTTGGTGAATTGAATGACTAAACGATTAAAGGACGAACTTGTTTGTTTAAGAATATGAGCAGATTTTAAATGTAATATTCATGATGTAATTATGTTTCACTTTATTTGATGAAAGTTGTATGGCTCACATGAATGAAAGCAAGCAAGTGTTGATCCCTTATACAAATATTGATAAATGACAAGCTAAATTGAAGAAGATGTTGGGGTTTGTTTCAAACTTGATTTACAAGGTCTCCAATACACATAATAGCTTGGGCACAAATGAAAAGGATTATTTTATGAGAAATAATATTACAAAATAATCAATGCAAGGCTTCATGTGGTAATTGCAAAAGGATACAAGGATGAGTATATATTTGTTGGTCCTCAATCGTAAGCCTACATATTCATTGTCAATTAAGAACAAGCATTTGAAGCGGTATTTCAAATGAAGATTAACTCTTGATGAAGCAAAACTGAACTCAACGTGGATTAGATAAGTGATGAAGAGATCAACCAAGATGACTAGAGCGAGGTATTAAGCAATCTTATGGTCAAGTGTGGCTACCATTAGTGTTTTGCTAAAGTGAAATGACTAGTATCCGTGGGGTCTTGAAGTATCATATCCAAACTTTAACCGAGGGAAGCAATGCAACTCATTTATATGTTATGGTTGGCAATTTGGAGTGGCTTAAGGATCTAAGTGTGCATTCTTATGCTATATGGAAAGATCTTAAGTCACTAGCTCAAGTATGGACGTGCTCATGGAAATAGCAATGTTGGAAACCCTCAGGTGGAAATTGTTCAAGTATGGAAAGTTTGAAGATCTACAAGCTCAAGTGGTTGATCTAGTCTTTATCTTTAATCTTGAGTATAGGAATGTCGTACTATCAACACAGATGCAACATTAGCTTTATGACCAAGTCAAAAGTGCTCTTAGACAACCTTTGTGAGAAATAGCCTTGAGTGCCTAAGAGTGTGATAACATTCCTATCAAACCTAACCTAAGCCATTTCACCCCTTTGGTGAAATGTGGGCGTGAGAGAAAAGGTTTTGGGACTAACTCTGCCTACACCTGTCTGACCGGTGCCCCTTAGCTCTAACAGCTAGTTTTTTGAACACCGGTCTGACCGGTGTGCCCAGTGCTCCAACGACTAGTTTTTGTGGAGTGGAGTATTTATACTCCACGACCTCTTCCTTGGAGGCATGATAGTTCTTTGGTTGTTGCTGAGCTTCTAAGCCTTTCTAAGCCAAGCCAAAGCCTTAGTGGCTCTCCCCAACCTCTCTTTGTGAGATTTGTGGATTCAAGCCATATTCTTGTGTTGGGTTAAGATTGTGAGATTGTGTGAGACTTTGTGAGCTGAGAAAGAGCACCCATAGCTTGAGCACTTTGGTTTCGTGTCTACAAGTATTGAAGCATTTGTTACTCTTGGAGGTTTGCCTCCTAGACGGCTAGGCATCACCGGCTAGCTCCTGTGTTGTGGTGAGCAGCGGCAAGTTTGTGAGGGTTGTGATCTTGCCTCTTCGTGGAAAAAATCGCCTTAGTGGAATCGAGGGAAGTGGTTGAAAGAGACCCGACTTGTTGTGGGAAAGAGTTGGTTGAGAACTCGAATCCCTTACAAGCTTCTCAACGGAGACGTAGCCTTTCCTAAGTGGGAGATGAACTTCAGGAAACAAATCCTTGTGTCTCTCATTGTGGTTTGCCTCACTTGTGGTTTTCTAGCATATTACTACTTTCTTCCGCTCGATCTACTTGGGTGTGCTTGTCTTTGTGTGCAGGGATCATTACCCTATTTGTGATCATATACTCAAGCCACCGTACAAGTTTGGTCTGCGCTAGAAGCCAAGAGGAGCTTGAAGCTATTTCAGCAGGCTCTCTGTGGTACACCGATCTGACGTGTAGGGCAACGGTCTGACTAGTGCCCTCCAGCGAGCAGAGCCAGGACTGGTCTGTCCCACTGGTCTGACCGGTGGTGCCTGTCAGTTCAAGTTTTCGGGGAAGAAAATTTTAATTTGGTCGTCACGCCTATTCACCCCCCTCTAGGCAACATCAAGGTCCTTTCAGATACGCCTGCATCAACACCTTTGTGTCTTACGAGATTGGCCGGCTGCTGCTGGTCGCCGCTCAGCGCGCGGGAGATGCTGCAGCGACCGGCCCAATATTCTTGCAGTTAAAGTCATTCGAATTGCCGCAAGGCGTACTAAGCTTTAGATATACGTTTTTGGCCTGTCCCCTTGTAAGTGCAATCAAGCCCTAAATGGGTTTTGGTGAGTTGAATGACAACTTGATTAATTGAATAATATTCTTGTCAAGCATATGAGTAGGTTTGAACTCGTTGATGAATAATTCTTTATGAGAAAGATTATACAAATGGCTCATATTGTGAAGATTGACAAGTGTAAATCATGACATGGTATTTGGAAAGTAAACAAGCTTGCTAAAGATGGATGTCATGATAAGTTAGATGTACATTTCCATGGTGCTTAAATAAGACATACAACAAGCAAATAAAAGCAAAGAAAGAGGCATGAGGTTATTGGATTTATTGATGGCCTCCAAATGCAAATCGAAGCTTGTTGTGAACAAATGGACATGTGGGTCAAAGAAGAAGATATTATCATCAGCGGATTTCACTCTTATTTATTATAAGAAGATGGTGATTCTTACAAGAGGATACTGCAAAGCTTCAAGAGAGTATTGTGAAAGGTCATTTGTCTGTCTCCTAGATGTTGGACCTACAAATGGAAGTTTGCAAATCATAAATATACTTTGTCAATCAAACGCAAGCATTTGAATGATGATCAAATGAAGATTCAAGATTAATGATGCAAAGCCAAACTCAATATGACAAGGGTGAGTGAAGAACAAATCAAGATGACTAGAATGAGAGACCAAGCAGAAGCTATGGTTAGCGACCATGAGCGAGTTGCTAAAGTGAAGTTGCTAGTATACAAGGATTTCGAGGAATCATACCCTAGCCTACCGAGGGAAACAATGAATTGCATCTATTTGTTAAGGTTGACAAACTGGAGTGACTTAAGGATTCAAGCATTCACAACCATGTCTCATGGAAGAATCTTAAGTCACTAGCTCAAGATGGATATGCTCATGTTGAATATTTAGGATTTGTGCTCAGTGGTATGAAATGTTGGAAGCTCTCGAGTAGTTGAAGATCAAGTATCGGCATGCTCATCGTCAAGCAAGCTCAAGTGGATTAAATAGTGTTTATCTTTTATCTTGAGTTTAGGCATGACGTACTATCAAGACGGATGCAACATTAGTTGGACAACACATATCAAAAGTGCTCAAGTACCCCACGAGAGTTTAACCATGTGAGATTAAACATAGTGGGAGTCCCTGTCTCAAACCAGTCTGACCGGTTTGGGAAACTGGTATGACCGGTTTGGGAAACTGGTATGACCGGTTTTGAGCACTGATAGGTCCAATGACTAATTGGTTTGAAAACTGGCCTGATTGGTTTGGCAAACTGGTCTGACTGGTTTTGTCTGACAGAAAAACGACTAGTTCTAGTGTGTTGTGTATTTATACCCATGAGCTCCTCTTTGAGGGGCTGCTAGTTCACCACGACTCTAACACCTTCATAGCCTCCAGCTGAGCTCTCCCCAACCTCTCTTAGTGAGATTCAAGCCTCTAGTGCCATACCCTTGAGTTGGGTTGAGAGAGTGACTTGTGTGCGAGCTTTGTGAGCAATCCCATACTTTAGCACCTGCTGATTGTGTTGTTTCATCTTGTGAAGAATTTGTCACTCTTGGAGCTTTTGCTCCTAGACGGCTAGAAGTCACTTGGAAGCTCCCAATCGTTGTGTGGTAGCTCCAAGAAGTTTGTAACTGCAGATTGGAGATAGTGGAACCCTCCATCTATCACTTGGTGAAGGTGTGAGAGAGGAGTAGATTGAAAGAAATCCTAAAGTCCCTAGTGGCTTACCTCAACAACGTGGACGTAGGCTGGCCTTTGTGGCGAGCTGAGCCACAGGATAAATCCCGTGTCTCTTATGCATTTACTTCTTATATATCTTGTATGCTTTACCTTGTGTTTTCTAGCTTATCCGTTGTGCTTCCGCTTCGATCTACTTTGGTGTGCTTATGCTATGTGCAGGGATTTCATTGATGCTCTTGGAAACACATGTGGAAGTCAAGTCCTAGAACTCGTAGAGGGGTTTCTCTCCATTGTTGGTTTCCCAGAGACAAACCAGCTTGACCGGTTTTGGTCCTAATAGTGGGTTGAAGTTTTTAATTAGTGCAGATTCGCCTATTCACCCCCCTCTAGGCGACATCAAGACCTTTCACCCATATTGTTTTCGCTAGATTCGGCTGTTACATGATTTCAATAATTATGATAATGAATATGATTGTTTCACTGATAGTGTCTAAGGAATTGTTGTTGAATATTGCTATTCAACATAAGTAGCACGTAAACACAGGATCTCATAGTCTAAACCACAATCAATCTGATAATGCAGAATTAGGTAGAATCAATCTTATACTAGTGTTAGTAGCCGCTATGGATGCCTTCTGAGTTGAAGAAGATGTCGGTGTAGATGAAGTAGCATTGATGAAGAACGCCGACTCAAGAATAGGAGTTCTTGATCGACAACTTGTGCTTCTCGTTGGGTAGCACCTTCCCTCTGGACACCAATGATATTGCCCCGTCTTGGATGTGGAACTAAGGCTTCTCCCTCCTCCAGCTCCCTTAGCAATCGGTGTTACGGCTAAAGCTAATTAATTTGATCGATGCCTTATAGCATGTCGACCCCTTTAGTTTTATATGAAGCTGTGGAGGTAGGACCTAGAGTCCGTTTAGGAATCTAACAGCGTCCTGTCGATCACAGACGTGAGTTCTGTTCCGTCGCGTAGGGAAAAAAAGTGAGGAACAAGTTCCTCTCGATTGGAGACCAAGAAGATCACTCTAACTTCTTATTCCCAACATTCTCCCACTTGATCGAACGGTCTACAACTTGTTCACATCACACAAATGTTCACACTCAATATATCAGTAAATACCGAACCAATGCGTCATCAGTAGCATTTAATTCGCTACCGGGACCTCATTACCCACAATTTCACTGAGACACCTTGTTAGAACGCTTATACATTATTGGGAGTTCATAACAGCCCTGAACCAGGACCTAAAGACTATCCACCAGACCCATGTCTAGAACATGTAGCTTAAATAGATTAGGTTGTATGCCTTTAGTGAGCAGATCCGCGAGCATCTCATTACTTCTTATGTGCTCAACATTAATAGTACGATCTTGGTCTCTTTCAATAACAACACGATACTAAAGGTCATTGTGTTTGGAAACACCACTTGGCTTGTTGTTCTTTATAAAAATATTGTTGATTGATTCTCACAGTATAACTTAAACAATTTCATAATGTTGTCTATAACCTTAATGCCCGGAATAAATTTTCTTAAGCCACATAGCATGTCCAATCGCCTCATAACATGCTATAAACTCAGCCTACATTGTCGACGCTGCAGTGAACTCTTGCTTAGAGTTTTTCCAAGAAATAGCTCCTCCTGCTAGAGTGAAGACATATCCAGATGTAGATTTTCTACTATCTTCACACCCAGCAAAATTAGCATCAGAATAACTAATAATTTCAAGATTATATGATCTCTAATATGTAAGCATGTAATTTTTAGTGCCTTGGCAATAGTGTAATGCCTTTCAGACACCCATCCGGTGGACCTTCCTGGATTTTGCTGATATCTTCCAAGTCTAGACGCGTACAGACTTGAGCATACATTAAGCTCCTGAAATGCTAAAGCATAAGGAATATTACTCATTTCACTTAATTCTAATTGGTTTTTAGGACTTTGTTTCTCATTGAACTTATCGCCCTTTGCTATTGGAACAATTATGCATCTCGTATCTCTTAAGCATGTTATCAATATATGCTTTTTGAGATAATCCCAACACTCCTTTGGTCCTATCTCGGTGAATCTCAATTCCCAGAACATAAGAGGCCTCACCGAGATCTTTCATATCAAAATGGGATGATAGAAATCTCTTTGTCTCATGTAACATATGCTTATCGTTACTTGCTAATAGAATATCATCCACATAGAGTACTAGAATGACAAAATTTTCACCTTTTATCTTAATGTAGATACAATTATCTACAACATTCTCCTTAAATCTTAATTTCTTTATCACTTGATCGAATCTAAGGTTCCATTGTCTTGACACTTGCTTAAGTCCATAAATGGATTTCTTTAATCTGCATCCCATATGTTGTTCCTTACCTTTCACAACATAACCTTCCGGTGTGTGTCATGAAAATTATCTCATCTAAATGACCATTAAGGAATGCAGTCTTAACATCCATCTGATGTAGCTCTAAGTCAAAATGAGCCACTAGTGCCATGAAAATTCTAAAGGAATCTTTCTTAGACACAGGTGAAAAAGTTTTATTATAATCAACCCCTTCCTTTTGTGTATAACCCTTTGCTATGAGCCTTGCTATGAATTTTTTGACATTCCCTTTAGAGTCACCCTTAACTTTGTAGACCCATTTATAGCCTACTAGTTTAACTCCATCAAGAATTTCTACTAAATCCCACACATCATTAGTGCGCATAGACTTAAGCTCATCTTCCATAGCCTCAATCCACTTGGCGGAATTCTCACTCAAAACTGCCTCTTTGAATGAGACAGGATCATCTACCTTTCCGACATCATACATATCCTCACTTAAGTATGTCTCATAACAGTTGAGAATGGTAGACCTCCTTGGCCGTTGTGATCTCCTTATAGGCTCATTCACAAATCACAACTGGCTCAGGAATGGGTTTAGGTACTTCAACAGGGTCTTGCACTTCATCATTAGACTCCTCTTGTTCTTGTTGTGGTTCAATCACTTGCTGATGTGGAACCTGAACTTGAGTTGTAGCACCTGAAGTCTGAACAAAGGGTAAGAACAGTGGCACTAACTGAACTGTCACTAACTCTTGAGTCAACAGAATTGGAAGTTGAGCCCGTATTTAGTTTCTACAAACTTAGTGTAGCGACTAGGACAGTAGAAACATATCCCTTTGACATATCAGGATATCTAATAAAATGACAGCTTATCGTCTTAGAATCTAATTTCTTTTGTTGTGGGTTAAATAACTTAGCTTCAGCAGGACAGCCCCACACACATAAATGGTTAAGTGACGGTTTCCTCCCATTCCACAACTCAAATGGAGTTTTGGGCATAGACTTACTAGGAACCTGATTAAGAATGTGTGCAACTATTTTTAATGCTTCCATCCACAGCTCAACCGGAAACTAGAATAATTGAGCATGCTGCGCACCATATCCATTAGTGTGCGATTACGCCCAACATTGAATACTAGGCCTTAATACCATTTTCCTCAAGGTACTTAGTGAATGGTCCAGGAATCTGGTCGTATGGAGCATGTCTCCCATAATATTCACCACCTCAATCTGATCTTACTATTTTAATAGTAATACCATGTCAATTTTCCACTTCAGCCTTATAAATCTTAAATTTATCTAATGCTTCAGATCAATCACGAATAGGTAAATATGACCATAACGAGAGAAGTCATCAGTGAAAGTAATGAATGAGTCATAACCATCCACTAAAGTTACTGTAAATGGGTCACAAATGTCAGTGTGAATAATTTCTAAGAGACCTGAATTCCTAGTAGCTCCTTTCTTAACTGTCTTAGCGAATTTCCCTTAATACAGTCAATGCACTGTTGTAAGTCTGAGAAATATAATAAATGAAGTATCTCTTCTCTAATAAGACGTTCCATTCTCCCTCTCAAAATGTGGCTTAAACGACAGTGCCACAATTTCGAAGAAGTCTCATCATTTCTCTTACGCTTATTTGACACATCACTCACATTCATCACAGAATAATCTTTACCAAGAGAGAGCATATAAAGCTTGCCTTGCAAATAACCAAGACCAACACTTATATTATGAAACTTAATATTACACTTATTGTTGCCAAACTCACAAATATGTCCCGAATTATCTAATGTTGAAACTGAAATAAGGTTTTTTTAAGCTAGGAACATAAGAACATCATCTAATTGAAGATTGAAGCCGCTTGGTAGCTCTAGTGTGAAGTTTCCAATGCCTTCGACTTCAATTTCATTTCCATCAGCAACTCTAAGATTTCACTCCCCCTTCTTATAGTTCTCATCGAAATGAATGCATGTAATAATTTGGAAATGTGTATAGTGGCACCTGAGTCAATCCACCAAGTATTCAGGGAAAAATCTGCTAAGAATGATTCATCAATAAATGAAACAACATCAGTACCTCTGTTCTTCAGCCATTCCTTAAGCACTGCACAATGCTTATGCAGGTGTTTAGGAGAATTGCAGAACTTGCAAACCTTAGCATCTTGAGAATTCTTATGTGAAGTGTTATTATTCACCTTATATTTCTTAAATTTCTTCTTAGGCTTCTTCCTGCTTCCTGATTCGGCTTGATTTTTAGGAGGATGGCTAAACCCAACAAAGTTAGCCACATTTTTCCCATTTTCAGCCTTCTGCCTTTCCTCTTCCTCAACACAATAGTTGATGAGCTCAGCTATGTTCCAAGTCCCTTTCTGAGTGTTATAACTTATCTTAAAAGGACTATATTGAGAAGGCAGTGAAGTCATAATGAAATGCACTAGAAAACCATCTGAGATGACCATGTCTAGTGACTTAAGCTTATTAGCCATATCTGTCGGTGGTATTTCACCTAGAGCAGGGATTTAGAGGAACCCCCATTTAGAGATTTGGCCTGGGGGAGAGACCGTGTGTTGAGTGGAAACAATTTGGTGGTTTGGTTCCAGTTAATGATGATGAGGGATGCTAGAAATCAGAGACTCGGGGATTAGGTCAGGTTCAGGCCTCCCGGTAGATAATAGCCCTACATCATGTATGTTTTTGTTTACTGGGTTCAACCTCTCTTTCCGAAAGCCGGTCTCTCTATTTGAAAGCTGATCACCCCTCTTGAGGGATATTTCTTTCCTTTTATAGCTACTCTATAGAGGTTTATGCGTACCGCCTTTGGTGTGAACACATTGCACGTTGTGGGGGGGGTGCCCACAACATTGTATGACCCCTGTCAGGTGTGTCAGGCATCTCTTTCGGTCGAGGCATGGGCAGCAACCTCTTCCATCCCTCGTGGGTCCCGCCTGGAGAGCAGCTGGTCGGGAGGCTCCCAGGAGAGCCTCCCGGGACACGTCCCGAGGAGTTCGCTCCCCTGCCTCACTTGGATGAGTTCCCCTTCTGTCTTCTCATGGGCCCCACTTGATGTTAGTAGGTCCCGTCTTCGCATCTTGCCCACGTAGGTTCTTCGCACGCGGGCGAGTCCAATGGTGGACCCGAGGACGGATGAGTCCGCCTGAGCGGAGCGCCAGTGTCAGGCTCGGGGCCCGATGGGCTCCTGCAGGCACACCACCCTGATCGCCCCTGTAATCATGATGCTTTTATGGGGACGGGGCGGGCGCCCATGTTGTGCCGTCGTGTCAACTGTTCTTCCTTGGTTCCCATGCCGCTCTTCCTTCTGGGCGAAGCAAAGTCCACGTTTGGGAGCCCGTCGGGTGGATGACATCAGTGGCAATGCCATCCCGAGGGGTTAGCTCTTGACGCTAACCTCGAGCTGGTTAAGCCTTTTGGTTACTGGGTTGGAATCGATGGGCCCCATCAGTCATTGGCTAACTAAGGGGACCCTGTTCTCTTGATGCCCACAATATCACACATGCTCAAAATGTGCTCCCTAATACCACTTTGCCCATTGTACTTAGACGTCATCATTTTCATAATGAGAGTGCTAGCATAAGTCTTAGAGGAGCTCTTAAAGTTTTCTTCAACTTATCAAAGAATTCCTTAGCGGTCAACTCACGGCCATCCTCATGTTTATTAGGAATAGCACCTCTAATGGCAATAGAGATCGATTGCTTAATGATCATGTTAGTCATTCTATTGTTCCTATCACACTTATCAACATTTGACTTGTCAACATTAGGATCATTAGAAACAACAAGTCTAGCCTCACATAAAACTGAGTCATACTCTAAAATGCCAAGTATGACCCACACCTTTTCCTTCCAGCTATGAAAGTTGGTGCCATTAAGTGGCTCAATGGTGTTCAGGTAGTCGATCATATTGTTCACTGAAAATTATGAAAAATATGTTTTAGTAAAATACAAAATATTGATGTACATAAAAGCATGAAAATAACCCTACAGTGGTCTGATTATAATCATGCAATTTTAAGTTTCAATTCACACCACCGGTGGGAAGAAAACAAATGAAACTTAACATTAACTCATAATTAAATCAACAGTGGTCAAAATAATTACAAGTTTACTCTAATTAAACTTCTTGGTACTTCTATTTAATTAGAGAGCATCACCATTGCATACCGGTGGAAAAACATAATTTTCAGCGAAATAATGCAATAAACAGTAATTAACTTAATTAAATAACTCATGAAAACATTAAATAACTAGAAACAATAAAGAATAATGGCAAAAATTAAGCAGGCTCAGAAACCTCAAAACAACCCATATATGCATTTAGCCCGCAGTGGCCCATTAAAACGTAAACTAACAGTCCTATATATACATATATGTGAACATAATCTTTGTATGTTTTGCAAGTTGTGTTTCTTTAAATATATTTTAACTTTTTGACAAAGATAAATGTTAAATGGGTCATGATATGTTTTGAGAGATGTCATGTTAACTCCCAAACTTTTGACAAGAAAATTATTGATTGGTTATTTTTGCCAAAAATTTAGTAAATTCTAAAGTAGTTGTGCTAGCAAAATAAGAAACATAACCAATGCTTTTATAATATCTTATTAAAAAATGTTTACTTTCTTTTTCATGCAATGGTGATATTTTTGTTAAAAAATCTTTTATCTAGAACTACCATTGAAAAGAAAAATCATTACATTATTTTATATCATTTTGAAAGATGTATATATCTATTTGATTTTGATGATATTCTAAAAGTATACTTCACAAAGTAAAAATGTTGTTAAGGTAAAATTATGTTAAGGTAATACTTTAGAAAAAATAAGACCAAATATTCATATCACATTCAAACTACTCGTGCTCGCTTCACGCTCTGCTCTTGTTTCCATCCATTGGCGCCATCTCTACTATGCACCACCCATGCTTGTTGCAGTGCCTCGTGCACATCGCCCCGTCACGGCTGCCTGTGCTCGTTGCGAGCACACATTCCTACCGTGTCCACAACCATGGCTTATCGATGTAATCTATCTCCACAGCATGCTACTTGCATTCATCACAATGCCCTTCAGCTACTAACTTTGGAGAAGAAGAAGAAGAAATTTAAAAAAACTAACATTCTAAAAATGTTGCTCTTTATCTAAAAAATGTTGAATTTGTTATATTAATATGTAGTTTAAAGAAAATATTGAGTGTGCTACTAATAGTTATGTTAATTATACTATTTTCGAATGTTAAATATGACTTTTTAAAGTTATGAAATTTGTTAGGTTAGAATATTAATTAATTTTAGATTCTTAGACTACTATAATTAATCGGTTTTAAACTATGGAGTATTTTCCGTTCCTCTCACACTACATTACACTTATACGTTGAGCAAGTGTTGTATTCCGTATTTGATAAGCATTCAATATGTATCCTAAGTATTCGAGTTGAAATAATAAATAAATAAATATTGATACATGGGCTGATATATATCAGGGACTTTTCGATACAATTCAGCCCAACAAGATTCTTTGTACACCCTAGTAGCTTCCCTTCTCATCTTTCATCTAACGAGCATGCGGCCCACCTTCGCAACCCACCACCTTCTTTCTCCCCGCGACCTCACGTGGGCTCTCCACGCGGTCGGCTCGTGAGCCACCCTCCACACTCTCTTGCCCAGCTGCAGCTCGAGTCTTTCCCATGACTTTATTTTATTTTCTAAGACGACGAGTTACGCTGCCCGTTGTTCATAAAAGCAATAAGACGAGGCGACACCTTAGCAATAACTAGGTGAAGGCCCGTGCGTTGCTACGGGCAAACAAGTTTTAATGTCAGCGTAACACACAAAGTATGAGTTATAAATATATTGTTCATCTTAACAACATGATATTTTACGACTAATTGAGATATGTAAGCATCAACCTTATGATACCGTTTCTTCAATCACTTTCGTGCAGCAAATCATAATTCAAATAGGCTCATGTGTGCATAGTTTCAACAGTGCATCCTTGCCAACTGTTGACATTTCTTAACGCAATCACCTAAGAACGGGTTTGGAACCCATCCTGGTAACAGCGCCAGAAATGCTGGTTGGTAATTCTTAACGTTACAGGAGTCCGCAAGCGCCCGAAAGTACCATTGTAGCATTTCCCTAAAGGAGTATTCCAAAGGGTATCGAATCCAACGAAGGCTTTGGCGGATTAACAAGCTCAACGCTATTGCAATGAGTATAGATCATAGACGGAAATAAATCAGACACTCAAATGCAGGGGTAAGAAATGATAATGGGGGTAGTGTGATCACACACACTCTCTCTCTCTCTAAGGGGTCCTAGGCGTAGGAAGCAACATACGAGTTAGTTCTAGGTTCTTATGTACTATACACATAAAGCTGGTAAGAACGAGTTAGATACACTAGCGTTGAAGAATATTGACTTAAGTACCCAGGTACCACGGGGAGCTAACCTCCCGCGTTGCTTCTGCACAACTCCGGTTGTTAAACTTTAGACTCCTACAACTTATCCGAACGTGGGGGATTTCAGAGGGACCAACAGCTGTCACTACCGCGGCCTACCCCAAGACAAACCGTGGGATAAACTCATAAGTAAGGTAGCTACGCAACCCAAGCACCATGCTTACGTTGTTAGCCGGACTTGACCGGCTCGGGCTATTGTGACCCAGGTCAAGCCACCAGATAAACCAGCCAATTACATCGAGTACCGTAGCTTAAGCACAGACTTCATACAACGCAGTCATGTCATCTAATTGGATCAAACCAGGTTAGGTACACAAACGTATTCGTGTTTTCCTATGTCTGTTCAACTGGATCAAAGGGTCGTGTTCGCGAAGAACACGAGCCTCTAACTTATGAACAAACACCAGAAACATGTGAAAGTCACCCGTCAAGTGGATCGAAAGGCCTTGTTCATCAAGAACAGGAGCCTCTAAATGATGAACAGGTGAAGAACACATGAACAAATCACCCATGTATACTAACACGACTTTATATGAAATAGCTGAATAACTGAAGTAGATCAAAGTCATACAAATGAAATAAGATACAAGGAAACTCATACCTAGATCCCAAAGTAGACTTGGAACCTGAAGTAAAACTACTCTAGCCTACCTCCTAGCCTTGAGACTAAAAGTGAGAGAGGTGTTGTAAGTGTGGATGATCTCTAAGTGAGCCCCCTCTCCTTCTATTTATAGGCCCGAGCACCGGCGAGGAATGGATGCAAACACCCCGGGAATGGCTCCTAGGACCAATAGGGAAGCACCACGTGGAGGGCCAGGACAGGCCGAGCCAAGGTGGGAGCCAAGGTCGGTTCAGCCGACCTGTGGGGTCGGCCGGCCCCCTGGTGGGCCCCCCTGGCATGTGCTTTCTGCAGGTGACTGTCCTGTGGGTCCTTAGGTCGGTTCCCGGTGTCCACCCTGTTTTGACACGATTTGCATACTTTTGTGGGCCCATGGATCCATGTGACGTCCACGTGTCACGCTCTGATTCGTCGGGGGGGTGCTTCACTTGGATTGCTTGCATGGCATGCATGCATGGCGCCCTGGTTGGTAGCTTTGCATGCATGGCATCCTTGTTGGCAGCCCACCTAGGATGAGGTGATGTGGCATGGATCATAGAAGGTGAGTTTGCCACTCTTTTTCTTGCTTATTTTCCTGTAATCAAATAATCTCCAAGGACAAGTGGAACTACATTATTCTTAACTAAATACGTGTAAGAAATGCCTTATGCTCCTTTAGTTATGAGTATATTGACGGCTAAAGTAGGCACTTAACAGCCGTCAACAACTCCCCCAAGCTAGCCTCTTGCTCGTCCCGAGCAAGAGATTAAGGACTTAGGTTGGTTGATCAGGAGTTGCTACGATGTTGTATTTCTAATGTATAACAAGATACAACTAGGTACTCTATCAAGAATTGAAGAAGTTGGCATTGATCTTACCTTACACTCGATTGATATGGGGCGTGTAGCTTCACCTGCCTTGGGCGGTTGAAAGATAGAATGGTTGTATAAAGATTACCAATCACATGTACCTTGATCAGTTATCAATTCGAAGGTTTTGCAGGTTTTTCAAAAAGAAATCAAAGTTCCTCAAATGATACTCTCGGATCGCTCAATGTGTATGATTCCTAGCCACAGCATTTTGCTTTCTTTCACCACCTACTTCTAATAAGCTGATATGTGGAGCTGTAGGTAGGGAAAACATGTGGCATACCTGTTTCTCATGTATTGTCAAGTCGAAAACCGGATCTTTGGGAGAACAAGTCATACAACCTGATCAAGATGTGCAAATGTGTGTGTATGGTGGATGGATGATGAACACCTTTTTGCATGATTTTACTCTCCTCCTTTTTGAAAATTTTGAGACTTGGGCTATGTCTCTTTATTCTTTCTTTCTTTTTTTCTCTTTTTTTATGCATGCCCTTGAGCATGTTTTTTTACATAGCCCATAGTCCTTACTGAATATTTTTGGAGAGCGAGTAATCATGAAACAATGCGCGGAACTTTATTTTGTGAAATGGATGGGGGTGGATGAAATGATGGTTGCTAACTTTCAGTGTAGAAGTTTCGCATATGGTGGTGTGTACGTGATCTTGATCATGGGAGTAATGACAAGTTTACTCGCCGAGGGTCACAACAATTCGACAAGACTCAATGAAGAAATCAGGTAGCATATGTAGAGATTTAACAGAAGCTAAGATCTACATATGGCCTTGGATAGGAATTTCTTATCATTGAGGAACTTATCATTTTAACATTTTTCAAAAGAAAACTCCGGATATCAAACATCACTTAGTACTAGCTCATAGCAACTCTATTATACCATATCATACCTCGCAACAACTTAGGCAAAGATCATGCTTTTGCTACCCACAAATTTCAAGCTCAGGTTCGATCATAATAGCCAACAAACTCAAAACTTAAATAGGATACTAAGCTGTAAACAAGGCATACAAGAGGAATAAACAGAGCAACTATTCATCATTTCAATCATGGAGAATAAGAACACTCTTACCGCGCATATGAAAACAAACTAATTTAAGAAAGCAAATAAATATATTTTTTGGTCTTTTTAACTTTTCAGATTTTTATGTGTTTTTAGCATATGGGGTTCTGAAAACAATAGAAGATACAAGTTACCTCAGAATGAGGGTCCTCCCCCAAGCTAGCTTCAGGCTCACTGCTGAGGAGGGGGATATCCCATCCACGCGTAGTAAACCCTCTGCTCCTCCAGCTGTCGCTGCTGTCTCTTGTACAGTTTAGACTCAAGGGAGTTGTCCGGATGGAGTTCACCTATGAGCTCGTATTTCGACAGAGTGCAAACAGAATGGAGCAAGGATGTCTTGATTCTTTTTAGAGGTCAGAACTTTTATTGAATAGGATAACTTACCGATCTTACCTGTCGGCGAAGGGCTCTTTTGTTTTAAGTCTTCCAGAGCCAGACTATCTCCCACATTACTTACCTTAGTGTAGGGTCAGCCGCTCCTGGAGACAAGGGAGTCGGCTCCCTGTCCACTCTTTTCCACACCTTCTTGATCATCTGTGGTTTACGAGGTGCGGGGAGTGGCGCCTTGGACTGGGACTTGGACTTCCAATATAGTTTTTGTCCCACACTCATTTGCTCTTGCTCTTGCTTCCAGAAATTCTTCATAAAGGCAATGAGGCTGTCCACTTGTGGTTGCGTAGATTCACTTCCTTGGGCAGGAGTGCCCGTTCTTGGTGTGCCTTCAACCATTGAGCATTGTTCCTTACGTGGGCGAAATTCAAACCTTTCTTCCTTGCCATTGATGTGGAGACGGATTACTCCAGCGCCAACATCAATTTGTGCATCAGCCGTGCTTAGGAATGGATGTCCCAGAATGAGTGGTACTTCATTGCCAATGTCCGTGTCAAGTACCACAAAGTCCACTGGAATGAAGCAATCTCGGACCTTCACCGGGATGTCCTCGGCTATCCCCGCTGGATACCGGACTGATGAATCGGCTAGCTGCAGCTGCAAGGTAGTTGGGGATAATTCCGTATAGTTGAGTTGGTCGAAGACTACCTTTGGCATGACGCTAACACTAGCGCCAAGATCACAGAGGGCATGATCGAATCTCTGTGTTCCAATTGTGCATGTGATCGTGGGGCACCCTGGATCCTTCTTCTTTTCTGGAAGACGATTGAGTATAGCTACGCTACACTCTTCTGTGAGCTTCACCACCTCTTAGATGGGTAGAGCTCGCTTCTTGGTGAGGATATCCTTGAGGTAACGTGCGTACGTGGGTACACGCATTGCCTCAAGGAGTGGAACATTGATATATACCTTTTGAATCATGTCCACGAAATGAGTGAATTGTTCATCCACTGTTGTCTTCCTGTTTCGCTGAGGGAATGGTAGTATATTTGTTTCAATAAACTCAGGTTTATCTGTCCTGTCTTCAGGTGCTCTTGCTTGTGAGGGCTCCCTCATGCCAAGTGGTTCTCCATTCGGCTCTTCATCCCCTCTTGCGCTTTTCCTTGTTCCTGCATGGTTGGGATAGGGCGGATCGCGAGTGGTCTTACCACCTCTCGTGACTACCACTTTTGCATTTTCAACTGGTGGAACCACAACGACTAATTGAGCCAACTGGGTTTTTTTATCATCTTATTAAAGCTCAACTGGTCTTTAAGAGCAGATGAAAGGCTATCAATTTTAACATTAAGGCTCTCAAAAGCCTTATCATAGGCAGTTATTTTCTTATTAAAGCCTTCATTAATCTTAGCTTGCCCAAAGACTAGATCTTTCAAAGAAGGTTGGTTTGGGTTGAAAGAATTACCTTGATTACCTCCTTGATAATAAGGGCACTATTGATTCCACGTTTGACCTCCTTGTGGACGATAACCGTTGTTGTTGCCATTCATGTACATCACATCCTCCTGAGTAGCAGGGCAGTAATTCCCTGAATGCCCAGTATTACCACAGACTTCGCAAGTCATGCGAGCATCCATAGCTTGAGTAGTGGTGGCCATGGAGGCCTTCTCATTGGCTAGATCATCCATTCTTTTCATCATTAGGTCCATCTTGGCGTGCAACGTATCCGCTTCCTTGACGGTATGTGTACCCCTTTGACGTGGCTGGAGTCGATCATCACTCCACCCTTGATTGGTAACCATCTTCTCAATCAGTGTAGTAGCTAGTAAGAGAGAAGAAGGCTCCTCCAGCTGCAGCATCAATAGGGCCTCGGGCTGTCGGAGTCAGCCCATTATAGAAACTTTGAAGAATAAGCTTATTGTCCATCCCATGATGAGGACAAGCCAGGATGTACTCTTGGAGCCTCTCCCAAGCTTCTGGGATAGTCTCGCTTGCTGCTTGCTAGAAACTTGAAATTCGCCCCCGAAGAACATTGGTTTTGCCCAACGGAAAGAACTTCGCGAGGAATGCTGCGGAGCACCTTGCCCAACTGTTAATTTTTGCACGGTTCGCGTAGAACCATTGCTTCGCCTTTCCAGGAGTGAGAAGGGAAACAGTCGCAGACGAATAGCATCTTCCTCCACTCCTCGTATAGTGAAGGTACTGCACAGTTCTAAGAACTGCTGCAGGTGGACGCTCGCATCTTCATTAGGCTTGCCACAGAATGGGCTAGCCTGTACCATCGTGATTAGGCCACTCTTGATCTCGAAGTTTCCATTTCCGGTGTTGATCGCAGGGCCTGTCGGCACCTGGTCAGCAGAGGAAGCAGAGTACTCGCGGAGAGTCTTCTCGACAACAGCATTGGCCATGGAAGTTGATGCAGATGGCACAAAGGAAGCTGGATCGACTTCTGAATGTTCACGCAGAGGAGAGCCGAACTGAGTTCGTGCCTTCCTTACGAGTGACTCAGGATCTTCAGAGAAATTCGGCGGTAAGTCGAAACCAGTCATGCACTACATGTCTTCATCATCAATAGACAAAGAAGACAATCCAAGTTAGCCTGCATTGAGAACTGTTTTATTCCTGTCATGATCATAGACGGAAATAAATCAGACACTCAAATGCAGGGGTAAGAAATGATAATGGGGGTAGTGTGATCACACACACTCTCTCTCTAAGGGGTCTTAGGCGTAGGAGGCAACATACGAGTTAGTTCTAAGTTCTTATGTACTATACACATAAAGCTGGTAAGAACGAGTTAGATACACTAGCGTTGAAGAATATTGCCTTAAGTACTCAGGTACCACGGGGAGCTAACCTCCCGCGTTGCTTCTGCACAACTCCGGTTGTTAGACTTTAGACTCCTACAGCTTATCCGAACGTGGGGGATTTCAAAGGGACCAACGGCTGTCACTACCGCGGCCTACCCCAAGACAAACCGTGGGATAAACTCATAAGTAAGGTAGCTACGCAACCCAAGCACCATGCTTATGTTGTTAGCCGGACTTGACTGACCCGGGCTATTGTGACCCAGGTCAAGCCACCAAATAAACCAGCCAATTACATCGAGTACCGTAGCTTAAGCACAGACTTCATACAACGCAGTCATGTCATCTAATTGGATCAAACCAGGTTAGGTACACAAACGTATTCGTGTTTTCCTATGTCTGTTCAACTGGATCAAAGGGTCGTGTTCACGAAGAACACGAGCCTCTAACTTATGAACAAACACCAGAAACATGTGAAAGTCACCCGTCAAGTGGATCGAAAGGCCTTGTTCATCAAGAACAGGAGCCTCTAAATGATGAACAGGTGAAGAACACATGAACAAATCACCCATGTATACTAACACGACTTTATATGAAATAGCTGAATAACTGAAGTAGATCAAAGTCATACAAATGAAATAAGATACAAGGAAACTCATACCTAGATCCCAAAGTAGACTTGGAACCTGAAGTAGAACTACTCTAGCCTACCTCCTAGCCTTGAGACTAAAAGTGAGAGAGGTGTTGTAAGTGTGGATGATCTCTAAGTGAGCCCCCTCTCCTTCTATTTATAGGCCCGAGCACCAGCGAGGAATGGATGCAAACACCCCGGGAATGACTCCTAGGACCAATAGGGAAGCACCACGTGGAGGGCCAGGACAGGCCGAGCCAAGGTCGACAGGTCGGCCGACCCCCTGGTGGGCCCCCCTGGCATGTGCTTTCTCCAGGTGACTGTCCTGTGGGTCCTTAGGTCGGTTCCCGGTGTCCACCCTATTTTGGCGCGATTTGCATACTTTTGTGGGCCCATGGATCCATGTGACGTCCACGTGTCACGCTCTGATTCGTCGGGGGGTGCTTCACTTGGATTGCTTGCATGGCATGCATGCATGACGCCCTGGTTGGCAGCTTTGCATGCATGGCATCCTTGTTGGCAGCCCACCTAGGATGAGGTGATGTGGCATGGATCATAAAAGGTGAGTTTGCCACTCTTTTTCTTGCTTATTTTCCTGCAATCAAATAATCTCCAAGGACAAGTGGAACTAAATTATTCTTAACTAAATACGTGTAAGAAATGCTTTATGCTCCTTTAGTTATGAGTATAGTGACAGCTAAAGTAGGCACTTAACAGCCGTCAACACCAACCCAACAACACAAGCAACACAAACAAAACTGAAGATCTTGAAAAATCAGACACCTATATAGTTCGACTACATACCCTTCTAGCAAAGGAGCATTGCATCAGTAAAAAGGATTGCAAGTGGAAACAGGCAAACAAATAACATGAAGACCATTCATCCTATTGTCAAAGTAAGAAAACCATTCATCATACCTGGTGTAATGCCAAAGTAAATGGTGCTAACAATGCATCGAGATGTTGTTGTGTAGTCACCTATATATGTAATGTGCAGAACATCATCTTGTTAACTAATGAACCTACCACCAAGGGATTGAAGCAATGTGCCCTCCTGATCAAACATTTGTCGTAGCTATGCGTTGTTTGTATAGAACCATTCAGTACTTTCATTTCATAGGCTCCATATTTATCAGTGGAATTTAGCTTTCTTTAGATGATATGCTACATGATGCTTCCTATTCCTCTCCTCTTTGTTTCTCTACATTTGCGCATAACCTACTATCTCCCTATGCCTCTTTATGAGGATAGACAATTTATTTCTGTGTACTTATAGTTCTCTAGTACGAAGGAGACATTTAGGCAAAAAGGTTGATGGTCTACCTTATAAGATCCTCAAATAAATACCAACAATGCATATTGACAGTTTTGTATTAACACCAAGGACAGAAATAATTTAACTGTTGTATCAAAAGGACAGAAAAAGGATGGAGAGATTCACACACATTGATGTGCCAATTGCATTGGAGTGGTCATTCCTCATCCTATGAAACCACCTGGAAGAGAGGGAAGTAGAGTGCACACATCACATTGTTGAAAAATGAAGCAACCGCCTGGAAGAGAGGGAAGTAGAGTGCATACATCACATTGTCGAAAAATGAAGAAGCCATACTAACTGCTCTCCCAACTGCACAAGACTTCTAAAAAATAAAATCTACATCTTCTATTCCGTCAATCAAAAGTTAACTTATAGGAGTCGAGATTAGCAAGGACAACATACGAAATAATATAGCATATTTCAGGTGTAGGACCTGAGAACTCCTTGGACATGATACTAATCACACGACAAATAGTCAAAGTAAGGAAGGAAATCTCCTACAACACTAATGCAGAGCGATGCAATTCAGACCCATATTGCTTACCAAAAATAAGTGTGGTGGAATTTCTTAACAGTTGTTCAGACTGTTCTTCTGTCCACACATGATGCGTAAGTGTAACCATTATTTCAATTCTTATGCAAACAAAAAATTGTGTTATGTAATCATGTGGCTCAGCTTGTCATGTGCAAGATGCTACCGCAGTACCACACAATCAAACATGAAGGTGACATATGAAACTGCGATCATGTTATGGGATTTCTACAGTATCTGAGATGTCTTGTGGTTTTCTTTCACATCTGAAAAGCAGAAAAAAATAGAAGCAAACTGAAACTTTGTTGAAAACTTGAAATACAAATACTTTTACGAATCAATGGATAATTCTTAAATCAAATGCGATGTCTTAAATCAAATTCAAGTGCCTTTCTATTTTACTCTAAACATACATCTTACACAATGAAATCAAAATGCAGAGGCCAAAAGGGATCCTACCCTTAGCCTGATGTGCTTTGCCTTCCCCTAAGACATGCATTACAACACATACGAAACAACAAAAAACCAAAAAGGTATTGAGAATTAAAGAAAAAAGAAAATGATTTTTTTCCAATTGGAATATGTAAAGTTACTTCCTTTTGCAACACTCAGATCTATTTGTCATCCATGATGGTTTGCGGACTACACTGACAAAGTTATTTAGATAGAAGAAGAGGGTGTACAAACTCACATCAGTCCTTAGCCTTGAATGGCCTATAATTGGTAGTTCCTGGTTTGAAAAAGAAACACACCAGAAGTATAAGTTCCAATAAACAAATTGTCTGAATATCATGGCATATATTGTTGCAATGGAAATTCAAACTCAGGGAAAAACATGTAGAATTAGGATAGCATATAACAGGGACATGCTTGCAGTTAGAACACTAACCTGTATAGCTTATCTGATCCGAACCTGTAGATTTAACAGTAAGCAGTTCTGAGCTTGGAGAAAACACCTTTACAATTTTTTTGAGAATTTTTTTTGACAAAGATTTAACTGTGGACCAGTTTGAATAATTATTACATTGTTAAATGACAAGTGAATTTATTATTGAGCTAACCTTTCTAAAGATCATGAAAGAAACATCTCATAAGTACGATTGAATCAATGTATGGAGCCATAAACAGAATAGACAAAAACTTAGCGCAGAACTTATACAAATTAGGAACTGGGCATCATCTTAAAGTATATCTGAGTATCTGACACATCTAGAGTTGAACTACAACCAGCATAAATAGTTTAGGCCTAGCATCTTCGGTTCTTCATCTAAGTTCACCTCTTCCTACCAGGCAATGCATGGACTTACATTCAGATCATAACCCACATATTAGTAGGAGAATTTTACACAGTTCGTACCAGGCAATGCAAGTTCCAGAAACATCAGATGATTATTTCAGACCTATGTGGCAATAGGCTCTAGACACCGCAGCATCCCTCCAACCGACATACTATCATCCATCCATTTCCATGTCCAACCATATTTGTAATGCAGCTGATAAACCGAGTCACAAACATAACTAATCTCAAGTAACAGAGGAGGCAAGCTAACTAAGATGAGGCGAGGGGTAACCAACTGCTGTGTTTGTTGGAAAAAAAAACAATTGATGTTAGTAATATCGACATGCCAGAGCCTAAAAATCCTAGAATGGGATTGCAATTTTGACAGTTTCAACATTGAGGAATTAAAATCAGATGACTCAAAGTATAAGACATTATCCCCAGCAGGTTCTATCTCAGTCTGATATAGTTACCACTGTGTTCACTTAACACAAGTGTTAACACACTAATCTAGCAATTTCACTATCCTGCTAGGCAAATGTTCTTCTGTACGCAGCAAATGTTCTATCTCAATCCTGCTAATCCACACCATACTGTATGTCATATAAACTGCCGTAGGTGTTCTTCTGTACACAGCTCAGGAGAAACATAATGCATCTGAGTGAACATACATCTTTGTGTATATCCACATGATTTTAACACAGGTTTTAGGTGCATTGGAGATTTGGAAAATAGGAAATTAGACATCTAAGGCAACAATGATTTAAAAAAAGAAAAAATATATAGTATGCATTGGCTATATCTGTGTGCAAGTTGAGCAGATGGAGAGGATA
Source organism: Cenchrus fungigraminus (assembly GCA_036936925.1). Taxonomy (NCBI): domain Eukaryota; kingdom Viridiplantae; phylum Streptophyta; class Magnoliopsida; order Poales; family Poaceae; genus Cenchrus; species Cenchrus fungigraminus. The sequence continues at coordinate 36,008,091 of CM072779.1, read as the reverse complement.
GGAGCATATGGATCTACTCTACCATGACTGCCCATTTGTAATTAACTGAAGAGTAAAGCCAATGTTACTCTTCTATAAAACACCAAAGTGGTCAGACGACGTCAACTATATTTGTCAGTTATCAGTAAATATATGCAACAGTCAAGGATTTCAGAAAAGAATCAAAGATCCACTTGCATAAGGCTTACTGCATCCACCGAGCTCCAGAAACTAGATCCATCGGCCTCCGCTGGAAGCCGTCGGAGGCCGTCGCCGGTTTGCTGTCGTCCCCAGATCAAGAGGAACCCTATCGCCATAAGGCTTTGAGAATAGTTGCAGTAGCCACTCACCCGCACGGATGAGATTGAGGCATCGCCGATAGTTCATCGACCGGGGCCGCACCCCGAGTTCCTCTGACCCTGGCCCAGAACTCGTCGTCGGTGACCGCCGCCGCCGAGGGAAGATCGAGCTTGGACCAGCCACCAGCCATCCACAAAACCGCCAGCCTGCGCTGCATCCTTGAGACAAAAGCCTCGTACCTTCGCCGTCCGCCGGAGATGAAGACGAACCGAGACCGGACTCCTGTACAGGAGCTCCAAGCGTGGAGCCCCTCCTCCACGGACTCGCCGATGGCGCCGGAGTAGAGCACCAAGAGGGCGGAGGAGAGTTCGAGAGGACCTTATTCCTTGACGACGACAACGCTGCCGCCTCGCCGCCGCCGCCGGAAACCTAAAAACCTCGCCCAGATCTTGCAACTGCCGCCGGGAACCGAAACCCTAGCACTACAGGGACCTACTCTACATCACCGATTGGAGAGGCACCGTTCCCCCACCCCTCCGATGACCTGACGGCCGCCGGAGGCGAAGGGGAATGGCGTCCTCGCCGGCGAGAGCACAGGTCGCCCCCCTGTCGCCTCCCTTATCGCCTCTCTCTACTGTGGAGAAGGGAGACAGTTCGAGAGAGCTCTGGATCGACTTGCCTTCGATTGCCTTCGACTCGGTGGGCCCCGGGGCAACCGATTGTGGGCCAGGGAAGGCAGAGCGGAGGGAGGTGCGGGGTGAAGGCGTGCGGAGGCGGAGCGGAGGCGTGGGCGAAGGCGCGGAGGGAGGACCGATGTTTTGGTCTTACATCCATATTCTTTTTAGGAGTATATATACAGAGAAAAGGAAGCGAGCGAGAGCAGCATGAAGTGGATGAAATAAAAAGAAAAAGAAAAGAAGAAGGGACAAAAAAACAAAAGACTCGGCTGGCCCAGCCCACTAGTCTTGTTGGGCTATCCACTTCCTGACTAAAAAAAGAATTTTTTTATATTTTTTTCTTTGATTTTCGAAAAATAAATAGACGAACCAAAAATTTCGAGAAATATACATCTGCCGCCAAACCCCACGGCGGCAGGTACCTGCCGCCGTGTCGCACGGTGTTAAGTCCCTACCGCCGTGGGGTACGGCGGCAGGAGAGCACCTCTGGCGGCAGAGCCGCGCGGCACGGCGCCAGGACCCTGCCGCCCAGCGCCACGGCGGCAGGCCCTGCCACCGTGCCACGCGGCGGTAAGGCTATTTTTATTTTTTTTTAATTTTTCATTTTTAAAACACTTTTAACCTTTTTAAAAAACAACAAACTGATAAGTGTAAGCATAATCACAAGATCATATCATAATTAACGAGTAGATGGAAATAGTTTATACAAAATCATGGTAAAAGTACTACTACATCTAAATGCGCCGGTGCCTCTTCGGCCTAACAGCTCTAGCGCCAGCCCAGGTGTGGTCCCGGTCGTACGTCTAGGGGTCAGGTGCCCTGACCACCCGCGGTCCGAACTGGTCGGGAGACGGTGTCGCCATGGCGGCCTACGACGAGCCTGCAGCATCCGGTGTCGCTCCGCCCGCCGGTGTCGCTCCGCCGGCCGCCGGGGTCGCTCCGCCCAGTGGCTGTGTCGGCTGAGTCCCAACCGGTGCCTGTGTCAACTGTGACGGGCCAACCTCCTCGGCCTGTTGCGGGGCATCCAGGGTCGCGAGAATGTCGCCGTACCCCATCTCATCCCAGGCCAGCTGGTCCTCGGTGGTCGTGTCGAAAGCAGGCTGGAACATAGGCGGAGTGGACGAGGAAGGAATATCTGCCGCCGCAAACTGAAAGGCCGGCGGTCTGAAACCTTCTGGCGGAAAGATCGGCGCTCTAGGTGCCGTCGTCTCCGACTGTCGAGGCCCGGCTGTCGGAAAGAGCGGCGGTCGCCCTGTACGATTAGAATATATTATAACCACAAACACACAATAATTGCGTGCATTAGTTGAAAATAAGGTCCACTGAAAGTACCTGCGCCGGGGGGAACAAACGACCGCTGCACGTAGGTGTGCGGGCCCTGCGCCTGTGGCTGCTGCTGTGCCGTCAGAGCCGAGAAGCCGCCGGCAAAGGTGGAAGGCGCCTGCTGCGAAGCCGCTGTCGAGGCGGAGCTCGAGGACGACGCTGGGTGGCGCGGAAGGAGAGGAATCTCTGCGGCCCCGGCGTAGTTCACGACGGTGGAGTACCTCGTGGCAGCATGGAGGATCCTGTCGTACGTGCCCTGGTGCTGGTGAGGCCCCCAGGTAAAACACTGCTCCCTCGCGAACGCTGCGAGCCGCACGATCTCAGCAAGCACGTCGTGCTGCTCACAAAATTAGTAACACATGTTATAATGAAAAGTCATATGAATGTAATATGTTTGTAGTATCGTAGCTTACCGTTGTGTCGGCGGTCTGGTCTCGGCGCACCGGGTACGTCGTGTCTGGCAGGATCCTGTCGTGGTCCGGGACCGATGGCGGTGGCGGGGTAGCAGGCACGTACGTCACCCGCGTCCGCGTCCTCGGGAGGTACCACTAAAGGTACGCTACCCAGGCCGCGCCGTCGTGAAGGCGGTGCTCGATGACGACGTTCTCCTCGTGCGCCGCGGACGCCCACTCGTCCACGTACGGCTGCAGCTTACCGACGAACGACGTCGCCGCAGCCACGCCCTTACGCGTCCACCTAGCATAGATGAAACATAAAATTATTGGCAACTGACTATTTGTAACGGAAAATAATTATAACTGACAAATGGTAGCTCACCTGTGCGCTGTAGCCGGCAAACGTGGCGCAGCGGGTACTGGCGCCTCCTGGAAGAGGCCGAACTACCTCATCACCCGGTGGACGGCGTACTCCTCGACGTAGACGTCGAAGACCAGTCGTCGCCGCGTCATCCAGTACGCCTGGTCTCGGGAGCACAGGGACGAGAGCCCCTGTGGTGCGCGGGTAGCGACCATGGCAGGAGCGTACGGCGTCCACCGGACCTGGGCATCGACCATCCGGTCTATCTGACCTACGAAGTCCTTGTACGCCTTCTTCGGCTGCTCCCCAGCCCAAACGTGCTGCAAAGAACATGAAAAGTTAATTGAATCGAACTAAAGAACTCATAACGCGAAGAAAACGATAAGGGAGGTCATTACCTTCCGGAGGCACCACAGAGAACCCATGGTGGGGAGGTCCGCTGGGTCGGTGTCTTCGGGCAGCGTCTGGTACTCCGAGAGGTCGGCCTTGGGTCGACCGATGTCGAACCGCTCGTGGATCCACATCTGCAGCAGGAGAGGGCACCCTTGGAGGATCCCCTCCTTACTCGCCGGCCTCGACACTGCCAAACACAGCCCCCTGTAGGTAGCTGCCAGAACAGCGCTGCCCCAGCTGATCTGGGGCATCTGGTCGAGGGGTGCGTCGGCGATCTTCTGAGCCCAGGGGAGCAGGTACCTCGACACCGAGTCTCCCGCTGACTCGCAGAACAGCACCCACCCGAACAGTCAGAACAGGTAGATCTCCAAAAACCTGTCTGACGTCGGGTCGTCGGCCTCGTCCGCCATGTAATCAGCCTGCACACACACAAAGGTCCATCATCATATTCGTTTAAAATGCATACAAACGTTGAAAATAAGCGTTAGAATCATGTACGCTGAACTGCTGGATCCAAGTCCAGGTGGGCCCGTGGGTGTCGGCGAAGGGCACGTACGGTGCTGGCGCGCGATCGTTCCGAGGAACGTTCGCGAACCGAGCAAGGAAGTCAGCGTGCCACGTCGCGGGGATGTCGATCGGCCCCATCGCCTCGTCAGCACACGGCAGTCCTCCCAACATCGCGGCGTCCTCCAGACTGAGCGTCATCTCGCCGACGGGGGAACGTGTGTGTCTCTGGTCGCCACCGGTCCATGAACGCGGCGATCAGCGGGGTGTCATAGCTGAACCGCGTCAACCGCTCCGCCCGGGGAACCTGAGCTCGTAGCCTATCCCCCTCGGCCAACCGCGCAAAAGGGAGAAGTCCTGCAGCGCGTAGCCTGAAAAAAAACAAAATTAATTTACTTAACGCAATTACTATTGTAAAGAAACAGAAATAAATAATAATTATGAATTACATACTTCGGAATCCACCGCTGGTGTATCGGCATCAACGTGCGGGTCGTCCGGCAACGTATGTTGCCGGGCGAACGTCCAAGAACAGCCGACACGTACGAGCGGTGGTGCCTGTCCACCGCCTCGTCGAACAACTCCGACCGTACGTACTCCAACGGTGCAGCCATAACTGCAAAAAAATAACATAATTTAATTAATTAGTCGAATTATCCTAATTAAAATGAATTATGTGAATTTAAACCATTTTCTACGAATTTTATATCAATTTAATCTACTTATGTGAATTATAACCATTTTCTAGTAATTTTAAATGAATTAAAACGAATTATGTGAATTTAAACTATTTTCTACGAATTTTATATCAATTTAATCTAATTATGTGAATTATAATCATTCTCTAGGAATTTTAAATGAATTAAAACGAATTATGTGAATTTAAATTATTTTCTACAAATTTTATATCAATTTAATCTAATTATGTGAATTATAACCATTTTCAAAGAATTTTAAATGAATTACAACGAATTATGTGAATTTCAACTATTTTCTACTAATTTTATATCAATTTAATCTAATTATGTGAATTATAACCATTTTCTAGAAGTTTAAAACCAATTTAAACGAATTATGTTAATTAAAATATTTTTTTATATTTTTATATTAATATAATCTAATTATTTAAATTATAACTATTTCTAAAATTTTTGAAATTTCTAAACTAAACTAAACTAAGTTAACTAAACTAACTAAACTAAACTAACTAAACTAAGTTAACTAAACTAACTAACTAACTACACTAACTAAACTAAACTAAATTTAGAAACATACCTCAGTCAAAAGTGCTCCGAAGGGTTGAAAGCCGAAGATTGAGAGGAGAGAGGGAGGGAGGGGTCGGTGGCGACAGCCGTCGGCCCCTTATGTAGGGGTGACGCTGCCGCCGTGGGACACGGCGCCAGGATCCTGCCGCCGTGGAGCACGGCGCTAGGGCTCCTGCCGCCTTGGGGCACGGCGCTAGGATTCCTGCCGCCGTGCCCCACGGCGGCAGGAATCTGACCCCACCTGGCAGGTCAGCCGACCGTTGGCGGCACCCCTACCGCCGTACCCCACGGCGGCAGGAACTCGCCGTGGGTTTGGCGGCAGATGTATATTTCTCGAAATTTTTGGTTCGTCCATTTATTTTTCGAAAATCAAAGAAAAAAATATAAAAAAAAATTCCTAAAAAAAATCCCCTTCTACTCAAAAAAAAAAAAATTCCCCTTCCTGCCTCAGTGCTCGTCTCTCTCCCTCCCTGAAGCAGCGCCGCCGCCACCGCCCACCGCTCGTCTCGTCTCTCTCCCTCAGTCTCCCCTTCCTCCCTCTCTCTGTGCCCGTTGACAGCGTGGCGGCGGTGGTGCCGGGAGCCCTGCGCTGGGGCCGGAGGAGGACGTGGGGCTGCGGGTGGTGGAGCAGGGAAGAGCGCGGCGGCGGCGGCGAGTGGAGGTAGACGAGCGGCGAGCAGGGCAGCTGCGGTTATTGGGTGTACATGTGTACACCCATGTCCTATACTGGGTCCGCCCCTGCCGGTGAGGCAGCGGGCGCAACGACTCCGGGGGCACCCTCACCGTTCTCTGAAGACTGGAGGGAGCGGATCATCTTCCCGGCCGCCGGCGCCGGTGAGCCGTCCCCGCCCCAACCCTCTTTTATGTTCCTTGGAGCTGGTCCTAGCCTTAGGCAGGCGTTCCTGATCCGTCGCGTCTTGTCGATTTGGTTGCTGTGCAGGCGTGGTTGGAGCCGCCTTCGGGCTGCTGTCGCGGCACCGGGCGCGCCTTGGCGCCATCCGCGACGCTGTCACCTACGCCGCTAACCTTGCCATCGTCGCTGGGTGCTACGGAGGTGATGTCTCTGTTCTTGTAAAGTTTGCGACTTGTATACTGAATCTACTTTGTTGTTTTTCCTGATATGGTGTGAATAAAAGATAAGTTGTTTCTCATTGTAAGCTACTCAGTGAATTTCTTCACAAATTTGATGCTTCCTTGTGTGGGAGGGGATAACTGGGGAAAATTTTCACTTGTACTTCAACACCCCTTGAAGAAGTTGGGGCAGCCATGGTTAAGGCAAAACTGAAGATTTTTACGGACATTTACACATCCTTTGGGCTGCTGGATGTTTGTTGTGGGGACTTTGGCAGATCTAGATTAGTGTAAGTTGACTGCTGTGCATTTGCTCAAAATGACAGAAGGGGATAGCTGGTACTGGTAACATGTTAAATCTATGAGGCACCTGTAGTTTTTTATGTGCTACACAATGGTCTACGGTTTGCCTTACACAGGCTTTACCTCAGGCTACGATTTATGCACGGCATCCAGTCTTGTCATCGCAGGGGAGTTAAGCATGCCTGTCTTGTTGATGAAGAGTGTTAAAGCTGAAAACAAGGGAACAAGATATTTATTCTTTAAGACCTAGATGCTTTTATACTGCGGGTTCAAAATTCAGGAAAAGGAAGTGAACATGTAGCTAACAGCGAATCCACTTTTGAAATGTTGTTACATAATACAAAGTGATCAAGATAATTGAGCATTTGCAGGTGCATTTTCGTGTGTAGATATGACATGTTTCAGTACAACATAATTGTTTGCCTTCCAGGGGCACGTGAACTCGCAAGAGATGCTCGAGCCACGAGACCTGATGATCCCATGAATTCTGTTGTTGGTGGGCTAGCAAGTGGAGCTGTTCTTGGTCGAATACAAGGTTGGTTACTACATCGAATACCATCCTTCATACTTGAAAAGTTTGCCAGGCCTAGTTTTACGGTGAGAAGTATTTATATTATTGCTTAGTTAACCTTGCACTGCTATGAGGTTTGGTTGGATGATGGAACAAACTTTACAATATAAACCACATGTCATTGTTGTCAAGATCATGGTCAGTTTCTTTTCAGGTGTAGCTAAACAATATTTAAAGCTTAACTGTGCATATTTCGGGAATAACCAAAACAAACTTCTAGTATTCCATTCTATATTCTGAAGAAGGCTGTAGAAATAGAAGTACTCTCAGAAGTCATATCAATCATCATGGGCATGTGTGCATATATCTTGATGTGGGGTGCATCTGTACTGTTAAGGCTGCTATTACCAAATTTTAAGTATCTTCAAATGCTCAACAAGATGCATATTTTCCAAGTATCTAGTTTACATCTACTTCTTGGTCATCAATTAATTACCTTGTGGGAGGTAACATGCAGCCACCACTAATCCTGGTAACTTTCAATAACTTCATATGTAGATATCTTAACCATAGCTTACAGACTGAGATACCAGTAAGTAGGTGGTATATGCTTCATGCAGGTCGTTGTGGATCTCAGGTTTTAAATTAATTTATCATGTATTCATGTTTATTCTTTCAAATACTAAATATATGTAAGTACGGTTTGGTAGGGATTTGCTTCGATTTGAGACCACAGTAATTTTTCTGTTGAATTCCAAGCAAGTGTAGATTCCCTGGTTTTCAGTTAAATGATAGTCTATGACAATAATGCTGTTGTAGCGGTTCATCATTTTTAGTTAGCATCCTTGTTCTGAACTTGCTAAGCTTAATCCCTCAACTTTTTAGCAAACATTTTAGCAACATCTACATTTTTATCTGTATTCTGGAAATTAAAGTGTTGCAATATTTTATCAATCCTAATATTTTCTGTGTCAGATGATTGGAGCTCTATTGAGACTTGTCTATGTGTTTGGAAGTGTGGCAATTTTAGAAGTTTCTTTGTTTTCCGAGTTTTAAGTATTGAATGTTCCACCAGAAAAAATGGAAAGTGTGCTTTTGAATTGATGTTTGAGAAATACACTGTCTCATTTGAATGTCATTTTGTAACTGTGATCCCACACTGTATGTCGATATGAATTACTGAACATGATTAGTTGATCATTTGCACCTTTTGGAACTTCTGTGGCTGCAGGCGGACACTTTGGAGCAGTGAAATATGCAGTCACCTTTGCAGTTGCTGGTACCACAATGGACTACGCTGCGCTGAAGCTGGCCCCTGAATGGCATGCTTGGAAAGAACAGCTCTCTGAAAAGAAAGACTGGTTTACACTACCCGAGTGGTCTCCGATCCAAGTGTTGGATGAGGAAGCTTTGGCTAAGAAAAAGGCTCGAGAGGAGAAGTTGTTTGCCCAGCGAGCACTCGGTAAAGTTGACAAGGAGGATTCCTAGCTACACCATATTTTGGAGAACTGCATACAGATAGAAATATGATGAATTTTAGGTGCTATATCTGTTTGTCTCCCAAACTATAGTGTTAGAAAACATTGAGATTTTTTTCAAAAAACTTTTCCTGTACTTTGGGAATGCCCGTGGAAAAGAAAACCTAGCTGATGCACTTCCAGGTTTTTCTTTGTGAGTGGATTTGCACTTCGTTTTTTTAAAAAAAACTTTTCCTGTACTTTGGGAATGCCCATGGAAAAGAAAACCTAGCTGATGCACTTCCAGGTTTTTCTTTGTGAGTGGATTTGCACTTCGTTTTGGAAGTTGATTCTGGATCTGGGATCAGAATATGAATTGTATGAACTTGATTCTTCTTATTATAGTTTTTCAGTACAATTGTAAATGGCATACCTTAGAAGGTGACATTTATGGATTTTCATCTTCAGAATCACCGATATGTAATCTAATAAGCTTGTAATCTCGTGAATTTTAAAATGATTACTAGACAAAGGGAATGTGAAAAGTTTGTTAGCCTGTGATAGTTAATCTTTTTCAAGTGGTAGTTATTTGGTTGATTAATAGGCTTTGCATTTGTCACTCTGTCACTACCCAAATCATGTATCAAGATTTGCTAAAAAGAAATTTCGTGTCTCGCGGAAAAGAGAAAATCGGAATTATTTTTTGGAGGGCCCTTGTCTCAGCCCAACAGCTCTAGAGTTTCCTCGCCCTAGGGTTTCCTCGCCCACAAACAGCTCTAGAGCCCACAACGCCGCCGCCTCCCTCGGTCCCTCCATTTTCCATCCCCTCGTCCGCCGCCGCCGCAGCAGGAAGCCCCGCCTCGCTGCTCGCCATGGGTAAGCCCCCCCTCCCCCCCCTCGCACCGCTCGCTGTCGCCTTTCCTCCTCGCGTGTTCCTTGCCGGACTTTCCTGCGCGTGTGTTCCCTGCGGGATCTGACCTTTCGTTGTGCCCATGGCAGCCCGGATCAAGGTGCACGAGCTGCGGGGGAAGAACAAGGCGGAGCTGCAGGGGCAGCTCAAGGAGCTCAAGTCGGAGCTCTCCCTCCTCCGCGTCGCCAAGGTCACCGGCGGTGCCCCCAACAAGCTCTCCAAGATGTGCGTGCTTAATTGCTCTCTTGCTTTTCTTCCTCTTCTGTTTTCCTATCTCCCCGTGTTCGCGGCGAACTGAAACTGAGTGGCCTGGATCTGTGGCTTCTGCTCTTTCAGCAAGGTGGTGCGCACCTCCATCGCGCGCGTGCACACCGTGATCTCGCAGAAGCAGAAGGCAGCGCTAAGGGAGGCGTACAAGAAGAAGAAGCTGCTCCCGCTCGACCTCCGCCCCAAGAAGACCCGCGCCATCCGCAGGCGCCTCACCAAGCACCAGGTATACACGCCGTGCTCACCTCTCCTTCCGGCATCCCCTACACGTCACTGCTTTGTTTCCTTGTTGAAAACCTCGATCTGGATATGTTGATATCGTTGAATAATACAAATATCGGTTAAAACGGATCTCCCTATATAATTGAATGCACATGCTTGTATTGAATGAACGTCCTTGCATAAGTATGACGATGCAAATGTCGTATCAATTGGGTGTTAAGTCTGTGTAAAGATTGAATGGTGGTTAAAGTGACATAGTAAATTTATGTATGATGTATTTGCTAGTTATTTCCCAGTTATTTGGTTCACCAGTTGTGTTAAGGCCACCCTGGGCACCTGCCTGGGCTCATCATCTGCAAGCAATCCTTAGCTTATTCGGTGCCTAGCTGTTTGTTAGCACCATAGGTATAGCTGTACCGAGAAGGCGCCAGGGCTCATCCAAGCTGCTAGGTCCGTCACTGGTTCATGCTGCCTACAATTGACTTTGTAGTTATGGTTGTAACGCTATCTTTGGAAAATGATTTTGTTCTGTTTGTCTTGTTCTAGCACTGCTGTGTCAATGTGCTTAATTATGTATGCCCACCAAAAAAAAATGCTTAATTGTGTGATTGGTGATATGCCAAGGAGGGTGAATACTAGGTAGCATGAATGCTTGGTTTGAACTAAATGCAATGCAATATAGTGCCTTTAACAGTAGTCTAAAAAGATTGTTGGCCTGGCAGTGAAGGGCAAATAGCATTAATTGAAGTCTAGCATTACTGCCACAATGATATCGGATTATTGCTGAGGGTTTTGATCAAACTTGTTCAACAGAAATTCCTTTTCCTAGTGAACCAATAATTGAGGACATTTTTCTTATTCCTATAGTTGACAACATGGTAGGTTATAGTGATGTATGCTTTGCTGATTGTGTCATGTGCTAAGCTCCTCAGTCAATGTTTTACGATCGGCTGATCGTCTAGTCGTCCAATGGGACCGATAAGGTGATTAGTCGGGATTAGTCGTGATTAGTCAAGATTAGTCGGTCTAGTAGGATCTAGTCGTCTATATAATCGTCCATACATACAAGGGCATATACATCATATATACCTGTAAAAGAAAAGAAAAACAAAGTACTAGTGAACTTAAAGATGGAAAGGAGGCCCAACAAATCAGCCCAACCCAAAACGGCCCAACTCCTCCACCTTTAACCCTAGTTTCCCAGACTCCCATGACCTTATCCACTCCTCCCGTCGTCCCCTCGAGCCGCCGCCGCCGCCGCCGCTCGTCCGCCTCTCTATCTCCTCCGCCGACGCCACTCCTGCCTCCTCCGTCTCCTCCGCCGCCGCCCGCCTCTGCTTCCGCCACCGCTCGCGTGAGCACGACGATAGCCGGCGCGTGCAGGATCCGACGGGGAAGACCGCCGGCGGGTGCGGGATCCGGCGGCCGCAACTCGTGCTCTTCCTCTCCTCTCCCCAACGGTCGCAGCTCATGCTCTCCCTCTCCTCCACCCACCCCAGCTCATGCTCTCCCTCTCCTCCACCCGCCCCTGCCTCCTCCGGCTGCTGTTCCGCCCACCCCTGCATCCTCCTCTTCCTCCACGGCTCCGCCCCTGCCACTGGCAGTAGCTCGACAGCCAAAACTTCCATCAGACCTGATCGTCCCCCTGCTGATCGGCCGATTAGTCACGATTATTGGACGATTAGTCCGACGATCAGGTTTCTGATCGCTATTCCCTGATCGGTCTTCCGATCAGTCCTCGTGGAGCGATAAGGCCGATTAATCGCGATTAATCACGATTAATCGGACGATTGTAAAACAATGCCTCAGTGTAGTTGTTTGTACTACCTCAGGTTGGTAATATGTGCTGTTCCGTCATGTTTTTTCCAACTGCGGCCAGGACAGTCCTAGTTGGGAACATCAAATATTCACGACCAGATGGAGTGTGTTTCACTTATACTAGTCATCATGGCAGTAATCCTATTTTAAGTTGATTATTTTTCTGTGGGCTTATACATACCTGTGACCTGTGTTTGTCACTATGTATTGTTATAATGGTCAACTGAATTAGCTAATTAGTTTATTATATATTCATTTGCTTTGTATTTTGTAATGGAGCCTCACTTGCATTTGCATAGATCTTTCAGTTTGTTGACTTGCTTTACTCTTATTCTGCAGCTCTCTTTGAAGACTGAGAGGGAGAAGAAGCGTGAGAAGTACTTCCCCATGAGGAAGTATGCTATCAAGGCCTAGATTAATGAAAATGAACCATGTTTTATCCTTAAGTTTTGCTCTGAAGTTGCCAGGATTTGATGTATCGCACACCTATTGTCATCCAAGTACAATGTAGCTGATCAACTGCGTGATGATAATGTGTACTCTTTGCTTCTTGACATCTGCTGGTCATAAGTTTTGCTTCCATTTGATCATCTAGTCAGCTTGATATTTGAATCAATGTTTTTCAGACATGTGGTCCTGATGGGTGTCCGAGCCCACATGCAGTGACAAATGCACTCTGCCGTCCAGCAGAGGAACCTCATCTGGGCACTGTGATGTCGATTTGGTTTAACCTTTGCATGTGGGCATTGCCATGCTTGTAGTGACCGTTTGAATCGTGAGTACATATTTTGTCATTCGTGACCCGCCCCAAATGAACTGTTGCTAGTATGACATGCGCTGCTTTTGTTCAGCAGCTTTTCTTCAGATTCCGTGCTCATCTTGTTAGCTAGATGACGGATAATGTGAGTTTGTTCCGTTCATGGAACTTGCAGTGCTAAAATCTATTACTCACCTACTAGAGGTTGGTAAATGTATGAAAAATATTTTTTTTGAATTAAAAAATGTATGAAAATTATAGGATATATGTGCATCATTCATCATGGCATAGGATACAAATTTCTCACTTCTAAACCCCACTCCAAGTAAAGGGTGTGAATTCTCTCTTAAATTTCCTTCTCTTAATTCTATAATAATCTATTTTAAATTTGTTCAAAACAATTATTTGTTTGGAAAAAAAAGTCTATTTAAAAATCTCCAGAAAACCCAAAGTGACGTGACTAACAAATCAAATTTTGAACGGCCACTCATAATTTCTATCCAAAAGCCAAAATGAATGGGTACAATTTTCAAATTCTAAACCTTAACCTTAGAACAAAAGGTCATCAATTCCATTTTTAATTCTATCTCCTTATGTATAATGGGCATTTCAAAGTTACATTGGTCATTGTCGCTGTTAATAACCATTCGAATTGAATCTAGCGGTTGAGATCCACTATCGTCTCTCACCAACCTCTTTCTTCTTCATTCAGTTCCTCGAGACCTTGCTCATGCACTAGGTGTTGCTCGTAAAAATAGCATACTTACATAGATTACCCCGAGAATCATATGAGCTATGTCTTGATGAGAATCATAAATTTTTATGTTACTTTTGAACACATAAGGGCAGTCCCAATGTGTAACACCCTAGAAATCCATCACTAAAATAATGTAGCAACATGGTGTTTTAGTTTTTGTTTCTAAGGTTTTAAATAAATTATCAAATAAATTTGACTTTAAAATATTTAAATATCATTTTGAATAATTTTAGAAGCAACAAGTTTATGTGCATCATCTTTTGGCCTTGCATGGTGTTTTGTTTGATGGAGTGAAGTTTTTAAAGTTTTTAAATTTGTTTGAATGCTTGAAAAGGGTTTGAAAAGTGTTTAAGGTTTGAAAAGGGTTTGAAAGAAAAAGGTTTTGAAAAAAAAATGAAAACCCAAACCCCAAACCCTTTCAGCCCATCTCCGCTCGCGGCCGAGTTTCTCTCCGCCGGCCTGCTCTTCCTTTCGGCCCAATGCCACCCGGCGGCCCGCTTCCCTTTCCCCTCCCCTTCTCTCACTGTCTCGCGGGCCCCGCGTGTCAGGTCGTCTTCCACCTCTGGTTCCCCTCCTCTGCTCCGCCCGCGGCCGCGCTCGCCGGCCGTTCCCGTGCGCTGCGCGCCCCTCCTCCTCCTTTAACCCGCTCTTTAATGCGCAGTGAAGCCCCACCGCTACTCTCCTCCTTTACTCCCTCTTCGGTTTCTCCTTCCCCTTCACGCGCCCCCCTTTTGAATGCCATCAAGACCGGGCCGGCCGCCATGGCCATTAATGGCATCTCCACCTCGGCCGTCGCTCCCCCTCCCTCTCCGCTGTATATAAACCGAGCTCGAGCCCTGTGCGCCTCCTTTCCGCATCCGCCTGAGCTCCGCACCTCTCCCCTCTCTCACGCGCGCCGCCGCCTTGAAGTCCTCTGCCGCCGCGCCATTGCCGGCGTCCCCGAAGCCCTCAACACCGGAGAACCCCTCCTGGAGCTTCCTCTCTTCTCCCTCGTCACGTGCGTCGTCGTCCCGGAGTCCCGCCGCACCCGGAGCACCTTCTTCCCCCGCCGGACCGAGCCGTGCCCCTGCTTCCTTCCCGGAGCGCCGCCCGTCCTCGATCTCCGCCGCCTCTGCATCATCGTCGTCGTTCTCTTCACACGGAACTCTGCAGCAAGGTGAGGATCCCTCCCGTGCGCCGGTTTTCTTTTTCCCCGTGCGCACGAGCTCGCCGGCCATGTGCCTGTCGCCGCCGTCCGCCGCCGGCCGTGGCGCCCCTAGCCCGCTGCCCTAGCGCCCTCCTCAAGCCCGTGGCTGAGTCCGCCGCTTCCCCAGCTCCGCGTAGGTGCAATCCGTGCTCGAAACCGAGGCCGGACGCTCGTTTTCGAGGTCGCCGGCGAACTTCCGGCGAGCTCCGCCGTGCGCCGCCACCCCGCCGCCGCACGACCGCTCGCGGTTCACCGCAGCCACCCGATCCAGCATCAACGGCCAAGATCTAATCCAGTTGCTGGTCAACAGACCATATAACTGTCAGTGTCGGTTCTTTTGCTAAAGAGACCCTCGGCTTCTTCTTTTCACAACCATATCCTCCCACCAGTTAAAACCCTTACGTTCAAGTCCTTTTCTTTACGTTTAGACCCCTGATCTTTTAGTTTATCCCCCGGCCGTCCATGTTTCGATCAACGGCTCAGATCCACCCGGTCGACCGAGTCAACCTTGACCGTAACGGTCAACCCGAGCTGTTCGTGACCTTTTTGCAAAAGAGACCCTCTAGTTTTCAGTTTCACAACCAGATCCTTCCACCTATAAAGATCCTTGCAAACAAGTCCTTTATTTTACGTTTGGGCCCCTGATCTTCTCTGTTTTAGCACCCGAGGCCCTTAATAGGCTCTTTTGCGCATAAACCCTTCGGTTTATACGCATAATCATGTTTTAGGTCCCTGGTTTCTTGCAGTTAAGCCCCTGGAAGCCCTGTTTCTTCACAGAAAGGCCCCTGAACCTTATTTTGGCCGTATCTTTTGCGTTTTAGCTCCGTTTCCACCGTTTCAAGTTGCGTTAGGTTCGTATCAACTCAAACTACGTGATAGGACCAATGTTGAACATGTTCTTTATTTTATAATTTATTTAAATATTAAATATGATTAAATCCTTATACACATGCTTTTCTAATTAAAATCTAATTAGAGTTTAACACGTGTTTTCATAAGAAATATAATATGATTAATACTAATTAAATATTTCTTTCAATTCAAAGCCAATTAGATGTATACCTCGGTTTTCATAATCAAACTTAAATTGATTAATGATTATGCAATTTGCTTTCTAATAAAAGCAACATAGGCTATATCCTGAGTTTTCTTAATTAAAAGTTAATTTGATTAATATGAATATAAATATGTTTTTGAATTATAATTTGATTAGTTCAACTCGAAATATAAAGATAAACGTTTAGATGTTTTACATGCTTATTTGCATAAATCATACTTGAATATTTACGAATAAAATTGGATTAAGTTTACATCGTCTTTTAAATATAAAATAACTTACTTAATTATTAAATAGGGTATTTCTCTGAAATAACCTATGCACATGATTTTACTTAATTAAAAGATACCAAGCACATAGCCTTGTGTGATCATCCAAATCTCCTGATAGTTCCGAGTGTTTTTGAGTTCGCATTCCTAGAGCCAAACCTTGCCCTCTCTTTAAGCTTTTCTTGCTTGGTGTATTATTTTATTTATTGTATGTTTTCTTGTGTGCTCGTAGACATCGTGCCAGTTTCAAGTGAGCAGCCAGTTGGAGTGGATCAAGAGCAAGTTTTTGAAGAAGAAGAACCCCAGTGTTTAAGCAAGGAAGGCAAGTGGATTTCCTCCCCTGCATATTCTATTTTGACCACACAACTTGCATGATAACTAAAATTTACATTTTTGTTGTATTGCATAATTTGATGGGAAATCACCTATTTAAGGACATGACTAGATTTTATCCTCATTACCTTGGACAACCCTTTCAAATAAATGTTTTGGGTAGAAATGCTTAGTTGCTATACCTTGGGATGGTTCTAATGAATCTTTGCAAAATGATGAATGTTGATCATGATAACTTTGGTGAAGATGGTGCTATGTTGATAACAAGATCATATACTTTAATCGGAACATGGAGAACCACCCAGGAAAACAGTGCAACCACAGTCCATATGGCTCTGGCTTAGCCAATTAATTAGGTGTGTGAATGTACTGATGACCTTATCCGAAAGGAGCAGATGGGGATCGGGGTTGCAGGGGTATAGCCCAGTTCTTTTGGGGTAGCAGCCTTTGCTAAGGTGCTGACCACTAGGGAGGGTTATGGTCTGCCCTGATCTGTAACTATGCGGGTCGTTGGTCTTTTGCATGCCTTTGTAAAGGCTTCGTAGTGGACCCCTAGCCACTCACCTCGGAAGTGTTTAAGGGTCTGATCAACCCGGGCAACATGGGGAACACGAGCTGTGGTGAAAGTGTACAACCTCTGCAGAGTTAAAACTGATCGATCAGCCGTGCTCACGGTTAAGAGCGGCCTGGACCCTCACATGATAAGAGAACTTGAAGATGGAATTAAATCATGGTTTTATATGGTTTTGAGATAATGTTTTCTAAATGCTTAATTTTGGGTTGGTATAAACTTACACCTAGTAAATAGGTGCTTGCTAATAAAATTTGACCAACATTAAAATGCTAACCGCTGCAAAATCTTAGCCTATCCTTGATAGCCTTGCATCTTCCCCCACTTGCTGAGCTCCAACCATAAGTGTGCTCACCCTTGCTTACCCGCTGTTCAGAGGAGAACACTAGAGAAGAGTACTTCAGCGACTACGATGAGTTCTGAGGCTTGCGTGCCCCCAGTCATGTGCCTGTGGAAGCTGAAGACGGAGTTGCTTCGTCTAGTTATCGTTTGTTCGTTTTAAAGACCTTCGAGTCTAACGTCTGAGTGTAATAAAAGATAATGTAATGGTTTAACTCTTGTACGTTTTTAATGCTGTTTATGGATATTTCACTCATGACGTCTATCATATGTGTGTAAACTTGATCCTGACACACATATGAGATGCATTTGGTTTTCTTCGGAAAATCAGGTGTGACACAATGGAGGAAACTAACACGGTTTCCATAGCACAAGAAATCATCTATAGAAACCATTCTTCACAATGGTAGTGTCTTCTAGTAATAATTATTTTCTCTTTCTCTCTCCCAATTTCATCAATGGGGAGTGTTGCATTAACTCCATAGAAACTAGTAGTTTCTTCTCAATGGTAAATTCATAGTTTCTTGTGCATTGGGTCAAGAGTAGACATGGTTTCTCCATGAGGGCAGTCCCAATGCAAGAAACCACTACGGTTTCCATACTATAAGATATTGTGCCAAGAAACTACTTTTCCACAATGCAAAAAATTCTATCAAAACTTCAGACAAACAATGGACCAATCATTTAGCGTATCCCAATTTCTTCTCTTTGGATCCTCTGTGGCTATGTGCGTTTGGCTGTGTCACTCCTTTCTCCATTACCTCCTCTCTCTCTCTCTGCTCAGCTTCAAATTTCCCCACACATCTCTTCCAGGACCTTCCCGAGCTCGCCGCCCGCCACCTTTTGAGCTTGTCCATGGAGGCCGCCGGCAGCCAGCTGGTGTGCGCCGTCGCCAGGCCCTCCCGTGCTCAGGACCGGCCGGCCGGTGAGCTACGCAGAGTATGCTCCATTCCATTTGGTCCCACAGCTGTTACTTTGTAATGGATTCAGCACTACAACAGGAGATACCAGGATTGCTCCTTGCCGGCCGCGGCCTCCGGCAACGGCCTCTGTACCGGCCGGCCAAGAAGCACAGCCGCCGGAGATTCCAATGATGCCTTCCTGTTCCTGGCTGTTCCAGCAAGCTACCTGATTTGGCTGGTCGCCTTCCTCAGGGAGCTTGTCGCCTCTGCCATCCTCAACCTTGTCTTTCTCGTCGCCGCTCTCATCGACGCCCTGCACGCCCTTCCTGCGGTGGTCGCCTCTAACCTCCGGCTCGCGGCCCTTGGCCTGTTCGCCGCGGCATGCACATTCGCCGGGGCGCGGCGGCTTGGATCTCGCCGGCCGGGTCGCGGTGGCCTAGGCGGCTAGGCACGCCCGCCAGGGTCGCGGCGGCCGGAGCTTGACTGGCGTCCTGGCCCGGAGTTGCCTGCCAGGGGCGCGGCGGTCGGATCTCGGTGGCCGGGGCGCGGCGGCCTGGATCTCAGCGGCCTGGATCTTGGAGTCCGGGGCGCGGCGGCCGGAGCTCGGCGGCCGAGGCGCGGCGGCCGGAGCTCGGCGGCCGGGGCTCGGCGGCTGGAGCTCGGCAGCCGGGTCGCGGTGTCCTGACCCGCGCGGGGGCTGAGGAAGGGAGGGCGAGCGCGCGGTGGAGGATGGCGAGGGTGTCGAGGGCTCGGCGGCAGTGTACGGGATCCATAGAAACCGCATCGTTTCTCGCCAATGCGGTTTCCCTCGTTTCCATGTGATTTCTCTCTCTCTTCTTTAATTCTTGTGCCACATCAGAAAAAAAGATGAGTTGTCTATGTAATTAATGCAGATAGAAACCACATTAAATTCCCCATTGGGACTGCCCTGAGGAAACCATTTCTATGATTTGTGCTCTCTTTCCTCATTAATTAGGTTGCCACATCACCATTTTGCTTAGTTGGCAAGCTATTTAATAGAGATAGAAACTACCATTAATATTCTATTGGGAGTGCCCTAAGAAAAAACCAATAAGACATACATCTAATGAATAGAAAATGTGCATCAAATTGGTCTGCAAATTCAAGATGAGATGCACCACATCAGAGAGAAATAGCAATTAATGCATCTTAGTGGGGGTATTAATGAATTTTAGTGGCAGGTGATGATGTGGCTTGCACCATGTTGAAAGTAATCAAAACTAGGTGACGTGAATATTTGAGGTTTGAAAGAATTGTAGATGATTCACACCCCCGTCGTTACCCAATGCTAACCCGTTTGGCCTAGATGCTTCCTTGCCCTCGTCGCCCACCCAGAGTCCCCTGCTACTGGCTCTGGTATCCACACTACCTCTACTCAGTTGTCGTCTCTCCCACCTCCACCATTGATCGCCCCGGAAGCTCTCTCTGGACCCATAGGCCACGGGTAAATCCCCATCCCCAAACTGCAGTTCCATTTTAAATGAAAATTTAAGTTCCCAGGTACATTAACCACTATCCATTAACCACTGTCAATATGAACGTCTGAAATGGGATGGAATGGTTCCCCAGTCCATTAACCACTGTCAATAGGAGCCCGCATGTCTGTCTAAGCAACCTCGCCTCCCTTCCCTTCCAAATTTTCCTCTTCTCCTCCTTCCGCCGTAGTTGTCCAACCCACGCTGTGTCTCGCTCCGTCGTCCTCCTCCCACCCCCAGTATGTCAGGATTTCAGGATTTTGACGTTCGCAGGGCCTCAGATATGTTTCTAGGTTTTTAATGATTTGACTACAATATGAATTAGTTTATAAAATTCATATTTATGAGTTATAACTCGACTTTCAATTGAAATCTACCCCCTCCATTCATTTTTATAAATAAGGCGTGCACGCAAATCAAGATTTAAACTTTACAATCTTTTTTTTAGATTAAGGAAATAATCCGGCCTCCACAGCCAACCGGCTGTGTGCGACCACAATGTCAACACCAGTACAGTGATACAAATGCCATGAGTACATAAAACTCCCGACGTACAAAAAAGCAAACTGGAAGAATACCCTGCTAGCTAAAAGCAAGATATGCTAGTCCCAGGGTTCACAAAACCGTGAACCGGCCGGTTTTCGAAACCGAAGAAACCGGACCGGTATCCCGGTCAAACCGGTCAGTTTAGCGAGCCGCGAAATCTGTAGGTTCGGTTGGGAGGGGCTTAACGGCCAGCCCGGTATGGGCCAAAACCGCGAAAACCCGTGGTATACCGACCGGTTTTTGAAACCCTGGCTAGTCCTGGATACGCTTTAAGACATTCCACCCACTACTACTGAAAAGCTCCAATGCAATAGTCTCCAACCAACGGCATCCTTCCTTCAAAATGCTCCTTCCCTCTTCTCTAGATAATATGGACCAGCTCCTGACCCAAGAGGTTCCCCTAAACATCACCTGCAATTAGATTTTGATTTTGATTTTTGGAATACAACATCATTTCTAATGAGCCATAACGCCCAACAAAGAGCAGCCACCCCGACAATCACTAAAGCCCTTTGCTTATGCGAAAAACTTCTAAGCCAGGGTCCGAAGAGGTTAGCAGTATTAGTAGGTTTTGTAACCCTAAAAGTGATACTGATCGCAATCCACATCAATCTAGTCATTGGACAATAAAAAAGAGATGTTGAATCGTCTCCTGTTCACTACAAAAGCAACAGCGAGTACATCCCTTCCACTGTCTCTTAGCTAAATTGTCTTTAGTCAATACGACCCCATTCCATAAATACCAAAGAAATTTTTTGATTTTTAGGGATATTTTTGCTTTCCAAGAATCTAGATTGAGGTGTGAAGCATTCCCAACCACTAGGTCTTTGTACATGGCCTTAACAGAGAAGCACTTGGAGCTAGTCCAAATGAAAGAATCTTTCTACTCACACAAGTGCACATGAAGAACACTTCCCACCAGTTGTAACCATTTAGCCCATTATCCCCTACTAAATCCCTCCTAAAGAAAACATTTAATGGTGTTGTACTTAGTACTTGGGCTATCATGGTATTTTTCTTTCTCACTATATTGTACAGGAAAGGAAACATTTTCATCAAAGACTCCCTTCCAATCCAAAGGTTTTCCTAAAATCTTGTTTGGGTTCCATCCTGTACTCTAAATCTACCCCTTTCCAATACCAGTTTTTTAACTTCCATTAAGCCCGACCAAAAGTGTGAATCACCCTTCTTTTTCTCCACTTGAGAGAGAGTTTTATTCTTCAAATATTTTCTCTTGAGAATCTGCTGCCACAGTCCCTCTTCATTTAATAACTTAAAAATCCACTTGCTTAGCAAGCATTTGTTCTGCATATCCAGGTCTAGAATGCCCAAACCCCCTGTACTCTTAGGTTTATGAAGAATACTCCATTTAGCAAGTCTGTACTTCTTCTTATGTTCATCACATTCCCAAAAAAAATCTAGACCTATAGTAGTCTATCTTCTCCCGCACACCTTTAGGTATACGAAAGAAGGACATCATGAACATCGGCAAGCTCGAGAGCACCGAATTGATTAGGATAAGCCGCCCTCCAGACGAAAGCAACTTACCCTTCCAACTACTTAGCTTTTTCTGAAATATCTCCTCTACCAACCTCCAATCTTTATTTGAGGGCTTGCGATAACTCATCGGAATTCCCAAATATCTAAAAGGAAAATCACCTTCCTTACACCCAAATAGTTCCACATAATCCGCAGTTCTTTCCCTTGTCTCACCGAAGCTGAACAATTCGCTCTTATGGAAATTGATTTTTAGGCCTGATAACTTCTCAAAAGCACCTAGTACCATTTTCAAGTTCTTGGCCTTTTCTAAATCATCTTCCAGCAAGAGAATTGTGTCATCCGCATATTGCAAGATGGATAAGCCATCATCCACTAAGTGAGGGACTAGCTCATCAAAGGAATTCAACTCTTTAGATCTTTCAATTAGAACCGCCAACATATCAGCTATCAAATTAAAAAGAATAGGGGACAGAGGATCACCTTGTCTCAACCCCTTCTTAGTTTGGAAATAACTTCCCATCTCATCATTCACCTTTACACAAACACTTGCGCCTTTGACGATGCTATCTATCCATTGGCGCCACTTGCCTGAGAACCCCTTCATCCTGCGAACTTGCTGCAAAAAGGCCCAATTAACCTTATCATATGCTGTCTCAAAATCTAATTTGAGAATGATGCCCTTTTGATTTTTTCTGTGTAACTCACGAATTGTTTCTTGAAGAATGACCACTCCCTCCAAGATATACCTTCCCGGCAAAAAAGCCGTTTGAGAAGGCTTGATTACTTTACATGCTATCGACGATAGTCTGTTAGCCAACACCTTTGTAAAAATCTTAAAGCTAACATTAAGCATGCAAATGGGTCTGTATTGCTGATTTTTTTTGACCTCTTGCTCCTTTGGAAGCAAAGTGATAATTCCAAAATTAAGACTAAAGAGTGAAAGGTTTCCAGCATGGAAGTCCCTGAACAAGGCCATTAGGTCGTTCTTAATGAGACTCCAAAAAACTTGATAAAATTCAGTCGGGAACCCATCGCGTCCCGATGCCTTATTATGTTTCATTTGGAATATAGCCTCCCGAACCTCTTTTTCTGAAAACTCAGCCACCAGCATGTCATTTTCTATGGGAGTGATTTGTGTTATGTCCTCTCTCATTGATTCATTCATCAAGAAATTATTTCTCTCAGAATTACCAAAGAGGCCCTTATAATAATTGGTGATGTACTTGAGCAACTGCTCCTCCCCCTCCACAACCCCCTCCTCCTGCTCGAGTCTTGAAATTCTAGTTTTCCTCCTCTTACCATTGGCTACCATCTGAAAGTACTTTGTATTGTTATCTCCTTTTAAGATTTTAGTTGTTTTCGCCCTTTGGAACCATTTTAACTCTTCTTCCCTTAAAAGTTGGGCAAGCCTATCGCTAATGTTCTGCTTCATATCCCACTCACGCTGGCTTAGCAGCTGGGTCTCCGCCTTTTTATCTAGCTCATCAACCTTCCTCATTAACTCCTGCTTCTCTTTTTTATATGCACCCGACATATTCTTTGCCCAACCTCTCAAGAATTGCCTCAGCCTTCGAATCTTATTCTACCATTTTTGCATCGGTGTATCACCTCTCTTCTCCTTATTCCACACATCCGAAACCAGCTCAAAGAAACCATCCTTTAACAGCCAACCAAGCTCAAGTCTAAAGGGCGGTTGGCTCCCAACTTTCCGTTTTTCCCCGGTGGACAGTAAAAGAGGTGTATGATCTGAGATTTCCCTACTCATTGCATCGACCGTAGCAAGTGGGAAATTCTGCTCCCTTTTAGTACTGACCAGTACCCTATCCTGTTTTTCATAGGTAGGCGCCCTGCGAGAGTTTGCCCAGGTAAACTTACAACTTGACATCTCAATCTCCCACAGGTCCAAACTATCAATCACTGCATTAAAGAGGAAAGGCCACCTTTCGTCAAAATTATCGTTATTCTTCTCATTGTTGTTCCGCATAATGTTGAAATCCCCCCTTATGCATAGGGGAAGCTCTTCACTTCTACATGACCGCACCAATTCATCAAGGAATTATTCCTTGCACTCGGGTTGAGCTGCCCCATAGATAGCCAACAAGACCCACTTGAAGTCACTCTTCCTATCCCTCAATCTAAACTTTACAAAGAAATCTCCATCATCAATGCTACCAATATCCATAGAGTCCATATTAACTCCTAGTAATATTCCCCCTGACCTTCCATGAGGTGTCGTCTAATGCCATATAAAATTTCTACCCCCACTTAAAATATCAAGTGTAGCTTGGGAGAAATCTTTCTTGCAAGTTTCCAAAAGAGCAATAAAATCTAAGTTATGCTCTCTGGAACCTAGCCAAGACACTAAGACCTCTGCTATTCCAAAAAATTCCTTTCATTTGGCACACCTCTTTGATAATTTTGTACTCCTAATCTTGCAAGTCTTTTTCAAACACGACTTAGCGTGAGACTTTCCTTTCCGTCTGTAACCGTCAAGCTCACTGTTTAAAGGGAAACTTGATTGATCGAAAACCTCCTCCATCATTTCATCACATAAGCTCTTTAAAGCTTTTAACTCAATCATCTCAATATTATCTTCATCACTATCACTATCCATCCAATCCTGCTCAAAACCTCCAAACTCAACATCCTCCCTTTCTAACTCTAAAGCCAACAAACTCTGTAAATTATTTTCTCTATCTCTGCTAGATTCCCCTAAGTTTATTCCTATTTGTTGCAAGCAATCCATAGCTATGTCTCTATTAACAGCAATTAAAGAGTTAGAGTGAGAATTACATCCATTGAACTCCAAATTCTTATTTGCCACCCTTTCCTCTGCCTTGGCCAGAACGTGCTCATCCCTAGTCCGCTGAAGCCTTGGACTAGCACGGACCTGCAATTTACTTGCATCCGGCACCGCTGCAACCATCTGCAACTCCTTCTGCACCTCTCCCTCCTTCCCCTTCTCGCCCAACACGCCAACCACCAGAGTCTCCTGCTCTCCCTCCTCATCCTCCCTCATCACCTTGTCCGCCAACTCCTCAAAAATATCATCTGCAGCCTTGTTCATGATTTCTCCCGCCTTCTCCTTTAGAAACACCTCGAACTCTTCCATAGACATATTCAAAACTTGCTCCTTCCATGTCATCACTTGGTCTGAGTTATTCCTAGAGGTATTTCCCATCTCCTCCCTCTCCTTGTTGCCCTCATCTTTTTTTCTGCTTCTTTGCCATCCTCTCCTGTCCCTCTCCCTCCCCACATTTCCCTTCCCCATCTAAACCGCCACTCTTCCACTCAAATTCCGCCTCCTCTCCATTTTCATCAAACCCCCACTTCTCCACCTCAAACTCAAGCTCAAAATAGTGATCTCCAATCACCACATCCAACTCTTCCAGAATTAAGCTTGGATTTAGAACAGCCACCAAAACACGACCGAAGTTACTCTTCCTAGTGGTCTCCATATCCACTATCTGTGTCGATCCGAGCATAGACCTGACCGCCCACAACTCAAGAAACTCTCGCAGCTCCGACCTCATCCCGAACACCCTAATCCACACCTTAGGGAGCAAAAAACCTATCTCCTTCTCCTGCCACACATCAAATTTGATCCTCGCCCCCGCCAGGACATTAGCCCCCTTGATATCTGCTCCCCCCAAATGCCACCGCCCTCTACAAGTCCATCTAAGATGGGAACTTGGAAAGAAAGGTATTGCCATCATGCACCTTAATCTCCCACACCCATTTACCTGGGAATAACCTTTCCAACTACTTCTATACCTCCTCCATCGAAAGCATGCCCCCTCCACTAAAATGATAGCAGTCCTCGAATCCTTCCTCGACCTAGCAAGGGGTGGCCGAGGAATATGGTAGAATCCCAGACCATGAACCGCATAACCCACCGTGTGAGCCACCGGCCTCGGCATCTTCAAAAGTGGACACTTGTAGTTCACATGGTCATGCTTATCGCAAATGACGCAGTAAATCTCCGCCTTGCAACTGGCAGCGACATGCCCCTTCTTAGCACAGCGGGAGCATTTTGTTCTGCCAAAACCCCTTCCTCCGCCCCTGTACCCGCGACCGTGCAGACAGCGGCCACGCACGCCAAGGACGACATCTCCCCTGCCTTCGAAGCCTCGATGGAAACCCCCTTCATCCTCCATGTCCCTGCCCCTTTGCTGTTGCTCCCTGCGGCCACGAACCTCAGCGCCTCCCGGCCAACCCCTCCTGTCCTGCTGAAAACCGGCTTCCACTCTATGTCCTCCAGGTCAGCACCGCTCATCCCACTGCCGGGTCGCCATGGTCTAGGACCGCACTGCCGCTTGCGATACTCACTGCAGGGGCGGCGTCGTGCGCTAGTTAGGGTGGCGGCTGGGAAGGCCAATCGGTTTCCCACCTCTACGAAAGAGATGCCCTAGGCCCGGGGAAAAAAGAAAACGAACACTGTTCTGCTTGGTCCGGCCCACGGCCTTTCTTTGGCCCAACAGAGAAGGTGGCCCAGGATGTTGAAGCGACACAAGAATTTGAAATTCAAAAGCCACATCTAGATCTAGCTGTCTTCTCCCTGTCTGCCCCGTCGCCGGCGGCCCTACAGGCGGCGGCGGCGAGCACTGCTCGTCCAGGAACTCCACCAACTTTACAGGTGCACCACTGCTCCCCGACCGGCGGTACAGAGCCCAAAAATCCCCTAGAGATTTCAACTGGACTTGTCTCACCGATGGCAATGGCCCCCTCCATGGTTTGCATCTGTCGCCGCCGGTGCCAGCCATCTATCGCCGCCGCATCAGCTTAGGATGCACACGCGACGAACTCCCGGTTTCGGTGGAGCACACCGGCATGCTCGAAGCAGGCAATTTCACCCCATCACTTCGGCTTCCGACTCCGACGAGCTCGAGCAATCCACCACACCGGAAGAAGCTAGCTCCTCTGCAGGGTACTCATCCTCATCGGAGCTCACGTCATCGGCGAGCGCCCAGAATCTGGAGCCCTTCGCCGTCTGTTTAAATTCCACTAAGATGTCCGACGACGAACCAACGCTTGAGCATGCCTCCGTCGCGAGCTCGCCGCAACTCCTCGTTGTCACGCCACTGCTCTTGCCCGAGTCTACATAAACAGTCTTACTTACCTTCACCTCTTCCTCGCCATGCGCCTTTGAGCCCCACGGTCGTGGGGCCAGCGTCAGCCACCTCCGACCGCCGGCCGGCTCCCCCTCGTCGTCCTCACTCATAGGACAAAAGATCATCGAGCTTTGTGATGGTTGAGTGATTATGACCACTAATTTGAGTATATGGTTGGATTCATAATTAAATATACTTTACCATAATTGTAAGTTTATAACTATAAGAGATATAATATATGATAAATGAATGGTCAAAATTTCATATGGAAGACTGTCAAGTTCTACTATGTGTTATAAAAATGGATGGAGGGATTAATTAGTTTTTTTCCAAATAACATGCGTGCCTCATGTATGTCTATCCTAGTAGAAACAATGCAAGTTGCTTAACAAGGCATGTGTTCCCATTTTATTCAATAATTTTAATTTGCAGTCAAATGCATTTGGACAAAGCTCATAAATTTTATAATTGCAAAACAATGATGTTCATTATACATTGATTAACTAATTAATTCAATTTTGGTCTTCCAGTTTTTTAAAAAAAATCATAATGAAAAAGATCCTTTCAGATCATACAAATGGAGAGAGGGTAAAGGAGACCTCGACAATGTTAGAGTGTGCAGCGGAATCCGGCTCGACTCGCTATACCCACGAGCCGGCACTTTATCAGGAAGGTCTACCGGAGCACACAACAACAAGGCCTTAGGTCTAACTCAACCCAAAAGACTAACTTGATGGGTGAGGACTACCTCGACCTATCTCCAGTCTCAAACATCCATGTGACCCTCAACAACAAGGCCTTAGGTCTAACTCAACCCAAAAGACCTATTTCCAGTCACAAACATCTGTGTGACCCTCTCGAGACGTTCACGGGCTCCCCCATGTTTTTCAGGTTTTTTCGACCTTCAGCTCTGATACTACTTGTTAGAGTGCGCAACAGCCCAGACCTAGGTCCACCGGAGTCCACAACAATATGGTCTTGGGACTAACTCAACCCAAAAGTTTAGCCTGATGGGTGAGGACTACCCCCACCTATATGTTATATGCTCTCCCACCATCAATTTTCGATGTGAGACTAAACCCAACAAACAAGTCTTCAGTTTGGGAACGAATACTTATTTTGTTGGATATGCTAAAGCGAGTCATCCATCAGGAGTGTAACAAATAATTGTTCAATTTGGACACAAATATAACTTGAATAACAGATTGTTGCGGCACACTCTGTCGTTGCTTTTTCACCTAGAGCAGGGATTTAATCTGGCCTGAGTGAGAGTTCGTGTGCTAAGCGAGGTTGATATGGTGGGTTGATTTCGTTGGATGATGGAGAAATTTGGACACTCGTTCGTCTGGCTGACAACTGGTGGCTGGTGCTGATTTTGTTCTGAGAGATAAGTACTGCTGGCTGGTAGCTGGTGGCTGATTTGTTCTGAGAGAAAAGTACCGCTAGCTGGTGGCTGATAAGCCAGACGAACAAGGTGTCTCCTCTGGAGGGCTATCTCTTATCTTTTTATTGTTTCTCTATGGCAGTTTGCATGTGCCACCTTTGGTGTGAACGCACCATTTGTTGCGGGGGCGCCCACAACAGGGGTGGGCCTATGTTGATTCATGGGTATTCAATTGAATACCCATTATTTTTGGGGGGAAAAGATTTGTATACATGGTGTATCTTATGTGTATATGTATAGAAAACAATGATATGCATGCTAGCATTCAGTTTAAATCAAAAGTAGTCCAGCTGATTCACTTCTTCTCCCCCTCATCGCACAATCTCTCGCACAATCCAATTGGCACATTCCCCTGCTGCTCATTGAGTGACATGGTTCTTTCCCTTCTGTCGTTGAGTTTTCCCTCATTCTGTCGACCTATTATTAATTCCTGATTAGAAAACCTAAGGTCAGAGAGGAGGTGTGATAAAAGGGCAGACGAGGGGATTCCTGCTTGGGCAGGTGCCGAGGGGAAGTTGCGTTGGTGCAAAGGCGGAAGGGAAGCTGTCAACAACACACCGTCACAAGGGCGTGCAAACAGTGTGCGCAACTGCACCCGACGGCAAGCCCCTCCGGGCATCAGCACCATGGCGGCGCACGTCGGGCTGCAGCTACATCACTCAATTCCTTTCCAGCTCTCCCTTTTGTCAGTCTATGCATTTGTCCTTCGCCGTGTTTGAAACTTGAGTATTTTTTATTTAGATTCGAAACGTAAAGAGAAATTTGTAAGCTTTTTTATCATTTTGCTGTTTAATCTGATGTTTATTTCAGATGTTGCCACTTTGATATGTTATCATTTAGTACATCTGTTTGTTGAACAATTTAGAGTGATTTTATGGATCAATGATGCTGGTATTATTCAATTATGTGTTACAATGAATCTACCAACTTTTAGCAGGAAAATTTTTTCGTCATTTGAAATTTTGAATACCCATGTCCCAAATCCTGGGCCCGCCCCTGGCCCACAATATTGTGCGACCCCTATCAGCCTCTATCAGTCGTCTCTTCCGGTCGAGGTAGGGGCAGCTTGCCCTTTCTGTCCTCTTTGGGAAATCGCCCACCTGTCCCGCTCAGACGGGTTCCTCTTCTGTCTTCTCATGGGTCCCATCTGGTGTTAGTGGGACCCGCCTTCACTCCTTCTCCATGCCGGTTCTATGCACGCAAGCAACTCTAGTGGTGGACCCGAGATCGGCTGACGCCGCCTGAGCGGGGCGCCAGTGCCAGGCCCACAACCCGACGGGCCCCTGCAGGCACGCCACCTCTAGCCACCCTCGTAATCATGATGCTTTTACGAGGACAGGGCGGCCACCTATGCTGCGTCGTCGTGTCAACTGTCCTTCCTTGTTTCCTATGCGCTCTTCCTTCCGGGCGGAGTGTGGACCGCGCGCCTAGAGGTCCCCGGGCATCTGTCGTTAGTGGTGACGTCATCACAGGCGGCCAGCTTCCATTATCATCCCTGATCTTTCTAAGCCCTCCATTAGCTAGTTGTTAACTAAGGGGACCTCTGTCCCCTTGACTCCGACACACTCGCTGTCCACACCAGTAGCAGTCAAGGCGGAGCTAGAGTAAAATTATGAGGGTGCAACACTTCACTAAAGAACTTCTCTAACTAGATGCTGTGTTGGTTTTCGGACCCATTTGGAAAAAACGACCCCCGCGCCGTCCTCAGGGCGTCTCGGGGGGCGACGCGTCCTCGCCGAGCACCCCCGCCCGCGGCCACCGCCGGCCGCCGCCGCCACCTCCTCCGGCAGCGGCGGCCCAGCTTCCCCCCTCCTTCTCCCTCCCTTCCTCTCTTCCCTCCCCCTCCCGCACCGCACCGCCATGTCGGGTCGCCTCTCCCCAGCACCGCGGCGCCGCAGCGCCGACTCCTCCTCCCCGCGGCCGGCCTCGGCTCCCCGGCGGACACGTTGCCGGCGGCGTCCCCCCCTGCTCCTCCCTCCCTCGCCCCCGCCGCCGATGCTCCCCCTAACCCTAGATCTGGGCGGGTGGGCCCGGCGGTGGTGGCCCCTCTCCGCGCCGACGCCTTCCGTCCGTGGAGGCCGGTGGGGATGCGGCGCGCGGCCTCTTCCCCTGCGCCGTCGCCACCGGCCCCTCTCCGCCCCCGACTGGGGGCCGGGCGGCCGCCGCTGTGCCTCGCTCTCCTGCCCGCGCTGCGGGGCCTGCGTGGCGGCGCCGGGGCCAGGACCGTGCCGGCGCACTGGCCAGGTGCTTCGCCACCGACGGCCAGCGTCCTCGTCAGCGAACGCCGTCCGGCGCTCTCTGCCTGGCGCGGCCCCACGGGCCTGGTCCTGCGACGGGCCGGACAGGGAGGGGGCCTCGACGCCGGCTCGTCGAGATGGCCGTGGTGGTGTGGTGCGCCACGCCACCAACGCCACCGGCCGGTCGTGGCTCCCTGGCGGTGCCCACCCACCCTCCTCTTCGCCTGTGGACGCGGCGCCCCTCCCACCCTGCGCCGGCGTCGTCGTCGTTGGCTCCCCTGCTCGACAACGCCTGCGGAGTCCTCCCTTCTGGCGGTGCCCGCGGCCAACCAGCCGCCGTGCCGTCCCCTCGCCGACGAGTCGCTGCCAGTCATGTGCCCCCCCTCTCGTCGCTGACTGGCCGCGATGGGTCCGGCCTCCCTGCGCCGGCTCGGCTCCACGCGACCGATCGCCCGCCTTCACCTGCTGCAGTTTTGCTCGTCCCGGCGCCTACTCTCCCGGGTCCGTCCGCCTCTGCACCCTCGGCCGCTGAACCGTCTCCCGCACTGCCTCGTCGTCGTCGTCCGGTGCACCCCCTCCCTCCTGCGGTCTTCGGCCTCTTCGACTGGATCCCGCCGGCGGCCGCCGCCCTCCTACCGTCGACGGCCGTCCCATGCCGGTGCCGCGTCCCTACCCCTCGACGCGGGTGCGGGTGCGGGCGGCGGGCCGGGAGGGAGGTGCCCTCCCCCCTTCCGCACCTCCCTTCCTTTAGCGGCCGGTGGTGCAGTGGTGTGTGGCGGGTCTGTCGCCGCCCGGTGGAGTTCGTGCTGCTGTCCTGGCGATCTGCGTGGGCTGCGATGGCGCGGTCTCCGGGGCGGCTTGTTCCCTGTTGCCATCATCTCAGGCACACGCTGCGGTTCCCATTGCTTGGTCTACCACCTTGGTTCCGGCGGCTGGCAGTGTTGTTGGTGGCCTTGGAGTTCTTGGGCGAAAGCCTTGCCTAGCGCTTGCTAGCGCTTGCAGCGGTTGCGCATCCTCGTGTAATTACCCTGTTGGGGGCGTTGTGTTTGCCTCCATTGCCTCTGGTCTGCCAGGTGAAGACTTGGCCTACCCATTCGTGGGCGGGCGGACGACGGCGGCGGCGGTGCTGCTTCCTTCCTGAAGGCATCGTTTTGCAAGACCGCTACATTTGCCTCCGCTGCCTCCGAGCTGTTAGACTAGCAATGATGTGTGTGTTTTCTGGATGTACTTCTTCCCCGCTGGCATTTGTGTTGCCTTGTGTTCTCCCTTCTGTAGTGCTGGTGTGGTGAACCCCCCGCCTCTCTCTTTCTTTCATGTTGCTGTTTTTGGTTCTCGACTCTTTAGGGGTTCTCCTAAAACTACGTGTTGTAAAACTCTCTTCTCTTAATGAAAAACGTGCTTTGCATGTCTTAAAAAAAGAACTAGATGCTGTGTTATTCAGCTAAGTTGCGGCCTGTGGGTGCATCACATTGAATTGAGGAGGTGCATAAAGTGAAAAATTACTAGGTGCGGCCTTCGTTTTGAAACTGGGTGCGGCCGCACCCACACATACCTACGTAGCTCCGCCCCGTTAGTCTGGCACTGGAAGGACACACACCGGACACCGCACCGCTGGGGAGAACGCCAATGGCGTTGTTTACTTTTATTACGGTTATATCTGAGCATTTTTGGCTCGGCCCGACTCGGCCCGCCGGCCCGGGCCCGGCCCGCGCCAGGTCCGTCCACGGACCTTACTGGACGGGCGTGGGCAGAGATCTTGAAGTCCGCGAAATTTTTTTTTGGCCCGAGCCCGACCCGAAATGCTGTTTTTAGTTACTTTACACTATAAAATGCGTGAGCGGCCCGCCCAAGCCCGGGCCCGGCCCGAGCCCGGCCCGAAAACTGAGGCCCGACACGTCTCATGGGACGGTCATGAGCAGGATTTTCTCAGCCCGAAAAACCCAGATTTTTTTTCGACCCGGCCCGACCCGTGGAATGCTCATGTCTAATTACGGTTTGGGAAGGAAGGACGATGCCACTGCTGGGTGCTGGGGCCGTCGATGAGCGCGGCCACGCTGCGTGGGTGATGCTAGCCACTGGCTAGCGAAAAGATGGTCTGTGGCTGGCAGGAGCCAGAGACGTGTGTGCTCAAGTACAAACGTGATAACTGATAATTGAACTTCAAACGGCATATAGGGAAATTCACCAAAGAGTATATGGGTACAACTCACAGGCGTTCATGGATTTGACTCCCAGCTTATGTTCACAAGGCATCACTAGGATTTTACAAGTAGGGGTGCGTTCTACCACAAGTCCACAGTATATCACAGGATGTATCCGAAAAAGTTGCCACAAATATGAGAAGTAGAACCTTAGAGCGAGCAGGGATCCCGAATTCCCGATCGCTAACAGGAACCTGCTCCACATGATCAAGCGATTCGCTTGGTTTATCAGTCACCAGCCAACAGTACTTTTCTCTAAGAATAAACCAGTCACCAACAACCAACCAGTAGTACTTTTCTCTCAGAAAAGATCAGCACCAACCACCAGCCAAACGAACAGGCTAGAACAATCAAATCATACTGAAAATTTGCAGAATCAAATCGACGACAGGCATCTAGCAAGCACGGCACAGCAAGAATGCCGCTCTAGTGCAAGCACGGTAGTGAAGAAGGTTCCGTGCAACAGCAACGGCACAAAAGTCCAGAATAGCACGCATGCCTAATACCAGATTAATCACCACAATCTTTTGCCTGCTCAGGCAGCTGCCAAGAACGAATACATCACAAGAGTTAAACCCCTCCCAATCCCAGTCTCACAGAAACGCCAAGAACTGGACCTGTCTTAAATTCTAACGGCGATTTGGAGGAATAGTCAAATGCAGTCACGAACCAAATCTGGACGAACCAGGACAAATTTTGCGGAAGCAGGCTAGGAAAGACTGAATTAAGCAAAGCGGGTTCACGGGACCCGCGCGACGGCCACCGCACCGGCGACAGCTGGAACCGCTGGATCAGCCGCCGCCGCCGCCTCGCCGGCTGGAGCCGCCGGATCAGCCGCCGCCGCCACCTCGCCGACTGGAACCGCTGGATCAGCTGCCGCCGTCGCCTCGCCAACCAGCAGCTTGCGGCCGACCTCGAAGGAGACGAAGGCGTCGATGCAGGCGTACCTGATCTGCTCGTAGCTGAGGCAGGACGCGTCCCAGCGGCTCATGGTCACCCTCTGCGGCTTCACGAGGTTGACGCCCATGACGGCGGCCACGATGGCGCGCAGCCCCGCCTGGCGGAGCTCCGGGCGGCCCATCCCCTCCGCCGCCAGGCCGCGCAGGTCCACCGCGTTGGCCACCACCAGCTCGTGGTCGTCGCTGAGCCGCTCGGCGTCCGCCTCCACGCCGACGCCGACGAAGCGGACGCCGCGGTCGCCGAGGAACTCCACCAGCGCGCGGGGGAAACGGTCGGCGTGGAGGAGCTGGAAGATGAGGCAGCGGCGGCCGACGCAGAGCTGCAGCGTGGCCACGGGGTTCTCGTCGGCGCGCCTGCAGGGGCGCCACTCGATGTCGAGCCCGACGATGAGGCTGCTGGGCGCGGCGCGAACCTCGGCGAGCCAGGCCTCCACGTCGTCGCCGGAGGACGTGACGGTGGTGGCGATCACGCCGTCCCCGAAGGTCACCTCGATCACGTCGGTCTCATCCATCGGAACGGATCCCTCCTCCTCGATCCTCGTCCCTCTGCCCTCGGGTTGCGGCTGCTGTTGCGGCGCTCCTTCTGGCCTGCTTTGCGCAAACGACAAAGGTCAAAGGGGATTGGATAACTGGAAAGTGGAAACACAACGGCAAAGGTGCTGGATACAGGAGCATCTCTATCTACAGGTCGGAGGAAGAGATGTTAACATAATCCAGGTGATTCTGAGATTCCGTTAAAAATTCATCTACTGTATCTCATGACCTGGATCTGCCAATTAATTTCTTTTTTCTGAAATCAAAACGAAACTTGTGTGTTTTCTTCTACTCGTACGAGCTACTAGAGTAAAACAGAGCATCATGGGACCACTATGGTTGCGTTTGGTTCACTTCTATAGTTTTTGGGCCTGCATATGCTTGTACAGGCTCCAGTTGGCCAGGCTAGGAGCATGCAGGGAGGCATAGTTTGGTTAGCAGCGCATCCAGAGTCAGGCTGCAAGGAGCCGATGTTTGGTTGCCTGGATGTATATGCAGATGCAAAGAAAGAATGCAGCCATGCATGTTTGGTTGGCTGAATCAAAAGAAGTGAATTCACCACTTGCATGAAATGGTGAGGTTACCACCATCCATGCTATACAGTCCACAATCAAGTTTGAAGGTAATATCTAAGTTTGACTAGTTCAAATAATACACTCAAATAATACATGTTCGCATACAAACTCAAATAGCACTTGCCAAATAATATATATCAAATAACAGTCTTGTACAATACAAGTATGAATATAGTTCAGTTTGAACTTTGGTAAAGCAAAACACACTATACAGCAACTAGGATGACTAGGAAGAAAATGAGCAGGCCTTTGTTGTAGCACTTGCCATTCTGATGAAACCCAACAAGTTGATGTGCCCTCCATGGCTGCTTGTTGATCAACCTGAAATGATGAAGCAAACAAAGTAACAGAAGACAACAAAGTGTAGTACCAGAATACAAATTTATGGTTGTGCTCAGATCATGCACGGAATATGTCAAAGTAAACATAACCGGTCTATGAGTTGTGCTCAGAAAAATACACAGTTCATCATTTGAGGCAAACAGAAGGAAGTAGAAGGGAAGTAGAAGGAAAATAGAAGGCAAATCTTGCATCACTGCATGAGCAGTTTAAAATGTCTGTTACATCATTAGCAAATGTTGTGACTGGTCTACCAATTCATCCCATCACCTAAAAACCCATCACCAACCATGACCCACTACCTACAGAGACATGCTGCCTATCTCTGTACAAAATCATAGGAGCAAAGTGTTGCAAACTCCAGTTAACACTATCCTGCACAAAATCATAGGAGCCAAGTGTTGCAAGCTCTAGTTAGCAGACCTGCACAAAAGGAGGAGGAAGCTTCACTCCACAAAAGAGAGACCATTCCCTAAACCTGCAGAAGGATCTACATGTAGTAATGCTTGGCAAGCCATGTCCTAAGCCACAGGACACGGTGTGCATTACTCATCTTCACAAAACCATCACCCTGGGCCTTGTTGTCAGCCAGATGGGAGAAAGCAACAATCAGTGCCTCCTCACTAAACCCCTCCATGTACATCACTGCCCCATAGAGGTCTGGGTTGAGCACCTCAACCTTGGTCTCACGGATTGCAGCAGCAACATCCTTCACAGCCTCAGTCATACTACAGAAGACAGCATGATCCTCCTCAGAGAGGACAGACCTCTTCCTCTTCCTAGATGGACCATCTCCCATCTCCTTGCCCACATTAGCAAACATCTTGGCATGCTCCTCCATCCCTTTTGCTGCCTTCTCCTCATCATATGGCTCACTCTTCACATCACTATCAGCAAAGTCAGAAGGGCTCCCTAATGCTTCATTAGAACCCATTGCATACTTGCCAGTTGCCAAATTATTTCCAAAAATGGTTTCCATCTCCTTGTAGTGCACTATTGGCTTGTTAAGGAATTCTGCATCCTTAGGGTGATCCTATTGGTTTAAGGCAAAAGAAGTTAGTAAAGATGAGAGGGTTCTAAAATAATTAAGAAAGGAAATAATCATCTAGGCACAACACAGATCTTGTTGTGACCCAGATAGTGCTCCCCTTCTAGGCTAATCATGCACACATCTTCAACCCACTGGACACCACTGAGTTGTCTCAGTTTGGACACTTTCACCCACCTCTGCCTCCACTTCCTCAGATGGTTATACACCTGAGTTCCAGTTGCTTCCACACTAGTGAACTCAGACAGGTATTTTGCAACCTGATTCAAGTGCACCTCCTTAAAACCTTTGTCTGTTCTGACCCCAGTCTGAATAAGCTGGCACATGCGCCTCAACACAAAGGATGACATTGCACTTGTCCAGCGCATTGCACCCCTAGTGCGCTGCTCACCACCCTCACCATCCAAGGTCACAACCTCAGACACCTCCTCAAGGTCAATCCTAGGCACTTGTTGAGCCATCCCCTAATTTCCTAGCCACAGTTTGCCTCAGTAAGTTAGTTGTCATCAATTTTAACTCATTGGCAATTAAATGAAACAGCAGAGAGAGATCAATTAAATCATCACAGCACAACTCATAGCCTAATTCAGTTAACATGCATGTTATCATCATTGCACAGATTTAGAAGCAGAAATATAAGCATCATCATTGCACTTGTTATTAGCCTCAGACATAAATATAAGCATCATCATTGCACATGTTATTAGCCTCAAACAGAAATATAAGCATCATCATTGCACATGTTATTAGCCTCAAACAGAAATATAAGCATCATCATTGCACATGTTCTTAACCTCAAGAGAGAATTAAAACATCTTCATTACACAAGTTCTTAACCTCAAGAGAGAATTAAAACATCATCAGTGCAAGCACTAGACATGGTAGTGGCCCCTATTGTTCCACATATCATCAGCAATTGCATCCCTTCTAAGACCCCAAGTTGCATTATCAACTACATCATCAGCTGGTTCTGTAGCTGGGTTTGGTTCCCATGTTGCTGCATCAGGGAAGAACTCATCCTCCCCATGCCTTGTAATCCAGTTATGAATAATGCAGCATGCTAGGACTAATTTGACTTGTGTCTTGTAGGGGTGAAAAGGCTTGTTATCAAGAATACGAAAGCGATTCTTGAGAGCCCTAAATGCCCTCTCAACTGTGACCCTTAGGCTTGAGTGTCTCAAATTGAACAACTCCTTCTTGTTAGTAGGGTAATTCCCACCACCATACTCTTTCAAGTGGTATCTAGTGGCTCGGTATGGCGGTAGGAACCCAGGCCGACATGCATAACCAGCGTCCACTAGGTAGTATTTACCTAAATAATTAGTTAAGTAGGCAACAAATAGTTCCAATGCATATGTTCAATGTCAATTACTAAATTAGTTCATAGGTACCTGGTGGAACCCTCAATCCATCATCCCTCTCTAAAGCATCAGCCAGTATAAGGGCATCATGTGCAGACCCCTCCCATCCAGCTAGCACATATGTAAACCTCAAGTTAAAGTCAACTGCAGCAAGCACATTTTGAGTAGGGTAGTTTTTTCTACCCCTAAATGCTGCTGAGATCTTTGCTGGGACTCTTGCATGAACATGGGTGCCATCTATTGCACCAATACAGTCCTACATGCAGGCAATATTTGTGATCTCAGTTTTTTTGGTGTACATAAATAAGTTGTCAACATTAGGTTTGATTCATTACCTTCAAATATGGATACCATCTTGGGCTATTCCTTATTTTTTGAGGTGTTTGACTTGATGGTGGCCTAATCAACTCTCCTCTTAGCTCACCAACAACATACAAAACCTCTCTAAAATACCTACTCACTGTTTCCATGGACCTCCTAAAGTTTTGGTGGATCACTCTAAACCTCTGATTATGCCCCACAGCATGGAGAAACATGGCAACTTGTTCCTCTACAGAGTTGTGTATAGTGTCTCTCAACATGCTTCTCTCCCTAAACAGGTTACACAAATTGAAAAAGGGAGCTCTTCGCATACGCAGCATGTTAATGCACTCTGTGTCATTGTAGTTATATATTAAGTTTAGGTTGGCCTGCCTTTCCAAGTCCATTGCACTCATGGGGGCATAACTAATTCTAGGTCGTGAACTACGTGCCGCCCTCAGCCTAGTCATCAAATATGCATAAACAACAGACACAAAAGCAGCTGCCTTCAACACAAGCATACGTTTGTGATCAGAAGGATTCATCTACAACAATACATTTTGCAAATATGTCTCAATAAGGTTGCAAGCAACAAATTCTGCTTATATTCAACAGCAGCTTAGCAATAAACATTGGCTAAGAAAATATGCTCATATTCAATGCACCACATATTAATAGCAGGTAAGCACTTATCATTGGCAAAGAACATGTGCTCAGATTGAATGAGCATATGAACAACAGTTGAGCAATCATCATTGGCTAAGAACATGTGCTCAGATTGATTGAGCATATTAACAGGGGCTAAGCAATCATCATTGGCTAAAAACATGTGCTCAGATTCAACACCACATATTAACAACAGATAAGCAATCATCATTGGCTAAAAACATGTGCTCAGATTCAATGCACCACATATTAACATCAGATAAGCAATCATCATTAGCTAAAACATGTGCTCAGATTCAATGCACCACATATAAACCACAACTGAGCAACCATCATTGGCTAAGAACAATGCTCAGATTCACAGTAATATTAACATCATCGGCCAGAAAAGAAGAGGTGGGGGTTAGACAAATATTACCGTGTAATCCGAGCAAGCAACTGTCCCAGCAAATCCTCAATCACCCGGAGCAACCAAAGCCGGAGTAGTATCACCCGGTGTAACCAAAGCCAGAACCTACACAAATACATCAGTTTTACTAGAAATCCTATCCAAAAATCATGGAAAAATGCATGAGGTCTCAGATGCATGCACAGATCAAAACTCTAGAGGCCGGGACTTGCCTTTTCAACACCAACGAGGTCAACCAGCACAGATCCAGGCCTGAGAATGATGAAATATTAAGCAAAACACCATTTTCGGAGGGGAACAGGGAGGTAAATCACAGATCTGAGCAGAAATCGAGGTCACCTGAAGGAGAAGAGAGGAAGAAACCAGATCTGAGCCGGATTCGAGGTCACCTGCGCGGGTGTGAGAGAAAGAGGAAGAACCCTAATGTCAGGAACCGAAGCACTTGAGAACAGATCGAGGTAGATGCACGGGTGCGAGAGAGAGAGAGAGACGGTGCTCACCAGTTACGGCACCGCGGATCTCGGCGACCAGGCTCCAGGAGACAGAGGACAAAGTGAAGAAGAAGATGGCGAGCGCGAGGTGGAAGAATGAGGAGACGAGCGCCGGAGGTGCGCTTATAACCAGGAGGGATGGCGCGAAAAGGAGGGTGGTAACCCTAGCTTTCCTACGTGTGCGCCCTCATCTCCCGCCTGCACGCGCCGAGCCAAGTTTTCGGGCCACCATCGCCCAAGCTGCAGCTCCAGCGCCTGGCTGCGGAGAAACAGAGGATTCGGTCGTTCCCCCAGATGCAAGCGGCGGCGGGGGGGGGGGCGAATGCAACTGTGTGGCCTGGCTCGGGCGGGGGTGCAGGCAACCAATCAACCCTAGCCTGCACCCCGTGGGCCTGGTTGGGCCAAAAACACCCAACCAAACGCACCCTATGAAATCACACAAACAATCTCAAATAAGGCCAGCCTCACCCTAAAAAAAATCAGTCTCGGTCCAAGTTTCGTTGCACAGTTACCTAGACTGAAAAACTTTCATTGGTTATGAAACTCTCCTCACATCTCATCAAACTTTATCATTCTCTCTCATTCCTACATTAGCAAAATTTATTATATGAAACTCTCTCATTAAACTCCACTTGATGAGGCCATGGACCAGGGCCCACCAGGACCTCTGAAAAATGCAGTACGGACCCATATACGGTGTATTTTGGCGACTAATACAATGAGTATTAGTCCCCTTGAGTACTTGAGGGCCCGTACGACTTGTTTGCGTCATGGGCCGGGAAGCAGACGGCCCACGGCCATCTGCACCATCCCTTCCGAGTACTTGACGGCTGGTACGACAAGTCTTCACGGCCCTCTCATCGTTTGCTTGTAGGGCATTACTCTCCGGAAGCCCGAACCAGTATAATCTTGAGTGTCTCTTGTGCTACCGTGCGGACCAGCACACGCGTTCTTATAAATTTACTTGTCGGCGGTAACAAACCCCGACAGTTGGCGCGCCAGGTAGGGGCCTTCGCGTGTTTTCGACGTTGCATTTAGGGTCCGCACGGCCCTCTCATCATTTGCTTCGGAAGCCATCGCCAAGCCATCACCGATGGACTCCTCTGTGGGATCACCGGAGTCGCTCATGACTGGGCTCGAGATCCGTTTCGGGAGCCTGAGCTTCCGGGCGACTAGAGACGGCTACCTCATGCACCTCGTCGACGAGGCCATCAACGCACCTGCACCGACTCCCGCTCTGACCGCCACGCCACGCTCGCCCCGACGCAAGAGGCGCTCAGGCAAGCGCTCCAAGCGGGCCAAGGCGGAGCGACGCAGGGCAGCGCGCGCTAGCTCCCCTCTACGGGTCAAAGCTGGTGCACCGCAACCCGTCGACGCCGCAGAGGATTCCCTGCCGTCAGACTCGACGGAGCGCATCGCCAGGGAAAGCGCCCCGGTGCCACCGCTCTATGGAGGAAGGCCCTACGCGGCGGTAGCATATTCCTCTTCATCGAGCACGGACCGGGCCATGTATGAAAACCACCCCAGCCACCACCTCTGCTGCAACATGGGGCTTTCGGCGACCTCGCCCGACGATTAATACCTCATCACCGACAACACGGACGACATCTTGGACTCGGAGTGGGATTACTCTGGGCTTCGCGACGCTGGTGCCTTCTGTCGTTTCCAGACGGCGGCGGACTATTGCTTCGGCTATTCCGATGACTCCGACGACGGGGGATATGATCCCTCACGTGAGTGCTTTGTCGTCGGCAACGCGCCGGTTGCTCCGGCACCAGCCCACACTCCAGAGGGGGCGGTCCACTCCGCCCACAGCTCGACGGCGGATAGTGCGGCCGAGGCCCGGGTTCCTCCCGATGCCGCCGCGCAATGTGCCCGACTGGATGAGCTGGAGGACGCACAACGCTAGCTCGACGACGAGCGAGCCCAGCTCCACCAGCAACTCAGGCAAGAACCGAATCCGACTCCCGCTCGCGTACGCGCGAGGGACGTCCAGCAACGCATCATCAACTACAATCGAGATGTCGTTAACGGCACGCCCGTCTTCAAAAGGGCATCACAGAATCTAGCGCCGGCAGTGGTTCTTCTCCAAAAGATACCAGAGCCCGCCACACCTCAAGAAAAAGAGATGCACAAACAAATCAAGACGCTCCTCGAGACCGCCGCTGTGCAGCAGGCGGAGAGTTCCGCTTCTCGACAGCGGGGCTCGCAAGGTCGCGGGCACTCCGAGCCGCGACAGCCCGCAGCGCCGTCGCAGCAGCCGCGACGGTCTGAGGAGGTCAACGTACCGGTCAAGAGCCGCTTGGGCCGTAACCGCGACATGCACGACACCATCAAAGCGCGACGGAGGGTCGACGTGGGCCAAGGTGATGGTTGCGACCAGTAGCCTCACAATGAGTACAGTCAGCGACGCGGCGGCTGATACGACAGCGACGAAGATCGGAGCCAGAGCAACTCGCCTGATGCCTCAGGGTGCCGCGCCTTCGGGAAGAATGTGCGCAGTGCTCATTTCCCTTCGCGTTTCAGGGCTCTGACCTCCGTACCCAAGTTTGATGGCAAAACCAACACCAGCATCTGGTTGGAAGACTACCGACTGGCATGCAACGACGGCGGAGCTCGGGACGACCTGTTCATCATCAAGAACCTCCCGCTACATCTCGCGGACTCGGCCCGTACGTGGCTCGAGCACTTGCCGCGAGGCAAGATCGACAGTTGGTCGCAGCTACGCGACGCCTTCGTCGGCAACTTCCAGGGCACGTACGCCCGACCAGGGAACCCCTGGGATCTACACAGCTGCAAGCAGATGAAGGGCGAGAGCCTACGTGACTACATACGTCGTTTCTCCAAGCGGTGTACCGAGCTGCCGAGCACCACCGACACGGACATCGTCTCGGCCTTCCAGAACGGCACCACGTGTGCCACGCTGATCCATCGGATCGGGCGACGGAAGCCACGAACTACTCGGGAGTTGCTCGACATTGCTACCGACCACGCCAACGGGGAAGACGCTGTGGCCGCAACGCTAAGCCCCGGTACCGGCAAAGGGAAACAGCCGATTGAAATCGATGACGGCCCGTTCGCACCAACCAACAACAAGAAGAAGAATAAAGACAAGAGGTACCGCGACGACACTCTGGTGGCTGTCGTCGACCGAAAGACGGTGAAACCTAGAAGTAACCCGCCAACGGGTCACTTCGAGAAGCTGTTGGAGGCTCCATGCCCCAACCACGAGGGCCCAGTCAGGCACGTCTTCAAGGACTGCAACTTGATGAAGTCCTACCTCTCCAGCACGTTGAAGAAGCAAAACGCTGCTCCGACCAATGATGGAGGGAAGGACAAGGGCAATGACGAAGTTGCTTACCCCCACGAAGACGGAATTGTTATGATGATCTTCGGGGGTTCAGAGGCGCGGCCACCAAGATGCCAGGAGAAGCTGATCTGACGAGAAGTTTACCAAGTTGAGCACGCAACTCTGACGTTCCTGAAGTGGTCGGAGACGCTGGTCACATTCGATCGGCGGGATCACCTCGACCACGTCCCGCGACCAGGCAACTATCCGTTAGTTGTGTCGCCCTTGTTCGGCACCAAGCATGTGCACAAGGTTCTGATGGATGGAGGCAGCAGCCTCAACGTCATCTACATGTCGACCCTCGACGACATGGGGATCTCGCGGTCCCGACTGCGGCCGTCGACGGTGCCTTTCCACGGGGTCGTACCCGGGATGGAGGCGGTCCCCCTCGGGTAGATCGATCTGCCCGTCACGTTCGGAACTCCGAACAACTTCCGAAAGGAAACCCTCACCTTCGAAGTAGTAGGGTTCCCGGGGACGTATCACGCGATACTCGGAAGGCCAGCTTACGCTAAGTTCATGGCTGTCCCCAACTACACGTACCTCAAGCTGAAGATGCCCGGACCGAAGGGCATCATCACAGTGAGTACAACTGCCCAGTACGCATACGAATGTGATGCTGAGTGCTTCCAGTTCGCTGAAGCACTGATCTGGTCTGAGAAGCTCTCCGCTGAGCCCCCCTCTGAGGACCAAGAAATCCCCGAGACGTCCAAGCGAACGGCCTGCTCTTTTGAGCCTGCCAAGGACGCCAAGGAGGTGCCCGTCTTCGACGACGGCCGCACACTCCGTATCGGGACGGCGCTCGGTTCCGACTAGGAAAGCGCGCTCGTCGACTTCCTCCGTGCGAATCTCGATGTGTTCGCATGGAAACCCTCCGACATGCCAGGGATTCCAAGGGAGGTCGCCGAGCACAAGCTTAACATTAAGCCCGGCTCGAAGCCGATCAAGCAGCGTCTGCGCCGCTTTAATTCCGACAAGTGCAAGGCTATCGGCGAGGAGATCAAGAAGCTCATTAGTGCAAGGTTCATTCGTGAAGTGTACCACCCCGAGTGGTTAGCAAACCCTGTACTCGTTAAGAAGAAGAATGGGAAATGGAGGATGTGCGTTGATTACACGAGCCTGAATAAGGCGTGTCCAAAAGATCCATTTCCATTACCGCGCATAGATCAAGTAGTTGATTCAACAGCTGGGTGCGAAACCCTCTGTTTTCTCGATGCTTACTCCGGGTAGCATCAGATCGCGATGGATTTAATTGATCAACTCGCAACCTCGTTCATCACCCCGTTTGGCACATACTGCTACGTTTCCATGCCATTCGGGCTAAAGAATGTGGGGGCCACTTTCCAGAGATGCATGCGCCGCGTCTTTGGAGATCTCATCAGACGGCTAATCGAGGCCTATGTGGATGATATCGTGGTCAAATCAAAGAAGGTGGGTGACCTGATCCCCGACCTCACCGCGGTCTTTGAGAAGCTGAGGGAGCAAGGTGTGAAGCTGAACCCCGAGAAGTGTGTGTTTGGGGTCCCTAGGGGCATGCTACTCGGTTTCGTCGTGTCGGAGCGTGGCATTGAAGCCAATCCCGAGAAGATCTCTGTGATCACGGGCATGGGACCCATCAAGAATCTGACTGGAGTACAACGCATCACCGGATGCCTCGCTGCTCTCAGCAGGTTCATCGCTCGGCTAGGCGAACGCAGCCTGCCGCTATACAAGCTCATGAAGAAGTCGGAACACTTTCAGTGGACGCCCGAAGCGCAGGAGGCACTCGATTCGCTCAAGAAACTACTCGAGAGCCCACCTGTGCTCACTGTACCCGCGGAGGGAGAGCCGATGCTCCTATATATCGCCGCAACGACCCAGATCGTGAGCACGACTTTAGTAATTGAGCGAGACGAGCCCAGGAAAACACAGAAAGTGCAGCGCCCCGTCTACTTTGTGAGCGAAGTCCTCTCCGACTAAAAAACGTGATACCTGCAAATCCAGAAGTTGATCTACGCTGTCCTCATCACTAAGCGTAAGCTCCGGCACTATTTCGACTCACACCGCATCACGGTGGTATCCAAGCACCCGCTCGGTGAAATCATACAAAGCCCGGAGGCGGAAGGAAGAATTGCAAAGTGGGCCCTCGAGGTGATTTAGTGGCTTAGGAGTCGAGATTTTTGGAGCATAGCTTCCTCTTGTGTTGCTTATCATCACTCCCAAATCTTGT
Source organism: Cenchrus fungigraminus (assembly GCA_036936925.1). NCBI lineage: Eukaryota > Viridiplantae > Streptophyta > Magnoliopsida > Poales > Poaceae > Cenchrus > Cenchrus fungigraminus. Next base: position 35,963,389 of record CM072779.1, on the reverse strand, counting down.
CTCAAGAGCTTTAGCTGTTTGGGAGATCCGGTGATGAAAAGGTGGAGTTGACTCCTGAGCTCGAGCATTTTTCTGTTCTGTTCATGCTTGGTAGACGGTCCGCGAGGCCCGTGTGGACGGTCCGCGAGGCCTAGCCAGCGTTGATGTTCTTCGTGTTCTTCGCGTGTTCTTGAGCGTCTTCGTTTCGATCCGTTTTGGCCCGAGGGTTTTGTTGAGTGAGGTTTGGCGGACAGTCCGCGAGGGTGTCACGGACGGTCCGCGTGGCCAAGATTTTGTCTGGGGTGCTTTGAGGTTTGTCTGGGGTTTTCAGTGAGGTTGGCGGACAGTCCGCCTAGGTCTCACGGACGGTCCGCGACACTGGCGGACAGTCCGCGTGACCTCCACGGACGGTCCGAATTTCGGCTTGCATCTCTGGTGGTTCGGGTGGCTTTTACGGACAGTCCGCCGTGACCTTCCGGACGGTCCGCGACCTCCGCCAGGGACTTCACAGCAGTGCCTAAGTCCTTTGGTTCTTGCTTTGGTGCTTCCGCTCTTTGCTCCTAGGCTTGTCGGTTGATCTTCTTGGCTTGTGTGTGCCTTGTTTGGAGCTTCATTTGTGTGTGCGAGTACTTGGAGTGGCAATCGGGAGATAGGCCGAGTTCGACCTTAGGGAAGAATTTTTATCGGCTCCTATTCACTCCCCCCCTCTTTGGTCGCCCTTTTCGGTCCTTCAATTGGTATCAGAGTTGGTTACGGATCTTCTTGATTCTAACCAGTCTAAGATCCAAAGATGGGCGATTACGGTAAGGGGTCGGGTCCTCCGCACTTTGATGGCAAGAATTACCCAATGTGGGAGAGGCGCATGGGCGCGTTTTTGCATGGGAAGGGAACTCTGATCTGGGAGGTCACTCAGAATCCTCATTATGTCATCCCAGATAGTTTTCTGCTTCCAGGATCGCGGGACATGTTTGAGGCCAACAGCAAGGCCGTTGATTACTTGTTTCGTGCTCTCTGTGCCTCGGAGCTAGATCGAGTGTACGGAGAGGATGTGGCCGGAAAGATTTGGCTCAAGTTGAAGAATGCTCATGTTGGCAATGCTCAAGTGCAAGCTTGTATGTTTACCACTTACTGTAGAGAGTACGAGAACTTCACTCATCTCCCCGGTGAGTCGACCGATGCTATATTTCAGCGCTTCACTTGCATAGTCAACAACATGAGGGCCAATGTGACGGTGCTCCCATACACGGATCATGATCAAGCTATCAAGCTTTTGCATGCCCTGGATAGGTCTATGTGGGAAGCCAAGATCGAGGCCATTGAGGAGTCGAGCGCGTATGACACGTTGTCGCTGGATGAGCTGTTCTCCAAGCTCAGGTCTTCAGAGGTCGATCGTGGCTTGAGAGCCAAGACCGAGAGCCCCACTGATCCTCATAGTTTGGCTCTCGTCTCAGGATCGAGGACTAACGCTAACTCTGTTGGATTTTCTTTGTCTTGTCTTGTGTCCTTGCCAGATGAGGACTTTGAGGTGCTGAGCGAGGATGATCTCGCCTTGTTGAGCAAGAGGTTTGGGCGGATGTACGAGAACCGCAAGAATGCAAGGCGGAGCTCGGGGATGTGCTATCGGTGCGGGAAGCACGGGCACTTCATCGCCGAATGCCCTGAAGCAATGGAGATTAAGAACGACTACAAGGGCAAGCCCAATCACGACTACAACAAGCACCGCTCCCGGAACGACTACAAGGACAAGCACAAGGACAAGTGTGAGAGAAGGCACAAGAAGAGTGACGGCCACAAGAAGAAGACCGCTCGAGTGATGGTGGCCGGAGCGAGCGACATCGACTCGACATCAAGCGATGCTTCCTCCGACTCGAGCAGCAAGGAAGAACAAGAGAAGCGCAAGGACAAGCAGCACACGGGCAAGAACTTCACCGGCCTGAGCTTCGTCGCACAAGGAGGCTTTTGCGGCATGGCGCACTCCAAGAAGGGTGGGAAGCACAGCTCGGATTCGAACTCCGACTCCGATGAAGAGGTGGGAGGCTTGGAGAACTTTTGGTTGATTGACTCCGGTTGCTCACGACACATGACCGGAGATCGTGGGTGGTTCTCCAGCCTCAACCCGGTGAGTACGAGGGAGTACATCACTTTCAGGGACAATGGGAGAGGACGAGTGCTTGCTAAAGGAATGGTGAAGGTAAGTAGCAAGGTGACCTTAAGAAGTATGGCCCTGGTCAAGTCACTTGGTTTCAACCTGTTGTCAGTATCTCAATTACTTAATGAAGGTTTTGAGGTTCGTTTTAAGTCGGGTGCTTCTCGTGTGCTTGATTCTCGAGGCGATCTTGTCTGTACGATCGTCCCCGAGGGTCAAATGTTTCGTGCCGACTTTTCTCAGTTTGTTGGTCCTCCTCGATGCTTTGTTGCTGGCGTTTCGGCTGAGCTTTGGAAATGGCATAGGAGGTTGGTACACTTGAGCTTTGAGTTGCTTTCCCGCTTGAGTGGTCTTGATCTTGTCCGAGGATTGCCTAAGTTGAACTTCGAGAAGGATTTGGTTTGTGCTTCTTGTCGGCATGGAAAGATGGTTGCCGCTTCTCACGCCCCTTTGACTTCTGTCATGACCGAGCGACCTTGTGAGTTGTTGCACATGGATTTGGTTGGGCCAGCTCGTGTTCGCTCTGCTGGTGGGAAGTGGTATGTTCTCGTGGTTGTTGATGATTTTTCGAGGTACTCTTGGGTTTTCTTTTTGGAGGATAAGAGTGAGACATTTGGCTTTGTTCGGGACTTGATCTTGAGGTTGAAGAATGAGAGACATGGTGATGCCATTCGAGCTATACGCAGTGACAATGGCACAGAGTTTAAGAACTCTCATTTTGATGCCTTTTGCAGTGATCTTGGTCTTGATCATCAGTACTCTTCTCCATACGTCGCTTGCCAGAATGGCGTAGTGGAGAGGAAGAACCGGACCCTTTGTGAGATGGCCAGGACGATGCTCGATGAGCATAGGACTCCTAGGCGTTTCTGGGTCGAGGCGGTCAATACCGCTTGCTATGTCTCAAATCGCATCTTCCTTCGTGCCTTTAAGAAGAAGACCTCTTATGAGCTGATGCATGGCCGACAACCCAAGGTGAGTTACTTTAGAGCTTTTGGTTGCAAGTGTTTCATTCTGAAGAAGGGCAAGTTGGATAAATTTGAGTCTAGATGTTCAGATGGTATTTTCCTTGGTTATGCGATTCACTCTAGAGCATATCGTGTGCTCAACCTTGATACTAACCGAATCATGGAGACTTGCGAGGTAACCTTCGACGAGACACAGCCATGTAGCTCTTCTGCTTTTGACTGTGCAGGTGACGAGGAGATTGGAGCGAGGATCTTTGAGGATGAGAAGGACGGAGATGGAGATGACGACGATGATGGTGGTGATGCTCCAGCGGCTGATAGTGTACGTGCTGCTTCCACTACTACGACGACGATCAAGGACGGACCATCCCCTACACCCACTACGACTGAGGCTGTTCGAGTGGAGGCTGCTGCTGAGGGGGAGGTTGTGTCCAGGCGAGAGGCTCCCCAGTGAGTACAAGTGGATCACCCACCGACGACCATCATTGGTGACCTTCATGAACGCACTACACAGTCGAGGTCAAGGAATACTTCTCATTTTGCTCACTCTGCTTTTGTTGCTTCTTTCGAGCCCAAAGATATTCGACACGCTTTGTCTGATGAGAATTGGGTGAATTCCATGCATGAGGAGTTGGAAAACTTTGAGAGAAACCAAGTTTGGGTGTTAGTCAATCCACTGCCAAATTGCCGTCCCATAGGTACCAAGTGGGTGTGGAAGAACAAAGAGGGTGAGGATGGGATGGTTGTGAGAAACAAGTCGAGGTTGGTGGCGCAGGGGTTCAACCAGAAGGAGGGGATAGACTATGAGGAGACATTTGCTCATGTGGCCCGTTTGGAGGCAATTAGGATCCTTCTAGCCTTTGCCGTGGCTAAAGGGTTCAAGTTGTACCAAATGGATGTCAAGAGTGCTTTCTTGAATGGGGTGATAGAGGAAGAAGTGTATGTGAGGCAACCCCCGGGGTTTGAGAGTGAAAAATACCCACACCGTGTATACAAACTTCAGAGAGCGCTCTATGGGTTGAAACAGGCACCTAGAGCTTGGTATGGCAGGCTGAGAGGGTTTTTGCTGAGTAAGGGGTTTGTGATGGGCACAATTGATAAGACCCTGTTTCTCCTTAAGCATGGGAATGTCCTTTTGATTGTTCAGATATACGTGGATGATATAATCTTTGGTGGCTCTTCTCATGATCTTGTTGCCAGATTTGCAGATGACATGAGCAGGGAATTTAAGATGTCCATGTTGGGCGAGCTGCAGTTTTTCTTAGGTCTCCAGATCAAGCAGTGCAAGGGCGGGACCTTTGTACATCAGGCGAAGTACACCAGGGACATGGTGAAGAAGTTTGGCATGAACGACTCCAAGCCGCTGACTACCCCGATGAGTACAACTACGGCTTTGGACGCGGACGAGGACGGCGAACCCGTGGACCAAAAGGAGTACCGGAGCATGATCGGCTCCCTCCTCTACTTGACGGCGATGAGGCCAGACATACAGTTCAGCGTGTGTCTGTGCGCTCGTTTTCAGGCTTCACTGAGGACTTCACATCGGCAGGCCGTCAAGCGGATTTTCAGGTACTTGAACAACACTTCTGAGTTTGGTCTTTGGTACTCTGCCTCCTCGACACTCAGGATTCATGGGTTTTCTGATGCGGATTTTGCTGGATGTCGATTGGACCGCAAGTCTACTTCTGGGTGTTGTCAGTTCCTTGGTTCTTCTTTGGTCTCTTGGTCATCTCGCAAGCAATCGAGTGTAGCCCAGTCCACCACCAAGGTTGAGTATGTAGCTGCTGCTAGTTGTTATTCCCAGCTGCTTTGGATGACCTATACCATGAGTGATTTTGGAGAGGAGTGCTCCCAGGTTCCACTTTTCTGTGACAGCACCAGTGCCATAAGCGTAGCCAAAAAATCCTGTCCTCCACTCCAAAACGAAACACATAGAAGTGAGGTACCACTTCCTGAGAGACAATGTGGAGAAGGGAAACATATCTTTGTCCTATGTTCCTACCCAAGACCAACTAGCTGACATTTTCACCAAACCGCTTGACCAAGTCACTTTCACTCGTTTGCGGGGTGTGCTTGGGGTGTGCTTTCCTTTCTAGCTTGGGTCTTGGAGCTTCTCATGTATGTATGTGTCATATGTCTCATTTTATTGTATTTTCTTCATGTATTTTACTTTCTGTACAAAACCTGGTAGGATAGCCAATCTTTGGATCACTTGAGCTAGGATTGAGCTTCTCTCATACACATTGATCACTGATGTGCTATGGATGAGATATGTGCATGTTTGGTAACTTGTGGAAGTAAATGCTATGCTCTTGGTGGTTTTGCCATATGTGTATGATGAGATAGCATTTTGTTTGTAAAAATGATAAAATTGTTTCTCTCATGAGTAGATGCTTGTCTATGCTCAATTTGTGCTTAAATGCTTATATCATGCTCAGTTTGTGCTTGAGGATCATATTCTCTTTGCTTGGGGTCAAAGACATTTTTGTCATTATAAATGTTTAGCCCTTTTGCTTGCTTGGGGAGGAGCATAAGCTTCTTTTTGCCGCAAAGGCACTTCATGTACCATGTTTAATCTTGAAAATAAAATTGGTGTATGAATTGCCTTGTGCTTGAAAAATGAGCTCCTAATCATGTTTTATGCTTTGCTTTTCATATCTTGGGTGCTAAACCGTAGCATGTTGTCTACCATGAGAAGTCTCATTTTAAGAAGTAGACACATGGCTCGGTGGCTTTAACATGACTTGAGTAGCTTGTGGGTGTTTATAATGATCTTGTGATGAGAATTTGTGATCTTGTATAAACTTTGAATGATCTAGTGCATTTGCGTTCAAATTGCCATGGATAGGCTCTTGCTCATGAGATGAATGCTTATTTGTGAAAATATTGCTTAAAATTGCTTTTAGCCATGTCACATGCCTATATGTCTCTACCTTCTTGACGGCAATGTGCTAACTACACCATGTCTACTTTGCTTGCTCTATGTCTCATGTGTAGCATTTTGTTGTGCTCTTTGTATATTTGAGAAGCTTGGTAGACTGTATATATGCTTTGACATGCATTTTTCATGAAAACAAGGGGAAGAGTTTCATATACCTTGATTCATGCATTGTCAACAAGGGGGAGAGTTTTGTATGATAAGGGGAGAATTTGGGAGATTTTTCATGCATTGGAAGCTTTTGTGAAAAATTGGTATGCATTTGTGAGATGTTGCATGTGAGGAGAAAAATTTTGAGAAGAAGATGTCGCATTTGCTCAGGGGGAGTTTGCATATGTGCAGGGCGAGCTCCTTTGATTTTCCTGAGTTTTATGCTTTGTGGTGTGCTCCTTGTGAGCTTTGTTTTGTCTCGGCAGTGTCGAGCCGTTGCCCTTGTCTTAGGGGGCCGAGACTTGGATTGGCGAGTGATCTTGTTTTCGCTTGTTCTTTAGCGTTGGATCACTTACTTTGGAGGTTTGTGTCCGTGGTTATTTTCTGTTCTTTTTCTCTATCATGGTTACTTTGGGTGTTGTCAATGCACTCATCAAGGGGGAGATTGAGGACCAGGTGTGTCCGAGGACCAGTGGAGGGTCGCTCCTTAGTGTTGAGTGATTGACAACGTTGTGTGGACTGATGCTTGGCTAAGTGTGCAGGTACAGGTTGCGACTTGACTCGTGTCGGTGCAGGTGAAGAACAAGCGCGAAAGGCCTGAGCCGTGGTGGGCTCCGGGTGATGGAGAGGCAAGTAGGCTTGGTTCGATGGACCCGGTGGCCGATGGGGTCAAGTGCGAGTCGTGCGGTGCAAGACTGGCGGGCTGAAGTCGTGAACATGGGCCGGTGCATGGTAGCGGTCGGAGCCCGAAGCTTGCACGCGGGGTTTGTTGGTATGCCCACAAAATCATCGGTGGACAGTTTCTTGGTTTGGGCCTCAAAACCAAGCCCGGAGGCCTGAGGTGACGGAGATGGTGATACAGGAGCTTCGGGAAGCTTCGAGGCGGAGGGCACGTGGCGTGATCGCGGGGTTTGCGTCGAGGTGAAGCGAAACCGCGGTGGAAGCGTGTCCGTTCGATGAAGTCTTGACCAAAATGCCCCTGAGGGGTTGTATCTTCATTTCAAGCAATAGGGGTAGCGTGGTCATTTACCTCCCTCCGATGGACTTCGTATAAATAGCAGAGAGGTGGATGGCATCTCTCTCTCTTGGACTCTAGGGCTTTCTCCCCCGGTAGATTTCTCTGAACTGCTTCTTTTCCCTCTGGATTCCTTAGGCTAGACTCTTGTACAGACTCTGACCTCTGGATGTATGGAAGCATTTAGCGTTGAGGTGATCTCCTAGTCCTCTGTGATTTTCGTGTCATTTTTGGGACTATTTTTGGGGAGTTTCGTTCTTCGCTCGATTCGTGATTTTGGAGGCGTTTCTTCACAGATTTCTTTGAGGGGATCATGGGTGGATGCCTTGCGCATCTTTGTGTGTGATCTTGACCCCTCAAACGCTGTGGAGAGCCTTCGATTCGTGCGTTTTTGGTTGGTGCCCGAGTTCATGGTGGTGGTTCGTGTGATCCGCGATTCCCGGTGATTTAGTGGCGTAGGAGTCGAGATTTTTGGGGCATAGCTTCCTCTTGTGTTGCTTATCATCTCTCCCAAATCTTGTCTCAAGAGCTTTAGCCGTTTGGGAGATCCGGTGATGGAAAGGTGGAGTTGACTCCTGAGCTCGAGCATTTTTCTGTTCTGTTCGTGCTTGGCGGACGGTCCGCGAGGCCCGTGCGGACGGTCCGCGAGGCCCAGCCAGCATTGATGTTCTTCGTGTTCTTCGCGTGTTCTTGAGCGTCTTCGTTTCGATCCGTTTTGGCCCGAGGGTTTTGTTGAGTGAGGTTTGGCGGACAGTCCGCGAGGGTGTCACGGACGGTCTGCGCGGCCAAGATTTTGTCTGGGGTGCTTTGAGGTTTGTCTAGGGTTTTCAGCGAGGTTGGCGGACAGTCCGCCTAGGTCTCACGGACGGTCCGCGACACTGGCGGACAGTCCGCGTGACCTCCACGGACGGTCCGAATTTCGGCTTGCATCTCTGGTGGTTCGGGTGGCTTTTACGGACAGTCCGCCGTGACCTTCCGGACGGTCCGCGACCTCCACGCGGACGGTCCGCCCGGTCACCCCGGACAGTCCGCCAGGGACTTCGCAGCAGTGCCTAAGATTGCCTTTGGAGGCAATAGTGGTGGAACGGTTGTTGGTCTAGGTAAAATTGCTATCTCAACCAATCATTTAATTTCTGATGTTTATTTGGTTAAATCTTTGGACTACAATTTGTTGTCCGTGTCACAACTTTGTGAGATGGGCTACAATTGTTTGTTCACCAATGAGGGTGTGACCGTTTTTAGAAGAGGCGATGACTCCGTTGCTTTTAAGGGTGAACTCAAGGGAAGGCTTTATTTGGTGGACTTTACATCGGAGAAAGCCCAACTTGATACATGCTTAATGGCAAAGTCTAGCTTGGGTTGGCTTTGGCATCGCCGGCTAGTCCATGTTGGGATGAATAATCTCAATAAACTTCTAAAGGGGGAACACATCCTAGGACTAACAAAAGTTCATTTTGAGAAAGAAAGAATTTGTAGTGCTTGTCAAGCCGGAAAGCAAGTTGGTGCTCCTCACCCCTCCAAGAATGTACTCACCACTACAAGACCATTGGAATTGCTTCACATGGATATCTTTAGTCCCGTGGCCTATGTTAGTATTGGAGGGAGCAAGTATGGATTTGTCATTGTTGATGATTACTCTCGGTATACATGGGTTTTCTTTTTTCGTGACAAGAGCAAGGTTCATGATGTATTCAAGAAGTTTGCAACTAGAGCCCAAAATGAGTTTGATGTGAAAATCAAGAGAGTAAGAAGTGACAATGGCTCCGAATTCAAGAACACCAACATTCAATAGTATCTTGCTGGTGAAGGCATTGGTCATTAATTCTCCGTCCCATACACTCCTCAACAAAATGGGATAGTGGAGAGGAAGAATAGGACTCTCATAGAAGCCGCAAGAACTATGCTTGATGAGTACAAGACTTCGGATAGTTTTTGGGCGGAAGCGGTCAACACGGCTTGTCATGCTATCAACCGTTTATATCTTCACAAGCTTCGACACAAGACCGCCTATGAGCTCCTAACCGGTAAGAAGCCTAATGTGTCTTACTTTAGAGTTTTTGGTTGTAAGTGCTTCATTCTCAACAAGAAGCCCAAGAACTCTAAGTTTGCACCTAAAGTTGATGATGGTATTTTTCTTGGTTACACCTCAAATGCTCACGGCTATCGCGTTCTCAACAAGACCACCGGTAGTGTTGATATAGCGTGTGACGTGACATTTGATGAATCTAATGGCTCTCAAGTAGAGCAAGTTGATGAAGTGTATGTAGGCAAGGAAAGGACCTCTACAAATGACATCAAGAAGATGGCCATTGGTGAAATCAAGCCTCAAGAAGAAGATGAAGTCATTGAAGTATCACCAAACCTCACTGCTGCTGCGAAACCTGGACACGCCGGAGAAAAGTCCAGAGAATCCGGAAATCCCGGAGACTCCGGACCTAACCCCGGAGAGTCCGGGCCCTCTTAAGTCGATGCTCAAGACATTCAAGAAAATGAGGATTTGATTCAACAAGAAGCTTCTGAGCCACATCCAAGAGTTCGTCAGAATGTTCAAAGAGACCACCCTGTTGACAACATTCTTGGAAGCATAAGAAGAGGAGTTACCACAAGATCAAGATTGGCAAACTTTTGTGGGAACTACTCTTTCGTGTCCATGATTGAACCTCTTTCCGTGGAAGAAGCATTACAAGATGCTGATTGGGTGATAGCCATGCAAGAAGAGTTGAACAACTTCACTCGGAATGAAGTCTGGTCCCTAGTGGAATGCCCTAAGCAAAATGTGATTGGAACGAAGTGGGTGTACCGCAACAAACAAGACGAGGATGGGGTAGTGACCAAGAACAAGTCAAGGTTGGTTGCCAAGGGATATACTCAAGTTGAAGGCTTGGACTTTGGAGAGACCTATGCACCGGTAGCAAGACTTGAAGCAATCCGCATCTTATTGGCATTTGCTATTCATCACGATTTCAAGCTCTTTCAAATGGATGTCAAGAGTGCATTCTTGAATGGCCCAATCTCCGAAGAAGTTTATGTTGAGCAACCACCAAGCTTTGAAGACCCTCAATTCCCTAACCACGTCTACAAGTTCCATAAGGCGCTCTATGGTCTTAAGCAAGCACCTAGAGCATGGTATGAATGCCTTAAGGAATTTCTCTTAAGGAAAGGCTTTGAAATAGGCAAAGCCGATCCTACTCTTTTCACTCGCAAAGAAGGAAATGATTTATTTGTATGCCAAATATATGTCGATGACATCATATTTGGTTCTACTAACAAAGCTTGGGCGGATGAATTTAGTAGGATTATGACTAAGAGATTCGAGATGTCCATGATGGGTGAGTTGAAGTTCTTTCTTGGATTTCAAATCAAGCAACTCAAGGAAGGCACGTTCATAAGTCAAACAAAGTACACTCATGACATGCTCAACAAGTTTGACATGGACAAGGCCAAGCCCATCAAGACTCCAATGCCATCAAATGGACATCTTGACCTAAATGAAGATGGAAAAAGCGTGGATCAAAATGTATATCGCTCCATGATTGGATCTTTGCTTTACCTTTGTGCATCTAGGCCCAATATTATGCTTAGCGTGTGCATGTGTGCAAGGTTTCAAGCCAATCCTAAGGAATGTCATCTCATGGCTGTTAAGAGAATCTTTAGGTATTTAGTGCACACTCCTAACCTTGGTTTATGGTACCCAAAGGGTTCCACTTTCAATCTACTTGGCTACTTCGATTCGGACTATGCCGGTTGCAAGGTAGATAGAAAGAGTACATCCGGGACTTGCCAATTCCTTGGAAGGTCCTTGGTGTCTTGGAGTTCCAAGAAACAAAATTCCATTGTCTTATCCACCGCTGAGGCCGAGTATGTTGAAGCCGACGCTTGTTGTGCTCAACTACTTTGGATGAGGTTCACTTTGAGGGACTTTGATTGTACGTTTAGCAAGGTGTCACTCTTGTGTGATAATGAGAGTGCCATCAAGCTAGCGAACAACCCCGTAAACCACTCAAGAACAAAGCACATAGACATAAGACACTATTTCTTGAGAGACCACGAAGCCAAAGGAGATATCGCTTTAAGTCATGTGAGCACCGAAAAGCAACTAGCCGATATCTTCACAAAGCCTCTTGATGAACTAAGGTTTTGTGCTTTGATGAGTGAATTAAATATCTTGGATTCTCGTAACTTGGCTTGAGATCATGCACATGTTTGATTAACTTAGGCTAGATCTTTACAAAAGAAAAGAATTTGGAAAATTGGTATGGATTTGGTTTGAAAAATATTTGGATCTTTCTCTAGGTACAACACTTGAACTATTGTTCTCATTGTATGTTTGTGGCTAGTATCAAGTGTTGGAACCTCTCTAGCTCACATTAGTTTCACTCATAATCATCTTTATCCTCTCAATATCAATTCCTTGAAAATCTGCTGATCAGTCTCAGGGGGAGCCGGATTGTCCAGGCTTTTCCCCGGATATTCCGGATTTCCCGGAGAGTCCGGGTTCAGCCCGGATAGTCCGGACCTTAACTCCTATAAAAGTGTTTTCACCGCAGTCAAACCCTAGTTTTTCACCTCTTTCACTGCGTGGACCGTTTTTACTCCTCCCTCGTCGCCTCCCTGTGCTCCCCTCGCCCCTCTCCTCTCCTCCCTAGGTTCCTCCATAGAACCTAGGGTTTTCACCCTCCAAATCGTGAGAGAGTGAAGGACTCAAGCCTCCAAGGTGTGGAAAGCAAAGGGCTGCCGGTGGTTTGAAGATTTGAAGAAGTTTCCCCTCGGTTTCCTCTCTTCCCTAAGGTATTCAAAGACCCCTTTGCCCGATCTCCTTTTCTAGGTCATAACTTGCGAAATCTCTTGGATAGGATTGTTCCTTAGACTCTAGAAGTAGTGGATCTGCAATATCTTGAGATTCCCGTGGTGGATTTGTGAGGCATTGTGACTTAGGGTTTCGCCAGGAAAACCCGGATACTCCGGACTTTTTTCGGACACTCCGGATTTCCCGGACTGTCCGGGAATTTTCCCGGAGACTCCGGCTTTTCGTGATGAAACTCCAAATCACAGTGTCCCACACCTTTTCCATGGATGAGTTCTTATGTACTCCTTGCCGCTTATCTCCAGATCATGAGGAAGTAGTACAAGCAAGACGAGCCGGCCACCCAAAGGAGGACAAAGGCTAGGCACGATCCTCAAACCTTGGGGGTAGTGCATGAGACTTTGGGGCTTGGCTCCTCTCAGAGATCCACTCGTGCTCGTGCCCCTATTTACACCGAGCAAGAGATCGAGGAAGAGGAAGAACAGCAAGTTGTTGGTGAGGAAGAGGAGGAAGAGGAGGAAGAAGACGCCGATCAATATAGGGTTGCTCCTAGGCGTCACGGGAAAGGTCCAGCCCAGCCATCAAGGAAATCCCGTGAGGCCCCCTACATCTCCCGCTCTAGACCCGTGCCTCGTCCATCCATGCCAAAGAACCGTCCCACTCCCTACTCCCAAATCTGTCCCAGAACTCCACCCCGTCTCACTGCTACCTTTCCATCAAATGTGAGGGTGGTGACTACTCCTGTCAACCTAAGGGACCCCGGGGCTGTGCAAGGGTTTGCCCAACAAATGGTGAGAGACTATGCTAGAAATGCCCTTGCAGTCAGAGAGTAGAGGGAGGAGGATGTCTACATGTATATCTCTAGTGAGGCCCTTGAGTCACGGTTTTGGTGTGACTTCCATAGGGACTTCTATCAGACAGTGATAAGAAGCCCACAGATGAAGGCAAAGAACAAGTCACCCATCGTGGAGATGAAGTACATTGAGTGGGCATACTATGAGAAGTTGGAGAATCCCACCTTTGATGCCGTCATTGATAGGTGCAAGGAACTTGGACTATATGAGATCATGGGTTTTAGATATGGGTGGAATAGAGAGATTCTTGCTCAATTCCATTGTTCCTACTTCTATAACTCTCATCAAAACACTATCACTTGGACCACTCAAGGCGAGAAGTATACCATTGACCACATGACCTTCTCTCGCTTGCTTGGTCTTGGCTCAAAAGATGAAGCTCGCACTCCCAATCATAATGAAGACAAGTACAAGCCCAAGGATATGGCTTATATGTTCCCCTCCGCCTTCCTAGCTCATGAGGGAAAAGCTGATAATCTCATCCCTTACTATTATTACTTCAATCAGTTTTTCCGTGCCACCATTGATCCAAAGATGGGAGACAACACCGCTCTTAGGCACTATACCGTCAATCTCCTAAATCGTATGGCCCCCGAAGAAGAAGGCTTTTGCATCTTTGACTTCATTTGGAATGAGCTTCGCCGTGCTATGTGTGACCCCATGAAGCACCTCCCATATGCTCCATACATCATGTATATGATTGAGAGGGTCACCAATACCCAATTTCCAAAAGGATGTCACTCATGAGCCTCTTAGGCATCTTCGTGCTAGAGACAAGAGAGCCCCCATGAAGAAGAGCACAAGATTTGCCGGATCCTCTAGTGCTGCCCCTCGCCATGATGATGAGCCCCTTCCTCGCTCCTCACACTCATCCAAATCTTCTCGCAAGGTTAAGGGCTCCATGGTCAAGAGGGCTTTCAAGAGTATCTTCTCCATGTGCAAGCGCATTGTCACAGAGACTAATGAGAATCGCTGCGACATCATTGAGATCAAGTCTCATCTTGGGCTTCCTACGGACACTTATCATGAGCTCCCCGAGTTTGATGACCCGTTTGCGAAGTAGGATGCCCATGATGCCGCTGCTACTGCACAAGAAGAAGAAGAAGAGCACGAGGAAGAAGGACAAGAAGAAGAAGAAGAAGAAGAAGAGGAGGAGGAGGAGGACAACAATGAAGAAGAAGAAGAAGACGACGACGAGTGATCGCGACCGCTCCTGCTGCTGCTCCTACACTTCCTTTTTGGCGCTTGATGCCAAAGGGGGAGTGAGTATATTAGTTTCAGTTTCATGTGTGAGACTTGGAGGATTTGAGAACTATGGTCTGTAATAACTCTTTTATGTGTGAGACTATGTGATGTGAGCTTGAGACTATTTGGTTGTGTGCTTGTGATGCTAGATAGGTTGCATTTTATTTATCTAAGGATGCATTTGATAGTTTGAAATTTTTCTGTGATGATTTGATTTCTGCTGAGTCTTCAAAGTCCGGATACTCCGGATTTTTCTCCGGATACTCCGGGTTTCCCGGATTCTCCGGGATGGATCCGGACACTCGAGCTTTGACACTGCAGCCCCCTTTTATCCTTTATTGAGTGCATGAACTGTCATACGCATCACATGTATCTTGTTGGCACAATCACAAGCACCCCACTATTGATCATCTTGTCACACTCTCGTGTTTTTCTCTCTTGTGCAAAATTTGGTGCTTAAAGCACCTTTGAGATTCAAACTCCATGTGTACAAATTAAGGGGGAGTGTTGCAAGTTAGATCAAATGTTCTTTACTGAATTTATTTATCTCTCTTATAAAAGGCTTAAAGGTGTTGTCATCAATCACCAAAAAGGGGAAGATTGAAGAGTATCTTGGCCCCCTAAGTGGGTTTTGGTGATTTAATGACGGACCATTAAGCTACTAATGATGTGTTGAGTATATGAGCAGGTACTAAAATTCTAAGATGGCATCTAAGCGCTCCATTGCTATATAAAAAGGAAGTAATGCTAAAAGAAGGATTCCTTGGAGGTTTATTTATTTTATATTTTGAAATTGAGTCCTAGGAATGCCGTACTATAAAGAGGGACATGGATTGTATCTTCCAAGAGTTGAAAAGGTGCTCTAGATGACTAACCAAAAACCTATGAGAGACACCTTGCACTGCACGATCACCGAGATATCCTTGTGTGTGCTAACTCTTGAAGGCCGGACAATCCGGGTTTTATCCCGGACAGTCCGGACTTCCCGGAGTGTCCGGGACTAGTCCGGATACTCCGGGTCTTAGAGCTGTAACGGCTCTTTTCTGGGTGAGGAGGTATTTATTCCCCCTCAACCCTATCCATTCGCCCTCTCTTGCCTCATTTCGACCTGTAGCATTCAGAACACCTTCTCCCTCCTCTTTACTCCCCTTGGAACTTGGTTGTTGAGCTTTAGTGGGGATTAAAGGAGGAATTCAAGGCTTGAGCAAGTGAGAGTGCTAGTGAGCTGATTTCCCATCTCTAGAGCACCTCGTTCTTCGCTTGGTTGGCAATCTCGTGTTTGTTACTCTTGGAGTTTTGAGCTCCTAGCCGGCTAGGCGTTGCCTTGGAGCATCCAAAGGATTGTGGCTGCCCAAGGAAGTTTGTATTACCCCGTGATTGAGTAAGTAACCCTAGCTCGATCTTTGTGGTCGCTAGGGGGAGGAAAGTGACCTAGGTGTAAAGGTCCACCCTTTGTGGGTTTCTCAACGGAGACGTAGAGCTCAAGGTGTGAGCTTGAACTCCGGTAACAATCTCTTGTGTCTCTTGTGCTTGTTGCTCTTGTTATATGCTTGAAATCCTCTTGAGTACATTTCTAGGGTTTGTGGCCGATCTACTCCGTGGTAAGGTTCCTACTGTTTCCAAGTGGTGGAACAGGCTTATATCTCTACATTGCATAACCTATTTTCACAGATTTGAGTTTGGCCAAATTTGATTGCAGTTGATTTAGTCGCCACCTCAAAGGCCGGACAATCCGGACATTTTCCCGAATACTACGGATTTCCCGGAGTATCTGGAAAAATATCCGGAGACTCCCGACCTCGGTCTGATAAGTTGTTTTAAGTTGTGATTTTTCAGGAGCGACTATTCACCCCCCCCCTCTAGTCGACCTCTAGATCCTTTCAAGTTACGAACCTGCGCTCGCCCGGGCCCCGAGTACTTACGCCCCCGCGGCTACTGTACAAAGACCCACGAGCAAAGTTTAAAACCTCGAGTTGTCGATCACTCGCCCCCTCGAAAGGTTGCCGGGTAACCGTCTAAGTGAACTCTGAAGAGTTTTCTTGTTTGCAAAAACATACGCGCACACCTATCCTTTTCCAAAGTACTCGGGGGCTGCCCGCCCAAGTAGTAACGCTTCAAAACTAAGCCCGGTCGAGTCGTCAGGCTCCTACGCCCTTGCAGCTACGGAGCAAGACACCGTCAGCAAAGTTTTAAGCTACACCGCTTGGGCTCGCAGACTCCCTAACTACTCGGGGGAGGGCTAGCGAGCAAACAAAATGCTTAACTTGAAATAAAGTTGGGTACTCGACCCATGAGTCTGCCACGAGGGCTCAATCCATAAGTTTATTACAAGTGCCCATCAGCATAACCCAAAGCCTCGGCGAGGCGACTCTGTTTCTTCTTTACAGGCCCAAGTCGTGGAGGGCGTGACCCATCATAATCCGAGCAAAGTCGACGGCGCCTTCCTCAATACGGTCGTACTGGTCGTTGCTGTAACCCGAACACCATCCCTGGCCCAGCAGCTCTCTGTCCATGTCCGGGTAATGCGACAGGAAGATGGCCACCACCTTGCGGACGACGTCACGAGCCACATCCATTGATTATTGGCGGGCTGTCGCAGCGGCCAGTTCCAAGCGATCCTTGATGGGACCGGAAGCAACACCAAGGTCGTCCATCACCTTGATGATGGCTGCCGCCATCCTGTTGCGGATTGTCTCCAACCGCGTGATTTCGGTCTTGGTCTCCCCATGCGACTTCCATTCCTGTTCGAGCTCAGTCACGACCTCTGAAAGAAAAAAAAAAGACAAATGTCAGCAGAAAACATCTTGATTCAAAGAAGGCAAAACGTGAAGGGGACACAGCTCTTACTGTTAAGTCTCTCGTTAGCCTCTTAAGCTAGCTCCACCAACTTCTGGTTCTCGACGAGGCGGGTGGCTGCGGCAGTCTCCTGATCCGCGACCTGTTTCTCCAAGTCCGTGCGGGCCACGCAGAGAGCTGTCCACCCCAAGAACAAGACGATATCACAAATCAAGTAATCACACGGAAGGAAAAAGCAAAGGCAACAGGTCGAGAGGTGTCCACCGATGATCTCATCTTCGCGTTTCTGGGCAACTTCAAGCCGGCCCTTCTCGGCGGTGATATCGCCAACCTAGGCCTCAAGCGCAGTCACCCTCTCACGCGCCGTCTGGAGGTCGAACTCGGCCAAGCCCGCTCTGGCCTCAAGCTCCGTTTTCTCTTGAAGGGCGGCACGGGCAGCGGTCTCGGTGTTAGAGCGCAGCTCCGCCGCCGCCTGCTCCGCCGCGACCAGTTTTTCCTCCAGGGCGGCCTTCTCCGCCTACACCGTGGCTGCGAGGTCCTCGGCAGCCTTCACCTTTGTCTCGAGGGTCGTGCGCTCCGACGACCGGTCGATCTCGCTGGCCGCTGCCGCAAGACAGGTTGTGGCCAGTTGCGTTTCCAGCTGGGCTTTCTCCGCGCGGAGCACTTCGAAGGCCCGTGACTTATCGTCGTAGCGTCCGACAAGTTCCTGGACCACATGAGAATTTCGCGGTCAAGAAATAAGAAAAAACAAGCATGAGAGCAAAAGAGGAGGAAAAAGAAGGACCAAGACTCACCCTCGAGGCGGGGATCAGATCCCTGATCGCCCGCTCTGACTGACGCAGTGCCAGCTCACTTAGGAGCAGGCCGCGCTCCAAACGGCGACGGGCCTCCAGCTCCGCGTCGCTGTCGGCATCCAGGCCGACGGAGGCCTGAACTTGCGAGACGGGCACCGGCCAGAGCGGCGGGACCTCCATCTCCTCCTCCTCCATCGTCGGGGTGGTCGGTCTTGGTTCCCTCGAGCTCTCCCCGACCTCCAAGGTCAGAGGTGGCATCTGTTCGTCCACTGCCACGACGAGAGAAGGCGCCGGGGAAGGCGACGTCGGGATGATGATCACCTCCGCAGGAGTGGCGTCCGATGCGGTGACCGACGAAATGGGAACGGCCCCCTCGGTCACCACGATGGCCGCCGCGGTAGAGACCTCCTCGGAGTCAAGGCCGGCCGCCTCCACCACAGTATTTCCTCCTCCTCTCAGCGACTCAGGGGCTCGGGTCTCCACCTCCACCTCCACCGCTCCAATCCCCGCTCCCCCCAACGGCTCAGGGGCTGGGGTCTCGGAGCCAGCAGCGGCCATCCCCTCTATCGACTCGGGGGCTGGCTGCTCGACGTCTGCATCATCGCCCGCCCCCGTCAACGACTCGGGGGCCGGCTGTTCCTCATCGCCCGTCCGTGCCTCGAGAGCAGGGCCTTCCTGGTCTTGCTCCTGGGCCCCGGACAGGCACCTCGCTAACTCGGCCGCGTGGGCCGAGAGCGCTTCTTCCGTGGGGGCTTCACCCCCCAAACCCATCGTCCCCATAGACAGGTCGCTACAGGTCGGGCTCGCAGTTCCCTGTTTGGGGACAGTCAACACTTGGGTCCTAGACCCATCGATTTCTTCAACCGCCGCCCCCGACTGAAGGGAGGCCGGCGGGTCGCTCGACGACGGCGTATCCACGACCACCTGGGCAGGGCGGCGCAAGGACTTGACAGGCGCCAGCCTCATAGTACGGCGGTCGGGCGCCCTGAAACATGAGGAATGTCACAACGACAACAAGCAAAAGGCGTACTCATTGCATATGTGAAGAAATAGCCGAAAATCGCAATTTGGAGCGAATGGTCGGTTTGAGCGAAGACGCCGCCCTCTTGCTCCCTGCAGACGGAGTAGATGTCGGTGAAGGGGTCGACCCACCCCTAGCGATGACGACCGACGCGGGACGCTGCTGGGTCGGGGCCGGCCCCCCGCTCTGAGCTGCAGGCGGAGGGGAAGCCACCGGCGCGCTCCGTGGCTCCCGTGACGGGCGCACCGAGGGCGAACGGGACCTCCGGTGTGAAGAATGGCGGCGCGAGGTGTCGCGCCTCGACGTGTGGCGGTCGGGGTCGCTGCGCCATGGGGAATCCCTACTTCTCTCGCGGTGGCCCCGCCGAGAGGCACGGCTGCTCGTTCCGGGCTGATCGGCCCGGGAGGGCGAAGGCGGCGCCTGCTGGGTCGAGCTGGCACCAGCTGTGGTCGAGGTGGGCACTGAACCGCTGTGTGGCCGCGACGATGCCGCTGTCTCGTCGTCGGTCCACTCGAACTCGGACTCGGCCTCGTCCGTGTCCTGCGACGCCGACGAAGGATCCTCATTTTCGGAGACGTCGGCCTCCCCTTCACACCGGCGCGAGGCACGAGTGTCGTTCCTCGATCGCTTCACGATCTCCTTCTGCTGATGGGACCTCCGGCGCTCCCCCCGCTGCTGTTGTCGTGCGGCGGTCTCTCGGGTAAGCGCTCGGTCCTCCTCCAGCGGAGGCGCGAGGCGAGGATGCGTACAGTTCCCATCTGCGCGAACACAAGATGGTCAACACCCACAGTCACGAAAGACAAATCGAAAAGAAGTCGAGGAAAAAGCGTACCAGGCCCACAGTAACCGGGGAAGGGAGCATTGGCAACATGTCCGGCGGCGGCCAGAACAGATGAGTGAGCCCAGTGCCCTGGGTTACCCGGCGCTGGATCTCGTCCCACGAGGGCAGGGGATTGGCGGTCACCGTCCCCTCAAAGGGTGCCCGGGCGTCTGTCATCTGACAGAGGCGCAGGGTGCGACGGTGAAGCGGGACGACCCCTCTGGCATGATAGCCACCGATTAGGGTGATGAAGTTCACCCCACTGTCGCGGAGGATCTTGAGGGCACCGAGGGCGTCGTCGAGGAACCGGGGCCGATCCTTCTTCTCCGGCCCGTAACTCCACTTCACCGGTGCCCGATCGTACCAACGGTTGGTGAACTCGGGCAGGGGGTTCTCGAGATCGTTCTTGAGGTAGAACCAATCTCGGTGCCACCCGCTGTTGGAGCTGGTCAGGTAGGTGGGGATGTACTCGTCCATCCTCCCCTGCTTCCCGCGGAGACCGGCGCACCCGATGACCACCGCGCTGCGATCATCCTTCATGCAGACGAATTTGTAGAAGTACCGGAACAGGTCCCAGTGGGCTCCCTGTCCCAAGTACCCTTCGCACAAGGTTTCGAACGCCGCCATCTGCTAGACGCCGTTCGGGTTGAGGTTGTGGAGCTCCAAGCCGTACTCCTCAAGGACGGCGTGGATGAACCGCCCCGCCGGGACGGAGAAGCCGCGCTCGTGGAACAGCACGAACGACACTACATACCCCGCTGGGGGCTGGGGGCTGCGCTCCGGTCCAGGGACCTTCCACTCCTCTGCCTCGGTCAACGGTGGTAGCATGCCGTCGGAGGCGAGACGGTCAAGCTTGGACCATGTCACCGTCGAGGACGACCAGTTCGACATGATGTTGGACGTGGTGGTGGTGGCGGGCGAGGCAGGCTTGCGAGAGAAGGCGAGATGAGCTATGAGCTCGGTGGCTTGTGCGCGGCGAGTGAGGAAGCGAAGGCAGAGGCAACGGCGGCGGAGTGAACAAGAAAGCGGAAGGGGAAATTTTGGCCGGCGGCCGCGGTATATAAAGGGGGGAAATGATTACCCCTCCCCCTGTAGTTAATGCCTGGGCCGCCTCGGGCTACGTCCTCCCCACGCCGAAGCATCACCCCTCAAAAGACGTGCCCACTACTGCCCGCCGCCCGCGACTGTGCCGCCACGTCATCCGAAGTGGGCCCGCAAATCTCGCGACCGACGCGAGATCTTCACCATTTACCCCACAACGGGCACAACGCGGTAAGCAGCAAGTCTCCGACCTATCCAAGAAATCAACAGTTAACCCCACGCACAAGTCTCCGACTTGTCCGTGGACTCGGGGGCTACAACCTGCGGGTCCGCTCGCGCGTCCCCACCGGAGAAAACACAACAAGTCTCCTCGTCTCCATGGCAATTGATCCTGGGAGCGAGTCTTTGACTCCCTCACCAGGCTCGGGGGCTACTGACGAGGCCATGGACCAGGGCCCACCAGGACCTCTGAAAAACGTAGTACAGACCCATGTACGGTGTATTTTGGTGACTAATACAACGAGTATTAGTTCCCTTGAGTACTTGAGGGCCCGTACGACTTGTTTGCATCATGGGCCGAGAAGCAGACGGCCCACGGCCATCTGCGCCATCCCTTTCGAGTACTTGATGGCTGGTACGACAAGTCTTCACCTCCGCTTCCGACTACTCGCTCGCACGAGTAGTTTCCGCCGCTCGTCTACAACTACTCGTTCGCACGAGTAGTTTCCGTCGCCGGCCCGCGCAGGTTTCGCGGGGAAGGCACGGAGTGCGTGGGCCCCTCCGGATCGAGATCCCGAGATTCCCGCGCACACCTCCCCGCGCGACGCCACGTGTCTGCACCACCACAGCGGTCCGCCCGGACCCGTCCAATTCGGTGTCAGGGGAAGGATTCGTCAAACCCTGCCACGAACGGCACAGTAGCCGTCGTACTGCTAACGGCGTGAGAAACGCTGAGCAGTGCACAGTGCAGTACACACTACACCCTAAGCATCAGAAGACGTGGCATAAATTACCTACTCGCACGAGTAGTTTCCCGCCTCCGACCAGTTCAAGACTTGGCCGCTAAGGTCGCAGGTACACGGGCCCCGTTGGAATCTCATGATACCCAGGTGCATGACTCGCCACGTGCCGGCCTCCCCGCGCCGTCCCGCCCTGACCAGGTCGATCTGGTGTCAGAGGGCGGATCGTCCTGACCGCTCCTCAGCAGGGGCGGTACGTGTCGTACTACGGACGGCACGGGAAACGCTGTGTCACGAATGGCACAGTGTAAGCCGTCACCTATCCCTCGACTGTCGCAGCACAGACTACTCCATTTCCACAGTATCAAGAAAAGATAAGCCCCTGATCCACTGACGGGATCAGGATACGGACCCTGCCTCATGTACCCGACTAACTACTCGGAGAAGGGCGCGGGGGGCCCCGGGGCGGCTACTTGGCTCGCACGACTCAGGAAAAGCCTACACCATCACTTGGAGCACCATAACATTGTTTCACCGCTACTGCTGACAGCCTAGCACAGAAGAAGGACACCCTGGACTGTAGACCAGCTCGCACTAACGATGCAACCATCCTGTGCCTCTCCCTTGTGGCTATAAAAGGAAGCACAGGGACACTTACAAGACACGTTCGTTTCCACCCTCACACGCACTTAGTATCGATATCTCATCTCACACAACACCGCAAGCTCTCACAGACTCACGTACGCAGACTCCTGCTACAAGAACCACTCTCACACCAGGGACTTGGGCTCGAAACCCTCTCCCGACTTGTTTGTACCCCCTACTACAAACTTCCGAGCATAAAGAACACTTCCTCTCAGACTAGACGTAGGGTATTACTCTCCGGAGGCCCGAACCAGTATAATCTTGAGTGTCTCTTGTGCTACTGTGCGGACCAGCACACGCGTTCTTATAAATTTACTTGCCGACGGTAACAAACCCCGACACCACTAGACTAGCCTAAGTTGCCCAAGGCTAACTTATTTAATATTTTTTTGGTCTCAACTCTCAAGGTGGTCACAAATAAGAGTTTTAGTTAAACTCTTAGGACACTCCTAATGAAGTATTAATGGTAGTTTCTATGCTTATTAAATAGCTTGTCAACTAAGCAAAATGGTGATGTAATAGCTTAATTAATGAGGAAAAAGAGCACAAATCATAGAAATGGTTTCCTCATGGAGAAACCATGTCTACTCTTGACCTAATGTACAAGAAATCATGAATTTGTCATTAGGAAGAAACCACTAGTTTCTATGGGTTAATGCAACGCTCCCCATTGGTGAAATTGGAAGAGAGAAAGAGAAAACAATTATTACTCGAAGACTCTACCACTGTGAAGAATAGTTTCTGTAGATGATTTCCTGTGCTATAAAAACCGTGTTAGTTTCCTCTTTTAGAACTACCCTTGGACCAAAGCTTGAAAGAATCGACCTTAAAAGCTGGTGGTATCCTCGGTCTAGCTCGCCTCTCGCTTAGAAAAGCCATCGTGGGGGAGTGGTTCCATCTCGCTTGGGCAGCGAGGAGAAACCTTGGAAGCTAAGACACCAAAACCAAGCCAAGCAATACTCCCTCCGTTTTATTTTACTTGATCTTTTATTTTTATACATACATTTTTTATGTATTTAGATATATACTTATGTCTAGATACATAACAAAATGAATGTATCTAGAAAATTCTTTTTTTAAAAAGAAAAATATCTAGAAGTTCAAAATGATAAATAATATGGAACAGAGGGAGTACAAGGTACACCAAGTCAACGAAAAATAAAGCATGCAAAAGCACATTTGGTTGACCTTTTTTTTAAAAAAAAATCAACCAAACGTGCTTTGCATGCCAAGTCTATTAATGAATGCTTGGTGGGTAGGTAAAGATCTTCTTCGTATCGAAATATTCGTCGTTATTATTTTTTTCATACAACTTTGATAATTCGTCTTATTCAAAAATTTATTACAAATATATAAAAAAAGATAAGTCATGCTCAAATACCTATGATAATAAATCAGGTCACAAGTAAAGCAGATGGTACTTACAATCATGACCATAACTCCATAAGTAAAGTTTTCATATAGACGGGGTAAATTATTCCAAAATTCCATTCCATTTGTCTCCCTGTAAACATTCAACAGTTGAATTTCATGACTAAAAAAAGCACTGGGGGAGAGGCTATTGAGCTGCTGCAACACTTCACTTTTTTTTAAGACGTGCAAAGCATGTTTTTCATTAGGAGAAGAGAGAGTTTTACAACGCGTCACGATGGGAGAACCCCCAAAGAGCGAGGGAACAACAAGCCCTGAAGGTCTGAAACAAACAGAGGAAAAAGGAAAGAGATCCCACACCACCAACACAAGGACCGTGTTTGGTTGCTCAGAAAAAAAAATTCATGAAAAGGGAATCTTGCACGCATGGAGCACCAAATGAAGTTTATTTGCAAAACCTTTTCACAGATGAGTGTAACTTTGCGCGACAAATCTAATGAACATAATTAATTAGCGATTTGCTACAGTAATGCTACAGTAACT
Source organism: Cenchrus fungigraminus (assembly GCA_036936925.1). Classification (NCBI taxonomy): domain Eukaryota; kingdom Viridiplantae; phylum Streptophyta; class Magnoliopsida; order Poales; family Poaceae; genus Cenchrus; species Cenchrus fungigraminus. The sequence goes on along the minus strand of CM072779.1, from coordinate 35,939,303 downwards.
ATGCTCTAATCATGCGGTCAAAAACCTCATTAGGTTCGTCTCGCGATTTTGTTCAGGGTTGTGAAAGTAGTTTTGAAACTGACTTTATTTAATAATCTTAATAAGTGGTCAAAGTAACATTAAATAGGGGTGAAAATTTTTTCACCCCTACCAAACACTGCCTTAGACTACCACTAAGATGCACAGAAGCTACAACGGAGAGGCCCATAAAGACAGCTCTGGTTCTGCACAGACGAACACCGAGGGAACACTTCACACTTCGGGAAACCATGTTGTCTCTACTCTCTGTACCCGCCGTGCCTGTGCGTCCTGCTTTTTGGTCTTGTGGTACTGTGCGTCTGTACGACTGTACCTGCTCTGCTTGCTGGTCGCCAGGACACAGGCAGGAGATGAACATGGCGAGCGAATCAGTTGCCTGATAGGCTGACACGTGACGGGTCTTGCAACTCACGGGCTCAAGCCAATCGATCACGATCCGCGTCGGGGGCAACGGAGGCCTCTGCGCGGAACGCGTACCGGCACGACGGAAAGCAGCACCCGATCCGTGTGGTGTGTAGCACTACTAGTCGCCCTACCACCATACCACGCTTCGCGTGTCCTCGCCGCGCCACCGCCCACCTCCGCCGCGCCTGAACTTCCACTCCGGTAAGTATGATAGTCGAGCAGATGGCTTCCGAAAATCAAGAGCGTGCGTGCGTGCTTAGTGATGTTAATATCTCCTGATTAACACCACACGGTCGAGTAAAGCAAACCGGCAACGACAAATGCATCATCAAACGAGCACGGAGTACCGATAAGCATCGTTAGATCACACGCATGTGCTTTTAGCGATTCTAATACCAGGTTAATCGCTGAATCTTTATAGCCTTGCTCCAAAGCAAATAAAAGAGCCTCCAACGAACACATCACAATGGTCCAAAATTACTCTCCGTCTCCACTACGACTGTTCGATTAGTTCTTCCGATCCATCCCGGAAACCCCAAAAACCTTAGTACACTTCAAATCTAACGATGATTACGAGAGAACTAGTAGCAGCTAGTGCACATACGACAATCTTGGAACAAAAGCACTGGAATTTCCAGGGGCGCGCGGCGGTTCGGCCGGTCGATCAGTAGTAGTCGGTGAGCAGCTTGCGGCCGACCTCGAAGGAGACGAAGGCGTCGATGCAGGCGTACTTGATCTGCTGGTCGGAGAGGTCGTAGGCGTCCCAGCGGCCCGTGCTCACCCGCCGCGGCTTGTCGACGCTGGCGCCCATGACGGCGCTCGCGATGATCGCCAGCCCCACGTTGCGGAGGTCCTCCCAGCCCGTCGCGTCCGCCGCGAGCTCGCCCAGGTCCACCGTGTTGGAGACCTCGAGGTAGTAGTCGTTGCTGAGCCGCACCACGTAACCCCGCACGCGGAAGCCGACGAACCTAAAGTCGGGGTCGTCGAGGAACTCCGCCAGCGAGTCGGGGATGTAGTCGGCGTGGAGGAGGTGGAAGATGAGGCACCGGCGGCCGACGCAGAGCTGGAGGAGCGCGGTGGGGCTGTACCCGGGGCCGAAGAGGGGCCTCCACTCCACGTCCAGCCCGACGATGAGCTTGTGCAGGCAGCAGCGGTGGACGGAGCGGACCTCGTAGAGCCAGCCCTCCACGGCATCGCCGGAGGACGTCACGGTGGTGGTGATCGCATCACCCTCAAACCTCACAGTGTACACCTTGGTCTCGCCCATCGGATCCGCTTCGTCTCTTGGCTCTTGCGCGACAAGATGGTGGGGAAAGGAGAGGGCTTCGAACGAAAGGCAAGTGCCAGCACCCAGCAGAACTGGAGTTGCGCCAGGAGCCCAGGACCAGGAAGCCAGGACCAAAGACCGTGAGTGTCATGTGTCATCAAGAGGGTAATGACATATTTGCCCCTGCTTTATTGCTTTATTTGCCCCTGCATTATTGGTTTTGCACAGTATGAATAGGAGGACAGGATCAATGAGGGTTTGCATTTTTGTCACCATTACAATTTTTTTGGCAACTGCAAACTTCATATATTAAGCAGTCAAGTTACAGAAAGGTCCTCCAAAGAAGATTAAATTACAGCAAGGTCCAAACATCGGATAAGCACAACAGAGACATCGAATGCGGTGACGATGACGAGCTCGCCGGCGAGGGGCCGTAGGGGCACCGGAGGCGCATACACCCGGATGGAAGGACTGCTCAAAGCGGTTGTAGATGGGACGACAGAGCCGATGAAGAAGAACATTCCAGACGATCGAAGGATTTGTAGCTTGTCGTCGCTAGAGGTAGAAGATGAAGCTCAAAATCGAATCCCTGGTGATGGCGAGGTCATTGAACCGGCATCTGATGATGAGGTGGCTGATAGGAGCCTGGATCTGCAGGAACAAAGGTTGCATGGTGGAGGGCGGGGCGGAATGGAGGCAGCGATGGTGTCGGGTCGGAGGATAGTGGATCTCAGAGGCGATGCGAAAGAGGTGAAGTAGATGGAGCGGGGGGGGGGGGTTGAGATCTGCAAGGTTAGGAGGTGATGCTATTTTATTTAATCATACCTGGGCGGCGAAGTCGCCGGCGATGAGGAAACCGATGAGGATGACGACGAAAACAGTGGCGGCGCATCCCTGGTAGTACTTACCACTAGGGGATAAAGCCATGTAGGCAACAAAGAAACTAAAAAAGGTAGAGGCTTACTAGATCTACATATTGGGCTCACCGCCGGCGAGGTCGCCGGAGGGGAGGAAGGGAGGGGCCCAAAGCTGGAGCGGCGGAGGGGACCTAAGCAGGAAGACGCTTCGAGAGGAAGGAAAAGGATTTGTCCACTATACGCTCTAGTTTTGTCACCATTACAATTGGTTTGCTAGGTGATCCTTTGGTAGTTTGGCACACCTTCGGCTGGCTTTGGCTTATGTAGTGTTCACATAATGTTCATCACTTTACCGTGAAGCCGGTGAAGAAAAAATTGGCTTCACTTCTCCCTCATTTCATTTTACTCCTCGTTTTGCGTTCCAGATTTACACTATACTCCATAGTTGGCTAGTCGCCCCGACGACATTACGACCATGTCCCTCCTCCTTACGGGACTGGGGCAGACATGCAAGGATGCAACTAATTAAGAGGACTAAACATTTATATGATTCTAGGATCTTATCGTCATTAACCTGATATGGTTAGTGTCATCTACAATGGAAGAGTGATTTTTTTTTAAAAAAATCAATGACAGAGTGAAAACAGCGCAAGAACATCTTACTAGTACTTCGTCGTCACGCAAGTTCCTTTCTTGTTCTTTTCTTTATCCCATTTCATATTCTTGATCGAGAGGTTTTTAGGATCGTTCATGTTGGACAGAAAAAGGTTACTAGCAAATAGCAAGTTTTTTAGTTCAGTTAGAATTGGCCCTCCCGTCGATTTTGAAAAAATTCCACCAATTTTCACACCCTTCCCCTCCACTTTGCACCTGCCCTTCTCTCCGCACCACTCCCCTCCGCACCCCACAACCTGCCACCACTCCCCTCTGTATGACCGCTTCCCTCCCCTCTGCCTGATCGCACCCTATCTTTCGCCTCATGTGTTACGCCCCTTAGGGGTGTGATGCGCTCCTCTGCTTGAGCACACCCACTTTCCTTCCTCCTTCACACTCCCCCATCTTCGGCCACCACTCAGGCCTCGCGGGTGGCCCCATCTCCGACTGCCACTTGGTCTCCCCTATGATTTCATCTTCGGTTGCCACTTGGGCTCCCCTACGGTTCCATCTCTAGCCACTCGGCTTCCCTACAGCGTCATCTTCGGTCGCAGGGACGCCTCCCTCCTGTCGTCGTTCGACTTCCTGTTCAATCGCATCTCCGCCACACATGGCTCCCCTCTAGCAGGCAAGTGTGGATCCAAGCATCCAGCCAGCTTTGTGAATTATCAAGAATGCCAAACACCTTTCTTCTCCTACCATTCTTGAGGTAGCTAAGGGTGTGATTGGTTGTTGTGAGTTAGGCGAGCCGGGATGGAGGGCTGGTTCAGGCTCTTCCCATGCAGGATGGAAGGGTACATTGTGGTTTGATGGGTTGTTTTGTTGTTGGTTCGATATGATTCTAGATTTTGTTTGGTTGCATGCATGTGAGTTTCAGTGTGTGACATATGAGCTCATGCACCATACTTGCATTATCCGGGATGGTGAGTGAAGGAGAGAAATCGAGAAGCGTGCAAGATGGAGGAGGAAAAAAATGAATGAACGATGGAGGCAAACGGTGGGAGACAGAGAACCAAACATGACTAAAGTGTATCACGCCACTCGCCACGTGGGATGGCCCTGCACGAGTAGGCAACCAATCACCTCCTAAGAATCGCTTGCACGAGAAGTTGAATTATGATTCATGACGTATAATTTGTGTTTCGTAAGTGACCTCTGATATTTACACGACTCATAATCCAACATATATAATCTAGGTGTATTATAATCTAAAACAAACATGTCTGATGTTTTTTTTGAACAACATGTTTGATGTTAATAATCACCACTGCTTAATAAGGGAAAGCTACTCTGAATCAAACACGGTCGAGTAAATAAAGTAAATAAACTTGCAAATGCATCATAAAACGATCGCACGCACGCTTAAGCGATGCTAATACCAGATTTATTACCGAATCTTTAGCCTGCGAAGCAAACAAAGAGTCACGAACGAACACACCATGACACCACAATGGTCCAAAATTACTCCCCGTCTCCACCGCAACTGTCTGATTAATTCTTCCGATCCATCCCGGAAGCCCCAAAAACCTTACACTTTAAATCTAACGATGATTAGGAGAGAACTAGCAGCAGCTAGTGCACATACGACAATCTGGAACAAAAGCACTGGAATTTCCAGGGGCGTGCGGCGGTTCGGCCGGTCGATCAGTAGTCGCCGGTGAGCAGCTTGCGGCCGACCTCGAAGGAGACGAAGGCGTCGATGCAGGCGTACTCGACCTGCTCGTCGGAGAGGTCGTAGGCGTCCCAGGGGCCAAGCCTCACCCTCTGCGGCTTGTCGACGTTGGCGCCCATGACGAAGCTCGCGATGGCCTTCAGCCCCGCGTTGCGGAGGTCCTCCCAGCCCGTCGCGTCCGCCGCGAGCTCACCCAGGTCCACCGTGTTGTTCACCTGCAGGTTGTAGTCGTTGCTGAGCCGCTCCGCGTCCCTCTCCACGCCCGCGCCGGCGAACCTGAAGTCAGGGTCGTCGAGGAACTCCGCCAGCGCGTCGGGGATGTAGTCGGCGTGGAGGAGCTGGAAGATGAGGCAGCGGCGGCCGACGCAGAGCTGGAGGAGCGCGGTGGGGCTGTACCCGGGGCCGAAGGGGGGCCTCCACTCCACGTCCAGCCCGACGACGAGATTGTGCAGGCGGCGGCGGTGGACGGAGCGGACCTCGTCGAGCCAGCCCTCCACGGCGTCGCCAGAGGACGTCACGGTGGTGGTGATCGCATAGCCCTCGAACTCCACGGTGTACACCTTCGTCTCGCCCATCGGATCCGTTTCGTCTCTTGGCTCTTGCGCAACAAGATTGTGGGGAAAGGCGAAACAACCGGGCTTTGAAAGGCAGATGCCAGCCAGCACCCAGCAGAACTGTAGTTGCAGGACGCCAGGAGCCCAGGAGCGGACCAGGACCAAAGACCGCGAGTGTCAAGAGGAAAATGACACATTTGCCCCTCCTTTATTTTGGGTTTGCATTCTCTTTTGAATGGACACATTTGGTTTAGATCCAAAATTTTCACCATCCACCCGACACATACGGGGTGTAACCATTCCAGACCGTTTTCAGCTTCTTGTATCAAATTTTAATTGTTTCTTTCGTATTTAATGAAAAACATGCTTTGTACATTCTATATATAAAAAAAACTTGCTTCATTTCTCCCTCATTTTATTTTACTCAATGTTTTGCATTTCAGCGTCACACTATAGTTGAGAATAGTGCAATACAGTGTCTCAGTGTAGCGAGAAGTTAAAACCGAAGCCAAATCGAGCCCTGCATCCCCACTCCACCCTCTTTGTCCCATTAACAAGCACCAATCTGGCGAATGTAAGTTTAGCAAACACTTTGTTTCTTGAAAACACTAATTTCTCATATCTCTTATCACATTTTATGCAGAAATTTATTAACATTTTCTCTTTTTTCGATTTATTTATGTGTTCCGAACTGCATAAACACATCAGTTGTTTCTTTTGCAAGGGCATTTTGCTGAAAGAGAGCATGATTTGAGAAACTTTTTGCTTTTGCAGTTTTGCGTTCACGAGCACTTTCTTCTCTGCGGGTACATCTGCTCTCTGGCAGAAAGAGATGGCAACCGAATCATACTGCCGATGTCAGGTTCAACCCATATCTAAATACTACTTCATCCATGCGACATTGCGGGGACCGGGGAAGGCCTGCAAGGATACAACGACTCTATGAGTTCATCGCCGTTAGGCTATCCGCACCGGGAGCGCCATCCCGTAAGCTAGGGACACGGTGGCCGGTGGTGTTCCTTTTTACTGTTTATTCCCCCGCAGCGGTGTACTAGAAGCCACACGGAATCATCCTGTTTCTCCTCCCGAACGCCACTCCCAGCGTCGCACAGGATGTGCGCTACGCTACACCGGCCCCACCTCTCGCTCTCGCTACCGCCTGCAGCCTGCCCCCAATCACTTCGCGCCCGTGCTCGAAACGGAAGGGAAGGGCGGCGGCTAGAGAGGCATGGCCGCCGGCTGTGAGAGGGGGAATAGAGAGGGCGCCGGTGAGCGGAGAGAGAGAGGGCCGCCGGCGAGCTCAGCACACAATGGCCCGAGCTAGGGAGGCAAGGGCTCGCTGGCGCCAGATTCGGCTGGCACACAGAGCTCCCTTCACTCCTGTTCGCCAGGAAGGGCATGGCTCGTGCGCTTCACGAAGCTGGAGCTCCTCTGTCGTGCGGAGGGAGGCAGGGCCGTCGGCCGGCCTCCCGCCGCAGCGCCGCTGCTCGTTCGCGCTCAGTGGAGGCCGAGGAGGGGAAGAGGCCGTGGTCGGGTCGCTGCCGCCAGCGCTTGAGGCATAGCCGGCGGGGGAGTGCGCCGCTGTTGCTCTTCACCTAGGCACATCGAGGTCGTCGTCCAGGCCGCGGGAGAGAGAGGGGCCTCCTACGTGCCCCCACCCCCGCGCACGCTTGTCACAGCCCCGCTCGCTGCCGTCCCTTGACGCCGCAGCCCCTGCCATCCCTGTGCGCGCCTGCCCTACACGAATTGAGGCTCGCCGCCCAGTCAGAGAGGGAGCCCATCTGGAGCAGTAGGGAAGAGGGCCGCCGGCTCGCGAGGCTGAAGCTCCGCCGCTCATGCGCCGCCGCACTCGTGAGGCCCGCGGCCGGGAGAGGGAGGTGCCGGGGATCTCGACCGCCGCGCCGGGGACGACGAGCGTCGCGCCGGGGAGGAGACGGGTCACGCAGAGGAGGCCCCGTCGGGGAAGACGAGCGTCGCGGAGGGGAGGAGAAGTTGCGGGCCCCTGCTCCTCCCCGCCACGCTCAAAGCTCCGCGGGCGGGGGCAAATGCGGGCGCATGCGCGCACACACGCACATATGTATATATAGAGAGAGAGCTGTATATGGAGGGAGGGATGTCGCCGCTCCGGTACGCCCATCCGCCGTTGTCGGGGCCGCGGCCGGCAAGCTCCGCCCCCGGGGCCACTCGATCCGAGGCGCGTAGGGGCCACCGCAGGGAGGGTAGCCGCCATGGACCGGGAAGGGGAGACGCCACTGGAGGGAGGGCGGCCTCCCATCGCGTCGAATCCGGCCGCCGTGCCTCCCCTCACCGCGCTGGAGGGAGAGGCCCGCCGGTGGGGCCGCGCCGCGAGAGGGAGGGGCCGGCTGGCGGAGGAAGCGAGGCGCCGTGCGGGGAAAACAGAGGAGGAGAGAGAAGGGGAAGGCCTGTGGTTAAAAAAACCTGACGCGTGGGTCCCACGGGGGTTTGTTGTATGGAGTATGAGATATAGGAGATGACAGGTGTGAGAAAATTGATACTGAACTGTAATATTAAATCTCGGTAACTAGACAAAAATATTCTTTTTAGAGGATGAAAATAGAGTACGACGAGTACGGATAGACTTAGCCCATTAATCTGATATAGACAATGGAAGAGCGATTTCTTTTATTTAATATTCAGTGGAAGAGTGAAACAGCGCGAGAACATTTGACTAAGTACTCTGTTCGTTCCAAATTATAATTTGTTCGACTTGTTTGACCTTAAGTTTGACTCTCATCTTATTAAAAACATCTTTTGTTGTGACTTGCACTATGAATGAAAGTTTTCAAGAATAATTTATATTTAACTATATGTGTATCAATTTTTAAATAAGACGAACGGTCAAATTTGAGGTTAAAAAATCAAACGAACTTTTCTGTAAGAATTGGAGTACTTCGGCCATGTTTAGTTCAAAAAAAATTTCATCAACTACCCGTCACATCAATTTTCGGACATTAATTAGAAGTATTAAATATGAATTAATGACAAAACTCATTCCACAACCCAACGTTATTTTCGAGACGAATCTAACGAACCTAATTATGTCATGATTAGACAATGTCGTGCTACAGTAATCAATCTCTAATGACGGATTAATTAAGTTTAATGGATTTGTCTCTCGATTTCTAGTCTATTTGTGTAATTAGTTTTGCAATTAGTCTACGTTTAACACTCCTAATAGACATTGAAAAGGAACCTCAAAAATTTCTCTAAAAATTTCCACCGAATTAAACACAGTCCGTATTAGAATGAAGGGAGTACTTCGTATAATCGTATTCACGCCAATCCCTTTTTTGTTCTTTTAACCCTTTTCTTTTCTTTATCCCATTTGGTATTCTTGAGGCTGGGTAAATCTAAGGTACTATTTGTATTATAAACTGGATTATGGTTCAAGGCAGATTATTTGTGTTTCCCAAGTGATCCCAGAGTGATCTTTTACTGTATTACCACAACTCGTAATCCGACTTATGTACTAAAATCTAATACAAACATGGCTGATGTTAACCCTGATTAATCACCACTGCTTAATTAAGCCAATCTGAAACAAACACGGTCGAGAAAAGTAAATAAACTTGCAAAAGCATCATAAAACGAGCCCCCGATAGGCTTAGGCTCAAACGAGTAAATAAACTTGAGATTATGAGCGATGCTAATACTAGATCTACCACCGAACACTACTAGGGAAAGAGGCTTTCATCTCAGGCAGATTTTGACATTAGTACCGGTTATTTTGCCCCCGGTACTATTGTTCTCAAAAATCGGTACTAATGTGCGGTGCGAAAAAAGAGCCTCGCGGAGCACTCGGGTGACCCACATTAGTACCGGTTTGTAATACGCACCGGTACTAATGCATTAGTATCGGTGCGTATTACAAACCGGTACTAATGTGGAGGCAAGACATTAGTACCGGTGTTTGATTCCACCCGGCATTAATGTGGGCCACATTAATACCGGGTGTAACACAACCCTGGTACTATTGTTCTACCACCGTCTCCTTCTTCAGTCAACCAAAAAAATATTCATCCCGATCGATCCCGTGCCCTGGCCCCTCTCTCTTATCCTCTCACCGTGCTCGATCTGCTTCTCGTTTCTGTCGCTATCTCTTTCTTCTCTCCGGTTCTCCTTCAATTCACCGATCTGATCGATCTCTCCTCTTTCTCCCTCAGGTCACAGGGCATCTCCCGGCAGGCGCGCGGGACGGGCCAGCTCCAGGCCAAAAGCGCGAGCGCGGGCGCGGGCCAGGCAAGGCCAGGCCGCCGCGGCTCCTGGCGGCGCGGGGCAAGGCCTGGCCGTCGGGGCTCCTAGCGGCGCTGTCCGCCAGCGGGGGCGCCGTACATGCTGCGCGGCGCAGGGTGGGGCACGGACGAGCAGGCGCTGATCGACATCCTCGGCCGGCGGACTGCCGCACAGCTCGCCGAGGTACGTCGCGCCTACGCCCGAGGTACGTCGCGCCTACGCGGGGATCTACAGGGAGTCCCTCCTCGACCGCCTCTGCTCCGAGCTCTCCGGCGTCTTCCGGGTAAGAACACGCGGGGCAAGGCCAGGCCGCGCGCCTCAGCTCCTGGCGGCGCGGTCTGCCGGCGCGGCTCCTGGCGGCGCGGGCGCAGGAGGCCAGCAGGCCGCCGCCGCACGGAGACCCCTGGCGGCGGCACGGCGCGGGAGGTGGCGCGCCGGCCGATCTGGATCAGGGGCAGCCCAAAGCAAATTTTTTTCCCTGTGTGTTCTTGATGTGTGCTCTGAGTTTTTGATGTGTGCTCTGAGTTTTGATCTGTGTAAATGTGGAACTGTGTAAATCTTGTAAATGTCATTGGTTCATGTGAATGTGTTCTTGATGTGTGTTCCTGATGTGTGGTTCATGTGATTGTGATTAATTTTTGAAGAAGTGTTTGAGAAAGAATAAAGAAAAAAGAATAAGAAAAAAAAGAAAAAGAAAAAGAAAAAAAGAGGGGACGGGACGGAAACGGAGGCAGACGTGAAGAGGGAGCAGACAGACGTAGATGGAGAGCAGCTATTAGTATCGGTTTTTCAAACCGGTACTAATGTGAACTTCACATTAGTACCGATTGAACAATACCGGTTTGAAAACCGGTACTAAAGGAGGTTGAGCACCGATACTAAAGACTGTTTCCCTAGTAGTGGAATCTTTAGCCTGCTCTAAGCAAAATGCACGAACGAACACATCACAATGGATCCAAAATTACTCCCCGTCTCCACCACAACGTACTGTCTGATTAATTCTTCCGATCTGTCCCGGAATTTTCTAAAACCTTACCCTTAAACCTAAGGTTGATTATGCGAGAACTAGCAGCTAGTGCACAATGCACAATGCACAATCTGGAGCAAAAGCACTGGAATTTCCCGGGACACGCGGCGGTGCGGTCCGGCCGCCGGACGCTCGATCAGTAGATGCTGGTGAGCAGCTTGCGGCCGACTTCGAAGGAGACGAAGGCGTCGATGCAGGCGTACTTGATCTGCTGGTAGGTGAGGTCGCGGGCGTCCCAGCGTCCCGTCCGCACACGCTGCGGCTTGTCGATGCTGACGTCCATGACGGCGCTCGCGATGGCCTTCAGCCCCGCGTTGTGGAGGTCCGGGCGGCCCATCTCGTCGGCCGCGAGCTCGGCCAGGTCCACCGTGTTGTTCACCTGCAGGTTGTAGTCGTTGCTGAGCCGCTCCGCGTCATCCTGCACGCCCACGCCGACGAACTTGAAGTCGGGGTCGTCGAGGAACTCGTCCAGCGCGTCGGGGATGTGGTCGCGGTGGAGGAACTGGAAGATGAGGCAGCGGCGGCCAACGCAGAGCTGGAGGAGCGCGGTGGGGCTGTACCCGGGGCCGAAGAGGGGCCTCCACTCCACGTCCAGCCCGACAACGAGATTGTGCAGGCGGCGGCGGTGGACGGAGCGGACCTCGTAGAGCCAGTCCTCCACGCAGTCGCCGGAGGACGTCACGGTGGTGGTGATCGCCTCGACCCCGAACCTCACGGTGTACACCTTAGCCGCCATCGGATCCGTCTCTTCGTCACCCCAACCCAAAGTGTTTCGTCTCTCTCGGCTCGTCTCGTGCGCTTAGGTTATGGAAAGGCTAATCAACCGGGTTGCGATTTGCGAAAGGCAAGCAAGAAGAGTCAGACAGGACGACGACGCCAGGAGAAAAAGATGGAATAATGGCACATTTGCCCCTGCTTTATTTCTGTTTTGCATATTTGCTCTTTTGTGTGTGAAAAGAGGAGACACGAGAGGATCAATGAATTTGCACTTCTGTTTATTTGGAACGATTCATATATGATTTTTGTAGGATTTGAATCCTGTAGAATTTTTCCCCTATGTGCCCTTTGGAACAATGATTAGTTACCTTTCAATCCTTCAAATTTCCCATACAATGGCTCAACTCATAAATATTTTGGAGGAAATTAAATCTAACATGAGGACATGAGGTCCAACCTTTTCAAAACCTTCCTTTGTGTCTACCTCCTCTTCCGGTACCTTTATGTTTTCTACATTGCATCTGAACACTCTATTATAAATTTTTCTACATTCTCAAATCATATAGGATTTCTCCGTTCCAAACAGAGAGCATAAATTTATCTGTTGATGGGTAGTCATTTGATGGGTTGTTGCTCATTTCTCATATCTGTTGACTGTTGTCACATTTATGCATAAATTTATTAATATTTTATTTTTTGATATATCTATGTGTTCCGAAATTCATAAACGCATCGTTTTTAATTAAAAAATGTAAAGCAAGCTTGGCAAGGACATTTTGGCGAAGTTGGAGGCCTTTACGAAAGAGAGCAGAGCATGCTTTGAGAAACCTTTTGCTTTTGCGTCCACACAGCAGGCAGGCACTGCTTCTCCGCGGGCTCACTGCCAGGAGATGGCAAGCGATGTCAGGTTTGACCCTTTTCTTCGGCTCCGTTTGGTAGAGCTCCGCCGGCGGCTCCAGGAGCCGTTTCGGTCGGAGTGCTGCCAAAGGAGAAAAAACAGATTCTCCTGTGAATCCCACGAAAATTGCGGTCTCTAGAGCAGTTTTGGCGACACAGAGCCGGAAAACGTAGCTCTCCCGGCTCCACCCGCACCCCTGCAATGCGGGTACGAAATTGCCCTTGGACTACGCGAGTATTACAGCAAAAATGCCATTGCCCCACATCGCATCTCTCTCCTCCGAAATCGAGGCCTCCCCGGTGCTGGTGGAGGCGCAACCACTTCTTGGGGCCGGTGGCGGGGCGGAGAAGGCCGGTGGCGGGGGAGCTGGAGCCCGGCGGTCGACGGTCGGCACAGAGATGCGGTTCAGTCGCGGAGCTAGAGCCTGGCGAGCGAAGGCGAGGTGGCCGGTGCGCGCGCGGTGGCCGCGGGCGCAGGGAGAGAAGGTGGAGTTGGAGGCGGAGCGGGGGATTGCCACCAGCGGGCCGCCGGCCTCCCATGCTCCGGCGCTACCGGCGCCGCTGCTGCACTTCACATCGCTGTCGTCGTCGTCGGAGCAGTGGCGCCCCTGCCTGTGCGCCGCGGGCAGCGCGCGGGAGCTCCGCCGCCGGGGGGAGTTCAATTTGGGGCGCGCAGGGCTCGTCGGTGTCGAAGAGGAGAGCGGAGGAGGGGCGGCCGGAGTTGGCGAGGCCGGCCGGAGAGGGAGGAACGGCGGACGTTCGGTGCTCGAGGGCCCGCTCTGCCGTCCTGGAGGCCGGGACGGCGCATCGCGAGTGCTGCGGGCCTCACCTCCTCGGCGGCGCCGGATGCAACCCCGGCCGCGCGTGGGGAAGAGGGAGGCTCGCCGCCGGCCGCTGCGGAACGACGAAGGCAGCCGGAGTGGTTGAGGCCGGAGTGGTTCTTTTGGAAAAAAAAAAGAGAATGACGTGTGGGTCTCCGACGAAGGCAGCCTGGTTGTTGGTAGGATAAGGAGAAAAAATAAAAAGGAAGAAAAAAACAAAAAAATAATAGAAAAGTAAAAAGGAAAATAAAAAAGAAAATAGGAGGGTAGTATAGGTATTTCACCTTCTTATCCACGTTACACAGCCAAGAGAAACTATTTTGTCAAACGTTTTCCTAAAACGGCTTCAGCTCCTCCACGGAATTCGCTCCACCAGCACAGCCACAACCGAAACCGGAGTCCTGCCAAACGCACCCTTCATCCGTACCCCTCCGTTCCTCCCTACCCTACGATGGTGGCATGGTGCCATGCGTGGTGATGGTGGGAAGGCCTACAGCGCTACAGTACAACTATGATCGAGGTAGTCGTCATTAAGAGCAACTCCAACAGAGCTTCTACTTGAGCTTCAACTCAAAAAGTAGCGGCTCTGAGAAAAAAACGAAGTCCAGCCTCTGTTCGCCTAAACGGCCGTTTAGTCCGTTTAAATACCGTTTAAACGGTAAACAGAGGTCGACTGTGTCGTTTAGACCCTAAACGGTGAATTAAACAGTTGGACCGTTTAAACCTGTTTAAAACCGTTTAAATCATCTAAACAAAATCAAGTTAATCATGATTACATGTACTAAATGACCATTTAATTCATAATTTATTCAATAGGAGGATTACAACTACTGCAATCAACATCAAAGTAATTAACATCATAAGTATATGAAGTGTTGTAGAATATAGATTTCTTTCAAAAAAATATTTGGTAGAATATTTTCTTTTTACATGTGCAAATATATAGTTCACCTAACATATTTGACTTTTATGTACATAAATATGCATATTTTATTGTTATTATGCAAAACCATTTAGACCGTTTAACTCCGTCTAAACACCGTTCAAACGGTCTAAACTCTAAATAAAGGGTGACCAACTGTTTACCGTTTAGCGATTAGGATAACATTGGTCTAGCAGGCCTCTTACTCGGGCCCCTACTTTAGCTGGGCACCCAAATACTCACCTCTGGCCCCTTCTCCTGCGGGTGGAGAGGGGAGCTCCTACTCGGTAGTTGGCGGTCGTTTCTTCCCCGCGCGTGCACCGACGCCCGTTGTCCACCCCCGCGACGCCTCTCTGGCTCCTCCTTGCCACTGCCGAGCTCGATTCGAGCTGCCGTAGCACTGCTTGAGGGAGAAGCAGATCAGCCTGCATGCGCATGAGCCCGAGATGAGAGGAGGGGACAAATCAGAGCCTGAGCAAATCTGCCGCCGTCGATCCAAGTCCGGCCAGATACGCCACCGTACGGCCATGTGCGCCGCCTCCTGGAGCTCCCCTCCTCGCTGCACCTGGCTGCAGCTCGCGCAAGCTCGGGCCGCGCCCGGACGGATCGAGCTCCATCGCACCCGGACGGCTGGAGCTCGCTCGCGCCGTGAGCACCTCCAGCCGCTGCTGGTTGGGGGCGGAGTCGGGGCCGTCACGCAGCGACTCAGGATCGCCGCTCGATTCTTATCACGTCGTCGCCGCCGAGCCCTATCGAAGGTCGCCGCACCGCCCGGCCGCGGGGACCGCGCCGCCGCACTGCGAGGACCACCCGTCGCCGCCTGGAGCTGCCCCTGCGCGCTGCTGTTCGAGCCCGTCGCCGGCCGCCTCGACAGAGCGAATCAAGAGAGAGAGGAAGAGGAAAGAATGGTGGGAGGGAGAAGACGCTGAGGAGAGGAGTAAAATAACTGAGCCACTGATGAACGGGTCCCGCATGTCATATGAAAGTAGGGTTTCAAAGTTGGGGGTGTTGCTGGAGTTGGGAGTAAAATCAAGAGCCCCAACAAATTGGGAGAGCCCCTACTCAGTAAAGTAGGAGACCAAAATAGAGACTATTGCTGGAGTTGCTCTAACCAGATATGGTCACACTATTCCCTTCTTTTATATTTTTTTAGCACACGATCCTTTAATTAATTAGCTAGATAAAATGGAGTTATATATAATATCTAGTGAAGACAGCAGCCAAACATGGCACTGCTAGCAAGAATATGAGCTTCTACATTGAACATGCGATTCTCGAACTCAACTCTTTCAAATGTTTCTCTCCACGTCCTGATCTTGGGCCAAACACGCAAATAGCTGCCCCTGCACAATCGCCGCCAGCCAACTTGAGATTCTGAATCAGAAGTGTTGGGGAATGGAGCTTCGGAACAACCACCTTCGGACGCATGGGTTTTGACGGCCTATACTAATGCGAAGTTGCTTCGCAACGAAGCTACTTCGCAACAACGACTAACGGATTAACGCACTCTCTGTCTGTTGAAGAGTTGTTTGAGCAGGGGGTGTTCGTGAAGCTTATGGAAAGAACTGTGGAGGACGAAAGACCTTCGCAGCGAAGCTGCTTCGACCTCAAGACAACAGTGGCTGACGAAGGCGAAGGGAGCGGCGTGGAAGCGTGGCGCCATACGGGAAGCAAGCACAGCGGTGTCCGTACGAAGCCACGCTGGAGGAACGCTCGTGTAAAGGAGTCGTCGACGTGGAAGCAGGCTGGTATGACCGTACGAAGGAGTTGGCGTGGCCGTACGAAGGCCGTATTCCCTGTAATGCCCCTCAAAAGGTGGCGAGAACTAGCCGTTGTGGGTAAAAAGGTGTAATTGTGTTGGAAAGTGTTGGCCGCGCCCCCTATAAATAGAGGGTCTCCTGTAATTGATGTGACCCGCATTGAATGAGAAGAGAGCTCAAAGGCTTAGTTTCTTTCTTGTCTTCGCATTTTTTTTATTCTTGTTTAACAGTAGTAGTAGAAGTAGAGTTAGGATCGAAGCAGGAAAGTGGGAGAGGCAGGAGGGGCTCGCGAAGGGTGGCTCATTAAGGCCCTTCGGGGGAGAGAGTGCAAAGGGGGCTGTTGTTTCGGCATCCACCTTCGGGCCCGAGCTACACCAACAGTTGGCGCCCACCTCGTGGAAGAACTTCGTACCAGATGGCGAGGGGAAGGCCGCCGAGGCAACCTTCGGCGGCAAGTCCAGCAACCAACGAAGGGTTGGAGGATGGAGAGATTGATCACACAGCAGATGGGACCTTTGAGGTAAGCCTCGAAGGTTTGGAAGTTCCGGTGGAGGACATTGAAGCACTTCGAAGGATCCAGATTCTAATCGCTGAAGCAAGCACAAGGGCCGCCCAGGAGCAGGACAACGCTCCGTCCACGTCGCAGGTGCAGACCCGCAGTCAGGCTGCGGCAGGGGCATCAGATGGGGATGCAGAGGAACGAAGAAGAAATGAACAGAACCTGAGGCAGGCGAAGCGAAGCTTTGCCGCATTACGCAACCAGCTGACGCGAAGCACAGCCATTCGCACGGACCCACACCAGCCACCACCTGTAGAGCAGGCGTTGCCGGTGTTGCCGCGAAGGGAGAGGCAACCAGAGCCACAGCACGAGACGCAGGACCCAACGTGGCAGACGCTGCAGGCGTTGCAGGCACAGATTGATCAGCTTAGGAAGCGCAGGGAAGGGCCCGAAGACGTGGGCTCTGGCAGAAGGGATGTGCACGCGTAGTACGATGAGCCGATTGGAAATGTGGTTCCTATTTCTCTATTGTCTGTCGATTTGGAGAATGCCTCGTGGCCACGTCGTTTCAACGCAACTACGTTACCCCCGTACGATGGCGAAACTGACCCCAAGGAATTCTTGATGAAATTTGAGGTGGCTGTCGAGTCCAACAATGGTGACTCCACAACGAAGGCTAAGGAGCTGGTGTTGGCCTTGAAAGGTCTGGTGCAGTATTGGTATGCAAACATGCCGAAGGGAAGCATTACATCTTGGTACCAGCTGCGAAGCAAGTTGCTCGCCAGTTTCAAGGGTATGCAGATCGAAGAGCTTAACTCGAATGACCTGGCAAATGCATGTTTACAGGAGGATAAGAAGTCACTACAGGACTATATGCACAGGATAGTAAAATTGGTGGCGCGAGCTCCAAGGGTTTCAGAGGATAGCATCATCGACGCGGTGGTGGGCGGCCTTCGAGTAGGCTCATGCCAAGACTTGTTGGATAGGGTGAAGCCGAAGTCGGTTCAACAACTCTTCGAAATAATGCAAGAATATTGCAAGTCTGACAAGGGCAGGCGTCGCAGAATCGAGCGTATGAACACCGCCAAGAAGCCGAAATAGCAGGGTTCGTGGGACACAGCGAAGAACTGGAAGAGTGCTCCACTGAAACAGCCTTACAGGAAGGTAAACAATGTGTCTGATGGGCAGGGTGCGAAGCCACCTCGCAACAACTCGAATCGTGGGGACAATGAAAATGGGGGGCCGAAGCCGAAACCGCCCGCACCGTCGCACTCGCAGGAGAGGTTTTTCTGCTGGTTGCATGGAACTAATGCGTACCACCACACGCACCAGCGCCCCCCCGGCCGTTAAAATGAAAATGCAATGGGAGGCGGAGGAGAAGGCGAAAGCATCCGGAGCCATAGTTAATCACGTCATGGCTCAGACTCGTGCCTTGCCAGCGCCATACCCTCCGCAGCACATGTACCAGCAGCAGCTCGTTCAGCCTTCGGCACCGCAGCTGCCGCCACCTCCACCATTACCTCCGCATTTCAGCCAACCTTCGGTGTTCGTACCATCTTGGTCAGCCATGGCATCTTCATCGCAGGGGGGCACGGCCTGTCGAACTATCATATGCCCGTCCCGCCGAAGCAAGAGGCACAGGAGCAGCCAGTTTCGGGCCCCATGGGCACGGTCAATATCATCAATGCCATCACGGGGGGATCCCACGAACCAGTGCATGAAAACAAGAGGCAGAGGCAGGACCTTTCGCAGCGTGTCGCATATTTGCTCCGGGAAATATTTCCACCTGCCATGGTCGCACATACCTATCTCCTTCACAGCAGCAGACGTCAGGCTGCAGCACTACCCACACAACGACCCATTGGTGATAAGGGTGAACATTGGCAAGAACACAACCAACTTCTTCGACAACGATGTAGGCCGAGTGCTCGTGGATAATTGGAGTTCAGCAGATATCTTAACATGACAGTGTTTCACTGGGATGGGATTCACGAAGGAGGATCTGCAGAAGTCCATGCATCTGCTATACGGCTTCGGAAACAAAAGGATACAGGTGTTGGGCAAGATCAGTGTCAATGTCACCTTCGGCCAGGGACCAACCATGTGAACGGAGCTCATAACCTTCGATGTAATAGACTTCGCCTACCCATACAACGCGATCTTCGGCAGAAACACAATTAACAGCTTCGCCGCAGCCATACACCAAGGATATCTGTTGATGAAAATCCCGACAGCGGGCGGTGTGCTGTCAGTCTATGGTGACCAGTTCGAAGCCCGTAAGGCAGAATCAAACACATCCACCATGAATCGACAGGTACATGTAATCGAAGAGCAGCAGGACCTCGAAACCTTGTCTGAGGAAGACCGAAGGGCCGAGCACCAAATGCGACAGGCCATGAAGCATTCCGAGGCAGAAAGAATGACAGCCCTAGATGACACAAAGACTGTGCCGCTCTGCGAGGATATCCCCAGAAGAACTGTCATTGTAGGGACAGAAATGTCTCAAGCCGAAGAGCACCGGTTAATTGAGTTCCTTCGCAATAATCAAGATGTCTTCGCCTGGTCAAAGGCAGACTTGACAGGGGTGCACAGGGTGGTAATCGAGCACGCACTTAACACAGACCCGAAGGTAAGACCAAGGGTACAAAAGCAAAGGCCCATGTCGGAAGACAGAGCGAAGGCGGCAGAGGCCGAAGTACAGAAACTCCTCGATGCCAAAATAATAAGAGAAGTCCAGTACCCGGTATGGGTGGCCAACGTTGTCATGGTACCGAAGAAGAATGGCAAAATGCGCATGTGCATTGATTTCACCGAGCTCAACAGGGCTTGTCTGAAGGACCTGTATCCGCTGCCGCGCATTGACGTCGTCATCGACCAGGCTGCGGGCTGTGAAATGTTAAGTCTTCTCGATTGTTTCTCCGGGTATCATCAGGTTTGGATGCGAAGGGAGGATGAGGCCAAAACAAGATTCACTACACCGTTTGGTATCTACTGCTTCGTCAGAATGCCGGAGGGACTTCACAATGCAGGACCCACTTTCAACCGTATGATGAAGGTGATTTTGGGCAGCCAGTTGGGCAGGAATGCTTCGGCGTACGTGGATGATGTCGTTATCATGAGCATCAAGGATACAGACCACATGGCAGACCTTCGCGAGACTTTCGAAAACATGAGGCAGCACGGGTTGAAATTAAACCCGGAGAAATGCATCTTCGGTATCCGGAAGGGGTAGTTATTGGGCTGCATGGTCTCCAAAAGGGGCATAGAAGCGAACCCGGCGAAGATAGAGGCGCTGCGAAGAATGAGCCCGCCCAGAAACAGGAAGGAGGTCCAGCGACTAACAGGGAGAATAGCTTCGCTCAACCGTTTCATCTCTCGTGCGGCCGAGCGAAGCTTACCTTTTTTCAAGACCCTCAAGGCGAACACAGCTTTTCAGTGGGGGCCAGAACAGCAGCGGGCGTTTGAAGATCTGCGAAGCCACCTCGAAAAAGCGGCAAGCATGACCAGTCCCACACCAAAAGCAGAATCATTGTTGTATATCGCAACCGGCGAAGCAGCTGTCAGCACGGTCTTGGTCGAAGAGCGCCAGGAGGGCGAGACGACGAAGCAAGTGCCAATATATTACGTGTCCGAAGCCCTCAGCGGATCCAAGCTCTTCTACTCCCAGATGGAGAAGATGGCTTACGCTGTGGTGATGGCGAAGAGGAAATTGCGGCATTATTTTCAGAGCCACAACATCACGGTTCCAATGTCGTACCCCCTTCGGGATATGTTCGAGAACAGGGAGTCAACCAGCAGATTGGGAAAATGGGCAGCCGAGTTGGCGGAACACGTAATCAATTTCGTGTCACGAAGCGCGATCAAGTCTCAAGTGCTGGCAGATTTCGTGGTTGATTAGACACCGGCAAAGGCGAGCGAAGGTGCTGAAGTAACAGAACCAATTTGGGAGGTACAGTGTGATGGGGCTTATTGCCACAGGGGATCAGCGGCAACGGCTGTACTCAAATCACCTTCGGGGATGAAATTGCGGTATGCTTCGAGATTGGAGTGTGGGCAGTGTACAAACAACACGGCGGAGTATGAGGGATTGCTTTTAGCGCTTCGCAAAGCCAAAGCGGTAGGGGCACGTCGGCTTCTCATCCTTACAGATTCCGAGCTGATCGCAGGGCATGTGGACAAGTCGTACAAGACCAAGAAGCCAGAGATGGCGAAGTATCTGCAAGCTGTGCGTGGCATGGAGAAGTTTTTCTTCGGCATTACAGTCAAAAGCTTCCCTAGAAATTTCAACAAGGAGGCAGACGCTTTGGCCAAAGCTGCAGCCATGAAGGAACCGTTGCCACTAGATGTGTTCTACGAAGTGCTCTCGCTCAAGTCAGTATACCCAGACGAGGCACCACCTAGCTTCATCAATGCAATTCACAGTGAAGACTGGAGAGCCCCAATTGTGGCATTTATCAAGGGCTATTACGAAGCAGAAGATGAGATAGAAGCGAAGAGAGTGGCGCTATGGGCAAGAAGCTACAGTCTCGAAGGAGACAATCTGTACAGAATGGGTGTGTGCGCTCCAAGGTAGAAATGCATTTCCGCAGAAGAGGGGAAGCAGTTGTTACACGAGATCCACAGCGGCATGTGCTCACATCACATCGGCTCTAGAGCTCTGGTGCAGAAGGCGTTCAGGCAGGGTTTCTATTGGCCTTCGGCCGTGGCAGACGCGCACGAAATAGTAAGGAGTTGTCCCGAATGCCAGAGGCACTTCCCCTATAGTAAGTTTGCGGCAAACGAGATACAACTCATACCACCGGTATGGCCCTTCGCAAGGTGGGGGGTAGACATTGTGGGCCCTCTACCGGTAGCGCCCGGAAATTACAAGTACACTGTAGTGGCTGTCGAGTATTTCTCCAAGTGGATCGAGGCGAAGCCCATACAGAATATCACTTCGGCGACCATATAGAAGTTCTTTTGGCAAAACATTGTGTGTCGCTTTGGAGTGCCGTTCGAAGTCACTGTGGACAACGGCAAGCAGTTTGACAGCACCGACTTTCGAGAATTCTGTCAGTACCTGGGAACGAAGCTGTGCTTTACCTCTGTGTACCACCCACAGTCGAATGGCGCAGTTGAGCGCGCGAACGGCGTAATCTTCACCAGTGTCAAGAAGAATATCACGGAATTGCCGAAGGGAAAGTGGGTTGAGGAGTTGCCAAGGGTAATCTGGTCGCATAACACCACAGATTCCAGAACTACTAAGTTCTCCCCATTCAAGCTGTTATATGGGGAAGAGGCAATGTTGCCCGAAGAAGTATGCCTGGGAGGAGCAAGGGAGCAGCCCAGCTCGCACGAAGATATATTACCATCTGTTCAGAACATCGAAGAAGTCAGGCTGCAAGCAACGGAAAACCTGAGAGACTACCAGGAGGAAACAAGGAGGTGGAAGAACAAGAATATCCGCCCAAAAGGAATTCAGTCGGGAAACTTGGTGCTTCGCAGGATTCCGAAGGGAAGAGATCCAGGAAAGCTGCACGGCAAGTGGGAAGGCCTGTTCATCGCCGAAGCAACCGGGAACCCCGCCGCGTTCAAGCTCCGAAAGTTGAGCGGCGAGGTGGAGCCATACACATGGAACGCTGACATGTTGAAGAAGTACTTCGTCTAGGGGATAGTGATTTAAGTTTTAGTCTTTGTATCTTTTCTTCGTTATTTCTCTTCTTTCAGAATTTGAGTCTGTATAAATTGTCGGTGGGCTCCGTACTCTTTTCCTCACAGGGGAAGCTTCGCAGTTTCTCTCTGGAGCTGCGAGGTGTGAGGTTTTTAATGAGGCGGAACCTAGTGTAACCCCCTTTGTAATATAAACAGGTATTCCCCAAAAAAATGAGCAAAAATGCAAGCGAAGCAACTACCCCTAAGCGTTGCTATGGGGCGTCGTCTTCGCGAATTTGCATGAATGAATATGTAGGTGAACGACTATAGGTTTCGCACAGCTAAGCCTGTTGTTCACCTATGAGTGGCACGAGTTTCGCCACGAGGCTCGAAGATAGCGAGCGCGATCGAGCGGCATGAGTGGCCGCGAAAGGTACCTATGAAGTGGCACGAGTTTCGCCACGAGGCTCGAAGATAACGAGCGCGATCGAGCGGCATGAGTGGCCGCGAAAGGTGCGAAATGTACCTATGAAGTGGCACGAGTTTCGTCACGAGGCTCGAAGATAACGAGCGCGATCGAGCGGCATGAGTGGCCGCGAAAGGTGCGAAATGTACCTATGAAGTGGCACGAGTTTCACCACGAGGCTTGAAGGGTGCGAAGTGTACCTACGAAATGGCATGAGTTTCAGCACTAACGAACGTGGCCTAGCGGCATGTATGGCCGCGAGAGGTGGGAGATATACCTGCAAGGCGACGTGAGTTTCGCCATAAGGCTTTAAACTCACCAAGTACACCCTTCGAGAAGACACAAGTCTCGAGGCATATTTGCGAAATAGCACAAGTTAGGCACCGATGAGTCCAAGCAAAAAAGAGCGTGTGATGGCGCGAAACTCCCGCAAAACCCACGAAAATGCAACCACCAGTGCGCACGTATAGGACCAGGGCATTGGTCAGGAGGGGAAACGCTTTAGCATTTTTGTTCACCTCGAAGGCTTCCGGGGGGGAGTTCCGAAGCACAGGTTAATAAGCCTTCGCGCCAACCAAAATGCGAAGCGTGCAAACATCACACTTTCCGCATACAAGTAGTCTTTTATTCCCAAATACGTGCAGAGGCCTCGAAACAATGTACAAATAAATACATAGGTTTGTGTAATACAAGGGTGATGTCAGTCCTCGCGCAGCACAACTTCGCACACTTCCTCAAACACTTGATACATAGCTTCATCAGCAACTTCCAGGGCCATGGTGCGAAGCTCAGCCTCGCTGGGCATACATCCTGTGTCGGAAACAAGCCCTATGTTAGGAAAATGATCTTTATTCGCTATACTTTCGTTTACAGTTATTACAGCGTTTTAATCTTCTGGGGGCGAAGGTATCAAGTATATGTACTCGGGGGGACCTATTGCCCCCACATCAATGGGCTCCTCCTTAGGAACGATAGTAGCAGAATCGAGCAAAGAGTCTGCTTCGCGTCGCTTCAGAGCGCGTCTAGCCGCGCATTCCCGAAGAATGGCGTCGCGTCGTGCGGGGTCACGAGAAAAGTCAGCGAAGAATGCTTTAGAGGCCCGGTTATGCGCTTCGTACCGCTCACGTCGCCACAAGAGAAACTTATCATACGATACACCAGGATTACTAATACTAAACTTCGTCCAGACATTAGGCGAAACAAACAGCGAATCCACAGAAGGAGCGTTTGGTCTCACACCTTCGACTATCCGCGCAGGGACACTCGAAAGGACCTGTGCATAAGCACCCGCATCAGTACAAAATGTTTTAAGTATAGCAAAAGGCCCACATATGGGCAATATCTACAAGTACTCTCCCGAGCCACGCTCACACCTCTTCTTCGACTGCTGCTTGCGGGTCAGTGCCGTTGCGGTGGGGAGCAACATCGCTCGAAGCAACGTCTACAGCCGCACGAGGGGCGCCCAGGCCAGGGGCGGACAGATCTTCAAGTGGCAGCTCGCAGTCACCCAAAGTCGAAGGCGGCACGTTCGAAGTAGCCTCGGCTGAAGCAAGGTGAGGCGAAGATGTGGTACCGCCATCACTAGCAGGGTTGCGATCAGCTTCGACATCTTGCACGACAACTTCTTGCTCTGTCTCCCCGGGTGCGCGAGTTTCGTTGACACCCCTAGAAGTGCGGGCTTCGTCGAGGTCCGCGACAGTGAGGGTTTCGCCAGCGTCCGTGAGCACCTGGGGGTCAGTGGCAACTTCGGGGGCACAAGCATCATCGGCGGATGGACGTGCTTCATGGGGGCGAAGTGCCACTTGGGTCATGTCAACATATGCTTCATCCGACGAAGCAGACGGGGGAGGAAATTGATGCAAAGCATGTCTTTCGTTGACGTGAGCAACGACAGTCGCCTGAAGACGCGCAACGATCTGCAAAAAAAAGCCTTCGTCAAACATGGCTTCAAAAATATGAGCGGTCGGCCAAGTAGAAGCAAGAACGAAGAAGTAAGCTCGAACCTGTAGAGCCAGGTGCTCAGCCTCGAGGAGGGTCAGTTGGGCACCCCTTTCAGCGAAGAAGGTATTGAAGAAATTCTTGGCTAAGTTTTTTGGGAGCACGGGAAGAGTGGACGCGGCAAGCTCTTCATCAGACGGCCAAACAAATGAATCCTTGGTAAGAGAACGAAGGTCGTTCTTGCTCAGAACCTTCTCCGAAGCAGGGCGGTCAGGAGGCAGTAGTGAGCAGACTGAGTACGCAAGGGTTCTCACTCCCACAGCAGCGCTCAATTCCCCAAAAATCTTCGTATTCAGGCCCAGAAGGTCGAAGTAAGAATCAACCCAGTCATGGAAAGCACTGATGCTGCACTTTGGAAATGACGAAGGCGGCGGGGCAAGATTGTAGCGATCGAGGAGAGACATGATGTCATCACGAAGCATTTGGGCACTATCCGTATGTCTCTTGCGAGCCGTCTCCATTTTTGCCTGCAGCAAAGCAGTCAGGGATTTCTGCTCTTTGAGTTCCGCCTGCAGAGTCTGGCGACCAGATACTAGCGCCTCTTTCTCAGAACGAAGGAGCGACAGGGCGGCCTCCAAAGCAGTAGCTGCGTTTTCTTTTTCTTTCTCCAGACGCTCTGCCCGGCTCATCTCCGTGGTCAGCTGCTTCTCCAACTCTTGCACACGCTTCTTTAGCGCGGACACAGTTTCCTCAGTCAAGGACGAAGAAGCCTCGCGGTCCATAGCAAGCCTCCGTTCCAAGCAGCGTGAGGCAACAAAGCTCTTTAGAGCTAAGTCACCACAAGCTGCAGTAAGCTCTTCGGCAGACAACTCACCAAACCGTTCCTCTTCGTGCGGAAAGCTGAAGGATGAGCCAGCCTCGGATAAGAATTTCCGCTCATGTCCGCCGCTAACCAGGCGAAGGAAGCCTATTTGCTTTCTGCCAATCAACCGGGCTTTAGAAGGAACACCTAGGCGAAGGGCTGCACTCTCAGGCGCTTCGGGAGTGACGCGGTAATTACTACTGTCCGGCTCCTCTTCGTCGGAGTCGGTGTTCACAGTAACGGCGCGACTCGGGGAGTTAGCTCGTGTGGGGGACTTAGTAGCACCAGCTTCGCCATCACCGGATGAATCACTGGGCGAAGCTAATTGCCCGGTACCAAGGGAACTTGACGAGCTCCCGGACGAAGACGGGGCTTTCTCTTTCTCCACTCGGGGGCTCAAGTCGACGGGGCTGCCAGCCCGAGGAACATCACCAGCCGACGACACAACCTTGACATCACTTTCATCTTTGTCACTATCTTTCTCTGGGGGGCTGAGGGGCACCATGAGGCCCTCTCTGATACCTTCGACGCTGCAGGGGGCGCCTGAACAGAGCGAAGGGGTGTCGCCATGATGGGGGCACCTTTCGAGATATGGGCTGGCTCCGCGAACCACGCTTTCTTCGGTGCGCGAGGAGCAGCACTTTTCAGAGTTTTCTGCCGCTCCAATCGCTTCGTCGTGGTGGTTTCGACCACAGCAGCAGGGGCGCGGCGACCTCTTGAACGGCCGGCACCAGGGGGGCGAAGTGGCAGTCTGCTCGCGGGATGGACCAGCCGCACCAGCCCCCCCAGTTTTCTTCGCAGCAGCAGCGCGGTGCCTCGCGAAGCCTTCGCGTTCAGGTGGAGTCACTTGGAAGAATTCATAGACATGGTTCGTGCGTGAACCATTGAGACGGAGGCACAATTCCTTGTACTCCGCAGTAGATACGACCCCCAAAACGAAGTCACCGTGTTTCTTCACCTTGCGTTTCCTCAGGACTGCACGAAACAGGCGAAGCTCAGTTAGAGCACAATTAGAGGCAACTACAAATGCATGGTCTCAATGGAACTGATAGGGGCGATACCCTTACCTTCAATGGTAAAGCCGAAGACTTTTTCCCAATCCGGGCAGGGAATTGACCCTATGGGTTCCGCCCAGCAGTCATCCGGTACGGCCCACCCATCTTGGAGGGGGAAAAGACGCACGGTCCGGTACTCTTCGACGATGTCGCGCGTACTGTACTTGCGAGCAAACAAGCGAAGCATGTTGATGAAGGTGTCACCCTCTTCGCATGACGGATCCAGCTTCGCCTCGAAGTTTAGAGGTGTCAAGACCTTCGGCGCCAGAGGGTGCGGCGTACCTTCAACCAGGGCTCCAGCTTGTGGTACATCCAGTGTTGTTGCCAATCCGAAGGCCATCTGTTGCGGTACGCAATCACGGGGGCCAGAACGCTCGTCTTGTACACGAAGTTCAGGCACTCGAATTGGCAGTCTTTCTCTTCGGCTTCGTCACCTTCCCTTTCAATCACAGTCCTCGTCTGGTGGTGGACCTTGTGGGCTGCTGCGAAGCCTTCGGCCGAAGGCCTGATCTTCGTTGTCCGGCATATCCACATATAAACCGAGAGTCGCACGATTGCATTCGGGGTAAGCTGATGTAGGTACACCTTGAAATAGCGAAGAATACCCACCACCGCCGGGTGAAGGGGAAAGCGGAGGCCGGCGCAGAGCAAATCACGGAAGATCACGGCCTGGTTCTCCTTCGGCTTCGGGATCTCCTCATCGCTTGGGGCTTCGCCATCAACGATCATATTGTTCTCCGCCAGCTCGACGACCTCGGAAGGCTCGACCAGGCTGCGGCCGAAGGTCAAGGTTTTTGGCAGACCGCCGGCGGCGGTAGAATCGCGCTTGTGCTTCGGGGGCATTTTCGATCGAAGGAGACTAGGTGGCTGAATGGAAAGAAAACAGCAGAAGGCTTACTTGCTTTGAAACCCTTGAGAGCGGCCGCGGTGAAAAGGCGAGTGTGGGAATGGCCCTGTAGGGTGGGGCCTTTTATAGGGGGCTCGGTAAAGAGCAGTTACCGCTTCATAAAATGACCCTTATACCCTTAATCGCCACACATAACCGTCATAAGGGAAAGGACAGAATGGTGTTTTTATCAGAATAGCGGGCCGTCCTCTGGGAGTTCCGAAGCCTATCTCCGCCACAAAAAGGGGGGCATCGTAAGTTCGAGCCTTCGTAAGAAAAAGGGGAGGACGGCCCTCACTTCCGAGGGGCTACTGTTGGGGAATGGAGCTTTGGAACAACCACCTTCGGACGCATGGGTTTTGACGGCCTATACTAATGCGAAGTTGCTTCGCAACGAAGCTACTTCGCAACAACAACTAACGGATTAACTCACTCTCTGTCTGTTGAAGAGTTGTTTGAGCAGGGGGTGTTCGTGAAGCTTATGGAAAGAACTGTGGAGGGCGAAGGACCTTCGCAGCGAAGCTGCTTCGACCTCAAGACAACAGTGGCTGACGAAGGTGAAGGGAGCGGCGTGGAAGCGTGGCGCCATGCGGGAAGCAAGCACAGCGGTGTCCGTACGAAGCCACGCTGGAGGAACGCTCGTGTAAAGGAGCCGTCGACGTGGAAGCAGGCTGGCATGACCGTACGAAGGAGTTGGCGTGGTCGTACGAAGGCCGTATTCCCTGTAATACCCCTCAAAAGGTGGCGAGAACTAGCCGTTGTGGGTAAAAAAGTGTAATTGTGTTGGAAAGTGTTGGCCGCGCCCCCCTATAAATAGAGGGGTCTCCTGTAATTGATGTGACCCGCATTGAATGAGAAGAGAGCTCAAAGGCTTAGTTTCTTTCTTGTTTTCGCATTTTTTTTATTCTTGTTTAACAGTAGTAGTAGAAGTAGCAGTAGAAGTAGAGTTAGGATCGAAGCAGGATAGTGGGAGAGGCAGGAGGGGCTCGCGAAGGGTGGCTCATTAAGGCCTTTCAGGGGAGAGAGTGCAAAGGGGCTGTTGTTTCGGCGTCCACCTTCGGGCCCGAGCTACACCAACAAGAAGCTCGATTGCTAATGCCAGACATTTTCTCTACACGCTAGTCTCAATTATTACAAGACGACAACATGCATAAGTAGTTCAATTATTACAACACGGTAGCACAAACAAGTACGGTCACTGCATTCCTTCGTTGTAGCGACTGGAACGACGACCACGTGCACTAGCTGCAGGTGGTGTAGAAGTGGGAGTGGAAAAGTAAGATGCTTCGGTGCATTTATTGTAGGAGTGTCCAGGATTGTTGCACTTGGAGCATATCTGCCCCTGACGTCCAGCTTCAGCCTCATCCATGTTGTTCCTAATCCTCTTCTGATTGGTCGAACATAAGCGCTTGAACAATTTTGTAAGTTCTTTGTTCTTGAACTGGCTATGAAAGTTTGCTCCCATATGCCTCATGCACCACCTGCTATGCACATCTGGCCATTGTGCTGCTCTGTAACGCTCTTCACTACCTTCTTTGATGTCACTAATGGCCTGCAAAATACCTTTGTGTCTATCGTGTATCACACACACGTCTGACACATCTCCCACCACCATTTGCTTCAATCTCTCCAGAAACCAATACCAACTGTCACCATTCTCTCCCTCTGCAAAAGCAATTGCCAATGGCAACAACTGATTGTTGCCATCTGCAGCCACAGCTGTAAGGATTGTGCCCTTGTATTTTCCTGTTAGGAATGTGCCATCTATGCAAATAACTGGTCAACACTGTTTGAATGCAGCAATAGCAGGACCCAATGCTAAGAATGCCCGCTGCAAGACTTGCTTCCCTGGCCTTGATACAATATTATAAGTCTTGATATTATAATAACTATCAGGATTTAGCGTGGCAATTGTGTTCAGCAATCGAGGCAGATTATCATAGGATGCTTCATAAGTTCCCCACCTCATCTCCATTACCTTCTTCTTTGCCATGTATGCTTTACCATAACTTATCTAATACCTAAATTTCTCCTCAATTGCCAAGATAATGGACTTAGGCTCAAAAGCAGGATTTTCCACAATCTTAGCAAACATCTGGCTAGCCACAAAACCGGATGACAAATTACGATGGTTTGCATCCAGCTGCTCAAGTACACAAGTGTGATCCACAACAGATTTGATCTCCCAATAATTTTTCCACTTGCCCTTGGAAGCATACACTCGAAAAGGACAGTTGGGCTTCAGACATTGTACATCATATATATATGGAGAACTCTTCACTACCCTGAACTCTCTCTGCAGAGTAAGGGTGGACCACCTCTTCACTGCATCCTTCACCTCTACTGCACTCTTATACATGACGCCAACAGAAACTGTATTTTCTCTATACTCCCAGGCCACATTCTCACCAGGATTGACAGATAGCTGTGAGAAATTGTAATTGTCCCAATGCCTTGGAACTAGCGGGTCATCCTCATCATCTGAGGAGTCCTTTTCCAACCCACGTTCATCCCCATTGGCCTCCATTTCGTACTGCCTGAGTAGTTCTTCATTAACTTCCCCCTCGTCAATTGCACCCTCAAAGTATGTGTCACCATCTTCTTCTTCTTCCTCACTGGAACCACCATCTCCTTCTTCTTGTGGCTCAGTTGCAGGACCATCTCCTGCTTGTAGTTCAGCCTCACCCTGGTGAGCATCACTCACAGGCACTTGACTACTAGACCCAGCCTTATGAACAACTTTGATAAACAGCATCACAGACAAACCAATTTCACATGCTGTTTTGATATAACTCCTCTAATGTTCAGTGCCTTGAAGTGGCATAAGCTCCCAATATAATAACTCACTCCTGTTGATTAGAGCCATAATGGACAAGTCATGTTGCTCTGCATCTACATGAAATGCCCTAAAAAAACTGGGTAATGGACCCCCCAAGTTCTTGAGGCTGCTCTTCTAATCACATGGTCAACCGAATCAAATTCTGACAAGTCAACTCCATGTTCACCATATCTAATCTGCCCATTACCGAAATACAACTTGACACTGAGATCATCTGACATGTCTGACAGCATGAAAAAATAAAACGCTATTAAGAAGTGGATCTGCAACTACAAAATATATCTACTCAGAGCTACACTAAAACTATAATTTTACTAAGCAGATCTACACTACAACTATAATTTTACAACTATAATTTTTCTAAGCAGATCTACACTACAACTATGTATTTACTAAGCAGATCTACACTAAAACTATGTATTTACTAAGCAGATCTACACCAAAACTATATATCTACTAAGCACATCTACACTAAAACTATTAAGTATCAGAGTATTACCTCTAACGAGACGAAAAACCGGCAGAGCTTCGCACCTTCACCACCTCCTCCTCACTCCCTTCTCCTCTTCCCCCTCTCTTTTCTTTTTTTCGAATTATTACGACATTTTCGGCTGAATTTCAGTGTTATATGACCCTAGCGCCGTGGGCCACGGCGCTAGGAGGCATGCTACCGCCGTGACCCATGGCGCTAGGACCTAACGCCGTGGCCCGCGGCGCTAGGCTTTTGACGCCGTGGCGTACGGCGCTATGTTTCGCCCACGCTAAGGGCCCACTCCTGGCGGCTCCTACCGCCGTGGGCCGCGGCGTTATGTCCCGACGCCGTGACCCACGGCGGCAGATGTATATTTTTGCAAAATTTGTGGCGGACCATATATTTTTGCAAAATCGCGATAAAATAAATATAAAAAAAAATTCCTCGCATTCGCTCCGGCCACGAATGCTCCGTCGAGCTTTGTACGTCCGGCGCGCAGACGGGAAGAAATGCAGACCACCGCGCGCTCCTCCGCTTCCGCCCCGTCCACGCCGCTCCCCTCCTCCGCGCCACCGCCACCGCCGCGCGTCGCCTTCCCCTCCCTCCGCCGCCGCGACCTCCTCCTCCTCCCCGCGGCGCTGTTCCTCGCGCTCGCCCCTTCCGCCGCGGCGCCCGCGCCCGCGGCGGCTCGCGGGCTGTTCCGCATGCCCCCGCAGGCCTCCTCCGCACCAACCCGGTCGCCAAGACCTCCGTCGACAACGGTCTCTCCCCCGTGGAGCTCCGCCAGACGGCGCGCGCCGCGCTCGAGCTCCAGCGCCTCGGCGCGTGCGAGGACGACTGCTGGATATGGCCGTCCATCACGCAGCGCGCGTACCAGGCGGCTGAGATCATCGCGGCCGCCAACGACATCAACCGCAGGTGAGGTGTCCAGTCCGCACCGGCTCTTTGATTCCACATGGATACTGACTTTGCTTTGTTTGATTGCTTGATTGCAGCCGCATTGTGCCGGAGTACAGCTTCTTGGATGCCCGCGGATTGGGCGCATTTGAGGGGAAGAGCCTAGACACCTTACCCGAGGTACTTATTTAGTTTTTTTTTCGACTGAGGTACTTATATTCAGTTATTCCTGTACATTAGTATCATGAACGTTCTTTCATACAGTATGATTTAGTAAAGTCCAAGAGCAACTAGCTTGAAACTACCAAGTTTCTTATGACAAAATGGCAGGTATACAGTTTATTGTTAGGTTCATATGTTGGCCTACTTGCTTCACCGTGAACCAAACTATTGCCAGATCAATGCCATTGCCATTTTTCCTTTTGACCGATGCTGCTGGTAATTTAATGGTGATACTGTAATTTTGATAAGTAGATAAAACCATTGGTCTTTAGGAACAAAGCATAGCATGAACTAATATTCATTGCTTGACAAATGAGTATCCTAGGATAATGGATTTATGCTTTCCGATTAAGTTTTAGTTTGATTGAGATGACTGGATGAATATCAAGAATAAATGATTCATACTTTTAAATTTTTTAGCCGCTCTAATCAAATGGGTGTATAAATAGTTTTTGCAACAAATTTACTCCTATTCTGATTGAACCATTGAACTATGCTTTTCTTGGTATGGTGGCTGCACTAGGTGTATGCGTCAGATGGCATTTCACCAGACATGAAGCCACCTCCTATCAGTGATGGTACTCCTAATGAGAGCGTATCAGACGTATTTGTTCGGGTGACACAGCTCATGTCAATACTAGAGACCCAGTATTTGGGGGAAACTGTTGTCATCGTTTCTCCAGATTCTGACAACCTGTCTATTCTTCAAGCTGGATTGATCGGGCTGGACCTACGAAGGTTAAAACTAGTAAACTTCCTTCTGTACTCTGAATTCATCTTCACTTTGCAAGATTTATCACTGGTAATTCGGAAATACAGTGTACTCCTCTTTGGGGTTGGTTAGGAAACATAACCTAGTCTTATGCAAAACTTGGTTCAGGCCGTTCTCATTTTGATTTCTAGTTGTTATGCTTATAAACGATCTTCAGCACTGCTGCTAATTGGAATGTAAACATATCCTAACAGTTTGATGCTACTTCTGCAGGCATAGCAGCTTATTTTTTAAGCCCGGTGAGGTCCGGCCAGTTGATCCCAGTAGCATACCTGAATATAAGCAACCTGCTTCTGCTGTTTTTAAGTGTACAAATCCGCCAAGTTGTAAATAGTTTCACTTCCTGTCACTACACTTCATATATTGTGCACATGTATATGACTCGTATATGAATATACCCGTGAGAAATATCTTCTTCATGATTGACTATAGGCTATAGCTCAACGCATGTTTTCTGTGTCACATCTGAGTAAGCAAGTCAAAGTTTCAAAGCACAAATGATGTTTTGTGTGTCATAGCTGAGTAAGCAAGGTTGCTTTTACATACTTAGTACTTTTGTACAGTGGACGAAAGTTCTTAGCGGCACATTGCACCGTACTTCTTGTAATGACAGTAGTATCTGTATGAAGTGCAACAGCTCTGCCCCTCGTGGCTCCGTGATTGCAGTGCCGAAGTTGGAGAGGAATGTGCAACTTTGTGACTACTTTCAACATGAATGAATGTGCAGTTTCTGAGATCTTCGAAAAAGATGCAGAGGAAATCGCTGACAGGTGTGATGGAGCGTTCGATCGTGAGAGGACAATGCAAGCATGGTATTAAGAGCCTCTTGAAATACCCCTCGGTTAGGAAGCAGCGTAACATCATGGGAAATACCGGTACGATTTGCTAAGAGAACAATTCTGTAGCTCACCGTGCCGAAAATCATGTGTGATCATATAATGGGAATATGGGATCAATAGCGACGCGATTCAATCCCACAAAAAGCTTAGCTTCAGCGTTTCCTTCGACACAACCTATTGACTATAGTTGCCGCACCAAGCTCTCGATGACGAACTCTTCCGAATGAGATCATCTCCCTTTGAGTCAATGTCACGTGGGGAATCGGGGGGTGTCATCTGTTTCCTGGCGTCGCTCATCTCCCTCGCGTCGCTCCCCCGGGGGCGACCCGAGGGCCCTCAGCCTCCCCGCTCAACCCCCGCCGCCACGGCTCCCGACGGCCGCCGCCGCCATTTCCGTCGGCGGCAGCAGCCAGTGGGGGAGCCGCATAACCACCCCCCTTCCTCCCCCCGGCCTCTCCTCTTCCGCCCCTCTCCCCCTCCTTCCTCCCCTCCCCACCCCACACCACCGCCACGCTCCCGGTCGTCCTGTGCGCCGTGCTCCCGCCCTCCGCTGAGGTCTGCTCCGACCTCCCCCTCCGCGGATCCGGCCGCTCCTCCGTGGTGCCGCCCCCTCCGTGGTGCCGCCGGGGCCCTTTGCCAAATCCTAGATCTAGGTCGGGGTGGGCCCCACGGCGCCGCCCGGCTCCGGCAGCGGCCCGGTGACGTGTGGCGGAGGGTTCGGGCGCGCCGGCGTGCGGCGCCCGCAGCGGCGGCCGCGCGACCCGCTGCGCGGGCCGGTGGGCCCCGTCGGCTCCGCCCCCCTGCGACGGCGCCGTGAGCGACCCGCCCCCCTGCGACGGCGCCAAGAGCACCTCCTCCAACCCTGAGCCAGCTCGGCTCCCCTGCGGCACCTCCTCGTCGCCGGCGGGACCCTCTCCGCGCGCCTCCTCCGACCCTATGCCGGCTCGGCTCCCCCGCGACCGCCTGCGGCTCCGCCTTGTCACCGGCGGGACCCCCCATCTGGGAGGTGCGGGAGCCGTCGGGTCCGCTGCTGCCGCTTCCCCGCGACCCGTCCCCGCGCCGGCGCCACCTCTTCTTCGGCGTCGACGGTCTGTGACGGGCTCGGCGCCGCCTCGCCCGCCTTCAGCCCCCGCAGTTTCGCCCGCTCCGGCGCTTCCTCTCCCGGGTCCGTCGGGCCCGTCCGCCACTGGACCTCCTGCCGCAGAACCTTCTCCCGCACTGCCTCATCGTCGTCGTCCGCAGCACCCTCTCCCTCGTGTTGTCTGCGGCTTCATCGACTTGGCTCCCGCCGGCGGCCGCCGCCCTCCTCCCGTCGACGGCCGTCCCACGCCGGTGCCGCGTCCCTCCCCTCTCGACGCGGGTGCGGGTGTGGGCTGCGGGCCGGGAGGAAGGTGCCCTCCCCCCTCCGCACCTCCCTTCCTTCTGCGGCCGGCGTTGCGGTGGTGTGTGGCGTGTCTGTCGCCGCCCGGTGGAGTTGGTGCTGCTGTCCTGGCGATTTGCGAGGGCTGCGATGGCGCAGCCTCTGCGACGCCAAGGGCTGCGGGCCGCCGCGGCCGTTGGCGGCCGCCGTTCCCAGCACTTCGTCGCCCGAGCTGGCAGAGCTGCCCCCCTCTCCCTCGATAGGCGCCTCTCCGCGGCATCTTCTTCCTCGCTGGACTGCTGGTGCTCCACCTCACCGTCGCCACGGATGCTCGCTGCCTTCCCATCGTTCTTCCGCACGGCTGGTGCTCGCTCGGGTGTCTGCGTGGCTGTTTGGGAGCGTGCGAAAGCTTTGCTCGGGCCTCGGCCCAACGGACAGCGACTGCGTCTTGGACGTTGCTTCCCCTGTTGAGGGTGCTGTCGTGCTCCCATTTCTTGCAGGTTTTGCCAAGTGAAAGCTTGGTCTGCTCCTCGGAGCAGACGGACGATGGCGGCGTCTAGCGTCGTTCCCCCCTTGGAGGCTTCGTCTTGCATGTCTTCGCGCTGTGCCCTGTTGAGTCCGGTCTGTTAGGTGTTCGGTGACGAGCGAGCTTCGGTGGTGTTGTTGTCCCCTGCAGGTTCCTGTTCCTCTAGGTCGTCTTCGGTCTGTTGCGGCTGTGGTGCTGGAGTCGTGCTCTCTTGTCGTTCGGTCCCTCTCTCCTTGTGTTCCCACGCTCTAGAGGTTCTTCTAGAGTCGTGTTCCGTGTAATTCCCTCCTCCACGTCTTAAAAAAAGTCAATGCCACATGGATCCAAATGTGATGGGGTCTGCATGTCAGTGACTCAAAGGCAGAGGGGCTCAAAGTTATTAGAGAAACCTCTTCCGAACTCGTCATAGCCTCCAATGCTGGTTAACCATGCTGGACATTTGTATATCGAAAAGCTGGCTTATGGTTGGATAATCTCTTGCCATGATTCAATGGAGAAAAAAGCTGAATTATCACTAAAATCAGCGCGTCAAAGCTGCGCAGCTAATCAGCAGTTCAACGTCGTTGCCTTTGAATTGTTATCGTGACAGTTGAACCGAAAGACTCGCGCAGTCAGCATCCACGGCCTCGTCGGACATTTTTCAGCGTCATTCTTCACTGATGAGCTCAACCGCACAAAAGCGGGCCTCTTCCCGTCCCCGACGCCACAGCCAGTCAGCCACCAGCAGCCGCACCCACTCCACTCCGATGGCCTCACCAATCCGACCGCCGCCGCCCCCGCCCCCGCCGGCGGTCGATCCCGTCGCGCCTTCTTCTCCCCCTTCACAGCATCCCTCCCGTGATGGATCCCTCTCGCCGGAGAACCCAGCACCAGCCCCACCTCCTCC
Organism: Cenchrus fungigraminus; assembly: GCA_036936925.1. NCBI lineage: Eukaryota > Viridiplantae > Streptophyta > Magnoliopsida > Poales > Poaceae > Cenchrus > Cenchrus fungigraminus. Next base: position 35,903,307 of record CM072779.1, on the reverse strand, counting down.
TCCTCCTGCTGGTGCTGCCACTACTATGCCTCCTCATAGTCCCCCCAGCGATTCCTCGCCATCATCGCCTCCGCCGGCGGCGGTCGATCCCGTCGCGCCTTCTTCTTCCCGTTCACAGCATCCCTCCCGTGATGGATCCCTCTCGCCGGAGAACCCAACACCAGCTCCACCTCCTCCTCCTCCGACTGGTCCTACCACTACTCCGCCTCCTCATAGTCCCGGCGATTCCTCTCCATCCTCGCCTCCGCATCCCCCGACGTCGCCGACGCCGCCGTTTCCGCCCACCACCGATGCTTCTCCCCTGCCGCGTGCGGACCAAAAATCGCCGCCGCGCTCCCCGCCCCACCCCTCCCCCGCTCCAGCACCGCCACCTCCTCCTGCGCCGGCGTCCTCAGAGGCCAAGTCGGAGCAGGAGGCGGCTGAATCGGCTAGCGAGTCGGGGAGCATGACCCTAGCCCTCGCGCTGACCCAAACTGAAGACTCCACGCCACCGAAGGCCTCCTCGACCCAGGCATCACCAATCGGCTCACCGCAGAAGGAATCGGCTGTCACCATCGCGAAGCTTCTCTCCGGTGAGGACCCCGCGGCGGCGGCGGTGGCGAAGCCAGCGGCGGACAAGGTTGCCCCTCCGAGCGACCCTGGGTCACTCGCCGGGGCCGACGCTGTTACCGGCGTTGGTGGAGGTGGAGGTGGAGGCAGCGTGGGGTCCAAGAGGTGGCTCCTATCCGGCGGCGTCCCGGAGAAGGTGCGGCGCGCGGAGCTGAGGAGGGCTGAGCTAGGGTTTAGGGTTTCAGCTGCCGTGTTCTGCCTGGTTGCACTCTCCGTCATGGCCGCAGACACCACGACGGGCTGGTCCGGTGACTCCTTCCGCCGCTACAATGAGTACAGGTTGCGCTGAGCTCAGCTCAAACCTTCCTCAATTGTCACATCTGCTGTTTCTTGTTTAGTGTTGATTGGAGCTGTAAATTGGTGAATTTTTGGCAATGTGTAGGTATGTACTTGCTGCGAGTGTCGTGGCTTTTACCTACTCAGGCTTCCAGTTGGTAGCCGAGGTGCATTACCTTGTCACGCGGAGGCACATTATTCAAGCCCCATGGCGCAGCTACTTCAATCTTGCCATGGATCAGGCAAGCATGAACTGTAACTCTGCATTTCTGAATGTCTTCGCCATTGGTAGCAATTAGTTTATGGTAGCACAATTTCGCAAGCTTGGAGCCCTAGTTATTTAGTGTTTGGTGTCATCTAACTACATTAAAGTTTATGGCACCTGAATTATTTTAGAATTTTCCGAAGTTGCACTGGATGAAGATGAACCGTCACATTTTTTTTGGAGTTTAAAGAAACCCTTGGTTGTTGATGAACATTAGGTGGTAACCACTGGCGGAGCCAAGTGTTGGCCAAGGTGGGCCATGGCCCCCCCCCCCCCCCCCCTTGTTGTTGCCATCTTTCTTTAATAGATCGAGTAGCATTCACAGCTTTGCAGTAACAACGATTCACAGCATGCAGCAAGGCCGTCAAACTCTTCAAGCATGTGAGCTTGAGTACCCACAAGGCCATGGGAAGCTGTGCACCAGCACTTGCCACACGTCCAAATCATGCCCCAAATTCTACCAATCAAGTTATTTGTTTAGGCTTACATGCATTGACATTAGGAAATATATTGCAATATTAATTCATGAATGGTAAAATTATTAACTATATTTTGTTCTATAGTCACCCAAAATGAAGATGGAAACATTCTCACATTTTTTTTAAAATGGTTAGTTTGCCATCTCGTCTCTAATAGGATTTTTTTTCCTTTCGGAGATCAAGCAAATGTTGATTTTCATGCTATATATACGTAATGCATGTATTTGTGGAAAGTTATGCAAATACAATCAATATTTGTGATTCTTGGCACGTGTATAATGTGACATATTTCGGGCCCCTCTTAGCACAATTCCTGGCTCCGCCACTGGTGGTAACATCAGTTTTTACTATGCTTGTGATTGTTCGTGCTGGATTTATTTTGATTGAAGACTATCTAGATTAGTTGGTATACACAATCTTCAGATATTGAACAGTACATTTACACGTGTAAGCAGTGACATGCTGACACATTGAGTTGCTTAATAAAAAAAAGTACATCTTTAACTACTTAAAGCGGATAAATTACACATTTATTGCAAAAAAAGATTATTGTTCTCTTCTTGATAACAGCTGTTCAAATCCTCCAACTTCAATCAGTTATCTTGATAAGAGAACTTTTCAGAAATAACTGGTGAGAATGGTGCCATGGCTCACAGTTTGACGCATTTGTGATTGATCGAATGGATTTTTTTGTGCTTAGCAATCACATAATTTGCCTTCAAAATCATGTTGCTTAAATACTCCTTGCGAATGGCAAGTAGATTGATTTGTTATTTATTCTTCAGTTCTTCCGTTCGAATTAGTCAGACCTTGTTTCTAGAAATATGTTTTAGTATCTACATTCACTTCTTAAGTCTGGCTCAAGATTTGACTTTCGACAATCTTGGCTTAACATGGTTACTAGTTCAGTTGTGGCTAAATGACATTTTGATCTTAATTGCAGGTGTTAGCTTACCTGCTCCTGTCAGCATCTTCAGCAGCACTTTCTCGTAATGGTGTTTGGATGTCTCGGTTTGGAGGGGATCAATTCACGAAGCTGATCGATGCATCAGCCTCCATGGCATTCCTCGCTTTCATTTCTCTTGGTCTTAGCTCAATCATCTCTGCTTACTGTGTCTTCAGCTTGGTTTCGTAGATCTATTTTGATGTGCATTATGTGATGTAAATAGTACACCCAAGTCGTTTCTTGGGCCAACCTGTTTGTGGAATGGGGCATCCTTTATCTCTACAAATTGGGTATGTTTTAATAGTAGACTGAACTCAAATAATTTTAAAAAAAGTTGAGTGGATGGCATCCTTTTGTCTCTTGAGTCCGAAAAATACACAACTGAGACCAATTCATTTGTAGGGTAGTAGTTGCCATATCGATGCAGTCACCCTGTATATATACGATGGTGAAGTAATTCACGTGCTTTGCTTCCCCTACTGACTTGTCAGCTCAGATACGCTGTGTGCGTATAAAGTACAGGGGCGTATCAGCAATTTGTCACTGTAATTGATGTGCATCAGGAATATGCAATGCCATTTCGTTGGCATAGCTGGATTGGCAATTGCTGAGATATTCTAATGCCTGTGGCGAACTGGCGATCATGGTTTTGGACCAAGGAAACATTTGCTTTCCTGCAGCCAACCTCTCTGTACCAGCCAGCAGTGAAATGCAATCTGAAAAACCCTTTCAGCTTGGTAAAACGGCGGCCCTCTCCGTCGCCGCTATATAGCCCAATCTTGTTGGAATCATCATCCGGCCCAATCCCCCATCCAAACCAAGATGCACAACGGTTTGAGGCCCAGGCCCATCTCCTCCGCTACTAACCACACGCACGGAAGAACAGAAACCGCCGCCGCCGCGTAGAGCTCTCCTCCACGCCGGCGCTCCCGACAGCCGTCTTTGAGTTCGAGCAATGGAGTCGAAGAGGCCGCCGCCCTCCCCCTTCGTCGACACCTATGTGGTAAGCCTCGCGGCCCCTTGCTTCTCCTCGATCTCACTTTCGCTAACTCTGCGGGTCTGGACCTGCTCCCTCACCCCGCCGTCGCTGCCCAGGTACCCGGCGACGTCGTCCTGGACCTCTCGGAGATGACCAACCAGACCATCAAGCTCGGCCTGGGCCTGCGCCAGGTAAACCCTTTCATGGTGGGAACTGGGAGCCGCTATCCTTTGTGAGATTTAGGGGTTAGGGTTTAATGGGGGTTTATCTGGGCCATGAGGCTAATGGGTGGTACATGGAGCTTGCAGGAGTGTGACACCATCCAGGCGACCAGTGCTGGGATACTGCGTCTGTCGAAGCCCAACAAGTATTGGGTTGAGAGCTCTCAGAAGAGGGTGAGTACCTGGTTTGCGTTTATAGATGCTCAAATTCTGCAGATTTGGTTCCTCTGGAGATCACCATCTTAAGATTATGTCTGTTTGTTGTAAATATGGATTGATGGGATAGGGTTTACCTCTGTAATGGTTACGTGAATGGATCATAGCTTTGCATGCCCTTCAAATTGAAGTACTGAATTACTGTTTATAGACTGGAATGACAGTCTGGATGAATCATACCATCACATGCCCCCTTCAAATTTAAGTACTGAATTGGTTGAACTGAAACATATGAAAATGGTGTACATTTACTACCAATCTATACAATGCTGATTGGTTGGATATTCAGAATGTATGTGCCATCCTGACTAAATTGCAAACTAATGTGTTAGCCTGTAGTGCTTATGGACTCGGTTGTGTTGATTTGGTGCTATGAAAATTTGAGCACTTATTATTGCCACCCCAACTTGTTCCTTTTGGGTTTCCTCTCTAGCCTACCCCAACTTGCTTGGGACAAAAGGCTATGTTGTTGTTGTATTATTGTCACCATCGTTTTTACCTTGAACTATTAAATATGTGTTATTCTGCCCTTTTTAATATTTTTTTCAAGTTTTAGTTACTTCTCTGCATTTATCAAAGTGCAATTAATCCTGAAATGCTCTTCTTCTTGCCTGTAAAGCTGGAGATAGTAGATAGTGCTACTTTGCTTGCCTTGCATGTGCTGTGTTTCAGCAGTTGCCCATTCATGTTTCTTATTAATTTCTTTCTTATGCAGTATGTACCTTCTGTTGAAGATACAGTTCTTGGTATTGTGGTCGACACCAAACCTGACGTAAGTATACTCCTACATTCAGAAATATTTGAATTGGTATTCCCTCCGATTCGATATCTGTCCAGGGCTACCATGGAAACTGACCAAGGAAGCACCAGGTCAAATCAAAGTAGCTGGTAGTATTGGACCGTGGACAATCCCTATCAATTAACATTCGCAACTACACAATCTCTTTACTATATCAGTAAAACAGGGTAAAGTTGTAGAATATTGCTTGTGTTCCGCAATGGTGAAATATTGTGAAACTTTGCTTGCCCAAAAAATGGATACTAATGTGAAATAGGATTTTTTATATACGATGTCACTTAGAAATGCCTAGTCCTCATTGTGGCAAGATAATCAGAGTATTACCCCATTTTTTTACATTTATAATATGTAAATAGAAACCAAAATGAGATTTAACTAGAAGCTTGATTTCAGATCTTCTATATATTACATAAATGATAAATGTATGTTGGCGTACCAAATATTTCTTTCCTGACATGGCTTTGGTTATTGCAGAACTTTGTAGTGGACATAAAGGGTCCTCATTTGGCCTTCCTACCCGTGCTTGCATTTGAAGGTGGTACAAGGAGAAACATACCAAAGTTTGAGGTATGGTACTGGCCTATTGGGTAATGTGTACCTTCCAGCATTGTTGAGTTTCATATTTTGTCAGTCTATACTAAAAGCCTTAAAGGTGTATACAGTAGGACACATATGCTGTTCAGTAACATGTGGATTGCTGTTTTTTTCTCAAATACTCCTGTCATTTTATATTTTATGTTTTATAGCTCTTTGCACTCGAAATGGGAAAAACTACAGCAAGCCACATTCCCCTATTAGACCTGTCTATTTCGTAAATTAATTTGTTTCTCCTAACCAACATAATGTTAGTTACTAAGGAGCAAATAGATATATTCTTTAGGTTGTACCCCTTTTTAAACTTGGGCAGGTACATTTCAGGAAAACAAATTAGATATTCTTCTTCTTGAAATCTTATAACATCAAATACAAAGAAATCGAGTAAATGCTATAATCAGTTACAGACGGTTTATATATTCAGTGTGATTTCATCTCTGACTGGTCTCATAAGTTGCTTCCACGGTGTTTCAAGCCCAGTGTTCAGTTTGCTGATTATATCTTCATCTTACCATGGGAATTCTCCTGCAGATTGGTACATTAATATATGCTCGAGTGGTGAAAGCAAATAGCATCATGAATCCAGAGCTCTCATGCATGGATGGTAAATTTTCAGCTTATAACTCGGTGTTTATTATGTTTACCGGGTATAAATTTTCATCATTTTAGCAATATGATCTTGGTTGTGATAGCCTTTCTGCTTGTGGGATGATACTCTCTCAGTTTGGACCCTTGTCTTTGACTTTATCTGGTTATTCTTTTACAGTTTCACTATATAATATTGTTCCTATTTTGAAGCTTCTGGCAAAGCTGCTGAATTTGGTCAGTTGAAAGGTGGCTATATGTTTGACACGTCAACTGGCATGTCACGAATGTGAGGATAAGATAATACATATCGTCCTCCATTAAATCATCAGCATTTTTTTTGTTATATTTTGATAGTGGTTGCTCATAGGTTGTTAAGTTCGCCAACATGTCCAGTTCTGGAGGCCCTTGGGAAAAAGCTATCATTTGAGATTGCTGTTGGACTTAATGGTCGAGTCTGGGTATGCTTATTATTGTTCATTTTCTTACAATTTTTATCCTGTTGTTTTTGTTAAATTGTATAAATGCTAATGTTTCTTTTGTTAATACCTTGGTCTACATTTTATAGGTGGATGCCCCTGCAGCAAACACTGTCATTCTTGTATCAAATGCAATTATGAGGTCAGAATCTTTGAGTGGCATACAACAAAGAGCTATGGTAGAAAATCTATTGGAGAGATTGTCATAATGGTAAGTCAGCAAGCTTTAGTCCAAAGTAAAATGGTAAATGGGCGTAGTTTGAATCCATTTTGTCTGTTTGAAGTAAATCAAAGTTCCATGTCTAGTAATGTCCCTTCCTTTTTGTTATATTTATGAAAATAAACTCCCATTTCCTAAAAAAAATTATTGTCATTTTTCATCTTGAGCACTGGGTGCCATCAGATGAAATTACACTTCTCTGTTGTTTTATTTCCCATATACTGGTATATTTTGCATCCAGACCACTACTAAATCTTAGGTGGACAGCAGCCTCATTCCTTTAGTTTTCTTTTATCAAGATAGGTTCTGTTTCCCACTGGGTCAGTGGTAATGATGACATGTTTCTTGGACATAACATCGTCCAATATCACAATTTGTAGCATACTTCTGTGTATAGAAGAATGTTTCAGCACATTACTTTCCTATTTGATTCCTTCTATTATATTGTTGTTTTTCATAACCGATTTTTATTCAGAATTGTGGTGACATTATTGCCTTGTGTGCAGGCAATGAACAATCGCGCTGTCAACGTATTTGGGGGAGTTGCTTGGTTAGATGCCACAGCCGATTCTGCAAATATGGCTAAAGATGCTGGTGTTTTTTGATGTTGTAGAATGAAGAAATAGATTGTCTAGTATTAGAATCAACTTTCTTTCTAGTACTATGTTGACTATCTGAGGGAGCTGCAAGTTAGATATCTGCACGTGCCGATCTTGTTGAAAGAAGCCTCATGATGACTTCAAACACTTCTCATATTCGTTGCACTCAGAAATTGACATCCGCCTATCCCAGTAATTGACTTTCGGTACAACTTTTTGGAGCTGGATGCTGGATACGATTCTTTTGTCGTGCCTCGCGAAAACTCTTAGCTCTTGCTGAGCTGCGGCCTATTTTCCGTGACAAGCTCAATAGGTGTAGAAAATAGAGATGGTCTTGAGCTTAGAGAGCGACATCCGCCGCAACATAAAACTGTTTTTAAGTCCCAATTGGCAATGATGATATTAACATTTGCTTTCTTGTAAGATCAGCCAAGTACTAGACGAGTTCGTGCTTTCACCACTCACCGTGACCTGCCTGTTCACCACTCTTTCTTGCCTCGCCGGATTGCCGGAACCAGCGTGCCCTTTCACACTCGATCGCGAGTAACGGAGACGTACTCCACGCCTGCCTGCCGGTCCACCGCGCCATTTCGTTTGGGCGCCTAGCCAACACGAGCGAGCAGAGGGCAGCGACACTGGCCGAGCGGCGTCGGCCGCGGCGTGCCACTGTGCAAGCAGGCGTGGCGGCAGCGCGCCGTCCTATGCTAGATCGAGGATGAGGTGGTGGGAACCGCCCACGGCGGGCGGACGGCGCGTCTCTTTCGCGCGGGGGTGGCAGCGAACGTGGCGGCCCCGCCCCCCTCGATTCTCCCACGGATTATCAACCGGTGCACCGCACCCGGTGTCGGCATCGCCGTCAGGAGAGCGCCAGCCCACACGCGCCCGCGCCGAAAGGCCGGCTGCCACCGCAGCATCCCCCCTGAACCCACGACGCCGACGTCGCTCGCCTTCCGAGTTCCGAGCCGGCGCTTCCTTCGCATCTACGCCTCCTGCCCTCCTCCTCGTCCTCCTTCCGCATCCGGCCACGAGTTTTCCCGTCCTCGTCGTCCCTATCCTCGATTCCTCCCTCGCTCTCGCCCGCGCGCCACTCTTTGTGATGTGTGCGGCATGCACGACAGCGACGTGGTTGCCGCGCGTGCGTCCCCCATCGGATCCCCTGTTCGCGTCAGAATAACGGCAGCGCGGGCACTCTCGTCTCGTCGCTCGCCTTTCCCCACCTCTCTCGAGTCTCTTCCTCGTTCCTCCTCCCCCGCTCGCGGCTTCAGCTCCTCCGAGGCGAACTGCTGCTCTACTCCCTTGCGCCAATCCATCCCACCGATCGCTGCTCCAGATTTTTCTCGAGGTGAGTGGGCTTCTCTCTCGAGTCCGGGGAGGCACTTTGCGGGAGCTAACTAGTAGGCCGCGAGTTTTGTTTTTTCGCAGACCGCTAACCAGGAGATTTTTCGTATGTGTTTGGGTTTGAGGATCGGTACTAGTACTACTCTGTGGCTCTGTGCACCTGCTGCTGGGTGGGTTAGTGATGAAAAGGTCGCTCGTTCTTAATTCGACTTATTGTTAGACACTACTTTGTTAATCAGCAGTGGTTGTGTTCCTATTGTTTGAAGTAACGCGTAGTCTCCGATTGCTCTGCCAATTAGTAGCAGGTTGGGTGGAGGCCGTCGTCTTCGATTGCCTGTCAGTTTTTCAATGTTTTTGCTAGTTCGCCTACCAATAGTAACAGTGCCATGGGGTTGTTCAAAGCCTCCGCTCCTTTTTGTCTTTAGTGTTTCTCATTGTTCGATGTTTTCTTTTCGTTATTTTTGCAGGCTGAAATTGTAGTGTTCTGCGCTTCTGCTCCAGTCATGAGCAGCAGGAGGTATGCCCTGCTTTGTATCTTCTGCAGCGGTTGATGATGTTGTTCCTGATATATACATCATGAATGCTTGCTGAATTTTTTTTTTGGCAGATATGACATCGATGCGTGGAGATGTGGGACTCGCTCAACGCCAAGTAAATCGATGTATCTAGATGCTCAACAAGCTGTCCACTGCCAAGCTACAGACCGCGATGCTGGTTCCTGTGCTGTGAAGCATCACTTCCCGTCTCCAATCGTATCTTGGATAGAAGATCTATCGAGCTTTGGCAATGCTTCTTTTAGCCCCGACACTGAATATGTGGATGAGCAAGCCAGAGCTTCGGTGGGACAGTCTTCAACATCAAGCAATTTGCATGACATGCAAATAGTACGTTCCCTTTCGTTTGCCATCCATAGAAGGCTGTTTCTGTAAAATTTGAAGGTTGAGATGAAGTTACATCCTTGTGCATGCTATATTCAGTCAGTGAGATTGACAGACGAATTCATGGAGCTTGCAAAGGAGAATACAAGCAATAATCTGGAGACTTGCGGAATTCTTGGCGCATCATTTGTAAGTGCGGTGGACAATTGCCAATGTGATGAACATACCTAATTTCCGTATTGAATCTTATTTTTATTTTTTTGGTTCTTTCGTGTGTAGAGGGATGGAACTTACTTTGTGACAATGTTGATTATACCAAAGCAAGAAGGAACTGCTCACTCAGTATGTCAGTAATTGAATGGTTTCAAATATATAATTAATATATCAATTGTTAGATATATGTCACCCTAAAACCTTCCTTCTTTTTTTCAAATACAGTGTCAGGCTGTTAATGAGGAGGAGATACATGCCGTATTATCTGAGCAGTCACTTTACCCTGCAGGATGGATACATGTATATATTCTAGCATTGCCATACTTTATGTACCTTGTGTTTCTTGTTGGTTTAATTGAAATTAAAAAAATGCACATGCAAGTTACATGCCTCACCTAACCTGAAAAGATAGCTAGCTAATAACTGCAGTAGACTTCTACCTGGTTGCAGAATGTAATGTCACTCATCAATTATCATCTGATCTGAAACCATTATCTTACATTCGTTTACCTTTTTCTTTCTTTTTGCTGTTGAGGCCCAAACCTCTTCCTTTCGTTTTTGTTTTTTGCAATTATTTCTTGTAACCAGTGTAAATGCTGCTCTCCCGCTAATTTTTCAGGGAAAAATCATTTATATATTTACCATTGAGGTTCTTCTTTTTAATAATGTTGGAGGAAATATATTTAGTTCATCTAGAAACTAACATTAATATTCTGAATATAAACCTTTATAACAGTCAGTTTGGTTGCTACATTGAAATATGTTTTACCAATCATATTGCATTGCTAATGTAGAGCATTCATCTCAGAAAATATGACTCTTAACATATTTTGGCAATTATATTGCATTTTATATAGAACATTCATCTAAGAAAACATTACATATAACATGTCTTTCTGGCATTAGCCGGAGGAAAGAGCATGGATAATGTACTGTGTTTTCTGTCAGTGAAAAGCAATATACCCTGGCATCCTGACCCATAATAGTATGATAATGGTATATCTTGCACGGAACATGAATTATCAGGATATTATTGTTATCTTGAGTGCGTCAAAAAAGGCTGCATGTGATTGCATTAGTTATTTTGTATATTGTATCTGCTGTTTTTACTCTGCTGCATAAGAAAGATGGATGTGCCACATAAGTGCACCCAGAACAGTGAATTCATGCAACATATGTAGTAACCTACATTATACAAAGTATGAAGAAAGTGTGATTGCCTATCTAGTTCAAATTCAATTTGATTTTCTTTATTGATTATTATTACTACAGATCCTTGTTCCTTTTTGAACATTCTTTCTCTTAGATTCCTTTCTAGTCCTCTTGGAGGCTAAGATGGAATTATCACTTTTCTTTAACAGTTCCTGAGAACTGACTCTTCCCCTTTTCCAGACTCATCCTTCACAAACATGCTTCCTGTCATCGATCGATCTGCATACTCAATACTCTTATCAGGTAACTAAATAATATGTGCATGTGGTGTGTTGATCTAAAAAGGGTGTTTTTCTATATTGAAGATGAGAGTAGGATTTTGAGAAGTATCCCTTTTTGTGTGACAACTTCTGCTTGAATGATCTGCATCAAACATCAAATTATTGACATCATCTTGCCATGTAGAGTTTATATTTTGTAGAAGATAAGCTGCACCTTTTATGTGATAACTCCTGGTTGAATGATCTGTGTTTGTAGAATGCAGGCTGCACTTGCTTAGATACTACATGGCTCCTTATTTGACCAGTGATCACTTTGGGTACTGAGGTGCTAGATGCGCTGCAAATTTACAAACTATCAACCATACAGAATCATAGATATGGGCACAAATCAAAGATGACTAAAGATATGGTCTTGGTGATTGGCTACAAAAAATTACTTAATTTCCACCCTGATATCTGAACACTATGCTTTAACCTCTGTTGTGCGGCCATGGCTTACTGGCTGATATTTGAGGGTCACATACACCTTTTGTCCTGATTAAATCACAAAATTTCATCTCCATATAAATATCATTTGTCTAGCAGTAGGATATTGTCAAACATTAGGAAATATCCTTCCGTTAGCATGTTTACGGCTGTAATAACATTGATAGTAACTTGTACTGCAGTTCGGAATTGCTAAGTCTGTCTGTGGCACTCAGTTGTGAAACTCAGCACGCCTGGGAAGAGCTAACCTGCTTTGGCATTTCTCTTACTTTGATTGATGAAGCTTGCTGGATTCCTCATTCCTGCAGGTTATGTTGCCAGAGGCTGTTGCAATTGTGGTTGCACCTACTGATCCTACCAGGCAAGTGTTCTTTGCTCATGACTACAGCACTTGTACATAAAGTGTGTTACATGCATCTGCAATTCGTTTGTTCGTAATTGCTGTTGGTGCTACCTTCTGGCTAATATAATGTGGATTGAAATCTGAAACTACCTGATCCTGTTTCTCAAATCCTTCAGGAGTTATGGAATATTTAGGCTGACTGATGGAGGGTTGGAGGTGCTTAGGGGGTGCGATGAAAGTGGGTTCCACACACACCGAGAGACAACTGATGGCAGTCCAATCTACGAAACCTGCTCGAAAGTGCACTTCAACCCCAATTTACGGTTCGAGATTGTCGATCTGCGTTCTGGTGCATGATCAATGGGAGCAAAGCTATAAGCAGCTTGTTCTTCCTTGTGCTCCCTCTTCACAGAAGTATATACTGTAGAGCTTACAGGTGATTCCTGTTAGGTAGATAAACAAGCTGCTAATGATCTGTAACTAAGATGCCCAGATTACTGACCTGTTATATGTCACCAAGGCATTTGGCATCTGTTGCTGGTATTAGTCAGAAAGAGCTTAACTGCAAAAATTAGCACCGTGTATGCTGAATCTGGATGTTCAATCAGCCTTTGAGCGTATCTGTAATTAGTATATGTTTATTACTTGGGAAAACGAACACATGGTTTTCTTGGGTTGACTGAAGTGTGATTGGAACATAGCGCTTGACTGCAGCACTGTCAAAATCATCCGATACTGAATCTCCGCGGAGTTCCAGACGCTGCATATTAACATCACAACTTTCTGAAAAGTTGTGTGAAATTGTAAGTATCAGAGATCTAGAGTCTGTAATGGTAAGTTTTGGTTGCTAAATTGGGATGTGCGTCCAAAGAAAACAGAGTTTCTGTTCAAGCATCATCACGCATATAAAATTGAGTTCCTTTGTGCCACTTACATTACGCTCGTTTGTTTCATACATGATATTGAAACTTCACACCGTTCGTACTGGTCGGGCATCTGATGTACACGTTTAACCAAAGTATGGCCAAATGATTTATTTAATCTCCCTATGTCTGTCTATTATTAGGCATTTGCCACAATTATCACTCAGGTAGCACGCACTTTTTGCTGTACCTGAATCCTTTTTCCACATGGGCCGCATGAATGAATGGGCTTGGTAAACGTAACGGGAGGGAAAAGCGCGATGAGCAGCAAGCAAATCCTACAGCAGCCTACTACAAAGAAAGGCTAGCAGATGATAATGAACCGGCCGCACAGCAAGCATCTCTTACAAAAAGAGAGAAAATGTGCAATTTTTTTTCCTGGAGCATAAAGAGAGGGTGAATTGCACAGCAAGGAACTAGGTGTTGGCGAGGATGCAGGAGGAGAATGATTCTGTCCTGCAAAAGGGATGTCGACAAGAACAAGAAGAACCCGATAGATAGATACCTTAATAAATGATAATAAACTGCCGAAAGAGAGTGGAGAAAACACGGAGCAGACACAAGGAATTGTGAGTCGCTTTACTTCGAGGACCACCTGCTGGTTGAACCGTCCATCTACGTATTTGGGAATGCGATGGAGCAAGAGCGAGCCCAAGCAGACGCAGTAGATGCATCCGTATGGCAATGTGCTCGAGTCGAGGCACACCGATGGCTACGGGTAGAGTACTACGAGCTGCGACAGTGGAGCTCCTGCTCCTCCCTATCGATTTCACCCCTTCGGAATTCGGATGGATGGGATCTGGCCGCGCACCGGTCGAGATCCCGTCTCGCTCGCACGACTTGTACGTCCTGGGCTACTATTTGCGAGAGGTTGCTTTCTTTCGCTTTGATAGCGTTTTTATTCGACGTCGAGATCCAGCGGTCGAAGAGCCCCGCCCCCAAACCCCACTTGTCCCCGCCGGGTTGGGACGACGACCGGGACCGGAAGCCGGCGAGGCGTGACAGGTGACACCATCCGCCAGCGGCCAGCCGTCGCGATCCGCCGCGCCGCGCTGCCCCGCCCGCGGCCGCACGGCATGGCACCGCCACCGCGGAGCCCACTCGCTTGTTGGTGACACAGACCCCCCGCACCGCACGCTGGCGATCACCACCGAACCCCCCGGCCGCGCCCACGCCCCGTGCTTGCGCGCCCGCCCGCGCGAGGCCGTCGGCGTCGCGGGCGCGCGGTGTCCGCCGGTGCCCCAGCGCCGAGGAGCACCGAGTGGGACGCGCGCGAGGCCCTTGTCTCCGCGCTGCCCCCCGGCTGCACACCCCGTTCGTTGCGCGCGCGTGACGGCATGAGCTGATGAGCGCCCCCACCGCACTAGGCGCGTGCGCTAGCTACTACTGCCAGTGGTGCCGGCACCGGCGCTTGTGCGCTCTAGCTAGCTCGCAGGTGAGGATGAGTGCAAAACGCAACGCTACGAGCGCCTAGCCACCAACAACAAATGGGCGCTGGCCGCTGGCTCACTACTCAACGGAGACAAGAAAAAAAAAAGCATTTGGATGGTGAGGCCTCCGTCCTAGCTAGCTTAGCTCCGCCTGGGAACGTAAACGATTCCTAGCTCGAAACCGAGGGAATAAAGTGGAGAAAATTCTCTCTGTCACTGAGAAATGCAATTCATGATTTCTGTGTCATTGGAAATTGCCTCGTGAGCTCTGTGCCATCGAATATAATTTTTCATTCCTTGTGTGCCATTGCCGTTAGCTTCAACCGTTAGACTGCCGTTTGCCATCGTGGGTCCCGCACGTCAGTGGGTTGGGAGGCAAAAAAAATTCTCCTTTCTTCCTCCTCCTGGCGCATTGCCCCAGCCCGCGCGCCCAGCCACCTGAAGCCCTGAACTCGTCCCCGCCGGCCGCCGGGCGCGACGTCGCGGCGAGCACGTGACGCCCTGCCAGCTGACACGAGCACGGCGTCGCGGACTTGGGGTCCCACGACGGCAGCACCGGCGACGGCGCCGCGCCGGGGAGCAGCAACAGCAGCTCCTTGCCGTCCGGCGACAGCGCCGCGACCGAAGGAGCGGGAGCGGAGGACGCACGGCGCGGAGGAGGCGACCGACGCCGCGGTCTCTCCCACCGGCGTGCGCGTCCGGCGCCCCCATAGCTCCCAGCACGAGGAGGCGACGGAGTCCCTCAGCGCCGCCAGCCGCGGTCGTGTGCTGCGCCACCAGCAGGCGCAGGACTCGCCGGAGGAGGAGTCCGGGATGTGGGTTGGGTCGTGCGCCGAGCACCTGTGGCGGCCGAGGCGGCGCGCCGGATGCAGGCGAATGGGAGTGGGAGCTGTCCGCTGCCGCGAGATCTCCACTGCCGTCGCCGTCCAGCTCGCCGCGGACCTGGGAAGCTCCGTCATCCGCCGCCTAGTCGCTGCTGGCGATCGGCTTCTGCTGGCCTCGCGACAGGGACGGGCGCCATCCGCCAGCACCGCCGCCGCCTCCGTGCCGACCTCGCGCCCACGCGGGATGAGATGAGACGGGCGCCGCGCCAAGGGATGGCCTCGGCCTGCGCCGGCTCGCGGTGGTCGGGGTCGAGAGCAAGGAGCGCGAACACGTCGGCGAGGGCGAGCTCGTGGCGGCCGAGGAGCGCGCGCGGCGAGGCGCGGCCGGCGGTGGGCGGGGGAGAGGCGTCGAGCGCGGGGGCGACCGGCTGGGATGCGCGCTGTCCGCCCTGCGTGCGGCGCGCGCGCGACCGGCGGCTGCCTGGCCTGCGGCCGGCGGCGCCCGACACTCCCGGGCTCTAGTTCGTCACCCGGGAGGATTTTCCCCCTGATTCACTGACGCGCGAGGCCCACAGGGCATCTAACGGTGAGCAGCGGAATGAGTGACAGTAATAACATGTAGCACATCAAAAATTAGAATCAATGACGCAGAGCTCAAGTCTATATTTCCAATGGTACACAACTCACGGAGCTTTAAGCCTTTAACAATAACAAACCAGCTGGTGGCTCACTGTTACGTGTGTGGCTAGCCCTGGGCCTCTCCGGCTCGCGCTGTCGAGTGCTCCGGTGGATGCTCGTCGCGGTCGCGCCGCGTACACACGACGGGGCCCGGGCCCGGGCCCGTGGATGAGGAGGTGACGATGCCGATGCCAAAACCTCCTCCTACTTCGGAAGAGGAGTAGTTGGTGAGGGGAGCCGGTGGGATTATTTGATCATGCCGGGGTTGATCTGCTGCTGCTGTACCCGTCAACATCTGATGGGAGGAGATTTTTGTTTACATCTCCTAACCAAGTTAGCATTGGACGGGAACAGGGCGGGATTCGATACCACACAGCAGTGACACACAGGCCAGGATAAGTTCAAACCTCGGAGCATATGGTGTGCTATGCTACCATGGTTGCTCCAATAGTCCAATTTACGGCGAATTGGATCAAGAAACGAAGAGAAAAGCTACATCAGACAGGCAACATTCAGCGACCAAACACAGATGAAAAGTGGCCAAGTGGGGGAACTGGTGTGCTCGGCGATCAGATAGCAACAGCAACCAGATTCTTGCTCGTTGTGGCACTAGCACGTCGTAGTGGCAGGAGATGCGATCAAGAGAATGTATCGCCTCGTATACCCATAAACGGGAAACTGTTCGCCTAACGACGACTATCTGAAGAAGCATGGAAAAATATTCGTGGAGATCTGTGACATCACAGGGTACCTGTATCTGTATTGACGTATCAACAGGTTGCTTTCGGGGAATTATCATGAAGCATGCGTATTAAGGAAACTTGAACGTGTCTTGCACATACACATCACCACCCGTATGGCTGGCTGTAC
Source organism: Cenchrus fungigraminus (assembly GCA_036936925.1). Lineage (NCBI taxonomy): Eukaryota > Viridiplantae > Streptophyta > Magnoliopsida > Poales > Poaceae > Cenchrus > Cenchrus fungigraminus. The sequence continues at coordinate 35,886,624 of CM072779.1, read as the reverse complement.
TGCACTACGAGACCCAGTACTAAAATCAACTGTCGCTGCCGCTGACGCAAACCAGAAGGTACCGAATTGGGACGGCGACAATAATGTAGTACACGGAATCACGGATGCTAGCTTGTCTAAACTGAATTCTATCAAAAACAAAATCAATCAGAGACATTTTGTATTAAGAGATCCTTGTACTAAATGGACGCAGAGAACGAACACACGAGTCGATCAGATTATGAAAATGAATAAACAAACCAGATATTAACACTTTTACTCTGCATGAAAGCGTGCAAAAAGAACAAACAGAGTATCAGTACAAAGATCTCTACCACTACCATTACCTTCTTTTTGCCCTTTTTGACATACCAATGCAAACCCCATTGCTGAGGTCGTTGGCTGTTTCTACACTAATCATGTTTATCCAAGCCAATAATTTAGAGAGAACACCAAGATTTACTTCTGCTTCTAGTATAAACTGTAAAACCAGCATAGGAGTAGTAAATCCCGTATGCACAGAAAGAAAGCAGAGCAAGCAAGGTCCGTCGTACGGAACGGCTTGATCAGAACGGGTGGTAGCTTCGGCGCAGCCCGCTGACGTTGGCGAACAGCCCGACAAGCTCTTGCTTGTACGGCAGGTACGAGCGCCTCCGGCTGCCGCTGCCGCCGGAGCCCCCTCTGCCGTAATATCTCAACAGGTCCGCGCCGCCGCCGTCGCGGACTCTGTTGCTGCCGCCGCCGACTTCCTCCTCTTCCTTGTTGCTAGTAGGCGGCGGCTCCGGACCGCCGGCGGCGGTCAGGAACACGAACTTCTCCTTGCCGTCGCTGTGGCTCCGGCCGACGAGGCGGTCGCTGATGCGGCGCCAACGGAGGACCGACCCCGTGGAGCCGCTCTTCCGGCACCGCCGCGGGGAAGCCGGCGCCGACGCCGACGCCTGCCCGCCTGGCGCCCACAGGCAGTAGCTCTCCGGCGGCACGCCCTCCAGCTCCTCGTCCGCGGCGGCCCCGCCGTCGCCGTCGCAGTCGTCGTCATGCTCCCGCCACGCCCGCGCGCTCTCCGACCGCGCGCGGAACTCCCTCTCCTCCAGCAGGAGCCGGCCCAGCGGCACCCGCACGGTGGCCGTCTCCGCCTCGTGATCCTCCGCCGCCGCCGCCGCCGCCGGGGGCGGGGACGGCGGCCGGCCGAAGATCGGGTACACCGGCACGATGCACGCGTCGGCGGCGAACGGCGGGGCGGGGAAGCTGAACCCGTCGTCTTCCCCGGCTTCTACCTCGGCCTCGCCGGGTGGAGGAACCTCCGGAAGTTCCTCGGCGGGACCCTGGCCCGTGTCCTCCTCCTCCATGACCAGGATCTCCCTTTGTTACTCCCGCGTCTCCCGAGATTTTTTGCGGCCTCTGTTGATTTGCTACGCTTCCCTAATTTTTTTTGCTCTTTTCTTTTCCCTGGCGTGTGAGGCGGTGGCGGCGCGAACAGAGACTGGGCGGGGGCGGGGTGAATGGGCGCCGGGACGGACGGGGAGGAAGGAAGATAAGGGGCGCTCTCCGTGCCGCTGGGCAGTGGGCCGCGTCACGGGAGTGGGACCATGTGTCAGTGGCTGACCGCGACGCCTCGATGTGGGTCCGGCCCACGGGTACGGCGCGCGCAGGGCGTGTGGATAGGAGCGGCGGCGCGGCAGTTCTAGAAGGCAGGAGGGGGTACGCGAGTGGAATGTGGCAGGAGGAGAGGGATTCGCAGAAGAGAACAGAGCACGCGATCCGAGGCCGTGTTTAGTTGGGCAAAATTTCCTCCTTTCCACTCTCTCACCACATTAAATACACCAAAAGATATATGTTCGGAGTACTAAATGTAAATGAAATCAAAAACTAATTACACAGTTTGGATGGCCTTTGCGACACGGATCTTTTGAGTCTAGTTAGACCATGGTAGGACAATATTTACCAAAAAAGCCGAAATATACCTTTTACTACAGTGTGTTGAAAAGTCAAATTTTTCTACCAACTAAACACAGCCCGCCCGGATGGAACGGCGGGTGTGGCTTACCGAACCCCGGCGGAGGAAGGAAGGGGTCAGGGGAGTTGGGCTCCGCCACACGCGTCGCGCGGCGGCGGGATCACACGGGATTTGGGTGACCCGATCCGATTCCGACGTCTGCTAAACGGCCGCACTTGCCCGCCTCTCGGCCTTGCCTCCCTGGCCTCGTCTTCCTCGGTCCTCCTGTGTTGTCCGGACCCAGATGAGCGCGTGCGATGAGGAATTCTTCTGGTTGGCATGCTGCTCGATCGCCCGTGCGTGTCTGTGGACCCGATGATGGATCGGCCGTCGTTGGCAGGGTCGTTGGCCCGTGCCGTCGGCCCCCGTCGGCTTCGTGCTGTTCTTGGATGGAAGGCGACTGCTTGCTCTGGTTAGCGGTGGAAGGACCGAGCTCCTTCGTTGGTAGTGGTGGTAGACGGTAGGCTAGTAGTTGTTGGCAGATTCTTGGCTGGGGAGAATGTCACGTGCTAGCGCTAGCACGATGGGGGGATGCAGTAGAAGTAAAACGGCGGCGGTACGAGGAGGACAGAGGAGGACTAGCAGGACCACGCAAATTGTCAGGGGCCTAGACGACTAGGTAGCCCGAGCGAGGATGTGCCATGGACTCGGCTGGACCAAAATTCCCGTGGTCCATGGGCTTCCTTGACACGGACTGGATCACTGACCCAGAGAGACCCCTTTCCTGCTACGGTCCAGCCCCTCACGAAACGGCCTGCGGATTCGGTTTCTCAGAGCCTGCACCAAACTCTTTGTCACAGATCTCCTTACACCACCACCACCACCCCCCCCCGACCCCCATCCTCTCCTTCCCACCCAAGCCTTCCCTTCCCAATTGGCTGCAGCATGTAGCTTCTGATTCAGAGTAAACTGCTAATTTTTTTTTAAATTACACAATACAACGCAGATGTTCACAACACACACGCACACTCACCCCTTAGAACACACGTACGCAAACCCTACCCGAGCACCTCCGAAGGACTAAGCACCGGCAGATCTGGAGATTCTCAAAATCACTACTGACGTCTCGTCGTCGACGGGAACATCGCTTACCACTTAATGCATAACGCCGGAAAATCCCGGAATAAATTCAAGAAAAAGTGCAACTACCAAGATTTGAACCCTGGTGGGTAGCATATCACTAGACTGTCCTACCATTGGACTATAAGCCCATTCGCAACTAGTAAAACTATTTACCTCCCTGATTTGGTAGCTTCTACTAAACAAGAGCGCTTTTTATTTGAGGATTTACCACTAACTAGGAAAGTGCCCGTACATTGTTACGAGCATTCAAATACCTATTAATGCAATACATAAAAATTAATAAAACTATATAGTACTGATATAAGATCTTTATACATTCAGCTAATCAGTCTAAAAAAAGAAACTAACAATTCAATGAGCACCTTACAAAGTACTGAAGCCACACAGCTCACATGAAGAAATTCAATCATTATATTTCTGAAAGTACTGAAGCCACACGGCACATATGAATAAATTTAATCATTATCATTCTACTGAAGCCACACGGCTCATGAAGAAATTCAATCATTATCTTTCAGAAATAAGAAACTCTGCCGATCAAGCAATCAGTATGTATTTATAGACATCAATCATCTTACCTGTCAAGAAGTTTTGTCAGAAATTGCTACACCTCAATCTCTGAAATCTGATGCAAGCAAAAGGACATGTTACATAAGTTTGATCAATGGAACATGGAGAAGTAGTGATAGACTTAGGCATTGGACAACATGCATTGGGGTTGCAACCACGCAAGATAACTCATTCAGTAGCATGGTCAACATATTCCTTGGCAAGTGAAAAAACCTTGAATTTTTGGATAGTGATAAAAGTAATGGCACAACTAAATTTTCTGAACTGATGTGTCAACATATGACTCCAACAATGGCTATGTCCGAATTTTTTTAATCAAATGCAATAAAAAACTAAAATTATTTCTACTAATGTACCCCTGCTTATCTATCAATTATTTCAGATTAGTCACCACCAAACAACTATAGTGTTTTCTCATAAATATGATTAAACTAAGAACCCAAAAAACAAAAAGAGAATGTTGGGTAACAGGATATCTTTCATAAACACAGAAACAGACAACGGGTGCCAAACAGACTACTGAAAAACTGCAGAGTTCTCACCTGGTGCCTGCTGCTGGTTGAAGTGCCCATGATCATTCATCCGCACGTACCGAATCATTCGTAGCAGCTCTACGCTGGGCTCGCCACACTTACAGTCAAAATCGACAATATCTGAAGCTATTATCGCTAACTCATTGTTGAGCACATGGTCTTTCAGTGACCTGTAACAAGATAATGACATTATTAGATCCAATCCAAACCAAGTCAGAAGGTAACCATGCAATTTAGCATGATAATAAAAGGAATAATAAATCCTAGAAAGAAATATATCAAGCAGATGTTGGTGCATAGTTACTGACTTATTAGTATGAAGGACACAAAACAAAGAAACCACATTTGAGCTGGGTCCGAGCCCTTTAAAGAGATTTGTTCAAAAACAATCACACATAGGTGTATCTTGTCTATTCAACATTGATTCGAGTCAAGTACCATGGCCATGTAACATTGGTTCGAGTCAAGTAACATGGCCAATTTAATATGTGGATAGTGCTGAGCAAGTGACTTCGAAGAGAGGTCTGCAAAACATATATCTACTACTACTGTGGTACTCGGAATCAGGTAACAACACTAAATATGCAGTTTCTTGAGCCCTCAACAAAATGAACATTTTATGAACTATATATTGTAGGAAGACCTCTCAAGTCTCAAACATGATCCTGCGTAGAAATTCCATGTCATATTATCATGAATTATGTACATAATTAATTAATACTGATTCCCCTTCCTTTTGATCCTTCAACTAGAGTAGCATAGTACAAACTCAGTCTATTAACACCACTGAAATAACTGATTCCATAATTCTTCAGCACATATTATCTCCCCTATGTGATTGCGGGCAGGTATTAGATATGTACTCCCTCTTGTACTCCTAAGCCTATACGGCTTCCATTGTACTACCAGCCTATATGGCTCCTATATATGAAAGGGCACCTCATCCTCTCAGGGTGTGGTGTATTACCTAATCATTCAATAGTCTGTTTCAAAACAATTTTAAGGCCTCTCTGCTATCTGTTTCTGGTTCTCTGCCACCCTCACCACCATGTCATAGGTTCAGAGTCAAATGCAAAACATTAAGCTTTAGGAGCTGCACTCTTGGACAATATATTATTGCCAAGTCATATAGTTCAGTCTAGAAATCACAATCTCTAGTTGATAAGAAAGGGGAAATAAAAAAAATTTATGTGGTGCTAAACACAATCCAAGGCAATTAAACTATCAAACAAATGAGAATTTATACTGTCATTTTTTATGTGGTGCTAAACAATATCAATTTCTTTCTCCTGTCAACTGAACCATGACAGGGTTTAAAAAGGGCCCATTCTCTTTTACATAGTTTAAGTACTCATGCAGATCTATTTTGAATTGGTTGGTTTGGAATGTGATGAGCCATTTACATAGTTTCAGTACTCATGCAAGATTAATTAAGAGCACAACGAATATTTTGCATTACCTAAAAGAGTTGGTTGAAGCCACTAGCTATCTTATTTGCAGTAGATAGCAGTGAGTAGTACTTAAGAAATATGGATACTGGAAAAAAATAATACATCAACTGCGCATAGTTCAGCTATAGAATGGGCCCTATGAGTATTCATATCTGCGACGTGATTATAATAACCATGAAACATTTAAGTGAACAACTTTCTAAACACACTACTGATTATAATGCACTTTGAGGCATGTAAAACCAAACATGCTGAACGTCTTACCTCATCCCTCATATTTCTCCCTGTTCTACATAGTTGACAAGACAAAACCCATCTAACTTTATATTTGATCATTGTTGGCGTTTCTTAATGTCACTACTAACGACGCCGAGTTAGAGTGAACATCAAGACTTGCCAAAGGTAAACCTAACGATCATGAACGAATCCGCAAGCGCACAGATAAACCATTGTAGCACTTCCCCAGGGAAGCGAGTGTTCCAAGGGTATCAAATCCGTGGAAGGCAATAGCGGATATCAAGACTTGTGTTTTTGCACTGGATGTAAACCAAGAGATAGATATAGAAGACAACAGCTCAAAGACAGGGGTAAGATAAATGATATGATAAGGGTAGTGTGACACACACTCTGATCTATCTCTACACTAGCACACTATGGCTTAGAGGGGACATACGAAGCTAGCTCTAGGTTCTATGATACAAAACATCACTCCGGCTCCCACATTGACTCTAGCTCTGACATCACTGAGAAATGGTCGCCCAAGGATGAGCGGCATTCCTCCCTCATCGTCCATATCATGGACCACGAAATCTTCGAAGACATAAGAGTTCTTGACCTTGACCAATAGACTCTCAACAATTCCTTTTGGATATCGTATCGATGAATCGGCGAGTTGGACAGTCAGTGCTGTTGGAGAGAGAGCTGGATATCCTAGTTGCTCGAACATGACCTTAGACATGAGATTGATACTTGCACCAAGGTCACAAAGGGCATGCTTGATCGTCTTGTAATAAATTGTGCATGTGATAGTTGGATAGCCAGGATATCTTCTGTGCAAAACTGCTGATTCCTCCAATGGGTCTTGGATTTTATGTATGGGCTTTCCGGCATAGCTAGAAGCACACGTCTTCCTAGGTGGCTTACCCCACCTAGTCGACGCTACACTAACATTTTCACAAGAGGACACGGGTTGCCCCGGGATCCTCCCGTTATCAGCAGACAGGACGAAAGCAGCTAACTGAGTTTCTAACATTTTGTTAAAACTTAGCTGGCTCTTCTGAGCAGAAGAAAAACTTTCAAGCTTAACGTTGAGACTTTCCAAGGATTTATCAAGAGTGGCTAACTTTTTAGTAACACCTTCATTAATTTTAGCCTGCCCGAAGACAAGATCTCTCAAGGAGGGCTGGTTAGAATTGTAAGTATTACCTTGGTTATCTCCTTGATAATAAGGGCGTTGTTGATTCCATGTTTGGCCTCCTTGTTGTTGTGGACGATAACCATTGTTATGGCGATTCATGTACATCACTTCCTCCTGAGTTTCAGAACAATAATTTCCCGAATGCCCAGTGTTGCCACAGACTTCACAAGTCATATGAGAATCCATAGGAAGAGTAGTGGTGGCCATGGCAGCCTTCTCGCTGGTGTAGTCATCTAATCTTTTCACAAGAAGGTCCAGCTTGGCAGTAATCATATCTGCTTCCTTGACAGTATGAGTACCCCTATGATGTGGATGGAGTCTTTCATCGCTCCACCCTTGGTTGGATACCATCTTCTCAATAAGTGATTTGGCATTATCAACAGTGAGTGAGAAGAATGCTCCCTCAGCAGCAGCATCAATATGGCCTCGGGCTGTCGGAGTCAGCTCATTATAGAAGTTTTGAAGAATTAGCCAATCCTCCATCCCATGGTGAGGACAGGTCAGGATGTACTCCTGAAGCCTTTCCCAAGCCTCTGAAATAGATTCACTTGCTGCTTGCTGAAAGCTAGAAATCCTTCCACGAAGAGCATTGGTTTTGTCCAACAGAAAGAACTTCTTGAGGAATGCTTCCGAACATTTGTCCCAAGTATTAACAGCTTTACAATTCGCATAGAACAATTACTTGGCTTTCCCCAGGAGAGAAAAAGGAAACAGTCGAAGACGAACATCGTCCATATTTGCACCCTTGATGATGAAAGTGATGCATAGCTCTAAGAACTGCTGCAGATGGGCATTAGCATCCTCATTTGGTGTAACGACCCGCCTCCCTGAGGCTGGGCCCGCCTACCCCTGTTTGCTCTCTAGGACCCTAAGAATATCCTCACAGACCAACACATGTCTTTTCTGCGCACTTTATCCTCACTCATGCGCACCCGAGAATGACTTCCCGGTCGGTCACCCATCGCTCCATGCCAAGCACGCTTAACTTTGGAGTTCTTTCGAGATGGGCTTTCGGAAAAGAAGTTGCAACTTGTTTGTATGAGTATCCTTATCAATCCTATTAAGCCTTGGGCCGGGATGTCACATACACCCCCCTTAGAAGATCGACGTCCTCGTCGATCAACCCCAAGTCAGGAACGTCCTCTATTGGCCACGTCCGTGGGCCCAGTGCCAGCGCATGTGCCATGCTGTGTGACCACTCAGGGCTCACACCAGCCATGCACACCATGCCTACGCAACTGCGACCACACGCGCTCGTGAAACCGCGAGAGTCAGCTCTGATACCAATTGTAACGACCTGCCTCCTCGAGGCCGGGCCCGCCTACCCCTGGCAGCTCTCTAGGACCCCAAGAATATCCTCACAGACCAACACATGTCTTTTCTGCGCACTTTATCCTCACTCATACGCACCCGAGAATGACTTCCCGGTCGGTCACCCATCGCTCCAGGCCAAGCATGCTTAACTTTGGAGTTCTTTCGAGATGGGCTTTCGGAAAAGAAGTTGCAACTTGTTTGTATGAGTATCCTTATCAATCCTATTAAGCATTGGGCCGGGATGTCACATACACCCCCCTTAGAAGATCGACGTCCTCGTCGATCAACCCCAAGCGACGAACGTCCTCTATTGGCCACGTCCGTGGGCCCAGTGCCGGCGCATGTGCCATGCTGTGTGACCACTCAAGGCTCACACCAGCCATGCACACCATGCCTGCGCAACTGCGACCGCACGCGCCCGTGAAACCGCGAGAGTCGGCTCTGATACCAATTGTAACGACCCGCCTCCCCGAGACCAGGCCTGCCTACCCTTGGCTGCTCTCTAGGACCCCAAGAATATCCTCACAGAACAACACATGTCTTTTCTGCGCACTTTGTCCTCACTCATGTGCACTCGGGGATGACTTCCCGATCGGTCACCCATCGCTCCAAGTCAAGCACGCTTAACTTTCGAGTTCTTTCGAGATGGGCTTTCAAAAAAGAAGTTGCAACTTGTTTGTATGAGTATCCTTATCAATCCTATTAAGTCTTGGGCCGGGATGTCACATTTGGCTTGCCACAAAACGGACTAGCCTGCACCATCGTGATTAAACCCGTCTTGATCTCAAAATTTTCAGTCCCCACTGCCACCTCATGGCCTTGCAGCACCTGGTCGGCAGAAGGAGCTGATTACTCATGAAGCGTCTTCTAGGCCATAGCGTTTGACGTGGATGGTACAAAGGAAGCTGGATCGCCTTCTGGACGAGTACGACGAGGTGAGTCAAAATGAACTCGAGCTTTCCTCACTAATGACTCGGGATCTTCTATGAAATTCTCCGGTAAGTCAAAACCAGTCATACACTACATGTCTTCATCATCCGAAGATAAAAGAAGACAATCAAGGTTAGCTTGCATTGAGAGTTGCTCTAACCTACTCATGATTTATAAACAGATGCAAAGCATAATCATGATAATCATGTGCCTTCCCCGGCAACGACGCCAGAAATGCTTGTTGGCATTTTTTAAGATCACTACTAACGACGCCGAGTTAGAGTGAACATCAAGACTTGCCAAAGGTAAACCTAACGATCATGAACGAATCCGCAAGCACACAGATAAACCATTGTAGCATTTCCCCAGGGAAGTGAGTGTTCCAAGGGTATCGAATCCGTGGAAGGCAACAGCGGATATCAAGACTTATGCTTTTGCACTGGATGTAAAACAAGAGATAGATATAGAAGACAACAGCTCAAAGATAGGGGTAAGATAAATGATATGATAAGGATAGTGTGACACACACTCTGATCTATCTCTACACTAGTGTTGACGGTTAAATAACGTGTCAAGTTTGAACCGCAAGCACACGGATCATGTGTAGCTTTTCCCTTAGAGTATTCCATCCAAGGTTATCAATCCGTGGATCGACATTGAAGCACCTAGGGTTTTCCATCTAGCTAAACGGATCTATCCTAGCATGATATGAAGATTGCATATGAAGGTAACACTTGAAAGATATGAATGAAGTATAAGTGTTGATCACATTCGCAGCCGTAGATGAGATAACACAACCAAGAAGCTAGGGCCTATCGTCTCTAGGTACAGTTCTAGTCAAAAGGTGATCAAATCGTAGATTGCATCTCAACTAAAGGTACACGGAATCATCTCTCCGAAAGGCGGCTCGCAAGCGGCCTACTTTCCCAAGGTCACCGGTGCGAGGTGCGTGTTGACGCCTAAGGTTTCCCAAAGCTTTACCCCAAATGCCCACCAAGCGCTCTTACTCGTAGCTCCTCCTCTTGGTGGCCGCGCACCGGCTCCCGTGGTACTCGCCATCGATCTTATTCCATATCATGTCGTCGCTAGAACTTTTCACTCCCGCATGCTGTCACCACATGAAGGTAATCAACCAACTAGCTAAAACACGCTACCTCAACGTATCCGCAAGATGTAGACTAATCACAAGAATAGATCTAATCTTACTATGAACATATGGATGCATCACATATGAGAAAGAAAGCATTAAAGTAGACCAAAGTCGAGACAACTAGAATAAAGAGTAGATTGATATCACCATCGTGTGTGTACATACCCTGACGAATGTTGGGGGTGACTCCCGAACTCCACCATGGCGCAACCTCGCAGGGAGGCCATGGCGGCTATGGGTGGCCTAAGCCATCTCCTAGGTACCTTCGAAGACTTGCGGTGGCCGCCAGCTTCCTTCGGTGTACCTCCTTGTTTTGGCGGCTCTCTGGTGAATGGATCCCCCTCCTTGGACGTCCAGGGGGTGTATTTATGCCCTTGGGGAGCCTTGGGGTGTGCTCCACCTTGCCTTGCACGAGATCTTTCTTGGGAGAGAAGCGAACTTGGTTTTCATAACAGCCTCGTCCAGATTTTTCTGATTCGCAGCCCTTCCTTGCTGGCATCATATCTCCCACGTCAGGACTCCAAATAATGCAAATTCAGTGTCTATATTGTGTGCCACGAAATTATCTTCAACTTTGGTGTGCCACGAAACAAAGATAAGATCCCCAAAATGGCCTCGGAAGATAATCTGTCTGATTTCGGACTTATCTGCGCAGCAGGTATTTCGAGGGCCATATCTCCTAGCTCGTTGACCCGAATTAGGCCTTCCATATGTCCAAATCGAAGCTCTCATCGAGGCTCACAACTTTGGTATTCAAACTTTTGCCATTAGAGGCTGCTAAAGTCTCTGAATCTGCACCGAAAGATCATACTGTTCTGGGCTGCCCGAATATATGTCGGGCTGAGTTGATCTCGTGGGTAAACCTCCAAGTCCCCGGAGTTTTACAACTTCATGCTTTGGTCTTCGGGTCATTTGGAGTCATGTTCACTTCGTGTATTGACTTGTACCGGGCTTCGTGATCTTCTTATAAAGTGCTCGATGAACTTTACCCGAAAATCCTCATTTAGGCGCTTAAATCCTACATAAACAACATACTCCAAAAATCACATGCAAGTGCGAACTTGTTACATCATTAGTATGCCTAGTGGCGGGTTAGTTATAATTCAAAACTCAAACCAAAGTGTAACAAGTACTTTTAGTTGACGGAAATCGACCGCCAACAACTAGCACACTACAGCTTAGGGGGGACATATGAAGCTAGCTCTAGGTTCTATGATACTAAACATACAGAGTTAGATGATACAAGAGATAAGCATAAAGCATTGCATGAGAGGAAGGTTCAACACCCAGGTACAAACAGGGAGATATCCCGCGAGGACCAACACTCTGCGAAACTATCCTTTAGACTCCTACAGCAATACCCTAGCGCGGAGGGTTTCAAAGGGTCCAACAGTTGTCACCACTGCGGCCTACCTCAATCGTTACGAGGGGCAAGCTCATAACTAACGTAGCCACACAACCCAGGCACTATGTCTGCATTGCTGCTAGACTTCACCCGGCTCGGGCTATTGTGACCCAGGATGAAACCACCAGAAGACTGGTCAACTTAGACCGAGTACCGTAGCTTAAACACAAACTTCATGCAACACAATGATGCTATCAAACAAGATCGAACTAGGGCTAGTCATACGAACGGATACGAACTCTCTTGTGTCTAATCAACAAGATCAAAGGGTCGTGTTCGTGAAGAACACGAGCCTCTAACTTACGAACAAACACATAAGGAATGAGTAAATCATCCTTCAACTGGATCGAAAGGTAGTGTTCACGAAGAACACGAGCCTCTAAATGATGAACAATATATGAACTCAAGAACATATCAATCATATGATCTACCATAACTTTATATGAATGAATAACTGAAGTAGATCAAAGTCATACATAGAAATAAAGATACAAGAGAACTTATACCTAAACTCCAAAATAGACTTGGAACCTGAATAAGAGCTACTCTAGCCTACCCTCTAGCCTTGAAACTAAAAGTGAGAGGAGAGTCAAGAGAGATGTGTGTGAGAAATGGGAGCCCCTCCCCTTCTATTTATAGGCAAGGACCAGGCTTGCTCGGAGCACCAAATGGCCTCAAAACACCCGGGGATGCAGCAAGTGACCAATAGTGAGCAAGCACGTGGAAGGTCGGGATCAACCGACCCTAGGTCGGTTCGGTCGATCCTCGGGTCGGCCGACCCTTTAGGGTCGCCTCCTGGCTTGTGCTTCCTCAGGGTGGCTGCCAGGTGGGTCCTTTGATCACTCCTCCGTGCATGTCAAGTTTCCTGATAAGATGGAGCTCTGGTGGGCCCATGAATCCTTGTGAAGTCCATGTGTCTCTCTCTGATTCGTCGGTGAGTGCCTCCCTTGGATTAGTGACATGGATGCCACATGTTTCCTGGGTGGCAGCCATCTCCTCAGCTGAGGTGGCATGGACCACTCATAGAAAGGTGGGTTTCCTTCTCTTTTTATACTTATTTCACCTACATACAAATAATCTCCAAAGACAAGTGGAACTACATTATTCAAACCAAAATGCAAGTAGTAAATGCATATGCCTTCATTTATGCGAGAATATTGATGGTTGAAAGTAGTACTTAACAGTCGTCAACAATCATCTGAAGCGGCAAAATATATGGATTGACTCCTGGCTGTCAGTTACCTATAGTCAAGTGAACTATTTTGCTCAAATGTGTCTAGTCCTCTACCACCATGAGATGAGATGTTAAAGCAAAACTGGAAACAACATGGATCGAAATGTGTTTTTCTTACTGAAAGTTGCTGATCATACTTGGAAAAAGGGCACATATTAAAATTTCAAGAGGAAAACAATCTGCAGTTTCAGGCACTGAAAACTAAAAGCTGATCTTTAGAGAACAAAAGAGTGTATAACTAAATGGTAATGGGTAGTTGCAAAAGGAAAAAAATTATATTGTACCGTGAAGAGTAAAGAAATCTGATGGAAACATGGACCATGTCTGAAAGCACACCAAAAATTCAAATACACCAAAAACAACATTTTGTATCATAGATTTGACACCCAGCGAAGGAGGAAACTATGAAGCTCTTACATAGCAGGGAACCTGCTATGCTACAGTTTGCAAGAATGTGTGGTCCTATCACATGAAAAGATTCAGAGAAGTGTATTCACAAGAGTACAATAGTTGAACAGAATTTCAGTGCAATCTTCGTGGAAACACAGAGATGCCTGGTATCCAGGATCCCTATGGCATACAATATATCTAATGGGAATTGGTGAGACAAAATCATGTAATCAGATTATTTAAGCTCTGGATCTAAATCAGTATACCAGAACTGATAGAAACAAGGAATGGCTAATCAATCAAAGACGAAGCACAAGAGAAATAAGAGAAAAGAAAACGAACCTTGCTGAACTGCAAGAGGTGAGGGCAGGCTGCCGGAGTGAAAGGATGAGGGGTCTGACCCAGCAGGCGATGGATTTGGCCCCCAAATTCCGACGGCGGCTAGGGTTTCCTGAACCTCTGTGGATTCGATTCTGGTGAGGCTGTGTATCCGCAAATTATTGATTGTCAAATCCAAGGAAAAAAATTAAATAAGGGCCATTGTATTAGCTCAACCCACTAACTGAATGCTCTACACAGTGATTATCATGCCACAAACTGCTAGATGGTGTTGGATATAGTAGAAAGCATACCTTACAAATGATAAGAAAATAATTCTTGTACATCCTCCCTGTGAGCATAAAAATGGTTCAGCAATGCATTATTCTGGCCATAATCCTACAAATATAATCACACCATCACGTCGAACCTAAAACTGAAGGCAAACAAATCTACATATATTAAGGTGAATAGACTGATTGTTTTTTTCTTTAGTATGGCATACCCTGCTACCTCAAAAGAACTCTCTAGAACTGAAGGCAAACAAACCTACATATATCAAGATGGTCTGACTTATTATTATTTTTCTTTAGTATGGCATACCCTGCAACCTCAAAAGAACTCAAGTCTAAAACTAAAGGCAAACAAACCTACATATATCAAGATGAATGGTCTGACTGATCTGTCTTCATTATGGTGTTCTAAGAGAGAGACATAACCAATTAACCATACTATTATTCCTGCCAACAGAGGTGCTGTCGGTTCAGAGATCCTAGAAAAAAATTGTTTCACATAAGTCAACAACTCAATTTTACAAGGAAGAAAGCTAGCACAAATACACAATAATTTTGAGAAAGAACTACCTACTACCTAAATAAATGAAATGAAGTGCAGGTGCCTCCTAATAAGTTAAACAACAGCCCCCTCTGTAGTATCGTAGAGGAGAATAATTTTGTTTAATAAAGTAAGCACTATGCTCCAGAAACTCAAAGGCAAGTGAAACGTCAAGAAATAAATCTAGAGAACAGGTGGAAATGAAAATGCCTACATTGATATTGCTTCTTCTTAGTACATAAAGCCCTATTCTGAAATATGGTTGGCATGCGTGATTCAGTTTTCCTCTAAGGTCAAAGGTTGTTAAAACAAGACCAATGTGATGCTACTTGGTCTTCTTCGAATGCTACTAGCTTCTTCAAGATTGCACTGGAATTCATATGGTTTTCAAGCTCGACCTCAAGTAGGTCCAAACTCCAAACATCTCGTCATTGCCATGCGCATCCATGCCATAAACAGAGAGGGAAGATATATAAGTGACATATAGATGAAATAGAGAATTAAATTTGGTGAGATGGAGACTGGAGAGTTCACTCCTGCAGCATGAAAACTGCAAATCCAAATAATACCTTCATCCATTTCAGTTCAGATTTTGCTTATCACTTTTTGCATTGCCTGAGTGCAATATGTCCTCGTACGAGCAAGTATTTTGAGGATGGCTACTGGAGACACCTTTCTTGGCCTTGTTAGGGGGAAGTGGTTGAGCTTGCTGACCATCTCGTCACAGTGCCGCCAATAGCTCGACCCTCTTCGGGATCCCTTCCTTCCTAACACAAAATCAACCAAACTTAATAAGCACGAACATTTGTAATTGGTCTGCATAAAATTTTCAGAGGAAAAGGGTTTCGCAAAAAAAAAGCAGAAGGAACCCAACCTTTCTACATCGACGAACAACCCTAGATGTCAAGTCACCGACTCCATGGCTGCTAGGGTTTCGAACAAAAATCAAGTAGATAGGGTTTCATACCTTGTAAGCTGATGTCGCTGGGAAGGAAGACCTTGTGGCAGCCGACGGGGTGACGAGTTGCGGGCATGCCGGAGCCGACGGGGATCACGAGTTGCGGGCACGCCGGAACCGAAGCGGGGACGGTCTGAGCAGGGGCGGCCGGAGCTTTGTCCTCGCCGGAACTTCGAGGATGGCTGATCGGATCTAACATTGGAAGGGCACACCGGCGTTCCCACTGTGGAGGCGGATGGAGGAGTCGCGCCCAGGCTCGCTGCCGGTTTGGGGGAGCAGGGCCGGCGAAGAGCAGCAGGAGAGGAGGGTGCCCACAGGGAGACGGCAGCGTCCACGGGTTTGGGCGGCGTTAGGGATGGCAGCGGCGGCCTGGATCGACAGCGGCGGTGCCCTGGATCGATGATGATGACCAAATGCCACGGCGGACGGAGGAGTTAGAGGTGTGGGGGTGGAGGAACGGCGGAGGAGAGGTGGATGGGATCGAGCGATAGGAATCGGAGGAAGCAGGGCGCGCGGAGGGCGGATGCGAGAGACAGGGGGCGCGGACGCGGGAGGGAGTCGCGGACAGGAGAGGCGGACACAGCAGGTGTGCGGACGCGGGAGGCGAGCGGAGGATGACGGGGGAATGGAGTGGTCGACGACGGCGGCGGTGATGGAGAGATCTGAGGATGGCGGCGCGGTGATGGATCGGAAGACGACGGCGGCGACGGCCTCCAGGGGGAACCGGGCCAGGCTCGTTCCCGGGTCAGGGAGATCGAAGGAGGGCGACTCTGTCTTGCGGTTGTGCGGTTCCCAAAGATGGACGTGGGGGAGAGGGTCGCGGGCACGGACACTAAGGTGGGCCCTCGGCAGACCCGCTCCCGCACGAGCGGAGGCGGACCCGCGTGGGAGAGCAGAGGGAGGGAGGACGGAAATTTTGTCTCCTCTTAAGAGTAGAGACTCTGTTGTCGTATGGCCCTCCGGCTTGCTAATTTCCTACATATCCTAAATTCCTACGCCCCCCCCCCGCACGCAAATAAAGCAACGTAACTGTGCAGAGAACGGCCCCCAAGCATGTAAGCAGCAGGGATGGAACCGGATAGCATTTTTTAGCTGTTCTTTTTTTATTTTACCTAAATTAGGCATAATATTTTGTATCTAAAAATTTATATTCTTGTTCTTGGCATTGTGCTTGTTAAGATTCATACAAAATAAACCCCAAATGTGTGCTATATTTTGATCAAATGATGAAAAGAAATTCGGATTCGGATTCGGATTCAGATACGGATGTTTTTTCACCTTTTTCTCTATCGAAAGCAAATAAGCCATAAAAAAATTGTAGCTAATTTTTTTTATTTTTTCCAGTAATTAGCTGGTTATAATGCATAAAAAATTAGCACCAAATTTATTTTATTGTGATCTAAAAAAATCAATCTATTACACAATTTGGATGTTTTGGTTCCATCCCCAGGAAGGATAGGACCCGTCCTGGTTCACACAATCTCTGTCAGGTTTCGACACATACCACGTTGTTTCGAGACAGAATTTGTGTCTTTTTTGTTCGATTGGGAAATTTTTTTTATCATAACAGCTAAGGAATGCAACACAGAATGTTGAACTAAGGGCAATCCCAATGGAAGAAACTGGCACGGTTTTCATAGCTCAAAAATCATCTATAGAAACTATTTTCCACAGTGGTAGTGTCTTCGAGTAATAATTGTTTTCTCTTTCTCTCTCAACTCTAACTTCTTCATCCAATGAGAGAGTGCTATGAGTCCCCTAGAAACTAGTAGTTTCTTCCCAATGGCAATTTGATTGTTTTTTGGTGCATTGCTTCGAGAGAAGACTTGGTTTCTTCATGAAGAAACCAATTCTATAATTCTCCATCTCTTTCCTCATTAATTAAACTGTCACATCACCATTTTAATTAATTGACAAGCTATTTAAGAGAGATAGAAACTATTATTAATGCACCATTGGGAGTGCCCTAAGATCTCTATGGGGAAAATGTGTGGTATATCCGATTCACTGTGATGGTCTCAATCTAGAGGAAATCATGGAGGGCTTTCAGTGCCAAGTTCAAAATTTCTCATGCACCTACCTAGGCCTGGCCCTTCACACTAGGCAGATCAGACACGTAGAGCTACAACCGCTTATTCATAAAATGGCCAATAGACTACCAACTTGGAAGGAAATTTTCTGAATAGGGCCGGCAGATTGAAGCTTTTGAATTCGGTCCTCTCGTCCATGCCAACATATTTCATGACTATTTTTTCTTTGAAGAAGTGGGCTTTCAAAAAGATGGATAAAATTCGTAGGGATTTCCCTTGGAAAGGTGCAGAAAATGCTAACGGGAGCCATTGCTTGGTGCGCTGGACCAAGGTCAAGAGATCAAAGAAGCTCGGTGGCTTGGGCGTCCTGGATTTTGAGTGTTTCAGCAGGGCTCTCCGGCTCGGGTGGCTGTGGTACCAATGGTGGAGCCCGATCAGCCATGGGTCAGCTCAGAAGTACCATGCAATGACATTGACACGCAACTGTTTCGATAGAGTACACACGTTACAGTGAGAAATGGACAGTGCACCGCTTTCTGGGAGTCGTCTTGGCTGCAAGGACAAGCTCCTAGAGATATAGCACCTAACTTGTATAAGCTGGCATGGTAGAAGAATAACTCAGTGGCTGATGATTTGGAAAATCCGCGGTGGACGAGAGGGCTCTAGAGAATGGTGAGTGCAGAAGAAAATGGCAGAGTTTGTGATGTTATGGGGAAAATAGCAGGATGTGCAATTGTCTGCTAGGGAAGACTCCATTTGTTGGCACTCGACGGCAAATGGGGAGTACACCTCCAAATCTGCTTATGAGTTTCAATTCAAAGGTTCATATAGCATGTTCGACACCAAAGCGATTTGGAGTGCTAAAGCTGAAGGGAAGCACATATTCTTTGCTTGGTTGCTAGTTCAAAACAAGATCCTGACGACCGACAGGCTGATGGCCAGAAACTGGCCATGTGACCCCATGTGTGTGCCGTGTGATCAGGTGGAAACTGCTGAACACTTGTGTTTGCAATGTGTTTACGCGAGGGAGGTTTGGGTGTTGGTCTTACAATGGTCTGAAGGTGTAATTCAACTTCCTGTCGAAGACATGTCAATTGAAGCTTGGTGGAATTCTGCAGCACAAGGGAGATCAAAGGAGGAGAAGCGATAAGTGGTCAGACTCTTGATTTACACAGCTTGGAACCTTTGGAAAGAATGTAACAAGCATATTTTTTGATGGAGTTGCTGCACCACCACGACATTTGCTGGCCCTGATTAAGGCCTCGTTCGTTTGTTCGGGAATGGGCCCAATCTGAGTTGAATTCAGTGGGTTGTTTCCAATCGAGAGTCGCAACTAAAGTGGTGTTTGTTTCGGGCCGGCCCGGAAAAGAAACAACAGTGGCTTCGTTCCTAAACCCAACCCGCACGGTGAACTTCAATCCTCGCGTCACACCCTCTAAAACGAACCCTACCTGGTGACGCGACTGCGAGACACGAGGAGGAGGCGAGACGCAGCACTAGCGGCACGAGGTCACAACGTGGCGGTGCGAATCCCCTCCGACGAGCTCCTCTGGTACCACGTCCATCATCTCCGCCACCAATTTCTCTCCGATAAGCCGCCTTCCGCTCTCCCACCCTCTCATTCTTTCCCCTCTCCAGCGGCCGGCGCGGGAGACCAGATCGAGCGCGTGCAGCCGGTGTGGGCGACCATATCGACCGTGCGCGACCTCGATCAGCTTAGCTCCACCTTCCTGTGACCCATGGCCTGGCCTCCTGATAGATCTCACAACCTTCTTGGTTCTTGATCTACTCCCTAGCTTGTTTCTTGATTTACTCCCCAACCACTACTTGGTTCTTGGTTCGTGATTTTGTTAGTTGTAGCGATGCTGGCATGTACCTTGGTGGCATTCGTTAATGTTGCACACCCATGCTTGGTTGTTGATGTGTGTGTCTGTGCTGTGCTTCTATGCGGACTTGTGGTAGCATTGGTGCGATCATTTGGCGATTTGCGCTAGGGTTCACCTATGGTTTTGCACTGGATATGGACTGGAAAAGGAGGAACTACACAAAATTGCAGAGTTTGTGTGCACATTACTGATGGAATTGCCCTCCTTGACCTCCTAAACCTTGCTTCATTTACTGTTGCTTGAGCATAAGATAGGGTATCATTATCACTTCTATTGATTCAGTAACTATTGTAATTGTTTCATCTGAACTTATTTTTGGTTTAAGTTATTTGTCTATGAACTTCAAGAATGTACTACTTTTGGGAGGTGTTATATGCAAATTAAGTGTTAGTGTGAAAGCAAAGACTAGTTCAGTACTTAAGTTCTAGCTTGCATTTTGTTTGCCATGCAGATTGCTAAGCCTGGTGTGAAAAAAAAATTACAAGTAATCAAAACATGGTTCAAGGTGCATGTTGATGCTCAACTGCCCATGGATCAAGTTGTTTATTTATGTTTCATCTGTTAAACTTGTCATTTAGTTGCAAACTTATCTGCTACGGTAGTCATACACGGAAACAAAGTTTAACTGTTGGAATAGTTGCTCTGAATTACATGTAAGATGTGATATGTTTGTATGCTTTGCCAACATGGGATTTAGCTGAGATAATGGATTTACTGGTTGGATCATTTTATATGTTCCTGGTGAAAATGAATAGTGTTTTTTTTGCTGGAATGGATACACAAGTGGAATGCAATCTGACCAGGAATAAGTGAATCCACTGGATCCTGGCGTGGATTGGTTCAGGTGCTGGAATGAATTAGCAGAAACCTAACGAGGCCTAAGGAGGAATGGAACCTCCGGGTTGTTGCTTGTAGTGGACAGGATGAGTTTTTAGTTCCTTAATGTTGTTTAGCTTGTTGAGTCTTGAGTTTTCAGTTTTATGTAATCACAACTATGTAAGAACTCACATGTTTCTTCTTCTTATATGACACGGCAGTGCTTCTGCCTTTTACTTAAAAAAATCTCTACGGGAGCTGATTGTCTAAGAGAAGTTTCTGGATAAAAAAATATTTTTTGTGCGAGAAGTGAATTTAAAGAATTTATTATGTTCAGTTCACAACTCCTTGTTCATTTCAAAGAATCATTTTATAGAATCACTTATATGTGTAAAAATGTTTTGGCAAAGCTCCTCAGAAATTCACCTTAGAGGCTACTCCCTCCGTCCCACAAAGACCGTTCGTTTAGAAAATATAGGACATGCTAGTAGTTGTGACAAATAACATTGTTACCCCTAATTAATCATGCATTAGAACTTGAAAAGAGACATCAAATAAGCATTTCATTGGCTCCATGCGTTTCCCAATGCAATATTTTCTTAGTACTTGGTGTTGGTTTAATGAGAAAAACATTTAATATGAGCTAAAAAAATACTTTTTGTGAGACAAATTTTGAAGCTATAAGAACAGTCTTTGCGGGACATAGAGAGTACGTAGGACTCCGAAAGCTCTACCAAATGCAACCGTAGGATCCGGTCACACACTCACACCTCGATCGCAAGCTTATTAACTGTTCCTCGTCCTCTTCGTAGCCTACCGTTTAGAAACTGGCGATGCATTCCGCACTGGCCTTTGCAGAATGCAGACGCGGTCACCTATACTTGTCCTTTGGTGTCGAACTGGCGATGCAGGCCTCTCTAGCTAGTCTCTCGAGTCTCGGCAAGTTGGCCACAACCCACAGCACAGAAGCTCGTGCAAACCGTGGCTCAGGGCGCACAGGAGCACAGAACAAAAGAGCTCGTGCAGGCGTGTCGGCCATTGACCGAGGAGAGTGAGTAGCAACGCTGAATCGTTTGAATTGCTCAGGTAACCGTGCAGTCAAGATGTCAGTTGAACGGGATGGTTATTTGCAACCGACAAATATTTGCACGCGCGCTTGCGCGTGGGGAGGCGGTAGTGATCCGATCGAGTGGGAATCATATGCACATGCCATCGGAAGCCGTCTGATCAGACACCGACGTTCAGATTCGAGCCAAGGATGTACAATCTTTCTGCGAAAAAGAAAGCGGGGTATGTACAGAGACCGCCAAAAACCAGCAAACCTGGAGAACACGGCCGCTAAAATTATGTACACCTTGCAAAAATACAGGCCGAGCTCCCAGAACCAGAAGAAAGAAGAAGACCACGAGGTTGTTCGGCTGGTAGAATGAATAGTGCTCAGCTGGTAGAATGAATAGTATTCTGTGAGAGGAAATAAGTCAAAACAAGCCGAGATAAGCCAACATATGCCAGCCGAACAGCCTCGACGACGACGACAATGGATGGAAGCCACTTGGAGACGATCAGACCACAAAGCAGAACTGCAGAGAAGGCCCTCCGGGTTTGCCGCTGCGCACTGATTTTTTTTCGTTTGGGGGCTGGGCGGCACACGCGACACGGCGAGCTGAGCTTGACGCCAAGGCCGCGAATCAAGCAGCAATCCCCATGCCCGACTCCAATCATGGTGCTTTCTCCCAAGTATCCATCCCCCGACGGCCCGGCCGATTCCCCGCGGAGGCACGGTCACGGACCATGGATTCTGACTTTACCGTGCACGGTCTGCTTCCCGAGCTCCCGGCATTGCCACGGCGCTGTCCGGCCGCGGTGGCGTGCGCCAAGCCACCAACCGTGTGGTCGCGGTCGAGCTCGTGCGGCGGCAAACCTTTCAGCGGAGAGGGAGAACGCGCAGGCAGCGGAGTGTGGGTCTGTGGGACGGCCGCGGACGGCGTCGTCGCCGGTCACGACTCGCACCGCAGCAGGTCCGCGTCCTTCCTCCCGCCGTCGCCGCCGTCGGCGCTGCGGGCCGTGGCGGCCGCGCAGCCGGGCTTCAGGGGCGGGGTCACCGAGACGGACAGGCGGCCGAACCCCCAGTGCCCCACCCGGTACATCTCCATCCACACCTTCTCGGCGTCGAGCCTGCCCGACGACGACGAGTTGCTCGCCCTCGCGGCCCGCACGGCCGCCTCGCCGCGGGCGTCTGCCTCCAAGCCCCCGGCGCCTTTCGCCGCGACGGCGGCGGCGAAGGCGTCCAGCTCCAGCGCCTCGAGCGCCCCGCGGCCGCCTCCGCCGGCGGCGGCGCGGCATTTGGCCTTGGCGGCGGGGTCCATGTCGCGCACCCGCTTCTTGTGCCGCAGCTCGCCGTGTCGCCGCCGCAGCCGGCGCAGGCAGCGTCGCGCCACGGCGAGCGGGGCCTTGACGAAGGCCAGCCCCAGCAGGCTGACCACGGCGCACGGGCAGCAGCCCAGCGCGATGACGTCCGCCAGCGTCACCGCGACGCAGGACCGGCACGTCTGCGCCGTGCAGTCCGCCTGGTCCACCACCGGGACGGCCGCCGCCGGCCCGCACCCGTCGACGCCGCCGCCGCCGTGCCCGTCGTGGTGGTAGAGCCTCCCGCGCCGGCTCGCCGACATCGCGCCACTGTCACCGCCGCCGCGACGAGCCCCGGCGGTCACCTCCTCATGCTGATGCCGATGCCGATGCAACCTGTCCATGACGACGGGGAGTAGGAGCGAGCCGTGAGCTGATGAAGAACAACAACCGGAGAGAACCCGGCCAGACGGGCGGCCATGGCGTCAACGCATCACACACACCACAACAAATTCGCAGCGGGCTTTGCGGTTTCGAGTTCGAGGGGCAGCGGGGGGCGCTGGCTGTTGCCTGTTGCGAGTAAACGGAGGCAGTAATTAAAGGCAGTAGAGACTGTGTGGCGCGGTGGTGGTGGTGGACTGCGCTGCGCGGAGCCGCGGGCGGACGGAGGGGAGAAGGCGTGCGTCGTTTTCCGGCACAGTGGCGGGGCGGGAACGCCGCCACATGTTGCGAGGTGAGACCCGGACACGGACACATGCGAGCAGTGTGCAAAACCCCTCCATAAATGGAAGGTTTCGGCGGATGCCGAGGCGTCGAGTCGTGGCTTTGGGCTCGAAGGGAGTAGACCAGACACCCAGACCGCCGACACCAACACCGAACAACTCCTACACTACGCCGTTGTAGGTCAGGGACGCTATCACTCCCCTGCCGAACGAATTACTCCTTCCGTCTCAAAATAAGTGTCATTCTCACTTCTCGAGAAGTCAAACAATTTTAACTTTGATCAATTATAAATAAGAGAGTATTAATAGTTACAGTGCATAATTAGATCATTAGATAGATTGTTGAATATATTTTCATACTAGTAAACTTGTTTGGAGATACAAATATTACTAATATTTTCTACAAATGTAGTCTAAGTTGAGAACATTTGACTGACACGAATACCATAGTGACACTTATTTTGGGACGGAGGGAGTAGGCAAGGAAGCAATGTGTTGAACGAGCCCGTGACAGATGAGGAGAGCAAACCGGCAACGGTTTACGGGCCTGCAAGGGACCAAGCAAGGCACTCTCCTGCAGAAGCTATGGCGCCCGCTTCCAGTTCACCCTGCTGCCCCTGGCCCTCTGCTCTCAGTTCTGCTCCCTCCGGCTCCTCTAGTCCTCTGGTTTCGGAGGACACGGTCACACGGCATGCCGGGCCACGGAGCTTTTCGTCCTGGGGTGTGTTTAGAGCTCAAATGTTTAAGTAAAGTTTGGTAAATTTGGTCAAAATGGTGCAAAATACACTGTAGTGTTAGATGAATAGTAAGAAGTGATGTGATGGGATGTTTTTTTAGAAAAATTTGGGCTCCTAAACACACCCCTGGTCGAGGGACCAGGGGGCACTGTGCGGACACGTTGGACGGGTACAGCCGGAAACTGTAGCGCCCATCAGCGCCCGACTGGCCGACGATATGCTGGCGACGGCGAGGCCACCCCCCGCCATGGCGTGGCGTGGCGTGCCATGGATCTCTGAATCTGATCCGTGGCTGTGGCTGGCCGACTCCCGCCTAGGCATGGGCAAAATACCCGATACCCATTACCCGTACCCGAATTACCCGAACCCGAACCCGAATTACCCGAACCCGAGGTACCCGATTCCAAGTTCGGATAGTGATTGTGATTACCCGAAATTAGTTTGGGTAATTCGGGTAATACATTCCGGTACCCGAACTACCCGAACTACCCGAAATTTGTCTTTGTCTTTGTATTTATTCATGTGTTGTTAGTTGAACACTTGAAATTGTCACTTTATTATAATATAATTCTCTTAGTTTGAACAAGTGACTATAATATACTATTCTTCTCAACTTGTAGTTGAAATTCAACACAAACTACTAGTCTATGGAA
This sequence comes from Cenchrus fungigraminus, assembly GCA_036936925.1. Classification (NCBI taxonomy): domain Eukaryota; kingdom Viridiplantae; phylum Streptophyta; class Magnoliopsida; order Poales; family Poaceae; genus Cenchrus; species Cenchrus fungigraminus. The sequence goes on along the minus strand of CM072779.1, from coordinate 35,861,875 downwards.
CATTATGTGTGTTTGAGTGTATACTTTGATTATATATTTCGGGTAAATTGGGTAACCCGAACCCGATTTTTGCGGGTACCCGAACTTACGGGTAGTGTTTTTCAGAAGCTGATATCGGGTAATGATTCTCATTACCCGAATTTCGCAAAACCCGAATTACCCGACCCGAACTAATCGGGTAACCCGAACGCCCACCCCTACTCCCGCCCCCGGCCTGGCCGCCTGGGTGCCTGACGCGGGGCGGGGCCCGGCGCGGAGTGAATTGCCGGGCTTTAGCTCCGATTTCACAGAGATGTGCCTCATTCAAGAGCCTGGGACCCGGCTGTTCTAGTGTTCTGCACGCCGTCGTCCCCTTGGTGCTTGCAGCTGGATGGATCGTGGTTCGTGGATATGGATGGATGGATTTCTACTTTCTAGGGCCACAAGTACTGCAGCAGATGATGCCAAGGACAGAGGCAGATAATGGCCTGGCTTCGTTTGGTCCTTGAAGAAAAATGTGTTGGGAAATTATTCTTTGTGTTCTTTTAGTTCGGTTGTTTTGCTACCGGACGGTGAGTCATCGAGCTTGGCAAATGCTGCAGTACTTGTGGTGAAATAGCTGGAGAGGAAGGAGGAGGACACGATCGAGACATGTCGGAGTAGGAGGGATCTGGTAGTAGGAGTAGTATCTGATCTGCTGTGGGTTTTTGTCTGCCACTGTGCATCGCATCACCCCACTGATCAAGTGCCTAAGCTGGACTAGGATCTGCTACTGACATGTAGCGTCACAGGATCGGGCGGATCAAGAGTTGACCAAACTGAAGTTGAGCAAACTCGATCTTCCAAAATTCTAAGCTATTCAGAGATCCAACTCGATATTCGTACTTGTCGAAACTTTTGGCTTTTTTAGAATTCAAAATCACAACTTCAAAATTCCACAGGCTGACAACTTAGTTGTGTGTGTTCCTTAGCCAGTTCATTTCTCAAACACCCCGTTTGGATGTCAGTATTCAAGCAAGGAATTGTGAATTGGAATTGTATCTGATGAATGCCAGCGTTTGGATGTTCCTGGAATTGAGACTTAGATATTGGAAGCCAATACCATGGAATCTGGCTATAACTAAAATGATGCTCGGTCAAAACCGAGCCTCGCCCCTCTGTATTGGGATGAATTGGCGCTCCTCATCGCCGAACCATCACCGTAGGCGGACTCCAAGCTCCGCCGTCGGAGCTCCGCTCCCGACCTCCGCTACCGGAGATTCGTCTCCATCTGCCTCGCGACCGGCCCCAACTCCGCATCTTCCTCGCCGCCGGCCTCCACCCCATCTTCCTCACGGCCAGCACCCCCTCCGGCTGGACTCTCCTCCTCTTCCTCGCGGCCGGCTCCCTCCCATTCCTCGCGGTGATTGCGACCCTCTTCTCGTCTTGCCCACAGCTGACGCCATCCTCCTCTTCCTCACGGTGGCTGCAGTCCTCTCCTCGTCTTCCCCCGAGCTGGAGCCCCCTCATCTTCTTCCTCGCGGCTGCGGCCCGCTTCTCGTCTTCCTCGTGGCCGGCATCCCCTCCGCCATCCTCGAGCCCCGCCTCTGCAGTATGCATACGACGGGTGGAGTTTGGATTTCGACACAAGGAGAGCCATGTCGCGGGATGAGGTAGGGAGCATGACAGAGTGGAATGGTAAAGGAGGGGCAAAGTACCACCGGCGGCGCGAGAGGCCGAGGCTGCCGGCGAAGGACAGGCAGCAGACAGGTACCACAAACAAGCTTGGTTGGTGGGTGGAGTTCGTGCTTGCACATTGGCCAAAATTCAATTCTATCCTTCTGTGCGTCCAAACGTGAATCGAATTTGGTTATTCCTATGATTCCTGAAGGCAATGCAATTGTTATCCAAACAATGAAATTTGAATTGTAGTCCATTTCAATATCATGGTTGATTTGGTATTGAACTCGATTCAATGCCATGGTCTTTAATATCGACATCCAAACGGAGCCAAAATGAAATTCAAATTAAATTCAATATTCTGTTTTTATTGGGATTCGAAGTTTGCTATTCTTTAAATGGTTGTATTAGAAACGCAAACTGTTTGCTAAAAATAAAATAAGCTAAGTCTAACGGTAACTCATAAGAAAATGCCAAATTCCGTTACAATTTCCCCACTCGTTTCACTTACTAAAAATGTCCATTTGATGCCCATTGAAGATTTGATCTCTAGTGGTAATCCAAATTTCCTGACGTTTCAAAACTCCATGGCTAGCCGGAGTGAAATCGCAAAGTTCAATTTTGCTCGTGTATTACTGTGAAAAAAAATTAACATCAAACTTTAGTCAAAATTCTTTTTTTTTACCACTCTAAGGCCCTGTTTAGTTCCCAGATTTTTCACCAACTACCCGTCACATCAATCTCCGGACACTAATTAAGAGTATTAAATGTGAATTAATGACAAAACTCATTCCACGACCCCTACCTTAATTTTCGAGATGAATCTAATGAGCCTAATTATGACATGATTAGACAACGTTGTGCTACAGTAACAAATCTCTAATGACATATTAATTAGGTTTAATGGATTCATCTCGCGATTTCTAGTCTATTCGTGTAGTTAGTTTTGTAAGTAGTCTACATTTAATACTCTTAATAGACCTTGGAAGGGAACCCCAAAAATTTTCTCCAAAATCTTCTCACGAACTAAACACGACCTAATTGCTGTTTACAATTTGCAGTACTAATTTACCACTCCTACCAGTATCTCCAAGAAGACGAAGAAGTGGAGGGGACAAGCGTGCATGAGCACGGTCGTCGAATCCAAACAGGATGAGTAACCAATCGGATTCGTGTGTCGCCATCAATCCTACTGTGGAGCACATCAGACAGCGATTAAATATGCGTGTACTACTACTCCTACGACATTATTTCGAAAAAAAACTACTCCTACGACGCAGGATCGAGCGCAACCTGCCGTGTCGTCCCTGTCCCCAAATCATTGCAGGTTGTGGAGGAGACGACGACCCTAATTAACCTGGAAGACACGATGATGATAATTGCGGCGACCAAGCTGCACGCTTCCTCGATGTTGTTTTGGTGTGCGTCCGGTGGTTAAGCAAAGCAAAGCAAAGCAAGGTCCCATTTTAATGCCGTTGTTAGCAGTAGCACACAGGTCCACAACACCACCAGCAGGCCGGAACTGTGTGAACTCTCTTTAGATTAGTGGGGAAATCAGTGTGGAAAGAAGGCCTTTTATTTGTGTCCACGAAAGGTTTCAGTTTTCGCCATCAGTGGCAGTGGATGGATGATGGAAACGGCCGGCGACATGTCTCGGTTTCTTTTTTTTTTTAACGAATCGGACGCCGTCTCTATAAAACCGAAAGATTAGGGCATGATTAGCAAGCGGCGAAGCGACGGCTCTCGTTTACTTTATTTCCCATCTGTTGCAACTGGTTTGAGTTCTGATAGGCTAATGTGATCGAGTAATCGTTGGATTATGTGGCAGCCGTCAAGACTAGCACGGTACAACAGCAGAAATGAGGGAGCACGCAGCCACACGCCCGCGCACGCATCTCGTCGATACATTTGATGCGCTCGACATTGGACAGCAATGCAGGTATGGAGAGCGCGAGGCTGCATCGCGTAGATTGGCCGCCTAGACGACCTGGTCGTGGCTTTAGGTTTGGACCAAGGGGCGAGAGAGATCGAGAGCCAGGAAGGATGATCAGTAAACGAAAGGGGAAGATTCCATCCACTTCGCGGATTAGGGCCGTGTTTGGTTTTGGGGCTAAAAAATTAGCCCACACTGTTCACACGTTTGACTATTAATTAGAGTTATTAAATCAAGTCATTTTACAAAACTAACTTCACAACCCCCTGGCTAATTTGCGAGACGAATCTAATGAGGTCTTTGACCGCATGATTAGAGGACAGTACTGTAGCATCACTGTAGCAAATTATGGATTAAGTAGGTTCATTAAATTCGTCACGCAAAGTTACAATTATCTGTAAAAAGGTTTTGCAAATAGATTTTATTTGGTACTCCATACATGAAAGATTCCTCAAGACTAATTTTTAGACTATGCCAAACAAACACGGCCTAGAAAACCGCAAGCATGGGCGTGGCGGCGTGGCCAGCGGGAGCCTTGTGTACCTCTGCCCTCTGCCTGCCTGCCCGCCTAGAGTACCAATAATCCGGCGAGGAAAAGCATTTGCATGCGCTCCTCGTCCCAAATGATCGGCGCCAGGAGAAAAAGCTGTGCGCGTATCATGCATGCATACTCGGTGGCAGCGGAGGAACGAACCGCCGCACCCGCCCTGAATCCCCTGCAGCAGCAGCGCCCTGCCATTGCAGAGAGAGCGGCGGCTAGATCTCCTAGGACGCCACGCTTGCCGAGGGACGACGGACGACATGGGCCACGACGACGGGACGAGGTCATTTCCCACAGCTTTTTCATCAGCCGCCGCGCCGGAGCCGGGTCGGGAAGGCTGTGCGGTACAGTTGCCGGAGCCAAGTTATTGGCACCGGAAGATGCAGCAACGTGCGTAATTGATGGTTGCCGCCATGTGCTCGCCTTCCTTTCTGAACTACTCCTACAGAAGTGCAGATGCGATGAACTCCTATAATCCTGCGTACGCCGGGACTGTACTGCCAGCAGCATATTGTACATGTTTCTTTCTGCTATTAACCGAGCAGTGCGTTCCTCTGTCCCTAAATACGTATTCTTCTGAAATCGTATTTTCGTCACAAACATATTTCCAGAACGACGTTTAATGGAGGAAGTACACGATACCGCGCGCGTTTTGTCGGGTAGCAAGAGGCCAGGCCAGGCCAGCGGCGGTTGCGGGTCTCTGCTGGTCTCGTCAAACCTGATTTCGTGTTCATCATTTAATGTAAAGATTGTAAATGCGACCCTCTTTAGTTCCTAAAAATTTCACTAACTCCCCGTCACATCAATCTCCAGACACTAATTAAGAATATTAAATGTGAATTAATGATAAAACTCATTTCATAACATCTACCTTAATTTTCGAGACGATTCTAATGAAACTAATTATGATATGATTAGACAACATTGTGCCACAGTAACCAATCTCTAATGACGGATTAATTAGGCTTAATGAATTCATCTTGCGATTTGTAGTTCGTTCGATGTAATTAGTTTTGTAAGTAGTCTACATTTAATACTTTTAATAGATCTTGGAAGGGAACCCAAAAATTTTCTCCAAAATTTTCTAACGAACTACACAGGGCCAGTTTTCTACTCTACCCGGGGAAGGATGCATGACTTGTCGTGATGCAAGCAACAAAGCCTCGAAAACGAAATGCAGTCACAGCGGCGCGTGTACAAGCTACGGGAGATAATAGATTCTGTGGCAAGGCAGTTTTCGCTAAGCAACGAGCCCCATTTTTGAAGCAAATCAAAGGGTTTGGCGAGAACTGCAACTTACCTCGCCGCGAAGGGTCGTTCTACCTCCTACGCTCCGTCGCCGAGGAAGTCCGAGGCCCGGAGCGCGCCGCCGCAGCCGCGGGCGTCGTCAACGGCGGGAGCCCGGGGCGGCGGCGAGCGGAACCTGGTGGAGCGCGTCGTCGCGAGTCATGGACGCGGCACCTGTTGGCCGGCGAGGGAAGAATCGTCTGCTCCGCCCTCCGGCTATAACAATAACTGGCCGCCGGCGGTGCTCGTGCGGGTGGTGGCTGTGGGCTGTGCCGAGGAGACGGCGGCGGGAGCAGTCGGCGGAGGCAGGGGCAGGCAGAGGCGAGCGCCGTGGCCTCGCGGCTCTGTTTTCCCCGGGACTTTATACGCGGCGACTGACCTGTGCAACGAAATCCGCATTGGAAAATGTAGTAGGGTGTAGGGGAGGAGGAAGTTTTGCAGGAAAGCCCCTCCGCGGTTCTGGTATTCCGCTGGGGTCCTCTGATGACGGAGGATCCGTTTGGCGAGAGGGAATAATTGAGATGGGATATTTTTATGGGGTGGGATATACTAATGTTATGTTGAACTGGGGATAATGTCCCCTTGTCGGATTTGCGTGGAAGCAAGCAGGTGTTGCCGCTGCTGATTCAACGCCGCAAGGGAGGGATGCATGAATCAGCTCAGCTTTTCAGACGGCGATTTTAGATTTATATTTTCATCTTTCGAAACTTTAGATAATTCAAGGCACCTACAATTCGTTTATAATACCGTACTGAAAATTACCGCAGGCAGTGGACTGAGAATTTACAGAGCTAGGGGTGCCAAACTGCGAAAGCTGCGTCTGCTACCGATCGAGGACAGTGAGAATCTCGTTTGACTTCTCGCTTCTCGCTTCTCGGGACGGTCAGACTGAGCTTGGCATTTTTTAGTTCAAATTTATACATGTATAGTATCCGTTTTCCAAACGATGCGCGCCACGTACGTATTCACTCGATCGCACGCCGATACGCCCAGTTGTTCAACCACGAGTAATGAAGCAAGCCCTGTTGAATTGATGAGTCAAATTATATCAAGAGAGAATACTGCTTACTTCTGACGGAGCGGAGCGGAGGCCTGTCGCCGAAGGCTTGGGCCGGACCGAATACATGGTTATTGCTGAAGCATGCAAAGAGTTGATTTGATTGAAAGGATTGTTTGCTGAGTTTTGTGGAGTTAATTTTTGCATTAACCTGTTTTCTGATTCTCCGAGTGTTATATACCTTACAAAAGATCAGATGTTCCATGAGAGGACAAAGCACGCATTGAGATCAAGTACCATTATGTTCGAGATGAGATCGAAAAGGGTAAGCTGAAGGTATGCAAGATAAGTACTCATGATAATCCAGTTGATATGTTGACAAATCCAGTTCCTATTGCTAAGTTTGAGATTTGCTCAAGCTTAGTTGGTATAATGGATTAGCCCAAGAGGTTGGTCGGCGCCAACAATATTTGTTTATTTTGATTGTGTTTAGGATGAAGGTTTTTCTGATTTATGCTACAAGAAGGAATTTGTCTCAAGGTGGAATTTGTTGAATGATGATCCAAATTATGTTGTCAAGAGAGAATGCCGCCTACTTCGGACGAAGCGGAGCAGAGGCCTGTCGCCGGAGGCTCGGGAGTTGGGACCAATTGCAGACAATGCTGTCGCTTCAAAAGGCAATCCTTCCAAGGAATCGCAAGATCCAGCTTCTGGTGGCAAGCTTTCTCTCTTTTATCGCGAGCTAAGTTTCGCATCGGTTCCCGATGCAATTTCACATCAAATCAAACCCTAAAGCGAGTACGCGACGCGCAGTTGCCAAAGTATCAAGATACACGATATAAAGCCGTGCAAACGCGCGTTGCATTACCCCATGGAGCCCCAGCTCTCTCCTCTCTCTAGCCCCACGCTCATGGAGTTCCACCAGATGGCGTGCGTTCTCCTCATGTTTTTGCTTGTTTCGACCGCGGCGGCTCCGACACCGGTTGTTGAATGATGATCCAAATTATGTTGTCAAGAGAGAAGGTCGCCTACTTCTGACAGATCGGAGCGGAGGTCCGTCGCCGGAGGCTTGGGCCGGAGCGACTGGGGGGTGTGACTGGGGGTGGGGGCGAAGGCCCCCGCGGTACGGTACGGGTCATATAACCCCGTAGGGTTTTTTCATTGGAGATAGATTCTCTCGTCTTCTTGTAAGCCGCCGCCGTTGGCGTTTGTAACCGGACTCCGATCATAGTGAAGTTCTTGCTGGCTGGTGCCCGTGGTTTTTCCCTCTAGTGTTGGGATGGTTTTCCACGTTAAATCTCGTGTCTCTTACGGTTTGATTTCCTTACTTTCGTCGATTATTTGTCATCATTTTATAACAAGCCCAGGTAAGCAGGTAGACATTCCAGCACTTTAGTGAATTGTTAGTGTGAATCGGGTTGGATTTTGAAATCAATCATGTGACCCGCGTACGTTATGTCCGAGTTAAAAATGATCACCGTATGCTGTCAAGACTCAAGAGTGTGACACGTCCTTCACTTCCATGCCTGCACGTACGTGACACCTCGCCGCCTCCCTAGCCATATTTCGTTGTGCCACAGATCCCATTGCGTCATCCCAATACTGTCACGCTTCTCCTCCACGTCGTGCTGCACCAGCGCTAATATGGCTTAAGCCATGCTCCTTTGTGTAAGCCTTCTTCATTATTTTGCGTTTGAGATACGCTCGTACTCCCCATGACATTGCAATATGTTGCCCCTTGTAAAGTTGGGATGAGGCCTACTGGTCTTTTTACCGTCCCTTCCTAGATAATATGAACTAAATTTCTTGTCCTAAACGTCATATATTTAAGGACGAAGGGAATAACAAAATTTACACAACTCTTTGTAATGACAATTTACTAATTACTAAAACTAACATTGGCTCACATGGCGCCTCTCCACACCTCGACGCCCACAAATAAAAAAAAAGGACATTTTACTTTTAGGAAGCACTAGTAACGATGCACGTGCGACACGCACGTGCTATGCTGATATTGCTCATTTAGTGGATTATACACTAAGATGACCGACACAGTGATGATTAGAAGGCGTTCCATAGCAATTGTGACTTCAATTTTTTTAACCATCAAATCTAAAATCGATGCTCCAGATCACTTCTCATTCTCTCTCTCTATCTTACCCCGTTACTCCACCCGCCAATGGCTCGACCACTCCTCCACCAACCCCACTATGTGTCGCTCCCCCGTCTTCTACTGTTCTTCGTCGTCGATCCAACTCCCCTTTCCCCCGTTCACCGCCTCCCTAGCCGCTCTGGTGGCTAAACACCGCCTCTGCTGCCGCCTACACTAATCAGTTGAAGGTGCCCACCCCATCATCTTCCTCTACCACAACGATGGGCGACACCCTCGCCGCCTCACTATCCCGCTCACCCCACCATCGGGTCGCCAAGCTCCCCGGCCAGCTGCCGCGGACACCATCCCTCTGTCCTAGCACCGTCCAACCAGCCTTCTCCACCGCCCGACCAGTGGCGCCATCACCTCCGCGCCTCAACCCCCCTCCCCCACCTCGCCTCCTCTGTTGGACCGGTTTATTGCCGTCGGCCCTTCTTCCATTGACAACGGTAAGCAGCAGCGCTCCGACAACCCTGAATCTCTTTCCCTGCAAGCCTAATTCTGAACTCTAAACTCGCTGGATTTGGAGAAGAAGGTATGGTGAAGATTGAAGTGATGTTTTAGTAGGTGCTCCAATTTACGTAGGTGAGATATAATTTCTTTTTTAAACTGATTACTTCGTGTCTTTTCAAAGCCTATTTGCATTGCAGTTCAACTCGTGTATAGCCTTATTCATGCGGCTTGTCAGCAGTATTTTTCTTTCATAACAAATCAACACCAGTCACCAACCAACCAACAATATTATTCTATATATAGTTGGGCTGTGGCTATGTGGATGTGGTATGTCTGTACTCCTCGTGAGCTCCACCGGCTGCTCATGTCACCAACCAAGTTGCACAAAATCCAGCGAGCCTGAGTGCCACAGGTCGTCCCACCAATTAACCTGAGCATGAACGCAGCCATGCAGGTGTTTCGTAGCAAGAAAAAAACAGAGAGGTCAAAGGTCAAGGCCGTCGCTAAAACTCGGTTGAAGTCGTTTCTCACCGGAGATGGCGAGGGAAAAGGGTACACATGACTGAAATAGTAGAATTGAAATAGTTGTAGATAAGCAGATGTAAAATAATGTATATGGGAACTTCTAACTGGCATGAATAAGAGCACAATGTCCAGTAATTTTAACTTGCTAGCTATAGTCATTAACTTAGGCAAGGCAAGGCAATGTATCCTCTTCTTTTCAGCAGGTAGAAATCATTATTATTAGCTGCATATGTAGTTAATTCCATCCTTCTGTGAAGAAGCTGGACATTATTATTTGTTCACTGTCGCAGAGGCAAAACATCAAACACATGGCGTGCATTCTCCATGGATAAGGTCAAACCTCACAAGGAAATCATCAAACACATAGTGTGCGTCCTCCATGGATGAAGAGCAGGCACCTGTGGACAGTGGAAGATGGAATTGTGGTGGATGCAGTTGCTGGCCGCGAGCTACACGCCAGCGCTTAGTGACGACAGTTGCTGCATCACATGCCTCTGTTCTTCACTGCACGGCACCGTGCAGCCCTCGCCAGTAAGGTGCGCCGCCGTCACGCAGTATGGTGCAGCTGGTGAGCCACGATGCTACCTTCTGTTGGCTGGCGCAGGAATTCGTGATGCCAGGACGTGAGTTCGCAGCAACAAAGGCAAGAACACAGGGCATGAGCATGGCAAATGGATGGATCGATCGCGCGGCGGAGTTGGTCCCGGTTGCCTTGCGTCGGAGCAGCGACCAACGCCTCCCCCTCCCGCATCGCCAAGGACCAGGAGGCACATGCGCTTGTTTGCGTCCCGGCGCTGGCCGCGGCAGCGGCCGTCTCTCGGCCTCCTGCGCTGCCCTGGACCTAGGGGTGGTAACGGGGCCTCCATTTTGTACTAAAAAATTTAAAGATCGGACCCTATAAGGATCGGGCCATAATTCTATTCAATTTTGAACTAGAAAAACAAAAGGGTCTAGTTGGATTGTGAATGATGCATTAGGGTCATGGCCCATTACCACCCCTACCTGGACCAGGAGCAGCAGTGCCTGCCGGACGAACGGCGCTGACGGTGGATCCCGACCCTCGACGACCTCGCGCTCAGGCAACCATGGATGGGGCTCCCTCGACGGTCGACCGCGCCCTCTCCCCGGCGGCTCCCTCTCTCTCTCCGTTGCAATAGGGGCGGCGACCAGGGAAGACAGCGGCGGCGGGTGGGAGGGAATTCTTCTTTTTCCTTTTTTTTTCTTTTTGCCGATGCGAGGGTGGGCCCAGCGGGTACCCGTAGGCGGGTATAGTGGGTTTGGGTGAGAAAAAAAAAGTCACTTTTTGGCAAAAACGCTCTCCAAATTGCAATTTTTTTGTCCTTCCATAGTCCTTCCATCCTATCCACTCCTAAAAACATATGACAGGTGAGTCCGGCGTGAGGGGTACGGCGGATCCGAATTGGGTGAGAATTGTTTTCAATTGTTTTCGCTCCTTATAGTATAGATGAATAGATATGGTTCATCACCATGTACAGTACTGACTTGTATATACTTTTACAGTGCAGCACATACATGTGACGCGCACAAAAATTATTTGCGTTTAATTTGTTCATCATATAAGAGAGAGGCACCCCTCTAATTTGTTCTAGATTCGCTCCTGTGCTCATTCGATGTGACGTGTGGATGGAGAATTTTTTTAAACGAAACGGACCTGAGATACGCTCGTACACCCATGACATTGCAACATGTTGCCCATCATAAAGTTGGCTATGAGGCCTTGTATTTTACTGTCCGCTCCTAGATGATGTAACAAAATTTACACTAACTCTTTGTAATGACAATTTACTAAAACTAACACTGGCTTACATGGTGCCTCTCCACACCTCGACGCCCACCTAAAAAGAAAGGGCATTTTGCTTTTAGGAAGCATGAATAGACGGCTCATCACTATGTACTGACATGTATATATTTTTTACAGTGCAGCACATACACAAAATGACAATATAGGTGAACTTATTTAGCTAATGATCGAGCTTTCTAGATGATTTATATAAATAAATCATTGGCAATAAAATACAAACTTAATGGAGCTTTTTTATATATACGAAGGGGGTCTTGATTGATTAGGTTAATTATACTACAACAGAGACTATCTGTAAGTTCATAAGAATTTGATATTTCCTGTAGCTAGAAGCTGGTTTCATCTTCCATCCAGGTTCTCATCCTCTACCAAGTACCAACTAATCCAAGTGATCATGCATTTTTCTTTACATTTGTCTACTACTATGGCGGTAGTTTTTTTTAGCAAATATAGACGGCAGCTACAGTACGACGAACCATTTTGTCCTACGTTGGCTTGAATTTTTCCTCTCTTTATACATTTGCCATGTCCAGTCGGTTCCCTGTCGGTACAAACAAGATGATCAATCAGAGTGGACCTCGCGTCTCTCCCCTTTCAATACTCCTACGTGGTTGATGGTTGCCCAGTACGCATCCTATCAAAGATCACATCACAATCCATGCTGACGCTGGCCTCCTGGCCCCTCTCCCGTGGCCTTTTGGCTCAACGCCTCCAAAGATTTCTTTATGGCAGCCGATGCCCTACGCCTACGCGCCCGGCCGCCTTCGTGTGCATCGTGCATCGGTGCATGTGCGCGCGCTCGTGTGCGCGGCCGCTCTAGCCGCCGTCTCTAGCTTGGTGCTGGTGCCGGAATGGAGCGAGGTGATGCGCCGGTGACGAGGATGATGGACGGGACAGACGGACAGTCTCATTTCTCCCCATCCTCTCCGTCCCAACGAACCCCCCCTCACCTAAGAGAAAGGCTAATAAGCTCGCCGGCTGCGGGCTACAAGAAGGCCACCTCATCAAGCAAGGTGGGGCACCCAAGCTTCAGCTCGCCCGAGTTGCCGAGCTGGGGGTGGCGGGCTCCACTTCATTTATGCTTCAGCAGTTTTTTTTTTTGAAAGTTGCCAGGAGCACTGACCCGTCATGTAAGGAGAGGAGAACCGGCACCCGCGCGACCGCGAATGGCCACACCAGCCCCAGCTGGCACAGCGAACACTACTCCCCAGAGTACTGTTCCCGCGTGAGCACCCTGCGTCGAGAGACCCTCGAACGCGGGTGGGTGGCGTCGCACCCTGCGGCGGCCACCAACCGAGCTAACGCTCGGTCTCGCTTCAGCAGCTTTGCAGAGCCAATGGAATGCAAGCAGCTGCGCTAAAGAAGCAAGTCGCCCGCTTTGGGCCGGCGTCCGGCGAGACGCCCGCCTTCTTCTCTCTCCGCCAGCGATGTTTTTTTCTGACGTGTCTAGCGAGTCGCTTGCTGATGTAGGCTATACTTGCTCTAATCGCTGCAATCAACCGCCCACATCGCCGAATCTCTTGGGCCATGAGCCTACGACGAGCACTGGCAGTTAATCTAATCACTGACATCACACAGGGGGCTTGCATATTTTTTTAAAAAAAGTATATTCTGGCAGTGAAATGATCAAGGGGTTTAGCCGGCCGGCCAGCAGTCCAGCACGGCAGCACACAGCACAGTCATCAGATCCGGATCCAGGTGAGTGACGGTGGTAGTGCCAGATCGATCGACGGGAACATGAACACACCTGCATGCAGAGAACGCGGCAGCTCATGTGCGTGTGGCCGCTGTTTAAAAACTTTCTGGTCAAATCTCGAATGGTGGTGGCCGGGCTGGCTGCCATGGTGGTAAACTACTCCTACAGTGCAAGGGGGGCCTGGGTACACTGCACACGACCGGCCCTCATGCCCCTGCTGCATCATGACGAGAGCCGGTACTTGATCGATCGAGCGAGGACGACCGGTTCGATCGGTCGGTGGTGAGTCGTGTGACTCGCTGCCATGCATCAATGCATGTGACTAGCTTGTGTGAGTCGCTTTGTTGCTTGGGCTAGCTCTTTTTCTAGCCAGGAGAGGTGCTTTTATCTGTCCCTGTTCCGATGCATGTTTCGACTTGTTTGAGTACATGCTATACGTGCCGTTCTGTCGTTTTCATTCGTCTCCATTATTATTTTTACCTACATTTATGTGTGTGCCCAATACACAGCTTTATTTTTCGCAAAAAAAAATACACAGCTTTATAGTACGACTAGGATTGTGCCCGTGCGTTGCTACGGGCTACAAACATTTATATTACAATACATATTAAATTAAACAAGACACTACTATTGTTAAACATGTATACACATCCATAATCCAAGATCGTACTTATGTCATTAAACAAAGCTTGGTACACATCTACAGACCAACTAAATTTATAATATTTCTTTGCTTGATGCAGCTAAGATCTAACCGGTAAAAGGATAACATTGTAATGAAACAAAAGAATGTGCTAAAGATGTTTGATAGAATCTAATCCAAGTCAAGTTGTGAAGAAACAATATATCTCTGGGACTGTCTACAAAGCTATTAACTGCATGCATCCCTTCTAACTTCTAACAAAGATGACCGGAAGGAATCACTTATAGAAGGCAGCAGCTTATAGAACACTAACATCCCAATAGTACATACATATAGCCTGGACCTTCATGGAATCACCCTGAACAGCAAAGAGGAGCAGCATCACAGAAAGGAAGATCACACAGAACTGCATAATCACAACACTATGTACATCAGCTTCTCATCATTCCCTGCAATTAAAAATCCTCTAGCTCTGTACATAAACAGGAAATTGTAATTGTCCACAAGATATCAGTAGCAAACTGCCAAAGTATGCTGCATGCACCCACAGGAACCACAAGCAGAGCAAACAGGTAGATCATTGTGAGTATTGTAATATCAAAAGCATAGTACTGTGCAGATTAAAGTTTCTGCTTTGGCATGTGGAAGCTCCTGTTTAATGGGTATAGAGAAAGATCATGCCCCGTCGATAGTATCTAGAAGGCCACTGTCTTTTCTCTCATGCATCACAGGTGCTGTCAAATTATTAATTTCTTCATCATTCTACTTCATTAGATAGCCCTCATTTTCTTCATGTACCAACTGGACTATGTCATTCTTTCTGTATTCACACAGCTAGCGACAACATTGTGAGAGATGAGAATTTCTAATGGGACGAATTAAATTTCCTAGCAAGACCAAACTTTGGTGGAATCAAATCACCTTACCAGACACACGACTACTCCTGCCTGCATCTGGTTGCTGCTGTCGCTGATGACTGACGACCTGTGTCTGAATTACACATATCAAAATATTAACCCAAATCTGAATTAAAATCTATTCAACACATGGAACATGGCTCAGTTTATCCACCACAATCTTCATTCAGGATCACCACTAACATGTAGAAGCAATTTGAGTGGAAGGAGGAAAGCTTACTCGCCAATTCCTTATGGGATGGAATACATCTGCTGATGTCAGCCTGACCTTGGCCTGCGAAATACCGAGCAGCCAGTGAAAATGAGAAAGAAGAAAAAATGACATCAAATAAAAGCTTTGCTTGCATGTGCTAAACACTCCCTATTTCATTGTACCAAAGCAATTACAATTGCATCAAGTACAATAATCCGATGTAACAAATCATCTTGCTTTGGAGAACAACGCTAAAGACATGAATGCACTTTGCATATATCGGAAGCATCCTGCTAAAGGAATCTAATGCAGGCCAAGTTTGAATGAATCAATGATATATTAGAATGGAATTTGCTAGTTCTGGAAGATCGGTATTAGAATGGCTAACCAAATCGCAAGAGAAAAGCCACATATCAAAACACACCACTGAATATCCTAGTGGATGTAACATTGTAGTCAATCAAAGAATATTTAGACATCCCTCGCGCCACAATTTGGAAACCATTAGTGTGCAAACAATATTTCACAACGATCAAGCATTATTGGAAATGAATTGAATATAGGGAAGTGGTCCGAGCTGAAACTAATATACGCATAAACAACAAATTCTCATGGCTTCACAAACTTGTATGTATGCCTCTGAATTTCTGATAGCATCCATCTCTTCCGGTCTTCCTTGAAGCAATGGACCACGTGGTCCTCCACAAAGATCTTATTAGTCAGAAACAAACATTTAATTAGTAGTAATCTACTTTATAACCAAAACAAGCAGCCATATTGTACACCAGATTGCCACTGCTATATCTAACATGAAAGGTGAAAAGAGAAAGCTAAAATAATGCAGTTATAGCTATAGGCAATAGAGGCACACACATCAAGAAATTAAATTGGAGCAATAAAAGTAGAACATATAATTACTATCAGACTTTTATTACTCGTAGAACAAAGTGATTTTACCTAGGCATTTCGTCGAACACTTGTTCAGCAATCCAAGTTCAGGAAGATAGAAATCAAATTACAGCCACTTGCTATGATGATTAGCTCCAAGATCCGTTTATTGTGGATTGGAAACAACACATGAGGGAAAGCAAAAAAAAATCAATCAAGAAGAAGCTAGATCGAGTGGAAGCAACATACCCGTTGATGTAAAAACCATCTGCACCGGTGCTGCATCACGTAGAAAAAAAATCAAGGAGAGGGGTGCGGCGCCGTGCTGTAGACCCCGCGCGGCGTCCATGGGGGCGAGTCGACGGCGGCGTCCTCAGCAGCGTGATCTGCCGTCCATGGGCGTGGGAGAGGTTGGAGGTGGGGGCGGCGTCCACGGCCCGAGGCGAGTGGACGGTGGTGGCCACGGCGGCGTAGGAGGCACGCACTGGCCTTCGGGTAGGGGGAAGGGGCGACAGTGGCGGATGCGGGAGGCGCGCGGCTGGACGGGGCGGCGTCGAGGGCAAGGAGGCTGGACCCAGAGGGGAACGACGCGGGGTGCGGCTGGCGGCGTGGGCAGGGAAACGCGCAGGCGGAGAGAGGATCGGACGGCGCTGCGGTATCGGACGGGGGCGGCGACGGGGCTGAAGAAGGGCCCACCTGTCGGCGCGCGGGGCAATAGTTCTGCCGGCAGAACCATCGTAGGGGCAGAACCATCGTGAGGCGACGTTGCCCTTACGGTTTTTTTAGAGGTAGAGATCAAATAAAGATACGATACTATATACATGATGGTACTGCATGCGTTGGTACTGACCATGTGATGAGCCCCTTAGCTAGTGTATTTGACTACACGATGCTAGAACCTAACGGAGAGAGCTAGCTAGGCCCTGCTGTCGATCAGTTACGCACTCGTGATGACCGCTCTGGGCCGGGTGTGTCCTCGCTGGACAGGAATTGTTAGCCTTTCAGCTCTGCAACTCGTGCATCCGCAATTAACTAGTGTTGTGACATTATCCTAATTTGCAAAGGTTTATTTAGTGTATTCTTTCACAGTGCACCATACCACCTGATGGCGGTGTAAGATATAAATTCTTTTCGGGAATGAGTAAATATGTATTTGTAAAAATATATTGTTTTGAGTACTGCAAATTTTCCCTCTAAACATCGTTTTCTTGCGCACTGCATTTTTCACTTTTTCACCAAGATAAATTTCAAAATAATATATACCCTTATATCACATATACCACTCATATATATCACTTATATCATAAGTGCAAGTTTTAGCGGTATACAATTAGTTCCTTTCAAACAGTGGTACATGGTGGTATGGTGCACCGTAAAAGAATCTTAGTTGTCTCAAATCGTGTGCCCTTGCAACAAGTAACAACCATCTTTAGTTTCCTTCTCGTATATGCCGTGCTGATTAATTTGTTGTAAACTTTTACGGTGTGAAATAAGCATCCGCAAGACTCCGATCAATTTATTGCTCTTCCTTTTTTTTGTAATTTGGAAAATGTTTTTTTTTTGTGTTTGAGATGTACTATATTTCAAAATCCTTCTACAAACTGTTTTCAGGAAACTTTCAGCAAATCGATAGGAAAACTAACAGTTTCTGGGTTATGAAATTGACAGCCAGACTAACTGTCTTAAGTTGCTGAATTTAATTAATAACATTTTTGTGATTGATGAAATATCTCGAAACATAGTAAGAGAATTAGCTAACCTTGCTTACCAACTTCCGTGTGGACACGCAACTAATCTTTGGTTGCGTGATTAAGTTCAGTACGCCTGCGTGCAAAAGACGAAAGGAATGCAAAAACAAACTTCTCATAGATGTACTTCATTATTCGTAATATAATCTATCACTCCGCTTGCAAAGTTTTCCTTAAGAATAAAGTTGATATAATATACTCTCCATCACTCCTCTTGCAAAGTTTTCATTAAGAATGAAATTAAATAGTACGAGTGGTGCTTATGATTATTCGCTCTAAGCCCCCTAAAAATACAGTTCATTATTCAGTTAGATGGGCTATCAGCGTCGATGACAGAAAAAGAAATACGCAAATATACACCAGATAAAGAGAATCACACAATTTATTCAGCGCTAGCAAACATTGATACAATGGATGACAGAAATACGAGAACTGGATAAAAAGGGCACCTAATGATTATTCAATGATAGCTTAAAGACGTTGCTTACAAGTGGGATGTAGTACATTGTCAATCATATACATTGTACAAAGGGAGTAAGGGACTAAAGGACCAAATGTAATGTATATTTGTTAAGAACTTAAAGATGTATACATTTCGAGAATCAAAGGTTAGCTAGCAACCTCTCCCAATCTCGCTCTGTCTGCTCCCTCTTCCTGCTGATCAGCAACAACCACAGGTCCCATATATGCAAACGAACAGAGTTATTATGGCTTATGAACTTTTAATTAATCCAAAGAGTGATCCAGATGGTGGAGTCTGTTTGTTATACCTAAACGACGAGGCCGGGGGACAACATGTACGTGTGCACCGACTCCACCTGGAGCGTGCCGTCTGTTGCGAGTACAGCCGAGTCATGGAAGCCGATTTTCTAATGGAGGGCGGAGCGGATTCTTGCAAAACAAGAACTGAAACGTACAAAACCTGAAGCTGAGATTGAGAGCGACGTCGCAGCAAACGGGACTAATCACCCTGAAGCTAGAGAGCGTCGCCATCACGACTAATACATTGTGACCTGCTGGCTCTTTCCAATCGAGAAAGCCATTTTGGCGACCTTTCCACCAAAAAAAATTGAAGAAGAAGAAAGCCATTTTGGGGTCGAAAAAATTAACCAACAAGGCCTCTGTTTTTGCTTTCTTTGCTAGTGTTGTTGTGTTCCATGATTGGCCCGGAGTAAAACAACTGAAGTATTCTTTTTCTCGAAGCTTGACTACCGGAGTATTTTTTTTTTCGAATTAGAGCCAGGTGGCGGTTAATAATTAATAACAAGATGAGCAACGGAATTCGAGCTAGGTGGACGGGATCGACTAAGGCCAGTCTCAATGTGAGTTTTATGAGAGTTTCAGTTAATTTCAATACCACATCAGCAATTTTGTTGACATGTCGAGGTAATTAAGAGGGAGAGATTCACGAGATGTGAGAGATGAAACTCCTCCAGCATAGTTACCTAATTTTAAGTAGGTAACTCTGTAATGGAACTCTCCACTGGACTAACTAGCCCACTAGCAGCCTACCAATATGTGTAGGACTTCATTGTAATTTTCCAAATGGACCTGGAATGTAATTCTCAGTTATCAATAAAGTCCAAGCCGTTCATCTAAAAAAATAAATGAAGAAGCCGCGGCATCAATGGGGAAAAAATAAAGAAGAAGAAGCCGCGGGCGCTGAAAAAAAGAGAAATTGTCGGTGTTCTGCGGGCTGCATGCCCTTCTGTTGACATGGGCCTAAGCTGAACAAGCGCCAACGGGCCCCCATGCACGTAAGGAATTGAAGAAATGATGGGCCAACATCTCAGCGCTCATGAAATTTCCAGCCCGCTTGGTACAGGGGACACCGCGAGCGGAAATCCTATACATCTTCCGGAAGAAACTATGCTTGTGAACTACCACTTTTTTTGAGATTCATGCAAACATTTCCAGTCATTGGATCATCAAACTCTAACCCCCTCCCTTCCTACGGGCTGCAGCCGCCTCCCACCCGGTGCGCCCGCCGCCACCCTGATGCCAGCTCCTCCTGACGGCCGGCCGCCGGAGCAGCTCCGCGCGCGACTCCGGCGCGCCGCCGTGGCCTCCCGCCGCCTCCGGAGCCCCCCGCCGGCCGACGCGCCCCGCATGCGCCCGCCATGGCCGCCTCCCGCGGCGAGCTCCCGGTGCGGAGTTGGGGCGCGGCCATCCCCGCGCGCTTGGCGGCCTCCTGCTCCCTCCCCGGCCCCCGCCGCGGCCCGCGTGCGGCCTTCCGGCGCGCCGCCGTGCTACCCCGCGGGTGGCCTTCCGGCGCGCCGCCGTGCTGCCCCGCGCCGCAGCGGCCCGTCGGCGCAGCCCGCTTCCTGCGTCCCGCGCGAGCACGAGCACCACCACCGCCGTGGATTGCCGGCCGGCTGGCTGCGGCGCCGCCGCCCGCGCCGACCACCGGAGCTGGAGGAGGCGCTCCAACATTTTTCATTTTTTTTAGAATATTGGTCCAACATTTTTGATATGTTGATTCAGCATTTTTATACAATGTTGAAAAATATTTGGTCTATCTTTTTGAGAAATGTTGGGTTGAAAAAATATTGTTTCAACATTTCAGGAAAAATGTTGATTCAAAAAATATCGATCAACTTTTTTAAACACACTTCCGAAAAATGTTGATAAAAAAATATCGGCAACACTTCTGAAAAATGTTGATGAGAAAAAATGTTGGTAACACTTCCGAAAAATGTTGACGAAAAAAATGCAGACAACACTCCCGAAAAATGTTGACAAAAAATGTTGGTAACACTTCTGGAAAATGTTGATGAAAAATATTGGCAACACTTTCGAAAAATGCTGTTGAAAAAATGTTGGCAACACTTCTGAAAAATGTTGATGAGAAAAAATGTTGGCAACACTTCCGATAAATATTGACGAAAAAATGTAAGCAACACTCCTAAAAATGTTGACGAAAAAATGTTGGCAACACTACCGAAAAATGTTGATGAAAAAATGTTGGTAAACTTCCGAAAAAATGTTGAGAAAAAATATTGGCAACACTTCCGAAAAATGTTGACGAAAAAATATTGGTAACACTTCCACAAAATGTTGACGAGAAAAAATGTTGGTAACACTTCCAAAAAATATTGACGAGAAAAAATGTTGCCAACATTTCCAAAAAATGTGGGCTACACTCTTAAAAATGTTGACAAAAAAATTGTTCGCAACATTTCAAAAAAATGTTGATGAAAAAATATTGAGAACAGTTCAAAAAATTATTAATAAAAAAATAAATAAATAAGTCAAAGTGTGTGTATTTGGGGGATTTGAATCTGTTAAGTGGACTATGGGCCTCGTGGGCTTTATAGTTCGCATCGTTATCCACTTTCCGGTAGCTGTATAGGAGCTCCCCACCGCGAGAGCGAGCGAACCCGACCTAGCGAGAGGGCGGAGACCGGCTCGCAAACGAAGAAAGAAGCAGCAGTTCTCACGCGACGGGGATTCAGCGCCACCTTCACGCAACCGCGACTTCCGCGGCTACAAATACGCACGGGTGGGGTAGGCGTCGCCCGATCAAAACACCGTAGAGATAAGATCGGGAGGTCGAGAACTCCAGTCGAGATCATGGCGTCCAAGACCACCACCAGCAGCAGCCGGTGCGACGCCTGCAGCGGCCACGTGGGCCTCTGGCAGGCTTCGTTCACGTCGGAGTGCGCCCACACGTTCCACCTCCGCTGCGTCTCCGGGACCGCCGCCTGCCCGTCCTGCGCCGCGTCGTGGAGCGACGCGCCGGCCGCGGCTCCCGCCCCGCCGCCGGCCACCACCTTCTCCTTCGCCTCGGCGAGTCCGTTATTCGGACAGACGCCGCCGGCAACGGCGAGCTCCTCCTCCGCCTTGACGGCGACTGGCGCGTTTGGAACGCGGCCGAACGCGGCGAGCCCCTTCTCCAACTTCGGGGGAGCGCAGCCGTCGATTCTGCCGGCGTCGCAACCGCCCTCCGTGACAAGCGTGTTCGGGCAGCAGCAGCAGCAGGCGCCACCGGCGACACCCAACCCCTTCTGCCTCGCTCCCGCGACGACGGCTGCACAGACGCCGCCGTCGCCGTTGTGCTCCGTCTGCGGCGGCGTCGTGGGCTGAGGCCAGGCCACTGTCACGTCCGAGTGCGCCCACACGTTCCACCTCCGTTGCTTCTCCGGCAGCGTCTGCCCGGTCTGCGGCGCGCGGTGGCGCGACGAGGTCACCGTGACGACGCCACCGTCGCCGCTCGACCCCTCTTCCTCGCCGGCGATACCGAACCCCTTTTCCTCGCTTGCATCCACGCCCTTGTTCGCGCCGCCGAACGCATCCTCCTCGCCGCCACAGCCATCCTTGTTTCCGCGATACCCCGACTTCACTTTTGCGCCGGCCAATCCCTCTTCCTCGCCCACTTTCGGGGCGTCGTCTTCCACGCCCTCATTATTCGCGCCGCCCAACCCCTCTTCCGCACCGCCACAGTCGTCCTTGTTTTCGCCGTCTTCCTCCCCACTTTGTCGTCCCCTTTCGCACCGACCGTCACATCTTCGACGACGTCCCCATTCGCGGCGAGCAATTCCTTATCCTTGTTCTCGGGGGCTCCACTTTCGCGCCCGGTTACTCGCCGCCACGGCCGTCCTTGTTTTCGGACCCTATCTTCAGGCTACCACTGTCATCGTCGTCTGGGTTCTCGTCCACCTTATTCAATGACGACGAGCCAGTGGAGCTGCCAGCACCCGACGGCCAGGACACCGCCCAGGAAACGGCGCGCGACGACGGCGTGCTCGTCCTCGAGACGCACTGCGAGAGCCCGGCCGTCGCGAGAGACACGGCCCACGACAGCTTCGCTGTGCTGCTGCACGCTAAGGCCCCCGCCGCCACGGCACAGGCGTCAGCGCGCGCCCCCATCGATCTCGTCACGGTACTCGACACCAGCGGCAGCATGGCGGGCTCCAAGCTGGCACTGCTGAAGCAGGCCATGGGCTTCGTCATCGACAACCTCAACCCCAGCGACCGGCTCAGCATCGTGACGTTCTCCGACAACGCCCGTCGCATCATTCGCCTGATGCGCATGTCGGACGGCGGGAAGGCTTCGGCCAAGGCCGCCATGGTGTCCGTCGTCGCCGATAGCGCCACAAACATTGGGGGTGGTCTTCGCGTCGCCGCCAACGTGCTCGATTGCCGCCGGGAAAGGAACGCCGTCGCCGGCATCATTCTACTCTCGGACGGCCACGACAACCGGACACCGTGCGGCTGCGGACCCGACGGACGCAAGATCTACAGAGACCTCGTGCCACATTCCTTGAGGCGTAGCGCCGGTAACCGGAGCTCACCTGTGCACACGTTCGGGTTCGGGACGGACCACGACGCGGCGGCAATGCAAGCCGTCGCGGAGGAGACCGGCGGCACCTTCTCCTTCATCGAGAACCAAGCGGCCGTGCAGGACTCGTTCGCGCAGTGCATCGGCGGGCTCCTCTCCGTCGCGGTGCAGGAGGCGCGCGTCGCCGTCGAGTGCCTGCACCCGGGCGTGCTCGTCCGGGCGGTCAAGTCCGGGCAGTACGAGAGCCGTGTCGGCGTTGGCGGTCGCTCAGCGTCGGTCGACGTGGGCGAGATGTACGCGGACGAGGAGAGGCGCTTCCTGGTGTTCCTGGACGTCCCAGTCGCCGACGAAGACGGCAGCGGCGTCACCCGCCTGATCAAAGCGAGCTGCACTTACCGAGACGCGGCGACGGGGCGGTCGGTGGATGTTGGCAGCGAAGACGCAGTGGTCCAGAGGCCGGTGGTGGTGACGGGCGCGGTGCCGTCCATGGAGGTGGCACGGGAGCGGTTCCGCGTGGAGGCGGCAGAGGATCTCGCGCTGGCGCGGGCAGCGGCGGAGCGCGGCGAGCACGCGGAGGCGGCGAGGATACTGGACCGGCGGCAGGAGGCGTCGGCGGCCGCGGGGCTCGCCGGCGACGCGAGGTGCGAGTCGCTGGTGGCGGAGCTGCGCGAGCTGAGCGCGCGCGTGGCTGACCGGCGGGAGTACGAGCAGACGGGGCGCGCGTTCATGCTCGCCGGCATCAACGCCCACGCGCAGCAGCGCGCATCCACCGTGCTGTTCACCGGGACGGCGGCGCCGGCGCCGTCTCGGAGCTCAGGGGCGCCATCGGCGTTCAGAGCAGCGTCAACATCAGGGTTGATGACAGGGACGACACCATCGTTCGGGTGGTTCGGGGCATCGTCGACACCGGCGTTCGGGGCATCAGTGTTCGGCGCGTCGTCGACACCGGCGTTCGGGGCATCGGTGTTGGGCGCATCGTCGACACCGGCGTTCGGGGCATCGGTGTTGGGCGCATCGTCGACACCGGCGTTCGGGGCATCGGTGTTGGGCGCATCGTCGACACCGGCGTTCGGGGCATCAGTGTTCGGCGCATCGTCGACACCGGCGTTCGGGGCATCTGTGTTCGGCGCATCGTCGACACCGGCGTTCGGCGCATCGTCGACGTGCTTTAGCTTTGGCTTCGCGACGCCCACGATGCAGTCCATGGTGAAATCCTCTAGGAGGACACGCGAGTCGGCGCCGCTGCCGGGAACCAACGGCAGCGATAGCCATTTCAGTTTTAGCCGAACTTAAAATTGAAGCCCACCATGTCGTGAAGTGCTTGGTTTTGTTGATTCAAAGGTGTCTAGATTAGGTTAGCCTACAGGTTGTTTCTCGTTAATTAGTCTTTTTTTTTTGTGTGTCTCTGCTTGATGCTGGATATATGAACTGTTCACGAGCCATTCATCGTCATCGAGAAACGAAATATTCCACAGCACAATTTCATTTTTTCAACCACGGGCTAGCACAGAAGAACATCCTTGCTCGAATTTGTAGGAACTGACCCAACAATTTCCTTTGTTTTGTTTCCATAATTCCATAACACAAAAGCAAAGAATCTGGTGCAATCAGCAAGTTACAGTATTTTCCTTTTCCCTGGAGATTTTACATAGTACACGGGTTCCTCTCATTTGGAAAGCCTGGCCGCTGAATACAAAATACAAACCCATATCAACACGCCGGCGAAACTGTATCACCGCAGTTCGTGTCGTCTCCGAGCATCGCATGTGGCATGTGGCCAAACGGTATTTTTCTCTCGAAACAAACCAACAGCCACCACCAGCTCAGCGAAGAGGCTGACTATTTTAATCTCCCACTCCTTACCAAACCGATACCTCTTTTCTATATCCAAAACCCTTTTTTCTTTTAAATTTCAACCAAACTTAGTGTGAAAATTTCCTATAATACCACCACCTATTGTGAAAGATTAGGAGCATGTTTGGTTGCTGGCCGCACTTCGCCATCGCCACAGCCCTCACGCCACATTACAGTTCCGCCGCGCTACAGTAAACAACAGTTGGAGCATGAATGTGTGGCGAAGGTTTTTGCCGCCACAGACAGCGTGGCGTGGCGTGCTTTCGCTGGCAACCAAGCACACCCTAGTACTCTCGATGAGTAATTCTCTTCTTGCTACGCATCATCGCATCAGTTCTCGGAAGCGAGGAAATGAAGACACTCGAGTTTTTTTTAAGTAAAAGCAGGAGCACTGCTATGTCATACTGTAGAGGGAAGCATGCGGTTCGTTACATCGTTGTGATTACATATAATATAAATAAACTCTAAACTCAGGACTGAAACTAACATTAAGAAACAACAGGGGGCTCTGAAAACTCGCAGGCAGATGCTCTTGTGGCCATTTCATCTTTGATCAGCTGAAGGACTCTTCTCGGGGACGCTGAAACTCCATCAAAGGTTCGCCGGTTGCGCTCCTTCCATATGTTCCAAGTGGTGTAGATCATGATCGACGCCTTCCGCTTCTTGATGTGCCCTGAAGAATCCCCCATAGCCGAATTCCACCAATCCTCAAGCGATACAGTTCGGTCAGGTAGCTGCACAAGGCCATCCGACCAAGTTTGCACCAACATCCAGACTTCCTGTGCGTAGACGCAATGCAAGCACAGATGTTCTGCCGTTTCCATCTCCTGAAGTCCGGATCACAAAGCTTGCAAATAGGATCACAAGGCCAATTCCTTACAAGCAGTTGGTCAGCAGTCAGAATTTTTCGTTGGACGAGCTGCCAAGCAAAAAATCTATGTTTTCCTTCAGTCTTTGCTTTCCAGATGGATCACGCTCCTGCTCGTCGGGGCGGTCATGGTCGTGGTGGCGATATGCTCGGCGACACGAGCGCTCTCGGCGGCGGCACATCTGGAGCGCTCGGCGTCCGGACGACAACGGGCACACGTGTTGCAGCATCAGCAGCACGGACTAGGAGCAGTCGCTCAGCACGGCGCAGCAGATATACGCGCCGTAGTGCCTGCACATCTGTATCTCTGGTCCAAGGCGCCCTGAACCTCGTCTGTTCCCGAATCCAGCTTCATGGATTCCGCGTCCCACAACTAACTGATGATCCATGACGTCTGCTCCGTTTCCGGCTTGTCTTGAGTCAGTAGCTGGTTCACACTGGGTGACTGCTTGCCTTGCTGCCTTACGAGTTGCTCTTGAACTGATCCTGACCTGTGCAAAATGGAGGACTTCAAAATACAACTGATCAGAATGTTTGAACGAATCACAAATTTGGAACAATCGTCAGGCATTGTCGTTCTATGATTGTGCATACGAGATTTTCATTTAAAAATGCAGCACTAAGATTGTCCAATTTGCCTTTTGATTATACGGTCGAGAAGACCAGCATGTATTGTCATCAAGGATCACCGAAAATTACAAATAAGCGTTATGTGTGTACAAGCACCCCAAGAAAGGAATTTCTTTCCCAGCAGAGCAGCTTATTCAGAAGGAGACCACCAACTCAATTCCCTTCTTACTCTGCAATCTGTACTCGAGGCCGATACTTCGCAAGACGCTGAAGACATCCATCACCTCGACGATATCCTGCTCGACACCGTCCGCACGGTCATGCTGACACCCGGCCGCTGCTTCAACCCGCTCATCGGGCCACCACCGGCACCGACGCCGCTGTCTCGGCTCCTGCCCAGCGACAGCCTCGCTTTGATTGGCGACACGAGCCTTGTCGCCAACCTTGACGGCGAGAACGAGCAGCGCCGGCTCTTGGCTGGTGATGCCTGCGCTTTTGGTGGTGGCGGCGGGGACGCCGCCGCGGGCCTCACGGGCAGGGCCTTCCCGTGGCTCCTGAGCTTGGACCCTAGCGCGCTCGGCGGCGTCTTGACCAGGAACTTGTGCGGCGTCTGCTGAGTGGCGACTGGGGACCGCGTCTTGTAGGACCGCTTCTGCTTCTTGGACGGCGACGGTGTGGCGCACGCGTCGGCGGCGGTGTAGGAGGTGGAGGCGTGGAACGCGGGATTCGGGAACATCACCGTCTTCTTGGCCCACGGTCGGTTCTTTGGGGAGACCCGGTTGGCGGACACTGAAGGACGGCCTAGGGCGACTGGAGAGGACGGCTTGAACTGGATCCGGGACCGAACGCGGCCGCGAGAAGGCGGCGTGGCAGCATCGGCGCCGCGCGCTGCGCCGCCACCCCGATGGCTCTGCTTCTCCCGGGCTCGCCGCGCGCGGAGGGGCGTCTGCTCGGTCGCCGCCGGCTTCCTGGTCCTGGGCGCGGACTTCGGAGTCCTCGGGGGCTCCCGGTTCGTAACGCCGGCCACCGCGACGATGTCCCGGGCGAACTGGCTGGCCTGCACGATCTCCAGCACGGTCTCGCCGAGCAGCATGGCCGGCAGCGACATCCGTCGCCACTGCGCGCTCTCGCCGCCGCCAGCGCCACCGCCCGCGCCACCGAACTTGCCGGTCGGGGACCTTTTCTGCGCCGACGCGCCGCTCCTCATCCTGCGGCGGAAACCGGAAAGGTAGGTGAGGAATTCGCGCGCGTGAGACGAGAAACTAGATCGAATCGGACGGGTTCGGACGGGGGAGCTCTTGCCTGACGGTCTCCTGCTTGCACCGGAGGCTGGTGCGGAGGTACCCGCGCGTGCTGCGCGGGCTGAGGTTGACGCCGGAGACGACCTTGGCACCGCCGGCAACCGTGTACTGCAGCTCCTGCAGCCGTGCCATGCATCGGTCCACCTGCGCATCGGAACCACCCACACACAAAATTCAGTCCCCTCCAGAAACCGGATGGAGCAGAGCATCTTCTCGTACCTTCTTGAGCGTCTCCCTGACGAGGGCCGGGTTGAGCGCGGCGGCGGTGGCGAGAGCGACCGCCGTCTGCCTATCCGGCTTGGCGTTGGGGCTCCTGGCCACCATGGTCCTCGTCGACTCGTGCCTGGTCGGTAGAACGGGAGGGGAGCAGGGGGGAGGAGGGAGTCAAAAGAGGAGCTCGTGACGAGCGGGAGGGGATTGGAAAGCGAGCGGCACATTTCGCAGGAGGAGGGCTTGGAGCTAACGGTCGTCGGCTCAACGGCTAGTTCTCGGGAGTAAACACGGGGGAGGAGGGGACCGAGCGGCCGGCCCCGGCCGCTTCTCTGCTGGAGTAAAGCGCGGATTGGTCCACATTTCAGTCAGGGGGCTTGGGCATTTCGGTAGGGATAAACTGCGGATTTATTCTCGCGAGACAGCGAAATCTGATTTATGGCTGAGAAGTTACTAGGGAACTTCATGGATGGACAGCAAGAGCTACGGATTTTCAAATCAATTGGTTTTTAATTGCAGTAATCAATATTAATAGAAGTGCCAGCCAACGCATGATTGTGCTACTGTTGTAATGTATCCATCCAAAATAGAGATTATTCCCTATTTGACTCTCGAAAAGTTACTCATTTCTTCGTTCCCTCAGAAAAAATTGCATTCCTCGTTTGACACTGAGTTGAACTTTCGTTCCATATTCGACACTCCCGTTAGTTCCATCAGTTAACTCGGATGAACAGTAACCCACGAACAATAACTCGTGCGTTTAGTCAACAAAAGGACATCCATCACCTCTAAAATTTATGTAAATTTTTGTAGCGATACAAAAGATAGAGATGAACTCATTTTGCACAAAACCTCATATATATAATTTAAATATTAAAACTAAAATTCACCAAAATACGCTACTTTTAAAGACCATGTAAATATTTAAAGCATAATTTTTTTTCAAAAAATTATGTTAAAATATCCAATATCCCTAACACATGATGAAGTAATTTGCGAAATTATTATCTGTATATAGATAATTATTTACTTATTATGTAAAATTATTGTTTTAAACAACTTAAATATTTATATATGTAACATGCCATGGGTAATAATTTTATAAATTACTTCGTCATGTGAAAAGATTATTGATACTTTTATGTAATTTTTGGAAAGAATTTTTGTGCTCTAAAAATTCACATGTTCTTTAAAAGTATCGTACTTTTGTTTCTTTTAGTTTTAATATTTAAACTATATATACGAGTTTTTGTGTAAAATGAGTTCATCTCTATCTTTTGTATGACTATGAAAAATTTCATGAATTTTAGAGGTGATTTAGATGTCATTTTGTTAATTAAATGCACGAGTAAATGATCACAGCTTACTGTTCGTTCGAGTTAACTGACGGAACTAACGGAAGTGTCCAATAAGGAACAAAAGTTCAACTCAGTGTCAAATAGGGAACGAAAAAATTTTCAGAGCTAAGAAAGAAATGAGTATGTTTTCTAAGACCAAATAGGGAATAATCTCTTCAAAATACGTTAGAGGGAAGCATCTTTTGCGTAAATGAATGTGTAACATCATCAAGGTAGTTGTGCTTTCAATTTCTTCAAAAAAAAGAAAGTGTTAAGAAGTACCACTTGGTTCTACAAACATCTTTAAGAATGTGTATGCATTATTATGCTCATTCTATAGGGCTACATAACAAATTTAGTTCACACTACTACTATCGTTTAAGTTAACATAGGAACTGCTTCAAGAATTCAATCTCCATGAGCCAACCACGAGTGTTAACTGACAACTTCAACTTCATGGTTTGTAGTTACTGAGTAGCTCTAAATGTTTTCTCCAAATAAGGACATGAGATCATGCAAGCAACATATGCAGGTAAATAACAGAATTATAAAAGCATGAATGCTTATGGCATTGAAAACATGTTTCAATTTAAGATCAATCAGTACAGTAAGAGAAATGTATATATCTGAGAAAAAATATATACAATTTTAAAATGCATTGTAGAGAAATGACATCGCAAAGGTGATCAATGGCGGGTCCATGATCAAAGTCTAGGGGGTCTCATCTTCTTCTTTCTCCTCTTCTCACTTCTTTTTTCCTTCTTCCTTCTTTGATTCTTTCTCCTCTTCACCTATGGATGAATTTGTAGGAGGGGCTTGGGGGGTTTCTATGGAATCCATGAGTGGGTGTGTGTGGGGGGTGGGGGGTACTGTGACAACCCCGTCCAAGATAATCTCGTATTATCGCCTAAATCAATCCATTTGGCACTTAAGCAATAACACAGGATTAACTTGTCGTTGTTGTTGGGTCAAGCCCGGTGAAATCACTTACATAACAACAAAGGATCTGACATATGCATTAAAACTCACACGAAGGCAAGTCCATTGTACATTACACAATTTAAATCCAAATCTACCCATAAGAGTTTAATTATTACAAACCATGTTCAACATGCTAAGATAAAAAAGTTCAGAGTTCGAAAACAACAGAACTTAACTAAGCGATACGATCGACATCATAGGAGGCCATCCATGATGCAATCACTCGTCATCATCCACCCATTCCAGCTCCCAGCCAGGTGGAATCTCTCCGGGCCACACATCATTAAAGGTATTACCTGAAAACCACATATATAGCAAGGCTGAGTATAGTAATACTCAGAAAGACATAACCGTCCAAAAATTACCTCTAGACATGCAATGCTTTTGGCTAGTGGGTTTGTTTTGCCAAAAAAACAACGAAGGAGTGAATCTTTACTTTCAATGTTTTAGCTCAAGTTCTAGTGACTTAATCATTACTAGGTAAGCAATCTATATCAAGCATAAGTTGTGCAATACAATTAATCAAACATCAAGTTTATCAATATTCTAACATAAAGGGATCACGATGGCCAGTTGATTAAGCAATCTCGGATAACAGTGAGAGGTCGACGATCGATCGATTAATAACCTTGCAAGGTAAACCTAAACACACGGTAGGGTGCCCTCACACTGGACACCCACTAGGCGGTTCCCAGAATTCTTCGGTTCAGGATAAAAGGTCACAGTCTTTGGTACAAAGCTATCTGGTGCGCCTCACACTAGCGTCCAGCCTCACACATGCACCACCGGTAGCTAGCCGTGGGATGCATCCCAAGATTAGTAACGGTAAAATCCCTTACTGCCTCATTAAGGTACTAGGCTTACCGGTTCCATTCCCGATAAGTGCTTAGTACGTTCAAGCGCTTAACCCACGAAAGCTACTGGACCGGAGCCCAAATCCCATGCTCTTACTACATGAGAAATCCATTTATCAAGTCTTATGATTCCAACATAAGAACATATTCTCGCGAGTGACGAACATCACTCGACTTGTACCGAGTCCTTATAGCATAGCAACTATCGGCCTAGCATACTAGTAAAAGAGCATAGGTACCTAGGGATCATACATCTATGGTTTCAATTCAACTCCTGAAACGTAAATGCACAAACATAACATAGATAGTTGAAATATTTTAAAAAGAGTTAGGTTATGATCCGGTGCTTGCCTTCGTCAGCACCGCTAGCCTGAAGCTCCTCGGGGTCCTGGTTCACTCCAACGTAGTTCAGATCCCTGTCAGCTCCTTCCTCTCCAGCTTCCGGTACAAGCGTGTAGTTACCGTCAGCAAGTTCTACACAGATGCACATGCATGAATTAATAGGTGAATTCAGTTTAATAAAAATCAACACATGACGCCAGAGGTGCATGGTTGGCCACATTCACCTAGATAAAGATTTATTTAGCTTAATTATCCTATTAGAGTAGGTTGGTGAGGGTGTATTTCATTTTTCTTATTCGATGGTGATTGTGTGCACATTTATGTATTTATAGTTATATTTCTTCACCCAAGAAACAGGGGTGAATTTAAAGACAAATAACATTCTTTAACTTAGGGTTAAGTTTCCCTTAAGATAAAAAAGGTGTTTTCTTTATTTTCCTTATTTTACACTAGTGTTCCTTCACAATTTAATTCTGTTAAATCTATAAACATTTGGATAGTGAAACTTTTTATACAAGCACACATTGGTACACAAGAACTACTGCCAAAAATTCACATCAATTGGAGCTATACACTGAGCATGATAAATATGACAAGTTGCAACTAGAAAAATCAACATTTACTTCTACCATCAAATCTACTCATTCACTGGGGCTCAATTTTATACAGAGCACCACTAGACCATTTCTAAACTACTCACCAAACATTAGGTTCAGAAACTATTTATATCATCCTATACAAAAATCACAAATTTCAACCTTGCTAGGCCTAAACAATTTATTCAGATAGTTACATAAAGAATTTCGAGATAATTTTTCTATCACAGCTTAAACATGTCAAAACTAGCCTCTGGACCAAAAATGAACATTTTTGGGTTCATTATAATTTAAATTACGAATTTAAATATACTAACAAGCATAAATCAGAAACATATATTTATACAGATCCTAAATTCTGGATAAATTCACTAGAGACACATATACACATAACTAGTACTTAGCCAAAAGTTGAGCTACAAATCATGCATACAAAGATCTACACAAATAAACTAAACAGATCTAGGATAAATACAAAAGGCATCATAACTAGAGATCTACACAATAACTTTATGCAAAAACTTAGATCTAGCCTCTACTAAGCATGAGTATCAACATATCCAAATTTCATCTCCATAGCTCATCTAGTTTTTGAATTACAACAAAAGTAGTTCAAACTGAGTTTGAAATGAAATTCAAAAACTACTCACAAAACTTATGGTCATGCTTTACAAAAGTTGTATATCTCCTCACAAGGAACCCCAAAAAAATTGGTTTTGCATTTTTAGCATTTTTCTACGATTTCCTATGAATTTTCTAAGGCGCGGGACTAATTCAAAAACAGGTTAAGAATCTTTTTATGAGACAGCCTCTAGAACTTTTATTTCTCTTACGAACAGGTCCCTGGAGAACTACAACTAGGCTCCTAGGAGAAAACTTCCCTCACACCCATGCCCACGGCGGCGAGGCGAGGTCGCCGACGGCGAGAGGCGGCGGGAGGAGGTGAACAAATGGCGCAGGGGTGTGATTGAGGTTACCCCGCGTCGATTGGTGTCAGAGGTTGGGTGTCACACCTGTTTTTCCAAAGAAAATCAAGTGCAAACCTATATGCATGCCAGGATCAAGTTTCATGCATATAGTTGACTTAAGTGAATAACAGTACAGTATCACGTAAAGAAAGAGAAAGATTATCAGAGTATTATGCTAAATCCTGGAAACGAAGGCTCCAAACATCACAGGTAGTACGCCTAGCACCAGCAACATCTTCATAACATCTTCCTCTTTTTGAGCAACATTATTTATAGCAAGGGTGAGCACATATCGTACTCAGCAAGTGTGGGGAAAGTATGAATGCAAAAGCTTATCAAGAAAAGGCTGACAGATTGACTGCATTAAGCATTTTTAGTTGGTCAAATTTTATTAGCACCTGATTACTATAATATAAGTATATACCAACCCACAATTAACATAAGTGATACACCATAAACATATGGCTAACATAACCATAACCACAATTTAAATCCATCTTCAAGTTCAATTATCATGTGAGGGTCCAGGCCGCTCTTGACCGTGAGCACGACTAATCAATTAGATTTACACTCTGCAGAGGTTGTACACTTTCACCACAAGTCGCGTAAAAGTTCCAAAGAACTTTAAACCCAACCACGCGATGCTGATCAGGCATCATACCACACTACCGAGGTGTGATTGCAGAGGGACGTTACGAGGCCTTTACAAAGTTTCCCTAGTGTGAAACAACCCGCGAAGGTTCCGAGCCGCCGTAAGGTATAAAGTCCCCTAGTAGGTACCGTGTGTCGGTGTCCGGATTAGTACCGGCATTAACTAGTAATTTGCGCTGCGATCAGTCTCTCGATGGTCGGTGCTAAGCTAAGAGGAGACGAGGTTTTATCCTGGTTCCGGCCACGGGGCCGTACGTCAGCAAGGTGTGCTCGCGCACTGTATTAGCTTGCACCGTGGTGCCTGTAGAGGGGGGCTACAAGCGATACGGGAGAGGAGGCAAATCCCCCAGGTTCCAGCTACGATGATTGAGGCAAGTGCCAATATCAGAAAAATGGTGGAGTGTGGAGTGTGAACTGAGTGTTGGGCGTATGTGAGCGTGTGTCCCCGCGCAGGGGCGTCTGCCTCTCCCTTTTATAGACCAAGGGAGAGCAGTTACAGTGGAACGGTGTAGTGATTTGTGCAGTAGTAGCGTACTGGCAGGCATGGCACCGGGGGCCTTGTCCTCGCACGTCCCTGCTCCTGGCGCGAGTAGGTGACGAGCTCCGGCTTCCGTGGGCGGCATGGCGGCTCCTGTTGCTTGTCTGGGCATGACTTCGAGGGTGTGCGCCTGCCATTTCAAGGGTTCGGTCGCAGGGGAGAGGACGGGAGTTGGCGGTACAGGATCGTGGAAGATCACCGGGCTGTCCGAACAGTGTGGTGCAGTCTGCCGCACAGCGACGGAGATGGTGGCACAGTGCCGGGGATGGCGGCACAGGGTCGGGGATGGGCCGCATGACGTCGGAGCTGACGGAGGAGACGCGATGCACGCCGTCCGTACGACGGCTCCGGTCAGCACGTGCGCTTGTACACCGCCCGTACACCTTTCAAGGGTGCCCCCATGCCCCTTCGAGGGCCTTGCTGCTGGGAGAGGACGGGAGTAGGTGGCACAGTGCCATGGAAT
This sequence comes from Cenchrus fungigraminus, assembly GCA_036936925.1. Lineage (NCBI taxonomy): Eukaryota > Viridiplantae > Streptophyta > Magnoliopsida > Poales > Poaceae > Cenchrus > Cenchrus fungigraminus. The sequence goes on along the minus strand of CM072779.1, from coordinate 35,827,628 downwards.
GACACCGGCCTGTCCGCACAGCGCCGCGCGGCGCCTGCACAGGACCAGCAGTGCTACACAGTGGCGGGTTAGGCCGCACAGTGGCGGTGTCAGGTGCCCAGGCTGTGTCAGTCACGCGGCATAGGGGAGGATTCGCCTTTGACTTTGGCGCCCCGCCGTGGATCCGGGCATTTAGTGCCGCCGTTAGTTGAAGCTGAGGAACGAGACGTCGCCGGTCGAGGGATGGCCTCGAGCAAGGCGGAGTCGGTTGCTCGCTCGAGGGAGGCCGAGTCCCTTGAGTGAGGCGGAGACCTGCTCGAGGGGCTGGGACCCTCGAGCGAGGCGGAAACCCGCTGGAGGGGCCGACCCTCGAGCGAGGCGGAAATCCGCCCGAGGGGCCGGGACCCTCGAACGGGGCGGAGAACGGGGCGCGCGAGTGGGCCTTCTCGATGGGGGCCGCTGCTGGGCCACATCAAGTCATGGGCCTGTGGCGTCCCGTACTTCGTTTTTGGATTCATGGGGATTAGTTCGTACGCGATTGCGTTTAACGAGGGTGATTATCCCATTAGTTAGGGGACCCCTGATGACTGTCCCCGACGTCGTGTCTTAGCCAAGCCCAACTCTCTACTAGAGTGAGTGTATATCCCAACTAACGCCCCTTTGCCCTTTCGGTAAGGTCACCCCAACACTAGAGTCCCTAATTAATTAGCCAAGCCAGAGCCATATAGCCTTGTGGTTGCACTTTTGTCCTGGGTGGTCGCTCCATGTTCCAATTAAGCATTGTGATCTTGTATTAACCAGAGGTATATAGCATAAAAGTAAAGCAAGTTCATCATTGTTGTTCATTAGAACCACCATAACCCAAGTAGAGCAACTAAGCATAGCTACCCAACAGAAAGATAAAACCCAAGTTGACAAGGAATGGTAACAAAGTCTAGGATAAACCTTAATAGGACCCATCAATATTAATGCAAAGCAATGCAATGAGTGATTAAATAATTATTGGGACAAAAGAACAAGGACACACTTGCCTTTAACTAGTGTAATGATGTTGCTCAGAATTCTTCATTTTCATGCTCTTCAAAGCTCTCGAACCACGTTCATTCTACTCGCATCAGTCATCGGGCACAAGCATATAAAGCAAACATACAAGCAAACTAAGAACATTGCACCAATCAAAAGAAAAGCTTTAAAAGAACACACTAAAGGATAGGCTCGAGTCTAAGGATCACTAAACGTTGAGAACGAAACTAGGTCGAAAACACAAAAGCTATCGGGAGATTATTATCAAACAACAAAAGACTACGAGCTTCACATGTTTTAATAAGAAATCATGTGGAGAGAATATTTCAAAAGAAATACTCTATGTTAGAATCAAGCAAGTTATATTTATTTATAAAAAACATGATAAGTCTAATCATATTTTATTTGTAAACATTGAAGTACAAGTTATGCCAAATTAACAATTCTCTTTAGAAAGACAAAACATGTGATAGGCATCTAGTCAGATAACTTTGTATTGCGTGTCCAACTAAACATGTTAATATTGAAAAGACAATGGTAATATCATTAGGCATATTAACTTTATTATGAAAACCGACGCTAAAAGTCTAATCAATTTTTATAATTAGAAAGGTTAATTAATTATTGAGCAAATTAACATTTGGTTTATGAAAAACCGAGATAAAGATCTAATTAGATTTTATTTACAAAAGCATATGAAATAAACATTTATCAAATTAACATTGATTATGAAAAATGGTGTATAACACTATATAACTTTTATTTAGAAAAGGCATGTTTAATAAGCATTAAAAATTAATATTAAATAATTTTTCAGAAAACAAACATGACGAAAACTCACCACTAACGTGTACTTTATCTCATTATGAACCTAACGCAACTTGAACGGATTAAAACGGAGCTAAAACATAAAAGATATGAGCTATACAAGATGCAGGGGCTTAACTACGACGAAACTTAACCTACATGGCCTAACAACAAGAAACCAGGGGCTAAAACAAGACGATTAAAAACGCAGGGTCTATTGTGTAAAACTAAAAGGGGTGGTGTAACGACCCGGGTTTTCAAAACCCGTCATTCTGAGCTCGTGATAGTCCCTAGATCAGACGCTATCACGCACAGGCTTCCATCACAGATAAATATCACAACCATACAACGAAATAAAGCATCATAGTAACAATATTATTACATGTCCTAAATTAAGGAGTACATCATTACACGCCTCTTGGCGGAATAACATGAATAAGAGCCTACGCAGCGGTAGCTAGCTTCCAGAAGGTGTCTCCATCTTTATTCTTCTCTCCCACAGGCATCCTTGAGCGAAGCAACGCGCCCCTCAGTCGTACCATCCATCGGCGTTGTTGTCAAAGTCTGACTCGTACCCTGCAAGCTCAGGGGCTATCCCCAAGGATCGGGATAGATCCATGTCACCAACTGTATGCAAGCTTGAAGTGGCCTACTTCTAAAGGTAAAGAAAGGAACAAGGGAGTGCTGGGTTTCCTAAGCAGCAGCAATATAAATAGAATAACATCTCCACATCCCATCATTTCCCATATCACTCATCCACAAACGGTTACACCTGGTCACCCAGATCACCGTCACCAGCACCTATCTCCATCTAGGGTCAGTGCGAGAACTCTCACTCCTCGCACCTCAATGATTGTACCTGGATCCGTGAGGCAGAGGGAGCAACTCCCCTCTCCCCGAGTACAACCACGGCTCACCATACACTCACATCCTAAAGGGGAAAGGTAGAAATCCCAAAACGTAAGAGTCGGAGTAAACAACGGGCATGTCCATGACCGAGGACGCGGCTATATGTATAGATCTAAACTCTGCAGAACGTGTACACCAGTACCCAACTCGGAATAGTACCCGGACGGTGTACGGCCGATCGAGCCTACCCAACCGAACGAACACCTAGGAGTTACGATTCCATCCTGCATCCGGGTCTCGATGCGGTCCCTCGCAAAGGACCACCCCAGAACTGTGAACATGTCCCCGCGTGGCCACACGGGGAGCGCCCAAAAGGGAAGGGACTTCACCCTATACCCTCTCACTGATACCCTCTATCCTGCTAGTAGGTATGGAAGCACACTTTCTAGGGTCGAAATGGCCCTATCCCCACTCTCGGCGAGGTGGTGTGTACGAAAGTCCCGTGTAACAAAGCGACCCACTCGGTTTCAGACCGGGGCGAGCTCCTATCCTCCAAGTCATCACAAAAACCCCAACACCTGTGCTCCTAAAACCGTGTACCCGCCATAGGTACTGTTGACATTGCTAACGTCATCGACTAGAAACAGATATAAATCCATCTCTATCGACGGCGCCAGAAATGCAAAGGTATATCTTAACATGATGCTAAGTGTATATCAGATGTTGCTTTCAGATAAACTAAAAGATAAATCCGTTACGGGTCATAGCACAACTCGATCTAGGTTGTCATCCCTGACAGAAGTGCCACTAAAACACATGGATTGGTACTCTTACATATGCCTTGGATCTCTAGATAAGAAAATATATATAAATGGGTATCCGCAAGCGCATAGATATGAATATACCATTGTAGCATTTTAACCAGGAGTAAAACCAGGTATCGTATTTATATTCTACCACAGGGAAAGAAGTCTTTATCTATAATAACAAATACATGCATATCTCTCAGTTGTGTAATGTAGAGTGGCCAAAATATATCAATTACTATAAACAGGTGTAAGTCACATAAAGATAATGATAATGATAGCATTGATCAAGTCATAACATAGTGAACCACCAGAAAGTATCAATATAGAAAGAGAAGCGTATTCATAGCCTAGTTAGCGAGGATACTCCTCGGTAACCCTAAACTATACGTCAATGCATACTATGATTAGTGCAATACATTTAACAATCATGGAAGAAGAACTATTATACTTATGCATGGGGAGACTACCCAGGAGGATCAAGGTACTTGAAACAACCCAAATAGTATAAGGCTCCACTAGTCCTACACACGGGGGGTGGATTACAAAGGACTCAATAGTGCTGTCACCACCACGATCTACCACACAACCCGGCATGTAGGGTGCAATCGCAGGTAAATACAGTATAAGCACCACGTTTACACTATCTTTACCACTCACCCATGTTAACAGATGATCTAGGTGAGGGCTATACGACTCCATACACGAATATAAAGGTAAATCAACTATGCTAAACATGTAATCATAATAAACACCAAAGCATATAATCTCGAATATAATCATTGATAAGAACATATGTCTCTACAGCAAATGTAAAAGAACTTATAAAGAAGAACTTACAAAAGCGAAGCTAGATCAGTATTTCGACCAGCTTCTAGATGATCAGGAGCCAAGTAGACGCCTTGCCTCCCCCTAGATCTAGACTAGTTAGCTACTCTCGCTATATGGTGTTTCTAGGGCGTAGTATCTCTGACTTGATGACTTGATCTGGTGTATGAACTGGGATTCCTCAGGCCAGATCCCCTCTGCCAGGGGGGTTAGGGGCTGCTTATATAGTCCTAAGGAGGTGCCATGCGCCGTACGATCAAACCGACCTAACCTACGGTTTAGATTGATCCTCATAGGCGGTGGAAGAACATTCCAGAAGTAGGGCTGACGTGGCGCCCGGGGAGGCCGACCGGCCCCACCACCAGGCCGATCGGCCTGGGGTGGGCCCCCCTCGGGGTCTGCTTCGGCCTGGTTGGTTCTTGCCCCTTCCAAATGCTTCTTTCTTCGATGCCAAGTCACGTTGAGTTCCGGAGTCCTCTGGAGTCTTCTACAATTGTCCCTTTTCCTATTTTTCTGATTAGTCCCTGCAAGACATAGAATTCTCCAAAACTCCAGGAAAACTGTTAGTGACACCCTATTCTAAGTTGGTATTAACAATTATGCCCTTTTCTCATGTTTGGTTGACTTATAAATATATCAGATAAAATGTGTCAACAGGTACCAAATGGGAATCGCCCGAGAAGACGAACTCTGGCCCCCGATCCCGGATCGGGTTGTCTTGAGCTCACCCCCGCCAAGTCACCCAAAACACTTTCTCCTGCCAGTTTTCCCCACACACGCCAAGAATACTACCACATAATCCCAGCACAAGCACAACGAAACTCAGCGTATAATCACGCATAAATATAGTAGTAGTAGTAGGTCAATCAAGGACAAGGTATTTAAAAGGGCAGTGCAAGGTTTCATCATATCCATTATCATGCATAAGTAAAGCGCTAGCAGTTCTAAAGCAATGCCTAATGGGCATTCAAAGTAGGTCAGGCGTGAACCTGGGAGTGGGTAGTCGTCGTAGCCGAGGTCGTCGTCGTAGTCCTGGTTCAGCTCTTCGGCTTCGGCGGCTCCTAGAATCGTAAATAAATAAATAAATAAACACGGCTGCTAAGCAATTAACTCCAAGAGGAAAACAAATAAGACCCAAAAAAGAGGCAAACTCTAGCCTAGCGTGGAGTTTGAGTTTTTAGAAGATTTTAGGAAAAGGTTTTGTATTTTTTGGAGTTAAAACGGATTTATTATGAATTTTCCAAAGGAAAATACATTTCTGAAATTAAAATACGCATACACAATATTACAGACTTTAGGCTAGCTATTAACCATCTCTAGCTGACTCTAGCAGGCCTTAAAGCCGGCGGCAGGCTAGCTCCACGCGCGCACGTTGTAGCCAACCAGGCGGCTTTAAGCCAGCGGCAGCCGACGTGGTGGTCTGCGTGGCAGCGCGCGTGGTGCGGTGCAGCGTATCCGTGCCTGGGGTTTCTGCGGTGTTGCGCCGCGTGTGGCTCAGCCAGGAGTGGTCGACCGCACGGGATCCTCTCGAATTCTTTGCGGCAACGCGTGCGTGTGGGCGCGCGTGTGTAACAAAACCCCAAGGGTTTTGGCTGAGGTTGGCAGGTGCTTGGCGCATTGCCGCTGCGGAGCGGCGGCGCGGCTTGGGCTCGCCGGTGGCAAGGTGCGTCGGTGGCTGACCAACAGATGGCACAGCTCGGCTCAGGAAGTGATTGCACATCGATCTGGGCCAAGAAAGGCTCCGCCTTTGGCCGAAGCGGAGCTCGACGGCGACAGCGTAGCGAAGGACATGGCGGGGCGGTGCGGCGATCACCGGGGTTAGCACGTTGGCGTGCCAAAATGCCAGGCGCATGCATGCGTGCATCAAGAGAGGCTAAGCAAGCCCAAAAACTAGGGCTTTGCCCCCTGTTCGTGCGCACAAGGTTGGCACATAGGCCACGGCGGCACCATGGGCGGCGCGCGTGGCGGCGGGACGCACGGGCTCCAGGGGCTGGTTCGCTGGTGAGCGCGCATGGGTGTGTGCGTGCACGACCAGAAGAAGGAGCTCGGCACACCTAAAGGCATCGCCTTTACTTTCCCTCCTGTGCGTGCGTGCACCGGGGTGCAAGCCGGCGGCGTAGCCGCGTCGGCGCACAGGCAGGGCGGCACAGTGCGACGGCGATCAAACAAAAAGGGAAAACCAGGCCAAGCTGGGCGGGCGCGCACGTTGACGATGGCAGCGGCACCTGCAGGCGTAAGGCACAGCTCGAAGGCCGGCAACACAAGCGACAGCAGTCTGCAGTGGCAGCGCGGCGTGTGCAGGGTGAGCACGGGGTCTCAAGGCGGGGCCTTCCCTCCCTTGGCGCGATGGCCGGTTCCACACATGAGCGAGAGAGGCGAGGGCTCACCTGAGTGACCCCTAGTCGACGTGCAGAGCGGCGGTGAAGAGGGACGGAGTGGAATGGCGGCGACACGGGCTGGAGCAGAGGAAGCAGAGGAAGCAGACGGCGGCATCATTGGCTTCACAGCGAACAGGTGCTCCACGGGCGGCCTCTGGCTTCACGGCGTGCTCCCTCGGACGGCCTCCCCGCCTCCTTCTCCTCCTCCCCTTCTTCTTCTTCTCAGGCGGCGGCGAAAAGGGGGAAAACCCCAAGGGCGGATTAGGTCAAGGGGCGCGGCCGCGGCGGTGGGTTATAAGGGCGAGCGAGCGGCTTGTTGGCGGTCAGATGCGCGATGCTGAGGTAGCGCGCATCCACGGCTTCTCCACGGGCGCGTACGGTGAGCTCACCGAGCTGGCGGGCGTGGGATTGGCCGCGGCGCGCTGCAGAGAGGGGAAAAGGGGAAAAAGGAGGAGGTAGATGACGTCGACGTGGACCCTGACGAGCGGGCCCCAGCTGTCGGCGAGAGAGAAAAGGAGGATGGCGCGCGGGCCTTGCTGGGCTGCGATTTCGCTGGGCCGAGAGAGTGCAGGGTGGCTCGGTGCACGGGGTGAAAGGTTGAGGGGCCTCCTTCAGACTTCTCAAGCGAACTCAAGGCCCAGCACAGTTTGAAACCCTTTTCTATTTCCTTAACGCCTTTAACCCTATGCTATTTAGATTCAAATTTGAATTAGAATTCAAATTTGAATCTCACTCAAGTAAAATCCAAATAAAAGCCAAATAAACTCCAAAGTTCTCACACTAGCATTTTTATATTTCCTAGAATTTTTATTTAGCTCAAAAATAATTCTAGGACTTTAGGAGAGAAAAAGAAGACATCCTTATTTAGTTTATCAAGCACTCACTCAATTCACCAAAAATTTTTAAATCCTCATTTTCATACTAAACTTTCCGTAAACTCCCTCAAAAGAATCTCGTCCTCGAGATTAAGAACTTACCTCCGCCTCGAAGAGTTGTGGGCACTTCTCCTTCATGACCGATTCTTTCTCCCACGTCGCTTCTCGCTCGGTGTGATTGCTCCAAAGCACCTTGCAGAAGCGAGTGGTGGTACTCCTTGTAGCTTTCTCGGCCCAATCCAGTTTCTTTACCAGATACTCCAAGTATTCCAGATTATCTTGCAAGTCGATAGCATCGGTGGAGACATGCTTGTCAAGCTTCGGGTCGAGGCATCTCCGGAGTTGCGAAATGTGAAACACAAGATGCACTCTGGCAAGATCAGGCAGTAACTCTAGCCTATATGCAAGTTTCCCTACCTTTGCCACAATCTTGTAAGGTCCAACAAACCTTGGGGCTAGCTTCCCCTTCACATGGAACCTCTTCGTGCCTCTAAGCGGTGACACCCTCAGAAGGACGTAGTCACCAACCTCGAAGGAGATATCCCTTCGCTTAGGATCAGCATAGCTCTTCTGCCTGCTCTGTGCTATCTTCAGGTTCTCTCTTACCTTGGCCACATTTTCCTCAGCTTCAACAATGGAAGCATGTCACACCTGATTTCCGAAGACAAACCAAATGCATCTCATATGTGCACCAGGATCAAGTTACACACATACGATAGACAAAAGAGTGTAATACCATAAACTGTAATCAAACGTACAAGAGTTAAACCAGTACATTATCCATTATTACACTCAGGCAGTGGACACGAAGGTCCAATAGAACAAACGATAACTAAACGGATGACTTCATCTTCAGCTTCCACAGGCACATGACTGGGGGATCGCATGCCTCAGAACTCCTCAAAGTCGCTGAAGTACTCCTCACTGTTGTTCTCATCTGAACAGCGGTAAGCAAGGGTGAGCACTCTTATGGTTGGAGCTCAGCAAGTGGGGGAAAACATGCAAGGCTATCAAGGATAGGCTAGGGGTTTACAGCGGTTAGCATTTTAACGTTGGTCAAGTTTTATTAGCAAGCCTATTACTAGGTGTAAGTTTATACCAACCCCAAAGAATAAGCATTTGTAACCACATCTCAAAAACCATAGGAAACCACAATTTGAATTCATCTTTAAGTTTAATTATCATGTGAGGGTCCAAGCTATTCTTGACTGTGAGCACGGCTGATCAATCAGTTTTCACTCCGCAGAGGTTGTACACTTTACCCACAGCTCGTGTTCCCCATGTTGCCTGGGTTAGCTAGACCCTTAAACACTGCCGAGGTGAGTGGCTAGGGGTCCACTACGAAGCCTTTACAAAGGCAATGCAAAGGACCAACAACCAACGACAGTTACAGCAGCGGAACGGACCATAACCCTCCCTAGTGGTCAACACCTTAGCAAAGGCTGCTACCCCAAAAGAACCGGGCTATACCCCTTCAACTCCAGCCCCCTGTGCCCCTTTCGGGAAAGGCTGTCAGATAATTCACATGCCTAATTAATTGGCTAAGGGCAGAGCCATATGCCACTGTGGTTGCACTATTTTCTTGGGTGGTTCTCCATGTTCCAATTAAATCTTAGTGTTCTTGTCTTTAAACATAACCAACATTTCATAAGCATGAAAGTCTTTATCATGAAACCTCTTCCATCCAACCCATGTACAGCAACTAAGCATTCATCTACCCAAAACATTTATTAAAAAGGGTTGATCAAGGTGTTAAGGGTAAAGCTCTAGTCATGTCCTTAAAAAGGTGATTTCCCATCAAATTAATTCATAGCAACAAATAAAAGTAAATATTATTTAAATATGCAGTTATATAGGACAAAGAGGAAAAATGTAGAGGGGGAAGTCCACTTGCCTTCCTATACAAACTGGGGATCCTCTTCTTCGAAGAAAGGTTCTTCTTGATCTTCTCCGACAGGTTGCTCAGTTGAAACAGGAACGATATCTACGCACAAGCATGAACATACAATAAATAAATAAAACAGGACACCAAATAGTGCTATATGCTAAGAACGTGCTGATAAAAAGATTCTACTCACTGATACGATCATTTCGATATATTATACACGAAAAACGGAGTTAAAACATGAAAGTTATGATTAAAACAAAACACAGGGGCTTTTCTGAAAGAAAACTAGGCTCTCAGGGCGTATTTGAAAGAAACTAGGGACTTAAAACGTAATTATACATATAAACAAAGGGGCTCATATGTGAAAAAGGATAGAAAGGACCTCGGGTGCTATTTTCCAGAGATAACAGGGGCTAGATCATAAAAGGAAGGACCTATCTGTAAGGGTTTTCGATGGTGGAAGGGTATGGTTGTGAAAAGATAAAACGCAGGGGCTCTTTAACAAGAGTGCCGAGCGCTGACCGTTACGGTCTTGTTTGACCCGGGGCTGCGGCTGAACAGAGCCGTTGATCTACGATCCGACGGCCACGGTGACGCGCGAGCGGGGAGCGGCGACGGGTTTCGCCGGAGAGAGGAGTTGCGCGGCGGCGACTCGCCGGCGTGAGCTCGGGAGAGGGCTTCCGGGCACCAAATCGTGCACGGGCAGGTGCTATGCGAAGCTAAGGAGCACGCGCATCAGATCGGGGTAACAGGGGGGTGTCTCCAGTGACGACGGCGAGATGCCATGGTCAGCAGCGGTCGGGGGCTCGCTGGCATGCAGCGGCGATAAGCAAGATTGCGGTACGGGCCTCGGTTCGACACGCTGAGCGGCTCGACCTGTTGCCCAGGTGACGGTGAACACAACCGCGACCAAAAGGGGGCGTCTTGGCTAGTGGTGAGGTGGCCACGGCCGGCGAGGCGGCCGGCGGCCACTGCGTGCCACGGCGACACAACTAGGCGCTCGGACCAGGGGAAAAAGAGGGGGCGGTGGCTTCCTCACCTTGCAGTGAAGCTACGGCTGAGGAGCGGGATGGCGAGGAAGAAGTGGTGGCGAAGTTCGTCAGTGGTAGTGAGCTCGGGCGGCGCTCTGGCGGACGAAAACAGGGTGCGGCTCGATCCCGTGATGAAGACGTGCCCCTGGAGCATGGAGACGGAGAGCTCGCTGAGCTTCGTGCGCAGAGAAAAGAGGGAAGGGGCCCGAGTACTTCACCATCGATGGTTTCTCCAGCGGCGCTGTGAGGGAGTTGAGGCGTGTGTGCGTGAAGAGGAGGCGTGTGTGAGCAAAGGGCAAAGCAGGAGCTCACACACGGGTTTATGTAGGGACAGAGAGGGGAAGAGGAAGCGGAAGGGGGAGCTCCGGCGGCGGCGCTTGCCATTGATGGCCGGCGGCACATCCGGGGCATTATGGAGGTGGGAAGAAGGGAAACAGAAGGGGATTTTGATGGCTACATGGACTGCGAGATTTACTGCCCTTGATTGTGGCTCTGGATTGGAAGGGGGAGGTGAGGGAGCGCGGGGTAGGGCGGCGGTCTTCACGGCGGTGAAGCAGGGGAAGGTGCCGGGGGAGGGGACGAAGCCGACAGGTGGGCCCCGCCTGGTAGAGAGAGAAGGAGAGAGGGGTGGAGGAAGCGGGCCGTGCGGAAGATGGGCCTGAAAAGAGAAGTTGGCGGGCCGAGGTGGGCTAGAAAGGAGGAAGGGGAGGGAGAAGAGGTTGGTTTGTTTTTTCTTTCTTTTTCAAACCATTTATTCAAAACCTTTTCAAACTCAAATCCATTTCAAAATCTTTCAAACTTTCAAATTATTTTATAAACTTTTAAAACTTCACACTAGCACTCATAAACACCATGCGAAGCCAAAAAATGATGCATAAGCACTTGTTGATTCTAAATTATTTAAATTAAATTTAATTACTTTAGAGCTCAAATAAATTAGCAATTTAATTAAGTCCTTAAGACTAACCCTAATACTCTATGTTGAGTAAATTTTAATGATGGAATTTTACGGTTTTACAAAGCAGGACCGAAGAAAGTCCTCTCCCCCACCTCAGACCACATCAACGGGGTCCCACATTTTCTGCCATAGAGAGCTTCAAAGGGTGCCATTTGCAGACTTGCCTGAAAGCTGTTGTTGTATGAGAACTGAGCGTATGGCAGACTCTTCTCCCAATCATTGCTGTAAGTCAACACACAAGCTCTCAGAAGATCTTCAAGAACCTGATTCACCTGTTGTGTCTGTCCATCAGTCTGAGGATGGAATGCCGTACTGTAGTCCAAGTGTGTGCCCATTGAATCGTGCAGGCTCTTCCAGAACTGAGCAGTGAACTGAGCGCCACGATCAGACACAATGCTACGGGGTGCTCCATGCAACCTCAGGATGTTCTCTACATAAAGATCAGCCAACTGACTCACACTGAACCTGTTCTTCACCAGGATAAAGTGTGCTACCTTGGTCAAACGGTCCACAATCACCCAAATCAAGTCATTTCCCTTCTGAGTGTGGGGTAAACCCACCACGAAGTCCATACTGATATCATCCCATTTCCATTGAGGTATCTCCAGGGGCTGTAGCAGACCGGTGGGTCTTTGATGTTCTGCCTTCACTCTCTGGCAAGTGTCACGTCGGGCAACATACTCAGCGATGTCCTTCCTCATATTCTCCCACCAGAAATGAGTCTTCAAGTCTTGGTACATCTTGGTGCATCCAGGATGAACAGAGTACTGAGAGTCGTGAGCTTCCTTCAAAATCGCCTTCCGAATCTCCTCAACACTAGGCACACATATGCGATCCTTCAACCACAACGTGCCTTGCTCGTCAATGCGGTAGTCAGGGGCCTTACCTCTCGTCAGAAGGTCTTTCACTTCTTCAATCTCAGGACACTTCTTCTGGGCTTGCCTGATTTGATCTTCTAGATCGTACTCCACCCTCAACTCATTGAGCTGACCCTTCTCGACGATGTCGAGCTTCAATCTCTATCTCCTTGTACAACTCTGGCTGTTCCTCCTGCACCATCAGGTTGTTGCAATAGCTTCTTCAGCTCAAAGCATCGGCCACGACATTTGTTTTGCCTGGGTGGTAGTGAACGTTGAGGTCATAGTCCTTTATCAACTCTAGCCATCTTCGTTGCCTCAAGTTCAACTCTGACTGGGTGAAGATAAACTTCAGACTCTTGTGATCCGTGTAGATATCACATTTGTTGCCCATCAAGTAGTGCCTCCATATCTTCAAAGCATGAACAACAGCTGCTAATTCGAGGTCATGTGTCGAGTAGTTCTCTTTGTGTTTCCGAAGCTGCCTTGAAGCATAAGCGATCACCTTGCCTTCTTGCATCAGTACACAACCAAGACCCTACCTTGAAGCATCGCAGTACACCACAAAGTCCTTGTTGTCATTGGGAAGTGTCAACACTGGAGTTGTGGTGAGTCGGGTCTTGAGCTCTTGAAAGCTTGCTTCACACCTCTCTGACCACACAAAAGGCGTGTTGTTCTTAAGCAACTCGGTCATCGGCTTCACAATCTTGGAGAAGTTCTCGATGAAACGGCGGTAGTACCCTGCCATTCCGAGAAAACTCCTGATTTCTGTCACTGTCTTGGGCGACTGCCACTTTGACACGGCTTCGATCTTCGAGGGATCAACTGCTACCCCTTTACCTGACAACACATGCCCAAGGAATGCCACTTCTTCTAGCCAGAACTCGCACTTGCTGAACTTGGCATACAACTGATTCTGCCTCAACTTCTCCAGCACTATCCTCAGATGCTCTTCATGTTCTTCAACAGTTTCCGAGAAGACCAAGATGTCGTCAATGAAAACCATGAAAAACTTGTCTATCTCGTCCATGAATACCTTGTTCATCATGTTCATGAAGTACGCCGGGGCGTTCGTAAGACCGAACGATACGACAGTGAACTCATACTGCCCGTACCGGGTCACAAACGCTGTCTTGTAGATGTCCTCGGGGCGAATCTTCATCTGATGATAGCCGGATCGGTGGTCAATCTTGTTGAAGTACTTTGCCTTCCTCAATTGATCAAGCAGGTCATCAATGCGTGGCAATGGGTACTTGTTCTTGATGGTCACCGCATTAAGAGCACGGTAATCAACGCATAGTCGTTGCGTTCCATCCTTCTTCGGCACAAACATCACCGGTGAAGCCCAAGGTGATGCACTAGGTCAGATGTACCCCTTCTGTCAGAGAGCTTCTAATTCTTCCTTCAGCGTTGCCAGTTCTATCTTGCCCATTCTGGAAGGACTCTGTGCCACGGGTGCTGTACCTAGCACAAGGTTGATCACGAACTCCACATCACGGTCTGGTGGTAACCCCGGTAGGTCATCAGGAAAGACATCGGGGTACTCACAAACCACTAGAACATTGGCCACAGTCTTCGTAGTGAGGTTGTACACTGCTGGTACGTCTCATGACTTCAGCGGCTCAAACGTGATCTTCGTCCTCTTGGGGTGTATCAGGGTCACTTGTCGAGGTGACGAGGAGATAACTCCTTTGTGAGCGGTGATCCAATCCATGCTCAGAATAACATCAATCCCATTGGACTTCAACATGGTCTGATCTCCGAGGAACTTGTGACCCTTGATGAACATTTCCACACCTTTGCATAGTAAGGTGCACCTGATATCTCTGAGTGGTGAGCTCGTCACAATAGGTTTCGGTCGGGGAGTCATGGGGAGAGACATTTTGTTTACAAAGTTAGAGGTCACATAAGAACTAGTTGCACCAGTATCAAAAAGAATCAAAGCTTTTGCACCACAAACTAAAAACTCACCGATCACGACGTCAGGAGCGTCGACAGCCTCCTCTTCAGTCAGGAGGTTGAGTCTCCCACGGTCAGCAGTCTGCTGGGGTGCGGCCTGAGGTGGCCTCCCTCCTGGAGCTGGTGCCTTGGCAGGTGTAGCAGCGTTCTTCTTGCTGGGGCACTCGTATGACTTGCGGCCTTGCTTGCCACAGGCGTAGCACGTAGGTGTCAAACCTCCGGTGTCGGGTCTTGACGCGAACTATTGTGGGCGGTTGTAGCCACCACCCTGCTACTGGTAGTTGGAGCTCCTTCCTCCTGGGTACGGTGCACAGTTTCCTCCGAAACCACGTCCGGGCTGGTTGTTCCCCGGGCGGTAGCTCCCTCTCAGCAGGTTGCTCTACCCACTCCTCAGCCTCTGGAAGGACCGGTCGCCATGGTCCCGATCTCCCATCCTCTTCTTGCCCTTCATGCGCTCTTCATGACCCCTCTGTTCTTCCTCGAGCACGATCGCCCTGTTCACCAGGTGGCGAAGGGACTTGTTCTCACTGGCCTTCAAGCCCTGGCGGAGACCATGGTGGAGGCCTCGCAGAAAACAAAACTGCTTCTTGTCATTGGTGTTGGTGTCGTCGGGGACATAGCGTATCATCTTCATGAAGTGCCTCTCATACTCCTCCACCCTCATCGCACCCTGAGTCATGGTGAGGAACTCCTGTGCCTTCTGACTCATGAGTTCCCGTGGCAGGTACTGCTCGCGGAACACCTCACAGAACTCCAGCCAGGTGATGAAAGCTGGGTTCGGGTGGCTGTCAGAGTAGTTGTCCCACCAAGACTTGGCAGGACCCTCAAGCTGGTGGATGGCGAGAGCCACACACTCTTCATCAGTGTAGGCGGTGAGGTCGAGCTTCGTCTCGATCACGCGGAGCAAGTCGTCGGTGTCGAGAGGATCATCTGAGTAACTGAAGGTAGGGGCCTTCAGGTGGAGGAACCTCTCGATCTTCTTGGCGAAGTCCTCCTCCGGCGGGATGTTGCGGTTCCCACCGTTGACTCGGTTCTCGACGGCTTCAGCCATCCTCTGCATCAGCTGAGTCTGAGCAGCCATCACCTCAGCCAGGTTAGGCGGTGGTGGTGCTTCTCCACGGCCACGACCACACCCACGACCCTGGGGAGCTGGTGCCGGCTCAGGTTCTCCTTCAGCTTCTTCCTCTCCTTCTTAGCATCGCCTTGACTGATGGGTGGAGATGGTGGTGGTGGCACCACAACGCCTCGGCCTCGTCCTCGGATGGGTGTGTGTCCACGACCACGAGCGGTAGCGTGTCCATGCCCACGTGCGGGAGCGCGGCCACGTCCACGGCCACGGACTGGCGGGGCTTCTTCTTCCTCGGCTTCGGCCTCCTCGAGGCGTGCCAACAGACGTCCTGACCTCCTGATGGACATCTTACTGAAAACATGACCAAGGGCAAAGGAAACTTTAGATACGTCACCGACCAACAAATTGAGTCTGATATACAGGCATGAAAATATTTCTACTATATAATTCCAACACTCAATAAGAAGAAGCATTAAGAACGATTAACTCCATTAAAACCAAACAATCAGCATCCATTATGAGTACATAAGTTTCCTCGAGGCTGACTCAAGCCTTAGAGGTCACACACAGCAGCAATCTAATATAGTGTTACATGATCTCAAAAGGGTGTGCTCATCTACGGTGTGAAAAGACTTATAACTCCACATGCACTGGAACAGGCTCTCGGCTGCATGGGACAACTCAAGATTAACTACCTATATTACAACACTACTCTTATTAGCATGATCACGCTCCAGCACACTACTCGGTGTGAGCCCTCTTGTACGTCACTGGACGACGGTCCTCCTCGGGGAAGTCTCTCGGGAACATCCGGGTCAGCATGGCGTGAGCAGCCTTCACCTCCTAGGTCTCAACCGGAGTAGGCATGTCAACCATCGGACACAGGTATAGCTTGAGAGCGGACGGGTGCAGCTTGAAGGTCTCCTGGCAGATCACCTGCTGGTCCTCTGGGGGTAGCTGACTGTTGAGCTCGTGAAGCTCGTCCACATGTAGAGAGTCAGCGTCCTCCCAAGTCCTAAGCATCCTCTTGCACTTGTCCAACAGAAACACGGAAGTCCTGGTGAGTGCAGTGAGGTTGGCGGTGTTGGCATTCTTGTTCTTTGAAAGCTCAGCAACCTTGATCTGCTCACGTGCAAGACGGTGTCCCTGTGCGGCGAGTAGTGCATCCTTCTGGTTCAGCTTGTCGAAGAGGCGGCTGAACCTGGCCTCCTGCTTGCGAAGGTCCTCCTTGGCGTACAACATCTCCTCACGTGCGGTCACCCTCTCTGTCTCTGCCCGTACCACCAAAGAGTTGGCATGGCGTAGCCCACGCTTGAGCTGCTCGACTTGCTGGCGTAAGGTATGGTTCTCCACGTCCAACCTCTGGCAGCGGGGTAGAAGCTGACGGACCTCCATCGTAGTGTACTCCAGTCTGCTGAAGAGCCCACTCGTCTGCTCGCTCAGTCGGCTGGCGTGAGTGTCGAGGTCCACGAGGTAGCTCCCTGTGGTGACGAGCGCCTCGTCGGACACGTGTAGAGGAGCCGAGACCACCTCCTCCTCGTAGAGTGCCGAAGGGTCAGACAGTCCGTCCATGATCGGAGCCACTCTGTAGTAGTCCTGGGGAATCAGCCGTAGGTCTCCAGTCTTGTACACGTCGCGGTACCTAGCCAACAGGTGGCGAAGTACGTGGCTGCAGGCGGTGTCAATAGCATTCCTCACGTTTAGTCCTGTGCTGTGCTCCAGCATCCTGGAGAAGTCTGGACGCGCCGGGTGGGGTAGGATGGCCACCGTGCAAAGCACCAGTGAGCCTGACAGAGTTGGTACGTCCTCGACGCGGTAGGTGACGTGAGTAGGGGGAATCCCCAGCCTGAGGACGACCCGGTCCACCCAACGAGCAAGTCCCTCCATGTGCTCCGGGAGGAGCTCTACCTCCTGTCGAGCCATTTCCTGTGACACGGAAGAAATTTCTAGTTAGTGCAGGTGAGATAGAACTTTTCAAACAAGGATAAGCTTTGTAATATAAGCCAAGAATTTGTATATAGCAAAAGAGACCGGTTAGAGTCCTAATTTCTATCGACCATTTCTAAGGGTATGTGCTACGGTCAAGTACGGCTCTGATACCATCTGTAATGACCCGGGTTTTCAAAAGAGGAAAACCCGTCATTCTGAGCTCGTGATAGTCCCTGGATCAGACGCTATCACACACAGGCTTCCATCACAGATAAATATCACAACCATACAACGAAATAAAGCATCAGAGTAACAATATTATTACATGTCCTGAATTAAGGAGTACATCATTACACGCCTCTTGGCAGAATAACATGAATAAGAGCCAACGCAGCAGTAGCTAGCTTCCAGAAGGTGTCTCCATATTTATTCTTCTCTCCCGCAGGCATCCTTGAGTGAAGTAACACGCCCCTCAGTCGTACCATCCATCGGCGTTGTTGTCGAAGTCTGACTCGTACCCTGCAAGCTCAGGGGCTATCCCCAAGGATCGGGATAGGTCCACGTCACCAACTGTATGCAAGCTTTAAGTGGCCTACTTCTAAAGGTAAAGAAAGGAACAAGGGAGTGGCTGGGTTTCCTAAGCAGCAGCAGCAATATAAATAGAATAATATCTCCACATCCCACCATTTCCCATATCACTCATCCACAAACGGTTACACCTGGTCACCCAGATCACCGTCACCAGCACCTATCTCCATCTAGGGTTGGTGCGAGAACTCCCACTCCTCGCGCCTCAATGATTGTACCCAGATCCGCGAGGCAGAGGGAGCAACTCCCCTCTCCCCGAGTACAACCACGGCTCACCATACACTCACATCCTAAAAAGGGGAAGGTAGAAATCCCAAAATGTAAGAGTCGGAGTAAACAACGGGCATGTCCATGACCGAGGACGTGGCTATACGTATAGATCTAAACTCTGCAGAGCGTGTACACTAGTACCCAACTCGGAATAGTACCTGGACGGTGTACGGCCGACCGAGCCTACCCAACCGAACGAACACCTAGGAGTTACGATTCCATCCTGCATCCGGGTCTCGATGCGGTCCCTCGCAAAGGACCACCCCAGAACTGTGAACATGCCCCCGCGTGGCCACACGGGGAGCGCCCAAAAGGGAAGGGACTTCACCCTATACCCTCTCACTGATACCCTTTATCCTGCTAGCAGGTATCGAAGCGCACTTGCTAGGGTCGAAACGGCCCTATCCCCACTCTCGGCGAGGTGGTGTGTACGAAAGTTCCATGTAACAAAGCGACCCACTCGGTTTCAGACCAGGGCGAGCTCCTATCCTCCAAGTCATTACAAAAACCCCAACACCTGTGCTCCTAAAACCGTGTCGAGACCCGGCTTGCGAATCTAAGGAAACTGGGTATCTTAAGCAAAAAGGCTGGTGATGACTCTGGGTTGACCGGTACGCTGGCCAGCTGACTCGATCTGGACCGCTGATCACGGGGTGGACGGCTGTGGTTAACGGCGGTGTGAAGCGGCGGCGGAGTGCGACGGCGAGCGGTGACGCACAGCGGAAACCTCGCCGGCGTGGCTCGAACTCGAGCTATAGGGCACGAATTGAAGCACGAGTTGCATGGTAACGAAGCTGACGGTGCAGCGAACTCACCTAGGGTTTCTGGACGGTGGCTCGGGCAACAACAACAACGCAAGGCTCGGCGGGGCGGAACGGCATGGCGAAGCAACTCCGGCGAGCTCTTTTGGACGATGTAGGGCACGAGGATGACAACACGCGGCACCGGTGGCTTCCTTATGTCCTTGCGGTGCTCCTAGACGGCTTCTCGTCGGCGAAAGAGCGACTACGAGAGAGATCGACGGTGGCGGCCGATCTAGGATTTGGCGGCGGTGGCGCTAGAGAACTCGGGCTAGGATTTGGGGGAGAACGGGGCTTAGGGCGCTGCGGCGGCATCCTATATAGGCCAAGGGGCCTCCTTGGCGTGCGAGCCAAGAGAGATACGGCGCGGGCGCGACCAGGATTCGGACACGAGTCCGGCTCGGCCGAGAGCGGGAGGTAGGGGATGACGATGCGGGTCCTGCCCATCGGTGACCCCGAGGGGCGAAGCGGGCCGGGTGCTAGCCGTGCTGGGCCGTCCGCTGGGCCGCGCTGGGCTATACCTGAGCATTTTTAGCCCGGCCCACTGGCCCGGCCCGGGCCTGGCCCAAACCAGGCCCGCCCACGGACCTTACTGGACGGGCGTGGGCAGAGATCTTGAAGCCCGCGAAAAAAAATCTTGGCCCGAGCCCGGCCCGAAATGCTGTTTTTAGCTATTTTACACTATAAAATGTGCGGGTGGCCCTCCCAAGCCCGGGCCCGGCCCGAGCCCAGCCCGAAAACTGAGGTCCGACGTGTCCCATGGGACGGTCATTGGCAGGATTTTCTCGGCCCGTAAAAACCAGGTTTTTTCGGCCCGATCCGTGGAATGCTCAGGTCTACGCTGGGCTGGAGTGCTGTGCTACGACGCGAACATGCAAGGGAGATCAGGGAGGTTTTCCGGACTTCCGAAGGATGGCTGCTGACTATGTGGGCTGGGCTGCGACGTCACTGGGCTGCAGCTGCTGCGGAGGGATGGCGCACGCGCGGAGCGGAAGAGATCAGGGGGCATGGCCGGACTTCCAGCTCACGGGCTTCAAGCGGAGCTAGGTTGCGTGGCTGCTGCTGGGCCGAAAACGACGCCGGGCCAAAAGAAAGAAGGAATGGGAATGGAAAAAAAGCTTTGTTATTTTTTGAAAGGCAACCAATTGAATTCAAGTTTGAATTTGAATTCAAAACAACCAAAATAATGCAGCAGCATGTATGCAACAATAAACTCCTATAATTAATTTATTTATTTTGGAAAAACAAATAATATATTTTTCTTATACTATATTTCCTGTAAAGAAAATAAATGTGGAGAAAATTTTAACATTACGAGAAAATTGTAATTTTATTTTCTTCCTATTCACATCCTGAAATTTAGTAATTTCAGGGTGTTACATTGGGCCGGAGGTGGCGCCGGTGAGCGGCGACCACGGCAGAGCAGCCGCCTCGGCTGGAATTCCGGCTAGGGTGAGGGCGGAGCTAGGCCATTGTCACACCCAGTTTTGGAAGCAAAACCAGATCATTGCTTACATGTGTCCAGGATCATGTTCACACATGCAAACGACATAGTGGAGTACCAAAAAGTGCAGTGTCACAGCGTTATTATTATTACAGACTAAATGTCCAATAATTTAACTC
This sequence comes from Cenchrus fungigraminus, assembly GCA_036936925.1. Lineage (NCBI taxonomy): Eukaryota > Viridiplantae > Streptophyta > Magnoliopsida > Poales > Poaceae > Cenchrus > Cenchrus fungigraminus. Next base: position 35,807,111 of record CM072779.1, on the reverse strand, counting down.
AACGTTCGAGTAGCTAACAGCGGAAAGTAAAACGGAGTCATCCACCACAGGTAGTCGACCGGAGCAACGCGCCTAGAAGTCTTCAAAGTTGACGGGGAAGTCGTCAAAGCGGCCGTCTGAGCAGCAATCCGAGTAGTGTAGTTGCAAGAAATAGTTCAACAAGTGTGAGCACATGTCGTACTCAACAAGGGAATGTAACTATAACAACATGCAAGGCTCTTTGGGTGTATGGCTGACATGGTTAAAGCGGTAAGCAATTTTAGTTGGTCAGATTTTATTAAGCGACTGATTACTAGCAGTGTAAGTGTATACCAACCCAGAGAGATAATAAATGCAACAAAATCAGGATGCAATGCACAAGATTAATTCATGTTCCATAGTATACCCATGTGAGGGTCCAGGCCGCTCCATGACCAAGAGCACGGCTAATCGATTAGATTTACACTCTGCAGAGGTTGTACACTTTACCCACAAGTCGTGTCTCCCATGTTGCACGGGTTAGCTAGACCCTTAAACACTGCCTTTGGTGAGTGGCTAGGGATTCCCTATGAGGCCTTTACAAAGATTCCCTAGTATGAGCTACTCGCTAGGTTTCATGACAGCGCAATGCATAACCCTCTATCAAGACTGAGAAGCTACCACAGAGCAGATCAGCTTGAGGGCCGGGCTATACACCAACTACCGACACCCCCTAACCCTTATTAGGTAAAGCATACTACATACTAAAGTTTCTAATTAATTAGCCAAGACAGAGCCATTTGTCTTGTGGTTGCACCTAGTTCCTGGGTGGTTCTCCATGTTCCGATTAACAGGGGTAATCTTGCTTAATGAGGGTAGAGCATAAAATAAATCAGGTTCACCTTTGTGTTCAATTAAACCACTCTCAATCCTGTAGTTAGCGACTAAGCATGTGCTACCCAACATAAATAAATACCCAGGTTAACAAGGACATGGTAAACAACACTAGTCACACCTTAATCATAGGGTCCCATCAATTTAATGCAAAGCAATAAAATAAATAATGTAATTAAAATGCAGTTGTATAGGAAAAAGGGCATGCATCAAGGACTTGCCTTCCACAAACTTAGAGGGCTGCTCAAGATCTTGAAAGTCTTCAACGGCAGCGTAATCGAAGTAGCAATCATCTTCTACGCATCACACCAACCACATACAAGCAAATGATAGAAACAAATAAGAAACATGCACCAAACAGTAGCAACAGAGCAAAACAACTGCATAAAGCTATACTACTCTTCGATACGATCGTTTGGACATAAAGAACGCTAAAAACGGAGCTAAAACGCATAATCTAGAGCTAAAACAAGATACAGGGGTCTATCTGTGAGAAAACTAAAGCTCCAGGGGCTTAACTGCTAAAACCCAGGGGCCAAAAGATAATTAAATATGTAAACCAAAGGTCTAACATGTAAAACTAAGGCTATGGATCTCGGGCGCTAAAACCAAAGACTATAGGGTTTAAACCGTAAAGAAAAGGACCTAATTGTAAAGGTTTTCCTATGGTGGGAGGACCGGCATGCTATATTAAAAAGAGCAGGGTCTCTTGCGCAAAACCGGTGGCGACCCGGCGGGGTTGACCGGTACCTTTGCGTTTGACTCGGCTCGGATTGGATCTGTGTCATCTAAAACAGATCGGGCGGCCGGGGATCTCCGCAAGCGCGAGCGGCGGCGCGCGGCGGTGAAGTCGCCGGCGCAAAGCGAAACCGGAGCTGGGGTGCTCGGTTTTCCGCAGGGACTTCACCAAAACGAAGCACGTGACCTTGCGAACTAGACAGGAGCAAAAGGAACAACCTTCGGTGCACAGGGACGGCAGCTTGCACGGCGGGGCGGACGGAAACGACGGCGAGGTCTCCGGCGAGGCTTTACGAGCGAACCGAGGCACGAACTTGACCACAGACGGTGCCTACGGCTTCCTTGCGAGCTTGTGATCCTCCGAGTGGCCTTCTCGTCGACAGCGAGGCGACGAAGCGACGGCTCGACAATGGCGGCGCTAGGGTTCTTGCGGTGGCGGCGCTGAAGCTCTAGGGCTTAGGGTTAGGGGTTCGTGGGGGGTCCAGGGGGTTGCGGCGGCGGCTTATAAAGGCCGAGGCAGACGCCTTGGCATGCGGTCCACGCCAGGAAGGCGGCACGGAGCGGGACGCGGCCGGCGCTCGGGTCGGAGTCCCCCCCGAGTCGGACTCCGGCGCAAGGTGGGGGATGACGGGTGGCCCCCACCTGTTAGCGGCTGAGAGCGACGGAGCGCAGGCGGGCCGGAGATGGGCTGAAAAGGGAGCTGGGCTACACGGTTGGAAAGGAAAGGAGGAGGGGGAAAAACTAAGCTGGGCTGAAGAAACGGAGGACGTCCAGCGGACTTAACTAAAAGGGCTGGCGCACAAAACAGGAAAGAAGAGAGGGAGAGAAAAGAGATTTATTTTGAATTTTGAAACCTTTAAAACTTCAAACAAAATTTGAATTCAAACACAAATTTGAATTCCAGCACTCAAAAATAATGCACCAGCATGTATGCAACACTCAACTCCTATATTTATTTATTTTATTATTAAAATTATTTAAATGCCTAGAAAATTCAATTAACTCCTTATAATCCTTAAACAAATTCATAAGTTGCTAACAAAATTTTAATAAATTCATAAATTCAAAATTAGGGTGTTACAAATCCTACCCCCTTAAGAAGAATCTCGTCCTCGAGATTCAGATGGATCAGCAAAGAGATGTGGGTAGTCTTCCTTTAAACCCTCTTCTCTTTCCCATGTTGCCTCATCTTCTGTATGATTACTCCACTGTACTTTACACATTCTGATCACCCGATTCCTCGTAACCCATGCAAGATTATCCAAGATCTTGATAGGATGTTCAGTGTAGGTGAGATCTTCCTTAACTTCCAGCCCATCTATAGGTAATGGCTCCTTATCATGCGGCTGGAATCCCTTCTTCAACTGAGAGATATGGAACACATCATGCACATCTGAAAGCTGATTTGGTAACTCCAACCTATAAGCTACCTCTCCCACTCTCTCAGAGATCCTAAAGGGTCCGATAAAGTGAGGTGATAGTTTCTCTTTAACCTTGAACCTGCGTAAACCTCTGATCGGTGACACTTTAAGATACACACAATCACCTTCGTGGAACACCATGTCTCTCCTCTTTGTGTCAGCATACTTCTTCTGCCTAGACTGTGCAGCTCTCAAGTTATCCCTGATGATCTGAACCTGCCTTTCTGCCTCCCTGATAACATCAGTCCCGAACAATCGACTCTCTCCTGTCTCACTCCAGTACAACGGGGTTCTGCACTTCCTCCCATACAAAGCCTCAAAGGGTGCCATCTTAAGGCTGGCCTGATAGCTGTTGTTGTAAGAGAACTCTGCGTATGACAAACTCTTATCCCAGCTACCTCCATGCTTAAAAGCACAGGCTCTCAACATGTCCTCAAGAATCTGATTAGTCCTCTCAGTCTATCCATCTGTCTGTGGATGATAAGCTGAGCTGAAATTCAACACTGTATCCATAGACTCATGAAGTTTCTCCCAGAAATGAGACGTGAACTGAGTACCTCTATCTGACACTATCTTCTTAGGCACACCATGCAAGCACACAATTCTGGCCATATACAGCTCTGCTAACCTTGCTCCCGTATAAGTGGTTCTTACTGGTATAAAGTGCGCTACTTTAGTCAACCGATCCACAATAACCCATATAGAATCATAACCATCCCGAGTACGAGGTAACCCAACAATGAAATCCATACTGATCTCTTCCCACTTCCATTCTGGCACCTTCAGTGGCTGAAGCAATCCGGCTGGCCTCTGATGTTCAGCTTTCACTCGATGACAAGTGTCACACAATGCTACGTGAGAGGCCACATCCCTCTTCATCCCATACCACCAATACCTCTGCTTAAGATCCTGATACATCTTAGTGCTGCCTAGATGAATGGAGTAAGCAGAATCATGGGCTTCCTTCAGGATGTTCTCACGCAGATCTCCCACATCGGGCACACAAATCCTTTTCCTGAACCATATAGTCCCCTGATCATCCTCTGTGAAATCCGGAGCCTTGCCATTCTCCATAGTCACTCTGATCTCTCTAATCTCAGCATCCTCAAGCTGTGCCTGACGAATCTCATATTCCAATGTAGATTCCACCTCCAAGGTAACTCCCTGAGTCTGTGCAACCATCCCCAAGTTGAGCTGCTCAAACTCCTTCATCAGATCTTCAGGCAACTAGAATGCGAGTGCCATATTGGCCTGTCCCTTCCGACTCAAAGCATCTGCAACTAGATTAGCCTTTCCAGGATGATAGTGTATCTCCATATCATAATCCTTGATCAGCTCTAACCATCTGCGCTATCTCAAGTTCAAGTCCTTTTGTGTCAATATATACTTCAGACTCTTATGATCTGTGTAAATCTGGCACTTAGTCCCCATGATGTAGTGCCTCCAAATCTTCAAAGCATGAACCATAGCTGCTAATTCTAGATCATAAGTAGGATAATTCTGCTCATGCTTCCTCAACTGCCTCGATGCATAAGCTATAACATGTCCCTCCTGCATAAGAACACAACCAAGACCCTGTCGAGACGCATCATAGTAGATATCAAAGCTCTTCTGCAGATCTGGCATCACCAATACTGGGGCGGTAGTCAACCTCTTCTTAAGCTCCTCAAAGCTAGCCTGACATGCTTCGGTCCACTTGAACTCCTTATCCTTCTCTAGTAGTGATGTGAGAGGCTTCACTATCTTAGAGAATCCTTCAATGAACCGACGATAATACCCTGCAAGACCGAGAAAACTTCTGATCTCCTTGATTGTCCGAGGCGGCTCCCACTTCAACACATCTCTGACTTTGCTAGGATCAACTGCAATGCCTCCATCAGTAACGATGTGACCAAGAAAAGCCACTTCCTTAAGCCAGAACTCACACTTGCTGAACTTCGCATACAACTGATGCTCTCTCAACTTCTGCAACACAAGTCTCAGATGCTCCTCATGCTCTGCTTCATCCTTGGAGTAGATCAAGATATCATCGATGAACACCACAACAAACTTATCCAAGTACTCCATAAAGACTTTGTTCATTAGATACATAAAGTAGGAAGGTGCATTAGTCAACCCAAAAGACATGACTGTGTACTCATAAAGCCCATACCTAGTGGTGAATGCAGTCTTAGGAATATCCGACAACCTGATCCTCATCTGATGGTAACCCGAACGCAAATCAATCTTAGAGAATACCTTGGCACCTCTCATCTGATCAAACAAATCTTCTATGCGGGGCAAAGGATACTTGTTCTTGATAGTAACATCATTAAGCGATCAATAATCCACACACATCCTCTGAGTACCATCCTTCTTCTCCACAAAGATAACAGGTGCCCCCCAAGGTGAAGAACTAGGACGAATAAAACCCTTCTCTAACAATTCACTAATTTGTTTCTTAAGCTCAAACAGTTGATCACTAGACATTCTATAAGGACGCTTAGAAATAGGAGCAGTACCAGGTAAAAGATCAATAACAAACTCAACATCACGATCAGGTGGCATACCTGGTAACTCATCAGGGAACACATCTGGATAGTCACACAACACCTTAATATCCTCCAGAGCTTTACCATCCAAATGATTCATTGTACCCTCTGCTGCTACTGGTGGAGTAGCTACAATCATAACCTTGTTTCCCTTAGGACTGGTGAGAAGAACTGCCCTCTTGGCACACTGAATCGTTGCATCATGCGTAGCTAACCAGTCCAGAATGACATCAATGTCCTTTGACTCCAGAACTACCAACTGAGCCCAAAAGTCTTCTCCAACGATCTTAAGATTAACATTAGGACATATATATAAAGCTTTCATCTCCCCCCAGGTGAACTAACTACCATGTTTTGTTTCATAGTTTGCATGGGTATACTATGCTTAGCCACATATTGAGCAGAAATAAAAGAATGAGATGCTCCAGAATCAAATAAGACCGAGGCGGGGGTGGAGTTGACAAGGAACATACCGAGCACTACTTGTGGGTTCTCCTGAGCTGACTCCACACTCACGTGGTTCACCCTGGCACGTGCATAGCTCTGATGTCCCTTATTAACTTGCGGGGTCTGGTTCCCATTCCTCATCTGCTGCATCTGCTGATTCTACACGGGGGTTCCAGGAGCAGTCCTCTTGGGGCAGTTGTTGGTGTAGTGGCCAACTTCACCACACTTGAAGCAAGAGTTGCCAGCAGGGGTGTGAGGTGCACCAGGCCTCGCTGGAGTGCCAATGGGAGTCCTCTACTGGTTCTGCTGATAAGCGGGGCGAGGTGTCTGCTGCCTAATGCGCTGATTCTACTGAGTAGGGTGCTGGAACTGTTGTGTAGGGCACTGATACTGCTGCTGCATGGGGCGCTGGAACTGCTGCCCAAAGTTCCCATTCTGCCCTCCATAGCAGAACGGTGCTCCCTGTTGTGGGTTGATGCGGGGACGAGTGATGCTTCCAGACTGCCCAGAGTTGGTGGCCTTCCTTTTCAAGTCACCCAACTCCCTACGCTTGTGCTCCAAGCCTATAGCCTTGTCAATCAGGTCCTGGAAGGTGGGGAAAGTGTGGGACATCAGCTGGTACTGCAGTGGTCCAGCCAGCCCTTCCAGGAACAGCTCTTGCTTCTTCCTGTCCTCATCAGTGTCTTCAGGAGCGTAGCGTGATAACTCAGTGAATTTGTCCCTGAACTCCGTCACGGACATCCCTCCCTACTTGAGAGCAAGGAACTCCTTCTTCTTTAGCTTCATGAGACCGGCAGGAATGTGGTGGCTCCTGAAGTTAGTGGTAAACTCCTGCCAGGTGATTGCATTCTGATTAGCATGTGCGGCGACAAAAGCGTCCCACCATGCCGAAGCTGATCCCTGAAGTCGCCCTGTAGCATAGAGGACTTTCTCTCGGTCATCACATTGAGCTATGGTCAGCATCTTCTCAATGGTCGTCAACCAGTCTTCAGCTTCTAGTGGATCGGCTGCATGGGAGAACACCGGAGGCTGATGTCTCATGAACACCATGTGCCTGTTCACAGGAGCTTGCTGCTGAGCATGGGGTGGGTTGTTGCCTTGGGCCTGCAGATTGGCCACTGTATTGGTCAGGTTTTGGAGAAGCTGCGTCTAGGTCTGTAGGAACTGCTGGAAAGCTGGATCCATTTGTGGTTGACGAGGTGCACTGCTGGAACCACTGCCTCGCCTTAGACGGGTCACTGCGGGTTGATCGACTCCTGATCCTGACCTGGTTTCCACCATCTGAGTGTTAGGGACACAATTTTAGATGATTGAACCAAGAGAAAAGCTTAAAAGTTTATGAAATGCGGATTTCCAGACTAAGACAGATTCTGTTGACCTCAGAGAACTAGTTGTAACTCTCTGCGTGTACAGCCAAAAATTGTGCAAATAATCTGCGATAATGTGTTCATAATTACTGAACCAACCCAACTAGAATTAACTCAATTGGATGTCTGTAGCCCGAGATATAAAATAGTTAAGGTGACTGTGTCAGCAGGAATTTACAGACTAAGATGGCTTCAAAACTTCGTGCATAACTCCCAGAATATATATCCCAAAATTCTGAATTTTTGAAAGAAAATCATATGCAAAATTCCTAAGCTAACCCAACTGGATTTGCAGCAATTAAATTTCTGTAGCTCGAGATAAAAATTAATTAGTGCTGCTGTATCAGAGGGCTGCGTGAGCAGATTTGGTAACAACTGAGCTGACCGATAGATTAATAATGAAGAGACAATGATAAAGATAGCATAAGATTGATTGAGACGAAAATTTAACCCCGACTAACTTAACTTTATTAAACTAATGTGGTTGTGGTCATCACCCCACAACACACAACACTCAAACAAAAATCCAAATCATCCAATGTTGCATGCTCACACAATCCAAACACACTATTAAAACTAAACACACTTTAACGACCGTTCAAGACTAATGATTACAAAAACTTTGACTAAAACCTAAGGACTCCTATCCTCTTCAAGAGGTTCAGTGCGAGCGTCTGGAGAGTTGTAGCGGGGCCTCTTAGGTGATGGAGAGGTGTGGGGCTCTTCATGTTCAAGGATTACTGGTTCCTCCTTGTTCATCAGAGCAGCTTGCAATGCACGGTTCTGAGCCTCCAACTCGAAGACCTTCTCTTGAGCTTCAGCAAGAGCGTTGTTGGTGTCATCCAGGGTAGTGTTAACAGCAGCCAACAACTCTCGAACATGGTTCAAGGTTCCCTCTTGAGCTGGAGCGGGAGCGATGTAGGTCTTTGCTTCCCCACTAGCTCTGTAGGGAATGTATCTGTAAGAAGTGTCCTCCAGCTCAGCACGTGCGTCATGGGAGAGTACATAAAGTGCCCTCCTTGCAGCTTCAGCTATCCCAGCATCTCTGGTAGTCCTGTTTGCAACATCTTGGTGCCTTGCCACCTCCTTGTCCCCATGGATAGGATCCTCTTGATACAGGATAACAGTCACCACCCACTGGGGTTCGAACCATGGATGTGTCCACAGCTCGCATTGGTAGGTTGGCGCCACATTGTGCCCCAGACGGAACACTGTTGCTCTGAGCTTGTCAGCCATGGGAACGCCTCTCCCATCCACGTGAAATATGCTTTCCCTCCAGGCCACTTCCTCAGCAGGCTGAGCTTGTTCCTCTTCTACCTCCTCTGGGTCTTCGGGTTCCTCAGGCTGTTGCTCTCCTTCTGGAATGACCTCTTCTGGGTCTTCCTCTGGTTCATCAGGATCTTCCTCTGGTCCTTCAGGCTCTGCAGCGGCCTCCTGAGCTGGTTCCTCCCCTGGCTCCTCATCATCAGACAGCTGGATGATTTCCAGGGCGGGTGTTGGAGACGGCGCTGCAGGTGGTGCTTCCATCAGTATCTCCTCGTCAGTATCCCCCTCATGCTCTTCATGCTCCCTACTCTCCATGGGATAGTAGTAGTAGTCTTGGTCCTCCAGGTGGCGGGGAAACTGGAAAGCGCCTGTGCGAGAGGTCTGCAGCCGACGAACCATTTAGAGATAGAGAAGACAGTGCAAGAAAGAACATAAGCTATAGATATCAAATAGAGTTAAGACAGTGTATGGATAAACAAGGATGAGGTAAAAATTAAAAGTAATCGATTTAAAATAGATTTTTAATAAAGAAAGCATTAGTGTGGCTTCTAATAAAAATCCTTAATTTCGACCATTACTAACCAGGCTAACATCCTACAGTCAACACGGCTCTGGTACCACTTTGTCACACCCAGTTTTGGAAGCAAAACCAGATCATTGCTTACATGTGTCCAGGATCATGTTCACACATGCAAACGACATAGTGGAGTACCAAAAAGCGCAGTGTCACAACGTTATTATTATTACAGACCAAATGTCCAATAATTTAACTCAACGTTCGAGTAGCTAACAGCGGAAAGTAAAACGGAGTCGTCCACCACAGGCAGTCGACCGGAGCAACGCGCCTAGAAGTCTTCAAAGTCGTCGGGGAAGTCATCAAAGCGGCCGTCTGAGCAGCAGTCCGAGTAGTGTAGTTGCAAGAAATAGTTCAACAAGCGTGAGCACATGTCGCACTCAACAAGGGAATGTAACTATAACAACATGCAAGGCTCTTTGGGTGGATGGCTGACATGGTTAAAGCGGTAAGCAATTTTAGTTGGTCAGATTTTATTAAGCGACTGATTACTAGCAGTGTAAGTGTATACCAACCCAGAGAGATAATAAATGCAACAAAATCAGGATGCAATGCACAAGATTAATTCATGTTCCATAGTTTACCCATGTGAGGGTCCAGGCCGCTCCATGACCGAGAGCACGGCTAATCGATTAGATTTACACTCTGAAGAGGTTGTACACTTTACCCACAAGTCGTGTCTCCCGTGTTGCCCGGGTTAGCTAGACCCTTAAACACTGCCTTTGGTGAGTGGCTAGGGATTCCCTACGAGGCCTTTACAAAGATTCCCTAGTATGAGCTGCTCGCTAGGTTTCATGACAGCGTAATGCATAACCCTCTCTCAAGACTGCGAAGCTACCACAGAGCAGATCAGCTTGAGGGCCGGGCTATACACCAACTACCGGCACCCCCTAACCCTTATCAGGTAAAGCATACTACATACTAAAATTTCTAATTCATTAGCCGAGACAGAGCCATTTGTGTTGTGGTTGCACCTAGTTCCTGGGTGGTTCTCCATGTTCCGATTAACATGGGTAATCTTGCTTAATGAGGGTAGAGCATAAAATAAATCAGGTTCACCTTTGTGTTCAATTAAACCACCCTCAATCCTGTAGTTAGCGACTAAGCATGTGCTACCCAACATAAATAAATACCCAGGTTAACAAGGACATGGTAAACAACACTAGTCACACCTTAATCATAGGGTCCCATCAATTTAATGCAAAGCAATAAAATAAATAATGTAATTAAAATGCAGTTGTATAAGAAAAAGGGCATGCATCAAGGACTTGCCTTCCACAAACTCAGAGGGCTGCTCAAGATCTTGAAAGTCTTCAACGGCAGCGTAATCGAAGTAGCAATCGCCTTCTACGCATCACACCAACCACATACAAGCAAATGATAGAAATAAATAAGAAACATGCACCAAACAGTAGCAACAGAGCAAAACAACTACATAAAGCTATTCTACTCTTTGATACGATCGTTTGGACATAAAGAACGCTAAAAACGGAGCTAAAACGCATAATCTAGAGCTAAAACAAGATACAGGGGTCTATCTGCGAGAAAACTAAAGCTCCAGGGGCTTAACTGCTAAAAACCAGGGGCCAAAACATAATTAAACATGTAAACCGAAGGTCTAACATGTAAAACTAAGGCTATGGATCTCGGGCGCTAAAACCAAAGACTACAGGGTTTAAACCGTAAAGAAAAGGACCTAATTGTAAAGGTTTTCCTATGTTGGGAGGACCGGCATGCTATATTAAAAATAGCAGGGTCTCTTGTGCAAAACCGGCAGCGACCCAGCGGGGTTGACCGGTACCTCCGCGTTTGACTCGGCTCGGATTGGATCTGTGCCGTCTAAAACAGATCGGCCGGCCGGGGATCTCTGCAAGCGCGAGCGGCGGCGGGGAACGGCGGCGAGCGGCGGCGAAGTCGCCGGCGCAAAGCGAAACCAGAGCTGGGGTTCTCGGTTTTCCGCAGGGACTTCACCAAAATGAAGTGCGTGACCTTGCGAACTAGACAGGAGCAAAAGGAACAACCTTCGGCGCACGGGGACGGCGGCTTGCACGGCGAGGCGGACGGAAACGACAGCGAGGTCTCCGGTGAGGCTTTACGAGCAAACCGAGGCACGAACTCGACCACGGATGGCGCCTACGGCTTCCTTGTGAGCTTGTGATCCTCCGAGTGGCCTTCTTGTCGACGGGGAGGTGACGAAGCGGCACCTCGACAACGGCGGCGCTAGGGTTCTTGCGGCGGCGGCGCTGAAGCTCAAGGGCTTAGTGTTAGGGGTTCGTGGGGGGTCCAGGGGGTTGCGGCGGCGGCTTATAAAGGCCGAGGCACACACCTTGGTGTGCGGGCCATGCCAGGAAGGTGGCACGGAGCGGGACGCGGCCGACGCTCGGGTCGGAGTCCCCCCCGAGTCGGACTCCGGCGCGAGGTGGGGGATGGCGGGTGCCCCCCACCTGTCAGCGGCTGAGAGCGACAGAGCGTAGGCGGGCCGGAGATGGGCTGAAAGGGGAGCTGGGCTGCGCGGTTGGAAAGGAAAGGAGGAGGGGGAAAACTAAGCTGGGCCGAAGAAACGGAGGACGTCCAGCGGACTTAGCTAAAAGGGCCGGCGCACAAAACAGGAAAGAAGAGAGGGAGAGAAAAGTGATTTATTTTGAATTTTGAAACCTTTAAAACTTCAAACAAAATTTGAATTCAAACACAAATTTGAATTCCAGCACTAAAAAATAATGCACCACTCCTATATTTATTTATTTTATTATTAAAATTATTTAAATGCCTAGAAAATTCAATTAACTCCTTATAATCCTTAAACAAATTCATAAGTTGCTAACAAAATTTTAATAAATTCATAAATTCAAAATTAGGGTGTTACAGCCATTGAGGTCCGGGGAAGCTCGTCTGGGTTCTAGAGAAGAGGTTTGAGGTGCTCGGTGGCGGCCGGAGCAAGCGGAGGGATGAGCTACTCGCGGCGGCGGCAGCGGCGGACCGACGGCGTGTGCGTGCGCACGTTACGGTCGGGGAATGCCTTTTATAGGCGAGTGGGCGTGCAGGAGGGGTGTTTGCCTTCGCCTCGAAGCATATGGAGGCGAGGAAGGACGCCCGGGCGCGGCGGTGACGGGTTGCCGACCGGCCGGCCGTGCGGTGCAGCTGGGGCTTGGCGGCGGCGCGCGTGGCGGCGACACGTGTCGCGGCTTGTGCCCCGAGGCGCGGCGGTCGGAGGGCGGGGAACGCGATGATGATGTCCCCGTCCTCGCGACACTGTGTGCCGGAGGGGGGCCTGGACGGCGAGCGGCAGCGGCGTCGCGTGGCGACGCAGGCGCGACGACGTCTAGTTTTTATCCGATCAACGCAGTTTCAAACGCAAAAAATTTCAAATTTCAAAGGGGAACTTCAAAAACGGTAGATAGGAAATTTGTAGAACTCTTATCCCTCTACAACTTCTACAAAGGCTCATAGGTGTTTTACTCAATGAATTGAGCATGAACTGCAGGAGAAAATGGTGGTTTTCTCGGCGTGGTCAAAGGTTGTTTCAGAGCATTGACTGGATTTTTGAACAATTTGCACTTTAAATTTGAAATGCCATTCAAAAGCAAAGTTGTGTCCCATGAGAAACCGCACAACTTTTGTATTTGGAGATTTTGAAGTGTTTAGACAAATTTTGGAGAACGTGGCAAAAGTTCTAGAAAAGGGTATAGACAATAGGGAATTTGACCATGTTGACTAGGGTTTTGACCATACTAATGATGGTTGACTTGGTCAATGAGGTAATTTGCACTAATCAAAAACCTGAGGCGTCACAGGTACCAGTCAGCCAGTTAGAAGGCTAACCACAAATTCCACACTTTGTACGTGTAGAACAAAGAACAATTCATTGATGGGATAAATTCAAAAGACAAGGAAATAATGTTATGTAGGTTATTGTTCTAGCCAGCACAAATTGTTAAAATTCACACAATTAGGACCTAAATAATGTAAGATTCTGTTAAAAACAGGTGTTACCAGGATGCGTTACACATCGATACATACTGCATAGTTTAGTATTTTCAATCTCAATCTTAAATATTCTCAATCCCATGGTTTTTGTCAGAATCCCCTCCAAGTCCGCCAAGAGCATAATTTGCCACAACCCAAGCATAGAACTGTCTCGCCGCCTCTCTTGCCGTGCGCGCATCTCGCCGTCTGCCCCAGCGCCGCCTCCCTCCTTGTGGTGCATCTCGCCGTCTGCCTCTGCGCATCCCGCTCCCACCGTCCTCTGATAGTCGGATAGGAAGGACAGAAGGCTTGAGGGAGGAGAGGAAGGGACGCAAGCAGAGCGAGGAGGAAAAGAGGGGGGGGGGGCGATTGGGTGACGGGGCGTGGGCGGGCGGATGTGCCGTGACCGCGGGTCTCCTCGAGTCCTTCGGTGTCTCCTCAATGGGCGGGTGGGAGTGGGACCAAGAGGGGGGAGGGGTTGAGGTGATGAGTGATTGATCCGAAAGAGGTGAGGCTTTGTATGTGAGTAAGAGAAAATAGGTAGTAAATAGTTATTTTGCTGTGTATATTTTGGTGGGTGTATTTAGGTGTTAAGATGACAATTGAGATGGGTGTGTTTAGTTCATCAAAATTTTGAGAGCCCCTTTCAAAATTAAAACTAATTATAAAACTAATTACACGAATGAACAGGAAATTCCGAGACGAATCCATTAAGTCTAATTAATTCGTCATTAGGGATTGTTTACTGTAGCACGACATTGTCTAATCATGACATAATTAGGCTCGTTAGATTCGTCTCGAAAATTAAAGTAGAGATTGTGAAATGAGTTTTGTCACTAATCTACATTTAATACTCCTAATTAGTGTCCGAAGTTTGATATAACGGGTAGTTGGTGAAATTTTGCGGAAGTAAACAGGCCCTAAGTTGTGTAGTTGTAGAAAAGAATTGAATTGTGATTACAGTGGCAGTGATACTGATCTCTGCATTGCAATATGCAGGTCGAAGTGCAGGTGATAGCCACACACGCCGTCCGTATATAACTCTCCTCCCATCTTATCGCAACGGCACCATCATCGCCTCATCTTCTTATCCCCCGCCTCCTCCGGCCGCTGCTGCTCACTCCCGACGCCCGAGAGCTCCCCGAGCAAGTTCCCATGGCGTCCACCACCCTCTCCTCTGCCTTCGCCCTCCTCTACCGCCCATCCTCCTCCCCGTCCCCCTCCGCCTCGCTCCCGAGGTCCTCCGTCGCCGTGCTGCGCCGGGGCCGTCGCGCCGTCGCCGTCGCGTCCACCGCCACCGAGTCCCCCAAGATCCTTGAGCTCGGGGACGCCATCGCCGGGCTCACGCTCGAGGAGGCCCGCACCCTTGTCGACCACCTCCAGGAGCGGCTCGGCGTCACCGCCGCGTCCTTCGCGCCTGCGGCCGTCGTCGCGGCGCCCGGTGGCGGCGCGGGGGCGGCTGAGGAAGCGGCCCCGGTCGAGCAGACGGAGTTTGATGTCGTCATCGATGAGGTGCCCAGCAGCGCGCGTATCGCCACCATCAAGGTCGTGCGCGCGCTCACCAGCCTCGCGCTCAAGGAGGCCAAGGACCTCATCGAGGGCCTCCCCAAGAAGCTCAAGGAGGCCGTCAGCAAGGACGAGGCCGAGGACGCCAAGAAGCAGCTCGAGGAGGTCGGCGCCAAGGTGTCCATCGTGTGACACTAGGTATACTAGGACTCATTTTTCCTTTTTCCTCTTTCAGTTTCTTTACTATGCCGTCCAATCTTTTGTATCCCCACTGTCGTTCACAATGAATTGTTGTTTGATATGAGATTTGTGTATTCGCTTGTTCACATACTTGCATGATGTCTCTACCTTGAATTGACACTGGGGATGGCACATGCTCTAAACTTGCAATGTACATTTGTGATTTGACAATGTCAATTCATGATGGTGGACATTGTGCTTTCCTCGTGGTTGGGGAGTGAAAATCATATTTACTAAATGTTTGTTCCAACTTTAACCCTGAATGGTCTCTTTTTAAACAATGTATATTACTTTATTGCTCCATGATCTTTTTTCAGATCACGCTGTGAAATTGTGGCATTGTGTTTACTTTATTTGCATCTTTATGCAATACATGTAATTGATTCCAGGCCGATGTTAATTCAACTTGAGACGACCTCTTTAGTTAAACATACCTGAGCAAACTCAATTGGGGCTAGTTGTTAGTGTTACAGTGATCATGGAAACTACTTAAGTTGGTAATGTTTAGAAATCTCCAGGCTATACTTCTATATTAACATCTGATCAACTTTAGAACGTCTTCCTGTCCTTCATTTTCACAGTGGAGCAAATTGTCCATTCCACTGAGAAATTCATGGTAAATATTCCCAATGAGATATAACGGCAGCTATTTAGAATGTAAAGCTGTATCTTTGCTGTCAGTTTCAGTTCGGAGTGCATACTTAATATTTCTTTTTTATTTAATTTTATCTTTAATCTTGTGATGAACTGATGACATTCGTCTTTTTCTTGCAATAAAAAGAGTCGATAAAATGAATTTCTGTTTTTGTCAGCTTGCTTGTTCACAGAATCTGTTGTTCACATTTTGAGGGTTCTTTTGGAATAGCTTCATGAATTTTGAAGATCATTGCTTGCTTGTTTTATTGTTACTTAGGCACATAGTATTACTCCGTTCGCATGTCATGAGTTGTGATCAATGGCACAGTTGTTGTGGGCGTTCTTGAATTAGTTCAGTTCATGTGCTAAGTATCCTAATTATTTGCCATCTATCAGGTGCTGTATTTCCCAGCTCTAATTCTTTATGTATGCATTTAATTTCCTTCATCAGGAATCCAGATTTATCTTCTTGCAAATTGCAATACTACCTGTACTTCTGAGTTGTGATCTCTGAATATTTTGTGATGTTGATACAAGTCAATTCTCGGAATTATGTTTTGGTTACCCATGTATGCAGCATGCATGAATGCATCTTTATCACTCTGTGTTGACATATACACAAGTTAGTTTCTATGTTGTAAAAATTGTAGGCCCCAAATGCATATGCACAATAAAATATCTGAGGATTCTACATTTGTTCATCATGTCCTTTATTGCATCCGATTTTTTTTCTTCAAAACTAAACCTTGTGATTCTCAATTTGACCACATTAATTCTTCTTATTTTTGCAGAGCAATGTGAGTAAACCCCTTTTTCGTTTGACATGGCGTGTATGCTCCACCAATTGGAGAACAATGTACTTTCCAGATGCATATATCTTAGGGAGCTGAACGCCAGAGTTGGTTGTGAAAATTATGTGTTGTAATCCTAGATTATTTCAAGAGTTCCATTCGAAGCCATTGACGGTTACAGGATACCTCACATCATTGTATTTTCTACATAATCTTTTAGTCTTAAAGTTGTATTTACATCCAAGCACTACTTCACCGGAATGTGCAGGCTATAGCAAAATTCTTGGCATGGTATCTTGTCAGGTGGCATGCAGCGAGCGGCCCAAGCCCGTTTGTATTTCTCAGCCTCTATCGGCAAGGTGTGTGTTTAGTTCACCAAAATTTTGAGACCAAAATTTTGGAAGCTCCTTTCAAGGTCTATTAGAGGTAGTAAATATAGATTAATTATAAAACTAATTACACGAATGAACGGGAAATTCCGGGACGAATCCATTAAGTTTAATTAATCTGTCATTAGAGATTGTTTACTGTAGCATGATATTATTAAGGTAGGGGTTGTGAAATGAGTTTTGTCACTAATCTACATTTAATACTTCTAATTAGTATCCGAAGTTTGATGTGACGGGTAGTTGGTGAAATTTTGGGAACTAAACAGGCCCAAATCTGCTCGCAAAATAAATCCTTAAGAAAAACTGCTAGCAAATTACGATGAGCAAGGCACCGTCGAACTCCCATCTTGCGGGTGGACTGCTCGCAACATACGAATGTACGATGAGTGGCATCGTGAGTACGAGTTCCAGTAGCTGCTCCGTCGATTAGGATAACAGTGGTCTTGCACTGACGGCTGACCCACAGGCACGTATAGATTGATCAAAAAGAGACGTCCCAAATCCCAGAAAGACGAAAAGAGAACATTATGTAATACGCAATAGCATTCTTCACCCAACAAAATTGACTTCTACATAAGTAACATACAGCCAAGCCAAACAACTTTCAGATAAGGTTCTTGTACATGAGCATACTCATTTCTAAGATGGCAGCACATTTATTTGAAATTGTTCGTCTCCATCCTTGAGTTATGATACATGCTGCAGCACCAGAGTTTGTGAACATTACACACAATCCCCCACCTTACGAACAGTAGCTTATATCTTTGCAGATGCACGACGGGGGATTCAGAAGTTGAAATATATCAGCTCCATATCTCCGTGGCAGAAACTTAGTGTTCATGCTTCAACAGCCTTCTCCGAAGGGCTGTCTTCACCCTTTTGTCCTGTCTTGGACTTCTTGGCTTCATAATCTTTCACAGCAGCCTTAATCGCATCCTCCGCAAGCATGCTGCAATGGAGCTTTACAGGTGGAAGCGACAAGTGCTTTGCAATCTCACTGAAAAAGATAGCAAAAAAGTCAACTTTGGAAATGTCAATTTTGCTTCAAGGCATTCTGATAGTGCCGAGAACCTCAACTGCATTGTGACAACAGCAGCACAGCTGTGCAGGTCAAAAATAAACGAAAAGATTTTTCCTATTTCTAAAGAAATCACAGAATAAGACCATAAGTGGCATCTTGGCTTCCTCTTTTGTAACCAGCAGACAGATCCATCTACTAATACAGAAAAGTCAAATAAAACAAAGAAGAAAGTGAAGTCCATGGATACAGGCAGGTTTTGTATTCAGTAACTCGGACAAGCTCATGACACTATAAACACAAATCATATCACAGATCTGCAACTCCAAAAAACAAGGGCCAAAAACACTGAAATGGTTATACCTGGAAAATGAAGAAAGGCCATGTTTGTAGCAACTTACAGACCGAAATGTGACATAGGTTACATTCATCATGCAATCAACTAGATATATTTTATACAATTAAAAAGGTATTGACAAAATAAAACAGTGTATTGAATGAAAGATAGGCAGACAATATACATGATCTAAAAGTGCAATATGAGCTTGTTATAGGATGACTAAAAAGTGAACAATGCACACTAAAAAATAGTGGAAGAAGATATGGATAACTTACGTATTCTTGATAGTCAAAACTTCATCCATTGGTTTTCCCTTCACCCATTCGGTAGCTGCAAGGAGAAAGAAAACATAAACAACCATCTTTACACATTAATAAACATTAGAAACAGCAAGTTCTAAGCAGTCAAGCACTCAAAATGACATAACTTTGGGCGTAAAATGGTGTTAAGAGAGGTCCCAAAAAATTTAAGAAAACTACAGGCAAACAGTCAAGCACTCAAAATATTTTTTTATTAAGGCCAGTAACTCAAAGGAAGAGCTTTGGGAGTCAGGGTTGACAATTGTTTTCAGTTTCTAATATTGCAACCAGTGGTAGACAGCCACATGCATCCCAAGGTGATAGCTTGCATATGTTTAATATAAAATAACGAAAATAACTAATATAAACCAAATTTTGACAGGAAACCTCACATGCTACATGTGGGGATTATATACTAGTCATATTGGATTAAATATTTAAATTTATGTTTAAATTAGCAACATGGCTCCCATGGTTATTGGTTTACGAGTCACACAGCACATCTCAGGCAGCACTTGCAATTTGTGGCATAACAGCAACACAGGAAGTCAGATATAGTGAACATGCAAATATGCATCAGAACAAAGGCACTCAATTCATTATTTGTTCCTTTTTCCAGTTTCTAGTAGCCTGAACACAAACTACCAAGTTTTTCCAAAGAGTTGCAGACTACTATCAATACTCCCTCCATATAGCTTTTAGGTGTTGTTCTGGGGTGGATAGTATTTTGCACAATAGATGTCGTTTTGGCCATGCGGAAGTACTTTGGACGTCGTTGCCCCTGGCCCCTTTAACCACCGAATTAATGCAGCTGCGCAGCAAAAATAATAGCGCGCCAATAGGGAATCAACCTTCGGACCTCTAGTTCCGGTACTGGCAGAGCTAACCAACCAAGCTATTTAAGTTTGTTGTTTTTAGTGCACCTGCAACCTATTTAATAAGGGTAAATATGGAAAACTCTACCCTAATTAATCACTCCTTGGTATGCTAAATGCTGTCCTAAACGACATCTAAATCCTATAGGGAGGGAGTACATTTTTAAACATAATCAAAACTAAGGCACAATCATCTTAGAACCAACTTGGTTTTCAGCAGCCAAAAATTCTAAAAGCTACAAGTACCTGAATCTACAAAGATAATGTTAGCAATTAAATAAGAAAATTTCGAGTTATAAGCTCATTATGTTTCTTAAGGTGTAACTTCTTGATGCTTCGAGATTGTTTTCCTTAAAAAAAAGAGGCCAGCAAGATTGATATGCTAACTAAATCCAGGAGTAAGCATAAGATGTGTTTCAAAAAAAAATCACACATATCTGAAATTCAACACAACTAGCAAATTAGATTAGCATAGCATCAAAAACAGGCAAAACGAAAGGAGGCTGTTAATGACCCCACAACAATACCAATAAAAATTTGAAGAGAAGTTGTTACATCTCTAAATCAAATTGACCTCCTGTACCACATTTGTCCCTTAGATAGTCCCTCGAAAATGACCTATCGTCTGACAATCCAGGCACAAGCAATTCGATTGTAAAAAGTCTAACCCAATACTAAACTACCTGAAACTCATCATCCTACGCGAATTACCACAACAATCAGATTAGAAGCATCGGAATCGTTAGACAACAAATTGGTGCTGCAATTCAATTCACAAAATTACAAGCCCCAATGAGTCTCTCCTTTAATCTTTCAAGGAGACAGTATTACGCCTACAACGGAATCACCGAGGGGAAAGCGAGGAACCCCGGATGAAACGCCCGGGCTGGGAAGAGGCTCACCGACGGATGAGGACGCTATGGCGGAGCCGCAGCCGAAGGTCTTGAAGCAGGCGTCAACGATCTTGCCGGAGTCCTCGTCGACGCGGATCTGCAGCTTCATGACGTCGCCGCAGGCCGGCGCGCCGACCAGCCCCGTGCCGACGTTGGGGTCGTCCTTGTCGAACGAACCCACGTTGCGCGGGTTGTTGTAGTGGTCCACCACCCGCTCGTGGTACGCCCTAACCCCGGCCGCCGCCGCCGGGCCCGCCTCGCCGGCGGCGCCGAAGCCGAGCCGCCGGAGCCCCGGGGCGAGGAGCCGCTTGCCTCCCGCGCGCAGCATCGCCCACAAACCTGGAGCCGCCTCCGGATTCTTCTGAGCTTTTCCGGCTTCTGGATTGGGGAGCGGTTGTTTTTTTTTTTCTTCTTTCCTCTGCGTTCGCTCAGAATTGCGGCCGTGGTTTCTATTTGTTGTGCGGCGGTGCGGAGGACGCCGGGGATCCGCTGTGGCAAGGTGGGGCAGGGTATGGGTGAGGTGTACGTGGCGAGGTATTACTGGTCGACCGAATCGGTCGGTGTTCGGTGTTCTGGATCGTGCCTGTGCCGTGGGTTGCGGCCTTGCGGGACGCAACGTGCTCGGGAGCAGAGAGAAAAAGGGGAAGGGGGGTAAGCTCAGAATTGCTGGGCTTCGGCTTTTAAATTGGGCCTCGTCAGCAGTTGAGTCACGGCCCACTGGTATCATTTTCAGCGGGCTGGCTCTCAAACCAGCAGCAGGGGGAAACTCAAGTCAAACAAGCTTTCTTGCTTAACAAAGAATAAAAAAAGCAACCGGCAAAGGCTAAGAAAGATGAATCGAATGCACCAAGATTTATTTTTGATCAACTTGAAAATTTTCAGATGAATTACATTTCTCACGTATGCAAAATAGGTTGGCAAAGTCTTTCAAAAAAGAGGTTGACAAAGAATAGGCATCATCCGTTGCCTCCTCGAGTGCAGTAAATGGTAATGATCTACGGTATTTTAAACCGCCTGGTAATTATTCGGAACTATAGCTTTTATGTAGTGGTATAAATAATTTATTAGACGCATTAAAGTGGTGAAGCTTCAAGGTTTCCGTGGGAACTTGGAGAAATCTGGGCGTCGTCTCTCCATGTACGCATTCTTCCCTTCCTTTGCCTCCTCGGTGCCGTAGAATATCAGCGTTGCATTACCACCAAGCTCCTGCATCAGAGGCGAGATCAGAAATTATAAATAAACACGGAGACACAAGCAAGCATCCTACTGGATACAATAATCAGCTAACTTCAGAGTTGGGTTACGTCTTGAGCTCCACCAATTATTCAGGAAAGGCATTATTGTTTGGCAACCATACCTGAAGACCTGCATGACCGTCATCGGCTGCGTTCAGTGCAGATTTCAGAACTCGAATGGCCATGGGGCTGTTTCTTAAGATTTGCCGGCACCATTTCACAGTTTCTCGCTCCAATTCAGCAAGCTAAATTTGCAGTGCATGTATTGTCAGTGCATCAGCTAGCAGGAATACATCATAGTAGTTTATTTTCAGCAGTTAACTTTGCAGTGCTCACCGGCACTACGGTGTTTACAAGTCCCATTTTGTCAGCTTCATCAGCAGTGTAGAACCGTGACAGAAACCACATCTCACGTGCTCTCTTTGGTCCAACCTGTTAGGAGAAAGAATTGAAGTAAGAATAGGACCCTACTTAATCACTTTTAGGTATGCTGGTAACGCTAGTAATATGAAAATGGAATGCATTCTCATACTTGATGAGGTAATTTGTTGTTTAGAATAAACTCTTCTAAGTGTTGAATGTTATCCAGGACACAATGTGAAATGTATATGCTAGAACATAATTGTCAGGAACGGTCATTAGGGGTTCCCTAACTAAAGGGATAATCACCCTCGTTGAACGCAAACTGACCAAGGGCTATTCCCCAAGCCCCAGTCACGGGACATCACGGGCCCACGGTCTGCTACGGCCCAGCGGCAGCCTACACCGAGAAAGCTCGCTGGACCACCTCGCTCGAGGGCTTCGGCCCCTCGAGCAGATTCCCGTCTCGCTCGAGGGCTCCAGCCCCTCGAGCAGATTCCCGTCTCGCTCGAGGGCGAGCGGATTTCCGCCTCGCTCGGGGGCCCCGGTCCCTCGAGCTGGTTTCCGCCTCGCTCGAGGGGTTCGGCCCCCCTCGAGCGGGCCGCCATCTCCGCTCCACCTGACAACAGCATTTAATGCCCGGTCCCGCGGCGGGACGCCGAAGTCAAGGGTAAATCTCCCCCCACGCCGCGCGACTGACACAGCCAGAGCGCCTGACACCGCCACAGTGCGGCCTAACCCGCCACTGTGCAGCCATGCCTGGCCCTGTGCAGGCGCTGCGCGGCCCTGTGCGGACAAGCGGATGTCATTCCACGACACTGTGCCACCTGCTCCCGTCCTCCCCTCACGGCGAGACCCTCGAACGGGCATGGGGGCACCCTCGAAGGGTGTACGGGCGGTAAGCAGGCGTACGCCCCGACTGGCGCCGCCGTACGGGCGGCGCGCGCCACATCCCCTCCGCCAACTCCGGCGTCGCATGGCCATCTCGGACGCTGTGCGGCCATCCCCAGCGCTGTGCCACCACTCCTGCCGCTGTGCGACGAGACGCGCAGCACTGCGCAGACAGGCCAGTGACGCGCCGCGGTCCCTCACCACCAACTCCGGTCCTTCCCCCGGCGGCTAGACCCTCGATTCGGCGGGGGCAGCCCCTCGAAGTCAAAGCAGGACAGGTCACAGTGACCGCCACGCCGCCCGCAGAAGCCGGAGGGCGTCACCAACTCGCGCCAGGAACCATGACGTGGGGGACAAGACCGTCGGCGCCATACTAGATAGTACGCAGCCACTGTGCTGGCTGCCATCATTGTAGCTGCCTTCCCTTGGCCTATAAAAGGGAGAGGCAGAGCCCCCTGCGCGGGGACGACGCTCATTTTCTCCTGCATACAGCACATCACCCCGTTCTAGATATTGGCACTTGCCTCAATCACCTTAGAAGGGACTTGGGGGGATTTCCTCCTCTCCCGTCTTGCTTGTAGCTCCTCTACAGGCACCACCGGTGCAAGCTAATACAGTGCGCAAGCACACCCTGCTGGACATACGGCCGCGTGGTCGGAACCAGGATAAACCCCGTGCATCCTTAGCTTAGCACCGCCCATCGAGAAGCAGATCCCAGCGCAAATCACTAGTTGGTGCCGGTGCTAATCCGGACACCGACAATAACAAATCAGTAAGATAACTCACCAACCGGGACATTATGGAAGATCCATATCCAGCATCAAAGCTTCCCACCTGTAATATGGATTACAAAAGTGGGTGTTAAAACATACTACATTGTTTTCAATTCGAGACAGAAGAATGGAAAGCGTACTTAACGAAACAGAGGGGAATTCTTTAGCACACTGTTTGTATTGAGAATTGAGGAATTTCACATTATAACGGTACAAATGGCATGGTTTAAAATCCAAGTACATCTTTATAAAAAAAAATCCAAGTACATATACAGGAAGATGCAAGGTTTAGACCAGAAAATCACCTTGGGCCCTGTCTGCCCAAATATTGCATTGTCTGCTGCAATTGTCATGTCACAGACCATATGCAAAACATGTCCACCACCAACAGCATAACCGGCAACCTGATTGTAAATGGCACAAGATGAGTCTATAGGATGCTGCAAATGAAATAGGAAAAGGGGAATGATAGTGACGATCGTACCATAGCAATAACAGGCTTTGGAAGGCGGCGGATTTGCACCTGAAGAAATTATGTATTTGACTTTCACTAGATTAGCAGTAGTTTGTGATGCATTTCAAACTAAAAGGTTAAATAATTTCTTACTGCATAAAAAACTAATACCAGAAGCACCAACAGGACAAACAAAACCCGCTCCTAAAAGTTTACTAATCGGTACATAAACATATACTAGCATTAATCAGGAATTCCAGTCAAGCTACCATGTGATCATCATATCTTGAGTTGAAGCTGAACAATGTAGGTCAGTTCAACACACACTAAAGAAATAACCTAAATTTTGGACAGAACAACCGCATTGTCTGTAAATAAACCATTGATAGAAGACGGCGCCATTTAAACATGATTGTTTGATAAAATGAGCACAAAGGTTATCCTCTTACGGGGAAAATTTGTACCCCGGAAGTAATTAAGTATATTTTTTGTACACAAATTTGTTGAAGCAGTGAGTCTGACGCTGACCTGGAGGTCAAGAACGTTGAGGCGGCCAAAGCTATCGAAGTCAACATACCCATCGGAATCTCTTAACGCCTGGTCACCACCGCTACAGAAGGCCTTAGTTCCCTGGTCAGCCAAAACAAGAAAAAAAAAAGCTTATCTCCTCTTCCAACCCGGACTCCAGGACGCGAGAATGGTGGAAATCGCTTACCTTCCCTGTTAGAATGATAACTCCAATCGAACTGTCGTCTCTGGCATCGTTGAACGCGCGCATAAGCTCCTTCACGGTCAATGGCCGGAATGCGTTTCTTCTACCAGGCCGGTTTATGGTGATCTGCAGCAGAAATCAGGGTCGGACAACCACGGAATGCAAGAACCTTGGGCAATCAGTAAAGAGCAAACAAGCTTGATCCAGATCCAGGCAATCCAGCAGCCGCGATTTCGCCAGCAGGAACCCAGAATTTTCACGCACGGATATCGACGGACGGAGGAAGAACTCGTCACCTTGGCGATGCCCTCCCCGACGGCCTTCTCGTAGATGATGTCGACGAACTCCTTCCCCGACTCGTCCGTCGCCGCGCGCCACTCCGGGGGCTCTGACGGCACGTCGCCGTGCACGCGCCGGTAGCTGTCCCCCGCGGGCGACGACGACGAGGAGGAGGAAGATGCAGTGGGAGAAGGCACGAGGGGGACCGTGGCGGCGTGGGTGACCAGGAACGACGGCACGAGGTGGGCAGCGACGCGGGCGAGCCTCCTCTCCGCCGCGTCCATGGCGACAGAGCTTAGCTCGTGCGTGCGTGCGTGGCGCGCGTGGTGTGGTCGGTTCGATTCGGAATTGGGGGCTTTTGCTGGGTTCTGGATGAGGTTATGGCTTATGGGGGGGTGGGTGGGGCGGGCCCTCCGGGAGTAATGAGGAGTGTTGTTGGGCCGGTCTAGAAGTGTATGTTGCCAGCAGCATTCGGCCGATTCGCGTGAACTTTTTTTATATATTTTTTCTCGATTTTGCAAAATAAATATCAGCTAAAAAATTATCAAATCAACCGTACCACATGCGGGCAAGACCAACCGGACGCGGCCCCCAACGGTCGGATCTAGATACCGCCGCCTACCGCCGTGTGGTACGGCAGCAGGTCCAACCGCCGTGTGGCACGGCGGCTGCAGGCCTGCAACCACCATGCCACACAGCGGTTGGATCTCCTGCCTATATAAGGTCGAAATTCAGCCGAAAATATCATAATAATTTGGAAAAAAAAGAGAGAGGTGGGGAGAAGAGAAGGGAGTGAGGAGGAGGTGGCGAAGGTGCGAAGTTCTGCCGGTTTTTCGTCTCGTTAGAGGTAAATACAATATTTTGAACTCTGGTAATTCATATTTTTAAGTAGTGTTGTTAGTGTAGATCTGCTTAGTAAAATTATAGTTCTAGTGTAGATCTGAGTAGATAGATTTTGTAGTTACTAGATCTACTTGTTAATAGCGATTATTGTTTTCCATGCTGTCAGACAGGTCGGATGCAGTTACTGTCAAGTTGTATTTTGGTAATGGCCAGATTAGATATGGTGAAAATGGAGTTGACTTGTCAGAAATTGATTCGGTTGACCATGTGATTAGAAGAGCAGCAGAAAGAACTTGGAGGGCCATAACCAACTTTTTTTACAAGGCATTCCATGTAGATGTAGAGCAACATGACTTGTCGATTATGGCTCTAATCAACAGGAGTGAGACAGTATATTGGGAGCTTATGCCACTTCAAGGCACTGAACATTGGAGGAGTTATATCAGAACTGCATGTCAAATTGGTTTGTCTGTGATTTTGTTTGTCCAAACTGTTCACAAGGCTGGGTCTAGTAGTCAAGTGCATGAGGAGGGTAATGGTGCTCAGCAGGGTGAGGCTGAACTAAAAGCAGGAGATGGTCCTGCAACTGAGGCAGAAGAAGGAGATGGTGCTGCGACTGAGGCAGAAGTAGGAGTTCAAGAGGAACACAGTCACACACTCTTTGAGGCCCGTGGTTAAATTGACGAGGGGGAAGTTAATGAAGAAGTACTGAGGTAGTACAAAATGGAGGCCGGTGACGATGAACGTGGGTTGCAAGAGGACTCCTCGGATGATGAGGATGACCCGCTAGTGCCAAGGGATACAGTGATCGTACTTGTTTGTGCTACCGTGTTGTAATATTTGAAATATTTATGCATGTTATCATCTTGTAATATTTGAACCATTTAATTTGCAATATCGTCAGAATTTATGCATGTTATCGTGTTATAATAATTGAACTACCTTTTCATTTGCTTGTTGTTTTCTTGTTGTCTACAAAATTATTATCATATCTTGTTATGTATTGTTCTCTGATTTGAAATGAAACATGTAATGAGTTATGATATTTGTCATCTTTTTTGTAGGTTTGCAATGGCTTCCTCGGGTCCTGAGTTGAACTTGGAGTTGCTCACCAAGAGGAAGGACAAGGTTGCGGTGCCAAAGGGGATCCACACTCCTATGTGCTACTGTGGTGACAACTGTAAGCTTGTCAAGTGCAACGTTCTCGGGTACGTCTACGGGATGAGGTTCTTCATGTGCGTGAACTACGAGCATGACCCGATCACGTCATTCGGCAATGTTAAACCCAAAGTAAGAACAAACTACATTACTAAATAAATAATATGTCATTGCTAGTTTATTATGTGCTAACTTGTCTTTGAAAAAAGACTCCACCTCCTCTCTGCGATTTTATGCAGTGGCTAGACTGTGAGCAGTCCGAAGAAGACAAGCGTTACATCGAGGCGATGGGTCGTTCAGCATGTGAGAGGTGGCAACGAATGGTTGAGGTAGAAAAACAAGAAGAAAAACGTAAGGAGCAGCAGGAGGAAATTCGCATTCGCCGGGAGATGAAAGAACGTGAAGCGGCCGCGGCCCGTGAAGCAGATAGAGAGAGGAAGAGGGAGAGAGCTCGCCGGGCTAAGGAAGCTGGGCCGGATGCCATGAGAAAGGGGAAATACCCCCGTTGTACCCAGTAGACGTAGAGTACTAGACGCTGAGTGCTACTGTATCTCTAAAAAACTATGGTTTCATTTCATCATCCACTAGAGTCGGATTGTATAATTAAGAACTTGATTCCAGATGTATTAGAGCTTGTTTCATCAAACAGTAAACCTAGTACTAGGGTGTGTTTCCTATGAGTCACTACATCAAACAGTGAACCTAGTACATAGGGTGTGTTTTCTGTGAGTCACTGCATCAAACAGTGAACCTAGTACTAGGGTGTGTTTCCTTTGAGTCACTGCCTGTTTCTCTTACCCCGGATAGAATGGCCCACCGTCTAGTCTGCTTCATTGCCTACATATATGTGACCACTCTTCTCTAGTGCCCCTTCTCAACACAACAAGCACCAATGAGTTCCTAGACTGGGGATGATGATGACTCTGTCGGTCCAGCACTGTGGAGCCAGCAAGATGCAGAGTTTTAACAACAGTTTTCCAGTCTTAGATAGGAGAGATTTCAAATCCATGCGTAATGTTAGAAAGTACGCACCAAATCAAACGGTGAACTGGCCAAGGTGTGCACACGGTGAGTTTTGTGTGATGCAAGTTTACCAGGATGGAACAACTCTGGTCGACGCTTCTGGCACTGCTCACGACCATGGGTAAGCAAAGCTACGTGACCTTTGCCCTTCATCATTTTATGGTTTACTAATGTAATCTCGATTTCTGCAGTACTCCGACCAACCAGATAACTGCGATTTCGTGCAATGGGTGGATCCCCCAGCTATTCACTCGTATCAACAATACATTGACTACCTCGAGGATGTTGTCATCTTCAACCTGAAGCAAGAGGTCGTGTCGGCATTGGCTTCTCCAGATCCGACATCTACCAACAACGACGACGGACCGGTGACCAAACCAATGGTGGTGAAGACGAACACCGGTTGTGAGGACGAGTTCTGCTGCTGTCCATACCACGAGAAGAAGGACAACACTCCACCAACAACTCCATCCCCGCCACCGTCACCTCCACCTCCACCCCCGCCAGGGTACGGGTACTACATGCCCTCCCAGCACTCCGGCGGTTCTATGATGTCCGGGTTCTCCGGGCAGTACTCGTACAACTAGATTAGAAATGTTGTAACCGTTTATCTAAATTTCCTAAGACACGTTAGGACTAGCAGCGGCACAAGGTTAGGGTATTTGCGCCGTACGTGTCATTGTTTTTTATGTGATTGCTCGTTAAGTATCACGTGTTCAAAAATGTAAGGTACTAGGCAAAAAAAAACCTACCGTCGTAGGGCACGGCATACGACGGTTGCTGCAGCCTCTGCTACCGCCTGGCGGCAGGCTCCAACCGCCGTCCCACACGACGATTAGCCCTACCGCCATGTGGTATGGCGGTTGGTGCCCTTGCCACTGTGCCACGTCAACAGCCGCCGTACCACACGGCGGTAGGAACCCTACCACCATGTAGTACGGCGACAGTAGTATAGATTTGATAATATTTTTGGTCGGTATTTATTTTTGCAAAATCGAGGAAAAAATATTTAAAATATCGATTCGCGTGGATGTTTAAGTTGGGCCATACAATGTTTGTCCAGGGGCCGTACTAGGCCATTGTCTGTACCGCCCTATCACGCATTTCTGTCTGGCCCATCTAGCGCCTTGGCATTTCAATTTCACATCATGTTGGAATGGAAAGGTGAGCAGAGGATGACACAGCTCAAAGCCTCAAACAACAACGGCCCTGTTTAGGAGCCCAACGTCCCCAAAATACACTATGCAAAAAGAAGATTTCCCATCACATCAAACATCACATCAAAAATGTCGGTACATGCATGGAGTACTAAATGTAGATGAAATCAAAAACTAATTACACAGTTTGGATGTACTTTGCGAGACGAATCTTTTGAGCCTAGTTAGGCCATGGTAGGACAATATTTACCACAAATAAACGAAAAGTGCTACAGTGCTTTTCAGTTCGGAACAGTGCTTTTCAGTCCAAAATTCGTGCAAAATCTCCCAATTTTGCATCTCAATTTTGGCTTCTAAACACACCGAGCACAACTGATCTGTCTGATTAGACCTTCCTTCAGTCCTCCAGTTCAAACCGAAGCTCTGCCAGGTGACGAACCGTCACCTACTGTAGCTTTACTAGTATGTACTGCTGTGATGCTGTCCAGCCCGGCAGCGCAAATGGTCTGGTTACTGATGACCGACAACAGAAGCTTGGTGTGGGCCGCCTTTAATAGTTAATACCGGGTGGTCGTGACTCTTTCCGCGGCGCCAGCCAGCCAGCTTGCCGCCGCCGCCGCTCGGTCAAA
Source organism: Cenchrus fungigraminus (assembly GCA_036936925.1). Classification (NCBI taxonomy): domain Eukaryota; kingdom Viridiplantae; phylum Streptophyta; class Magnoliopsida; order Poales; family Poaceae; genus Cenchrus; species Cenchrus fungigraminus. The sequence continues at coordinate 35,777,451 of CM072779.1, read as the reverse complement.
CAGTCTCGGTGCCGACAGCGGGCCGGGCTTTGCCCCAGGCGGCGAGGCTCGGCAAGGGACCGCCGATGGGTCATGTCACGCGCGCCGGCCCCGCTCGCTCGATCGACGACGACGGGGGTATATAGCCCCCGGAGGAAGGGATTACGTGCGCTCGACGGCGGCGGATGCAAGGGGTGGGCCGGCCTCATTACCGACACCCGAGCTTGGCCGCGAAAGCTTTACGCGGCGGGCCCACGGGCATAGCAGATGTTTGCACACGAAGAAGAGCATTGATTTTGTAGCGGCAGTTCCTTATCGTAGATCTGCGAGAATATCCTATGATTAGCGCACATGCATGTAGCGGTATATACGACGCAGCGGCACGGCAGGCAGTTTAAAGTGACCCCGGGACGGATGGTTCAAACCTAGAGAAACGGGAAGTGCTCCAGGGGGCACACCGATCCTGTCTCTCCGATCGAAAGCCAAAGCGAAGGAGGGAGGAGGAGCCAGGAGGGAGAGCCGAGAGCGACGGCAAGGAACTGCCCCCAACCAAAGGACACCAATCTCTAGGCTTAACTCTGGCCGTGTCGGGACAACTTTTTGAACGACGATCTCCTCGGGCGGATCCCCTGCGCCCCGCCTGCCACCGCACCCAACACCACCACCAGTCCACCACCACCACCAAGCATGTCCCGCCTGCACGTCGCGGTGTGACGCCAACCCCAGAGTGGGAGAGTACGGAGTACTAGCCGAGTAGCATCCGCGCGCTCGTGCTTCCCCGCTTGTTTTTTGTCCCGTCTTATTTTAAACTCCCCTGGCGCCGGAGACGCAGGAAGCCAACAGATCGATTCGATCCGCACACGGAGCACAAGGCGCACAAACCCCTGTCAGATTCGACCATTGCGTTGCTACTGTGCTCTCCGCTCCGCTGATCCTCGAGTCGCAACTCGCAAAGCAAATCATGGAGCGCCCGGATACTCTGCACGTCTTACCTGTTGAACGGCATTCCGGTTGGCACTCTGGACGCCAACGAACTCCCGTCATGGACGCATCCTACACGCGCACGACGCCAGGCAAGTCTCAGCTCCGGAACGGCCGCGCCGTCTACACGCCCGGATCAACCGCGCCACCACGGACGACTCGGCCTACGCGCGCATGCTCGCCACGCCCTGCGCGCTCTCCGCGCACGACTCGCTCGCAGAGCCCGCGCTCGCCGCAGCTAGCCTAGGATCGGCTCTCGCATTGTACACTATATATGTAACCATATTGTGATGAATACAACTGTGTGCTTGATCCGATCTCTCTTCTACATGGTATCAGTCACCGAGTTCTCTTCCTTGGACAACCCTTTTGCTTCCGCTCCTGAGTCCTCCATGGCCTCCTCTGCTCCTTCCTCCTCCTCCTCCTCTGATGACGACGAGCAGGCGCTCCCGCCGGCACCCACTTCCGTCGTCCAGTCCATTAACATCCGTTCCCATGTCCCGGTCACCCTTGATTTGGCCGAATCGAACTACAGCCACTGGCGTTCTCTGTTCGAGTCCACCGTCGGCAAGTTTGGTCTCACGGCGCACATCTCCTCCCCTGCGCTGATCCCAGACCGCGACGAAGAATGGGCGCGCCTCGACCACACCGTGGTCAATTGGATCTACACCACCATCTCCAAGACCATCTTCGACATCGTCTATCAGCCGCGCGCCTCCGCCTTCACGGTCTGGACGGACGTCGAGGGATTCTTCCGCGACAACGAGCTCCAGCGCGCCGTTCTTCTCGAAGCGGAGTTCCGGAGCCTGCAGCAAGGTGAAATGTCCATGACGGACTACACTACCCAACTGAAGAAGCTCGCCGACGGACTTCGCGACGTCGGCCAGCCCGTCACCGAATCCAGCCAAGTGCTGAACATGCTGCGCGGCCTCAACCCGAAGTACCGCTACCTCAAGCCCGTCATCGCCGGCAAATCTCCACCACACACGTTCCGCTCTGCGCGCTCCTTTCTTCTTCTGGAGGAGCTCACCGCCGCCAACGACGCCAAGCAGGACGCCGGCCAGGCGCTTTATGCAGGGCACTCCGGTGGCTCCGCGGGCGCTCCCTCCAACAACTCCTCCTCCGGGAACGAGTCCGGCGGCTCTCGATCCAAGCCGCGCAACTCCCAGAAGAAGCGCGGGAAGGGCGGTGGCTCCGGTGGTGGCGCCGGCGGCGCCGCCAGTTCTGGATCTCGACCACCCGGCCACACCTCTTCTCCTCAGCTGCCTTGGGCCGCCGGATATAATCCTTGGACGGGCCTCGTGCAGGCCTGGCCCATGACGTTCCGGGCCCCCGGCGCAGGAGTTCTTGGGCCTCGACCTCCCTTCCAGGCTCAACACGCCATGACGGCCCAACACCAGATGCAGCTGACCGGCCCACCCGCGCCGTCTTCTTCCTCGGCATGGGACAACTCGGCTCTGCTGGCTGCTCTCCAGAACACTGCATCTCCTCCGAGCTCCAGCGAATGGTTCCTCGACACCGGCGCCTCTACACACATGTCTCACGCGCCTGGTAATTTCCCATCCCCTATTCCCTCTGTGATTCCCTCCTTCATTACAGTTGGAAATGGCGCACGGCTCCCTGTTTCTCACTCAGCCGCCGCATCAATTCCTACTGCCACCACACCTCTTCTCTTGAACAACGTTCTAATTTCTCCTGCCCTTGTTACTAACCTTATTTCCGTGCGTAAACTCACTCGTGACAACAATGTTTCCATTGAATTTGACCCTCGCGGTTTCTCTATCAAGGATCTTCCAACTCATCAGGTGAAGCTCCGATGTGAAAGCTCCGGGGATCTCTACCCGCTTCAGCTGCCTCCCCAGGTCGCCCTCAGCGCTTCGTCGTCGATCGAGCTGTGGCATCAGCGACTCGGGCATCCCGGCAATAAAACGTTGTCCACGATTTTGAGTTCCTTTGATTTTTCATTCCATAAGTTCAGCTCGACGTCTTGCCATTCTTGTCAGACTGGAAAGCACGTTCGACTGCCGTTCTCTCCCTCTGAGTCTAGAACTTATTTTCCTTTTCAATTAGTCCATGCAGACGTTTGGACCTCCCCTGTGTTGAGTTTTTCAGGTTTCAAATACTATCTTGTACTGCTTGATGACTTTACACACTATGCTTGGACGTTCCCCATCCGCCTGAAATCCGAGGTGCTGCCACTCATACGTTCTTTTCTTGCATACGTCCACACACAATTCCGTCTACCCCTCGTTGCCTTGCAAACCGACAACGGCAAGGAGTTCGATTCCACCGCCATGCGTGCGCTCCTATCATCGCACGGCATCACTTTCCGTCTCTCCTGCCCATATACATCGCAACAGAATGGGAAGGCAGAACGCATTCTTAGAACTATTAACGATTGTGTACGCACACTCTTGATTCATAGTGCAGCTCCCACGGCGTTCTGGGCGGAAGCCCTGTCCACGGCGACCTTCTTGATCAACAGGCGGCCATGTACTTCGACCGGCGCCGTCACCCCGTTTCAGATGCTGCTCGGTTCACCACCTGACTACAGCCGTCTTCGTGTCTTCGGATCCCTATGCTACCCCAACACCACGGCAACGGCGGCACACAAGCTCTGCCCCCGCTCCACGGCATGCGTCTTCATCGGGTATCCTGCAGACCACAACGGTTACCGATGCTACGATCTGGCCACCAAGCGCGTGCTGACGTCTCGGCATGTGACGTTCGACGAGTCAACGTTTCCATTTCGAACACCATCAAGCTGTCCTTCCTCCGGAACGGCCGCGCACACGACGCAGCCCGACGATGACAACCCGGCGGTGCTTCTCCAGCAACACCTGGTCCCGCGGCCACGACGCCGCGTCGCGCCGTCTCCCGCCGCAGCCGCGCCCACGCCGCCGACGTCTTCAGCAGCAACCCTCGCCGGCACGCCCGCCTCGCCGCACCAGCACTCGCCACGCCCGCGTTCTGCGTCGCCGCGCCCATGCTCGGCCTCGCCATCCGCTTCGCCGCGCACGCCCACGGCTTCGCCACGCCCGCGCTCGGTCTCACCAGCCGCCTCATCGCCAAACCCTTGCCAGCCCTCTTCAGCCTCGCACCAGTGCCCGCCATCCCCTACGCGCTCCCCACCCGTCGCCACGCACGGCCACCATATGATCACACGTGCCAAGGCCGGCATTCGTTGCCCCAACCCCAAATACGCCCTAGCCGCCGCTGCACCAAACGCGCAGGCAGTCCACCCTACCGAGCGCTCGCCCATTCCCACCTCGGCGCGTGCGGCACTGCGCGACGCGAACTGGGTCGCCGCCATGCAAGCCGAATACGACGCTCTCATACACAACCGCACATGGACACTCGTCGATCGTCCTCCCGGTGTGCGCGTCATCCACGGGAAATGGGTGTACAAGTACAAGCTCCGCGCCGACGGCTCGCTCGAACGCTACAAAGCGCGTTGGGTGGTGCGCGGCGACACTCAGCGTCCGGGCGTCGATTTCGGTGAGACGTTCACGCCGGTCGTCAAGCCGGCAACCATTCGAACGGTACTGACCCTCATCGCCAGCAAGCAGTGGCCAGCTCATCAACTTGACGTCTCCAACGCATTTCTCCATGGGCACCTCACCGAGAAGGTCTACTGTCAGCAACCAGTGGGGTTTGTCGATCCCGATCGACCCGATGCCGTATGCCTCCTCAACAAGTCGCTCTACGGCCTCCGTCAAGCGCCACGAGCCTGGTTCAGCAGCTTCACCGCGTTCGTCCGCAGCATCGGGTTCGCCCAGACACGCTCAGACTCATCCCTTTTCGTTCTTCGCGGACCCAGCGGCGCCGTCACTGCCTATCTTCTCTTGTACGTGGACGACATGGTTCTTGCCGCCTCGTCGCCCGCGCTCCTCCGCAGCATCATCAACAAGCTCAGGAGTGCGTTCGCCGTCAAGGACATGGGCCCTCTTGCCTATTTCCTCGGCGTGGACGTCCGACGAACTGCGGAAGGATTTTTCCTCTCTCAGGCTCAGTACGTCGACGACATACTCGACCGCGCTGGGATGCTCAACTGCAAAGCCATCACCACCCCGGCTGACGCTAAGCCCAAGCAGTCCATCACCGACGGCAAGCCGGTCAGCACCGCCGAAGCATCGTCCTTCCGCAGCATCGCCGGAGCACTCCAATACTTGACGCTGACTCGTCCGGACATTGCGTACGCCGTACAACAGCTCTGCCTCTACATGCATGCTCCGCACGACATCCACGTCGCCATGCTCAAACGCGTTCTACGGTACGTGAAGGGGACTCCGACGATTGGCATCCAGCTTCGCCCCATGGCCACTCCGACCCTAACGGCATACTCCGACGCCGACTGGGCCGGGTGCCCGGACACACGCCGCTCCACGTCTGGCTTCTGCATCTTTCTCGGCGACGCCCTCGTCTCGTGGTCATCAAAACGACAGACCACGGTTTCGCGTTCAAGCGCCGAAGCGGAGTACCGGGGGGTGGCCAATGCTGTGGCCGAATGCTCCTGGCTACGATCCCTGCTCGGGGAGCTTGGCTGCCCACTCGGCGTCGCGACTGTCGTGTTCTGTGACAACGTCTCCGCCATCTACATGAGCCGAAACCCGGTGCACCACAAGCGGACTAAGCACATCGAACTCGACATCCATTTCGTTCGGGAAAAGGTTTCGTTGGGCGAGGTTCGCGTTCTGCACGTTCCCAGTGCTCGACAGTTCGCTGATGTCTTCACAAAAGGCCTGCCGTCCGCACTCTTCCTTGACTTCAGAGACAGCCTCTGCGCCTCCAGCAACGACGCTGAGCCTGCGGGGGGGGTGTTGAACGGCATTCCGGTTGGCACTCTGGACGCCAACGAACTCCCGTCATGGACGCATCCTACACGCGCACGACGCCAGGCAAGTCTCAGCTCCGGAACGGCCGCGCCGTCTACACGCCCGGATCAACCGCGCCACCACGGACGACTCGGCCTACGCGCGCATGCTCGCCACGCCCTGCGCGCTCTCCGCGCACGACTCGCTCGCAGAGCCCGCGCTCGCCGCAGCTAGCCTAGGATCGGCTCTCGCATTGTACACTATATATGTAACCATATTGTGATGAATACAACTGTGTGCTTGATCCGATCTCTCTTCTACATTACCCCAGCGGCCACATACTATATATATATATAGTAGATAGTATATCGTCTGCCCAGTCGCATCCATGCATCACAAAAAAATGATGCGTATGATGAAGCGAGCTCCAATCCAAGTTAAAGCTTTGCCGGGGTATTAATTAGCAGGAACGCAACAGCAAACACGGCCGCGCGCTTTGGTGGCGGTCGTGCCGGCCGGCGCTTTGGCCGTTGCAGTGCAGTGCGGCATACGGAATGCCGGGCAGGGGGTCCACCACAGGCTAGGCTTTCGCTTTCTCTGGCATCGCTGCCTCCTTTGACTTGGCAGGGGGGATAGAATTACCAGCAGCAAACGCTGCTGCAGTTCTCTGTGGTGACTGGTAGTAGTGTCTACCATCGTCGATCGATAAAGGGGAAAGGAAAAACACACACAAAAACAGCGAAACAAAAAACAAAGGGAGGAAAAAGAAAAGAAGCGCCTACGAACGACTAGCAGCAGCTGCTTGCTGCAAGAGGAGAAGGAAGGAAGAGGGAGCATGCAAATGATCGGGCGGAGGAGGCTACAAGCCCTGGGATCCGTATCGGATCCCCGCCTGGGTTTGCGTGCGTGGAGGTTGGTGCCAAAAGGCGGGATCTTCTATGCCCTGACCGCGACTGTTCCTTGGACCGATGATCGGATTCGATTCGACGCGGCACTTTTGATGCGGAGAGGGGAGAGAGCTCCTCCTCCTCCTCTTGGCCATCATGGCGCGGCGGCCGTGGCGGTGGTGCCGTGACCGTGGCCGAGGCCGTGGCGCCACCCCCACAATTATACCGCCGCCCGTCTTTTCCCGTGTTCCCTCCCTCATCTCACACACCTCCTCTCGGCGCTGCTTTGCTCTTTATTTTGCTCCTTTTGATTTTGCGTCGTCGTTGTTGCTTGCCCCGTTGGTTGTTCCAACTTCCAACCTCTCCTCCCCTAGACCCCCTGCTCATCTTTTGCTCTCGCCACTCCCGTCGCCTTCTTTAACGCCCGATCGATACGGTGGCCTTTGCTCTTTTTTTCCTCTTTGGCGTTTGGAAGCTCCTTGATTCAATCATGTGACAAAACGTGCTGCTAATCACGTACTACTTGCCGCTACCTGCAGCTTTGTTTTCGATCCCGTTCGATCGAGATCCCCGTTCGAATAATGAGATCGCCGATCGGTCAGTGTGGCCTGCGGCAGAGCCCAGAGCAGTACCGAATCGCGTCGTACTGTACGTAACATGACTGATCGTCCGAGCTGTATGCATGCATGCGTCGGCGCAGTCAAACTGGTGGATAGGATAGCGTACTACGCCGCGCTGCGTCTGCGTGTGCGTGGCAGGACATGGGGTCGCAGGCTCAGCTCGGCAGCTGGTGGAGAGATGATCGAGCGCGTCGCGACGGCGGCAATAACTTCGACCGATCGTGTCGTCCGCCTTCATCCCTTGGACGGAAGGCAGGGGATCGAACGATGCAGCTACGCTCGCCAGGCTCGGGCTCGGTCTCGCACTCTCGCTGCATGCGCCGTGCAGCTTTTTCTTCACCTAACGGATGGACGACGTACGCCTGCCTGCACGCCATGCATGCCCCCTCCGACTGAGGACTGACTGACACCCGTCTCGTTGTTGATAGCTCACTACTCCTCGGCCGAGATGAAGGCCTGAAGCGCAGCGCAGTGGTGGCCGGCCTGCTGGGGAGGGGATCCCACGGCGAGGACGACGGAGCCAGAACGAAGCGCCAGCCGCCGCAGACAGTCGACAGATCGAACTGTGCCCCTCGTGATCGGCAAAGACTAGCTCTCCAACGCACGACGCCGGCCGGCAGCCGGGACGCGCACCACCACCACCGCGCACAGCCGAGATGAGCCGAGAGCTCCGATGGCCTCATCTCCTCCACGTCCCCCATAGTGTGTTGTTGCGTGGGAGACTGTTCCCGGCTTCACGTGGCCTCGCTTTTGACCGGGCGGCCACACCGCTCTTTGACCGCGCCCCCGGCCCACCCACACACCCGCCAACAAGGCGGCAGCAGCAGCCGGACAGACATCCGCCTCGCGTCCTCCTTTCCCTCCCTGCTGTGGCTGCTGCATTGTGTGTGCATCGCATCGCATCGCGCGTCGCGCCCCCCGGCCGGCCGGAATCCCAAATCTGGCAGGACCGGCCCACGCCACGCCAGCTTCTTCCCCCACCCCACGTCGCCGCTATAAGAACCCGAGGCCCCCCCATGCCCTGCCGCCCCACATCCACACGCCACACAGCGCTCTCGCCTCGCCACCGCACAGAGCGACCGACCGCGCGGAGCACGAGCTAGCCTACGCGATCGAACCGTAGAGCTCGCGCCCTGTGGCCAGTTCCGAGGAGAGACACCCCCTCGATCTCGTCTTACTCCTGTCCGAGCCATCTCCTATATTAATCTCATCAAGGCCGCCACCACCACCACCAGTCCACCACCACTTGGAGCAAGATCGTTTGGGGGGCAGGGTGTTGATCGAGCCATCTGTTCCTGCGAGCAACTCAAGCACACAAGATGCTGCACGAGGCGGCGCCCTGCACGTGCGGGCTGCTCTACGGCAGCTGCGGCGGCGAGTGCTCGCTGCTGTTCGCCGCCGCGGCGGGGGACCACTACTACAGCAGGCACTGCGCCGGCGACGGGGAGGTTGCCGCCGGCTTCGGCGGCGGCACCGGGCTCTACGGGGGATCATCGGTGGACTGCACGCTCTCGCTCGGCACGCCGTCCACGCGCCGCGCCGAGGCGGGGGCGGCCCGCGCGCCCGCGGCTCCGTCGTCCGGGCCTCTGCACTGGGAGGCGGCGCCGGCGACCGTGCCCAGCAGCTGCAACGGCGGTGGGAGGCAGCAGGCCGAGAGCGGCGCGGGGCGCGGCGCCGCCGAGGGTAATCATCACGCCGCCGCGGGCGCCCGCCGGTGCGCCAACTGCGACACCACCTCCACGCCGCTCTGGAGGAACGGACCGCGCGGACCCAAGGTAACTTTCGAACGCAATGCCATGCCATGCAACGCGTAACCAATGCATTTCGACATTTCGTCAGTAAATAAATATATACTACTCGTTGCGGCAACAAGTTGTTCTGACCGATCCATTGCTTTCCTTATTGCGTGCATCAGTCGCTGTGCAACGCGTGCGGGATCCGGTACAAGAAGGAGGAGCGGCGCGCGGCGGCCGCGGCGGTGGCGCCGGCGGCGAACCTCGCCGCGGACGGCGGCGTGGAGTACGCGTCGTCGTACGGGTACGCGCGGCAGCCGCAGCAGTGGGGCTGCTACGGCCCGGCGGCAGTGGCGAAGGCGGCGTCCTACGGCATGTTCGGCGACGCGGCCGGCGGCGAGGTGGACGCGTGCCTGCCGTGGGGCCTCGGCGTGATGCCGTCGTCGTCGCCGGCGTTCGGGGCCGTCCGGGAGATGCCGAGCCTGTTCCAGTACTACTAGGTACCCGCCACACCAGTAGCTTAGCAGAATGCATGTAGACTCCCCCAAGCCTGGAAGCCTCCTTTTTCTCTTTCTCCCCTTTTGGTAACAACAAGATGCTGTACTTCTTTTTGAGGGCACGAGATGCTGTACTTGACCAACGACCCACAGCTGCATCAAAAGCCGAAGCTGATATGGATCAATCCGATTTCATTCACTCACTCCTGCTGTTCGTCTCTTTTCCATCTTTTGCTCCAGCAGCTGCACTTCTCCATGCATGCATGATTCGCGCGCGGTTCTGGATTCAAACGTAGTATGCCCGTATGGGTAGTTCTGTGTCTTCCATGCTTGGATCTTGCTGCATGGTTATGATTTGATGAACTACAACTAATCTACAAATTTGTTTGGAACCTACAAATTTGGCATGGCAAGCAAGAGTAAAAAAACGAAAGTTGTCATGTTTCAAATGTGCAGCCGCATTGGCCTTGTCCTGCTTTGGTGATCATGATTGGGTTCATTGGGGACACCGTGCACAGCTGGCTAGATTTGCACCTTTTGCTGGGGCCAACGGTCAATCATCGGTAGCTGCATATCTTTCGGGTCCCACAGGGCGTACGGGCTTCTCCTTTTTTACGTACTCTAGCTTCTCCCTGCTACTCACGTTTCAGTCACATGAAAGGTCTGATAGAGTTCATTTCCTAAACTTTAGTAAGAAAATCACCATAAACTTGTCCCATTAAGGCCATCAAATATTACGCTCTGGATAAATAGAGATTAGTGCATGCGAGCAAACAAATGGAAGACACACAATTAGGAGGCGTTTGGTTGCTCAAGTAACGCAAAGGGAAAACCAATCAGGTCACAACTGGTTATGTGGTGGCATCACTGACTGCGTGCTTTGGTTGGTTTGATGCTGTAGTAGATAGTTGTTTGGTTCACCGCTCAAGTATCACAATGTAGTTTTCAAATTTAAATACCCCACATAGTAAGTGATGCAAAAAGTGATCGTACACTCAATGCTTGTTACTCTTGAGAAGAATATCAATGGATAGACAAAACAAATTGAGATGGAACCCAAAAAATGCACATGGTAACCATACAATTCAAAGATCCATCTCAATCACTTCACATCTCATATCAAGAAACCTAATGGCTCAACCGGACCAAACATTAAGCACCAGAGAAATCGAGGAGGACATGTGTCAAGCAGAGACACACGAGTATCTCCGGTCTCCTGGTTGTTTTGCCCTCCCTTCTCTTCCTTTCCCCGTACGGATCCTTCTCTTCCCCTTGCATATCCTTCTGATCTTACCCCACAAATCCTTCGATTTTCTTCGTTCTCCTCCACTGCCTTGCAAAAGAACCGATCTAGAGAAAGATAGGAACCGAAGGAAGGTGTCAACAAATTCGGCGATGAGGGGAGTAGCTGCGGGCGTCGCGCTCGGAAGATGGAAGACATACCATCGATGGCCCATTTCTCCCTTGCACGAGATGGGGTGACGCAAACCGGAGAGGCGGATGATAATGGGATACCGGGGAGAAAAGGTATAAATTATAATTGGATGGAAGCTGCTCGATCGGTATCTGATTGTTAGATTGCGAAGAAGGTTGAAACGAACGGGCGTATGGGTATCACTTAGCTAGGAAAAACTAAGCACTGATTGGTAGTGCTAATGCACAAGCGGCCCACATGCTTTTTTTTCTTCCAAATTTATCTATTTAAAAATATGATAACTTTGCTCCGGGCTGTCCATTTTCGATTCCGTTTGCACCACCATATGTGTTGCGATTAGATCTATATAAAACAAGATCCATGATGTATATATTTAAAAATATGTTTTATAAACTAACAACTTATGTTGAGTGTATAATAGCTACTTATGTATTACGTATATGGCAACTTATGTGTAAATCTCTCAACAAATATATAGTTAAATTGTTTAATGTCATGGGCGCTTTGCATGGCTTCCCCAATGGAGGTCGTGCTACGAGGTACGTACATAAGTAATCAGATAAGTTGTCACTAGACTTGCTACATGATATTGTTTGCATAAGGTTGTTACCCAATCTTTATAAAAAAATTGATATATTTGTCTTTATATAATAAATTTGCTACCAGACCAATAGACATATGAGTATGTGACATGAGCTGTGGACTTGTGGTATACTTATGCATAGTTGTCTATTAGTCTATACATAAGCTGTTATAATTTGTACATAAGTTACTATTTATAAAATATAGCTTTAAACCCACAAAGGCACACGTCAATGCGTCAAAGGGCACAAAGGGGGCACTAAATAGCGTGCGCGCGCTGGGAGAGGATCCTAGCGATTTTTATCACATATTTTTAAGCATAACTTTGACACTAACCCGCGTGCAGAACTTATACATACAACTTGTATTATATATTTTTTGAAAAAATGGCTATACATGTATCTTTTTTCAAACATCAATTTTGTCTTTTCATTTTTGGAACTTATACACACAACTTCGACGCATAACTGCGAACTATAATTTTTGTCAGATAACTTTTAAGTATAAGTTTAATGGCGTGCAGAACTTATGCGTACAACTTGTATGCACAATTATTTGAATAATAACTTGTGTGTATAATTTTTCTCTAATGATGATTTGTGCGTATAATTTTTTCTGTAATGACGAGTTGTGCGCATAATTTTTTCTATAATGACGAGTTATACACATAACTTACACATAAGAAAATTTTCTTTAATGAAAAAAAGAAAAGAAAAATCCCACGTTGGGTCCACCCCACGTGGGAGGGCACGCCCCCCCCCCCGCGTTAAACCAAACCGCGCGCTGTGGGCGAGCGAGCGCAAAATTGGTTTTTCGGGGCACAAACCCTCCCAACATAGTTTGCATGTGCTTTAGCACATGTCAGCAAAAGTCCGGTTGGCAAGGGCAAATTAAACCAAAAAAGTTTGTTTGGTATCTTGCACTGCCAAGCTCCCAAGATGTAGCATCTTCATATATTCACGTGATTAATTGGTTGCCCAACCCAACTCGTGGGGTGCAGGTTGTGCTTGTTTGGAAGGCTGCATATCTCTAGTCTCCTAACAAACTTGGCTCGCGGGATACAAAACCCATCCACGTTTTTTCGAAGCTGGTTCTAATTAAAACGAGTCGGACATGACGAAGCTAGGACGCTTTTCTTCGGCAAACCAATCACGATACTTTATATGGGAAACCAATAGCACCCAAAATCACAAACCCACCGAGGCACGGACCAAAGCACAAAGCAGTCTATTAAATTTTGACCCCAAGTGTCTTTGAAAGGGCCAGGCCTGAAAAACAAAAGGTACTCTTGTTTATTGCACACCAAAACATTTGCAGTTTGATTTAGCCCAATTTAAATAAAAAAAGATGTCTGTTTTTTTCAAGGAACATTAGCTTATTATATTATTAGATTCTGGATTAATAATTAGTTGGTGCATCCAATGTCGACATTAGGATTTCTGAAAATGAAAATAGGAACATGATACTAGTCTCGATGAATCACTTTTTATCAACAAAAAATCTCAATGAATCACATAACAAAAGGCGGGGAGCAACAATGAGGTGAGGTTCTGCTGAATAAGTAGATGTAGATTCTATGATGAACTGGTAGTGTTGCGTGCCTTTCATCTTGTACCAGCAATGTTTTCTGTGTTGCGTAGAACACCCCAAGTCCAGAAACCCTTGTCAAAATGCCATTGCCCCCTATCACTAGAAGAGACGTCCATCAGTTTGAGATGCATTGGCTCTAGAGAATGATCACCATATCCATCTTCGCTACTCTGTTCCATCTCAGAAGTGGCATGTAGAGTCATGCTCTTGACTGAAGGTGCGACCTTAAATATCAGTGTCACGAGGTCCATCTCCTCGTCCGCTCCTGTAAATCCACAAATTTTCACATCCTCAAGGAATTCCAAAGAGATATTTCCATGGTCATAGCACGTATCTAGGTCGTGACAGAAGCAGCACGGCAAATTGTCCTGAAGATCACGAAAAGAACTATGCATGAAGGATAGCTTCAAGATTAAATATCTTATCTTATATTACAAAAGGATCATTTTATTTTGTTAGGGATGAGTATCCTTAATGAAAAGGATCTGCCTTTATCTCAATCGCAATCACTTTATGTGACCGTCAGATCTTGATCCAACGGTCGGGATCCACTCCCTCTTCCTCATTATCCTCTCTAGTCACCCTCTTTCTTCGTCTCCCTCTCGTTCACCGCAAACCCACCAACCACATCGCCCGTGCCATCCCTAGTGTCGGCAAGGCCCACAGTCGACCTCCCTCCCCCACTGCTCTCCCTCCACCCCCTTCCTCCCCCGCCGCTAATGGCCGTTCACCCCCACCCCTACTCGTGTCCGCGTGGCGGTGTCATCAGATCCACCGCCCACCATCTCGATCGCTCCCACACTAACATGTCGATGGTGTTCGCCTCTGCTGCCTCCACCATCCAGCCGGGGATCCTCCATCGCACAGCTATGGCGGCAACTACGTCGCCTTCACTCTCCTGTTGTCTCAACCCCCCAACCCTAAAACACAAACTTTTCGTCGACGCTATTGTTGATGCTTGGGGAGAAGACCCAAAAATGATTGGACAGAACTAAAAATCAAGCATTTGAGGAGGAGCAAATCTGTAATTAAAATTACCCGGTAAGTATAAATGATTTCGATCTGCAGTGATCTCAGGCCAGGGAACCTGAGAAGTAGCGACGATATGCTTGCCACGAGGTGACGCTCCCAAATATAGTCCGCCTCCATGAACATGTTACTGACATGAGGAAATCTGGGTGCCCCTTCGACCGTCAGATCATCAAATTCGTCCATGGTGACTTCCTCATAGTTAGTATGGCAAAGGTAGAACTTGACGTTCTCAACGCTGGTGCAGTTCTCCAAAAGCCAGAAACTGATGCTCGTGCAGTAAAAGTAGTATTGCGCCGCGTGGATATCTAACTCAATCTCGCCGAGACGGCGAACGCTCGTCAGGCCTTGTAGTTGTATATCGAGCAGGTCCGGGCGCCCGTAGAGGTACAAGTCGATCTCCTGCAGCCTCGGAGCTACCACCCGGACCTCCTTTACATCTGCGTACATCAAATCAAAAACGCGGAGGTTGGGCGCCGTCATGTCAAGCGTCACAAGATCCACCGCGGAGATGATCCTGAACTCTTCGAGCGCTTCGACGCGGAGCACCAGCTGGGTCAGCTGCCAGATGCTGTTCATGTAAAGATAACGTAGGCGAAGGGAGCAGGACGACGACATGAAGCCGCTGAGGCCACGCCCTTCCTTGTCCTCGGCGAACGACACGTCCTCGAGCGAGAGCGCCGTCAGCGCCTGCGAACGACACGTCCTCGAGCGAGAGCGCCGTCAGCGCCTCGTACCTTGCCACCGCCGCCGGAGGGAATTGGATTCCATGGATAGGTAGATAGAGCGAGATGGAACGGGGCCTTCCGTGTTCGGGCAACTTGATGGCCGTCTGATGCGATCCCCTCGGGATGCGGAGGTAGAAGTCCCCGACGACGCGCTGCGCACCGTAGCGGATCCACGCGTTGATCTGCTCGAGCGGGGGACAGTCCCCTCTCCTTGTGGAGATGCGGAGAGAGTCCATGTCGGCGTTGCCGCGCTGGGCGAGCACCCAGTCCAGGAAGCCGCCGACGAATGCGCCGTCTCGCGCGACGTCCATGGGGAGGTATTCCAGATCGTCGTCCACGACCGAGAGGTCCCGGGCATGGATCCACACGCGGCGCCATCACCGGGAGAGCGCGGCTGTGCGCGTGACCTCCAGCGCTCTGCGCACGCGGGCGAGGATGACGTGCAGCAGCTCGTCCGGGAGGGCGCTGATCCCATCGATGCCATCGCCGGCGGGGCCGTCCATGGGATCCAGCTGCGTCTACGACTCTGCGAGAGGAATTGAACTGGCGATGCACGTACTCACGTTGGCCATGCTTGGTTGAAGGTGTTAGTGTTAGTTTGGAGCAAACTAACACTAAACTAACACCAAAGATCCAAGCATATGTGTTAGTTTGGTGTTAGTTCCAAATAACACCCCAAAAAAACTAACATCTCCAAGAGGTGGTAATTGGTGTTAGTTTTGGTGGACTCCACCCCTTTTACTCCTTTTTCTCTCTCCCTCTAGATCCTCCAATGATTGCAAAAGTAGCATTACATGCAAAAGTAACACATGCATCCAATCATCTAAGGTGTTAGTTTGTTAGGTGTTAATTGGGGGTGCAAAAGACTAACACTAGCACTAACACTAACATCAAAGAACCAAGCAGGGCCGTTGTATCTACTACTGCGTGTGGTGAGTGGGCTTAAGAAGCTGGACTTTCAATCAGCCCACCAGAGAGAGAGAGAGCTTCTATGGGAATTCGGCCCAGTACAGCATTCGAATTTCTGAAGTGCCAAGCCCAACCAACCGTCGACACCTCCATCATCATTAAAAAAAAAACTTTGGTGCTCGCACTTTTTCTTAGATTTATTCCGAGATTTTCCGCGTTATGCATTAAGTGGTAAGCAACGTTCCCGTCGACGACGAGACGTCAGTGGTGACTTCGGGAATCTCCAGATCTGCCGGTGCTCAGTCCTTCGGAGGTGCTCATAAGGGTAAGATTTGCGTATGTGTGTTCATAGAGGTAAGTATGCGTACGTATTGTGAGCGTCTGTGTTGTACCGTGTCATTCAAAAAAAGCTCGATGTGTTTTTCTTTTCTAATTTTGTGCACCAGATTGGCGGCAATAAACCCGAAAGAGACACTGGGCTTGTCATATCATCATGTCCTATTATAATGATAATGGTGCAGCTAGTTCACAAGGCATAGCGAATATATTTACATCAACAGATTCACAATCAAGAAAACGAAACAGCAATTGGTTTGTAGTTCAATGGTACAACGGTGTAGCAGGACACTACCTATCAGGGTTTAAATCTTGGTGTTCGTACCTGTTTTTGGGATTTTCTCAGGATTTATCGGCGGTTGCGTTAAGTGGTAAGCGGCATTCCTGTTGACAACGAGGTGACAATAGTGACTTCGAGAATGTCTAGATCTGCCGAATTCAGTCATTCGGAGGTGCTCATAGGAGTACGGTTTACGTATGTGTATTCATAGAGATGAGTGTGCGTGCGTGTTGTGAGCGTCTGCATTGTACTGTGTAATATCTACTCCTAAAAAGAATGAAAGTATCTACTCCTAAAAAGAATGAAAGTAAGACCAAAATGCGGTCCTACTTTTGACGGAACGTCTGCATTGTACTGTGTAATATCTACTCTAAAAAGAATGAAAGTATCTACTCCTAAAAAGAATGAAAGTAAGACCAAAATGCGGTCCTACTTTTGACGGCGGCAGACGCGCGTCCGCCCTCCCACCTGCGCACGTCTGCCGCATTCGCCTGCCTCTGCCCGCTACCCAATCCGATACGCCCCACCCTGCGACGCCGCCGCCCACGTCCTCCTCTCCTGTCCCCGCGCCGCCGTCGCGCGCTCCTCCTTCTCTCCTCTCCCCGTGACTCCACCGCCTGCCCTCCTCTCCCTGTGCCGGTGCCCCAGCGTCGCTTCCCTTCCGGCGACGTCAACGCCATCCATTCTTGTAACACCCTAGTTTGCAATTTGGCTAGGATTTAATTTTTTTTAAAAATTTGTTAGACTTTAAATAGAGAGTGTGTATAAGGATTTCAAAATAAATAATATTTTCTAAATTAAATGAATTAATCATAGGTTATAAATATGTGGTTGTTGCATTCATGCTGCAAATGCATAGTGTTTGTTTGTGTGAAAAATGAATTTGAGTTTTCAAGCTCGAATAGGTTCCTCTATAGTTTAACCCTTGTATCTCTCCGATCTCGATCTGTAAACCTCTCCTAATCTTCTCTTAAAACAAGACCTGCCTCTCTCTACCATAGAATCACCTCTTCTTTCTAAAACAATGCTCTCCCTTTCTCTTTAATCCTCTCTATCTCTCTATCTATACCCAAAGGTATCACTCATCTCTCTCTCTCTCTTTCTCTCTCTATACCCAAAGACCATCTCTTCTCTCTCTAAAATTGGGGGCCAATCCATATCTCTCTCTCTCTATATATACATCTAAGCATCCATATCTAATCTCAAACCCTGCTGAAATCCAGCCCACATCACCTCCCCTCTCCTCTTCAGGCCCACCTGCTCCCCCTCCTCCTTTTGCTTTTTTTTCACCGGCCCACAACTTCTCGCGGCCCAACAGCCACAGCTAAACCCACCAGGCCCGCCACCTCCTCCCTCCACTGACGAACTGGCCCCACCAGTCATCCCCTTCCCCCTCCTTTCCTTCTTCTCGCCCGAGCAGAGCAACACACCGCCGCCGCCGGGATTTGAATCCCCGAGCACTCCGTGACCCTCCCGCACCTTCCCCGCCCCAATCTCCGCCCCGGCCCCACCGGTCCCCTCCTCCTCGACCTCCCTCCCGCTCAGGTATGCGTCCAGGTGCAGCCGCACCCCGGATGGAAGGCGTCTGGCGCTCCCCGCCCATCACGGCCGGCATCAACGCGCCGCCCAATCCCCGAGGACCGGTGCCTCTCCTCGTCTTTTAAACCCCGGCCTAGACCCCTCACCCTCCTCTTTGCCTCCCCCCACCTATCCTTTCTCGTTCTCGTGCTGCAGTTCACCGGGAATCATCGCCGCTGTCACCACGGTGAGGAGCTCAGCCGCCTCAAGTTTCCCCCGCTCCGACCCTCCCTAATCCTCCCTCTTCCTCTCGTGCACGCGCAGGAGTTCCGGAACCCCGTCCCGAAGACCAGGAGCACGAGACCGGCACCCCAGCACTCCCCTCCGTGTGCGCCGGAAGCTCCACCCACCTCCTGTCGTTGTCCACCCTCTACGCCGTGCAAACGACGACGAGATGCCCATGGTGAGCTCCGCGCCGTCCTCCTCTTCCTCCTTGTCCAAACCCCGCTTGAATCTGTGCTCGGTAGCGCCCGGGCCACCTTCTCCGGTGATGCTCCGGCGAGCTGCCGCCGCAGACCACCATGCGCCGCTGTCCCCCCTGGTCTGTCCGGCACCAAAACCACAGGGGCGCCTCTCAGCCGTCCGATCACGCACGAGCGGCCCAGATCATAACGGGGCGTACCCCTTCGCCCGGTGCACCGTGCACCCGTGGACCAGGTCCACAGCTCCGGTCCACGTCCACGTCAGCGCACCCAGCCAATCACAGCGCGCCACGTCGCGCCCAGTCAGCACATCCGCCTCCGTCAGCCGCTGTTTTGCAGAAAGCCCCCTGCCGAACCTCGAAATCCCTCCCTCTATCTCTGTCTCTTGGTAACCTTGCTGAAAACCCCTTAGAAAATCCCACATCTCACAGTTTAATCCAGACCGAGCTCTTTTACATGTCTAACCCTCCTTTTTGATCTATTCGCGGGCAGATTTTCTGAGTCTTGCGAGTTTTCACTGTTAGCCCCTGTAATCTTTAGATTCTCACAGATAGGTCCCTGCAACCATCAAAACTCCATATCTTTCACATCCTAGCTCCGTTTTAGCTCGTTCAAGTTGCGTTAGATTCGTTTCGTCGTAGCGCACATGTTGGCAGCGACGTTAACCATGTTTCATGTTTTTTGAAAATTAAAGTTAATATTAGTTTGATTAATGTCCAATTCAACCTCTTTTAAATAAAATCAAATATAGGTTTAACCTTCGTCTTTTTGTTAACAAAAGTTAACTTGCTTAATTCGAACATAAATATGTTTTTCCTATAACTTGTTTAGCTCAACCGGAAACATGTTACAACTCGTTAGTTGCTCTCACATAAAGTTTCTTTTATAAAGATAAATGTTAATTTGGTATAAATTCAAATAAACTTTTATAAATAAAATATGACTAGGATCAACTTGTCATTTGGAATCAAATTTAATTTGAATTAATTCCAACAAAGGTTATTTCTCTGAAATATCCTCCATACATGTTTTTGTATAAATAAAAGAAATCAAGCATATAGTTCCTCCTTCCTTATAATATAATCTTTACCGATAGTTGTGCCTTTTTACCCGTAGCTTCGCTTTAGCCTTTCACACGCTCTCTTGTTCGTAGCTAGCTCGCGTGAGCTAGTAGTACGCTTTTCTAAAATGGTTTAGTTGTCTGGTGCTTTGTTCTTAGTGTAGCTTTGTGTTGTTTCAGTGATTGCTGCGCGTGAAGGAACGCTTCTGAGCAGTGGAGCATCGGGAAACGGGCAAGTGTCCTTGACATCTTGCTATTTTATACCTTTATGTTTAATTCACCATAATCATTGCTTTATTTATGCTTTCTTGCATTAGATGTCTAATTTTGCTGGGAATCCTATTAAGGACTGTTTACTAGAATTTCATGATCATTCCTTGCTTACCCTTAGAGGTTACCTATATGGGTAGTTTATGCTTAGCTTGCTCAACATGGGTTGGGTTTTAATCTTAAACTTGATTAATGATTATGCAACGTGTTAATGTGCGTTATGGTTAGCAACATGAACACCCTAGGCGACTCAGGCAAGTGGTTTGAACGGTGGCTTGTGATTGCTTGATGTTGGCCTTGCCTGAGTCAACTTTATAAGGACCGGTCTGTGGAGTGACCACCCGGGACATACAGTACAACCACGAGAACTAATGGGCTATGGTCTTGGCCAATTAAGTAGGGTAAACCAGCGGTCTGTGTTAAGCTGTCTGGGCTGGATGAGGGTGTAGTTCCCAAGAGTCCGGCAAGGAACCTCGGGTGTCGCTGACACTCCGTAACCCGGTTAATGCGCGCTGGTGAACCTATGTAAAGGCCTCGTAGCGTCCCTATGCTATCACACCTAAGGAAGTGTGAAAGTGCCTGATCCGCACAGCATGGTTGGGTTTAACGTTCTTTGAACGTTTACGCGACTCGTGGGTAAAGATGTACAACCTCTGCAGAGTGTTAAAAACTGTTATAACAGCCGTGCTCACGGTCAAGAGCGGCCTGGACCCTCACATGGTTAGTTGGTGGTTTGGGTGGATCACAGTGGTGGTAACTGTGGTTTGAGAGCTGGTTTTGGTTCTTATGATGGTTTAACCCTAGGATCAGGACAGGTTGGTGCCTGTGCCTCGAAGGGGATGGGAAGCCTTATACACAATAAATTCTAGGTGCTTAATTAAAACTTGACCAACTAAAACTTGAGCTTTGCAGTCCACCAAATAAAGCCTTCCTTGCTTTAAGCCAGCATGTTATGCATATCTTTCCCTCCACTTGCGGAGTACACGCCTCCAGGTGTACTCGCCGTTTTCCCTTTCAACCCCTGCTGTTCTCTCCCCACTGCTGCTCAGATAAACAGAAGCTAGAAGAAGGAGCTACATCGTGAAGACCATCGTGAAGGCCTAGAGTTCTAGGTTGGCGTGCCCCTAGTCGACGTTCCTGTGGAAGATGGTGCCTACTCCGCTGCGATAGAATATCGATGTGTAATTTTCTGTTTAGACCCTCTGGTCATTTTGTAATCTAAACGATGTAATGATATATGTTGTGATATTACACTGATGAAGTCATTTTATGCATGAATTTGATCCTGGGTATGCATAAAGGGTGCATTCGGTTTGTCCTTTAAAACCGGGTGTTACAATTCTCAAACCCTAGACCCCAATCCCATCCGATGTCTTCTGTTGGCACTCCTGTTACCGGAAGACCCCGCCTGCGCTTGTGTACACCGTCACCGGCGTAGCCTAGGATCTACAGCACACGGGCAGCCGCTCTCGTCGCCGGAGGACTCCACTAGTGCCTGTGTACGCCGTCATCCATGGCTCTAGATACACCTCGCCGTCGCTTGTGTCTGCAGTGCAGAAGTTACATTGCACCACCACACAAATCCGAGCACGAGTGGGTGTCGATGGCTATCCCTACGTTGTTTCCTCAAACAGATACGCCACCTACAGCTACTCTAGAGCCATCACCTCGTTTGATTGCCTCACCTCTAGCAGATTTGACATCATCAAACATAGTGTTGACGCTTTTTTGGTCAACACACACGAGCGCTAGTTTGCGCAGCAGTCAAAAACGTAACTCGCCGATCAGGGGCTCCGGTCTGGCCGGTGCACGCAGGGACGCGGGGAAAACCTACGAGCACCGCCTCAGGAGGGACCCCGTCGGAGGTGGCGCGCCTAGGGTTGCTCTGAAGTCGGCAGGCCACTCAGAGCGTCCTTGAACTTTGTCGAGACAAGCAAGGAAAGCAAAGGGGTTGGAAAAGCTAGGATTTGGAGATAAAAGTTGTAAAAAGTAATGATCGTTTGGGTGATAGATCCTCAACCGGTCGTGACCCTTTATATTTATAGGGTGGGGAGGTCTTGCCCCGCAAGGAAGGAAGTTGTCGGGGACGGTCATTAGGGGTCCCCTTACTAAGGGAATTATCACTCTCGTTAAATGAAAACTACCCAGGGGCTACACCCCGAAGCCCAACAGTCGCGGGACGTTAAGGGGCCATGGCCTGCTAAGGCTCAGCAGCGGCCTTCACCAAGAAAGCCTGCTCGACCGCCTCGCTCGAGGGCCCCGGTCCCTCGAGCGGATTTCCGCCTCGCTCGAGGGCTCCGGCCCCTCCACCGGATTTCCGTCTCGCTCGAGGGGTCGTCCCCCCCTCGAGCGAGCGACCATCCTCACTCCGCCCGACAGCAGCATTTAACGTCCGGCTCTGCGGCGGGACGCCAAAGTCAAGGGAGGACCTTCCTCCACGTCGCGCATCTGATACGGTCAGAGCACTTGACACCGCCACTGTGCGGCCTAACCCGTCACTATGTTGCCATCCCTGGCCCTGTGCAGGCACCGCGCGGTCCTGTGCGGATAGGCCGGCGTCATTCCACGGCACTGTGCCACCTGCTCCCGTCCTCCCCCTACACCGAGACCCGCACGGCCATCCCGGGCGCTGTGCGGCCATCCCGGACGCTGTGCGGCCAACTCCGGCACTGTGCCGCCACTCCTGCCACTGTGCGACAAGCCACGCGATACTGTGCGGACGGGCCAACGACGCGCCGCGGCCCTGCACCACCAACTCCGGTCCTTCCCCCGACGGTCAGACCCTCGATTCAGCAGGGGCAGCCCCTCGAAGTCAAAGCAGGACGAGTCACAGTGACCACCACGCCACCCGCAGAAGCCGGAGGGCGCTACTGACTCGCGCCAGGAACCACGACATGCGGGGACAAGACAGCCGGCACCATACCTGTTAGTACGCGGCCACTGTGGCAGCTGCTGTGCAGCATTCCTGTAACTGCTCTCCCTTGGCCTATAAAAGGGAGATGCAGACACCCCGCAAGGGGGACGACGCTCATTCACTCGCACACAGCACACCACCCCATTCCAGATATTGGCATTTGCCTCAATCATTTCAGTAGGGACTTGGGGGAATTTCCTCCTCTCCCGCCTTGCTTGTAGCCCCCTCTACAGGCACCACTGGTGCAAGCTAATACAGTGCGCAAGCACACCCTGCTGGACGTACGACCGCGTGGCCGGAACCAGGTGTTGGTATTTGTTAAGCCTACAGAAATATTATGATAGATAATCCGCAAGCGCACGGATACCGGTGAGCATTCCACCCGGGAGAGGGTTTTAAATATCGAATCCACAGGGAGAATGGTAAAAAGAGTATCTGAGGTATATAACTAATCAACTGAGTAGCTATCAAGGACTGGACAGAAAGAGAGATAAGGAAAACTTAAGGATGTCTGGTTCTTATCCTCACAAGCTATGTCTTTATTGCTCTTATGGGGTGATTGTCTGAAGGCACACTTAGTAAAGGGAACCTCCCGAGAATCTATGGGGGAGTCTTACGGTTTCTATAGACGGGAGGTGGACTACGAAGGACTCAATGGTGCTGTCACCACCACGATCTACCACATGATCCGGAATATAGAAGGCATTCACAAGCTAGCTAGTCTAAGCACCACGCTTACACTAAACATGCAACTTTAATTCAAGAGCGACAGGAATTAAAGTACTCAAAGAGTTATGAACCGTAAGAACAATAAAAATAATGGTGCTCACTTAAATAAGAAGTCGATCTTTCCCGTAAGGTCTCAGGATCAGGCTCCAATGGAGTTGATCCCAGAGGTAGAAGATGAAGAGGAGACACAGACAGGTCCGGGCCTTCCTTCAGCTTCGCCTCAACCGCTCTCTAATCCTCTCGAACAAGATTAGCTAGGTCTAATTAGACCGTGGATCTAATCTCTCAACTTGATACTAACTCTCCAACTCTAATTCTAATCTAGAGCTCTAATCTCAGGTAGGCATGGAGGATCTGATAGAATGAGTTGCCCTCTGCCCTGGGGTCAGGGGGTCTGCTTATATAGTCCAGAGGAGATGACGTGCACCGTAGGATCAAACCGACCTAAACATGTGGTTTAGATTGATCTTCATAGGCGGTGGAGGAACATTCCAGAAGCCGGGCCCATTTGGCGCCAGGGGGTGGCCGACCGGCCCCACCACTGGGCCGGTCGGTCTGGTGTGGGCCCCATTCGGGGTCCACTTCGGCCAGGTGGGTCCTTGATCCTTCTAGATGCTTCTTTTTTAGGTGCTAAGTCACGTTGAGTTCCGGAGCCTTCTGGAGTCTTCTAGAGAGGTTTTCTTGCATATTTTCTGAATAGTCCCTGCAAATTCATAGATTCACCAAACTCGTGGAAATTGTTAGTATAAACCCTAATAAGGTGATCTAATCATATTTTAGTCCTTTTTCCAGTAAATGCGAGGGATAAAATTCATAGATAAAATGTGTCAACAAACTCCCCCACACTTAGGCTTTTACTCGTCCTCGATAAAAGGATGGTTTACAACCGTGTAGACAAGAATCAACATAATTATACTCCTTAGTCATATCTGTACTTAGGGAACATCTGAATATAGTTAGAAACAGATCACCTTTATTTCTCAAATCTAGTCAATGGAGAGTTTCTGAATAAGTTTTGGAAAGAAAATGCAGCCTTGCTTACTCCTTTGTGATACTCTCAAATTTTAGAATGTAAAGATATAGCATATATTGCTGGGTCAAAATCTGTATCCATGAAGAGGCCTGTCATAGGTCGTAGATCAAGATATGTGCGTGTGTCAAATTTTAAAAACCACCGCTCTGACTTTAGAGTCTTCTATCTTTTCCCATTTTTTAGAACAAGGTATTCAGCTATTTTGTGGAGAGTTGGGTTCTACTCACCCTCGGACACGCGTCCATTATTACTCTCTCACTTATTATTTTAGAGAAGTGGGCCCTACTCACCCTCGGACACATGTCCATTATTCTTCTCTTTTTTATGCCTTTTTTTCTGAGAGGAGGGTTCTTCTGACCCGTAGAACACTTGTCCATTTTCTCCTCTCTCTCACTTTTCTCTCCACTCATAATTTTTTTTTCTTTTCTTTCTTTGTCTTTTTCTCTTTTTTTTAGCTGTACCCTTTCATGATATGGGAGACAGAGATCAAAAATCTTAGAGCATAGATACTTTAGTGAAAGCAGTGTACGTGATCTTGATCATAGACTTAGACAAAACTTCAACATAGCTCTAGATTTGACAAAGCTCAATACAAGTAAGCAGCATTTAATCAAATTTATTTTCAATGAAAGCTCTGCTGGGATATATTATTGATCACAAAGGAGAAACTTAGCTAATGATTTTTTTATTTTAAGTACTCTCCATAGACAAGATAAAAGAAAGATGGTTCTCATTATTCTAACTTTATTCTGATCATCCCAAAAGTAATAAATATTTCTAAGAGCATAAACATGTGAAACTTTATCTTTTAGGTTATCAGGACATTTTAGCAGGGCATCTTTGTTCAAATCGAAACGGAAAGCAATTTGTAAAAAAATTAAAAAAAAGTTCAGGAAGCAAACCGAGCGGTGGACGAGATGTGGCCGAACTGGGTTCTGCCGTGGTTCGTCGTGCGAGTCGTTTGATCATGCTTTTTCCGTTGTTCTTGATGCCGTTTGGTCATCTGTTCTTCTCCCCCACACTTGTTTTCTGTTATCTTGCATGCACAGTATGGTGGAGACAAAAACATATCCAGAAAATATATATAGGCAAAGATAGCTCGACTTGTGGAATACTTCTTTATTAAAAGAGAGAGCACTTTATTAAACAACTCTAAAGCGAACTAAAGCAAACTAACTAACTCGAACTAACTATCACTAATGTGCTATCTAACTAAGGTGTTTACACAGGACGCTTGCCCTTCTTAAGGTCGCGGCTATGGTCTTCCTCATCGTCCCTACGTTTCTTTGATTCTAACAGCTTAAGGACAGTCTTGGTGAGGGAAGCGTTGACGCGATGGATCTCTTTGCAAGTTTCAGCCAGGCTTGTTACTTCCTGTGCTAGCTCAGCTACGGTCTTCCGGGTCTTCTGTTTCTGCGGCATCCGCTGGCTGGCTTCGAAGATTGGGATTCTCTTGATCTGAGGTTCCTTGGCACGAACTCCGTCGATGGTGACACGGCTTGAGGAGGTGGTGTACTTGTGCACCCTTGTGTTGCCAAACTTGTCCATGCGCACATCAATGAGTCACTCTCCATCCCTTGGTTTCTTCAGATCCATGTAGCTAGGAACACGGATCGACTTCTTCTGAGCTGCTTCGCGACGGCGATCGTACAGCTGAGCGTACATCGCCTGCCTGCTTTCTGTAGGTGGTGGCGGCGAACATGGACGGCTAGGCGAGAACAGCGAGAGAGGGAGGTGATCAGGAGGCAAGGAGGCTAGCGGCTTTGCTTCCTTCTCAAAAGGAACAACCGCCTTGGCTTCAAAGCTAAAGGGGACAAGCTGCTTGTCGGCCATTGCTGCTACTTGGAGGCTTTGAGATCAGGAAAAGGTGGGGGTCTGCCCCTGCTTATATATCGGTCCCGGACTTGCAGAGGGGGTTGACCAGGCTTGGAAAGGCTGCGGAAAATCTCGTAAAAGATCCCCGAACCAGTTTTTCAAAACCCTAACACCTTAGAGATAGCGTGGGCGAAAGCTGACGGCGAATGGCGGCGGGCAGGGCCCGATCGGCCCAGTGAGGGGGCCGATCGGTCCCCTACCAGGGCGCCTCGCGGAAATCTTCGGCGCGGGGTGCTCTAACCGTGTGCTGATCCCTAAAAACCTTAAGATGGCCCATTACGGCCTAAAATTAATATTCGTTGGTAAGCAAAAGAAATCTATCTCATCCAAATCCTCAGACTCTTTATTGGGCTCTAAAAATATTTTAAGGCGTTGACCATTTACCTTGAATAACGTACCTTCGTCGTCTTGAAGAGTGACGGCTCCGTGTGACGATGAATTCACTACCTTGTATGGTCCTTCCCACTTACTTCGTAGCTTTCCGTGCCCAAAGAGTCGTACCCTGGAGTTAAAAAGTAATACCTGATCGCCTAGGTTGAATTCTTTTTTTATGATTCTCTTGTCGTGCCATCTCTTGGTTCTTTCCTTGTAGATCTTGGCACTGTGATACGCCTTCTCTCTCCATTCTTCTAGCTCGGATAGTTGCATTTTCTGTTTTGTTCCGGCTGCTTCAAAGTCCATGTTCCATCTCTTTATTGCCCAATGAGCCTTGAATTCTAGCTCAACCGGCAAATGACATGTCTTCCCGTAGACCAGTTGGTAGGGAGACATTCCAATGGGGGTTTTATAAGCTGTCCGATAAGCCCAAAGTGCTTCGGGTAGCTTGTATTTCCATTTTATCCCCATTTGGTCCACCGTCTTCTGTAGAATGTTCTTGATCTGCTTATTGGACGTCTCTGCTTGACCACTTATTTGCGGGTGGTAAGGAGTAGCGACATTGTGCTGGATCCCATGGTTCATGAGGTATTTCTCGAAGCGCTTGTCGATGAAATGAGACCCTCCATCACTTATCACTAACCTTGGCGTACCGAATCTTGGAAATATTGTCTCTTCAAACATTCTTATTGAGCTTTTATGGTCAGCAGTTCTGCATGGCAGGGCTTCAACCCATTTGGAGACATAGTCAACTGCCACTAAGATGTACTCAAATTTTCCCGATTTTGGGAATGGTCCCATGTAGTCAATTCCCCAGACATCAAAGAGCTCGATCTGAAGGTTGGTTGTCAGTGGCATGGCATTTCTGGAATTGATGTTTCCGTGCCTCTGACAGGAGTTGCACCTTCGTACGAAATCTTTTGTGTCTTGATACATGGTTGGCCAGAAAAATCCGCTTTGCCAGATCTTTGCATGTGTGCGGAAAGCTCCATAATGACCTCCATATGGTGATGAGTGGCACTTCCCAATGATCTTCATTCCTTCTTCTGCCGGTACACACCTCCTGAGTAACCCATCAGAGCATACTCGAAAAAGGTATGGTTCATCCCACAGGTGATGGCGACTCTCATAAATAAGCTTTTTCTTGTCGGCTCCTGGTCGTACATACCCTGCAACCATAAAATTAACAATATCTGCGTACCAGGGGTCTGACCGGGCGATCCGATAGAGCATGTCGTCCCTCATTGCGTCATTGATGGGTAATTCCTGTGGTTTCTCAAAATACATTCTAGACAAATGATCGGCAACAGAATTTTCTACTCCCTTCTTATCTTTTATTTCTAAGTCAAATTCTTGGAGAAGCAGAATCCATCTTATTAATCTAGGTT
This sequence comes from Cenchrus fungigraminus, assembly GCA_036936925.1. Lineage (NCBI taxonomy): Eukaryota > Viridiplantae > Streptophyta > Magnoliopsida > Poales > Poaceae > Cenchrus > Cenchrus fungigraminus. The sequence continues at coordinate 35,749,407 of CM072779.1, read as the reverse complement.
TAGCATCTTTCTTAGTGAGCAAATATTTTAAAGCAGCATGATCAGTGTAAACAATAACTTTTGCTCCTACTAAGTAAGATCTAAACTTGTCAATGGCATAAACAACAGCTAGCAGTTCTTTTTCAGTTGTGGCATAATTGAGTTGAGGTCCTGTCAAAATTTTACTAGCATAAGCAATGGCATGATGTTTCTTGTCTTTTGTTTGCCCCAAAACAGCCCCCACAGCATAATCACTTGCATCACACATAATTTCAAAAGGTAAAGACCAATCAGGGGGTTGTATAATGGGTGCAGAAATAATAGCATTTTTCAGAGTTTCAAAAGATTTAAGACAAGCATCATCAAAGTCAAAAGGAACATCTTTGGCAAGCAAGTTTGTAAGAGGTCTAGCAATATGAGAAAAATCTTTTATAAACCTTCTATAGAAACCAGCATGGCCAAGAAAACTTCTGATTCCCTTGACATTAACAGGTGGAGGTAGCTGTTCAATTACCTCTATTTTAGCTCTATCTACCTCAATTCCTCTTTCAGAAATTAGATGGCCTAGCACTATTCCTTCTCTAACCATGAAATGACATTTTTCCCAATTAAGGACTAAGTGCTTTTCTTCACATCTTTGCAAAACCTTATCCAAGTTTTCTAGACAATCATCAAAAGTTTTTCCATAAACAGAAAAATCATCCATGAAAACTTCCATGATCTCTTCAATCATATCAGAGAATATAGACATCATGCATCTTTGAAAAGAAGCTAGAGCATTACATAGCCCAAAAGACATTCTACGATAAGCATAAGTTCCATAAGGGCATGTAAAAGTGGTTTTGCTCTGGTCACTGGGATGGATTGGGATTTGGTGATATCCAGAATATCCATCAAGATAGCAAAAGAAAGAGTGATTTGCCAACCGCTCTAACATTTCATCAATGAAGGGCAGTGGAAAGTGATCTTTCCTTGTGGCTTTGTTGAGTTTTCTATAATCTATGCACATACGCCAACCAGTGACGGTTCTCTGAGGAATTAATTCATTCTTCTCATTTTTCACAACTGTCATGCCTCCCTTTTTAGGCACAACTTGCACGGGGCTCACCCACTCACTATGTGGCACATGATATATAATCCCGGCGTGTAAGAGTTTCAGAACTTCTTTCTTCACTACCTCTCTCATCGCATTGTTAAGTCTTCGTTGTGGCTCTCTAGATGGTAGAACATCAGGGTCTGTAGGAATGCGATGCGTGCAAAGGGCAGGACTGATGCCCTTAAGGTCTTGGAGCGAGTAGCCAAAGGGTGAGCGATGTTTTTCTAAGATGGTTATCAGCCTATGAGTCTCTTACTTGAGTGAGTTGGTCATTAATGATCACAGGAGACTCAGAATCATTGTGCAAAAAGGCATATCTAAGACCAGGTGGTAAAGGTTTAAGCTCAATGGGAGGTCTCGAGGGTTCCTCGGTTTCATCGAGGGGCTCAGATTCTGTAGGATTTTCTTCTTCCTCCTCGATGAAGAATTCAGTGACATCTTCTTGATTGGATTCTATGAAATGTTCTAGAGATGCTTCATTCACCTCTTCCATTGGGTCAGGTTCAGGACTGGTTTCGGTCTTAGTATGGATCGAATGTGAGAAGTGTAAGGGAACTTTAATGGTTTTGCCTAGGCAAACATCAAGTTTCCCTGTGTGTCCTTCTTTAAGGAATTTTTCTAAAGGATAGCCTATTAAAAGATCAAACTCCTTAATATCACAAATGTGAAAGCTCAGGTGAATTGACATGTCGTAAACTGAAACAGGTAAGACATAGAGAATTCCTGAACTTTGAATAATCTGTCCTGAGGAGCACTTTAATAATTTCGTTGTGGGAAATAATGGCTTGTTTTTGATAAACTGATGGAAAAAGGATAAGGCCATTATATTGATTCCCATGACTGGATTATAAAGGGCATCAAAGGGGGTTCCATTGATTGTACATTGAATTGGTATAGAAGGTGAATCCAAATGGACTATATCAGAGGAAAGCTCTGACTCTTCCAACCATTCCCCACTCATGATGGATGCAAGCTCCACAGTGCGTTCTCTTGAGAAGGTTTGCTCAAAAGAGTCTATCTTCTCATGTGAAGAAGATGTATGCTTTCGAGGCATCTTCTCTTTATGATATTTTGAGGTGTTTCCATAATCGGAAAATAAATCATCCTCGATATCATTTATAAAATCAGGTAGAGGAATTTCTTCCCGTGGTGATTCTATATGTTGGATAGCTATAGGTTGAGATGTTTCTGGCATAGGTTCTGGTGTAGCTATCTCTGGAATCTCTTCTAAAGTTTTCTCTTCTAAAGGACCATCATTAGTGCTGGCTAGAATGTTGTCTAGGACAGTTCTAGCTCCACTAGATGTAAGGTGTATGAATGATCCATGAGAGGAGGTATTCAAATAGGCTTTAGATTCCTTATTAAGACCAATATAGAAGTGTTGAAGGAGAATATGGTCTTGAAGGCTTAGATCTGGTCCGGATTTGCAAAGAAGTTCAAAACGTTCTCAGGATGAACTCATAGACTCATTATCCCCCTGTTTGAAGGATATGATCTTGATTCTAAGGTCGACTACTTTGGATAAGGGATAAAAATCCATGCAGAAATCTGCACGGAGAGTTCCCCAATCGCCTTTCATCTTCTCTTTGGTTCGGTCGTACCATTGGCGAGCTTTTCCTTTCAGAGTGAATGGAAAAAGCTTCCAACGGATAGTCTCATCTGACATACCCTCAATGTGCAGGCAGTCACAAGTTTGCTCAAACTGTTGGAGATGATGATAAGGGTCTTCGTCTTCTATTCCTAAGAAAGTGTTGGTTTGGACCATCTCTATTAACCGTGGGCGCAGCTCATAGGCATCAGCTAGGATTGGTTTCGATGATGGCATAGGCCTAGGCTGAGCTCTGAGGGTGCCGAAAAATCTTTGATAAGGGTGGTGTCCATAAGGACAGTAGGTAATCTAAAACTAAAAAGAAAAAAGAAAGATACAAGATTAGTTATACTCGAAGAGTTTTCTCTTAACCGTTCTCCCCGGCAACGGCACCAGAAATGCTTGTTGGTATTTGTTAAGCCTACAGAAATATTATGATAGATAATCCGCAAGCGCACGGATACCGGTGAGCATTCCACCCGGGAGAGGGTTTTAAATATCGAATCCACAGGGAGAATGGTAAATAGAGTATCTGAGGTATATAACTAATCAACTGAGTAGCTATCAAGGACTGGACAGAAAGAGAGATAAGGAAAACTTAAGGATGTCTGGTTCTTATCCTCACAAGCTATGTCTTTATTGCTCTTATGGGGTGATTGTCTGAAGGCACACTTAGTAAAGGGAACCTCCCGAGAATCTATGGGGGAGTCCTACGGTTTCTATAGACGGGAGGTGGACTACGAAGGACTCAATGGTGCTGTCACCACCACGATCTACCACACGATCCGGAATATAGAAGGCATTCACAAGCTAGCTAGTCTAAGCACCATGCTTACACTAAACATGCAACTTTAATTCAAGAGCGACAGGAATTAAAGTACTCAAAGAGTTATGAACCGTAAGAACAATAAAAACAATGGTGCTCACTTGAATAAGAAGTCGATCTTTCCCGTAAGGTCTCAGGATCAGGCTCCAATGGAGTTGATCCCAGAGGTAGAAGATGAAGAGGAGACACCGACAGGTCCGGGCCTTCCTTCAGCTTCGCCTCAACCGCTCTCTAATCCTCTCGAACAAGATTAGCTAGGTCTAATTAGACCGTGGATCTAATCTCTCAACTTGATACTAACTCTCCAACTCTAATTCTAATCTAGAGCTCTAATCTCAGGTAGGCATGGAGGATCTGATAGAATGAGTTGCCCTCTGCCCTGGGGTTAGGGGGTCTGCTTATATAGTCCAGAGGAGATGACGTGCACCATAGGATCAAACCGACCTAAACATGTGGTTTAGATTGATCTTCATAGGCGGTGGAGGAACATTCCAGAAGCCGGGCCCATTTGGCGCCAGGGGGTGGCCGACCAACCCCACCACTGGGCCGGTCGGTCTGGTGTGGGCCCCATTCAGGGTCCACTTCGGCCAGGTGGGTCCTTGATCCTTCTAGATGCTTCTTTTTTAGGTGCTAAGTCACGTTGAGTTCCGGAGCCTTCTGGAGTCTTCTAGAGAGGTTTTCTTGCATATTTTCTGAATAGTCCCTGCAAATTCATAGATTCACCAAAACTTGTGGAAATTGTTAATATAAACCCTAATAAGGTGATCAAATCATATTTTAGTCCTTTTTCTAGTAAATGCGAGGGATAAAATTCATAGATAAAATGTGTCAACACCAGGATAAATCTCGTGTTTCCTTAGCTTAGCACCGCCCATCGAGAAGCAGATCCCAGTGCAAATTACTAGTTGGTGCCGGTGCTGATCCGGACACCGACATTTGGCGCGCCAGGTAGGGGAGCGCTGTGATCGTCCATTTGTCTTCTCGATGGTGATCATCACCAAGCACACGTCGGAGAGGCCCACCTGGGGCGAATCCGACTCGTTCCCGGCCGGATTCGAGATCTGGTTCGGGAGCATCCACTACCAGGCGACTGGCAATGGCTACCACATGCGCATCCTCAACAGGGACGCGCTCAAGGTGGCGCCGCCCAGAATGGCGGCTGCCCCCAATGCCAGCAGTGTTTCCACCACCACCCTGACGCCGCAAGCGTTTGGGGATGCTGGCTCCCCCCTGGGGTCGAAGCCGGCGAGCTCCCACCTATCGGAGCGGGGCAAGGCGACGCACCTCCGCCGGTGAACTCCACGGCACACCCTGCGGAGGGGGTCGCGGCTGCGCAGCCATGATTCCCCCACGGAATGCGCGGCGCCACCTTGGCGCATTCTTTGTCGGCCGGCACCAACCTGGCTGCATACGAGGACCTTCCGGACCACCACTTCATGTCCATCTGGAACCACACCGCCACCTCACCCGATGGATCGTACCGCGACTCCGATAGCGAGGAGTGTGGATGCGGAGGCGGGGCACCGGAGTGGGACTACTCCGGGCTTCGGAACCCCGACGCTTTCAGGCGGTTTCAGGCCGCGGCAGACTACTGCCTCACCTGCTCCGACGACTCCAGCGAGGGGGATTATGATCCCACCCGCGAATGCTTCGTCGTCGTCCTCGGCGAAGGCGAAGACGCAGGAGGCGGAGCGGGCGATGCAGCGGTCCGCAACAACGTGGCGGTAACCCCGCCGGTAGGGACGCCACCACCACCACCTGACGCGGCGCGTGCCGCACAGATGGCCCAGCTCCGCGAACTGGAGGCAAAGCTGAACGCAGAGCGCGAGCAGCTACGGCAGCTGAAGGCCACGCTCGAAAGAGACAGGGCCGGCCCCTCGACACAGGGGGCGCACGCTGCGGGATGTGTGTCCCGTGAGCGCATCAACGCTGCTGCTGACGTAGACGAGGTACCGAACCTGGCGAGGGCCAGCCAGAAGCTCGTGGCTGCGGCGACTTTTATTCGGGCCATGCCCGAGCCATCGACGCCCGAGGGACGTAACCTGCGCCGCGAGGCGCTGGCCCTCATCGAGCAGGCTGTGGTGCAGCAAGCCAAAAGCTTCGCATCCCGCATACGTCATCAGTCTAGCACAAAGGCTGGTGGGGGCGGCAGAGACCAGGAGGCATCGGTCCACACTCCGCACCGAGCACCGACCGTTCACGAAGGCAACCAGAGGACTCCTGCCAAGGACCGGATTCGGGATACGCGCGGCGCGGCCAACGACGGCGACACACGCAACATCCTGAACAAGATGAAGCTGGACGCCACTCCATCGCACGGCTACAACCCACGGTGTGGGGGACGGTACGACAGCCGGGAGGACAAGAGCCCGTCGCCGGAGCCGCCGGGCGCGCGTGTGTTCGGCCGATCGATCCGCACGGCATCGATCCCCCCGCGCCTCCGCCAACCGATGACCGTGAACAAGTACTCGGGGGAGACGGACCCCCGGGTGTGGCTCAACGACTACCGTCTGGCATGCCAGCTGGGCAGTGCCACGGACGATGCTGTGATCATCCGCAACTTGCCGCTGCACCTGGCAGACTCTGCGCGGATGTGGCTCAAGCACCTGCTCGCGAACCAGATCCACGACTGGGATGACCTGGTCAGGACATTCGTGGGCAACTTCCAGGGCACGTACGTGCACCCCGGAAACTCCTGGGACCTCCGAGGCTGCTCCCAGAAGGCCGGTGAGTCCTTGAGTGATTTCATCCGCCGCTGCTCCAAGCGCTGCACCGAGCTTCCGAGCGTCGGTGAGTCCGAAGTCGTGCACGCCTTCCTTGAGGGCACGACCTGCCGGGACCTCGTGCGCGAGTTGGGGTGGAACCTTCCCACCAGCGTCAACGAGCTGTTCGACATCACCACCAGCTACGCCTCCGGAGAGGAGGCGGTGGGGGCGATCTTCGACGGCAGGAAAGGCAAGCGAGCCGAGGATGCGCCCATGGAGGGCAGCAAGCCCAAGGAGGCCTCAAAGAAGCAGAAGCAGGGCAAGAAGGGCAAGAAGAACCAGGGCAAGAAGCCCATGGAGCAGGACGAGGGCCCTGAAGAGGTCAACGCGGTCGATGCCGCCAACAAGGGGGCTAGAGGCCCCCTCGAGGCAGAGTGTTCGACGACATGCTGAAGAAGCCCTGCCCGTACCACAAGACCCCTGTCGCTCACACCCTCGAGCAGTGCGACATGCTCTGAAAGTACTACAACCGAGTCTCCACGAAGGAGGACAACGCCAAGAAGGACGCGGGCGACAGGGGCAAGGATGGCTTCCCGGAGGTGGAGAACGTGTTCTTCATCTTCGGGGGGCCCACCGTCGATATGACGTCGCGGCAGCGCAGGTGTGAACGTCGAGAGGTCTACTCCGTTCACTCGGCTGTGCCGTCATACCTCGACTGGTCAGAGGAGACGATCTCCTTTGGCCGCGAAGACCACCCGGATCATATCCCCAATCCGGGACAGTACCCGCTTGTCGTCGACCCCATCATCGGCAACACGCGGTTCTCCAAGGTGTTGATGGACGGAGGCAGCAGCCTCAACATCATGTACTCCTCCACCCTGGAACTCATGGGGATTGGTTTGGACAAGCTGCGGCCTAGCAAGTCGCCTTTCCATGGCGTTGCACCGGGCAAGCGAGTCCAGCCTCTCGGGCAGATCGACCTGCCTGTCTGCTTCGGCACACCGAGCAACTTCCGCAAGGAGGTCCTCATCTTCGAGGTGGTGGGGTTTCGGGGAGCGTATCACACCATCCTTGGCCGGCCCTGCTACGCCAAGTTCATGGCAGTCTCGAACTACACTTACCTGAAGCTCAGGATGCGGGGGCCCAAAGGTGTCATCACGGTGGGCCCGTCGTTCGAGCACGCGTTTGAGTGCGACGTCGAGTGCGTTGAGCGCACCGAGGCGCTTGCGCATGACGAGGCCCTCGTGGCGGACCTGGAGAAGCTGGCCAACGAGGCCCTCGACTCCACCAACAAGCACGTCGGCAGCTTCGAGGCCGCGGAGCACACCAAGGCTGTACCCCTCGACCCCAGTGCCCCCGAGGGCAAGGTGCTGAGGGTCAGCTCCACCCTTGACCCGAAATAGGAAGTGGTGGTCGTCGAATTTCTCCGCGCCAACGCTGACATTTTTGCGTGGAGTCCCGCGAACATGCCGGGCATTCCGAGGGAGGTCGTCGAGCACTCACTTGATATCCTACCCAACTCCAAGCCGGTATCTCAGCGTCTGCGACGATTTGACGAAGAGAAACGTCGAGCGATCGGAGAGGAGCTGCGTAAGCTCTTGGAGGCCGGGTTCATCAAGGAGGTATTTCATCCAGTGTGGCTAGCTAATCCTGTACTAGTTAAGAAAAAGAATGGGAAGTGGCGGATGTGCATAGATTACACCGGCTTAAATAAAACATGTCCCTAAGTTCCTTTTCCTCTGCCACGGATTGATCAAATAGTTGATTCCACCGCGGGGTGTGAGTTGCTATGCTTCCTTGATGCGTATTCCGGTTACCACCAAATCAAGATGAAGGAGTCCGACCAGCTCGCGACCTCTTTTATCACGCCATTTGGTATGTTTTGCTACGTGACAATGCCATTTGGTCTCCGAAACGCCGGGACGACATACCAGCGATGTATGCTCCATGTCTTCGGGGATCACATCGGGCAGACCGTTGAGGCATACGTCGACGATATCGTAAGGAAATCCAGGAAGGCGGACGACCTGGTGAACGATTTACGTATTGTGTTCGATTGCCTCCGAGCAAACGGTGTTAAGTTAAACCCCGAAAAATGCGTCTTCGGGGTGCCGCGTGGCATGCTCTTGGGTTACATTGTCTCCCACCGAGGCATAGAACCCAACCCGGATAAGGTATCGGCCCTTGAGCGGATGGGGCCGATACGCGATCTGAAGGGAGTACACAGGGTCCTGGGCTGCCTTGCAGCTCTGAGTCGCTTCATCTCACGTCTCGGTGAGAAGGGCCTACCCCTGTACCGACTTCTGCGGAAGAGCGAGTGCTTCTCCTGGACCACCGAGGCCCAGGAGGCCCTCAATAAGCTAAAGGCGACACTCGCTCATGCACCAGTACTGACACCGCCCCAGGAAGGCGAACCCCTCTATCTCTACGTCGCCGCCACGACCCAAGTGGTCAGCGCGGTCATCGTTGTGAAGAGAACGAAGGAGGGACACGCCCTGCCTGTCCAGAGGTCGGTATACTACATTAGAGAAGTGTTGTCGGAGACCAAGACGCGATACCCCCAGATCCAGAAGCTACTCTATGCGGTAGTGCTCGCTCGGCGTAAGCTGCGGCACTACTTTGAGGCCCATCCTGTCACCGTGGTATCTTCTTTCCCCTTGGGAGAGATTGTCCACAATCAGGATGTCTCGGGTAGGATAGCTAAGTGGTCCGTGGAGCTCATGGGTGAAGCCCTCACCTACGCGCCGCGAAAAGCAATAAAATCGCAGATCTTGGCAGATTTCATAGCTGAGTGGACCGACATTCAGCTACCCACTCCTCAGATCCAAGCTGAGTGCTGTACCATGTATTTTGATGGTTCAGTGATGAAAACAGGTGCAGGTGCGGGCCTGCTCTTCGTTTCACCCCTTGGAGAGCACATGCGGTACCTGGTACGCTTGCACTTCCCCGCGTCGAACAACATGGCGGAGTACGAGACCCTCCTCAGCGGCCTCTGCATCGCCATCGAACTCGGCATCAAGCGCCTTGACATACGGGGAGACTCTCAGTTGGTCATAGACCAGGTGATGAAAGACGCGAGCTGCCACGATGAGAAGATGGAGGCATATTGCGTAGCGGTGTGCAAGCTCGAGGACAAGTTCTTTGGCTTCGAGCTCAATCACATCACACGCAAGTACAACGAGGAAGCGGACGAGCTGGCCAAGATCGCTTCGAGGCATATCACCGTTCCCCCGAATGTTTTCACCTGCGATCTCGCCAAGCCCTCTGTCGACCTCAACAAACCAACTGGAGCTGACAAAGCCTCGGGGGCCGGCCCCTCTAAGGCCATGGGCGCCGAGCCCATGGACGAGGACCCTTCGAACGGGGAACTCGAGGCCTCGGACCTCGAAGGGTCCCAGGCAGACGAGGCCGAGGCGATGGAGATCGACAGACTCCCGCCCCCTCCGCGGGACTGGCGCGACGAATATCTCGCCTGGCTAGACCGAGGGGAGTTACCCCCGGATCGAACCGAGGCGAGACGAATCGCCAGGAAGGCCAAGTCTTTCGTCGTCATTGGCGGCGAGCTATACAAGCACAGCACCTTGGGGATCATGCAGCAGTGCATTTCCATACCTGAGGGCCGGAAGTTGATTCAAGACGTCCACGCGGGCGAGTGCGGCCACCACGCCGCTCCGCGCACCCTCGTGGGCAAGGCATTCCGCCAGCGCTTCTACTGACCGACGGCGGTCGCCGACACCAACGAGGTCGTATGCACCTGCGAAGGGTGCCAATACTACGCGCGCAAGACCCACCTCCCGGCTCACGCGCTGCAAACCATCCCCATCACATGGCCTTTTGCCGTGTGGGGACAGGACATGGTCGGGCCCTTGCGAAAGGCGCCCGGGGGCTTCACCCACATACTGGTGGCTATTGACAAATTCTCGAAGTGGATCGAGGTCCGCCCCATCAGCAGCCTCAGGTCCGAGCAGGTCGTGCTGTTCTTCACGGTTATCGTGCACCGCTTTGGGGTACCCAACTCCATCATAATGGACAATGACACTCAATTCACCGGCAAGAAGTTCCTAGAATTCTGCGACAGCTACCACATCTGCATGGATTGGTCGGCCATAGCACACCCTCAGACTAATGCCCAAGTAGAGCGTGTCAACGGCATGATTTTGCAAGGCCTAAAGCCAAGGATCTTCAACAAGCTCAACCAGTTTGGTCGAAAGTGGATTCAAGAGCTACCGTCGGTCGTTTGGAGCCTCAGGAACACCCCGAGCAGAGCCATGGGTCTCACCCCCTTCTTCCTGGTCTACGGTGCAGAGGCCGTCCTCCCCACGGATTTGGACTATGGGTCCCCGAGGGTCAAAGCCTACCAGGAGGGACAGAACCAGCAAGACCGCGAAGACGCGCTGGACTGTGTCGACGAGGCCTGCGACGTGGCGGTCCTACACTTCGAGAAGTATCAACAATCCCTACGGCGTTACCAAGCGCATAAGGTCCGGCCCCGAGACTTCAACGAGGGAGACTTGGTGCTCGGGCTTCGACAGAAGAATGAGGGCCGTCACAAGCTAACACTACCGTGGGAAGGGCCGTACATCATCGCCAAGGTCCTCAAGCCCGACACATACAAGCTTCCGAACGAGAAGGGCGAAATGTTCACCAACGCTTGGAACATCCAACAGCTACGTCGCTTTTACCCTTAAGATTCCAAGTGACTTCGCACATATCTGGCGCCCAAGCCAGTTGTATATATATTAAGGTTGTGAATAAAGATAAGGGAGACTCGGCTTTTTTTCTGAAAACCAAGTCCCCCTCGGGGGCTACTATGGGGGGCACCCCCCCTGAACGGTCTCATTTTTTCACAAAAAACCTTTATTCGAAAATGCTAAGCGTATCACGCCTCAAACGATTAAGCAAAACAGAAGCAGGGTGCGAGTAACTAAGAGGATAAAGACGGATGAGTCCGGGACCGCCTACGCCTCCAGCAGGATACGACTTCTCTCTCTCACCGCTCTACCCTCAGGATACTCGTGAGAGCGATCGATCCCGGCCGAAGTTTGCCTAAGATACGAGGAAGGCGCGATGACATGCATAAAAACAAGTCGCACACGAATTTACAAACTTAACAAGTGATTTGTTTATTTACAAGAGCCACCTGGCTCAAATTCCAGCCGCGACCTAAGGGCTTTCGTGCCCGGCTACTTTCAGGGCTCGAGGGGGCCTGCAGGGGCAGCGTTCGGGAAGAGGTCTTCCTCGAACATGTCGGCAAGATCGGCGGCGGCGTTGGCAGCGGCAGCATCAGCTTGGTCCATGGCGTCCTGCGCTCCATCATCGTCGAGGCCGTCCGCGATGACGTACCCTGTGGCCAGCGCCGCATGATCGACAATGTAGTGCGTCGACACCACGCCAAGGGTCTTCTGAACGCCAAGACGGAGAGCGCCCTTCACTCGCTCGACGACGCGGCCGCTCAAAGCTCGAAGGCGACTCGCCAGCGAGCTCCCCGACGAGCCGGCACCCTCCTCGATGTCCCGGCACGCCATGGGACAAGAAAAGGTGCGTCAAGAGCAGATCTTGACGAGCCTAAACAACAACTGAAGGCTCTGGAGCTGCGACTTACCCTCGACCTGCTTCTTCTCTGTCTCGAGCTCTGTATGCGTGGCCCCAACTTCTTGCTGCAGCTACAGGATCGAGGCGTCTTGCTCCCCGGCAGTGGTCCGCAGGGCCTCGACGACGATGCTCTCCTGAACTAGGGCCCCAGTTAGCCGCTCAGTTTCCGCCTCCCGAAGCTGGAGCGTAGTCCTGGCCTCCTCAAGGGCAGCGCGCTCCTGCTGGAGCTGGGACTGCGCCTCCTCTCGCGCCGTACGCTCGCGCTGAAGCGCGGACCTGGCATCCTCAAGCGCCACGTGCTCTTGCTGGAGCTGGGCCTGCGCCTCCTCGTGCGCGGAACGCTCCTGCTGGAGCTGACCCTCCACCCCGGTGAGCGCCCCGGCCTTTTCCTGCAGAGCAGTGCCTAGCTTCTCTACCTCCTGGGTCTTCTGCTCGGCCTGGGTCTGCCAGGACCTCGCTCCCTCGAGGGTTGCGCGGTCCTGCTGGAGTTGGGCTTGCGCCTCGGTGAGGGCCGTCTCCTTCTGCGCCAGCGCAACCTGGATCTCGGTGTGTGCCATGCGCACCTTCCGCAACTCCTCGTTCGCCGCTGCCAGCGCCTCCTCCTTCCCTTGGAGCGCGACCTTCGTCTCTTCAGCCTCCTTGGCCTTCTGCGCCACCACGGACCGCTGGTCGTTATGTGCCTCCTCCGCGCGGATGAGGTTGTACTCGAGTCAGCCATTGTCCGTCCGCAGGGCCTCCACCATCGCGTCCAGGGCATCGTACTGCGTCCGATACCAGTCGAGGTCGGAGCTCAGCTCGGCGATGCGGGCGAACCTCTCGCCCGCCTGACTCTGCAGCTCCTATAGATGGGGAAGGGAGAAAGGAGAGCAAAAGTCAAACGAAATGCACATAAACAGGGGAAAAAGAAATAAGCAACGCTTGAGCAAACACGCCTACCTGAAAGACCTGGAGCGACCTACCCTCGTGAAGCTGGAGGGCGTCGGCCAGAGCGGCCTGCAGGGAGGCACCAAGGCCACCGAACTCCCGCCACAGCGCCCTCTCCGACCTCGCCTCTTCCACCAGGCTCGGCAGAACTCCGGGAAGACGGAGTCGCTGCTCCCACTGCAGCGCGCGGGCACCGGACGTTGGGGGCGGGACACTGGACGTCGACGCCTCGGCACTGGCTGCCGGTACCTATGGCATCACGCAGCCATCGGACCGCACCACCAGCACCTCGGGCACGGGCCCGGGGGCTGGCGCGGCCGCCACCATCACCCGACCCTCAGCAGGGGTCGGGTCACCACCAGCAGGAGCCTCGGCCGCGCCGCGGCCCTCTGCTCCCCGACCCGCGGTGCGGGCCTGCACTCGCCCCCGCTGGGTCCCATGGGTCACCGCCACGCGAAGGGCTTCCGCTACCGCCTCCTCTCGCCGCTGCGGCCCCATGGTCGCAGTCTCAACCTGCGCCACCACCGCACCCGCTGTCGTCCGCGACGTCCTCGCCGAGCGAGGCCGCGTCGAGCGCGGCGCGTCTAGCGCCCCCACCTTGAGTGCCTTGACGGGTGCAAGGCCGAGTACAACGGGCGCCACCCTGACGATAGTAGGAAGAGGAGGTCAGCAAACCAACCCGCCATATCAAGAACACGAAGAGCAGAAGGTGGCTCACCTTATGCCAGAGATGCGCCGCTTGTGCTTCCTCGAGGGCTCTGGGGGCGCCACTCCAGGCCCAGCCGGCACCTCCGACGGCGTCCCCTCGTCGAGGGGCACCGTATCCACCTCGAGGGTGGGCTTCGCGAGGACCTCCTCATCCCCCGGCGATGGGGGTGGCGCGGCCTCCCACCGGTCGGAGATTGTCCGCTCCCCCTTGCTCTCCTCCTCGTCCGAAGACGTGTTCACCGGCTCCGGCGGGGGAGGGGAGAGACCCTGCTGCTCCCGCGCCAGGTACTCCTCGTTGTACCTGTCGAGGCGCTCCTGCCTCCTCGTCTTCTTCGCCTTCGCCAGGTCCGCCAGGTCCTTCTGCCTTTGCTGCCTGGAGCGGTTGGCTGCGTGCGACTTGGGCGTCGGCGGATCTGAGGTGGGGACGTTGACGTGCACCCCCTGTCATCAACAATCACCATTAGATCGAGCACGGGGATGAAACGGGCGAAACAAAGAACCGAGTCTCACCAGGTTGGTGCCAGGCAGCATCGCGAACGACCACAGGTCGTCGTCGTTGTGCGGCACCATCTTGAGGTTCACCGCGCGCCTCGCCCTTGCGGCCGCATATGCTGGGGCAAGCGGCTCCTCTATCAGCCGCAAGCACGCAAGTGCTGCGGGGTTGGCGTCGCTCCCCATCTCGAAGACGAGGAGCTCTCTCTCCATGAGAGGGATCACCTGCCGGAGGTGGAAGTTGGCGATGACGGCCGCCACTGTCAGCCCGACGTCCGCCAACTGGCGTAGGGCGTCGGTGAGAGGCTCGAGCCTCGCCTGCCTCGACGCGGGCGACACCCCATGCGCCCACGACATCGGCCTCTCCTTCAGCACCTTCCCGGTGTATGGCGGGAGCCCGACGCCATCATTGCGCAGGTAAAACCAACCCTTCTCCCAGTCAGTGTTGTTCATCGTCATCGAACAAAGTAGGTACAACTCCTTCCGGCAGTCGCGCGCTGCGAATGTGAGACCGCCGGCGCGTACAGCCCGGCGCGTCCTCCTCTCCTCCGCGGCGAGCGTATGGAGCTCACCCCGGAAGATATGGACCCACAGGTCCCAGTGCGCCAGGATTCCCAGGAACCCCTCGCAGACAGCGACGAAGGAAGCCACCTGCGAGATGGCGTTGGGGGCGAAATTGTGAAGCTCCACCCCGTAGTGGTAGCACAACCCCCGCATGAACTTGCTCGCGGGGGCGCTGAATCCGCGCTTGTGCAGCCGCATGAAGCTCACGATGTAACCCGGCGGCGGGGATGGCCCCCGGTGCGACGCCGGCGGGATGATCCACGCCGGGTTGCCTCATCGCCGGCCGGTGCCAGCTGGCCGCCGGCAACCAGCCCCTCCATGGACTGCCGGTCCACCGACGACCGGGGCCATGGGTGTGCCTCCAACACTTTGATCGCAGACATAGTGGGAGCAGGAGGGGTGTGGGGGGATGAAGCGGAACGGGTGCGCGCGAGCTGATCTGGAGCAGCGGAGCGCGCAGCAATGGAAGAGGCGGAGAAGAAGAAGCGCTTGCGAATGGCGAAGGTAATGAGCCCTCCCCCGTGCCCCCTGCTTTTATAGAGTACGAAGGGGCGGAGCACCCGGAGGCGCGGCGGATGGCGGCAATTAATACAGTGGGTGCCGCTCGTCACTGACGGCAGGGCCCCACCGCCTCTAAGCTGCCGCACGCGCACGCGTGTGCCATAATTACCGCACGGTAATCCAAGGGTCGCCGCGTCCCGTCTCTTCGCCGTCGCACGTCGCCCACGTCACGTCGCCTGAAAAGACGTGCCTACCTCGCCTGCCCCACGCCACGTCAGCCACACCCGAGTGGGCACGACAGCCAACCGCCCCGCAGTCGAATATCAAAGGCCAGGGGATTCCTTCTTACATAAGGAAAAACCCCCAGGCCATCTCAAGCCGGGGACTCGAGGCCCAATCCCTCGAAGGGATACGACGGGCGCCCCGATCCGAAGCGGTTAAGGCCGCGAGGTCACGATCTGTCGAGCGCACCCGCGAGAACGATCTTGAGGAGGCCCAGGGCTTAGGCCCTCGAAACACTACTGATCAGCGACTCGAGGCCCGGCCCGCGGAGGGTACGACGGGCGCCGCAGATGCCCCTCGACTTGGGGATGTACTAGTCAGTGGTTCGAAGCTTGGCTCGACGGCGATTCGACAAGCGCCACAGATCTATCAAGACAGGAACGCCCAGCGCCCCCCGCAAATGCCCTACTGATCAGAGGTACGGGGCCTGACCCTCGACGGGTTCGAACAGGCGCCTCGGATCGACAGAGTCAGGAACGATCGGGGCGCGCACGATCGAGCCTGTCCCCGAACGCGAAGTCCGGGGGCGCCCCACATATCGTGTTCAAGGCCGAGACAAAGGCAGCCAATCGAGGGATCCCATCGAGGGAGTGCTTCCGCGCCCTCGGCCCCTATCGAACGGGACCGAGCCCTGCTTGGAAAACCTTTGCGAGCGCTTACATGGACGTGTCTCCGGACCACGAGCCAACCCTTATCGAACGGGGCACGGACGCCCACTTGAACTATTCGTTAACAACTCACCGAGGCAACCGGTGCTCGTCGCCCGTTCGAGGGTAGCATGGATTGCCTCACCCCTCTACCCTGCGGAAGGGCAGTGAGGGTCGTAATAACAAAGCCGAGAGCTTCACCCGATCGTCCCTGTTTGGGCCAGGGCTCGGGGGCTCCTCGCACCACGACCACCCCAACGATCAGTGCAAAGGCTAAGCCCCGCGAAGGCGATCAGCCTGCCCGAAAACGTCTTGGGTGTACGATGCCGGCTGAGATATCGCCGAGGCCGGCTGAAACAAACGCAATGCGAGACGCGTCGCCCTACGTATTCAACCCCTGCACAAGTGCACGCACTCCTGCAGGGCTTCGGGGGCTTAAACCCGCGGGTGCGCTAGCGCGCCCCCGCAGGAAAACATGCACGATTGAAGGGGAAGAGACACGCACATGGCACCCGAGGACAGAATCCTTTGCTGGAACGGTCCCCTTTTCCCGCAAAGGCTCGGGGGATACTTTCAGGGACAGTCATTAGGGGTCCCCTTACTAAGGGGATAATCACCCCCGTTAAACGAAAACTAAGCAGGGGCTACACCCCGAAGCCCAACAGTCATGAGATGCTAAGGGCCCACGGCCTGATAAGGCTCAGCGGCGGCCTTCACCAAGAAAGCCTGCTCGACCGCCTCGCTCAAGGGCCCCGGTCCCTCGAGCGGATTTCCGCCTCGCTCGAGGGCTCTGGTCCCTCGAGCGGATTTCCGTCTCGCTCGAGGGCTCCGGCCCCTCGAGCAGATTTCCGTCTCGCTCGAGGGGTCGTCCCCCCCTCGAGCGAGCGACCATCCTCACTCCGCCCGACAGCAGCATTTAACACCCGGCTCTGCGGCGGGACGCCAAAGTCAAGGGAGGACCTTCCTCCATATCGCGCATATGACATGGTCAGAGCACCTGACACTGCCACTGTGCGGCCTAACCCGTCACTATGCTGCCATCCCTGGCCCTGTGCAGGCACCGCGCGGTCCTATGCGGACAGACCGACGTCATTCCACGGCACTGTGCTACCTGCTCCCGTCCTCCCCCTACGCCGAGACCCTCGAATGGGTATGGGGGCACCCTCGAAAGGTGTATGGGCGACGAGCTGGCGTACGACCCGACTGGCGCCGCCGTACGGGCGGCATGCGCCACATCTCCTCTGCCAACTCCGGCGCCGCACGGCCATCCCGGACGCTGTGCGACCAACTCCAGCACTATGCCGCCACTCCTGCCACTGTGCGACAAGCCACGCGATACTGTGCGGACAGGCTGACGACGCGCCGCGGCCTTGCACCACCAACTCCGGTCCTTCCCCCGGCAGTCAGACCCTCGATTCAGTAGGGGCAGCCCCTCGAAGTCAAAGCAGGACGAGTCACAGTGACCACCACGCCGCCCGCAGAAGCCGGAGGGCGCTACTGACTCGCGGCAAGAACCACGACATGCGGGGACAAGACAGCCGACGCCATACCTGTTAGTACGCGGCCACTGTGCCAGCAGCTGTGCAGCATTCCTGTAACTGCTCTCCCTTGGCCTACAAAAGGGAGATGCAGACACCCCACAAGGGGGACGGCGCTCATTCACTCGCACACAGCACACCACCCCGTTCCAGATATTGGCATTTGCCTCAATCATTTCAGTAGGGACTTGGGGGAATTTCCTCCTCTCCCGCCTTGCTTGTAGCCCCCCTCTACAGGCACCACCGGTGCAAGCTAATACAGTGCGCAAGCACATCCTGCTGGACGTACGGCCGCGTGGCCAGAACCAGGATAAATCTCGTGTTTCCTTAGCTTAGCACCGCCCATCGAGAAGCAGATCCCAGTGCAAATTACTAGTTGGTGCCGGTGCTGATCCGGACACCGAAAGAAGTCCTTTACAACTCGAATTCTATTAGGACTCCCCAATTCTACTTGGACTCGAGGTCCACCGGTCGGGCCCACTGGTAAGACCGGTGCGACCGTTATCGGATCGGCCATAGGACCTGACCGGTCAGACCACTCAGGAACACCGGTCTGACCGGTGGCGTCCAGCCTGATCGGCTTGGTGCCAATTTTGAGTACGAACATATGCCCCTTGTTTTTTTTATTAAAGCTCGCATACTAAAAAATAGTTCTAAGGTCGATGTGACGGATTTCACCGGTCATTTTTTGTTCTAAGAGCGATTTTTGTATAAATCGGCCATAGTCCTATTAAGCATCTTGCCAAACACTTGGGTAGAATTTCTTCAAGTACCTCCCATTGAGAGCGCTTGGAAGTTGTTATCCTTGCAAAGTTTCCACTATATAAGAATTTTCGGAGCACACCTTCACAATCTTGTATGGACCTTCCCAACTTGGAGACCACTTACCGAACTTGTTGCTCTTAGTCCCAATAGGCAAAATTATCTTCCAAACCAGATCACCTACCCGAAAAGATTTGTCTTTTACCCTTTTGTCATATGCTCTATCAACTCGCCTTCTATCTTTCTCAATCTCCTCCAAAGCCTCTAAGTGCTTGTCGGTCACTTCGTCGATATTGTCCATTATCAAAGCATTATATGTCCTAACATCAAGATTATTTTTGCTTTGTAAGTCTATATGCACCTAGATTTACCTCAACAGGCAAAACGACCTCTTGACCATACACAAGCTCATAAGGAGTAACTTTAGTAACACCATGTCTAGAAATACCATGAGCCCATAAAGCTTCCGATAATACCTCATGCTATCTCCTAGGATTGTACTCTATCTTCTTCTTGATGAGCTTCACCAAAATCTTGTTGCTAGACTCGGCTTGACCATTTGCTTGAGCATAATATGAAGATGAATTGAGCAATTTAATACCATAAGAATTGACAAACTGACGCACCTCTTTTGATACAAATGAAGTCCCTTGATCCGTAGTTAAAGTTTGTGGAATGCTAAATCTATGTATAATATGCTCCGTAATAAACTCAATCACCTCTCTATGTGTCATATTTTTCAAAGGAATTGTCTCGGTCCACTTGGTGAAATAATCAGTTGTCACAATCACAAAACAATGCCCCTTCGATGAAGGAGGGTGAATCTTACCAATAAAATCCAATCTCCATCCTATAGATGTCCAAAAAGCCCGCGGCCCGACAACCCGTCCGAAAGCACGGTTTTTTAGCCCGGTCCGAACCCAGCACGACACGGTACTCTTCGGGCTCGGGCTGGCCCGGCACGGTGCCTCAGGCCGGGCGTGGGCCGCCACCCCAGCCCGGCAGGCCGCCCGGCCCGGCACGAAAAAAACTGCGCGGCCCGTTATCAGCCCGCAAATTCTCATGCCCCATATATAAGCAGGGAAAAATCCCAACCCTAACTCACTCAGGTCCCTACCTCTCTCCTGCCGCCGCCCCCCAGTCCAGCAGTCCCCCACCTCCCGGTCTCCCTCTCGGCCTCTCCCATTCCCTTCGGCTCCGCACCCGCGAACCACGCCGCCTCCCCTTCCCTCCGCTCGCCTCTGCCAGCGGCGCCGTCACGCCACCCTCGTCTCCCTCCCTCTCCTCGCATCCCCTCGCCACCGCCGCTCCCCGCTCCTCTCCCGGTCTCCCCTCTGCCGGCGCCGACGCGCGCCCCCTCTCCTCCAGCGTCGGCGAGTGGCGTTTGTGCGTTTCCCCTATTGCGCAGCGGCCGGGAGCTCTAGCAGCGGCGCGGGGAAGCGGGCGGCGGTGCGTGGAGTTCCTGCCGCGGCGCGGGAAGCCGGGCGGCGGCGCTGGGAGCTACTGCCGCGGCGCGGGAAGCTCAAGCGGCGGCGGGGATCTCCTGCCACGGCGTGGGAAGCTGAAGCCGGCGTTCTGTGCTGCGGCGGCGCGGCCTCATCCGGATCCGGCGACTAGCTCGGGCTGCGGGCCGCCCGAGCGTTCACGTAGGGTCGGGCTATGGCGGGCTAGCCCGGCACGAAACAGGCCCGCGGGCCTGTGCTTGGGCCGTCGTCGCAGCCCGTGGGCTGGCACGACACGGCACGGTGGGGTGTAGTGCCGGGCTAGGCCCGGTACGAAGTTGAGTGGGCCACCCCGAGCCCGTGCCAGGGCCGGGCCGGGCGGCCCGGATGGACATCTATACTCCATCCTCTAAAAGGCCAAGGATTGATAATTTGATGCATCAACACAGCAGGTACCAACTGAACATCTCCATGTTTTTGACACTCTTCACATCTTTTGTAGTACCAAAAACAATCAGCTATCATTGTAGGCCAATAAAAGCATGTCCGCCTAAGGAGCCATTTCATCTTAGGAGCTGATTGATGAGTACCACAAATTCCTTCATGAACCTCTGCCATAGCTAACCTAGCTTGATCAGAACCCAAGCATTTGAAAAGAAAATCATCCACGCTCCGACGATATAACTCACCATCATCAAGAACAAACTTGAGAGCCCAACGTCGAATTTTTCTATCAACTGAACTGCTAGGATTCTATAAATAATTAATCAGAGGCTTTCTCCAATCATCCACTTTGTTCTTATCATCAATGGCTGAAAGAGATCTTTGACCAGCGGACCGGTCAGTGACATCAATCAGACCGGTGTCACCGGTTAGACCGGTCGGTTGCGTCAGCCTGACCGGTGCCTCCAGGGCAAAACACTCGGCTCAAAGCACTAGTTTGTGTTCTTGGAAATTTCACTTCCGAACATTATAACCAGATGCTTGCTGAGCCAGAGTATTAGCCCTAGGATTGTCTTCTTGTGGCACATGATATATTTAAAAAATTCATCCATACAAGATATGATGTCTAAGCATTTATCAAGATATGCATTTAAAAAGCCATTTAGACATTGACATACCTTAAAAACTTGCTGCACCACTAATAAAGAATCACCATAAGCTTCCACATCTTTTACTCTCATGTGATGCAAAATTTCCAATCCAAATAGAAGAGCCTCATATTCAGTTTGATTGTTAGTACATTTACGATCTAATCGGTTAAGAGCTTCAAAAACAGACCCGCTTGGTGAAATAATGATAGCTCCAACACCACAACCATCTTTGCAAACCGATTCATCAAAATGAAATTTCCATGGAGTAACAGTAACATAATCGACATTTAAATCAAGTTGCTCATTTACTCTATGTTCAACGATAAAGTCGGCAATAATTTGACCTTTTATTGAATTTAATGCCTCACAATGTAAATCATATTCAACTAAAGTTGGCCACATATGAAAATAATCTAATCAACACCAGCCAAACTGCGCTTATAAGGGGGAGGTTGATAACAGATGGGTCGGTCATCGTGCACGAGATCATGCACTAGCTTAAGAGGAAGCATATGAGGGGGGTTATTTTTAAGATTGACTTCGAGAAAGACAACATTAGGTGGGACTTTGTAGAAGAAGTGGTCACCAGAAAAGGATTTGACAACAAGCTAAGGTAATGGATCATGAGCACAGTGAAAGGGGGAAGGTCCATATCAATATTAATGGCGAAAACGGTCCTTACTTTAAGTCTCACAGGGGGCTTAGACAAGGGGACTCATTGTCTCCTCTCCTTTTTAACTTGGCAGCTGATGCTTTAGCACATATCATGGACAAGGCCAAGGAAAAGGGATACATCAAGGGAGTGGTTCCTCATCTAGTTGCAGGGGGTGTGACTCACCTACAATATGTAGATGACACCATTCTATTGTGTCAGGGGGACATACATCTTGTTGCACTGCTTTGAATGGTTATTTGGTTTGGAAATAAACTACCACAAAAGCGAGATGGTAACCTTTGGGATGGACGAAAGGGTGGAAAGGAGAATAACAAACATGCTAAATTGTAAAATTGGGGCACTACCAATGAAATACCTAGGCTTCCCAATCAGTGATAAAAGACATGGCTTGGGGCCATTCAAGAGCATAGTAGAGAAGATGAGACATAGGCTTCAACCATGGAAAGGGAAAAATCTAGGAATAATTGGATCCATACCATTGAAAGATCCAAAAGTTAGATATATACCATTGACCCCACATGTCATTGGCTCATATGAACCCCAAATGTCATTGACTTGTAATGGTATATATCTAAATTTGGGATCTTTTAATGGTATGGATCCAAATATCCAAAAAATCTAACCTCAGGGGGTAGAGCAATACTAACCAACACTTCGTTGAGCAGTATGCCAATCTACATGATGAGTATGTTCCATCTGCATGAAGGGACCCATTGGCAAATGGATACAGTGAGGTCTAATTTCTTCTAGGGAGTGATGGAGACAAATTCAAGTACCATATGGTGAAATGGGAGCACACATGCCTCCCGAAAGAGTTTGGGGAAGCAGGCATCATCAACACAAGAATCTTAAATGAAGCATTAATCCTGAAATGGGCTTGGAGGATGTATAACCACGAAGAGGATGACACTTGTTGCAAGCTGCTTGAAAACAAATACCTAGGCAGGAAGGCGTTTCCGAATTGTAATGGGAAGGTGTCACACCCAGTTTTGGAAGCAAAACCAGATCATAAATTTACATGTGTCCAGGATCATGTTCACACATGCAAACGACATAGTGGAGTACCAAATCGCAGTGTCACAGCGTTATTATTATTACAAACTGATTGTCCAATAGTCTAGCACACCATACGAGCATCTAATAGCAGAAAAGATAAACGAGGTCGTCCACCACAGGTAGTCGACCGGAGAACGCACCTAGAACTCTTCAAAGTCTTCTGGGAAATCTTCAAAGCGTCCGTCTGAGCAGCAGTCTGAGTAGTATAGTTGCAAGAATAAAAATCAACAAGCGTGAGCACATGTCGTACTCAATAAGGGAATATAACTATAACAACATGCAAGGCTCTTTGGGTGGATGTCTGACATGGTTAAAGCGGTAAGCAATTTTCGTTGGTCAGATTTTATTAAGCAACTGATTACTAGCAATAAAAGTGTATACCAACCCAAAGATTAATAAATGCAACAATAACAAGATGCAATGCACAAAATTAAGTTCATATTCCATAAGTTACTCATGTGAGGGTCCGGGCTGCTCGTGACCGTGAGCACGGCTGATCGATCAGTTTATACACTCTGCAGAGGTGGCACATCTTTACCCACAAGTCGTGTTTCCCATGTCGCCCGGGTTTGCAAGGCCCTTAAACACTGCCTTTGGTGAGTGGCTAGGGATTCACTACGAGGCCTTTACAAAGATTCCCTAGTATGAGCTGCTCGCTAGGTTTCATGACAGCGCAATGCATAACCCTCTCTCGAGACTGCGAAGCTACCACAGAGCAGATCAGCCTGAGGGTCAGGCTATACACCAACTACCGGCACCCCCTCACCCTTATCAGGTAAAGCATACACATAGTAAGGTTTCTAATTAATTGGCCAAGACAGAGTCATTTGTCTTGTGGTTGCACTGTTGTCCTGGGTGGTCGCTCCATGTTCCGATTAATAAGAGTAGTCTTGTTTAACGATGTTGGAGCATAAAATAAATCAAATTCACTTTGTGACCATTATAAACCACGCACAACCCGTAGTTAGCGGCTAAGCATGTGCTACCCAACATAAATAAAATACCCATGTTATCAAGGACATGGTAAACAAAACTAGTCGCACTTTAATCACAAGGTCCCATCATATTAATGCAAAGCAATAATGTAAACAATGTAATTAAAATGTAGTTGTATAGGAAAAAGGGCATGCAGCAAGGACTTGCCTTCCACAAACTCGGGTGGCTGCTCAAAATCTTCAAATTCTTCAACAGCAGCGTAGTCCAAGTAACGATCGTCCTCTACGCACCACATCATTCACATACAGACAAACAATAGAATGAAATAAGAAACAAGCATCAAACAGAATTAACAAAGCAAAACAGGGGTGCAAAACTATTCTACTCTTTCCCATGTTGCCTCGTCCTCTGTATGATTACTCCTCTGTACTTTACACATTCTTATCACCCGATTCCTCGTAACCCGTGCTAGAGTATCCAAGATCTTGATAGGGTGTTCAGTATAGGTGAGATCTTCCTTAACCTCCAACCCATCGATAGGCAACGACTCCTTATCATGCGGTTGGAATCCCTTTTTCAACTGAGAGATATGGAACACGTCATGCACATATGAAAGCTGATTTGGCAACTCCAATCTGTAAGCTACCTCTCCCACTCTTTCAGAAATCCTAAAGGGTCCGATAAAGCGAGGTGACAACTTCCCTTTAACCTTGAACCTGCGTAAACCTCTGATCGGTGACACTTTGAGATACACATAATCGCCTTCGTGAAACACCATGTCTCTCCTCTTCGTGTCAGCATACTTCTTCTGCCTAGACTGTGCAGCTCACAAGTTGTCCCTGGTGATCTAAACCTGCCTTTCTGCCTCCTTAATAACATCAGTCCCAAACAACCGACTCTCTCCTGTCTCACTCCTGTACAATGGGGTTCTGCACTTCCTCCCATACAAAGCCTCAAAGGGTGCCATCTTAAGACTAGCCTGATAGTTGTTGTTGTAAGAGAACTCTGCGTATAGAAAACTCTTATCCCAGCTACCTCCATGCTTAAGAGCACAGGCTCTCAACATGTTCTCAAGAATCTGATTAGTCCTCTTAGTTTGTCCATCTGTCTGCGGATGATAAGCTGAGCTGAAATTCAACACTGTATCCATAGACTCATGAAGCTTCAGCCAGAAACGAGACATGAACTGAGTACCTCTGTCGGACACTATCTTCTTAGGTACACCACGCAGACACACAATTCTAGACATATAAAGTTATGCCAACCTTGCTCCTGAATGAGTAGTCTTCACCGGAATGAAGTGAGCTACCTTAGTCAATATGTCCACTATCACCCATATAGAATCATATCCGGCAGGTGTCCATGGCAGTCCTACTATGAAATCCATACTGATCTCTTCCCACTTCCACTCTGGCACCTTCAATGGCTGAAGCAATCCGGCTGGCCTCTGGTGTTCAGCTTTAACTCGATGACAAGTATCACACAATGCCACGTGAGAGGCCACATCCCTCTTCATCCCATACCACCAATACCTCTGCTTAAGATCCTAATACATCTTAGTGTTGCCTGGATGAATGGAGTAAGCAGAATCATGGGCTTCCTTCAAGATGTTCTCACGTAGATCTCCCACATCGGGCACACAAATCCTGTTCCTAAACCATATGGTTCCCTGTTCATCCTCTGTGAAATTCGGGGCCTTGCCTTTCTCCATGGTTACTCTGATCTCCCTAATCTCAGCATCCTCAACCTATGCCTGACGTATCTCCTGCTCCAACGTAGATTCTACCTCCAAGGTAACTCCCTAAGTTTGCGCAACCATCCCCAAGTTGAGCCTCTCAAACTCCTTCATCAGCTCTTCAGGCAACTGGAATGCGAGTGCCATATTGGCCTGTCCCTTCCGACTTAAAGCATCTGCAACTAGATTAGCCTTCCTAGGATGATAGTGTATCTCCAGATCATAATCCTTGATCAGCTCCAACCATATGCGTTGTCTCAAGTGCAAGTCCTTCTGAGTGAAAATGTACTTCAGACTCTTATGATCAGTATAAATCTGACACTTGGTCCCCATTATGTAGTGCCTCCAAATCCTCAAAGCATGAACCACAGCTGCCAACTCTAGATCATGAGTAGGATAATTCTGCTCATGTTTCCTCAACTGTCTTGATGCATAAGCTATAACATGTCCCTCCTGCATAAGAACACAACCAAGACCTTGTCGAGACGCATCATAGTAGATATCAAAACTCTTCTGCAGATCTGGCATTACTAGTACTGGGGTGGTAGTCAACCTCTTCTTTAGCTCCTCGAAGCTAGCCTGACATGCTTTGGTCCACTTGAACTCCTTATCCTTCTCTAGTAGTGATGTGAGAGGCTTCACTATCTTAGAGAATCCTTCAATGAACCGGCAATAGTACCCTGTGTTGACATTTCTTAACGCAATCACCTAAGAACAGGTTTGGAACCCATCCTGGTAATAGCGCCAGAAATGCTGGTTGGTAAATCTTAACGTTTATAGAGATCCGCAAGCGCACGGAAGTACTATTGTAGCATTTCCCCAAAGGAGTATTCCAAAGGGTATCGAATCCAAGGAAGGCATTGGCGGAATGACAAGATCAACTCTGTTGCAATGAGTATAGATCATAGACGGAAACAAACCAGACACTCAAGTGCAGGGGTAAAGATATGATAATGGGGTAGTGTGATCACACACACACTCACTCTCTCTCTAAAGGGTCCTAGGCATAGGAGGCGACACACGAGTTAGTTCTAGGTTCTAATGTACTATACACATAAAGCTGGTAGGTACGAGTTAGATACACTAGCGTTGAAGAACATTGACTTGAGCACCCAGGTACCACGGGGAGATAACCTCCCGCGTTGCTTCTGCACAACTTCGGTTGTTATATTTTAGACTCCTACAGCTTATCCGAACGTGGGGGATTTCAGAGGACCAACGGCTGTCACTACCGCGGCCTACCCCAAGACAAACCATGGGATAAACTCATAAGTAAGGTAGCTACGCAACCCAAGCACCATGCTTACGTTGTTAGCCGGACTTGACCGGCCCGGGCTATTGTGACCCAGGTCAAGCCACCAGATAAACCAGCCAATTACACCGAGTACCGTAGCTCAAGCACAAACTTCATACAACGCAATCATGTCATCTAATTAGATCAAGCCAGGTTATGTACACAAACGGATTTGTGTTTTCCTATGTCTGTTCAACTGGATCAAAGGGTCGTGTTTGCGAAGAACACGAGCCTCTAACTTATGAACAAACACCAGAAACATGTAAAAGTCACCCGTCGAGTGGATCGAAAGGCCTTGTTCATCAAGAACAGGAGCCTCTAAATGATGAACAGGTGAAGAACACATGAACAAATCACTCATGCATACTAACACAACTTTATATGAAATAGATAAATAACTGAAGTAGATCAAAGTCATACAAATGAAATAAGATACAAGACAACTCATACCTAGATCCCAAAGTAGACTTGGAACCTGAATTAGAACTACTCTAGCCTACCTCCTAGCCTTGAGACTAAAAGTGAGAGAGGTGTTGCAAGTGTGGATGGATCATAAGTGAGCCCCCTCTCCTTCTATTTATAGGCCCGCGCACTGGCGAGGAGTGGCTGCAAACACCCCGGGAATGGCATCTAGGACCAATGGGGAGACAGCACGTGGAAGGCCAGGATGAACCGACACAAGGTCGGTTCGGCCGAACCCTAGGGTCGGTCGACCCCCTGGTGGGCCCCCCTGGCCTGTGCTTTCTCCAGGTGTCTGCCCTGTGGGTCCTAAGGTCGGTTCCCGGTGTCCACCCTGTTTTGGCGCGAATTGCATGACTTTGTGGGCCCATGGATCCATGTGAAGTCCACATGTCACACTTTGATTCATCGGGGGTTGCTTCACTTGGATTGCTTGCATGGCATGCATGCATGGCTCCCTAGTTGGCAGGTTTGCATGCATGGCATCCTTGTTGGCAGCCCACCTAGGATGAGGTGATGTGGCATGGACCATAGAAGGTGAGTTTGGCACTCTTTTCTTGCTTATTTTCCTGCAATCAAATAATCTCCAAGGACAAGTGGAACTACATTATTCTTAACTAAATACGTGTAAGAAATGCCTTATGCTCCTTTATTCATGAGTATATTGACGGCTAAAGTAGGCACTTAACAGCCGTCAATAACTCCCCCAAGCTAGCTTCTTGCTTGTCCCGAGCAAGAGATTAAGGACTTAGGTTGGTTGATTAGGAGTTGCTACGATGTTGTATTCCTAATGTATAACAAGATACAGCTAGGTACTCTATCAAGAGTTGAAAAAGTTGGCATTAATCTTACCTTTCACTTGATTGATATGAGGCATGTAGCCTCACTTGCCTTGGGCGGTTGAAATATAGAATGGTTGTATAAAGATTACTAATCACATGTACCTTGATCAGTTATCAATCCGGAGGTTTTGCAGGTTTTTCAAAAGAAATCAAAGTTCCTCAAATGATACTCTCGGATCGCTCAATGTGTATGATTCCTCACCAAGGCTTTGGTTTGCTTTCTTTCACTACCTACTCCTAATAAGCTGATATGTGGAGCTGTAGGTAGGGAAAACATGTGGCATACCTGTTTCTCATGTATTGTCGAGTCGAAAACCGGATCCTTGGGAGAACAAGTCATACACCCCGATCAAGATGTGCAAAAGTATGTGTATGGTGGATGGATAATGAACTCCTCTTTGCATGATTTTTACTCTCTTCCTTTTTGAAAATTTTGAGACTTGGGCTATGTCTCTTTATTCTTTCTTTTTTTATACATAGCCCATAGTCCTTGCTGAATATTTTTGGAGGGAGAGTAATCATGGAACATGCGCGAAGCTTTATTTTGTGGAACGGATGAAATGATGGTTTCTAACTTCCAGTGTAGAAGTTTCGCATATGGTGGTGTGTACGTGATCTTGATCATAGGAGTATGACAAGTTACTCGCCAAGGGTCACAACAATTCGACAAAACTCAATGAAGAAATCAGGTAGCATATGTGGAGGTTTAACATAAGCTAAAATCTACATATTACCTTGGATAGGAATTTCTTATCATTGAGGAACTTATCATTTTAACATTTTTTAAAAGAAAACTCCGGATATCAAACATCACTTAGTACTAGCTCATAGCAACTCTATTATACCATATCATACCTCGCAACAACTTAGGCAAAGATCATGCTTTTTGCTACCCACAAATTTCAAGCTCAGGTTCGATCATACTAGCCAACAAACTCAAAACTTGGATACGATACTAAGTTGTAAACAAAGCATACAAGAGGAATAAACAGAGCAACTATTCATCATTTCAACCACGGAGAATAAGAACATTCTTACCGCGCATATGAAAACAAACTAATTTAAGAAAGCAAAATAAATATTTTTGGTCTTTTTAACTTTTTTTCAGATTTTTATGTGTTTTTAGCATATGGAGTTCTGAAAACAATAAAAGATACAAGTTACCTTAGAAAGGGGGTCCTCCCCCAAGCTAGCTTCAGGCTCACTGCTGTGGAGGGTGGTATCCCAACCACACGTAGTAAGCCCTCTGCTCCTCCAGCTGTCGCAGCTGTCTCTGCTCCATGGTGTGAATCCTCTCGCCCGTCATACGCTGCCAGTCCCTAGTGGACTCAGCCTGCTGGTGCATAGTCTCCTCCATGGTGCCGACATGGATGTTGAGCTCGCTCATCTACTGAGTGAGGGTGGCCCCACGAGATGACGAGCGCAACCTGGATGATGAAGACGAGTCTCCGTAGGTAGCACCGGCGGGCCGAACCCACTTGCCACTCCCTGCACTAGCCCAGGTCGAGCTACTCGCACCCGGCTGACTCATGGGTTGGTCCCAACCGGGGGCATATCTGGGTGTAACTCCAGACATGTACCCGGCCGAGGCCCATGCGCCAGACAACGGTGGTGTAGGCTGAGGCTGTGGCTGAGGTGACGGCTGCGGTGATGGCTGTGGCGGTGGATGTTGTGGCGGTTGCTGTGCTGTCGTTGCCCTCCTCACTGCACTCCTAGTGACCCTGTCTCCAGAAACACTAGAACGACGAGGTTCCTCAAGAGGAACGGTCAGTGGCCCTTGGCCGTACAAACGAAAATCCGGGTTAGGTAACCGAATCTGGTTTGCGTGGCCAGGGTAAAAGAAAACCAAGGAATCATCCGGGCCCTTTTTAAGAGTATGTCCTTGGATCAAATACTCCTCATCTATCATGGCCCGGGGAGAATCTATGTAGGGAACGTTAGCCCCTAGTGAAATCCCAAGACCCGAAATGATACGTGTGATCAGGGACGTACACTCAATAGAACCTGTCATCCTAAAATTTGTTAACCACTGCCGAATCATAGCTTGCACTGGGGCGATTTTGATTCGTCTGACCGCGATGTATAATATCCTCATCTCGTCTGTGCGCACGGTTCGAACATCATCCCTCGGAAAGAGAGTAATGGCGAGCCACTTGTGCCACAGTCGGAGAGTAGGATGCAATATATCGTTGCACCGAGGTGCTAACTTGCCACGGATAGGTCGACCAGAAATCTCTTCCCAAAAACTATCTTGAATAAAATCACTGCAAGCTTGATCGAGAGAAATAGCACAACGACGATGAAAACCGAGAGCACAACTAAGATCATGCCATGAGACTCGATACGATGTTCCATGGAAACGAAACGTAATACCGGCCTCATCCACCCGAAGAGTACAGAGGAACTGAATGGTGAGAGGCCTAGAACCGATCTCCCACACCGGAACAAAGTTCTCCCAACCAAGAGCATGCCAAATGGAATCGAACTCGGAGTCCATACCTGTTTTCTCAAGAAGGGCCGAGTCGAACTCCTTGGTGTTGGCGAAGACTCGATCCTTGATGAGATCATAGGCCTGTCTCTCCCGGTCGTCCCTCAAGTCGATGAAGGCGGCATCGGTGTTGATCACCCCTTCGGCTTGTGGCGTAGGTAGCTCCTCCTCTTCCTCTCCGTCACGGTCGGTTGACATTGGACTTGGTGTAGCTCCGGAGTGGTGAGACGAGCCTTCTCCGTCTCTAGAACGGCGTGAGCAGGTCACCTTCCGGTACGCACCGGTAATCCAACTCATCTTGTACAACAATGGGACAACACGAGCAACTCGGTGATGGGTTAGTGAAATCGAAATGAAATCCTTACCGAGCTTGCTCCACCAATATTCAATATTCAGCGACAAATTGGAGAGAGTGCTTGACACTTCCACTTGAGCAAGAAATCCAAGAAAACCAAAGAGCAAGAGCAAAGAGGGAGAGAGGGTGATGGAAATGAATGAATGGGTGAAGAAACCCCTCAAACCCCCTTCTATTTATAGGCAACTGAGCCAGGCACCGGGGTAGAGGACAAGGGCAACGACTAGGAGCCGTTGGAAGAGGCGGGGCCCACATGACCGTTGGCCAGGGTCGGCCGACCCCTGGGGTCGGTCGACCCCCTGCCGGGCCTGCCTGCTTCCAACTTTTTGCAACAGCTCTCTAACGGCTACCTGATGTCCTGCCCAGATGTCTAGGTCCAGATTCGCCCAAAATGTTGCTCGAAAAATTATTCTTTGATTTTCCACTCAAGAAATTATTTTCAGAATTTTATTTGAAAAGGGAAATTGGCTAGAAAAATCTAGCATGCAGATGCAAGGTTGGAAAATTCAAATATGCATTTGGAAAAATCAAATAAAATTTTGGAAGGGAAATATGAGATAAATACGAATTTTACCTTTTGGCAAAAAGGACTCATCTTTTTAAGTCTGAGAGCGAGACTTTTCTCGGTGATTAATTCCACTCGTCACCCCATTCCCGAGAAATTGATGGAGATGACTTCTGTATTTCCCGCCACACCCTTCTTGTTTTCTTAGGCTTTGTTGGAGTGGTGGGAAGTCGCGGGGGCTATAGCTCCGTCCATGCCCTTGATTGCTCATTTTAACACTGCAGTGTATAGCATTTCTCTTTTGGTATTTAAAATCGGAACATCAAGTTCCTCTTCCCAATGCGGAATCAGATCGTTCCGGCTCCCACATTGATCCTTGCGTTGGCGTCACTCAGGAATGGTGTCCCAAGAATGAGAGGCATTCCATCATCATCTTGCATATCAAGGACCACGAAATCCGCAAAGATGCATGAACCTTGGACGAATACCAATAAATTCTCTACGATCCCCTCTGGATATCGGATCGATGCATCAGCAAGTTGGACGGCTGTCGCAGTTGGAGTTAGAGCTAGATACCCCAATTGTTCAAACATGACCTTGGACATAAGGTTAACACTTGCACCAAGGTCACAAAGAGCATGCTTAATCTTCTTGTAATATATCTTGCAGGTGATAGCCGGATAACCCAGATCTTTCTTGTGTGAAATTGTTGAAGATTCCCATGGGTCAAGTATTTGCTGTATAGGCTTCCCTGCATAGTCAGTGACTTGTGTCCGCCCAGAATACTTACCCCATCTGGTGGACACTACACAAACATTTTCACAGGAGGACACGGGTTGCCCCGGAATCTTCCCGTCTTCAGCAGAGGGAACCAAGGCAGCTAACTGAACCAATTGGGTTTCTATCATCTTATTAAAGCTCAACTGGTTCTTAAGAGCAGACGAAAGGCTATCAATTTTAACATTAAGGCTCTCAAAGGCCTTATCATAGGCAGCTGTTTTCTTATTAAAGCCTTCATTAATCTTAGCTTGCCCAAAGACTAGATCTTTCAAGAAAGGTTGGTTTGGGTTGAAAGAATTACCTTGATTACCTCCTTGATAATAAGGGCGTGATTGATTCCACATTTGACCTCCTTGTGGACGATAACCGTTGTTGTTGCCGTTCATGTACATCACATCCTCCTGAGTAGTAGGGCAGTAATTCCCTGAATGCCCAGTATTACCACAGACTTCGCAAGTCATGCGAGCATCCATAGCTTGAGTAGTGGTGGCCATGGCAGCCTTCTCATTGGCTAGATCATCCATTTTCTTCATCATTAGGTCCATCTTGGCGTGCAACATATCCGCTTCCTTGACGGTATGTGTACCCCTTTGACGTGGCTGGAGTCGATCATCACTCCACCCTTGATTGGTAACCATCTTCTCTATCAGTGTAGTAGCTTCAGTGATAGTAAGAGAGAAGAAAGCCCCTCCAGCTGCAACATCAATATGGCCCCGGGCTGTCGGAGTCAGCCCATTATAGAAACTCTTAAGAATAAGCCAGTTGTCCATCCCATGATGAGGATAAGCCAGGATGTACTCCTGGAGTCTCTCCCAAGCTTCTGGGATAGTCTCATTTGCTGCCTGCTGGAAACTTGAAATTCGCCCCCGAAGGACATTGGTTTTGCCCAACGGAAAGAATTTCGCGAGGAATGCTGCGGAGCACTTTGCCCAGGTGTTAATCTCTACAAGTTAGCATAAAACCACTGCTTTGCCTTTCCCAAGAGGGAGAAGGGAAACAGTCGCAGACGAATAGCATCTTCCTCCACTCCTCGTATAGTGAAGGTACTGCATAGTTCAAGGAACTGCTGTAGGTGGGCGCTCGCGTCTTCATTAGGCTTGCCACAGAATGGGCTAGCCTGTACCATCGTAATTAAGCCAGTCTTGATCTCGAAGTTTCCATTCCCAGTGTTGATCACGGGGCCTGTCGGCACCTGGTCAGCAGAGGGAGCGGAATACTCACGAAGAGTCTTCTCGACAGGGTTGGCCATAGAAGTTGATGCAGATGGCACAAAGGAAGCTGGATCGACTTCCGAATGTTCATGAGAAGGAGAGCCGAAATGATTTCGTGCCTTCCTTACGAGTGACTCAGGATCTCCAGTAAAATTCGATGGCAAGTCGAAACCAGTCACGCACTACCTGTCTTCATCATCAATAGACAAAGAAGACAATCCAAGTTAGCCTGCGTTGAGAACTGTTTTATTCCTGTCATGATTATAAACATATGCAAAGTGTTGATATGTCATCCTTAAGCCTTCCCCGGCAACAGCGCCAGAAATGCTTGTTGACATTTCTTAACGCAATCACCTAAGAACAGGTTTGGAACCCATCCTGGTAATAGCACCAGAAATGCTGGTTGGTAAATATTAACGTTTACAGAGATCCGCAAGCGCACGAAAGTACCATTGTAGCATTTCCCCAAAGGAGTATTCCAAAGGGTATCGAATCCAAGGAAGGCATTGGCGGAATGACAAGATCAACTCTATTGCAATGAGTATAGATCATAGACGGAAACAAACCAGACACTCAAGTGCAGGGGTAAAGATATGATAATGGGGTAGTGTGATCACACACACTCACTCTCTCTCTAAAGGGTCCTAGGCATAGGAGGCGACACACAAGTTAGTTCTAGGTTCTAATGTACTATACACATAAAGCTGGTAGGTACGAGTTAGATACACTAGCGTTGAAGAACATTGACTTGAGCACCCAGGTACCACAGGGAGATAACCTCCCGCATTGCTTC
The DNA here is from genome assembly GCA_036936925.1 of Cenchrus fungigraminus. NCBI lineage: Eukaryota > Viridiplantae > Streptophyta > Magnoliopsida > Poales > Poaceae > Cenchrus > Cenchrus fungigraminus. The sequence goes on along the minus strand of CM072779.1, from coordinate 35,715,537 downwards.
TGCACAACTCCGGTTGTTATATTTTAGACTCCTACAGCTTATCCGAACGTGGGGGATTTCAGAGGACCAACGGCTATCACTACCGCGGCCTACCCCAAGACAAACCGTGGGATAAACTCATAAGTAAGGTAGCTATGCAACCCAAGCACCATGCTTACGTTGTTAGCCGGACTTGACCGGCCCGGGCTATTGTGACCCAGGTCAAGCCACCAGATAAACCAGCCAATTACACCGAGTACCGTAGCTCAAGCACAGACTTCATACAACGCAATCATGTCATCTAATTAGATCAAGCCAGGTTATGTACACAAACGGATTTGTGTTTTCCTATGTCTGTTCAACTGGATCAAAGAGTCGTGTTTGCGAAGAACACGAGCCTCTAACTTATGAACAAACACCAGAAACATGTACAAGTCACCCGTCAAGTGGATCGAAAGGCCTTGTTCATCAAGAACAGGAGCCTCTAAATGATGAACAGGTGAAGAACACATGAACAAATCACTCATGCATACTAACACAACTTTATACGAAATAGATAAATAACTGAAGTAGATCAAAGTCATACAAATGAAATAAGATACAAGAGAACTCATACCTAGATCCCAAAGTAGACTTGGAACCTGAATTAGAACTACTGTAGCCTACCTCCTAGCCTTGAGACTAAAAGTGAGAGAGGTGTTGCAAGTGTGGATGGATCATAAGTGAGCCCCCTCTCCTTCTATTTATAGGCCCGTGCACCGGCGAGGAGTGGCTGCAAACACCCCGGGAATGGCATCTAGGACCAATGGGGAGACAACACGTGGAAGGCCAGGATGAACCAACACAAGGTCGGTTCGGTCGAACCCTAGGGTCGGCCGACCCCCTGGTGGGCCCCCCTGGCCTGTGCTTTCTCCATGTGTCTGCCCTGTGGGTCCTAAGGTCGGTTCCTGGTGTCCACCCTGTTTTGGCGTGAATTGCATGCCTTTGTGGGCCCATGGATCCATGTGAAGTCCACGTGTCACACTCTGATTTGTCGGGGGTTGCTTCACTTGGATTGCTTTCATGGCATGCATGCATGGCTCCCTAGTTGGTAGGTTTGCATGCATGGCATCCTTGTTGGCAGCCCACCTAGGATGAGGTGATGTGGCATGGACCATAGAAGGTGAGATTGGTACTCTTTTCTTGCTTATTTTCCTGCAATCAAATAATCTCCAAGGACAAGTGGAACTACATTATTCTTAACTAAATACGTGTAAGAAATGCCTTATGCTCCTTTATTCATGAGTATATTGACGGCTAAAGTAGGCACTTAACAGCCATCAACACCCTGCAAGACCGAGAAAACTTCTGAGCTCCTTGACTGTCCGGGGTGGCTCCCACTGCAACACATCTCTGACCTTGCTAGGATCGACTGCAATACCTCCATCAGTGATGATGTGACCAAGAAAAGCCACTTCCTTAAGCCAGAACTCACACTTGCTGAACTTTGCATACAACTGATGCTCTCTCAACTTCTGCAACACAAGTCTTAGATGCTCCTCATGCTCTGCTTCATCCTTAGAGTAGATCAAGATATCATCAATGAACACCACAACAAACTTATCCAAATACTCCATAAAGACTTTGTTCATCAGATACATAAAGTAGGCAGGTGCATTAGTCAACCCAAAAGACATGACTGTGTACTCATAAAGTCCATACGTAGTGGTGAATGAAGTCTTAGGAATGTCCGACAATCTGATCTTCATCTGGTGATAACCTGAACGCAAGTCAATCTTAGAGAATACCTTAGCACCTCTCATCTGATCAAATAAATCTTCAATGCGGGGTAAAGGATACTTGTTCTTGATAGTAACATCATTGAGCGACCGATAATCCACACACATCCTCTGAGTACCATCCTTTTTCTCCACAAAGATAACAGGTGCCCCCCAAGGTGATGAACTAGGACGAATGAAACCCTTCTCTAGCAATTCACTAATTTGTTTCTTAAGCTCAAACAATTGGTCAGTAGACATTCTATAAGGACGCTTAGAAATAGGAGCAGTACCAGGTAAAAGATCAATAACAAACTCAACATCTCGGTCAGGTGGCATACCTGGTAGCTCATCAGGGAACACATCTGGATAATCACACACCACCTTGATATCCTCCAGAGATTTACCATCCAACTGATTCACTGAACCCTCTGCTGCTGCTGATGGAGTAGCTACAATCATAACCTTGTCTCCCTTAGGACTGGTAAGAAGAACTACCCTCTTGGCACACTGAATCGTTGCATCGTGCGTAGCTAACCAGTTCATACCCAGAATGACATCAATGTCTTTTGACTCCAGAACTACCAACTGAGCCCAAAAGTCTACTCCAATGATCTTAAGATTAACATTAGGACATATATATAAAGCTTTCATCTCCCCCTGGTGAACTAACTATCATGTTTTGTTTCATAGGTTGCATGGGTACGTTATATTTAGCCACAAACTGAGCAAAAACGAAAGAATGAGATGCTCCAGAATCAAATAAGACTGAGGTGGGGGCGGAGTTGACAAGGAACATATCGAGCACTACTTGTGGGTTCTCCCGAGCGGTCTCAACGCTCACATGGTTCACCTTGCCACGTGCATAGCTCTGCTGTCCCTTATTGCCTTGCGGGGTCTGGTTCCCATTCCTCATCTGCTGCATCTGCTGATTCTGCATGGGGGTAGTTGGATTAATCCTCTTGGGGTAGTTGTTGGCATAGTGACCAACTTCACCACACTTGAAGCAAGTGTTGCCTGCAGGGGTGTGGGGTGCGCCAGGCCTCACTGGAGTGCCAACATGAGTCCTCTGCTGGTTCTGCTGGAATGTGGGGCGATGTGTCTGCTGTCAAGTACGCTGATACTGCTGAGTAGGATGTTGGAACTGCTGAGTGGGGCGCTGAAACTGCTACTGCATGGGGCACTGGAACTGTTGCTGCCCAAACTTCTCATTCTGACCTCCATAGCGGAACGGTGCTCCCTGCTGCGGATTGAAGCGGGGACGAGTGATGCTTCCAGACTGCCCAGAGTTGGTGGCTTTCCTCTTCAAGTCGCCTAACTCCCTACGCTTGTACTCCAAGCCTATGGCCTTATCAATTAGATCCTGGAAGGTAGGGAAAGTGTGAGACATAAGCTGGTACTGAAGTGGTCCAGCTAGCCCTTCCATGAACAGCTCTTGCTTCTTCCTGTCCTCATCAGTATCCTCAGGAGCATAGTGTGACAATTCAATGAATTTGTCCCTGAACTCTATCACAGACATCCCTCCCTACTTGAGAGCAAGGAACTCCTTCTTCTTCAGCTTCATGAGACCGGCAGGGATGAGGTGGCTTCTGAAGTTAGTAGTAAACTCCTGTCAAGTAATAGCATTCTGATTGGCATGAACGGCGACAAAAGCATCCCACCATGCTGAAGCTGATCCCTGAAGTCGCCCAGAAGCATAGAGACTTTCTCTCTGTCATCACATTGAGCTATAGTGAGCATCTTCTCAATAGTCTTCAACCAATCCTCAGCTTCCAACGGATCCGCTGCATGAGAGAAAACTGGAGGCTGGTGGCTCATGAGCACCCTGTGCCTGTTCACTGGAGCTTGCTGCTGAGCATGGGGTGGGTTGTTGACTTGAGCCTGCAGATTGGCCACTGTGTTGGTCAGGTTCTGGAGGAGCTGAGTCTGAGCCTCCAAAAACTGCTGCATGGCTGGATCCATCTGTGGTTGCCGAGGTACACTGCTAGAACTACTGCCTCACCTTGGACGGATCACTGGTGGTTGATCGAATCCTGATCCTGACCTGGTTTCCACCATCTGAGTGTTAGGGACACAGTTTTAGATGATTGAATCAAGAGAAAGGCTTAAAAGTTAATGCAATGCAGATTTCCAGATTAAGACAGATTCTGTTGATCTCAAAGAACTAGTTGTAACTCTCTGTGTGAACAGCCAAAAATTGTGCTAATATTCGGAGATAAAGTATACATAATTACAGAACCAACTTAACTGGAATCAACTCAATTGGATATCTGTAGCCCGAGATATAAATAACTAAGGTGACTGTGTCAGCAGAAATTTACAGATTCAGATAGCTTCAATACTTCGTGCATAACTCCCAGAATATATACCCCAAAATTCTGATTTTTTGACAGGAAATCATAAAAAAAAGTTTTGAACTAACCCAACTAGATTTACATTAAATGGATTTCTGTAGCTAGAGATAAAAATAAAATAGTGCTGTTGTATCAGAGGGCTGCGTGAACAGATTTGGTACCAACTGATCTTGCTCAAGGATTAATATTGAAGGAATAAAGATAAAGATAATATAGGATTGATTGAGACAGAAAATTAACCCCAACTAACTCAACTTTATTACTAAACCAATGTCGTTGTGGTCATCACTCCACAACATATTGCACTCAAGCAAAGATCCAAATCAAGCAATTGTCATAAGTACAAGCAACCAAACACTCCTTTAAACTAAACACACTCCTAAACGACGTTTGATACTAACGATTACATAGACTCCAAACTTAAACTGAAACACTCCTAAACTCTAATCCAGGATGACGCGGGTATTGGTGCTTGGTGCTCCATATCTAGCTCTTTTTGGCCTTGGTGACTGTGCAAGCCACTCCTCTCCTTCTTCCTCTGCTGGCCCTTGCCCAGTGATGATAGCTCGGAGCCTCTTGATCTCCTCTCTATCTTGCTTTTGCTGGACGTGAAGGCCTCGCAGCTCCATATTGGTGGCATCCAACATGGTGTTAAGCTCTGCAATTAGTCCTACTTGGGCCAAGTGCTGGGGGTTCATATCCATGTACACTTCAGGGATAATGCTGCCCACTGCTCCAAAAGGTCGGCGAGGGAAGTGCTTCCATGAGGTGTTGGTGATGTAGTGAGCTTTCTTGTAGCACCACGCGGAGAGGGCTGGCCTAGCAGCATCGTCAATCCCAGCAGCGAAAGTATCCCTGATGGCCAAAGCAAGATGGACTCCAAGCTCATACTCCCCGAAGTAAGGATGAGTGTGCATAATGTGCACAGACACATCCCACTGGTCCGGATACCTTGGATGAGTCCTCCACAATCCCAGGTAGTCGATCTTCACATCATAATTGAGGTGTTGAAAGAACCTCCTAAGCAGTGTTGGGAAGCGAGCTTGTCCTCCATCACTGTGCCGAGCGATGACTTGCCACTTCTCTGGCACAGCAACTGGTACCTCCTCTGGCATCTCCTCCTCTAGATTTGGATCCTCTGGATCTGAGCCATTTGAGTCTGAATCTCCTGAGTTAGATCCCCCTGAGTAAGAAGGATCACTACACACTCTTGTTCATCCACTTCAGCTGGCTCTCCCTGTGCTTCGTCTGGCTCTTCTTCTAGTTCTTCAGGCTCTGCAGCAGGCTCCTCAGCTGGTTCCTCCTCTGGCTTTTCAGTGGGCTCTTCATCATCAGACACTTGGATGATCACTGGAGCAAGTGCTGGGGTCTGTCCTGCAGGCGGTGACTCCATCTCTATTTCTTCATCAGTGTCCCCCGTGCTCTGGTCTCTCCATTGGATAGTAGTAATAGTCTTGGTCCTCCAAGTGGCGTGGGAACTGGAAGGAGCCTGTATGAGTGGTCTTCAGTCGACGAACCATCTAGAGGTAGAGAAAACAGTGCAAGAAAGAAACATAAGCTATAGATATCAAAATAAAGTTAAGACAGCAGATGGATAAACAAGGATGAGATAAAAATTAAAAGTATGCAGTTAAAAATAGATTTTTAATAAAGAAAGCATTAGTGTGGCTTCTAATAATAATCCTTAATTTCCACCATTACTAACTAGGCTAACGTCCAATAGTTAACACGGCTCTGGTACCACTTTGTCACACCCAGTTTTGGAAGCAAAATCAGATCATAAATTTACATGTGTCCAGGATCATGTTCACACATGCAAACGACATAGTGGAGTAGCAAATTGCAGTGTCACAGTGTTATTATTATTAAAGACCGATTGTCCAATAGTCTAACACACCATATGAGCAGCTAATAGCGGAAAAGATAAACGAGGTCGTCCACCACAGGCAGTCGACCGGAGAACGCGCCTAGAACTCTTCAAAGTCTTCTGGGAAATCTTCAAAGCGTCCGTCTGAGCAGCAGTCTGAGTAGTGTAGTTGCAAGAATAAAAATCAACAAGCGTGAGCACTCAACAAGGGAATATAACTATAACAACATGCAAGGCTCTTTGGGTGGATGTTTGACATGGTTAATGCGTTAAGCAATTTTAGTTGGTCAGATTTTATTAAGCAACTGATTACTAGCAATAAAAGTGTATACCAACCCAAAGATTAATAAATGCAACAATAACAAGATGCAATGCACAAAATTAAGTTCATATTCCATAAGTTACTCATGTGAGGGTCTGGGCCGCTCGTGATCGTGAGCACGGCTGATCGATCAGTTCATACACTCTGCAGAGGTGGCACATCTTTACCCATAAGTCGTGTTTCCCATGTCGCCCGGGTTTGCAAGGCCCTTAAACACTGCCTTTGGTGAGTGGCTAGGGATTCACTACGAGGCCTTTACAAAGATTCCCTAGTATGAGCTGCTCGCTAGGTTTCATGACAGCGCAATGCATAACCCTCTCTCGAGACTGCGAAGCTACCACAGAGCAGATCAGCCTGAGGGTCGGGCTATTAACCAACTACCGGCACCCCCTCGCCCTTATCAGGTAAAGCATACACATAGTAAGGTTTCTAATTAATTGGCCAAGACAGAGCCATTTGTCTTGTGGTTGCACTGTTGTCCTGGGTGGTCGCTCCATGTTCCGATTAATAAGAGTAGTCTTGTTTAATGATGTTGGAGGATAAAATAAATCAAATTCACTTTGTGACCATTATAAACCACCCACAACCCATAGTTAGCGGCTAAGCATGTGCTACCCAACATAAATAAAATACCCAGGTTATCAAGGACATGGTAAACAAAACTAGTCGCACCTTAATCACAGGGTCCCATCATATTAATGCAAAGCAATAAAGTAAACAATGTAATTAAAATGTAGTTGTATAGGAAAAAGGGCATGCAGCAAGGACTTGCCTTCCACAAACTCGGGTGGCTGCTCAAAATCTTCAAATTCTTCAACAGCATCGTAGTCCAAGTAACGATCGTCCTCTACGCACCACATCATTCACATACAGACAAACAATAGAATGAAATAAGAAACAAGCATCAAACAGAATTAACAAAGCAAAATAGGGGCGCAACACTATTCTACTCTTTGATACGATCGTTTGGACATAAAGAACGCTAAAAACGGAGCTATAACGAAGAAGATATAGCTAAAACAAGGTATAAGGGCTTAACTGCGAGAAAACTAAGGTTCCAGGAGCTTATCTGCTAAGAACCGAGGGCTAAAACATAATTAAGCGTATAAACTCAGGGTCTACAGTGAAAAACATGAGCTATGGACCCCGGGTGCTAAAACCAGGGAAACTCAGGGTCTAAACCGTAAAGGTAAGGACCTATCTGTAACGATCTTCAAAGGTGGAAGGACCGGCTTGTAAATCTAGAAAGTTTGGGGGCTCTTTTGCAAAACCAACGTGCCCAGGCGAGGGTTGACCGGTACCTCCCAGTTTGACCTGGATTGGATCTAATCGTGGCCGTCGGTTTACGATCCGACGGCTCAGATCCTGCGCAAGCGCGTGCAGCTGCGAACGAGCGGCGCCAGAAGCTTCCTCTCCTCCACGCGAAAATCCGGAGCAGCTTCACGGTGTCGGAACGGCAGCGGAGGCTCGGATCGATAGCGGCGGCGGTGCTGGCGCTCAGGGCTAGGGTTTCGAGGTCGTGGGGCCAAGGGGGGTGTGGCGGTGGGGCTTATAAAGGCCAGGGGACGGCGCCTATGCGTGCGGGACACAGAAAGAGCGGCGCGCGCGATGGCGTACGGACTCGGACTCGAGTCCGGCGCGGAGTCGGACCGAGGTGGGGGATGACAGGTGGCCCCCACCTGTCAGTGACCGCCGCGGACGCGCGGGCGGAGCGGGCCGGACTGGGCCGGAAACGCTGCTAGGCTGCGCGCAGAAGCGCAAAGGAGGGGGAGCGAGGGAGCTGGGCCGGGGAAAAGAGGGGGCTTCGTCAGACTTTGCTAGACGGGCTGAAAAGAAAACAGGAAAGGGGAAAGAAGAGAAAAGAAAAACGTTTTTGAATTTTTGAAGAAGCAAACATGATTTGAATTCAAACTCAGATTTGAATTCCAACACTCAAAAACAGTGCTCCAGCATGTATGCAACATTCAACTCCTATAATTTATTTATTTTATTAAAGAAAAGTATTTAAATGCCTAGAAAATTAAATACAACCTTATAATCCTTAAGCATAGGCAATAGTTGCTAACAAAATTTTATTTAAACACAAAATTAAAATTTAGGGTGTTACAGAAGGGGAGGGTCGCAGTTCTGGCAGGGGGTGAACAAAGTGAAACACGAGCTCAAGCGGGGGGGGGGGGGTCATGAAGGTGAACAATGGCAAAACTCCCGATTCTCGGAAGACGTGTGTCTCAGAGAGATACCTCTTGAACTATCCTTCCCAAAACTATATGAGTACTGTGGGACCAAGAACTGCCTAGTGAGTGACTGTTATGAAGAAGAGGGATGGGGCATGGATTTCAGGAGACTGCTAACCGTAGTAGACGCGGTGCAATGGGAGGTATTGGTGGGCATGCTAGAAGAGGTGAATTTGAATGAAGATAGAGACAAGATGACTTGGAAGTTAGAGAAATCTGGATGCTATTCTACAAAATCAATGTATAGGTGTCTCTTGAACCGGGTGGTGACCAACAAACGCATGAAAAATTATGGAAGTGTAAATTGCCAATGAAGCTCAAGATCTTCATGTGGCTAGCGTGTCAGGACAGAATTCAATCTGGGTTGACACCGGAAAATATGAACTGGCGAGGGGACCGAAACTATGTAATGTGTAGCAAACCGGAAAGTGTTGACCATATTCTATTTTCATGTATTCTGTCGAGATTTACATGGGAATGTCTGAGACAGGCAATGGGGTGGGACATAATTTCATGGAATCTACAAGACTTCATAGAAAATTGGTTGCATACTGATGACGGTGGCTATGGCCTAAAACTGTTTGTGCTGGCAATAGTTCTTTGGGTGCTTTGGATCACTCGAAACAAAATGGCGATTGAAGGGGTGTTTCCAACAGACCCGGCTGATGTTGTGTTTAAAATTCATGCCCTTAAGCAGAAATGGAGGACGAGGCTAGGGCGTACTGACGCTGGAAAGCTAGAAGGCATGATGATGCAAGCCCGTGGATGGATGGAAGCCTTCCTGGAGAGAAGAAGACATCGCACACTGGAGGAAACCTTCTGTTGAGATGGGTCCCTATTTCTTTTGTTTTGCTAGGTTGGGTGAGGTTTGGGAGGTCAGGCGTGTTACTCACGTGTGGTGGCTCGCTTGATGTTTCCTTTTGCTTGAGTGCTTGAATTGCAAGTTGGAATTCTCAATAGTTGGGTCGGTTTGTATCAAAACTTATGTGCTTTCTATAAAAGCAGGGTTAACCCTTTTTAAAAAAAATGGAAATTAGCACCCTAAGGCGACAAAAGCCCTTTGGCTGCTAAAGCATGGGCTACTTTATTACATGATCTAGGAGCAAATTTGCACAAAAAGTTACTGAAATTGCTGGATATCAGGGTCTTCAATTCATAGAGCTGTCCTCCCACCTCAGCAAATCTGTAGGAATTGTTCTCAAGAGCCTGTTTATGTAAGTGCAATCAAGCCCTAAGTGGGTTTTGGTGATGTTGACCACCCAATTAAAGGTCTAATGAGCTTCTGTTGACAGCTCAAAAGCGCGTCAAGTTTCGATCCGCAAGCGCACGGGTCGGTTGTAGCTCTTCCCTTAGAGTATTACCCCAAGGTTTATCAATCTGTGGATCGACATTGAACTACCTAAGGTCTTCTATCTAGCTAAAGGACCTAATCCCAAATTTAGGCATAGATTGCATAAGAGGGTGAACATAAGTGTGTAAAATGAATGATCGCATTCGGTAGCCATAAGGTAACACGACCAAAGGTAACCCTAACCTACCGTATTCTAGTTGCAACTCCGGCCAAGATGGAGATCAATCTAATCTCATACTATGATAAAGAGTTATCTCTAAGAACTTTCCCATGGGCGCCCTTGCAAGGTGCGTGTTGACGCCTAAGGTTCCCCAAAGCTTTACCTCAAACGCCCACCAAGTGCTCTTACTCGTAGCTCCTCCTCTTGGTGGCCGCGCAACGGCTCCCATGGTACTCGCCATCGATCCTACTCAACATTACACGTTCGTTCAGCCTTTTCCCTCCCGCATGCTATCACCACACGAGGGTAATCACCCACTGACTTCTCGTGCACTACTACGATGAATCCGCAAGACAAAGACTAATCACCAAGATTAGATCCAATCCTACTAAAGACATATGGTAGCTACACATATGAATAAGCATAACTCGTAGTAGATCAAAGTAAGGACAAGATTTATATCACCATCGAATGTTGAATATACAAATACCTTGATGAATTCAAGGCATGGCTCCGAAACTCCGCCATGGCTTCACCACGCAGGGCCGACCATGGCGGCTAGGGCATGGGCTAGGCCATCTCCTGGCAACTCGAGGACTCGCGGCGGCCGTCGGCTCCCTTCGACGTGTCTCCTTCGATTTGGTGGCTCTCTGGTGGATGGATTGATCCGACCACCCCCTTTGGGCACCTAGGGGGTTGTATTTATGTCCTTGGGGAGCCTTGGGGCGTGCTTCACCTTACCTTGCACGAGATCTTGCTTGGGAGAGAGGCAAACTTGGTTTCCATAAAATCAGCCTCGTCCAGATTTTCCTGATTCGCAGCCCTTCCTTCCCGATGTCATATCTCCCACGTCCGGACTCCAAACAATGCAAATTCGGTGTCTAAATTGTATGGCATGAAATTATCTACAACTTAGGTATTCATTACCTTCCTTGGAAACGAAGATAAGATGCTCAAATCGGTCTCGGAAGATAATCTGTCTGATTTCGGACTTGTCTGCGCAGCTGGCATTTCGGGGCCATATCTCCTAGCTCCTTGATCCGAATTGGGCTTTCCATATGTTTAAATCAAAGCTCTCAACAAGGTCCACAACTTTGGTATTCAACGTTTTGCCATTAGTCCGTTTGGGTCACCGAATCTGCATTGGAAGATCATGCTGTTCTGGGTTGCGCGGATATCTCCCAAGTTGAGTTGATCTCGTGGGTAAATCTCCAAATCTCATGATGACCTTTAGAGCATTTGGAGTCATGTTCACTTTGAGTCTTGACTTGTGCCGGACTTCATTATCTTCTCATAAAGTATTTCATGAACTTTTCCCGGAAGTGTCCTTTAAGCGCTAAAATCCTGCGTAAACAACATACTCCAAAAACACATGCTCGTGTTGAATTTGTTACATCAAGGGGGTTAGTACAGTTAGTTAGGATATCAAATATGTGCAAATGTTGACGGTAAACTCATAGCTAGGTGTACCAAAATCGACCGTCAACATACCCCCATGCTTAAATCTTGCTCGTCCTCGAGCAAGTCCAAGATCTTTGCTTAACTTGGAAATCAACGTTGCCCTTCAATGTCTTCCCTGCACTTAGTTATACACAACAAGACATATTGCTCTCTCAAGTATTTAGCATTTAAGGTTCAAGTTTTGACCGGCTAATTCATCATGGAAGATAGACTATCATTAAAGAACATGCCACAATAAAACAAATATAGTGCTCTCAAACTTAAGCAAACTTCAAACCTTTACCTTGTTGCATCGTGAAGAGTTTTCAAAAAGTTGCACATCTAACATAAGTGAGGTTCTCTTGCAAAAGCTCATGCAAACACTCATCTCGTCAAGTCACTCAAGCCTACACTAGATTATTCTCAACCTATTCTACTCATATATGAAAGTGGAAAGCTTATGTGGAGCTTGGTAGGTAAAAACAATCTTAGCAAAACATTATACTTGAAATATTGTCAAACTAAGAGAGAGATCTATTGGAATTACCGAGACTAGTCAAAAAGGCCATGGAAAATAAATGTTGGAAAGAGAGAGATATGGAACACACGTATTTAGAAAGGTGGACATGTGCAAGTGGCAAATGGGTGATCCCGAGACACGAATGAAGTTCTCGTTATCGGATTGCACACGGTTGGAAAAGATTGAGTATGGACTTGTCTTCAAAGCTCTCTAAGATTTAAATGAAAGCTAAAAAGAACTAAGGAGCATTTTTATTTTCTCTCTTTTGTTTTCTTTCCTATTTTTTTCTTTCTTCTCTCTTCTTTTTTTCATTCATCATTCATTTTTTCCTCATTTTTTTATGCTCCTCCGAACTTTTAAGCAACATAGTACTTGCTATAGCAGTCCTCCCCCATGCTTAAATAATTGCTCGTCCTCGAGCATAGAAGTGAGGGGACCTATGGCTGCTAGAGAAGTACGAAATCCTTGTGTTCCTCTATAAATTTTTTGAAATCTTCAGGGGCATCCTCCATGTCGAAACTTTGCATTTGATGTCCCTCCATATGTTATATATCTTGAAATCTTCGCCAGAAAATCTTCAGAAAATTCATCGAAATATCATCCATACTCAATTTGGGTTGTGGTCAAGGAGGTAATCACAAAAAGATGTTTTTGGTTTAGGGTGGATGCCCAGCGAAGTTTGTGAAATTTCCAGTGTAGAAACTCACAATGCATGGACAAGGATGGCTAGCATGAAAAAGATACGCAAAGGAATGACCAGCTTCTTAGTCTCGTACCACAAAAATCAATCCTAATCCAACTCATCAAGATATAAGTTTGCAAACTAAAGGTTATAACATGAAAGTACTTGTATGTGTATAGGCTTTGGTAGGTAGATCCTTGCAAGAGATTCACAAATGTAGATAGCATAATGATTTTAAATAAAAATAGTACAAGGCATAGGTCATCGGTAAACTTAAATCAAAGAGCAAGATAGAGTATGTGGGTCTAAAAATTAGCCATTTAACCTACACAAATGAAAGAGCCGGTATTTAATCAATTTAAGTTCATTTTAATGGAGAGCAAAAAGTCAAGTCATATACAACATCATGCAAGTAAAACAAAGTGGCAACTTTCATCACTTTTCCATAAGCAAAGCATACAAATGATATCTTTGTGGTAAGCTCAAAAGTGATGGTGATTTATTTATTGAGTAATAAAACTAACAAAACTAGGTTGTCCTCCTATTAGCCATGTTATTGGTTGAGAGATAAATACAAAGGTTGTTTATGGTTGAAGGCATATATATATAAGCATTTAGAAAGAGATGAACTAAGATAAAGTTGAGGAAGAGTTACCGTCCCTTTTTGATGCTCGCAATGAAGTGTAGCGTACCCTCCCCCATGCTTAAGCATTGTGCTAGCATGGAAAAAGAATGACGGGCATCTTGTGGCGAAGGTGATCCTTGTACTCCACGTGGCCTTATCCTTTTCGTCTCACAAATCCTCCCCCATGCTTAGCATGTTGCTAAGCGTGGAAGAAGTTGAATGCTCATAATTCTATTGCCATGTGTTTGAAAAATCATCTTCACTCTTCTTTGCCTTTGTTGCCTCAATTGTCCTCCAACTTGTTCTTATTATCACCAAACCATGGTTTCAATCCTTTCTCATACCATCATCACCAACTTCCTTGTCGCTCGTGTTGTTGCCTTATCTTCCACAGATTTTTCTTCTATTCAGAATAGAAAATGTACTGAAACACCACTCCAAATTAAAGTTCATGAAATTATCTTTCCAACGAGCCATCATTCACATGAAACGGGTTCCGAACAAGAGAGTTGTGACTATTTTACTCCGGTGATGCAATCTGTCCAAAGCTGATTTCAGACCGCGCAGCGCTCAATGTTTCTGCCATATCTCCTTGTACGAGTCTTCAAAATTGATGATTCTTGATGCGTTGGAAAGAGGGTTTGAAGGAGGTTCTGAATATTAACTTTTCTTCCATTGTATATCTCTGAACACGTGCTCAAACTTAATGGAAACAGCGACTTCCCTCTCAAGGCTTGTAGATGACTAACGATCTTGATTGTAATTGGTCAAGAACTCATGGGAACACTTCGTCATGCCTGCAAAACAAATCAAATGCACATTCTACCCCCGGGGTGATGGTCGGGAGTAGAAACAATTGCCAACAAACCAAATACATCCCTAAGATCTTAACTCGTGGTATAGCTTACCTAGTAAAAAGAAAAGAGAACCTAATGAGTGTACGTGCGTGTAGGTAAAAAAAATGCAAATGAAAGGAAGGGATAAAAACAATGACAATGTTTGCACCAAGTTCTAAACACCATGTTTACAACTAGATTGCTTTATTTCTATATAACCATAAAGATTTAACCAAGGTCAAAACACCATGTTCATTTCAAGGTTAATAATTCTTCATGCCGCAAGAAAGTTAAAGCGCATTGCAAAGTTTATAAACCAACCTAATGCAATATAAAACAACAAGGCTTATAAAACTCAAATGATGATTGTCTGCAATCAAGTTTAAACACCATGTTTACACAAGATTACAAAAGAAAATGCCTTGCGCTAGGCACTATTATGAAAATAAAGCATTCATCAAAAAGTTTTATGAAAAAGCCAAACTAACCTATGCATAATGGAACAAAGGTGTTGATGTGAAATGCAAATGCAATGCAAGGTGGAGAACAAAGTGGTATGAAGTGCAACATGAGGTGAATGAACAAAATGATATGACATGATATGGTGATCTAAACAAAAATGAAAGTTATTCTAGGTTTGCTAGCCACAAGTTTAGAAACAAAGGGGGTGTGTCGTCCTTCGTATTTCTCTCTAAAAAGACAAAAAGAAAAAGACTTTAAACACTAATAAGCACACAAAAAGTGTCTATAGGTTTTCCGAGATCAAGCTACAAAGTGCTCCCTCAATATCTAACATGTGGTTGTGATATTTATTAGAGCAAAGGTACAATGTTACTTGAAGTTTTCAAACAAAGAGCACAATATAGACCGCCATCCTAATAATATAGAAAAGATCAGGCTGCCTCCCACAAAGCGCTTCATTTAAAGTCATAGAGCTCGACTTTCTCACGTACCTTTTTATTGCCGTGAAACCATGGGTCTTCGTGCGAGAATTCGAATTGTCCATGCAGCTTGTATTGATGGCGCCCTTCGTAATCCATCGTGGTTCGCTCTTGACATCTTCATGTGTTGAATGTTGTCACTCATGCCTTAATTTGCCAACGTCCTAGAGACCTTATTTTGTCCCAACCTTCTGAAATTCAATCATGTACGCTTGACGAAACCACAGCCCAAGCTCCTCTCCATTGTTGTCGTCCTTATCTCCTTCACCTTATCCTCGTCATGTTGTTTTTGCATCTTTCTTCATGGATTTTCCCCTACGTCCAGAATGGAACCTATACAAAAATATAGTTCTATTGAAAAGTTTATGAAATTACCTCTCCAATGAGTGGTCATTCGTCTTAAACGAAGCTCGGAGAAAGAAATTATGTCTGTTTTACTTTAGCGCTGCGTGCTGTCCAGAGAATTTCAGAACGCACGACCTTCGGTGTTTTGGCCATAACCGCTTGTAGGAATCTCCGATTGACTTGGTCTTTGATTCATTGGAACCAGAATTTCATGAGCATATTAATATCCAAAGATATTCTATTGCTTTCTTCAGAGGCCTTGCAGAATTTAAATGCAATCGGTACCCTTCTTGTGAATTGATCCGGAGATGTTGATGACCTTGATCTTGTTGTCTTCGAGCATCGTGTTGTGCATCTCTAGGCTTCAACTTCATCACACTGATCCACCAGCGAGTATCATGGCTCCAATGATGTATCTCCTTCATTGCTCTTGCATTACCCGGGGTGTCGGGGTCATAGGGGGCTCAAGGCTCTCTAATCTCCTCCTACATTGTCATCGCCTTCTCTATTGTTTGCTGCTGCATCTTCTTCATTGAATTTATCTTTATCCTGTGCAGAACATGTACCAAGCTTCTACTCCATTGATTTGTGTATCAAATTCTCTTTCCAACGAGTGCTCACTCACTCCAAACGGACTCCGTATGAAAGAGCTATGCTCATATTACTCCGGCACTACAATCTGTCCTGACGAATTTCAGAATGTGTAGCATTGAAAGATTTTACCTTAACTCTTTGTACCGATGTCCGAAATTGACGATTTTTGATGCGTTGGAAAGAAGACTTGATGGAGCTTGATAATCGTCAATTTTCCTCCATGGTACCTCTCTGATTATGGGTGAAAAACTTGGTCATAACAGCAACTCTCCAGAGATGTTGACAATCGGACGTCACGACTTGTTCGGGGCTTGATTCATCATCTATATCTTGGACAAAGAAATCTCCAAGGGACATTAGCCAAAATCAATTGACATGGTGACATACCTTTTTTATCTTTACTTGTTTTGAGTGTGGGCTCGATAGCGGATGTTGGGCCACTAACAAAAGTTAGTACCTACCACTAAAGAGTAAATCTTCATGTAGCCATCAACTTGGTTGAGTGAGGTTGGACTTGTCGAAGTTCGAATGCTGAGAACTTCTCGATCGCTTTGTGTCTAGGGTTTTACCTGCATTCTTGGACACAAACAAGAAACACACGATATATGCAATAATAAAATTAGGGTTAGTCAAATAAGATAGATAAGTCACCCTAGGGTTCGAGTTGCCGATCCCTGGCAACGGCGCCAGAAAAGCTTGTTGACGGCTCAAAAGTGCGTCAAGTTTCGATCCGCAAGCGCACGGATCGGTTGTAGCTCTTCCCTTAGAGTATTCCCCCAAGGTTTATCAATCAGTGGATCGACATTGAACTACCTAAGGTCTTCTATCTAGCTAAAGGACCTAATCCCAACATTAGGCATAGATTGCATAAGAGGGTGAACATAAGTGTGTAAGATGAATGATCGCATTCAGTAGCCATAAGGTAACACGACCAAAGGTAACCCTAGCCTACCGTATTCTAATTGCAACTGTGGCCAAGATGGAGATCAATCTAATCTCATACTATGATAAAGAGTTATCTCTAAGAACTTTCCCATGGGCACCCTTGCAAGGTGCATGTTGACGCCTAAGGTTCCCCAAAGCTTTACCTCAAACGCCCACCAAGTGCTCTTACTCGTAGCTCCTCCTCTTGTGGCCGCGCAACGGCTCCCATGGTACTCGCCATCGATCCTACTCAACATTACACGTTCGTTCGGCCTTTTCCCTCCCGCATGCTGTCACCACACGAGGGTAATCACCCACCGACTTCTCGTACACTACTACGATGAATCCGCAAGACAAAGACTAATCACCAAGATTAGATCCAATCCTACTACAGACATATGGTAACCACACATATGAATAAGCATAACTCGTAGTAGATCAAAGTAAGGACAAGATTTATATCACCATCAAATATTGAATGTACAAATGCCTTGATAAATTCAAGGCATGGCTCCGGAACTCCGCCATGGCTTCACCACGCAGGGCCAACCATGGCGGCTAGGGCATGGGCTAGGCCATCTCCCAGGCAACTCGAGGACTCGCGGCGGTCGTCGGCTCCCTTCGGCGTGTCTCCTTCGATTTGGCGGCTCTCTGGTGGATGGATTGATCCCACCACTCCCCTTGGACGCCTAGGGGGTTGTATTTATATCCTTGGGGAGCCTTGGGGCATGCTTCACCTTGCCTTGCACGAGATCTTGCTTGGGAGAGAGGCAAACTTGGTTTCCATAAAATTAGCCTCGTCCAGATTTTCCTGATTCGCAGCCCTTCCTTCCCAATGTCATATCTCCCACGTACAGACTCTAAATAATGCAAATTCAGTGTCTAAATTGTATGGCATGAAATTATCTACAACTTTGGTATTCATTGCCTTCCTTGGATACGAAGATAAGATCCTCAAATCGTTCTCAGAAGATAATCTATCTAATTTCGGACTTGTCCACGCAGCTGACATTTCGGGGACCATATATCCTAGCTCCTTGATCCGATTTGGGCTTTCCATATGTTTAAATCGAAGCTCTCGACAAGGCCCACAACTTTGGTATTCAACGTTTTGCCATTAGAGTTCGTTTGGGTCGCCGAATCTGCATTGGAAGATCATGCTGTTCTGGGCTGCGCGAATATCTCCCAAGTTGAGTTGATCTCGTAGGTAAATCTCCAAATCTCATGATGACCTTTAGAGCATTTGGAGTCATGTTCACTTTGAGTCTTTACATGTGCCGGACTTCATTATCTTCTTATAAAGTGTTTCATGAACTTTGCCCGGAAGTGCCCTTTAAGCGCTAAAATCCTGCGTAAACAACATACATCAAAAACACATGCTCGTGTTGAACTTGCTACATCAAGGGGGTTAGTATAGTTAGTTAGGATATCAAATATGTGCAAATTTTGACGGTAAACTCATAGCTAGGTGTACCAAAATCGACCGTCAACAGCTTCTAAGTGTATGTCTCAGGTTCATGATTTATATAAGATGCTAAGGAACAAAAGGAGACCCCTAATTCAAAAAGGGAAGGCTTGCTCTTGATCAAGGATGCTAGTTTAATTCATTTTCTTTTGAAACTTGAGTACAGGACAAGCCGTACTACCATGAGGGATACTAATAGTGGCTATGGGTGGAACCAAGTGCATAAAGTTCTTCACAAATCAACAAATCATCCCAGCCACAAAAGTCCTATCAGCTGTAGCACTGTTTTCCTCTGTTCCCGGAACGTTCGAGTTTTTCCCGGAAGTTCCGGACCGCTTCCCGTCTGTCAGCTAAAGACTTCCAGTTCTCGGAAGTTCCAGAAAATTCCTGGAGGTTCCGAGATTTTGAAAAGAGCCATTACAGATCTGGATCTGAGGGTATTTCTACCCCTTTGACCCCCAACAGTTCTCTTCTTCTTCCCTGCGCCAAAACAATAACTTTTGCTCCTCCCTCACTCCAAGCATTGACTCCCACCTACTTGAATCCAAAATCCATCCTTAGTATTCAAGTCTTGGGTGATTCCTTGTGAGAAGAAGCAAATCCATTCACTCTCTTGAAGTTCTTGTGCACTTGGTGAAACCCTAGCTTCTTGGTGGATCTATTACTCTTGGAGTTTTACTCCTAGATGGCTAGAAATTACTTGGGAGCTTCCTAGCTTTGTGTGGCTGCCCCAAGTCGTTTGTATTACACTTTGTGACTAGTGGAACACTCCACCTATTGCCTTGGTGATAGGTGTGAGAGAGGAGTGGATCTAGAGAGATCCCAAAGCCTTTGTGGCTTACCTCAACAACGTGGATGTAGGTCAACCTTTGTGGTGAGCTGAACCACAGGATAAATCGGTGTCTCTTGTGCTTTACATCTTTTACATATCATGCTTGCTTTTGCTTAGTTGCTATCTTCTAGATCTATTAGGGTTTGCTCTAGATGTATAAATTCTTCATGCTCTAAGGTTGTTTAGCAGCTTGTGCTTCAAATTCAGTGTTATAATCTCTGTCTCTTGCTTATGCTCTCAGCTTTCAGCTATCTAACTTGTGCAGGATTGAAAATTAGAAGTTCCAGGAAAATTCACTACTCTGTGTATTTTCCCGGAGGTTCCGCGATTTTCCCGGAAGTTCCGGACTCTGACAGAGTTTTGCAAGAAATATTTGAATTTATTTTGTATGCCTATTCACCCCCCTCTAGGCCACTTGCATTGATCCTTTCAGTTTCAAGATCAATGAATCCGTCTCCAGTATTACTCTTGTAATCCCCTCCTCAATTGCTGCTCGTATCCCTTGAATACTAGCAAACACCTCCGCTTGAAGTTGAAGGGCATCACAGACAGGCGCCGCTCCGGCTATAATAACATCCCCATCATCATCTCTTATCACATAACCCCAGCCACCCTTGCCCTCGCTTGCCAGGAATGCACCATCAGAATTAATTTTTAACCAATTCGCCGGTGGCTTGCTCCATCGCTGCAAACTACACTTCAGGGCACCAGATGGTTGCTTCTTAAGCTCAATAAACTCCTCCACATTTTTATGGACCACATAAGCCAGATCACTTGTTGTTCTTCGTCCCTCACCTTCTCGGAATTGGATGGCCTGACGTGCACGCGTTAGGTTGGGGCCAGGTTGGAAATTGCAACCTGAGTGGTGGGCTGTGACATGGGTTTTATCCTCTTGGGCCAGCTGCATTGTATAGGCATTGAAAATGGCGAGATATATACGAGAATCTCCAGATCTGCCGGTGCTCAGTCCTTCAGAGGTGCTCATAGGGGTAGTGTTTGCGTACGTGTGTTCATAAGGGGTGAGTGTGCGTGCGTGTTGTGAACGTCTGCGTTGTACTATGTAATTCTCAAAAAAATACGGGAAATACGAGCGGAAATTACTAGCATAATACAGATAAACGCGGAAACGATGGTAAGGAGTTGAAATAGTTTTCATTATCACTTCCGTATTTTTTTACCGTTATCATTTCCGTATTTTTAGTCATCGTTTCAGTTATCGTTTTGGTCACAAGTACGAGAAAATCGGAAACTGAGCTCCGGTAAACAAGAATTTCCATTTTCACTTTCATCCCTAGGCCCAAGGGGTCTTGAGAAGGGGACTCGTTTAAGCTCTTCTCACTTGCTCCTATGTGTTGCACCTTCACCCCTCTCATTCTTACCCCTTGTACCCTCCTTACTCTCTCTTCTATGTTTGGAGGAGTCACATCCCCAACACTGAACCTAGGATATGCATAGTTGCTAATATTTTTCAGTGGCCTAACGTAGAATTGATAGTATAACAATTGCAGTATTTGACAATTATCCATGTAAATGTAATAAGCAGTCAAAATGCGAGGAGCAAACTTGCAGAGCTGCACACAATGCTTTGCTGTTGCTGTGACAGTAACATGTACCTAGCCTCTGGACAGTTGTTTGATATATCACGAATCATGAGACTGCCATGTCCTGACTGCCAAGGTACAAATTGATTATTTGCAAAATTCTGTGTACATTTTATTTCTGCTAATGGATCTCAGATTTATTAATTGGGCTAAAGGTACTATAAATTTTGGCTATGTTCCAGGTTAGAAAGGTATTACTCAAGAATGATAAAGCTAAGAAGTTAGCATTGCAACATTGGCTCTATGTTTTGAGTGTCAGTGTAGATATACAAAGTTCAAAACCATCAATCCCGGTTTAGCCATATGTGAATGAAATCAGAACTTACATTGCTAAGATACTGACCTTTTTAAGTTCATATAAAGAATATAACTTTGACATTGTAAATGAGTCTAGCAAATTTATTTAGTAATTGGTGTTCCTATTTTAATACATTTAAAGCCTTGGTGATTGGAAAATTATGGTGACTACTAATGTATTATATTGATTCTAGGATTTTTCTTATAGCAACTCGAATGCTGCCAAATTTCCGCTTTCATGTACGATGGCAATAATGACATTTGATGATGATAATATATAGTTTCTATAAGATGTCATTTTGTAGCAATTTCAAAATTGGAGCAGGCTGTTCTGGTTCATTTGATGGAAAGTTTTGGTCTCTTCACTGGGTCTATCCGTAAAAAATGATGTTAAAACCCCGCTTAATTAAACTTGGAATGTAGGAAGTATGTTTTAATAATTGTGTCTAAAACTGGACTTATGTATTTTTTTTGTTCGTGTGTTGGTATAGTGTAGACCTATCTTTAAAAATAATATAAAATTATTTGGTTGATCTTGGATAGAAATTTTAATATTTTGTTGCCCGTAGAAACGCACGGGCACTTTCCTAGTCCAATAATGTTTTCATCCACACATCTTACAAAGTGTATGCTAGATGTTAATTTCAGTCACAAGGGAAAATGTGTTACTAATCAAACACCAAGGAAAAAATTGAACCTAAAAAGGCATACACAGAACCTAATCCTAAGAATAGTAAAAATGGAACATGTTTGTGCTACAATAGTATAAGATACTCCACACGGTTCGCTGCAATGAACCATTAGCAGCAGATTGAATTACATAAGATGCTACCAACTCTCGTGTCTGCGGTCCAAAGGGAAAAGTAAATTTGTGAAATTCTACTCATAGAACAGAACATATGGTTATCACTTTATCAAGTTATCAACCAAGCACAAGGATAAAAACCAAATTGAAACCAATTGCTATGATAATTAACTGACATGCCTTAGCTTTACATTTTGGATTGGGAAGGAGATGGCACAAAATTCATGAAGCAGAACAGAAAGCACTGATTCGTGAAGCAGAACAGAATTCGAAATACATCTTACCATATGACACTAGGGGGAGATGCACGTGCGTGCCGCACGTGCAACGGCGGCGGTGGCGGCCTCGATCTCGCCTGCGGCCTCGATTACCTGGACGACAGATGCGGTGGACGGCGGTCACCAAGGTGTGGTTGTCGTCGATGTAGCGGACTCGATCTCGCCTGCGACCTTGATTGTCGTCGATGTAGCGCCCTCGATCTCGCTTGCGACCTCGATGGCAAGTTGCAGTCGGTGGAGGCTGAGGCGACGCGCGGAGGGGGTCACGGAGGCGTGGGAGGCGGCATGTGGAGGGGTCGCGGAGGCGCGGGAGGCAGCGTGTGGAGGTTTACGGAGGAGAGGGAGGGTTTTTTTACACGGGAGAGGCAGGGGTTGGCGGCGGATCGGAATAGGATTAGGGGGGAAACCACGGGAGAGGGCGGAGTCGCGAGGAGTCGCGGGCAGGCGGGGGGAGGGCGACGTACGTGCGGTGGACCGGAGAAACGACGTACTAGGTTTTCATCTTACTTTCATTCTTTTTAAGAGTAGAGATACCTACTTGTTCAGAGTATGAAAAAATCAACGTGCGCTTTACGGTATAAAAAGAATAAAACTAAGGCACTTGACGACTAGCTAGCTTCAAATAATCAAATTGGATTAAACGGATATATACATGAATAAAGTAAAATAATATGTATGCTCCATCGCTAGGATAATATTTTTCTACTGCAGCTTTGCTTTCTCTTCTCGGTGCTGAATACGATGGGCTAAGAAGTGCAGCAGCACATGCTCATTGGGAGTTGGGACATACGATCGGAGGGATCATACTTGCTTAACATAGATTAGAATCATAATTAAGAAGGATTATGCTTGCTTAAAAAATTAGATGAGAGATTAAGGAGAGGGGCTTAGTAAAAATGGCCAGCGTTAGGGGGGGAGGGGGGGCAGTAAAAGTAGAGCTTGCGCCAATAGAAGAGATTTATAAATAGATTGAACAGTAAACACTCCACTTTGATGCAAATCCTATTTAAACCGGTCCCTCTAATTAGATAACTAGATATTCATTACCATGGCTACTATTTGATGCCAGGCCTGTAGATTACCATATTTGAGTGACCGTCTAAATGCTACATTCATCGGTGCTGTGGATAGCACAAATTGAACTGTATCTAACCACTACTACCTCCGGTTCAGTAATAGAAGTCGTTTTGGACAAGGTTTGAGTCAAACATTGAGAATATAAATGATGAATAACTTGTAAGTCGTCGAGTTTAGAAATGTGAAAATCATATCAATAGATTTGTCTTGAAAATTATGTACATACATACATACATACATACATACATACATATGTATGTATGTATGTATATATATATGTATATATATATATATGTATACATATATATACATATATGTGTGTATATATATATGTATATACATACATATATATATACATATATATATGTATGTATATATATACATATGTATGTATGTATGTATGTATGTATGTATGTATGTATGTATGTATGTATGTATGTATGTATGTATGTATGTATGTATGTATGTATGTATGTATGTATATATATACTTATGTATGTATGTATGTATGTATGTATGTATGTATGTATGTATGTATGTATGTATGTATGTATGTATGTATGTATGTATGTATGTATGTATGTATGTATGTATGTAGCTGCTATTCATCAGCCAGCGTGTTGAATAATATTTAACACTCGTCAACTCCCTCCAACTACGTTACTTTGTCAGTAATTTGACAACCGTAATTGCCTTTTAATATTTACTTCACGGGCTGACGGTACACAACATGTGCAATTCAAGCACATTTATTGGAATCCAATTAATTGACATAATGAACTCTGTATACGGGAACATGCTATAAAGATGGAGGCTATATGGTCACACCTGTCTCCCTTTAATTTGTCCTTCTCGTTGCCTCCTTTTCCATTCTGTGAGAACGGCACACGGCTCACAGACGAGCTACTCATCGGCACCTTCGGCGAGTTGTACGCTGAATACTCTGCAGGTCATCATAGTTGAGGTAAGGTTTCATCCTTGACTTCTTATACCCCACCGTGTGGTAGGTCTCAATCTTCTCTGTTCTATCATCTTGTGAATCAGTCATAATTCGAGATTTGGTTTCATTTTTCACACAGGATGCTTGCGTGCTGAATTTTGTTCTTAGTGGCAGGTCAAGCCATGGTTAGCAACGAAATTAGAACTTGTTTGCAAATATTACGTCTTAGAATAACTACATAGTAATTACAAAAAAATGAGAATTACTTCTGGAGGATAAATGAAAAACAACAATAATGTCGTATTGATGGAAAGGAGTAAACGACCATGTACAAATTAGAGACCAAACAGTAATTTGTCAGCCAAAACAGTAAATAATTTGACATATGCTCGATTTCTACTTCTTGGGAATGAAAATGAGTAAAAATATGTGTTAACTGTGACTCATGGTGCAAACTGTCTCAAAAATTACACACATCCATTCTTTTATTACCTTTTGAACTGGTTCGATAAATTTTACTACGTTTTGATGAAAATGTAGTAGGTCATACAGATGTGCCACAGTCGTTGGTGGCTGTGAATCCTCGTCAAACACGTACCGGTAGAAGGATTAAATCAGCTACAGTCATGTGGAATCATCATGTAACTGACGTCAATAGGATCCATCACACAAAAAAATAGATGCTCAACATAGTTGTTATTGGATCAAATGGAGTAATTTTGCTGCTTGGAGACCAAATGGAGTAATTTGCTGCTTGTTGGCCATGCCGGAGTACAGACTGACAAATTCATGTACATATTAAAGAACAAATAAGTTATTTTTCAGCCAAAGGAGTAAGAAGTAATCTTATAAAATAATAATAATTTGACTAATTATACTTATGTAGACAAAGGGAGTAATAGTCCATACAAACGAGAAATGATTTCAAAACACTAATAATCAATGTTTTGCATGCATTGAAGGCTAGTTATTTCTCTTCCGAAATCTAGCATGCGCTAGCCGGTATGTACACACCTAAATTAATCACTAAAATCACACACATGCTAGCCGGTGCGTTCCCAAGTTTTAACTGCACAAAATTCCACTCTCAACCTGCATTTATATGTCAATACAAAATACTACAGTCGATAGTTCGCTTGAAAGTACATAGTCCTCTAATCAATTGAGAATAATCACCAATTTCTTCAGTGTTACTCCATGCATTAGGGGGCGTAAAAGCCTAAAAGTAGCCATGGACATGCAGTCGGTTGAAGATAGCGGGCGTATCAAGGAATCAACAGCGGTTTCTCGGCAGCACTACTCATCGCGCACCGTGGTAGATGGTCAAAGACTCGAGGGATGTAAAATCATATAGAATTCTTATGCGTGTAGATGGGATTCAATTTTTACTGCTCGAGATATGAACAGAGTAACTACGTGATCATAAGGGTTCACTAAAGCTTGTTCAGTGGGTAGTAGTGGCATTGTGCCCCCGTCGAACCCTGAAGGATGGTTCACGCAAATCCGTCTGAAAGTAAAAAAAAGGCAACAGAATCAAAAAAATGGATTTGAAAAACCACTTAGATCTGATTTTAATACCTAGAATTAAGAAGGGAGCAATTTCGTGCATGGTAGGAGATGGGTGAAGATCCGAGGGATAAACTATGGAAAAAATCAACGAAGAACCCTCCCACGTCGTCTTCTGTAACGGAAGATTTCCACTGCCCGGTGATGAAAACAGAGTAATTATGTGATTATTAGGGCTCGTCGGAGCTACGCGCCATGGCGCTGCCTACACGTCCCACATGATTAATCTCGAAACACAAAAAAACGGAAGATTTTTACTCTCCGGTGATGAAAACAGAGTAATTATGTGATTACTAGGGCTCGTCGTCGGAGCTCCGGCCATGGTGCTGCCTACACGTCCCACAGGATTAATCACAAAACACAAAAACGGATGTGAAAAACTAACTCAGATCCGTTTTTACTACTCCGAACTGAAAAGAAATAATTCTATGATTACCATGGCTTGCTGGCTGGACCTCCGTTAGCGTGGTGAATAGCTAGGTCCTATAACTTTCTAATGAATATTTTTATAGAAAAGAGAAGCCAAAGTTGTGTTTTGGAGACCGTATCGTTGTCCTAAACGACTTCAATTACGAAATTGGAGAGAGTATTATCGTCAGTGATGATTAAAGGGTGCATTTCTAAGATTTTCAGTCGCACAAGTACTCATGAGAAATGACTTATATATGCCCCTAATAATTAAAGAACTTTATCAACAAAACCTACATGGGGAGATGTCTACCACTTAATAAATGTGCATTTGCTTCTCAAATCATACCTTTCTTCTTTGTAAAGCCAGCAGAAATCCTCCTATCCGTGTTGTTGAGTGGGTCAATGGGAGCTGCGGTGACCAAGTCTGTAATTGAGGGTTATATAGGCGATCCAAAGTGACTTCTCCATTCTGGAGATTATTGCAGTTCTTGCCAACTAGATAGATAGCCGTGCTGTGCTCATCCCAGACAAGGAAATATCAAAAACCTCCTAACATAGCACCATATTATGCCCGTATCGGCCTTACCGTGCATCTTTCTGGCCATCACCATCTTCTTCCACGGTGCTGCCGTTGTTGCTGCGCAACAGTTCCTATACAATGGATTCAAAGATCCCCGCCTGAGCTCCTTAGCGGCCAGGCTTCCGTCACAAAAGATGGCATCCTTTCTCTTACCAACAGCGGTTCCAACAATGGTGGTCATGCCTTCCATCCGGTGCCTCTTCTCATGGTCGACAGCGAAGGCAGCACGCCCATGGCTTCTTTCTCTGCCACATTTGTCTTCACCGTCGCACCATACTCCTCCGGTGATGACATCATGGGGTTTCTGTTCTCATCGACCACGGATTTTTCCGGCCTATTCCCAGAGCCAAGTAGTTGAAACTTACCAAGAACAAACACTAGTGGAAAAAGAGCCTTCGGTCCCGGTTGGTAAGAACAATATCTCTCTAAAGACCTCTAGAGACTAATTCATAGAGACAAAAGGCCCCCCTCTTTCTTACTGGGTGCCCAACCGGGACTAACCGGGACTAAAGGGGGGGAGGGGCACACCAACGTCAAAAAAAAATTGGAAATTCCTAGGAGGCCCCTACACACGCGCACATCACAAGTCACAAGTCACGCGATTTTTTCACGCAAAATATACGCGTGCGCGGTGCGGGGATTCGAACTCGTGACCTGTAGCCTCGCGTGTAGCTTCCTTACCATCTCACCTATACAGCACATGTGATTGAGTAGAGAATGCAATCCTCTTATAGTAACTCGTGGGAGACCCTTTAGTCTAGGTTCGTGTTACGAACCGAGACTAAAGGGGGGGGTCCTTTAGTCTCAGTTCGTAACATCAACCTAGACTAAAGGGTCTCGGGCCTTTAGTCTAGGTTGGTGTTACGAACCGAGACTAAAGGGTCGGAGCTCTCCTACCACTCATGGCCACGTTGCCCCAAAACCTTTAGTCTCGGCTCCAAAATTCAACCGGGACTAATATGTAGGAACAAAGGTCGTTTTTCCACCAGTGAAACAATAGTTTCTTTGGCATATTGCTTGGGGCCGATCTCAACAAGATAGCCGTTACGGCAACAACCTGCACTATGGTCTTACGCCGAATCACGAAGCGCTGAGGCTTTCTAGTGGCAAACCGGTGCAGTTTTGGGCGGACTATAACGGAAGATCCATGGAGCTCAACGTCACCATGGCCTCCGTACACGAGACTTCTTCACCGCTGTTGTCCGGCACCGTCAACCTGTCTAGCCTACTGCTGTGGGATTCTTCGGCCGTTGTTTTTTACGTGGGTTTCTCGGCTTCCATGGGTGATAGCAACAAGGTTCTTGGATGGAGCTTTAGCTTGGGTGGTGCAACGGCTCTGGTACTGGACTACTCTCTCCTGCCATGGAAGGGCCTCGAAGGAAAGAACAAGGTGTTGAAGAATCTCGTCAAGTGGTTGCCTACAACTGTTTCCATGCTCTCCATTCTATATCTAGCAGGTGTGGCAGCAGCTTGCCTTGTGCTGCGACGACGACGACGCCGGTGCAAGGAGAGTGAGGAGGAGTTTCAGGAACAAGGCTGGGAGGCTGAGCTGGGGCCTCGCCGGTTTCTGCACAAGGACCTTCGTTTTTTTTGTTTTTTTTTATGAAACCGGAGGGGGAGCCCCTACTGATTATATATTAAAAAAGAATAAAGTAGTTTTATAGGGGAAAATTAAGAAACAAAAAAGGAGTGGAAGAAAATGAAAAAATTACATAGTTGTGTCTATCCATGAAGACATTGCTGATTGGTATCTTGGCTTTGCCCTTAGTATAACTAGAGCAAATTCCTTCTTAAATCTGGCACGGACTGAATGCAGACCTTTGAAGATAAGGTCATTTCTTGCCATCCAAATGCACCAACTCATTATGATGATGATGTCCATAAAGAACTCCTTGTTTAGCTGATCCTTAAAAGATTGCAGAACCGTAAATGGATCTCCCTGGGTAACATGGAGCTGAAGCAGATTCCAGCAGCTAATTGCAAATTGACATCGTAGGAATAAGTGTTCCAGAGTTTCTTCAAGTTGCAAGGAGCACAACACACAGTCATATGTGGGGAGAACTCTGTTTTTTCTTCTCAAAATATTTCTTGTGCTGAGACGATCTTTGAGTAGTAACCAAAAGAAAACTTTATGCTTTTTCTGGGCTGAGCTTTTCCAAAGCCAATTGTAACAAGGGTGAACCTATCTTGAGCCAATGAGTTGTTTGTAAGCCCTGGTGGAGAGGTAGAAGGCAGATCCCCAGGAATAGGTCCAAATGTCCTGTTGGTCAGAAGTTTGTAGTGCATTCAACTCTTCAGCAAGGGTCAGCAGCTGGCCATAAGCTTCTTGAGAAATTGGTAATTGGAAAAGTTGTCTGACATCTGAAGTTGTTCTAGCCTTGTGGACTGAAATGAATGGTGATCTTGCAAAAGAGAACAACTGAGGGAGTGCTTGACTGTGTACTGAGCCATTCCAACAATCATGCCAGAGAAAACATGTATCCCCCAAACTTATGTTAACTGTAGCTAAACCCTTGAATTTGTCTAGTAATCTGAGAATGTCCCTCCACCAGAAAGATCCTTTTAGGGTATGGTTAGGCAATTTACCATTTTTGTAGTATTTTTCCCAGACAAGATGCACCCATAGAATATCTGATTTGTTGAAGAATTTGTGTAAGTTTTTTAGAAGCAGGGCTTCATTGTGTGTTTCTAGGTGAAGAACTCCTAAACCTCCTTCTTTTTTTGGTAGGCATACCATTTCCCATGCTGCTTTTGGGGGTGTTTTGGCATTAATGTCTGCTCCTCTCCATAAACAGTGTTTTCTGTATTTATCCACTTGATGAATTACTGTCTTGTGCATCTTGAAGGTACAAAGATGAAATGTGGGAAGTGCTAAGAAAACAGCATTGGTCATCTGAAGCCTTCCTGCCTGTGAAAGGAAAGTGGAGATTCCAACCAGACGTCTTTCACATTTTGAAACTAGGGGAAGGAAATCAACAACAGTTGGCTTTGTTGTTCCAAGGGGCAGACCCAAGTAAGTGAAAGGCATAGAACCAATTGAGCAGCCAAAAGTTTGTGCTAATAAATGCATTTTGTGATCCTCAATATTGATTGGCAGCATCATAGATTTGGAGTAATTTACTTTCAGACCTGTTGAGGAGGCAAATGTTTGCAGCAGACTTTTCAGAAAAACAAGTTGCCTTGCACACCCTTCCATGATGATCAGAGTATCATCAGCATACTGAATGATTGGAAAATCACTGGTGAACTCCAAAGGGATGGGGAGCTTGAGGAGATTTAAATCTTTAGCTTTATTCATCAAAGTTTGTAGAAAATCAGCAGCTAGGACAAATAACAAAGGAGATAGAGGATCTCCTTGCCTGACACCCCTTTTACAGTGGAAAACCTTTCCAGGGCACCATTAAGGAGGACTGCTGATGTCCCTGAATTGAAGATGGATTTCATCCAATGTAGCCAAGTCACTCCAAAACCCTTGTGTTCCATTATTTGCAACATTGTCACGTGTTCAATCTTGTCAAAAGCCTTTTCAAAGTCCAATTTTAAGATAATCAACTCCTTGTTGGATTTGTGGCAAAGATGCAAGTATTCAAATGCCCAGGCAAGACAGTCTTGAATTGTTCTTGATTTTATGAAACCATACTGGTTTTGATGGATGAGGTCCATAATAACTTGTTGTAGCCTGTTTGCCAAGAGTTTGGTGAGAATTTTCATTGAAGTGTTCAACAA
Source organism: Cenchrus fungigraminus (assembly GCA_036936925.1). Classification (NCBI taxonomy): domain Eukaryota; kingdom Viridiplantae; phylum Streptophyta; class Magnoliopsida; order Poales; family Poaceae; genus Cenchrus; species Cenchrus fungigraminus. The sequence continues at coordinate 35,685,028 of CM072779.1, read as the reverse complement.
GGAGATTGGTCTGAAATCTGTAATTTTTGTGGGTGCATCTATTTTTGGAAGCAATGTTATATGGGAACCATTCAAGCTCTGAAGGCAGACTGAACCAGCATGAAAGTCATTGCACAAGTTATAAAAGTCCTGCTTGATTAATGACCAGCACCGTTTGACAAAGTCAGTGTTAAAACCATCAGGCACAGGGGACTTATCAGATGGAAGATTTGCAACTACTGCATCAACTTCATCTGTTGTAAAAGGGGCAGCCAGAAGATCCAAGTCTTCTGATTTTTGTAAGACTTGTTCGAGATCAAAGAGCATTTCAGGTGAGTCTGAAGAACCCAGTCTATCCTTGAACGCTTCCCATATAATATTTTCCTTGTTGTGATGATTGCTGTGAGGAGCACCATTACTGTCAACCAGGGTTGTAATTAAATTTCTTCTCTTTTTGATGGTAGCATTGGCATGGAAAAATTTTGTTCCTTCATCTCCAAACTTAACCCACTTGATTGTGCCCCTTTGTTTTCAATAAATCTATTGTTGCTTGAGCAGAGAGTTATATTTTTCCTGTAAAAGGGTTCTGAAATTCCACTCTAAGATAGTTAAGTCCCTATATTCTTCCAGTACTCCCAGAAAGATCAAAATTGTTTTGACATTCTCAATGTTGGCTTTGAGATTAGAGAGCTGTGATTGCCATGCTTTTAATACTCTTCTCAAATTTTTGAATTTGGCTGTCAGGATTTTAGCTGAATCAGTTTGAAAGTGAGGCACTGACCAACCATGGGCCACAATGTCTAGGAAGTGCTCATGTTCCATCCAGTAGTTTTCAAACCTGAAAATGTGAGATTTTGGGATTGTTGTGCAGATGCTGACAACACATGGGACATGATCAGAAGGCTCCATTGCTAGAGTATAAACAGAAGTGCCAGGATAGTTAATTGTCCAAGAGCTGGAGCTAAAGAACCAGTCCAATCTTTCCAAAAGGGGAGTAGCTTGTTTATTTGACCAAGTATATTTCCTGCCCTGCAGGGGCAATTCAATCCAACCCTGTGCACTGATGGCTTCATTGAAGAGGAACATGGAATTAATTTCACCCCTTGGCTTATTTCTGTTAGAAGGATCTCTGATAAGGTTGAAGTCACCCACAACCAACCAATCAACATCATCTGCCATCTGAATATTTTTAATCCAATCAAGGAAAACCAATTTGCCCTCTGGAGTGCACGGCCCATAGACATTTGTCAGAATCCATTCAGAATGGTCATGGTTTGACTGAAAATCAATAGAGATTGCAAAGCTGTTGTTAAAAGCCAGAGAACCAGTAAATTGTGATGATTTCCAGATAGTGATAATCCCCCCAGAGGCACCAATGGATGGCAGATATTCGAAAGCATCAAACGATGAAGGACAGAAATTCCTAATAAATTGCTAATCAAAATGCTGACGCTTTGTTTCTTGTAAACAAATAATATCACAGCCACTTTCTGAGATTCTGTCCCGAATTGCGTCCCACTTTTCTATTGCATTTATCCCACGAATATTCCAACAGAGAACTTTCCATTTTCTAGTTTGCTGTGTTGAATTCATGATTAACAGGTTGAGGAATAAGAAGACACATGATCTGACTAGCAGTGATGTGTTCAGCAAAATAAAAGCCACAAGATTCTGAGTTATGGTCATTCAGAAATATTACATGCCCACAAAATAAATATACTAAGCCTGGAACACAATAATGGACTCTAGTAGGTAGAGAACCATCACTACTTCTTGGGCTTCTTCTTGCTGATCTTGCTAAGATCTTCATCATTAGAGCTAGAGTTGGTTTTCTTTTTAGGCTGCTTCTTCCCACCAGGGGCTGCAGGTTTCTTGGATTTGGAAAGTTCCTCCACAGAAAGCTTCTTAGGATCAATTTTACAGAAAGTAGAGCCTAAATTCGTGATGACAGAAGGGGAGAGAGACGGAGGGTCCAAAGTGCACCCCAAGCAGTTCTTGTTAACACAGGGAGAGCCCTTATAACCTTTGTGAATCCCTTTTTGCCTCAAACTCCTCCTTGTTTTGACATCTGACACATCATCTGGCTGCTTGCCTTGTGCAGCTAAATCCAACAGGGTTTTGGACCATGGACCAGGAGAGGCAATGACTTTGCGGTGAAGATGTTCAGGTGGAGTGATAGGAGAAGGTGGCTCTGGTTCAGGTGAAGAAGCAAAGTGCCTTGGTGACTGGGGGTCAGACTCAGGTGAAGCAGCTTCGGGTAAATTTTTTCCACACAGTTGTGACCCAGCTTTTGGCAGGGAAGATGGTAAGCAGAAGGGCAGGGTGCTTGTTGGAAGTTTGGCAGAAAGTAAATCCAAAGCAGGTGAGGTCAAGAAGCTTTTGGCCCAATGAAAAGAACTTGGGCTAACCAACATCATGGTAAAGAAGTCAGCCCAGGCTTTGGGAACTTGAACTGAATGGGCTCCTGGTCCTGGAGCTAGAAAATTGGCCCAGAGTCTGATAGCCTCAGGACTTTGCTTGAAAAAATCAGAGGGCTGCTCAGCAAGGAGCCTCTGCCTTTGAGTGAAAACTGGGTCAGCATCATCCTGAAGAAATTCCATGAAACCCAACTGAACTATGTTATTCTCCATCTGAACTTCTTGTAAATCAGCATCATTCATCAATTCATTCTCTTGAATTTCATCAGGGATTACTTGTAAGGGGTTGTCATTGTCCATGGGGATGAAAACATTAACAACAGGGGCTTCTTCAGCCTGAGGTGGTGGGGGAGGGACAACATCAGCCCCTTCCGAGTCACTGCTGGCTACTATGATATCTTCATCCATAGGTTCAGCATCTGCTGGGTGCAACTGATCAGCACCCTCCACATCTTCCACAATGCCAAAGTCTTCAGCTGGTGGCTCCAAAGGTTGATTCAGTTCAAAGTTCAAAGGCAGAGCAGCTGGTAGAGCTTGAACTACTGGCTGATCATCTGCTGGATCCTGTGGCCAGAGAACCCAATCACCACCACCTTGATCCTCTTGCTCTTGAAATTCATCATGCTGAGCCTGATGAGGGCCCTGACCTTGTTGCCCAAAACCAAAAAACTCAAAAAGCTCTGGCTGGATGTCATCAGGACCTGGTGGGAAATCCTCATCAGGTGCCATACCCCCAAGCATTCTGGCCTGGATGATTTCAGTTTGGATTGTCCAAGAATCACCATGGAAACTAGGCCCCTCTGTTGCAACAATGAACCAAGGGATTTCCTCCAAATTGACTACCCGAGCTTTCACCAGAACTCTGGCAATGTTATTGGGGTCCTCTTCCCAAGCAATAATCTGACCATGGTCCCCCAAGATTTTGTTGATGTGGACATCAGACCAAAAGTCAATGTTTACATCCAGAAGCATAAGCCACACTTCATGATTCAAAGTGACTGCACGGTGGTTAACACCTCTATCATGCTCAACAAAAGAAATATGGACATCACCAAACTGATGGGGGCTATTCTGGATGAGCTGATCACGGTCATGAAAGAAATTCAATTTCACATAAGCCTGGTCTAACGGACACGGCTGAATGTAAGTGTAACCAACTCTAGCCTCATTGCGCAAGAAGTCATGGAGAACATCTCGAATGTTGTCAAAGGCTACCTGATTTGCCGGCATTGGATGAATAGTGACAATGGCAACATCTGGGTTTCGGCGGGCGGGCCTTCCAAGAATGACCCGTGACATTGTCTTTCGGTTCGGGACCAGCACCTGATTGAAGCCACGCGGGATGAAGGGGGTGGGGTCGACGAAGTGGAAGGCCATCTTGTTAGCCCCTTCGTCGCCTGACGGCGGCGTTACTGTAGCAGCACTGGGGTTTTCTTGGGGTGAGCGTGGGGATGGCCGCTCCGGGAAAGGAGATGGCGGCGGTGAAGAGGCTACCCCTGAAAAAGGTTGGCGAAGCTCAAGAATCACCGAAGGCTCACAACATGCGGCTGCTGCAGCTAGCGGAGACTCCGGGGAGGAAGGCGAAGCAGAGCAAGGCTGGAAGGAAGGTGCGGGCAAGAGCCAAGGAACCGAAGTCGAAGAGGCAGGGGCAAGCACCTGCGGGGACCCACAAGTCTGTGGGGTTTTTTCACGAAACCAGGTAGCAACAGTCGCCGGATCCAAGGAAATCTTACTCAAATGGGAAGAAAAGATCCCATCCTTTTTTAAGCCAAGGAACCTAGGAGGAAAGCGACATGAGAAGGCAACATGGCCCAGCCTAAAGCAGGAAGTACACCTAGTGCTCGAAGAACAGTTGGGCCTATAGTGATTGTTGGAAAGGCAACGACTGCAAAAGGGCCTGCCAAGGTCCAAAGGACGTGTGCTACCTATCGGAGTGGCATTAGCACCCGACAAAACCAACGGCCCAGCTTTTGAATTTTGATGAACCGGAAATCTCGCGCCAGAAAGGAAGGCATCCGAAAAACCTGTGCGGGAATTGGGCTCCAGATTCAAATCAGGAACCAATCGAAAGTTGATCCTCGAGAACACTGATCCCTGATGACAAGAACTTGGGTAGCCAGAGTTTCGATTAAAGTGTTGATCACCAGAAGAACGAGAGGAAGAACCAAACGAACGAGATTTTGGAGTGCCAGCACTGGCCACAACTGCATAGGATTTCGAAGTTCTCTTCGATTTGGATTGGACCCAATCAAACCGAGGGCCTGAATCTAGAGTGGAGGAGATCCTCGCTCTAGCTAGGCCAGCTGGTTTCCAGAGATGAAAAAAGAGTTTGAAGGAGTCACACGCAAAGGAATTGAGAGCATAAACATGAAGCCCAACTTGCCGGTTGAAAACCGAGAACTTAAATAATTGACTCTCAAGTTCCACAACTGAGAACAGATCCGCAGATCCGCCTAGAACTGATTGAAGAATTGAACCCACAGAGTCCGCTGTCAGCCGGAGTCTGGATCGACTAAAAGAAGCGATGAGCCAAAAGCTGTTTGCATCATCCGGCGATGGCGAACAGACCGACAGACCAAAAGATGAGCGTACCTCAGACGCGAATGAGGAGCCATGAGAAGGGTCCAGGGATGAGAGATCCATCATGGGAGGATGCTGACGAACCGGAGAGATCGCCGGAGGGGCGGATCAGAAGCCATGGGAGGAGGTTGACCTCACCGCCGTCATTCTTTCGGCCTTGGCTCTTCGTTAGAATACCATTTGCTACGCATTAGTCATCACAAGGACCTTCGTAAAGCTACCGATGGGTTCAGCAGCGAGCAGCTGCTTGGGCAAGGTGGCTTCGGGCGTGTCTATGGAGCGGAGCTCGCCGGGTCCGGCACGCGCGTCGCGGTGAAGCGGATATCCTCAGATTCCAAGCAGGGGCTTGCGCAGTTCACGGCTGAGATCGTCACTCTTGGCCGCCTCCGGCACCGGAACCTCGTGCGTCAAATTGGCTATTGCCGTCACAAAGATGAGCTCCTCTTGGTCTACGAGCACATGCCCAATGGTAGCTTGGACAGGTACTTGCACGGTCAGCCTAATAAGCTCGCGCTCAACTGGTCCCAGAGACTCCACGTCATCAAAGGAGTCGCCTCTGGCCTTCTCTACCTCCATGAAAACTGGGAGCAGGTCATCGTGCACCGTGACGTCAAGGCGAGCAACGTGCTACTCGACGCAGAGATGAATGGGCGGCTAGGTGACTTCGGCCTAGCGAGGCTGCACGACCACGGCGCCGAGGCGCACACGACGGCTCACGTCGCCGGAACGAGGGGGTACCTGGCCCCAGAGCTGATGAGGTTCGGCAAGGCCACCAAGGCCACAGATGTCTTCGCTTTCGGCGCCTTCATCTTGGAGGTTGCCTGCGGGAGGCGACCGATGGGCGTCAACGCGCGTGGCGAGCCGCTGGTGCTCGTCGACTGGGTGCGCCAGGTATGGGCGGCCGGCGGCATCGTCTACGCCATGGACTCGAGGTTGTGAGATTGTGTAGCTGATGAGGCAGAGCTGGTGCTCAGGCTTGGCTTGCTGTGCTCGCACCCTCAGCCAACTGCAAGGCCCGGCATGCGCCTCGTCATGCAATACCTCGACGGTGACCTGCCTCTGCCGGAGTTTATGCCGGATTATCTTACTAGCACGGATGCTTACCAAGTCCTTGTTGCTGAGTCACGCTCGGTGGCGATTAGCATAACAAGTCTTTCTGGAGGTAGGTAATCTGTCTCAATCTAACTCTCCGTCAATGTATATAATTATCAGTGTAGATGCTGCTGCTTCTGTCATCATTATTGTTGGACGGCGGAAGCTCGGATCCGGTCCATGTGTGGCAACCTTGTGAAAGAAAAAAAAAACCGTCATTGTTCCCAGCTGAATGTTGTAATGTGGATGGGATTCAAGATGGCCGGAGACAATTTCCAGCTCTCATTTGGCAGGGCCGTGCCTGAAATGGTTGTCGTTATGGTTGTGTCTACTTTAGGTGAAGTGGCTCTAATTTTCTGGTGAAAGTGAAACCGTTTTGAAAAGTGTTTGGCAAAACAGCTTGTCTCGTATCTTTAGAAATGATTGTGAGAGATCAGATGTCTTGTATACCCTTATGTATTTGATTTGACTGTTAATAGAGTTTTAGATTTTTCCCTCATTTTATAATGTATATATATTTTATAAAATGGAACAAAAACTTATCTTTTGTGTAGTACCAATTTATGAAGCTAGCATTTCTAACTAATGGAAATTTCTTATCTTTAATTACTCTTTAGAAATTTCATATATTTAGTAATGATACAAGTGGGTGATTTGGAAATGTATTAGATAATTTTAATAATTTTCGATGATAGGTCATTCATAAGGGAAGATAGATTTAGAAATAATTTTAAATAATTCATATATAGGTTAATGTAGATAACTTACCTAGACAATTACATAGTCTCCTCGTCATCACAAAGTGGTTAGTTTATTTGCAAATTTATTGTTGTGGTTTAGATTTTATTTAAATGGTAGTGGTGAAATTTAGATTACAAATAAAGTGGTTTATACAAGTGGGTGATTTCTTAGATACTTTTCATATTTTTGTATTGTAGAGGCATATATGGGTATGTTAGCCTCTAGGTCATTAATAATGGTATATAGATTTAGAAATTATTTTCTATTATTTTATAATGGTAAAGGTAGTCATAATTTACCTACACAATTATAGAGTTGTTGTCGTCATCACAAAAAGGCTAATTTATATTCAACTTTACATTTCTTCCTTACATTTCTTTTAGTGATAGTGGAGGATAATTTAGAAGCAAATTAGATTGTATGTTTTGAAAGTTGCCATACGCAATCGGCTAGGTATTGCATGACGAGGCGCATGCCGGGCCTTGCTAGCACGGATAGCGTATAGCAATTTGTATGTTTTGAAAGTTGCCATACGCAATCGGCTAAAAACAGTTGTATGTTTTGACTATTCCCCCCTAATAATTTTAAGAATGCTTCTATTTTATAGCACGAAGATTAGAAAGGGCCTCTACTTAATTAATAACCATAAGAGCATCTCCAAGAGAACGTGAAAAACCATCCCAAAGCCTATTTTGGGAAGAAAACTGAAAAAATAGGACTCCAACAGATCACCAAAACTTCTCCCAATCTATTCGCGATGCTAATCCTCCTCTTCTCGCGGCGCATATCTTCGCGTCGTCCCTCCTTCCCCAATCCGCCCCCAGACTCCTTTCACGGGCTCGAAAAAATCTATTCCCACGATTTTCCCCTTGCGCGCCACTTCGTTGGTGTGATAAGAGTTTCCTCGGCAGCTGGCCAGCGGCTGCGACGGGCCGGCAACGGCAAAATCCTCATCGCATGCAGCCACCACTTCAAAACCTGCTCCTGTCCGTCGGCGGCCACCACTCTCCCGGCGGCGAGCACATCCCTCAATCGAATCGCGCCGACCAAAAATTTGGAGAGGCCCAGCGGCGTCAGCCTCAACCTGCAAGGTGATTTGGTAGGTCCAGAACAACCCCGTCCTCCGATTGCTGACCTTGCCGACAGCGGTTTGGACCTCGGAGCGGCGGTGTCGTACCCATCCAGACGTCGAGGGACTGCTATGCTAGCTGACTGAAAATTTCTCCTTGCGTGAGCAGGGTCAACGCGACCTCCTGGCAATGGACGGCGGCGCTGAGAACCTGAGATTATACCTGAGCATTTTTGGCCCGGCCCGACCCGGCCCGCTGGCCCGGCCCGAGCCCGGCCCGCGCCAGGCCCGCCCACGGACCTTATTGGACGGGCGTGGGCAGAGATCTTGAAGCCCGCGAAAAAAATTTTTGGCCCGAGCCCGGTCCGAAATGCTGTTTTTAGTTACTTTACACTATAAAATGCGCGGGCGGCCCGCCCAAGCCCGGGCCCGACCCGAAAACTGAGGCCCGACACGTCCCATGGGATGGTCATGGACAGGATTTTCTCGGCCCGAAAAACCCGAGTTTTTTTTCGACCCGGCCCGAACCCGGTCCGGCCCGTGGAATGCTCAGGTCTACCTGAGATCAAGAGGGAAGGGAGAAGTGCTTGCATGAGAGGCAATTGGGCTGCCAACTAATGGGCCCAAATGATTACGTGAGCTGTTTTGAAATATTAGAGGTCTTATTAGCAATCTATCTGGAGTGATTGATTTTTGGGGAAAGAAATTTTTTTAGCAGCTCCCAATACATAATTTTAGGTAAAAAGTTTTAGCACACTCTTGCAGATGCTCTTAGACTCTTCTTCTGATTTTTTTTAATAAGTATAAGATTGTTATATTTGTACCAATTGGACGCGCGTCAGGTAGAGGTAGAACTCTAGAAGTATCCATCAGTGTAAAGAAAATTATTCAGAGATTTAGTGGAACGCACGATGACGACCCTGCACAATAATAATTGTTCCTTGCTATTGCTGACACTCAAAATTGACACATAGCCGACTAGTCAGGATAGACTGATCTGACCGGTACCCTAAGACGGTCTGACCGGTCCTGGTCACTGTAGCCGGTCCGGCAAGCCACACCGGTCTGACCAGTGCTCATAACTGGTCTGACCGGTGCTCCTCGCGTCCGAATCAAATCAAAGAGCCTTGATAGGTCTAGACTTGTAAAAAGATTTTCTCGTGGGGTAAGACCTCCCCACCCTATAAATATAAAGGGTCACGACCGATTGAGGTTCATCATCAATCGATCAAACATATTTACCTTTTATTGTCTCGTATTTACTTTTATCTCTTCCCTAGCTTTTCCAATCTCATCTGGTGTTCTTCCTTCGTCTCCGCGACATCTGAAAGCGTTCTAGGTGGCCTTTTCGATCCTAGAACAAACCTACGTGCGCCGCCCCGACGGGATCCTGTCCGGGCGACGTTCGGAGGTCTACCGCCGGGAATCACCGGCGACCGGTCCACCGCACGGGTCTGACCGGTGTCGACGCAGAGACGCTACGACAGCTGCCTTTGCGTGCTTGTTGACCCTTGAAAAGGTGCCAACAGCTATATAATATTTGTTGTGCCTTGATCTCTTGTACGCTGGTAGTAGCTGTTCTTGTATTGTATTGAGTTGTTGGTAGTAGCTGCCTTTGTTCCTCAGCATCTCCGGTCCCCTGATGACCATCCCTGTGCAGGCTGTACTTGAAGTAAAGAACCAACTTCAATAAAGAGCCGGCAGAGCAATTTAATTGCTAATGAATTAGCTCAGGGCTGTCCCAATGGTGCACGTAGGATGGAGTCCATCCCTAATAAATGAGGTGACACATCAGCAAATTGGTGACATGACAACATAGTTAATGAAGAAAGGGGGAGGAAAACACAAGACTTGGTTTCTTCCTCTCGACTCGGCCTCCTCACGCGAATCAAGGCCGCAAGACCCAGCAAAATCACTATTGGGAAGACCTGGTTGGAGTCTTGCGGGTATGCTCCTCCCCTCCACCCTCCCGCGTGCATTTATTAGGAAAGAAAGAGATAAGGGAGAGAGAAAAACGATATTTATTAGGTGAAGACACCAACTGTTGAGAGAGGTAGGTCTATAGATGAATTTTGATGATGTGACTCTCTTGAACTTCGCACATGATTTCTACCATAGGGCCCTCACATAGCTAGACGAAACACGCATTCAACGGTGTGGTTAGGGCAGGCGCCTGCCTGCGTTCTATCCCTGATAAAAAACGAGTGTAATCCACATATCTAGCTAATAAAGCTCTCTTTTACCCCAAAAAACCAAAGAGGTGGCAATACTGTTCGTACACACACCAAGAAGTAGAGCTGTCCTGCTTTCAAGCATTTGCCTCCAAAGTGTTACCTGACGCTCATACTACTCTGATCCTTTAGTACGTGCAATGTGTTTGGTTAGATAGCAAAGCAAAGTGGAATGTGTTTGGTTATTCTCACATCCAAAGTGTTTTCTCATGTGTTTGTGTTAGACAGGAAAGAGAAAACATGATCAAATAATGATCCTGTCCTATGTCATCCTATAAACTAAACACAAACACATGATGAGAAAAATGGTCTCTTCAACTTGCTTGCTTGGGGCTGAAATTATTCGTTACTACCACGTCTATACACTCAGGGGTCGACGCAGAAATAAAGAACTCCCGGGTGCAAATTTCGTTTATTTGTAATTGCATTGGCGCACATTTGTAATGACACTTATTCAACATCTATCTCGAGCTCTTAGTATTATATAGAGTGGCCTAAACCGATCATCATATGAAAAGCTTAGAGCCACGAAAAAGAAGGGAAAATTCACATATTGCAATGCGACTTTACATCAGTATATTTATATATAATAAACCGTTGGTCATGACTTAAATTCTTACAAGCTGATTTCCTCTTTTCCTTTTCTTACTTTGAGCATAAGTCACTGTTCAAGTTCAAATTTGTGCGATGATAATAATTGCACGCACTATCCATCTATGATATTAACAAAAATTTTAGGAAAAAGTCAATTTTTGACCATTCAACTATTGCCAAAGTATGGGTTTAGCCATCGAACTCCAAAACTGGGTATCTTTGGTCATCCAACTATCAAAACCATTCAAATTTGACCATCGAGCTGTTTTGATGAGTAGTTTTAACTTTTTTATTTACAATTTAGTCCTTAGATCTAAAATGATTATTACTTTTTGCTCGTACCTCCGATTTAGCCGATTCTTACGGTCACACGTTCATAACATTGAGATTTATATTTTTAAATTTTTGTATACTATTTTATCTCTATTTGTTATATTATTTTTATATTGTTGTGTAAAAACAAGAATATAAGAAAAGTAAAATAAATATTTACAAAATAATATGAACAATATTTTAAAAGTTAAAGTTCATCATTACAAACGCATGACCCCAAGAATCATTTAAATCGGAGATATGAGAAAAAAATAGTGATCATTTTTAGATCCAAGAACTAAACTATAAATAAAATAGTCCTTTGATCTTAAAATGATTACTATTTGTGTCTCATATCAACGATTTAAGTGATTCTTATAGTCATGCTTCGTAATGATGAATTGTATATTTGAAACGTTGTTCGTATTATTTTGTAACAGATTGTTTTACTTTTGTAGCGAATATGGCCTCATATGCCATTTGTTCAAAGCTTAATTTTGGTGATTAATGACAACATGATCAATGGGACTAAACATATTGTCTAGCATGTCTTTGTAGACACTTCTAGGTCCCAAGGATGCAAAAATACCATATGCCAAAATGAGAAGATAGTGTATTTTTCAAAGGTCAAAACCGTGGAAGAAAAAGAAAGAAAAGAGTAGCGTCGGATGAACCGACGGTACATTAGAAGACAGCGTCGGTGCAACCGCTGGATGAAGTGGTACACTGCGGGAAGACTCAAGTCAACATGAAGATCACCGGATCATCCGACGCCCCCAATTCTAGTTGCGCCGGATGAATCAAGAGGCCAAGCCTGCAGAAACCAGTAGCACCGGATGAACCGATGGGTGAGCAGCGGTTCATCCGACGGCGTCATATCAGCTAACAGAGAGGTTCGGGAGTGAAGCTCTTCAGCACCGGATGAACCGACGGTCAAAAGGAGTCATGCATCGGTTCATCCGACGGGCTCGTTTTAGCTAACAGACACCCAGAGAAGATTCCCTTCAGCACCGGATGAACCGACGGTGCGTCGGTTGAAGCGTCGGATGAATGACATCAGCAGGATTCAACGGCTAAGTGCGGTGAAAGGCAACGGTCAGTAGCACCGGATGAACCGACGCCAGGAAAAAGGACAGCGTCGGATCATCCGATGGTACCATTTCCAGGAGCTTTGGCCCAACGGCTAGTTTGGTGCCTTGGCCTATTTATACCTCTTCCACCCCATCATTTGGAGTTGCTGGAGTGTGTGGAAGTGCAGAGGAGTTCAAGACTCATAGAAGATCATATCCAAGCCATCCAAGTGCTAAATTGCTCATCTATAGACTTGCACATGCTTTGTGTGTGTGCTTAGTGTTAGGTTTAGCTTAGAGCTAAGTGAGTGCAAGGTGTGCCTACCTTGTGAGGTGATTCTCGAGTGGATCAAGTTGTACGAGGTGCGCCGGAAGCCTTGGAGCCTAGGTGGCTCTCCGGCAAACGTCTTCGACCCTCCGGCTTGGTGTGGAGCGGCGAGGACACTTTGTGCGGGGGACGTGGAGACCCCCTTCCCTTGGTGGAGAAGCTCCTTAGTGGAGGCGGCATCAAGGTGACCAAGGGAGCTTGGCGAGTGCCTTTGTGGCGAGCCTTTGTGGCAAGTCAAGTGGTGCTCTTGGGAGAGACTTGGTGACCGGGAAGCAATACTCTTGTGTAAAGTGCTTCAACAACGTGGACTAGGGGTGGCTTAGTGCCTACCGATACCACGGGATAAATCACGCGTCAAGAGTTTGCTTCCTCTCATCCCCTTTATGTTTCCGCATTACTTTCTTGCAATCCTTGTGTGCCTTTACTTTCCTAGAGTAGTATCTTGCTAGGATTGACTATAGGTTGCAAAACTTGTTTTGGGATGGGAGTTTCACACTAGAACAAACCTAGTTGCACATTTAGGTAGTATGTTCTAGTTTATGTTTCATGCAAGTAGTGAAAGCCATATGATAAGTTTTTAAGTTGCCTAATTCACCCCCTCCCCCTCTTAGGCTACGAGCATCCGATTCCTTACAACTTTTCTTATATTATTGTTTTCACACAAAACATAAGAATAATATAAAATAATATAACAAAGAGTGATAAAATACTACAAAGTATATTTTAAAAGATAAAACTCACTGTTATGAACACGTGACCATAAGAATCAGCTAAATCAGAGGTGCTAGCAAAAATGGATTTTTCCAAAATTTTAATGCACTTATGAATATTCATTTAAGAAAATTGGGACGTGAGGCCGTCTATTCATCAGATATTTTTTGGATTTGTATGGCTGAATTGTTCTTGGAGAACGATATTGCACGCTGATTCATACGACAGATTTATTCTGAGACAAAAATATTGTGAAAGAAGCTGAGAAAAGACAAACCGCTCAGAAGAGAGTGCAGCAGACTAACTGTTTTCTTTTTGGTCGAAGATTAATAGGGCCCGTATACCACTACACTACTCTCAGTTAAAGGCCCAAAGAGATGTACAAAAATGCTAAAGGCCCAAACCCTTTAGGAACTGTAAAACTATATAGGTGAAGCAGACCCCGGCCAAAAGTCAAATGCATAATATTGAGTTTAGCCCAACAATATGGCCCGAGGCTGCAGCTTTCTCTCTTTCTTTGCGAAAACATTTTCTTCTTTTTTTAAAAAAAGGTCAAAGTTTGAATAATCTTTTAAAGTATTTTTTATTCATTTTACCTCCTAAACTATATATCCTGACAGAGTTTTGCAACAAATATTTGAATTTGTTTTGTAGGTCTATTCAAACCCCCCCTCTAGGCTTGCATTGATCCTTTCAGTTTCAAGATCAAGGAATCCGTCTCCAGTATTACTCTTGTAATCCCCTCCTCAATTGCTGCTCGTATCCCTCGAATACTAGCAGACACCTCCGCTTGAAGTTGAAGGGCATCACAGACAGGCACCGCTCCGGCTATAATAACATCCTCATCGTCATCTCTCATCACATAACCCCAGCCACCCTTGCCCTCGCTTGCCAGGAAGGCACCATCATAATTAATTTTTAACCAATTCGCCGGTGGCTTGCTCCATCGCTGCAAACTACACTTTTTTTTAGGATTACACAGTACAACGCAGACGCTCACAACACGCACGCACACTCACCCCTATGAATACACGTACGCAAACCCTACCCCTATGAGCATCTCTGAAGAACTGAGCACCGGCAGATCTGGAGATTCTCGAAGTCACCATTGGCGCCTCGTCGTCGACGGGAACGTCGCTTACCACTTAAAGCATAACGCCGGAAAATCCCGGAATAAATCCAGGAAAAAGTGCGAGCACCAGGATTTGAACCCTGGTGGGTAGCGTCCCACTGGACCGTCCTACCATTGGACTACAAACCCATTCGCCAAACTACACTTCAGGGCACCAGATGGTTGATTCTTAAGCTCAATAAACTCCTCCGCATTTTTATGGACCACATAAGCCAGATCACTTGTTGTTCTCCGTCCCTCACCTTTTCGCAATTGGATGGCCTGACGTGCACGCGTTAGGTTGGGGCCGGGTTGGAAATTGCAACATGAGTGGTGGGCTGTGACATGGGTTTTATCCTCTTGGGCCAGCTGCATTGTATAGGCATTGAAAATGGCGAGATATATACGAGAATCTCTAGATCTGCCGGTGCTCAGTCCTTCGGAGGTGCTCATAGGGGTGGTGTTTACGTATGTGTGTTCATAGGGATGAGTGTACGTGTGTGTTGTGAACGTCTGTGTTGTACTGTGTAATTCTCAAAAAAAATGGGGGAAATACGAGCGGAAATTACCAGCATAATACGGATAAACGCGGAAATGATGGTAAGGAGTTGAAATAGTCTTCATTATCACTTTCGTATTTTTTACCGTTATCGTTTTCGTATTTTCAGTCATCGTTTCAGTTATCGTTTTGGTCACAAGTACGAGAAAATCGGAAACTGAGCTCCGGTAAACAAGAATTTCCATTTTCACTTTCATCCCTAGACCCAAGGGGTCTTGAGAAGGGGACTCGCTTAAGCTCTTCTCACTTGCTCCTATGCGTTGCACCTTCATCCCTCTCATTCTTACCCCTTGTACCCTCCTTACTCTCTCTTCTATGTTTGGAGGAGTCACATCCCCAACACTGAACCTAGGATATGCATAGTTGCTAATATTTTTCAGTGGCCTAACGTAGAATTGATAGTATAACAATTGCAGTATTTGACAATTATCCATGTAAATGTAATAAGCAGTCAAAATGCGAGGAGCAAACTTGCAGAGCTGCACACAAGAACCATCCATTTTGCTGACGGTTTAGTACAAGTATGTTGAATAGAACCCACCAATTCAATATGTGGCAAAGAAAGAAGGGTAAAACATCAAACATAATAACGTGATTCAAAAAAGTACCATTTGCTCCATGCTACTTTAAATCTAAAATTTAAGGTACAAACAAGATGTACTTTTCTTTTCAAAGAGATAGATGTACGTTTCTCTTCAAAAGATTAAAGTAATTATGAAATTTGCAAAAGTATCATGCACAGAACCAGAGCCTTAGATGATACACATGGAGAAAAGAGCATATTTCTCTTTCGAAATCAAGGTGGCGTCGCAACAAGATAATGAGAAAGTGAGCTACGAGCTCCACTGAGAACATTTCTCGACAGCTGAAAATGTTGCCCGGGGATTCTCCACAAATTATAATCCAACCGCAAAAGTGGTCCTGATTATAAAGAATTGATGATACTATTGACTATATGGGATTCATGAGCATGTGAACACCAATTCATCACATATTCGCCCATTTATAAAATTCTATTTAATCGACAGCACAGCAAGCCTAAGCCCCAAGCAACAACTGATTGCTACGGACCTGAATGCTCATTATCTTCATGAACAACTGTTGCAAACCTGTACGCATCTCTAAATCTGCAAGGAGAAAAAAAGCACAACATCTTACTCGCTTGTAGCACTATGACAAGAAACTGCAAAAGAAATATTTTTTCCTCCATTGCAAGATCCAAACATGTAGAGATCACAAATGAGGTTTTTGTCCTAGGAACACAAAAGTTTCAAGTGAATTTCATCAAACACATTACCTACGCTCACATGGCTAAGGTCTATAAACAATATGCAAGGATAGGGATTGGAACTGAACAATCCATTATTCATTTCTGTCAACAACTGTGCACGAATACATCTAGATGGATCATATCAATCCATTTTCTAGTTCAATTTCCAACAAATAAACATGAACATGTAGGCAGCTCTGGTTTGCTGTGGGCATCCTTTCACCACCGATATGCTGCTCCGAACTAGGATAAAAATTTGTGTCAATTCAACTCTCGGAAGCTGAGGTCCATAAAACAGCCTACCCTCGCTCCCTGGAAACTCGTATTGATTTCTAACAACAGATAAGTGATATATGTTTTTTTTCGAGGGACACTAGTGTATTATAGATTCTGTATGAATAATTGGTTGGTGCATTCAAAGTCAATAGCAAGGTTTTTTTTTTTGCAAATGAGAATAGTAACTTAATACTCCCTATTTCAAAATATAGGTCATTTTCACTTTAGTTACATAGATTTTGCAGTGTATCATAGTGAAATCACATAACAACGTATATTCTTCACTTTATAGTTACATAGATTTTGCGAGTACAATTTTTACCGAATCACATAACAAAAGGTGTGGAACAACAATGAGAGAGGCTTAGCTGAATAAGTAAATTTAGATTGTACGACAAAATGGTTGTGTTACGTTCACTCTGCACCAGCAATATGTTCTATGCTGCGTATCACAGCCCAAGTGCAGACACTCTTCCCAAAATGCCAATGCCCCCTATCACTAGAAGAGACGCCCATCAGTTTGTGATGCGATGGCTCTAGAGAATCATCACCATGTCCATCTTCACTATTTTGTCCCGTCTTCAAAGTAGCATCTAGTGTCATGTTCTTGACTGAAGGTGAGATCTTAAATATCAGAGTTATGAGGTCCATCTCCTCGTCCGCTCCTGTGAATCCACTAATGTCCACCTCCTCAAGGAATCCCAAAGTGATGTTTCCATGATCATAGCACGTACCTAGTTTGCGACAGAAACACCGCAAAATGCTCTGATCGAAGACAAAAAAAAAGAAAAACAAAACATTCATGAAGAGGACAGTTTGTAGATCATTTTATTTTGCTTGGGAAGAGAATTATATTCTTAATGAAAATTACCCGGTCTGTATGAATGATTTCGATGTGCAGTGACCTCAGGCCAGGGAACCTCCGAAGTAGCGACGATATGCTTGCCACGAGCTGACGCTTGTGAATAGACTTCGCCTCCATGAACATGCTCTTGACATGAGGAAATCTGGGTGCACCTTCCACCGTCAGATCATCGTACTTGTTCCTTTTGACATACTTGTAATTAGTATGGCGAAGGTAGAACTCGACATTCTCAACGCCGGTGCAGTTGTCCATGAGCCAGAAACTGAAGCTCGTGTCGCAAGAGTAGTGCTGCCCGTGGATGTCCATCTCGATCTCTCTGAGACGGCAAACGTTCGCCAGGTCGTGTATATCCAGTAGGTATGGGAGCCTGTAGAGATCGAACCTACACAAGTCAATCTCCAGCAGCCTTGGCGCCACCACCCTGAGCGCCCTGGCTTGGTAGCAGGCCAAGAGATGAAAGACGCGCAGGTTGGGCGCGGTCATGTCCAGTTTCACAAGATTCGCCGCGTAGATGATCCTGAGCTCTTCGAGCGCCTCGACGTGGAGCACCAGCTGGGTCAGCTCCATGATGTTTTTCATGTGGAGGGCTCGAAGACGAGGGCAGCAGGATGACGACGACACGAAGCTACTGAGGCCACGCCCTTCCTTGTCCTCGGCGAACGACACGTTCTCGAGCGAGAGCGCCGTCAGCGCCTCGTACCTTGCCACCGCCGCCGGCGGGAACTGGATTCCATGGAAAGGTAGGTCAAGCGAGATGGAAACAGGCCTTCCGTGTTCGGGCAACTTGGCGACATCTTGATGTGGCTCGGACCCCATCGGGACGCGGAGGTAGAAGTCTCCGACGACGCGCTGCGCGCCGTAGCGGATCCACGCGTTGATCTGCTCGGGCGGGGGGCAGTCCCCTCTGTTCATGGAGATGCAGAGAGAGTCCATGTCGGCTTCTCCGCGCTGGGCGAGCACCCAGTCCAGGAAGCCGCCGACGAATGCGCCGTCTCGCGCGACCTCCATGAGGAGGTGTTCCAGATCGTCGTTCACGACCGAGAGGTCCCCGGCATGGATCCAGACGTGGCGCCATCGCTGGGAGAGCGCGGCCGTGCGCGTGACCTCCAGCGCTCTGCGCACGCGGGCGAGGATGACGTGCAGCAGCTTGTCGGGGAGGGCGCTGATCCGATCGACGCCATCGCCGTCCATGGGATCCGCCTGCGTGCGTCCAGGGTTCAAAACTAGCAGGAGCAGGTTAGACTACCGACTACGTTACGTGTTCCGACGACGCATTTGAGACCCAGAAATGCATTGCCGCCCATAGTAGCGGCCGCGGAGCCTATACTGCCGCCCTGATTGGTCGCATGCAGTGTGGGCCCCAACTTGCATGGGGTGCGTCGGTGATAAAATAATCTCTGGGTCCCACATGTGGTCAAAACAATTTTGCCTGGCGAAATGTTTGTGCCTCGCGCGGGAGCTGAAAATTTTTGCCTCACTCGCTTGTTGCCGCGCCCCCTGCTCCAATTTTGCCTCGCTCTGGCGCCGGCACTCATTCCAGGCATGCGGTTTCAAAAACACGAAACCCTAACGCCAGCTCTGCAGTCGGTGTGGTGGCGGCGGCGGGACGCGACAGCGCAGTGGACGAGGAGCCGGGAAGGTGGAGGAGGATGGCGAGCGGTGGTGAGCTTCCCTTTGCTCCGGCGACGACGTTCCTGGCACAGCGGCGACGGCTGGCGCGGCCGCCGGGCCTCGTCGGCGGCGGGGTCTGGGGGCACTAAATCCGCCGCCCAGGTGGGCTGATCTGGTGCCCCCGTGCCCGGATCTGCGTGTTCCAGCCATGCAGCGGCCGGGTGTGCGGCGGTGGCGGCGGCGGCGGCGCGGCGGACGGCGGGACTGGCGGAGGGGTGGGGAGAGGAAGGTGCGGCGCTCTGCAGTACTGGGTCTTCCCCTCCCTTCTCTCTTCATCCCTCGGCAGGTGCTGCATGGCAGCGGCGCCAGCCGCAGGCAGGAGGTCGCCTGTGGGCTTCGCCATGGTGGTGGAGCTGGGGACGCCATGGTGGTGGAGTACGGGGTCTCCTAGCTGCTGCTGCACTTGTTTTTCCACCGCACATGCTCATGCTCTTTCAGATTTCAGAAAATTAGTGTACAATTGTTTCCTGGAGTCAAATTAGTACTTAGTAGTATGGATATAATAGTATTGAGAAAGTACTTAGTAGTATGGATATAATAGTATTGAGAATATACTTGCTTGGTTTTCCAATCTTAAAAATAGTGGATGCATCTTAATAAATACATATGTTTCAGATTTCAGTTTCATTATTGCATTTTCTATATCAGTATGATTTTAATAGAATTAGATTGACAGCTGCTCCCTAGCTTCATTGAAAGTAACTTTGAAATTTCTAAGTGGGTGTATGGATGATCTTTCATCGTAGGAGAACAATTTTTTTTTTGACAAAAGGATTTCTCCATAAGTTATCTGAAGCTTCTCAATCTTTTTTTTTTTGACTGAGTTCCTTTCTTGCAATTTAATTCCATAAGTTATTCGAAGCTTCACAATCTATTTGTTTGACTGAGTGCCTTTCTTGCAATTCAGTTACATAAGTAGTACAGTACTACTTGTAGGTAACTGTATCAACTATACTTGCAAGAATGTGTACTTGTGATATTGTGTTAAACTTTCGTGTTTTCTACTTGTAGATCAAGGTTAACAGTTTCTTTTTGTTCCTAACTTGTAGGACATGGAGCAGTTGACTCGATCCATGGGAAGATCTATTGGCTGCAGCCCTGCAAGTACCATACTGCAAATTGATGGGAAACTACTTAATGGTGTTTCTGGAAGTTATTTTGACATCTGCACAACAACAAATGAATTTGGTGGAAACTACATGTATTTGCCTGGAGTAGCAAAGATCTGTTGTGGCGACCACAATTATTCCCCATACTTGTGATCAAAGTACTTTTTCGGTGAACCATCATATTGTGATCCAAGTACTTTTTGGTGAACTTGCTATACACATGTTTGGTCAAAAGCTGCTACTTTTGATTATATGCAACAATACTGCGAGCATGTTAGTTTCTACAGATCTAATGGGACTATGGGATAATCATTGTTTATACTCTGTCAGATTCTGCATTTATTCAAAAGTAGCCTCAATTATCAATGTATATATGGCTCACAACACTGTTTACCAGCATGTAAAGTATATAACTCACCGAAGTTCACTAAAAACGGAAGTTCAGGCACTATTATATAAGATCCATATTTGATATTTTCGTCAAAAAAGATCCATATTTGATATGGAATAACACTAAAACCATACAAGTTCAGGCACCAAATAAATGTATTACACTTCAAAAGAAAAAGTATTCCTGCCAAGTACCTAAACAGTACCTGAATATCTGTCATTACAAAAAAAAAAGAGTCTTGAGATCTATAAAATGAAGAACATAAACGCATTCATGCCCGTTCGACCAACCAGCTCCTTTCTCTACCAAATGCTTCAGAAGCATTACCTTTCACAAAGCTCAGAAATAGGGTGCAAAAGAAAAAGATTAGATCTGTCCTTTTGGACAGAAATTGAGAGACCAGATGCTTGGGGAAGTGGAGCAGAAGTACCTGGAAACTGAACAAGGTCACTACACTTTGCAATAGGTACTCCCTAGTATATTCCTAGAGGCATACCATGTGCTGTCACATCTACCTGGAAACTGAACAAGTATTTTTTTAGAAAAAATCCAATGCTCAGATGCAATGCTATTGATGGTAAAAAATAAACTGGGACATACACTAGGCTACTATGACAACAATAACCAAGATATGTGTCCATTATTCCTTCAGCTGAAACTTGGGACATATACTAGTTTATTATATAATATAAACAAGATGGAACCTTTGTGAGATTTGAAACTTGGTTCAGAGCTTGGCTTGTGGTGGCTATTGCTTTGATATTTGAAATTGTTTTTCCTATTACTAGTTTGATGATTTTATTCCCGTCCATCAATTTTGTCAGCAAGGTGAAATGCTTGAGGGATTTTTTCCTCGTGGTTGATTTATTGTGAAAACTGGACTCCAACAATGGCTCAGCAAGTTTGTTTGTATTTCTTTTTTTTTGGGGGCTCTCATAAGCCTGGTGGAAAGATCTGCAATATGTAAAAGACAAAAAAATCTATAAATGGCTGGCATGATTTATCATTATCAAGAAGAAACAATAATTTAACATAGATTATACATGAATATTCAGCAATCAAATGCAAGCAATGAAGCATGCTAATGTCGTTGAATAGGAGTCAGCCAGCATGTCAATGTGGATTACTCTAGCAATATGGGATGTGGCACTCAGAAATATTTTTTGTGACTACAAAGCATGAAGGATCATTTTAAAGCTGGATTGTTAGGACACTTCAAACAGTTACTAGAAATACAACATTTGAAAGCCAGTAATAATTAAAAGAAAAATCAAGTTTACTAGAAATTGATTGTTAGCATCAGTTGGGACCATCAGAAGCTCAAGCATTGACTGACTTGGTGCAGCAACATGGGGACAGACAAAAAAAAAAGGAAAATAATATATTATATTCAATAACTGGAAACTGAATGCTTGCAAGGAAGAGTTGCCGTTGTGGGAGAACCTTTCTTGTTGCTGTATAGTGAAACAATGCTTGGAAATCAAATAGCAGCCTTAAAATTGAACAAAGCTAAGCAGTAGAGAGATTAATGGGTTGTGTTGTGGCGGAGGAGGTGAGAGAACCTTTCTTGTTGCCGTTGTGGGAACAATTGTACACTAATTTTCTGAAATCTGAAAGGGCATGAGCATGTGCGGTAGAAAAACAAGTAATAGCCAGACGTCAGGAAGTGTAAGTGCAGCAGCACTGCAGCAGCTAGGAGACAACCGTGAAACTGCAGGGGTCAGAACATAGAGGAACAGTAAGCTAAGCCAACTGCAGCAGAAGAGAAGGGAAGGGAACCAAACGTGGGGGCTGCAACCTACATCCTTGAGGACATTTTGATTCCAGAAGACGTCATCCTGGTCAATCTCGTCCTCGAGGAGCTTAGCTATCCTGCCCAATCGACGGATTCCAATTTCAATCAATCAGGAGCAAGGCAGGTAGGCTGGGAGGGATAGCGCAAGCAGACGCGAGAAAAAGAACCTGACTTCTTGGCTCTTGCAGTCTTGCCTCGGATGGCGCGGTTGAGGAGGACTGGTGGCTCGTCGTCGCTGGTGTTGGCGAAGGGGGCGAGAGAGTGGGATTGGATTGGATTGGCCTGGGGAAGAGAGGAAAAGGGGATCCAGTTGAGCGGCGGTGTCGTATGCGGTGGAGCAGCGACGGATGGATTCGAATCACTGACGAACTGAAACCTTTAGAGATCCCGACGTAGTAGAATGAAATGGCATCAGGTGCTCGGCGGATAGAGATGGTTCTCGAGAGGGAGAATGGGAGCGGAGAGAGCACATGGATTCAAAAAATTTCAGATCTAGGTACAAAACAAACATGGTGCTTCGGTGAAATGTACCTGCAGCAGCGTTTAACGAATTCCATCTCAACAAGCTTCAATGACTGCGCAGGGAGAAATCGGAGAGAGATGGAGGGAGCGCGGGGAGGGAGAGACCCTTCACACCGGTGTAGAGGTAGATAGGAAGCGGCGCGCGGCGGAGGAACGGTAGACAGGAGGCGGCGAGAGAGGGAGCGGGCGCGACAGCGGAGTGCGAGAGAGGAGGCGGCGAGAGAGTGGAAGCGGGTGCGGCGGCGGAGAGGAGGATGGCAGGGCGAGAGAGGAGGCGGCGCGAGCGGAGATGGGCCTCGCGGAGGCAGGCAGAGGAAGCGGGAGCGGGTTGCCTCGCGGAGATAGGCAGGTAGCCGTGGCGTCGCCAGGCAGAGTTTGTGCCTTGCGTCTGTTGACCGAGTGGGGTCCACACAACATAAACTACGCAAAGGTGGGGAATCTTATCGCATGCAAGGTGGGCCCTATAGTTACATGCGACGAATCACAGGCCTCCAATAAACTCCGCGGCCGCTTGTAGTAGTGGGATTTTCGCTCATTTAAGACCAGCCCGAGAGGATCCAATTAGGTCCGAGTGGTAAGTGGGCTTAAGAAACTGGACTTTCAATGCGCGTTCGGCCCAGTACAGCATTTCTGAATGGCCCAAGCCCAACCGTCGACACCCCGCTCGCACCGCACGGGTAAGGAAGGAGCCGCTGCCGTGACGAGTCCATCCGCCGCCCGCCGCCCGCCGCCGCGCCGAGTTCAATAGCTAGGGTGAAAAGTCGCCGGCGGCCGCCCACCCCGCTACTTATTGCTGCGATAGTACCTGTGAGCACTCTGGTACCAGGCCCAGATGCTCGTCCTGTCGGCGCGTTGCAACTGCGTGGGGATGACGATCAAGCGCAGCGCCGCCGGCCGCCGTCAGCGACGAGGCCAAGCTACCTAGCTAGGTCAGTGTTTGCGTCTTTCTGATAGATTGCGATGCTTGTGTTTCTACTTGCTGTTCTAAACTCTTGCATATTGATAGATCACAGATGGTGTAGAAATTGATGCGCCGATATATAGATATATAGCGATGTTCGGAATAATGCTAGAATAACGAACCTTGTGCTTGTTATGGTACGTACGTAGATTTGAATTTCACAGTTTATATATGTTCTCATTACTGTTGATTCTGTCGGGGTTGAATCATCTGTGCGTACAGAGAATTAGTCGGGGATCAGGCATTAGACTAGCTATTTCCTTTGTTTGCTGGCGAATTTTTGGAATCAGTTCTCAGACTTGCATTTGTATCGATCTGGATTCGTCAGGCTACTGCTCGATTGTGGTTTTACTTATTGAACACGTCAACGTGATTTTGGGTTGAGAATGAAAATGATTCAGGCTTTATAATAAATTGCAAGTTTACTGTGAATAGGCTGAGGGTTGCGATTTATCACTACTAGGATCTGCTTGAGTTTTTCGTAGAAAGGAACAATGGATGGAGTTAAATTGCATAATTTCAACCAAAGCACTATTTTATAATTAGCAAACCATTACAAGAGCTTTACATTGCTGTTTACTGCACAAGTACTATTCCTGGAGGACCATGACTACACACTATTGGCAGATAGCGCATCACCCTATAATTTCTTTATCATAAGGGTTGACTTGCACACAACCTATAGTTATATACACATAATTAACACACATATCGTTGGTAGCTCCTTTTATTTTTAACCAAGCAATCATTAACTTCATAATACAACAACAATATATCAACATGTTTTTCCTTCAATAGCTATAATATGTAGCAGTAGTTCCTGTCTGGTGGTTCTTCACATCCTTCACCCCTGAAAAGTACACAAAATGCATACCAATAAGCTTACATGAATAGTTATAATACCTGGAACAATCGTTTTTATTTATTTATTTGCATTTGATTGATAGTATCGTAGCATGAAAATTGTAATAGCAGTATAAAGTGTTCCTTTTTATTTGTGCTAGATCTTTATGCATTGACACCTTTTTTTTTTTTGCAAGGAGACACTAGTTTGTTAAAATATGGTCAACTTGCCAATTGTCAGCTTATATGTAGTTTTTAACTCATGGGTATTTACAGTTGCGTCCTCAGGGGTTACCAATGGTCCTGTTCCGCTTCAAGAGAGCACAGAATAGCCTTTGCAAGATTGCCTTTTGCAAAAGACTCGTGTGCTTCTTTAGAAGTGGAACAAAAAACCTTTTTTCAATAAGTACTACTTGAAAAGGAGATACTAAAGTGCATGCCCGCTACAAGCCTGGAACTGAAATAATGGAGTTAACTTTTCTTTGGGTGTGGAGAATATAGTCTGGGCAAACCAACTGATTGATCACAGGTTGAGATTTGGAGCATACTGATACTACTGCATGCATGATGACCTGACAGAAGCTCAAATATGTGTTCTTTAGTTGGTATAGTATATAGTTCATGCACTCTGAGATGTAAGATGTTGCATCCAACTGTACGTAGACTCAAAAGAAAAGGGAACGATCGGTGTGTAGTGGCATTATTATAGGTTCTAGCTACTGGTGTTCACCCGTCTAGCTAGGGCATGGTTTGCATAGCTAATGTTTCATCAGTGCATGGGTTCTTGAGATAACAGCAAGCAGCAAACCCTAGCTACATGGCATACGGCTGCAGATTATGATGCTTATTGACACAAGACTTTGGCATTATTACGACATGTGGTCACTAGCTAGCTAGGAAAAGCTCCTTTTTAATGGAAGGACGATTAGGTTGCTTCTTCATTCTTACCTTAGTTCCAAGCTCCCTGTGTGTTGTACTTGGGGAACGGAATCTTGCCGGACTCAATGAGCTTGACGTCATCTTCTAGTATCTTATATTGACGGCGCACCTCATCGGCTGTCTTGCTGCCACCCATGGCGCGGGACACCTTGTGCCAGCGGTCAGGTGTGCCCTGCCCTCGCCGTAGTAGGCAAGGGCCTCTTCAAACAGCTTTTCCTCTCTTTTGCTCCACGTGGAGGCCATGTTAACGTTGCGGGAAGAAGAGCTTCTTGACACAGACATCTTTGGAATTGGACCTCTCTCAGAAACCGAACTAGTGCTGATGTTTTATGTGTAGACACTCTTGTTAGATAGCTGGACTAAAGCTTTTAGCTCTTCCACTGTTCTCCGCCGTTCGAATATGGTTGGTCGCATGGCGAGATGGAGCGGGATGCTGGACGTCGACGGAGAAGCTCGAATGGGATTTTTCCGCTGTTGTCCAAGGAAACTGAACAGAAGTGATTTTTACGTGGGCCCAAGCTCTTGGATAGGGCCACTTCCTGATTTTTCCCCCCTAGGGGCCAATCCAAGCGGGAATCCTATCTGTCTTCCGGAAGGTAGGAACAGGTTGAACCTTCCAATTCATCAAGATTCGTGCGAGCTACCACAGCCACTGGATTCCACTCCTAACCCTAGCGCCCCTTCTCTCTTTCTCCTACCTCCCTCACGCCGCCGCCCGAGCGGGCTTCGCCGCCGCCGCAGTGACCTCGCCGGAGGGGTGGGAGGTGGGCGGTGGCGGTCGGTGGCGCGTCGCCGCCGGCCGGGGGCGGTGGTCGAGGCGGCGGCCTTAGGGTTAGGGTTTTCGGGGTTCGGGTTCAGGGGTCCGGCGCCTCCATGGCCGGCGGACCTAGAAAGGAGGAGGTCGGGGTGGCAGCCAGAGGACCGGCGGCGGCGGCGGATCGGCCGGCGGCGGAGGCGAGGCGGCGCGGTAGCGCCGGCGGCCCGGTGGGGCTGGACAGCCGGTGGGCCGGCGACCGGCGGCGGGGGTGGCGAGGAGCGCCGGGTTAGGAAGGGCGGGGTCGCCGGCGGGGGTGGACGGCGGGCGGGCGGCGCGGCGGGGCAGCCGCCGGCCGGGGTGGTGGAGGAGGCGGCGGGGGTGGTGGCCGGTCGTGGAGAAGAAGAGATGAGGAGGAAGAAGAAGGTGGGTGGTAGGCCGGTGGTGGGCTGGAAGTTTCATTGCTTAGGCACCTTGCGGACGAGGACGGCGGTGAAGACGCCGAGGAGAAAGTATGTGTCCGTGCATGGACTCTCAGCTGACAGAGAGACCCAAAAGACATGTCGTCCCAAGGAAAAAGTAGCCTAGCAAGCTGAATCAGCAGCTTGGGGTTTGCGCGTAGATGGATGGGACGCGGCGCCATGCATGGAGAGCCAAAGAAAGTGTTTGCAAGAAACGGGAGGAGCATCTGGGCCACCCCTCTCTCGCGACGATCGCCATGGACAACAAATTGACAAAGATTCCGAGTGACTCCCCTTTCTATCTTGTTTGCCTGTACATGTGCCCTCGCTCTCTTTCTCTTTACATCCGGCGTGGTAGGGAGACGACGATCGAGACACTGGCGTGGTAGGGAGGGCACCATTGATCCAGTATCATGTCCGACCCTGGTTCGGAAATTTGATCGACACAAACAACAAAAGCGACTCGGGGCCATGCATGCTGTGCTTTTCCACCGTATCGCGGGGCCCGACTTGCTGGCTGCCCTTTGAAGTTTTGATGGTGGATGTTTCCGCCACGGGGCTGATACCTGTGCTTCGGCGGCGTTTAGAGGTTTTCTGGATCAAGGTTGTGATTATCAGGTTGTCGTTTGGGTGCTCCAAGCTTGTGAGCGTGCGCGCGGTGTGGCCGTCCCGTCCCGGAGGCGGTGGCTTGTCAAGTTTGTGGGTTTAGGGTTTTAGAGATTAGTGTTAGGTTTTAGGGTTTAGTGTTTTAGAGTTTAGGGTTTTGAGGTTTAGGATTAAGGTTAGGGTTCTAGAGGTTTTAATTTCGGGGTTTAGGGTTAAGGTTAGGGTGGTTTAGGGGTTTCTGGTAAATAATAGCGACCATTGCTAGATGAAAAAGGGGGAAAATGACCTTGACTGGATGGGCTTGCATTGGATGGCTGTGCAGAAATTTCAAGATGGAGAGGGAGGCTTGGGTTGGATTGAAATGAAGCGGCTAGATCTAAATTAAGCAACCGGCCGTTCGTTATTAGTTGAGTGTTCCCTTCTTTTTTTTGCGAAGTTGACACACTAGTTGATTCTTCAAATTTTTTTCTTGCGAAGAGTTGACTGCGTCTTTTCTTTGGTCAGCTTACTTAATTTTGATTAAAAAAAGATCCATACTCGAGGCAGGGTCTAGTGGTAGCTAGGAACGCACATATTATTTATTATGCTGAATCTACTAACCCCTTGAACAAGCAGTTTTGGAGCAAAAGGCAGATGGAGAGGGAAAAGTCAATAACTGTCTGTATATTGTAAGTGTCAACAACCTAACACCACGGGAAAATCGATGTTTGCCGTGCGTTACGATCTTTGCCGTGCGTTTTCTATCGGGCGCACGGCAAAGAGCTCATTTTGCCGTGCGCCATAAAAAACGCACGGCAAATAATCTTTGCCGTGCGTTTTGTTCCTCCAGCGTACGGCAAAAATTTTTTTTCCCACCGGCCGTTACCCACCGTTAGCAAGGGGAGGGGAAAAGTTTTTTGTTCTCCTCTTTGCCGTGCGTTTTTTAGTTCGGCGCACGGCAAAGATACCTCTTTGTCGTACGTCTCTGAAAAAACGCACCACGGCTGTCAGTGTTTTAGACACCGAGCCTACGACAGGGTACCCGAAGTAGTAGATTGTGCGGTGCGGCTCGCCGAGATCAGGAACATGATGGTGAGACACGGGGCACACAATTAGACAGGTTCGGGCCGCAATGTGCGTAATACCTTACGTCATGTATGTTGCGTGGCTCTGTATTGATTGCGTATGTTTTGAGAGTGGTCCCTGCCTCGCCTTATATGCCACGGGAGGCAGGGTTACAAGTCGGATTGTTACAAGGGTACTATTCGAGTAGGACCCGGAGTAGCCTATACAAGGTATGAAAAGCTATCCTAGTCTTAGCACAAGTCCTTGTCCGTCTTGTCTTGCCTTGTGGTCCACGGTACCAGTACCGTGGCCCACTAGTCGAGTAGTCCAGGTGTGTAGGAACTCAACTCCCGGGTATGGCCCACAATGTGTTGGTGGGCCCAGGGATGCCCAGTTGACAAGCCTCCGAGTACTTTGTAGTCAAGTGCGATGCTCCAAGTAGTCTTGAAGGTCTCCACGAGTAGCTCCCAAGCGTCCCCGAGCTCTACAAGCTTCAATCTTCAATAGTACTTGAATCATCACGAGGCTGGAAGGTACTCCAGCTAACTCCACGAGTAGTCTTGAAGTCTTCTCGAGTTGTTCCCAAGCGTCCCCGAGTACTTCCCTTGAAGGTCTTCAATAATACCCGCTTCGTTCTTGAAATCTTTGCATCAAAGATCCATATGGAAATGCGATTACTGAAATCGCATTCCATATGGAATGTAGCCCCCGAGCCTTAGGTCGAATCCAGGATTCAAGCTGAGGGTCAATCTTCTACTCTTTGATCTTGCTCCGAAAAATCCGTAGACAATCCGAAGAAATAATATAGGAATGCAATTTGCAAAAATCGCATCCTATATGGATGTAGCCCCCGTGCCTTAGTTCGAATTGACAATTCAAGCTGAGGGTCAACCAGTAGTCTTCGTCAAATAATCGCTTAAAATCCTGAGAAAACTGAAGGACACGTGGCACGGAGCCCCCGAGCCTTGAGTCGAGTACTTTCTCGAATTGAAGGATCCAATCTGACTGTAGAATAGTGGCCTGAATTCAGTGAACTGTAACTGAATGAAATCCAATTCCATCGAGTAGTCGAGCCCCCGAGATGGAGCCGAGCAGGTCTTGGATTTTAGTCCTCTGACTTAGCCAAAAAGTTTACCTGTGTGAAACCAATCTGTTGAATACGAAGGGCCACCAGGTCGAATCGTTAGGGTTTTGGTTTTATAAATACCCGAAGGGGTATCTCTTAGGGTTCCACTGCTCCCATTCTTCCTTAGATCCAGAAATCCTTAGCATCCGTAGCCGCCGCAGAGTTCGAGCGTCCACGCCGCCAAGAGTTTGCGCCTCCACCCCCTCGCAGTCCTCGAGTCGATGCGAAAGAAGACTCTCGTGACTGACAGGATGAAGCCAGCGCCATCCAAGGGTCAGAAGAGGAAGTCCGGCCGCGGCAAAAATCAGTTACCGGAGCCGAAATACAAGACGGTTGTCATTACGAAGCCCCCGAGCCAGGCCGTCTCTTGGAAGAAGTCCAAGATGAGGGAAGAAGATATCAAGGCCCTCGAAGCCGGCGGGTTGCTGCGCGAGAATGCGATTGCTGGTTGGAGTTCTGCTGCTGGAGATGCGTGGCCGATGGAGAAGAGCCCAGATGAAATCCCGATATTCGGCCACTTCGTCGAGCGTGGGTTGACGTTGCCGTCATCAGACTTCTTCAGAGGCTTCCACGACTTCTTCAAGCTGGAGCACGTGCACCTCAACCCCAACAGTATCTTCCAGATTGCAGTGTACGTGCACTTCTGCGAAGCTTTCCTTGGAATCCGCCCACATTGGGCTCTGTTCAGGAAGATCTTCCGCTTGAAGCCACACCCCAACGCCAACTTCCCAGTTGTAGTCGGTGGAGCCGGTGTCCAGATGCGCCAGAAGGCACAAGAGTTGTACTTTAAGTACGACTTGATTGATTCAAATCAAGACTGGAAGAACAAGTGGTTCTACATCGAGAACGCCCCGCCTCAGCTGCCGAAGCCCAACATGTTTGCTCCTGTGTATGATAGGCTCTGGAAGGATGAACCAACGATGCAGGAGTGCATTCAGATCCCAGAGCTGCTGGCAAAGATTGCGCAAAAGAAGGCGCAAGGCTTGACAGCTGAAAGGGTAGCCTTCAGTTTCATGAAGCGACGGGTACAACCCTTGATGCAACGGGAGCATCTCGGGTTCGAGTACACTGGAGCGGATGATGGCTCAAGGCTATCTGCTGAAGAGATCAGTGATGATCTTGTGATGGAGAGGCTGCAGAAGAGCTTCAAGAATCTTCACAGAATTCCTGCAGCTGTCCCAGAATATAGTAATGACAACCCTCCGCGTCTGGTAAGTTTTCAAGAACTAGCCCCCGAGTACTTTTAAGAAGTAGTCGAATAGCTAAAATTTTGCTTTGTTGCGCAGGAGGATGTCTTGAAGTTTGTGTCCAACCCCCTCCTCGTCCTCAAGACCTACTACAAGCGCCAGAGGGAGAGCCAACAGGAGTTGAGGCTCAAGCCCCCGAGAGTAGTCGATCTGCTCAAGGGGAAGAAGAACAAGTCTTGGTGGAGGACGCCTCCTCAAGCGATGATGATGGCCAGACACTTCAACAGCGTTTTGAAGTGAAAAGCCGCTACGGGTACTCTAGAGCGCCAATCCCCAGTGGCCTCGCCGCTGGAGCATCGAAGAGGCCAGCATCATCTCTTGCAGATGATGTGACACTGCCGCCGCAGAAGAAGAGGACCACGGTGGGGAAGCGGGCTGTGAAGAAAATCATAGGCCTCCCCTCCATTATAGTAAGTGTTGGAGAACCTTTAAGTAGTCGATGTCGAGTTGAATACTTGTTCTCTGCTGTAATGTCTTGAAATTTGACTAGCGCAGGTTATTGAGAGTGCAACCAATGTACCCTCAAGTAGCCCCCCAAGAATAACAGAACCTGAGGTGGTTCCAGCATCAATCGTCGAGACGGTGGCGCATGAGCAACAAGAAACCGCGGTACCAGGAAGTGTGCTGCCGGTGGAAAGTGTGCCAGAGATGCCGGCGACGCTTTCTTTTTTCGACATGCTGGGGCCAAAAGTCTTAGTGCCTCGAGCTGCTCTGTAAGTACTCAAGTACTCGAGTACTTATTAATATTATTTACTCTGAATTTGCTAACCAACTTATTGATGCAGAAAATCCACTGATGTGAAGTGGGGCGCTTCTGGAAGTAGTGCTGCTGGAGGAGACCAGACTCCTCAAGAGCAACAAGAAGATGTACTTCTAGAGCGCCAAGAAGTACCCGCAGAAGCTGATGCTGCACAGGAACTGCGCTTCCTCTGGAGCGACGTGGTCAAGGCAGCGGTGGAGGCAGCTTCCAAGCCCAGGGCTGAAGATCCTGATGATATTGAAGCCTTGGTGAATGAAGGTCTGGAGGCTGATCCAGAAGCCATGCTGCGCCACGAAGAAGTTCCAGCTGCTGAAGCCCCCGTGCGTCAAATAGATGCGCAACTGGCGCTTGAAGACAACCCGGAGGGCCGCATAGTGCCGCATGAGCCACTCATTGAAGACCCGACTCCTCTGCGCAGCGCTGCGAAGTACTCTACGGCAAGCACAAGTGCTCAATCCATGGCTAAAGGATTAATGTCATATGACGACTCCTGCCTGGATGAGGACAACTTGCAAGCGCACGGCGAGATGTTCCGCAGTGTTGAGAAGCTCTTTGCGGTAAATGTGTAGTCTCTTGTAGAGTACTTTTTAGCCAAAGATATCCTGTCTGCGACTCTTAAGTTGTTTTCGCCCTTGCAGGAAGTAGTCAAGCAGTCGAAACGCAAGACTCGCCTGCTTGAGCAACATGCGGCTGACATCGAAGAAGTTGCGCAGCTCAGAGAAGAACTCAAGCAGCAGAAAGCCTTGTCTCTGAAACTGCAAGAGAAACTTGATGGCAACGCCGTACAGTACCATAACGAGATCCAGAAGCTGACGGCCCAAAAAGATGATGTTGTTGGTAAGAACAAGTCTCTGCACCAGAAGAATAAAGGTGATCTCTCTTTCTGAATTCGTCATAGAGTACTTTTATCCTTGCATCTTGCATTTGATAAGTAGCCTTGATCTCCTGCAGAGCTGACTCAAGATGTTGAGAAGTTCAAGAACAAGGCGCTGGACTGGCAGCTAGCCTTTAATCGTGAAGAAGCAACTCGCATGGATCTTGAGGCGGATTATAAGGTGCGGTGCTTCGAACTTGAGCGTGAGATGGAGGTTCGCCTAGTAGGCTGGAATGACTTGTTGACTTGCATGCAGACGCTGAAGATCAAGATCAAAGAAGCCGAAGGCCTGCGCTCAGAGTTGAAAGCCTTGACAGAAGCAGCCGAGCCAGTAGCCAATCTCTTTGAGCCTAGGGTTGCTGGAGTCCAGCCTCGTCCACTTGTGGAGAGGTTGAAGGACACGCCGAAGAAGATTCTGGAGTACGCTCAGAGGCTTGCTTGCACAATCCCGAATCAAGTCTTGAGCTTCATCAAGTCATTCTACGCCGAGGCGGATCTCACGGTCATCATGAACGGCAGATCAGGAGATTGCTCTGATGATAGGCTCAATGAGTTGATGCAACAAACTTCTCCAATCGCGGAAGCAGTCTCCAAGTTCATCGATCTCCATTAGATGTACCTGTAGAGTAGAAACACTAGGGAAAAACAAGTGTAATCCCGAACAAGTGTTTATGTAATATAATTGAAAACTTGAGTAAGTCAATTATCTGGATCCCTTGTATGCTTGTGTGTTGGCCAGTACTCGAGTTGGTATTGAGTGTGTGGCTGCAAAAAGAGATACGATACACGAGTAGAAGTACTCAAGTGTAAATATGTTCTGAAAAACGTTAGCTCGATCATGACGAGTTGAACACCTTAGTTGTAGCAGCGTAAAAGAAGGCTTTGTCATGAAAGAAGCTAAGAATAGTAACAAGTTGATGTAGAGTAGCGAATTGAACTAAACACATTGTACAGAGTTTACAATGTCTTAAGTACCTCTGATGCTTATTAGCCTAGTGAGAGAGTAGTCGAAAAGAACTTATTCATAACGAGTTGAACACCTTAGCTGTAGCAGCGTAAAAGAAGGCTTTGTTATGAATAAGTAAAAGACAGTAACAAGTCGGTATAGAGTAGCAACTTTATTACTGAATACATTGTACAATGTTTACAATGTCTTAAGTACCTCTGAGGCTATGAGCCTAGTGAGAGAGTACTCGCAAGGATGTTCCGAAGAACGAGTAAGACCGTAGGGGACAATGTGATGAACTCATTCTTGCTGTAGCAGCAACTTGTATGAGAGTTCCACTGAGACCCTACCAGAAGGGTGTTACTCTAGGCCGAAGCCTCTTATTGAAAAATAGAGACATGGACAGCACGTGCCACTTATTGCCCTATACGATACATGATCATCTGGAGAGAGTTATCATGACTCCTTACGAGGTCGCAGAATGAGACTGCCTGGAGAGGGTTAATGAAGCCCCCTACGGGTGCTCGCAGCTGAAAGCCACGAGAAGATACAGCCGAAACTGTCTGGAGAGGATTATCTTGATCCCCTACGAGTAGTGACAACCGTGGCTGTCTGTTGAGTGGTTGCAACCGAAGCTGCCTAGAGAGGGTTGATGAAGCCCCTCTACGGGTAGAAGCGACAAAGCTGGTCAATGTTCCAAGAGTTGTCGACTTCCTCGCCTTCGAGAGTTTGAAGACGATATGAGCCTGTGCCAGTAACCTTTGCAACAGAAAAAGGACCTTCCCGTGGCGAGTTGAGTTTGTGTAGCCCTGTCGTATTCTGGATGCGACGAAGGACTAAGTCACCAATGTTGAAGAAGCGTTCCTTAACGTTGCGGTCATGGTACCGGCGAATCTTCTCAAGATATCAAGCGGATTGAACAAGTGCATTGCAACGAGCTTCCTCGAGACTGTCGACATCTGTCTGTCTTGTTTCTTTAGCTACACTTTCTTCGTACTGATCAACCGTCGGAGAACGCCACATGACATCAGCAGGCAAAACGGCTTCAGAGCCGTAGACCAGGAAGTAAGGTGACTACCCTGTGGGGGTAGTAGGCTGAGTGCACAGCCCCCAGAGTGCATTGGGTAGTTCCTTGATCCACTTGCCGCCCTTGGTATTTGCTGCATCATACAGTCACTTCTTGAGAGCATCGAGTATCATCCCATTGGAGCGCTCCACTTGGCCATTGGCACGTGGGTGAGCAACGGAGACGTACCGGACGTCAATTCCACTGTTCTCGCAGTACTCCCAGAACTGGTGATTGTTGAAATTTGAACCCAGGTCTGTGATAATGTGATTGGGGAACCCATAGCGATGTACGATTTCATCCAAGAAGTCGAGAACTCTATCAGCCTTGGGACAGGTGACAGGCTTGACCTCAATCCACTTGGTAAACTTGTCGATAGCCACCAGAATTCTGTTGAATCCCCCTGGCGCATTTGGGAGAGGACCAATCATATCCAGCCCCCAGCAAGCGAAAGGCCAAGTTGGTGGTATCGTGATGAGCTTGTAGGCAGGAACGTGTTGTTGCTTGGTGAAGAATTGGCATCCTTGGCACTTCTTGACTAGTTCCTCTGCATCAGCAAGAGCTGTAGGCCAGTAGAAAGCATGTCTGAATACTTTTCCCACCAAGGTGCGGGAAGAAGCGTGATTGCTACAGATTCCTTTCTGTGTCTCCTCCAAGATTTCCATGCCTTCTTCACGAGAAACGCACTTCATGAGTACATCAGAACTTGCACCTCGCTTGTAGAGTTGATCTCCGACTAGAGCATAAGCCTTGACGCGGCGTGAAATGCGTGTCGACCGGGCATCCCTGGGCCCACCAACACATTGTGGGCCATACCCGGGAGATGAGTTCCTGTACACCTGGACTACTCGACTAGTGGGCCACGGTGCTGGTACCGTGGACCACAAGACAAGACAAGGCGGACAAGGACTTGTACTAAGACTAGGATAGCTTTCCATACCTTGTATAGGCTACTCCGGGTCCAACTTGAATAGTACCCTTGTACCAATCCGACTTGTAACCCTGCCTCCCGTAGCATATAAGGCGAGGCAGGGACCCCTCTGAAAACATACGCAATCAATACAGAGCCACGCAGCATACAGGACGTAGGGTATTACGCACATTGCGGCCCGAACCTGTCTAATTGTGTGCCCCGCGTCTCACCATCGTGTTCCTGATCTCGGTGAGCCCCACCGCACAATCTACTACTTCGGGTACCCTGTCGTAGGCTCGGTGTCTAAAATACTGACAGCTGGCGCACCAGGTAGGGGATCTCGTCATTGATCCACTGGCGAACTCGATGGCTCTCGTCACCATCAAGCCGATCGTCGCTTTCCAGGAAGGCGACACCTTCGTTTTTGGCTCTTGGGTTTGCGTTGCTGATGGCGTCGGATTGCTCCTGCGTTTCTTAGCGCCAACTCCGGAGTCAAAGCTCAAGTCCTCGACACTTACGCATGCTTCGGTGGAGAATTTCGTCAAAAATTTCGGTGAAATTTCGATCTCTGACCCGCTCAGAGAACTTGAGTCGGATCCCGAGTACAACTCGACTTCGCCTCTTATCCAGCCTGGGTTGCCATCTTCAGCATCATAGCTTGCGCTCATCCTGGATAACATTCCAGCACCACCTCTCTTCGGTCATCGCCATGTCAGTGCCGCATTGAAGCGCCTCATGTGCCCTGGCCCGAAGATCGTGCTCGAGTACTCTTCAGATTCGGACGACAACTTCGACTACTCTTCGGATTCTTCTGAGTTCGAGTTCGACTACGGTTCGGATTCTGCTGAATTACAACAACTGTCTGGCCCTGCTCATGGACTGGTGATCACATCGACACCTGAGGGTAGATTCGTCTACTGGCCTGAGCATGTGCCTACTGATCTTACACTAGATGATCAGGAGCGCTTTATCGCTTGTCTCGACAACTTGCCCTTCCAGGAAGGCGTCAAGCTTGTTGATTACGATACTGATACTGAGCTCATCCAGAGTACGGGTACTTATTCATCACATCGAGAAGTGTTCGTCGTTGATGCATCTACTCCGCAAGGGCATCGCTCCAATTATCGTTATCCGGATGATGTATCTGATGATGAACTCTCTGCTAATGCTCCTGCTAATGAAACTGTGGAGGTCAAGGCTGCACGTCGCCAACGCAATGCTGATCGTGCAACTCTTCATCGGGAACTCGCAGAAGCTCTACCTACCCGTAATCTTCAAGACGCTCTGGAGGCGGTCGCTACTCATGAATATCGCACTCCAGAGGAAGCTATCAACGCGATCAATCTACTCGGTCGCTCTATGCCTCGTGACAGGGTAGCTGCTGAAGTCGCGAAGTTGGCTGAACTAGCCTACACTATGCTACGACAGAATACCAGTGCTCCTAGTCACCATGGTAGCAGTGGGGGTGCTCATCGTAATACTCCTACTCCTAATCGCACACGTCCGGAAGCTAGCAACAGGGGTGAGGGCGATGATGGCAGTGTCAACAGCAAGTTAGGAGACTCTCGCTACGATGCTCGAACGACAATCAACACTAGACGCACTGAGCATGAAAAGCAAAAAGATAATGACTCTGATTCTTTCCCTGCTTTTTCTGCTCGACTTCAAGATTTGTTTCTTTCGGAGAAGTTCAAGCCTTACGGCATCTCCAAGTATGATGGCAAGCAAGATCTAAGGTAGTGGTTGCGCTGTTATGCTCTGTCCATCTCCAATGCCGGAGGCAATGATGATACTAAATGTATCTATTTCCCCTTTGTTCTCGAGCAAGAGCCCCTCACATGGTTTGAGTCCCTCAAACGTGGCTCCATCGACAACTGGGAACAACTCAAACACCGCTTCACCAGCAACTTCGCGGGTTCTCTGGGACGTCATGGCACCTGGATGGATCTTGCCCTAATCAAGCAGAAACAAGGCGAGACTCTTCGCGAGTACATGCGCCGCTTTTTTGAGAAAATGGCTACTGTTGTTGATGTCACTAAAAAAGAAGTCATAGACACCTTTCAGGATGGTTTCTATGATGATAGGCTTTTCCAAGATTTTGGTCGTGCTCGCCCAGCCAACATCACCAAACTCAAGGAGATGATTACTCACTGGGCGGACGAGGAAGACAAAGCTCGGAATCAGTTCAAGCATCTTCGCAACAATCAGAACAACAACAACAACAACAATGCTGGAGGAAGCAATAGTGGCAAGCAACAGTAGGGCAACCGCCAAGGGAATAACTACTCGAGTAATCCCAATCGCAAGCGCAAGCCCGACAACACTATTGCTGCCATGGAAACCACCGCCAAGCCTGAAGACGATCCTCACTAGGCAACTTTGACCAAGCAGAAATGCCCATGGCACCCGGAGGGTGATCATACTACAGAGCAGTGTTACCAACTTCGACGTGCATTGAAGAACACACCCGAACCAACGCACCCAAACCCGCGATATCGCAAACACAAGGGGAAGAAGGCTAACACAGACAAAGACATGGGGTTTCAGAACCTCTCCAATACTGTCAATGTCATATTTAGTGGTATTCCAACCAAGCGCATGCAAAAATTAGTTCTCAGGGAGATTATGTCCATTCAACCAGCAGCTCCCACTTATCTCAAGTGGTCTGAAACTCCCTTTACCTTTTCAAGGGCGGATCAATGGACTAGTTTCTCTGAACCAGGATGATATCATCTTGTTCTGGATCTAGTGGTGGTAGGCTCCAGGCTTACCAAGGTTCTCATTGATGGTGGCAGCGGTCTCAACGTCTTGTTTGCCAAAACTTTGAAGAAGATGGGCCTGGATATCACCAATATGCTTACCAAGACCAACTCACCGTTCTATGGTATCATCCCGGGCAACGCAGCTGTTCCTTTGGGTTCAGTTGTACTACCCGTTACCTTTGGGACCAAGGATCACTATCGCACCGAGTACATCAAGTTTGAGGTCGCTGACTTCGAGACTTCTTACCATGCCATCATCGGCAGCCCCGGTCTCGCTAAGTTCATGGCTATCCCACATTTTGTGTACTTGGTTCTCAAGATGCTGAGCCCCAAGGGAGTTCTTTCATTGCAAGGGGATCTAAAGCGTTCCTACGACTGCGATACAGAAGCTGTAGAACTTGCCTCGACTACTCAAGTACCCAATGCAATGATGGAAGTCTTCACTGCTACTAAAAAACTTGCTCCCAGTGAGCTGGAGGTTCCTGAGAAGACTGACAACAACAACAAGCCTGCACAATTTGGCGACGTCTGAGAGCCAGGTGTGGTTCGAGGACCGGTGGATGGTCGCTTCCTGGTGTGATGAGTGATTGACAACGTGGTGTGGACTGATTCTTGGCTAAGTATTGCAGGTGCAGGTTGCGGCTTGACTGGTGTTGGTGCAGGTGAAGAACAAGCGTGAAAGGTCATTGCCGGTGAGGCCTCCAGGTGTGGAGAAGACAAGTAGGCTTGGTTCGTGGGACCCAGTGGCCAGCGGGGTCAAGTGCGGGCGGCATGGTGGCAAGAACGGCAAGATGAAGTCATGGACGGTTTCTTGGTTGAGCCTCAAAACCAAGGTCGAGCCGGGACTACGTGGGAGCCGAGTCATGAGTGGTGATTGGCGGAGGCTACACCGAGTTCGCGGGGTTTCCGGTGGTTCACCAGAAAACCACTGGGTTCCTTGGTTGATCCACAAAGCCAAGACCGAAGAACCGAAGACGGAGGTGCAGCAGCTCCAGACCGGTCTGACCGGTGGGTACCGGTCTGACCGGTGAGGAGCACCGGTCTGACCGGTGTGCGACGACGCAGTCCGGAATCTTCGAAGCGGAGGACACGCGTCGGGATCGCAAGGCTTGCGTCGAGGCTAAGCAAGTTTGCGGTCGCGGGGCATCCGTCCGATGGAGTGAAGACAAAGATTTCCGAATTCGCCGTTGAGGGGCATGTATCCCTAGTTAGCTAGTAAGGGTATTTTCGTCTTTCGGTTGCCTCCATATAACCCAAGTGGTGAGAGGATGGCAGCCATCTCTTGGAACCCTAGCTCATTTGCTTTCCTATTTTCTCTTCCTATTTTCCTTAGGATTTTCTTAGGACTAGCTTGAGAGCTTCATGGTGAGATCTTGTGAGAG
Source organism: Cenchrus fungigraminus (assembly GCA_036936925.1). Classification (NCBI taxonomy): domain Eukaryota; kingdom Viridiplantae; phylum Streptophyta; class Magnoliopsida; order Poales; family Poaceae; genus Cenchrus; species Cenchrus fungigraminus. The sequence goes on along the minus strand of CM072779.1, from coordinate 35,645,651 downwards.
GGAAGGATGATCGGGCGGCAAGCTAGATCTTGTATGAACCTCTTTGGTATGTATAGATGATTCGGCGTGGTTCCTCAAGGCTTGGATGTGTCTTTCCCGTTTCTCCTTTTTGGTGATTTTCGGAGCCCTTTCTTGGCGATTTTCTTGGAGTGATTTCGAGGCCTTTCTCTTTGGGATTTGGTGGGGAATGTATGCATGAACCCTTCGTGGTTCTTTTCCCTTTGATTCCCCTCCCAAATCCGTGAGCAAAGGGGCTCGATTTTGGGGTTTTCGTGGCTCTAGGGTTAGAGGCGTTCTTGGTGGGATTTCTTCGATTCCTCTTGATGTAGCAAGTTTTGGTGGACCAAATCTTGGCTATGGAGTGCCCATGAGGTGTTCCTACTATCCCCAAAGTCTTGCACAAATCCGTGGAGCGATTCGGGAGATCGGGAGTTGGATTTGGGGGAGTTGACCCGCGGGTGCTGTTCATCCCCGAGCGGCCCAGCCTGACCGGTCTGACCGGTGCTGCTCACCGGTCTGACCGGTGCAGAGGCTCTGTGGGTTTTGCCTCGGGTGAACATCTGGGTGAGTTCGTTGTTGTCCCGTGTTGCTGCTGTTTCGAGTTTGGTCCTGTTTGGAGCTCGGTAGGTCAGTTTGGTGGATTTGGGATTTCCTGGCTTGGACCGGTCTGACCGGCGAGCTACACCGGCCTGACCGGTGTAGAGGCCTTCTGTGGAAGTTCTCAGATTTTGCCAGCAGGGACCGGTCTGACCGGTGCTGCTCACCGGCCTGACCGGTGTAGCCCAGTAGCTGCTCGAGTTGGTTTTTCCGCTGCGTTCTCGAGTAGGTGTAGGTGGTTGTTGGTTCCTAGGACCAGTAGCACTTCAGTGGCTGCGTGGTCTTGACCAACTTAGGTAGTTGAGTCAGAGACGTGTTTTGGAAGCCGTGTTCGTCTTGTTGGAGTCCTCATCTCCTTCGAGAAGAATTTTTATCAGCTCCCATTCACTCCCCCCCTCTCTGGTTCGCCTAATCGGTCCTTCAATTGGTATCAGAGCCGGTTCGGGTCTTCATTGATTCTTACCAGTCTAAGATCCAAAGATGGCGTACCAGGAACGGGGTTCGGGTCCTCCGCACTTCGATGGGAAGAACTACCAGATGTGGCAGAGGCGGATGGCAGCGTTCCTCCGCGGAAAGGGTCAGATCCTTTGGGACGTTACGGTGAACACAGCTTATGTTCATCCGATGAACTTCCTTGCTCCAGGATCGAGGGATATGTTCGAAGCCAACAACAAGGTTGTCGACTACTTGTTTCGTGCTCTGTGTCAGCCCGAATTCGATCGGGTTCAGACAGAGGACTTAGCTTGTAGGATTTGGGAGCAGTTGAAGGATGCTCATGCTGGGAATGCTCAGGTTCAGGCTCGGATGTACGCGACTTACCGGAGAGAGTACGAGAACTTCACTCATCTCCCCGGCGAGTCCGTCGATGCCCTTTTCCAGCGGTTTACGGTCGTTGTGAACAACATGAGAGCCAATGTGGCCGTGCTCCCATATGATGATCATGATAGAGCCGTGAAGCTCTTGTACTCGTTGGATCGTACCGTATGGGACGGGAAGTTTGAGGCTATTGTTGAGTCCGAGAAGTATGACACCTTGACGGTGAACGAGCTGTTCTCGAAGCTCAAGTCGGCTGAGTTGGACCGTGGTATGACAGCCAAGATCGAGAGCCCGACTGATTCTCATAGTCTCGCTCTCATTGGTGGCAAAGGAGCTAAGTCTAACGCTAACGCATCCTCCAGGATGTACTCTCTGTCTTCTTTGATGTCTTTCCCAGACGAGGAGTTCGACGTGCTTGGAGAGGATGAGCTGGCGTTGCTGACCAGGCGGTTCGAGAGGCTGCAGGAGAACCGGGTGAACACGAGGAGGACAGCACGGACGTGCTTTCAGTGCGGCAAGCCAGGACACTTCGTCGCCGACTGCCCGGAGAAGACGGAGAACAAGGACGGCTACAAGGACAGCTACAGGCACCGGTCGAGCAAGGACGGCAAGTACCGATCGAGGCGCGATCACAAGCACAAGAACAAGCACAAGGACGAGCGACGGTCGAGGAAGAAGGATGGCCGCGGCAGGAAGGCCCGAGCGATGGTCGGAGCGAGCGATGTCGACTCCAGCTCCGCCTACTCTTCCTCGAGCTCGAGCAGCAGTGAAGATGACGGTGATCAGCGCAAGAACAAGAAGTCATCCAGGAACTTGAGCGGGTTGAGCTGCTTCGCGGGAGATGGCTTCTGCGGCATGGCTCGTAGCTCCAGTAGCAAGAAGAGTCACCAGAGTGACTCGGACTCCGACTCCGAGGACGAGGTATGTGATGAGCTCTCCTCTTTGCGCAAGGAGAATGATGAGTTGGTTGACTTGCTTGATAATCGTGATCACATGCTTAGAGAGGCTAAGAAGATGAGGAAAGAGCTTAGGGCCTCACTAGAAGATGCTAGGAACCGTGTGGCTGAGCTAGAAACCTAGAACCTAGATGCTAAGCTTGAGATTGATTCGCTTAAGGCTTCTCCTGTGGTTTCTGATGAGATTGATTGCTGTGATTGCTCTGTGTACCTAGCTGATCTTACTGCTCTTAAGGATAAGCATGCTTCTACTTGTGATGAACTAGATATGCTTAGGGTTGAAGTGGCTGAGCTTAAGTCTAGACCTGCTTTGCTAGGTGCTTGCACTTCTTGTCCTGTTTTGCATGGAAAGATTGATGAGATGCATGCTTACACTGTTTCGCTTGAGGCTAAGTTGAAAGAGCCTATTCCCACTTCTTGCTCTACTTGCGAATTGCATGCGGTTAAGAATTTGGAGCTTGCGCATTATGTTGATCGCTTGCAGGATGAGAATGATGGGCTGAGGAAATGTATGAGCTGGTTGTCGGTTCAGGAGCCTCAGCTTGGTATCATGATAGCGGCTTTCAAACGCTATGATGGTCAGGCGCTTGGGGCTGACAAGCTTGGAGAGAACAGTGGTGAGGGAGTTGAGAGAGTTGGAGAGATCCCTATCCCACCACCAAACAGACACAAGAACAAGTTTGAGCCCAAGCCTAACCATCTCAGAAACAAACTTGACACTACTCTAGATCCACCCATATTCCCTCACCCAACAAATGATTTCCAGAAACCGGTGAAGTTTGTGAGCCCAAAGGGAGGTGAGAAAGGAGAGAAGAAGGGTGAGAAACCGAGTGGGCAGCCCCAACCCAAGCCAAAACCTAAGCCACAACCCATGAAGTTCCATTGTGGGTATTGTGGGAGAGATGGTCACAAGGATGAGTTTTGCTTCAAGAGGAAGCGTGAGGAGAGAATGGCTAGAGAGTGGGCTAACAAGGACAGGTACCACCCCTCTAATGGTGTACCTGAGCCTCGTATGCAGATGCCCAGGGCCAAGGCGATTGTGAGGACGGTTCCGGCTTGGGGAGACCGGAAGGTAGCAGGTGGTGCTGCTGGCCGAGCTACACCGGTTAGACCGGTGCACTACACCGGTCAGACCGGTGCAGGTCTGGGCAGACAGCGAGTTGGTTTTCGTGCCTGTGAGGATGCTCGGTTTGGTTCTGGTGGTCGTGGTTCTGGTGGTTGGTCTGGAAAGTTTGCAGGTGGTCAGTTTGCTAGGCGTTCTCCACCTCGTGCTCAATACGGGGGTGGGAGGAGTCGTAGCTTTGAGATGGAGAGGAGGAACGATCCACGGTTTTCCTTTCGTGGCTTTCGTCCTCCTCCAGCTAGAGAGGGTTGGTTCCCTCATAGTGGTTACCGTGGTGGTGTTCGTGGTGGTAGCTTTGATAGGCGTGATGATTTGGTTTGTGCTAACCCCACTTTGGAGCAAATGGCTCGGCACTGGTTTTACTCTTTTGGTACTAACCCCAGTGCTGAGTCGTTTGTTCACTCACGTGCTCGCTTTTGAATTTCAGGTGGGAGACTTGAGGAACGTTTGGTTGATTGACTCCGGTTGCTCGAGGCATATGACCGGAGACAAGGGGTGGTTCTCAAGTCTCATCCCGGTGGTGTCCAAGACATACATCACCTTTGGGGACAATGGGCGAGGGCGTGTACTATCAGAAGGTGAGATCAAGGTAAGTGACATGGTCACTCTCAGGCGTGTTGCTCTTGTTCAATCGCTGGGGTTCAATTTGCTTTCCGTGTCCCAGTTGTTGGATGAGGGCTTTGAGGTGTTGTTTCGGCCTGGTGGCTCTCGGATTTTAGATTCTCGAGGGGACCTTGTTTGCAAGGTCATTCCCGAGGGTCAAGTGTTCCGAGCTGATTTCTCTCAGTCTTCTGGTGTGGAGCATTGCTTTTTGGCTGGTTCTTCGAGTGAGTTGTGGAAGTGGCATAGGAAGTTGGGTCACTTGAGCTTTGACCTTTTGTCACGCTTGAGTAAACTCAATTTGGTCCGAGGATTGCCACGGTTGAGGTTTGAGAAAGAGTTGGTTTGTGCGCCGTGTAGGCATGCCAAGATGGTAGCCTCTTCTCACCCGCCCCTCACCGATGTGATGACAGAGCGTCCATGAGAGCTGCTCCATATGGACCTTGTTGGCCCAGCTCGTGTGTGATCTGCGGGTGGGAAGTGGTATGTCCTTGTTGTGGTGGACGACTACTCTCGATATGCGTGGGTGTTCTTTCTTGAGGAGAAAGGGGAGACGTTTGGTTTTGTTCGAGATCTTGTCTTGAGGTTAAGAAACAAGAGGCACGGAGATGCCATACGAGCGATCCGCAGTGACAATGGCTCGGAATTCAAAAACTCTCGCTTCGAAACCTTTTGCCATGACTTGGGTCTTGAACACCAGTTTTCGAGTCCGTATACACCTCCCCAGAATGGGGTGGTGGAAAGGAAAAACAGGACCTTGTGCGAGATGGCTCGGACGATGCTCGACGAGCATAGGACTCTGAGAAGGTTCTGGGCTGAGGCGGTCAATACCGCGTGCTATGTGTCGAACAGGATCTACCTCAGGGTTCATAAGAAGAAAACCTGTTACGAGTTGATGCACAGTCGCACACCCAAGGTGAGTCACTTCCATGTCTTTGGTTGTAAATGCTTCATTCTGAAGAAAGGGAAGAAGTTGGACAAGTTCGAGGCTAGGTCTGTCGATGGCATTTTCTTTGGTTATGCATCTCATTCTAGAGCATTTCGTGTGCTCAATCTTGAAACTAACCAAATCGTGGAGACTTGCGAGGTAACCTTCGACGAGACACAGACACGTAGTCAGCTTGTTTTTGAGTGTGCAGGTGACGACGAACTTGGTGAGGAGATCTTTCAGGAGGAGGAGCATGAACATGGAGATGATGAAGATGGCGGTGTGGTGCCCGCAGCTGAACATGTACCTACTACTTCGACGACGATCGTGAACGGGCCCTCTCCCACACCTACAACGACAAACCCAGATCATGGCGAAGCTGCTGTTGAGGGGGAGGTAGCATCAAGGTGAGAACCTCCCTAGCGAGTGCAAGTGGATCACCCAGCTTCGAGAATCATCGGCGACATGAATGAACGTACTACACGGTCGAGGGTTCGGAACAATTCTCATTTCGCTCATGCTGCTTTTGTTGCCACCTTTTTGCCCAAAGACATTGGACACGCACTATCTGATCATAATTGGGTTAATTCGATGCATGAGGAGTTGGAGAATTTTGAGAGGAACTAAGTTTGGTTGTTGGTTGACCCTCCTCCAGGGTGTAAGCCGATTGGGACAAAATGGGTATGGAAAAATAAAGAGGGAGAGAAAGGAGAAGTGGTGAGGAACAAGTCGAGACTTGTTGCTCAGGGGTACAGTCAGAAAGAGGGGATCGACTACGAGGAGACTTTCGCTCCTGTAGCTCGTTTGGAGGCGATCAGGATCCTTCTAGCCTTTTCCGTGGCTAAAGGGTTCAAGTTGTACCAGATGGATGTGAAGAGTGCTTTCCTGAACGGTGTATTGGAGGAAGAGGTGTTTGTGAGGCAACCACCGGGGTTTGAGAGTGAGAAGTACCCCCACCGGGTGTACAAGTTGAGGAAGGCGCTGTATGGGTTGAAGCAGGCACCTAGAGCTTGGTATGGTAGGCTGAGGGGGTTCCTGTTTGAGAGAGGGTTTGAGATGGGGAAGGTCGATCAGACCTTATTTCTCCTCAGGCAGGGCAGAGATATCCTGATTGTGCAGGTATACGTGGATGATATTGTCTTTGGTGGCTCGTCTAACTCTCTTGTTGCAAGGTTTGCAGAAGACATGAGCAGGGAATTCGAGATGAGTATGATGGGTGAGTTGCAGTTCTTCCTCGGGCTACAAATCAAGCAATCAAAGGAAGGAACATTTGTGCACCAAGCTAAGTACACCAAGGACATTGTGAGGAAGTTCAAGATGGAGGACTCCAAGGCCATGGCGACGCCTATGAGTACGACTACAGCTCTTGATGCGGACGAGGAAGGTGAACACGTGGACCAGAAGGAGTACCGGATCATGATCGGGTCACTCCTCTACTTGACGGCGACGAGGCCGGACATTCAGTTCTCGGTATGTCTGTGCGCTCGTTTTCAAGCGTCTCCGAGGACTTCGCATCAGCAAGCAGTCAAGCGCATTTTCAGGTATTTGCGACACACTCCCGACTTCGGCCTTTGGTACTCTGCGTCTTCTTCTTTGGCACTTCATGGATTTTCAGACGCGGATTTTGCCGGGTGTCGGTTGGATAGGAAGTCCACTTCTAGGACTTGCCAGTTCTTGGGTTCTTCTTTGGTGTCTTGGTCTTCCCGCAAACAGTCGAGTGTTGCTCAATCCACTACCGAGGCAGAGTATGTGGCCGCTGCTAGTTGTTGCTCTCAGCTCCTTTGGATCACATACACCATGAGTGACTTTGGTGAGGAGTATACCCATGTTCCACTTCAATGTGATAGCACAAGTGCCATAAGCGTTGCAAAGAACCCAATGCTCCATTCCAAAACCAAGCACATAGAAGTGAGGTATCATTTTCTGAGAGACAACGTAGAGAAAGGAAAAATAGCTTTGATCCATGTACCCACACATGACCAGCTAGCCGATATTTTCACCAAACCCCTAGATCAAGCAACTTTCACTCGTTTGCGGGGGGGGGAGCTTGGTGTTTGTTTGATTTCTTGAGTTGGGTGTGTGGGAGCTCCTTTGTAGCATATGTATAGCTTTCCTTTGTGCATTTCTTGCATTTGGCATGGCATATGTAACATGATGTATAGGCATCTTTGTATCTTAGGTTGCATGCATTTTGTATCATATGCATTGTTTAGGAAAGGCTTCTCCTATATACATTGTTCACCATGGAATGATATATATGTCTTTGTAAGCTAGTTTGGTAAGCTATGGTTAGTTTGGCTTAGCTCTTGATAATCTTGGTTTATATCCATGGTTGATGGCTATGTTTTTGAAAAATCTCATATGTATGCTCTCTTGTGAGTAAATGCCTTTATATGATCTTGACATGTTTTTGTGACTTGGCTATGCTTAATTTGTGGTTGGATAGCTTATTTTGATCATATGGGGCCAAAGGCTCATTTGCCATCATGAATGTTTAGCCCCCATGCTTGATCTTGTGGAGGGGCATAAGTTCCTTTTTGTCGCAAAGACATTTCATGTACCAATTTCAAATCTGAAAATGAAATGTAAATTGCTGGAAAATGTGCTCCCATGTCATACGTGCTAATTTTAATTTGCTTTGGGTGCTAAACCGTTGCATGATGCCTACCAATGAGAAGTCTCATATCTAGAAGTAGGCAAATGGCTCGGTGGCTTTGACATGACATGAGGTGCTTGTGGGTGTTTATGATGGTCTTATGCTTAGAATGGTTGTCCTAGCATGAAGTTTGTGTGGCTTTGCCATTTTGATATGTTTTGCTCATGTTTAGGACTTTGCTCACGAGAGGGTAAATTTTCGCAAAATTGCTCAATTCTATCTTAGCTTCGTCCAATGGTTGTGAAACTTGGTGATCATGAAGATGATGTCATTACGAAGCTATAGAGTATCTAACTTGCTCATTTGGACATGTGTAGCATCCTAGGTTGAATTTTGTCTATTTGAGAAGCTCTAGGTTGCATTTTTTGCATTTTTGGCTTGATTCATGCATTGTCAACAAGGGGGAGAAGTTTGAGCATGTTTTGGGCCTACTGAATGCATCTAGAAGGTTTTCAGGTGGTTTCGAGCCATTTCTGTGCTCTGTTGAGCACCGGTCTGACCGGTGGTGTCGACCGGTCTGACCGGTCAGAGTGCTGGTCCTGTTCACATGTTGAGCACCGGTCTGACCGGTGGTGTCGACCGGTCAGAGCTGAGCTGTTGCAGCTGCTCTGTTTCGTGATGTGGTTTGCATGCATTCGTTCAGGGGAAGTTGCATTTGTTCAGGGGGAGCTTGCATGTGTGCAGGAGGAGCTCTTTGTGGTTTTCGAGCTTTGGATTGGTGGTTTGTGCTCTTTGCTTGAGCATGTTTTGTCTCGGATGTGTCGAGCCATTGCCCTTGCCTAAGGGGTCCGAGACTTGTCTTCTTCAAGTGATCTTGCTCTTTGCCTTTTCTTTGGCTTTCGATCGCTTGTTGGAGTTTCTTTTAATTGTTTCTTTTCTTTTTCTTTTCTCTTGGTTACCAAAACGTGTGTGTTGTCAATGCACTCATCAAGGGGGAGATTGAGAGCCAGGTGTGGTTCGAGGACCGGTGGATGGTCGCTTCCTGGTGTGATGAGTGATTGACAACGTGGTGTGGACTGATTCTTGGCTAAGTATTGCAGGTGCAGGTTGCGGCTTGACTGGTGTTGGTGCAGGTGAAGAACAAGCGTGAAAGGTCGTTGCCGGTGAGGCCTCCAGGTGTGGAGAAGACAAGTAGGCTTGGTTCGAGGGACCCGGTGGCCAGCGGGGTCAAGTGCGGGCCGCATGGTGGCAAGAACGGCAAGATGAAGTCATGGACGGTTTCTTGGTTGAGCCTCAAAACCAAGGTCGAGCCGGGACTACGTGGGAGCCGAGTCATGAGTGGTGATTGGCGGAGGCTACACCGAGTTCGCGGGGTTTCCGGTGGTTCACCAAAAAACCACTGGGTTCCTTGGTTGATCCACAAAGCCAAGACCGAAGAACCGAAGACGGAGGTGCAGCAGCTCCAGACCGGTCTGACCGGTGGGTACCGGTCTGACCGGTGAGGAGCACCGGTCTGACCGGTGTGCGACGACGCAGTCCGGAATCTTCGAAGCGGAGGACATGTGTCGGGATCGTAAGGATTGCGTCGAGGCTAAGCAAGTTTGCGGTCGCTGGGCATCCGTCCGATGGAGCGAAGACAAAGATTTCCGAATTCGCCCTTGAGGGGCATGTATCCCTAGTTAGCTAGTAAGGGTATTTTCGTCTTTCGGTTGCCTCCATATAACCCAAGTGGTGAGAGGATGGCAGCCATCTCTTGGAACCCTAGCTCATTTAATTTCCTATTTTCTCTTCCTATTTTCCTTAGGATTTTCTTAGGACTAGCTTGAGAGCTTCATGGTGAGATCTTGTGAGAGGGAAGGATGATCGGGCGGCAAGCTAGACCTTGTATGAACCTCTTTGGTATGTATAGATGATTCGGCGTGGTTCCTCAAGGCTTGTATGTGTCTTTCCCGTTTCTCCTTTTTGGTGATTTTCGGAGCCCTTTCTTGGCGATTTTCTTGGAGCGATTTCGAGGCCTTTCTCTTTGGGATTTGGTGGGGGATGTATGCATGAACCCTTCGTGGTTCTTTTCCCTTTGATTCCCCTCCCAAATCCGTGAGCAAAGGGGCTCGATTTTGGGGTTTTCGTGGCTCTAGGGTTAGAGGCGTTCATGGTGGGATTTCTTCGATTCCTCTTGATTTAGCAAGTTTTGGTGGACCAAATCTTGGCTATGGAGTGCCCATGAGGTGTTCCTACTATCCCCAAAGTCTTGCACAAATCCGTGGAGCGATTCGGGAGATCGGGAGTTGGATTTGGGGGAGTTGACCCGCGGGTGCTGTTCATCCCCGAGCGGCCCAGCCTGACCGGTCTGACCGGTGCTGCTCACCGGTCTGACTGGTGCAGAGGCTCTGTGGGTTTTGCCTCGGGTGAACGTCTGGGTGAGTTTGTTCTTGTCCCGTGTTGCTGCTGTTTCGAGTTTGGTCCTGTTTGGAGCTCGGTAGGTCAGTTTGGTGGATTTGGGATTTCCTGGCTTGGACCGGTCTGACCGGCGAGCTACACCGGCCTGACCGGTGTAGAGGCCTTCTGTGGAAGTTCTCAGATTTTGCCAGCAGGGACCGGTCTGACCGGTGCTGCTCACCGGCCTGACCGATGTAGCCCAGTAGCTGCTCGAGTTGGGTTTTCCGCTGCGTTCTCGAGTAGGTGTAGGTGGTTGTTGGTTCCTAGGACCAGTAGCACTTCAGTGGCTGCGTGGTCTTGACCAACTTGGGTAGTTGAGTCGGAGACGTGTTTTGGAAGCCGTGTTCGTCTTGTTGGAGTCCTCATCTCCTTCGAGAAGAATTTTTATCGGCTCCCATTCACTCCCCCCCTCTCTGGTTCGCCTAATCGGTCCTTCAACGTCCTGCTCAAAGCCATTGACCTCGGTACTGGTGACAGCAGCAAGACGACCATGATCAGTGCACAACTTGACCCTAAATAGGAAGATGCGCTCGTCAATTTCCTTCGGGCTAACCGTGATATCTTTGCGTGGAAACCATCTGACATGCCAGGTGTTCCCAGGAAGTTGGTCGAGCACTCACTCAACATCGATCCTAACGCTACCCCCAAGAGACAACACCTTCGTCGCTTTGCTGATGATCGCAGGGCTGCTATCAAGAAAGAGCTCGCTAAACTACTCGCGGCTGGCTTCATCAAGGAAGTTTTTCACCCGCAGTGGCTCGCTAACCCTGTGCTCGTCAGAAAGAAGAATTCTAATGACTGGAGGATGTGTGTCGACTACACTGATCTCAACAAGCATTGCCCCAAGGATCCTTTTGGGTTGCCACGGATTGATCAAGTCATTGACTCTACGGCGGGCTGTGCTCTACTCTGTTTCCTAGATTGCTACTCTGGTTATCATCAAATTGCAATCAAGGAATCTGATCAAGAGAAGACCGCATTCATCACCCCGTTTGGTGCTTATTGTTACACAACAAAGTCCTTCGGGTTGAAAAATGCTGGTGCTACATATCAAAGGGCTATCCAAGCGTGCTTCAAGAAGCAGCTTCACAAGAATGTGGAAGCATACGTGGATGACGTCGTTGTCAAGACTAGGGATCCAGACATGCTCATCACAGATCTTGAGGAAACTTTCGCTTCACTGCGCAAGTACCAATGGAAGCTCAACCCCAATAAGTGCGTCTTTGGCGTATCTTCAGGAAAACTACTCGGGTTCATCATCAGCCATCGTGGCATCGAAGCAAACCCTGAGAAGATTACTGCCATCTCCAACATGCAAGCTCTGACTACTATCAAAGATGTGCAGAAGCTTACTGGTTGCATGGCGTCACTCAATCGCTTCATCTCGTGACTTAGAGAACGGGGTCTTCCTTTCTTCAAGTTACTCAAGCGGCAGGAGAAGTTTACATGGACAACTGAAACTGATCAAGCTCTTTCTCAGCTCAAGGAGTTCTTATCCAAGCCTCCAGTCCTCACAGCTCCTCTGCCCAATGAAGAGCTTTTGCTCTACATTGCTGTGACTACTAATGTCGTCAGCACTACTATTGTCATTGAGCGGCAGAAAGAAGGCCATGGCTACCCTGTCCAGAGGCCTGTCTATTTCGTCAGTGAAGTTCTTTCAGAATCCAAGGCTCGCTACCCTCCGGTGCAGAAGCTACTCTATGCAGTTCTGATTACTTCACGGAAGCTCCGCCACTACTTCGACGAGTACAAAATTTCTGTGATCACTAGCTACCCGCTTGGCGAGATATTGCACAACCGGGATTCCACAGGAAGGATTTCTAAATGGGCTGTAGAGCTTGGTGCTCTATCGCTCGAGTTCAAGTCTCGCACTACTATTAAGTCTCAGGCCTTGGTTGATTTCATGGCTGAGTGGCGGGAAAATCAAGTCCCAACTCCAATCGAGCGTCCAGAACATTGGTTATGTACTTCGACGGTTCCCTCAAATTGGAAGACACTGGTGCCGGGGTACTTCTGATTTCTCCCAAAGGTGAGCAACTCAAATATGTTTTGCAGATCTTTTGGAAGGTCTCAAACAATGAAGCTGAATATGAAGCTCAACTGCATGGTCTTCGCCTTGCAGTCTCTCTTGGCATCACACGACTACTTGTTTATGGTGATTCTTTGGTGGTCATCAATCAAGTCAATGATTCATGGGATCGTAATGCTGAGAATATGGATGTGTACTGTCAGGAGGTACGCAAACTTGAGAACAAATTTCATGGTCTCGAGTTCCATCATGTGGTCCACGACAACAATGTTGCTGCGGATGTCTTGTCGAAGCTGGGATCTACACGAGCTCAAGTGCCAGCTGGGATCTTCGTCCATGAACCCCACAAACCATCAATTCCGGAGCAATCATCTGCACCCACGACTACTTTAGTTCAACCTGATCGAGAAGTGCTTATGATTGATGAGGACTGGAGAATTCCTTTTATCGACTACATTAAACATCAGTTGATTCCAGAAGACAAGTCAGAAGCTGAGCGCATCTCGCGCCGCGTCAAGGTTTATGCTCTAGTCGGAAATCAACTCTACAAGTGAGGCGCAAGCTCTGATGTACTCATGAAGTGCGTTTCTCGCGAAGAAGGCAAGCAAATCTTGGAGGAGACACACAAAGGAATCTGTGGCAATCACGCGTCTTCCCGCACCTTGGTGGGAAAAGTGTTCAGACGTGCTTTCTACTGGCCTACAACTCTTGCTGATGCAGAGGAACTAGTCAAGAAGTGCTAAGGATGCCAATTCTTCATGCCTACAATCTCATCACGATACCACCAACTTGGCCTTTCGCTTGCTGGGGGCTGGATATGATTGGTCCTCTCCCAAATGTGCCAGGAGGATTCAACAGAGTTCTGGTGGCTATCGACAAGTTTACCAAGTGGATTGAGGTCAAGCCTGTTACATGCCCCAAGGCTGATAGAGTCCTCGACTTCTTGGATGAAATCGTACATCGCTATGGTTTCCCTAACCGCATCATCACAGACCTGGGTTCGAATTTCAACAATCACCAGTTCTGGGAGTACTGCGAGAACAGTTGAATTGATGTCCGGTACGTCTCCGTCGCTCATCCCCGTGCCAACGGCCAAGTGGAACGCGCTAATGGGATGATACTGGATGCTCTCAAGAAGCGATTGTATGATGCAGCAAATACCAAGGGCGGCAAGTGGATCAAGGAACTACCCAATGCACTCTGGGGGCTACGCACTCAGGCTACTACCCCCACAGGGCAGTCACCTTACTTCCTGGTCTACGGCTCTGAAGCCGTTTTGCCTGCCGATGTCATGTGGCATTCTCCGACGGTTGATCAGTACGAAGAAGGCGTAGCTAAAGAAACAAGACAAACAGATGTCGACAGTCTCAAGGAAGCTCGCTGCAACGCACTTGTTCAATCGGCTCGATACCTTGAGAGGATTCGCCGCTATCATGACCACAACGTTAAGGAACACTCCTTCAACATTGGTGATTTAGTCCTTCGTCGCATCCAGAATACGATAGGACTACACAAGCTCAACTCGCCATGGGAAGGTCCTTTCTCTATTGCAAAGGTTCCTGGCCCAGGCTCATATCGTGTCTAATTGTGTGCCCCATGTCTCACCATCGTGTTCCTGATCTCGGCGAGCCCCACCGCACAATCTACTACTTCGGGTACCCCGTCGTAGGCTCGGTGTCTAAAACACTGACAATGCGCTCGGCTTCTGACTTGTCTTCAGGAATCAATTGATGCTTAATGTAGTCGATGAAAGGAGTTCTCCAGTCCACATCAATCATAAGCACTTCTCGATCTGGTTGAACTGAAGTAGTCACAGGTGCAGATGATTGCTCCGGAATTGATGGTTTATGAAGTTCATGGACGAAGATTCCAGCTGGCACTTGAGCTCGTGTAGATCCCAGTTTCGACAAGACATCAGCAGCAACATTGTTGTCGCAGACCACATGATGGAACTCGAGACCATGGAATTTGTTCTCGAGTTTGCGTACCTCCTGACAGTATGCATCCATGTTTTCAGCATTACGATCCCAAGAATCATTGACTTGATTGATGACCACCAAGGAGTCACCATAGACGAGTAGTCGTGTAATGCCAAGAGAGACTGCAAGGCGAAGACCATGCAGTAGAGCTTCATATTCAGCTTCGTTGTTTGAGACCTTCCAAAAGATCTGTAAAACATATTTGAGTTGCTCGCCCTTGGGGGAAATCAGAAGTACCCCGGCACCAGCGCATTCCAATTTGAGGGAACCGTCAAAGTACATGACCCAATGTTCTGGACGCTCAATTGGAGTTGGGACTTGATTTTCTCGCCACTCAGCCATGAAATCAACCAAGGCCTGAGACTTGATAGCAGTGCGAGGCTTGAACTCGAGCGATAGAGCGCCAAGCTCTACAGCCCATTTAGAAATCCTTCCTGTGGAGTCCCGATTGTGCAATATCTCGCCAAGCGGGTAACTGGTAACCACAGAAATCTTGTACTCGTCGAAGTAGTGGCGGAGCTTCCGTGAAGTAATCAGAACCGCATAGAGTAGCTTCTGTACCGGAGGGTAACGAGCCTTGGACTCTGAGAGTACTTCACTAACGAAATAGACAGGCCTCTGGACAGGGTAGCCATGGCCTTCTTCCTGCCGCTCAACGACAATAGCAGTACTGACGACATTAGTAGTTGCAGCAATGTAGAGCAAGAGCTCTTCATTGGGCAGAGGAGCTGTGAGGACTGGAGGCTTGGATAAGAACTCCTTGAACTGAGAAAGAGCTTGATCAGCTTCAGTTGCCCACGTAAACTTCTCTTGCCGCTTGAGTAGCTTGAAGAAAGGTAGACCTCGTTCTCCAAGTCGCGAGATGAAGCGATTGAGTGACGCCATGCAACCAGTAAGCTTCTGGACATCTTTGATAGTAGTCGGAGCTTGCATGTTGGAGATGGCAGTAATCTTCTCGGGGATTGCTTCGATGCCACAATGGCTGATAATGAAACCGAGTAGTTTTCCAGATGATACTACAAAAACGCATTTGTTAGGATTGAGCTTCCATTGGTACTCCCGTAGCGAAGCAAAAGTTTCTTCAAGATCCGCGATAAGTATGTCTGGATCCCTAGTCTTTACCACGACGTCATCCACGTATGCTTCCACGTTCTTGTGAAGCTGCCTCTTGAAGCACGCTTGGATAGCCCTTTGATATGTAGCACCAGCATTTTTCAACCCGAAGGACATTGTTGTGTAACAATAAGCACCAAACGGGGTGATGAATGCGGTCTTTTCTTGATCAAATTCCTTGATTGCAATTTGATGATAACCGGAGTAGCAATCCAGGAAACAGAGTAGAGCACAGCCCGCCGTAGAGTCAATAACTTGATCAATCTGCGGCAACCCAAAAGGATCCTTGGGGCAATGCTTGTTGAGATCGTTGTAGTCGACACACATCCTCCAATCATTAGAGTTCTTCTTTCTGACGAGCACAGGGTTAGCGAGCCATTGCGGGTGAAAAAACTTCTCGGATGAAGCCAGCCGCGAGTAGTTTGGCAAGCTCTTTCTTGATAGCAGCCCTGCGGTCACCAGCAAAGTGACGAAGGTATTGTCTCTTGGGGGTAGCGTTAGGATCGACGTTGAGTGAGTGCTCAATCAACCTCCTGGGCACACCTGGCATGTCAGATGGCTTCCATGCAAAAATATCACGGTTAGCCCGAAGGAAGTTGACGAGCGCGTCTTCCTATTTAGGGTCAAGTTGTGCACTGATCATGGTTGTCTTGCTGCTGTCACCAGTACCAAGGTCAATGGCTTTGAGCAGGACGTCACCAGTCGGTGCAGGCTTGTTATTGTTGTCTGTCTTCTTAGGAACCTCTAGCTCGCTCGGAGCAAGCTTTTTAGCGGCAGTGAAGACTTCCATCATTGCATTGGGTACTTGAGTAGTCGAGGCAAGTTCTACGGCTTCAGTGTCGCAGTCATATGAACGCTTCAGATCCCCTTGCAATGAAAGAACTCCTTTGGGGCTCGGCATCTTGAGTACAAGGTACACGTAGTGTGGAATAGCCATGAACTTGGCCAAGGCAGGTCTGCCGAGGATGGCATGATAAGAAGTCTCGAAGTCAGCAACCTCGAACTTGATGTACTCAGAGCGATAGTGATCCTTAGTCCCAAAGGAACAGTTGCGTTGCCCGGGATGATACCATAGAACGGCGAGTTGGTCTTGATAAGCATATTGGTGATGTCCAGGCCCATCTTCTTCAAGGTCTTGGCAAACAGGACATTGAGACCGCTGCCACCATCAATGAGAACCTTGGTAAGCCTGGAGCCTACCACCACTGGATCCAGAACGAGAGGATATCATCTTGGCTCAGAGAAACTAGTCCATTGATCCGCCCTTGAGAAGGTAATGGGGGTTTCAGACCACTTTAGGAAAGTAGGAGCTGCTGGTTGGATGGACATAATCTCCCTGAGAGCGAGCTTCTGCATGCGCTTGGTTGGAATCCCACCAAATATGACATTGATAGTGTTGGAGGGGTTCTGGTACCCAGTGTCTTTGTCTGTGTTAGCCTTCTTCCCCTTGTGTTTGCAAAATCGCGGGTTTGGGTGCGTTGGTTCGGGTGTGTTCTTCAACGCACGTCGAAGTTGGTAACACTGCTCAGTAGTATGATCACCTTCTGGGTGCCATGGGCATTTCTATTTGGTCAATGTTGCCTAGTGAGGATCATCTTCAGGCTTGGTGGTAGTTTCCATGGTAGCAACAGTGTTGTCGTGCCAGCTGTCAGTGATTAGGATTGCTCGAGTAGTTATTACCCTGGCGGTTGCCCTGCTGTTGCTTGCCACTATTGCTTCCTCCAGCATTGTTATTGTTGTTGTTGTTCTGGTTGTTGCGAAGATGTTTGAACCGATTCTGAGCCTTGTCTTCCTCATCCGCCTAGTGAGTGATCATCTCCTTGAGCTTGGTGATGTTGGCTGGGCGAGCGCGACCAAAGTCTTGGAAAAGCCTATCGTCATAGAAACCATCCTAGAAGGTATCAATGACTTCATTCTCGGTGACATCAACAACAGTAGCCCTTTTCTCAAAGAAGCGGTGCATGTACTCGCGAAGAGTCTCACCTTGTTTTTGCTTGATCAGGGCAAGGTCCATCCGGGTACCATGACGGCCCAAAGAACCCGCGAAGTTGCTGGTGAAGTGGTGTTTGAGTTGTCCCTAGTTGTCAATGGAACCACGTTTGAGAGACTCAAACCATGTGAGGGGTTCTTGCTCCAAGACAAAAGGGAAATAGATACACTTGGTATCATCATTGCCCCCGGCATTGGAGATGGACAGAGCATAACAGCACAACCACTGCCTTGGATCTTGCTTGCCATCATACTTAGAGATGCCGTAAGGCTTGAATTTCTCCGGAAGAAACAGAGCTTGAAGTCGAGTAGAGAAGGCAGGAAAAGAATCAGAATCATTATCCTTTTGCTTCTCACGCTCAGTGCGTCTGGCGTTGATAGTTGTACGAGCGTCGTAGCGAGAGTCTCCCGACTTGTTGTTGACACTGCCATCATCGCCTTTGCCCTTGTTGCTAGCTTCCGGATGTGTGCATTGAGGAGTGGGAGTGGCACGATGAGCACCTCCACTGCTGCCATGGTGACTAGGAGCACTGGTATTTTGACGTAGCATAGTGTAGGCTAGTTCAGCCAGCTTCGCGACTTCAGCAGCCGCCCTGCCACGAGGCATAGAGCGACCGAGTAGATTGATCGCGTTGATAGCTTCCTCTGGAGTGCGATATTCATGAGTAGCTACCGCATCCAGAGCCTCTTGAAGATTACGGGTAGGTAGAGCTTCCGTGAGTTCCCGACGAAGGGTTGCATGATCAGCATTGCGTTGGCGACGTGCAGTCTTGGCCTCCGCGGTTTCATCAGCAGGAGCATTAGCAGAGAGTTCATCATCAGATACATCATCCGGAAAGCGATAATTGGCACGGTGCCCTTGCAGAGTAGTTGCATCAACGACGAAAACTTCTCGATGTGACGAATAAGTACCCATACTCTGAATGAGCTCAGTATCAGTGTCATAATCAACAAGCTTGGCACCTTCTTGGAAGGGTAAGTTGTCAAGACAAGCGATAAAGCGCTCTTGATCATCCAGTGTGAGATCAGCAGGCACATGCTCAGGCCAGTAGACGAATCTACCCTCAGGTGTCGATGTGATCACCAGTCCTTGAGCAGGGCCAGTCAACTGTTGTACTTCAGCAGAATCCGAACCGTAGTCAAACTCGAACTCAGATGAATCCGAATAGTAGTCGAGGTTGACGTCCGAATCCGAAGAGTACTCGAGCACGATCTTCGGGCCAGGGCACATGAGGCGCTTCAATGCAGCTTGGTAAGCGGCACTGCCATGGCGATGACCGAAGAGAGGTGGTGCTGGAATGTTATCCAGGCTGAGCGTAAGCTGTGAGGCTGAAGAAAGCAACTCAGACTGAATAGGAGACAAAGTCGAGTTGTACTCGGACTCCGACTCGAGTTCTCTGAGTGGGTCAGAGATCAAAATTTTGCCGAAATTTTCGACGAAATCCTCCATCGAAGCTTGCGTAAGCGTCGAAGACTTGAGCTTTGACTCCGGAGTTGGGGCTAAGAAACGCTGGAACGATCCGGCGCCATCAGCAATGCAAACCCAAGAGCCGAAAACGAAGGTGTCGCCTTGCTGGAAAGCAACGGTCGGCTTGATGATGACGAGAGCCATCGAGTTCGCTAGTGGATCAACGACGAGATCCCCTACCTGGCGCGCCAGCTGTCAGTGTTTTAGACACCGAGCCTACGACGGGGTACCTGAAGTAGTAGATTGTGCGGTGGGGCTCGCCGAGATCAGGAACACGATCGTGAGACACAGGGCACACAATTAGACAGGTTCGGGCTGCAATGTGCGTAATACCCTACGTCCTGTATGCTGTGTGGCTCTGTATTGATTGCGTATGTTTTGAAAGGGGTCCCTATCTCGCTTTATATGCCACGGGAGGCAGGGTTACAAGTCGGATTGTTACAAGGGTACTATTCGAGTAGGACCCGGAGTAGCCTATACAAGGTATGAAAAGCTATCCAAGTCTTAGCACAAGTCCTCGTCCGTCTTGTCTTGCCTTGTGGTCCACGGTACCAGCACCGTGGCCCACTAGTCGAGTAGTCCCGGTGTGTAGGAACTCATCTCCCGGGTATGGCTCACAATGTGTTGGTGGGCCCAGGGATGCCCAGTCGACAACGACAAAGTTTTTTTTCATATATATGTCCTCCTAAGCCCCAAATCTAATTGCCCCTCAAAACAAACTCTTCTCACTTTGAAATGTTTTCTACTCTATACATACAACATGTGAGACTTCATGGTAAAATTTGGTAGATTTTTGGATTAATTTGCTATATTTAACTAATTAGTTGCATTTCAAGCAATTTTTTCAAAGAGGTCAAATTTGAACTACAAGTGATTCAAATAATAGAGTAAAGTGAGTGAAAAAATAATATTCATGTTATTTAGCCTAATTTAACACCTCTTCCATGAAATCAAAAGAAAATTTGAACATCTTGACTAGAAAACACGACCATGATAGTGTGTCCAAATGATTTTAAAATTCTAAAAAATACAAATAATGTCTGAAAATTATAAGATTCGTCAAGGGCTCATGATATCATACGTGGAGGCTGTAGTAAAAATTTGAACAAGTTTTGAACATTTTTTCATGTACGTTGCTTACAAATCGAAACATCTCCGAAGAAGTTTCAGAGAGTTGAGAAGTAGATGGTTAGGTTTGAATGAAAAGCAACGATCAAATTTGAATTTGAACTCAAATTTTTTTCTATAAGCAATAGACAATATAAGTTGTTGTATGTAAAATTTTGGTGTTTTTTCGAAGTCAATTGATAATTTTAGTGTTTTTCTATGTAAAATTTAGATTTTCTATATAAAACATTTGCCGTGCGTTTTTGGAAAAACGCACGGCAAAGAGTGCCTTTGCCGTGCGTTTTTGGATTGGCGCACGGTAAAGTTTTTTCTCTCAAAAATTCAATAGCCCCTCAAAAATGCAAATGAAGATAAAAATTATGAGATTTGTCTATAACTCAAAAATCCAATTGGCTCTATGTTAAAATTTGGTACAATTTTGTGTTTATTTGCTATATTTAACTAATGAAATCCGTTTAGAGCCTCAAATAAGCAATTTATATTTGGCGTTGTATAATATGAGGAGATAGAAAACAGGATATGGACGCATACTAGTGTGTGGTGTAGTGGTAAGAGAGGCACGCGCGAGGCTGGTGGTCACAGGTTCAAGTCCTGCCGACCGCGTAGCGACGCGATTTTGCGCGAAAAATGGCGCGACTTGCTGGCTGGCTGGCCGGTCGGGTTCCTCCTAAAAAAAATCTTTTTGCTATTATTTTGAGCCGAGGTTTATCCTTTGATAATTTTAAAATATCAAATGCAATTACAAAAAATTTAATGATGCAGAAATGTTTGCCGTGCGTTTTATTGTGTGGCGCACGGCAAAGAAATGTTTGCCGTGCGTTTTATTTTGTTTGTGCACGACAAATATCCTAAGCATTCTAAGCCTAGACCAACAGCCCACCATGGCCCACCAGACTCGGGTCGTTGTGAGCCGTAGATGACGATCTAACGGTCCAAAATTGACAAGGTTCCTTATATAAGAGCCTCCCTCTCTCTCAAACCCTACCCCTCTCCCTCACCCCCCCGCCTCCCTCAGTCGCGCCCCCTCGTCCTCCCCGCAGCCCCTCAGCCGCGCCCCCTCCTCTCCCCGCGCGGACGGCGGCCTCCATCCCAGATCCGGCGCGATGTCGGCGGCTTCGGCACGAGCTCAGGGCAGAGGTCGCCAGCTGTGGCCCCGGCTCCTCCACGGGACGGGAGAAGAGGCAGGCGACGGCAGGCAGCCACGCCCCCTCCTCTCCCCGCGCGGACAGCGGGTGACCTCCACGGCGTAGGCAGACGACGGTGGGACGGCCCCTCCCTCGTCGCGGCACAACTCCACGGTGCCCCTCTGGCGGCGGTCGGCCCTTCCCTCCGGTGTCCTCGAGCACCCCTCCCTCCCCAGCTCGGCGCCTCCTCCTCCCCGCCCGGCGCGGTGCGGCCCGCCCGGATCCGTTCCGCTACGGCCGGCGCATGGCCGGCGCATGGCCGACGCCCCCTCTCCCCACGGCCTACCTCCACCGCCTACCTCTCCGACCGGATCTCGAGCAGGGGAGGGCGGATCCGGCGGGCGGCCCCCTCTGAGCCACGGCGGATCCGGCGGGCACCCCCTCCATTCCCTCTCCTCCACCAGTCGTGCGGCGGCGCGGGAGGACCACGCCCGGCCGGCCAGCTCCCTCGCCGCGGTGGCTGGTGCGGCGCGGATGAAGGCCCGGCGGCATCCTCGGCAGCGCGTCCCCGGCGTGGTGGTGGCTCGCCGGCGGCGGGCCCCATCCTGTGTTTTTTCTTTTCTTTTTTGATGTTTGCCGTGCGTCCCAGATGAAGCTCACGGCAAATTTCGCTAACTGCCGTTTGTAACACCCGCGCCGTCATCCACTTTATTTTACCGTGCAGTGGTTCTGACGCACGGCAAACAGACTGTGTCGTGCGTGAAAAAAAAACGCATGTCAAAGACCCTTTGCCGTGCAGATTGCTGTCGTGCGGTCTTTGCCGTGCGTGACGCTGTCGACCGGGCATCCCTGGACCCACCAACACATGTGGGCCATATCCGGGAGATAAGTTCCTGTACACCTGGACTACTCGACTAGTGGGCCACGGTGCTGGTACCGTGGACTACAAGGCAAGACAAGGCGGACAAGGACTTGTACTAAGACTAGGATAGCTTTCCATACCTTGTATAGGCTACTCCGAGTCCTACTCGAATAGTACTCTTGTACCAATCCGACTTGTAACCCTACCTCCCGTGGCATATAAGGCGAGGCAGGGACCCCTCTCAGAACATACGCAATCAATACAGAGCCACACAGCATACATGACGTAGGGTATTACACACATTGCGACCCGAACCTGTCTAATTGTGTGCCCCGTGTCTCACCATCGTGTTCCTGATCTCGGCGAGCCCCACCACACAATCTACTACTTCGGGTACCCCGTCGTAGGCTCGGTGTCTAAAACACTGACAGCTGGCGTGCCAGGTAGGGGATCTCGTCGTTGATCCACTGGCGAACTCGATGGCTCTCATCATCATCAAGCCGACCGTCGCTTTCCAGCAAGGCGACACCTTCGTCTTTGGCTCCTGGGTTTGCGTTGCTAACGGCGTTGGATTGTTTCTGCGTTTCTTGGCTCCAACTCCAGAGTCAAAGCTTAAGTCCTCGACGCTTACGCAAGCTTCGATGGAAGAACTCGTCGAAAATTTCGGCGAAATTTCGATCTCTGACCCGCTCAGAGAACTCGAGCCGGAGTCAGAGTACAACTCGACTTCGTCTCCTATTCGGCCTGAGTTGCTCCCTTCGGCTTCACAGCTCGCACTCAGCCTGGATAACATCTCAGCACCACCTCTCTTCGGGCATCGCCATGTCAGTACCGCTTACCAAGCTGCGCTGAAGCGTCTCATGTGTTCTGGCTTGAAGATCGTGCTCGAGCACTCTTCGGATTCGGACGTCAACCTCGACTACTATGATTCGGATTCATCTGAGTTCGAGTTCGACTACGGTTCGGATTCTACTGAAGTACAACAACTGACTGGCCCTGCTCAAGGACTGGTGATCACATCGACACCTGAGGGTAGATTCGTCTACTGGCTTGAGCATGTGCCTGCTGATCTCACCTTGGATGATCAGGAGCGCTTTATCGCTTGTCTCGACAACTTACCCTTCCAGGAAGGTGCCAAGCTTGTTGATTATGACACCGATACGGAGCTCATTGAGAGTACGGGTACTCATTCACCTTATCTGGAAGTTTTCATCGTTGATGCATCTACTCCGCAAGGACATCGTGCCAATTATCGCTTTCTGGATGATGTGTCTGATGATGAACTCTCCGCTAATGCTCCTGCTGATGAAACTCTGGAGGCCAAGACCGCACGTCACCAACGCAATGCTGATCGTGCAACCCTTCGTTGGGAACTCGCGGAAGCTCTACCTACTCGTAATCTTCAAGAAGCTCTGGATGCGGTAGCTACTCGTCAATATCATACTCCAGAGGAAGCTATCAATGCGATCAACTTGCTTGGTCGCTCTATGCCTCGTGACAGGGCGGCTGCTGAAGTCGCGAAGCTGGCTGAACTAGCCTATACTATGCTACGTCAGAATACCACTACTCCTAGTCACCATGGCAGCAGTGGAGGTGCTCATCGTGCCACGCACACTCCTCAACGCACACGTCCGGAAGCTAGCAACAGAGGCAAGGGTGATGATGGCAGTGTCAATAGCAAGTCGGGAGACTCTCGCTATGATGCATGTACGACAATCAACACCAGACGTGCTGAACGTGAGAAGCAAAAGGATGTTGATTCTGATTCCTTTCCCGCTTTCTCCGCTCGACTCCAAGCTCTGCTTCTTCCGGAGAAATTCAAGCCCTATGGCATCTCTTAATATGATGGCAAGCAAGATCCAAGGTAGTGGTTGCGCTGTTATGCTCTGTCTATCACTAATGCCGGGGGCAATGATGATACAAAATGTATCTATTTCCCTTTTGTTCTGGAGCAAGAGCCCCTTACATGGTTCGAGTCTCTCAAACGCGGCTCCATCGACAACTGGGGACAACTCAAGCAACACTTCACCAGCAACTTCGCGGGTTCTCTGGGCCGTCATGGTACTCGGATGGACCTCGCCCTGATCAAGCAAAAACAAGGCGAGACTCTTCGCGAGTACATGCGCCGTTTCTTTGAAAAAAGGACTACTATTGTTGATGTTACCGAGAAAGAAGTCATCGATACCTTCCAGGATGGTTTTCATGACGACAGGCTTTTCCAAGACTTCGGTCGCGCTCGCCCAGCCAACATCACCAAGCTCAAGGAGATGATCACTCACTGGGCGGACGAGGAAGACAAGGCTCGGAATCGGTTCAAGCATCTTCGCAATAGTCAGAACAACAACAACAACAATAATGCTGGTGGCAAGCAACAGCAGGGCAATCGCACGGGTAATAACTACTCGAGCAATCCTAATAGCAAGCGCAAGCCCGACAACACTGTTGCAGCCATGGAAACTACTGCCAAGACTGAAGATGATTCTCACTGGGCAACATTGACCAAGCAGAAATGCCCATGGCACCCAGAGGGCGATCACACTACAGAGCAGTGTTACCAACTTCATCGTGCGCTGAAGAATACACCTGAGCCAACACACCCAAACCCAAGGTTTCATAAACATAAGGGGAAGAAGGCTAATACCGACAAAGACACTAGGTTTCAACACCCTTCCAACACTGTCAATGTCATATTTGGTGGGATTCCAACCAAGCGCATGCAGAAACTTGCACTCAGGGAGATTATGTCCATCCAACCAGCAGCTCCCACTTTTCTAAAGTGGTCTGAAACCCCCATTACCTTCTCAAGGGTGGATCAATGGACTAGTTTCTCTGAGCCGGGATGATATCCTCTCGTTCTGGACCCAGTGGCAGCAGGCTCCAGACTCATCAAGGTTCTTATTGATTGTAGCAGCAGTCTCAATGTCCTGTTTGCTAAGACCTTGAACAAGATGGGCCTGGATATCACCAATATGCTTACCAAGACCAACTCACCATTCTATGATATCATCCCGGGCAATGCAGCTGTTCCTTTGGGTTCAGTTGTACTACCCATCACCTTTGGGACTAAGGATCATTATCGCACTGAGTACATCAAGTTCGAGGTTGCTGACGTCGAGACTTCTTACCATGCCATCCTCGGCAGACCTGCTCTGGCCAAGTTCATGGCTATTCCACACTACGTGTACCTTGTACTCAAGATGCCGAACCCCAAAGGAGTTCTTTCATTACAAGGGGATTTGAAGCGTTCTTACGACTGCGACACTGAAGCCGTAGAACTTACTTCGACAACTCAAGTACCCAATGCTATGATGGAAGTCTTCGCTGCAGCCAAAAAGCTTGCTCCAAGCGACCTGGAGGTTCCTGAGAAGATGGATAACAACAACAAGTCTGCACCGACTGGTGATGTCCTGCTCAAAGCCATTGACCTTGGTACTGGTGACAGCAGCAAGACGACCATGATCAGTGCACAGCTTGATCCTAAATAGGAAGACGCGCTCGTCAACTTCCTTCGGGCTAACCGTGATATCTTTGCGTGGAAGCCATCTGACATGCCAGGTGTGCCCAGGAGGTTGATCGAGGACTCACTCAACATCGATCCTAAAGCTACCCCCAAGAGACAACACCTTCGTCGCTTTGCTGATGACCGCAGGGCTGCTATCAAGAAAGAGCTTGCCAAACTACTCGAGGCTGGCTTCATCAGGGAAGTTTTTCACCCGCAATGGCTCCCTAACCTTGTACTCGTCAGAAAGAAGAACTCTAATGATTGGAGGATGTGTGTCGACTACACTGATCTCAACAAGCATTGCCCCAAGGATCCTTTCGGGTTGCCGCGGATTGATCAAGTTATTGACTCTACGGCGGGCTGTGCTCTACTCTGTTTCCTAGATTGCTACTCCGGATATCATCAAATTGAATCAAGGAATCTAATCAAGAGAAGACCGCATTCATCACCCCGTTTGGTGCTTATTGTTACACAACAATGTCCTTGGGGTTGAAAAATGCTGGCGCTACTTATCAAAGAGCTATCCAAGCGTGCTTCAAGAGGCAGCTTCACAAGAACGTGGAAGCATACATGGATGACGTTGTTGTAAATACTAGGGATCCAGACATGCTTATCGCAGATCTTTAGGAAACCTTTACTTCGCTACGGGAGTACCAATGGAAGCTCAACCCAAACAAATGTGTCTTTGGCGTATCATCGGGAAAACTACTCGGGTTCATCATCAGCCATCGTGGCATCGAAGCAAACCCTGAGAAGATTACCACCATCTCCAACATGCAAGCTCCGACTACTATCAAAGATGTCCAGAAGCTTACTGGTTATATGGCGTCACTCAATCGGTTCATCTCGCGACTTGGAGAACGGGGTCTACTTTTCTTCAAGTTACTCAAGCAGCAGGAGAAGTTTACATGGACAACTGAAGCTGATCAAGCTCTTTCTCAGCTCAAGGAGTTCTTATCCAAGCCTCCAGTCCTTACAGCTCCTCTGCCCAACGAAGAGCTCTTGCTCTACATCGCTGCGACTACTAATGTTGTCAGCACTGCTATTGTCGTTGAACGACAGGAGGAAGGCCATGGTGTTGACGGTTGAAATTCACCATTTCCAACCCTCAATATTCTCACACAAATGGAGGCATATGCATTATTTACTAGCATTTTGGTTTGAATAATGTAGTTCCACTTGTCCTTGGAGATTATTTGTATGTAGGTGATTTACCCCTTAAAAGAGATGGAAACTCACCTTCTATGAAGAAACCATGCCAACTCAGCTGAGGAGGTGGCTGCCACCAAGGGAAACATGGCATTCCACGTCATCGATCCAGGGGAGGCACTCACCGACGAATCAGAGGACGCCACATGGACTTCGCATGGACCAAAGGGCCCACCTCGGATACCAAATCAAGCCATGCACCGGGGATGGATCAAAGGGCCCACAGGGCAGCCACCCAGAGGAAAACCACTAGGTGGGGACACCCTAGAGGGCCGGCCGATCCTCGGATCGGCCGAACCGACCTAGGGGGCTCCATCCTGGCCCTCCACGTGGCAGCTTCCCATTGGTCCATTGCCTCATTCCCGGGTGTTTTGGAGCACTTTGAGCCTCCGAGCAAGCCTAGTCCTTGCCTATAAATAGAAGGGGAGGGGCTCCCATTTCTCACACACCACTATCTCATTCTCCTCTCACTTTTAGTTTCCAAGGCTAGGGGGTAGGCTAGAGTAGCTCTTATTCAGGTTCCAAGTCCTCTTGGAAGTCTAGGTATGAGTTCTCTTTTATCTTTATTTCTTTGTATGACTTTGATCTACTTCAGTTATTCAGCTATTTCATATAAAGTTATGGTAGATCATATATTTGATATGTTCTTGAGTTCATCCTCTGTTCATCATTTAGAAGCTTGTGTTCTTCGTGAACACTACCTTTTGATCCACTTGAAGGGTGATAAACTCCTTCCTTATGTGTTTGTTCATAAGTTAGAGGCTCGTGTTCTTCACGAACATAACCCTTTGATCTTATTGATTAGACATAAGAGAGTTCATATCTGTTTGTATGTCTAGCCTTAGTTGATCTTGTTAGATGGCATGAGAGTGTTGCATGAGGTCTGTGTTCAAGCTACGGTACTCGGTCTACTTGACCAGTCTTCTGGTGGCTCTCACCCTGGGTCACAATAGCCCGGGCCGTGTGGAGTCTAGCAGCAACGTAGGCATGGTGCCTTGGTGGTCTGGCTATGATAGTTATGAGCATACCCCCCGTAACGATAGAGGTCGGTCCTCAGGTGGTGACAGTTCTGTTGGATCCTTGGGCAACCTCCGTGCTGGGGTACCTGCTGTACAAGTCTAAAGTCTAGTTTCGCAGAGTGCTGGTCGTCGCGGGCTAGCTCCCCATTTGTACCTGGGTGCTGAACTATATCTCTCTCATGCAATACTCATGCCCATCTCTTGTATCTTCTAGCTTTGTATGTTTAGTACATTAGAACCTAGAGCTAACTCGTATGTTCCCCCTAAGCCGTAGTGTGCTAGAGTAGAGGTAGATCTGAGTGTGTGTGTCGCACTACCCTTATATCTTTTATCTTACCCCTGTCTTTGAGTGTGTTGTTCCCTATATCTATCTCTTGGTTTACATTCAGAGCAAAAGCATAAGTCTAAGATATCTGCCATTGCCTTCCACGGATACGATACCCTTTGATTACTCTCCTTCCTTGGGGAAATGCTACAATGGTTTATCTGTACGCTTGCGGATTCGTTCATGATCGTTTAGATTAACCTATGGCAAGTCTCGATGTTCACGCTAACTCGGCGTCATTAGTTGTGACATTGAGAGGTGCCTACAAGGCGTTTCTTGGTGGTGTCAGTAAGGACGGATCCCAGATCTGTTCTTAAGATGACGACGCTACGAAACGCCAACAAGCATTTCTGACGCTGTTGCCGGGGAAGGCACATGATTATCATGACTATACTTTGCATCTATTTATAAACTCTGAGTAGGTTAGGACAACTCTCAATGCAGGCTAACCTTGATTGTCTTCTTTTATCTTTGGATGATGAAGACAGGTAGTGTATGACTGGTTTCGACCTATTGGGGAATTTTACTGAAGATCTCGAGTCACTTGTGAGGAAAGCTCGAATTCATTTTGGCTCACCTCGTCATACTCGTCTGGAAGGCGATCTAGCTTCCTTTGTACCATCCACGTCCAACGCTATGGCCCAGAAGACACTTCGTGAGTACTGAGCTCCTTCTACTGACCAGGTGCTGCAAGGCCCTGAGGTGGTAATGGGGACTGAAAATTTTGAGATCAAGACGAGTCTAATCACGATGGTACAGGCTAGCCCATTCTGTGGCAAGCCGAATGAGGATGCCAATGCTCATCTGCAGCAATTCCTAGAGCTGTGTAGCACCTTCATCATCAGGGGTGCAAATATGGATGATGTTCGTCTACGGCTGTTTCCATTCTCCCTCCTGGGGAAAGCTAAGCAATGGTTCTACGGGAATCGTGAGGCTATTAACACTTGGAGTAAGTGTTCAGAGGCATTTCTCAAGAAGTTCTTCCCATTAGGTAAAACCAATGGTCTTTGTGGAAGGATTTCTGGTTTTCAGCAAGCAGCAAGTGAATCTATTCCAGCGGCTTAGGAAAGGCTTCAGGAGTACGTCCTGGCCTGTCCTCACCATGGGATGGAAGATTGGCTCATTCTTCAAAGCTTCTATAATGAGTTGACTCCGACAGCCCGAGGCCATATTGATGCTGCTGCTCAAGGAGCATTCTTCTCACTCTCTGTTGATGATGCTAAATTACTCATTGAGAAGATGGTCTCCAACCAAGGGTGGAGTGATGAAAGACTCCAACCGCGACCGAGGGGTACTCATACTGTCAAGGAAGCAGATATGATTACTGTCAAGATGGATCTTCTTATGAAGAGATTGGATGACTACACCAGCGAGAAGGCTGCCATGGCCACCACTACTCTGCCTATGGACTCTCACATGACTTGTGAAGTCTGTGGCAACACTGGGCACTCAGGCAACTACTGTCTAGAGACTCAGGAGGAAGTGATGTACATGAATGGCAAGAACAACGGTTATCGTCCACCTCAACAAGGAGGCCAATCGTGGAATCAACAACTCCCTTATTATCAAGGAGGTAACCAAGGTAATTCGTACAATCCCAACCAACCTTCCTTGAGAGATCTCATTTTTGGGCAAGCTAAGATTAATGAAGGTGTTAACAAGAAGCTAGCTGCCCTTGATAAAACTTTGGAAAGCCTCAACGTTAAGCTTGATAGCTTTTCTTCTGCCCAGAGGAGTCAGCTGAGTTTCAACAAAATGTTGGCAACTCAGTTGGCCCAGCTGGTCGCTTCTGTTCCCTCTGTTGAAAATGCAAATGCGGTAACCACGAGAGGAGGTAAATCCACTCGGGATCCACCGTATCCTAACCATGGAGGGACAAACAAGAAAGGCATAACAGAAGTTGAGAACATCCATGAGGATTCATCCGACTCGGAAGAGTCCCCCCAGGTAAGGAAGGTGCCACCAACGGATAAAGCACCTGTAGGAGTGACGGCACATCCGGATTTCATAGAAGCCAATGTGATGCCGTTCCCTCAAAAGAGCAGGAAGGCAACAATAGATGAACAGTTCAATCACTTCGTGGATATGATTCAGAAAGTTTATATCAACATCCCATTGCTTGAGGCAATACGCGTTCCCACTTACGCACGTTATCTCAAGGACATCCTAACCAAGAAGCGAGCTCTTCCCACAACCGAAGTAGTACGACTCACGGAGGAGTGCAGTGCTGCCATACTCAACCGCCTTCCTGAGAAGAAGAAGAAGGATCCAGGGTGTCCCACAATCACTTGTATGATTGGGACCCAACGCTTCGACCATGCTCTCTGTGACTTAGGGGCCAGCGTCAGCGTCATGCCTAAGGTAGTCTTTGATCAACTTAACTACACGAGTCTATCTCCAACCACTTTGCAGCTGCAGCTGGCCGATTCTTCAGTCCGATACCCAGCGGGGATAGCTGAGGACATTCCAGTGAAAGTCCGAGATTGCTTTATTCTCATTGACTTTGTGGTGCTGGACATGGAGATCGCCAAGGAGGTGCCGCTCATACTTGGGCGACCATTTCTAAGTACAGCTGATGCACAAATTGATGTGGGGGCTGGTGTGATCCGTCTCTACATCAATGGCAAAGAGGAGAGGTTCAAGTTTTGTCCAAGAAAAGAACAATGCTCGATGATCAAGGATTACCAACTTCCGACATCCCGGCACGAGAGGTCGAAGTGCCACCACGGCAAGTGGACAACCTCATTGCATTCATGAAGAATTTTTGGAAGGAAGAACGCCAACTCCTGGGCACGGGACAGAAACAGTATTGGAAGTCTCAGTCCCAGTTCAAGAAATCACCTCCTACACATCACAACCCACACAACACTCAGAAGATGTGGCGGAGGGTGAGTAGGAAGCCGACATCTCCTCCAAAGGGAACGGCTGCCCCACTGCCTAGGTGAGAACTTTGGAACCAAGTCTAGCTCTAAAGACTCAAAATAATGAGCTCTGCGCCGACAGGTAAGATCGGTAAGTTATCCTTATTTTCCATACAATAAAATTCTGGTTCAGGAAAAGCAATCTACTTCTGCTCTGTGTTCTCTGCATTCTCGCTGTGGCGAGCTCAAAGGTGATGTCCATCTGGACATTCCTTGAGCTTGCACCATGGTATTAACTTGTCACAGCCACTACCACCACCACAGCCTCAGCCTCAGCCATAGCCTGCTACACCACCAGTGGCAGGAGGGGCCCCTGCGGGGTACATGTCTGGGGTTACCCCTGGATATGCACCTGGTTGGGACCAGCCCACCTACCACCCGAGTGCGAGTGGCATGGCTTGGGCAGACGCAAGCAGTGCTCAGTGGGCTACACCCGCTAGTTCCAGCTCCGGTGGTCCACCTCCGTCTTCGTCCTTCAGGCGGCACTCCTCAGTCTCTGCACGCGATGCTCAGCTCGCGCAGCGGATGGGAGAGCTCACTGTCCAGGTCACGGGATTGGAGGAGACGCTGAACACCCACGTCAAGTCTACCTCAGCGTGGCAGCATTAGGCTGGTGAGAGGATAGCAGCCATGCAGCAGGATCAGCAGCGACACATGGAGGCGCAGAGGGCTTACTACGCGAGTCAGGGTTTCTTCTACCCTCCTCCGCAGTGAGCCTGAAGCTAGCTTGGGGGAGGACCCCCATTCTGAGGTAACTTGTATCTTCCTTTATTTTCAGAATATCTTATAAATGAAAACCCAAAAAAATATGCAAAAATAAAAAGACCAAAAATATCTATTTGCTTTCATCATCATCGTTTGCTTAGTTTGCTTTGATATGCTTAGTAAGAATGCTTTGCCTCTATGGTTGAAATGATGAATAGTTGCTCAGTTTATTTTCCTCGTATGTCTTGCTTACAACTTTGTATCCTACCTAAGTTTTGAGTTTGTTGGCTTGTACGTTCAAACCTTAGCTTGAAAACTGTGGGTAGCAAAAAAGCATAATCCTTGCCTAAGTTGTTGTGGGACATGATATGGTAGAATAGAGTGCTATGATCTCGTGCTTAGTGATGCTTGACATCCGGAGTTTCCCTTTTTGAAAATAAAAAAAATCAAAACATGATGAGTTCCTCATTGATGAGAATTTCCCATCCAAGGCCATATGTAGATTCTAGTTCTTAGCCTCCACATATGCAGCTTGTTCTCTCATTGAGCTTTGTCAAATTGTTGTGACCCTTGTTAGAACTCATACTCCCCTGATCAAGATCACGTACACGTTCATGCTGAAACTTCTACACTGGAAGTTAGCATTCATCATTTGCTCCATATTGCTTAGGCATTCTTCCATAAATAAAACTCTAAGTATCTTTGTATCATTCATCCCTCTCCAAAATATCTCCAATAGAGACAAAGGGCTGGAAAAAGAAAAAAAAGTGAGAAAAGCATGCTCAAAAGCATGGCAAAAATAAAATAAAGAGAGCTAGCCCAAGTCTCCAAAATTTCAAAAGGAGAAAAGAGATTGATATGTGCAAGAGAAAGAGTTCCACCATATAGATGGTAATAACTAGTACCTACTCCAGGGCTAGTGTCCACCTTACCATCAATCCCCTATTCCCTCATATAATGCATGGCAATATCTAGCACCCATTTCCGGGCCTAGTATCCACCTTGCCATGCTCATATCCATCACACACATATGCACATCTTGATCAGGATGTATGTTTGTTTCTTCCAAGGATCCGGTTTTTGACTTAGCAAAACATGAGAGACAAGTATGCCACATCTTCCCTACCTACAGCTCCACATACAGCCTATTAGGAGTAGGATGTGAAGAAAGGCAACATTGATGCCTTGGTGAGGAACCATACACTTTTGAGTGATCCGAGAGCATCATTCGAGGAACTCTGATTTTCTTTTAAAAATTTGCAACACCTCCGGATTGATAGCTGATCAAGGTATGAGTGATTATGCACGTGCTATATAACCATTCTGTCTCTCAACCGCCCAAGGCAGGTGAAGCTATATGCCCCACGTGCCAGGTGGAAGGTAAGAACATTGCTAACTTGTTCAACTCTTGGTAGAGTACCTTGCTGTATGTTTGCCATAAGTTGGGAATACAACATTGTAGCAACTCCTGATCAACCAACCTAAGTCTCTAATGTCTTGCTTCGAGACGAGCAAGAGGTTAGCTTGGGGGAGTTTGTTGACGGTTGAAATTCACCATTTCTAACCCTCAATATTCTCACACAAATGGAGGCATATGCATTATTTACTAGCATTTTGGTTTGAATAATGTAGTTTCACTTGTCCTTGGAGATTATTTGTATGTAGGTGATTTACCCCTTAAAAGAGATGGAAACTCACCTTCTATGAAGAAACCATGCCAACTCAGCTGAGGAGGTGGCTGCCACCAAGGGAAACATGGCATTCCATGTCAGCGATCCAGGGGAGGCACTCACCGACGAATTAGAGGACGCCACATGGACTTCACATGGATCAAAGGGCCCACCTCGGAAACCAAATCATGCCATGCACCGGGGATGGATCAGAGGGCCCACAAGGCAGCCACCCAGAGGAAAACCACCAGGTGGGGCCATCCTAGAGGGCCGGCCGATCCTAGGATCGGCCGAACCAACCTAGGGGGCTCCATCCTGGCCCTCCACGTGGCAGCTCCCCATTGGCCCATTGCCTCACTCCCGAGTGTTTTGGAGCACTTTGAGCCTCCGAGCAAGCCTGGTCCTTGCCTATAAATAGAAGGGGAGGGGCTCCCATTTCTCACACACCACTCTCTCATTCTCCTCTCACTTTTAGTTTCCAAGGCTAGGGGGTAGGCTAGAGTAGCTCTTATTCAGGTTCCAAGTCCTCTTGGAAGTCTAGGTATGAGTTCTCTTTTATCTTTATTTGTATGACTTTGATCTACTTCAGTTATTCAGCTATTTCATATAAAGTCATGGTGGATCATATGTTTGATATGTTCTTGAGTTCATCCTCTGTTCATCATTTGGAGGCTTGTGTTCTTCGTGAACACTACCTTTTGATCCACTTGAAGGGTGATAAACTCCTTCCTTATGTGTTTGTTGATAAGTTAGAGGCTCGTGTTCTTCACGAACACGACCCTTTGATCTTATTGATTAGACATAAGAGAGTTCATATCTGTTTGTATGTCTAGCCTTAGTTGATCTTGTTAGATGCCATGAGAGTGTTGCATGAGGTCTGTGTTCAAGCTACGGTACTCGGTCTAGTTGACCAGTCTTCTGGTGGCTCTCACCCTGGGTCACAATAGCCCGGGCCGGGTGGAGTCTAGCAGCAACGTAGGCATGGTGCCTGGGTTGTCTGGCTATGATAGTTATGAGCATACCCCCCGTAATGATAGAGGTCGGTTCTCAGGTGGTGACAGCCCTGTTGGATCCTTGGGCAACCTCCGCGCTGGGGTACCTACTGTAGGACTCTAAAGTCTAGTTTCGCAGAGTGCTGGTCGTCGCGGGCTAGCTCCCTGTTTGTACCTGGGTGCTGAACCTTATCTCTCTCATGCAATACTCATGCCCATCTCTTGTATCTTCTAGCTTTGTATGTTTAGTACATTAGAACCTAGAGCTAACTCGTATGTTCCCCCTAAGCCGTAGTGTGCTAGAGTAGAGGTAGATCTGAGTGTGTGTGTCGTACTACCCTTATATCTTTTATCTTACCCCTGTCTTTGAGTGTGTTGTTCCCTATATCTATCTCTTGGTTTACATTCAGAGCAAAAGCATAAGTCTAAGATATCCGCCATTGCCTTCCACGGATACGATACCCTTGGAATACTCTCCTTCCTTGAGGAAATGCTACAATAGTTTATCTTTGCGCTTGCGGATTCGTTCACGATCGTTTAGATTAACCTTGGGCAAGTCTCGATGTTCACGCTAACCCGGCATCATTAGTTGTGATATTGAGAGGTGCATACAAGGCGTTTCTTGGTGGTGTCACTAAGGATGGGTCCCAGATCTATTCTTAAGATGAGGACGCTACGAAACGCCAACACATGGCTACCCTGTCCAGAGGTCGGTTTACTTCGTCAGTGAAGTACTTTCAGAATCCAAGGCTCGTTACCCTCCAGTACAGAAGCTAGTCTATGCGGTTCTGATTACTTCACGGAAGCTTCGCCACTACTTCGACGAGTACAAGATTTCTATGGTGACTAGCTACCCGCTTGGCGAGATATTGCACAACCGGGATTCCACAGGAAGGATTTCTAAATGGGCTGTAGAGCTTGGTGCTCTATCGCTCGAGTTCAAGTCTCGCACTGCTATCAAGTCTCAAGCCTTGGTTGATTTCATGGCTGAGTGGCGGGAAAATCAAGTCCCAACTCCAATTGAGTGTCCAGAACATTAGGTCATGTACTTTGACGGTTCCCTCAAGTTGGAAGGCACTGGTGCCGGGGTACTTTTGATTTCCCCCAAGGGTGAGCAACTCAAATATGTTTTGCAGATCTTCTGGAAGGTCTCAAACAATGAAGCTGAATATGAAGCTCTACTGCATGGCCTTCGCTTTGCAGTCTCTCTTGTCATTACACGACTACTTGTTTATGGTGATTCTTTGGTGGTCATCAATCAAGCCAACGATTCTTGGGATCGAAATGCTGAGAACATGGATGCGTACTGTCAAGAAATACCCAAACTTGAGAACAAATTTCATGGTCTCGAGTTCCATCATGTTATTCGCGACAACAATGTTGCTGCGGACGTCTTGTCGAAGCTGGGATCTACACGAGCTCAAGTGCCAGCTGGAATCTTTGTCCATGAACTCCACAAACCATCAATTGCGGAGCAATCATCTGCACCTACGACTACTTCAGCTCAACCTGATCGAGAAGTGCTTATGATTGATGTGGACTGGAGAACTCCCTTCATCGACTACATTAAGTATCAGTTGGTTCCTGAAGACAAGTCAGAAGTCGAGCGCATCTCACGCTGCGTCAAGGCTTATGCTTTAGTCAGAGATCAACTCTACAAGCGAGGCGCAAGTTCTGATGTACTCATGAAGTGCGATTCTCGCGAAGAAGGCAAGGAAATCTTGGAGGACACACACAAAGGAATTTGTGGCAATCACGCTTCTTCCCGCACCTTGGTGGGTAAAGTGTTCAGACATGCTTTCTACTGGCCTACAGCTCTTGCTGATGCAAAGGAACTAGTCAAGAAATGCCATGGATGCCAATTCTTTGCCAAGCAACAACACGTTCCAGCCTACAAACTCATCACGATTCCACCAACTTGGCCTTTCACTTGCTGGGGGCTGGATATGATTGGTCCTCTCCCAAATGCGCCAGGGGGATTCAATAGAGTTCTGGTGGCTATCGACAAGTTTACCAAGTGGATTGAGGTCAAGCCTGTTACCTGTCCCATGGCTGATAGAGTCCTCGACTTCTTGGATGAAATTGTACATCGCTATGGATTCCCTAATCACATCATCACAGATCTGGGTTCGAATTTCAACAATCACCAGTTCTGGGAGTACTGTGAGAACAGTGGAATTGATGTCCGGTACGTCTCCGTCGCTCATCGACGCGCCAATGGCCAAGTGGAACGCGCTAATAGGATGGTACTCGATGCTCTCAAAAAGCAACTGTACGATGCTGCAAATACCAAGGGCGGCAAGTGGATCAAGGAACTACCCAATGCACTCTGGGGGCTACGTACTCAGCCTACTACTCCCACAGGGCAGTCACCCTATTTCCTGGTCTATGGCTCTAAAGCCGTTTTGCCTGCTGATGTCATGTGGCGTTCTCCGGCGGTTGATCGGTACGAAGAAGGCGTAGCTGAAGAAACAAGACAGATAGATGTCGACAGTCTTGAGGAAGCTCGTTGCAACGCACTTGTTCAATCAGCTCGATATCTTGAGAAGATCTGCCGTTACCACGACCGCAACGTTAAGGAATGCCCCTTCAACGTTGGTGATTTAGTCCTTCGTCGTATCCAGAACACGACAGGGCTATACAAACTCAACTCGCCATGGGAAGGTCCTTTCTCTGTTGCAAAGGTTACCGGTCCAGGGTCATATCATCTCCAAACTCTTGAAGGCGAAGAAGTCGACAACTCTTGGAACATTGACCAGCTTTGTCGCTTCTACCCGTAGGGGGTCTCAATGACTCTCTCCAGGCAGCTTCGGTTGCAACCACTCAACAGACAGCTACGGTTGCCACTACTCGTAGGGGGCCTCAACAATCCTCTCCAGATAGTTTTGGTTGTATCTACTCGTGGCTTTAGCTGCGATCACTCGTAGGGGATCACGATAATCCTCTCCAGGCAGTCTCATTTTGCGACCTCGTAGGGAGTCATGATAACTCTCTCTAGACGACTTCGTGTCGTATAGAGCAATAAGTGGCACATGTTGTCCATGTCTCTATTTCTAATAAGAGGCTTCGGCCTAGAGTAACACCCTTCCTGGTAGGGTCTCAGTGGAACTCTCATACAAGTTGCTGCTACAGCAAGGATGAGTTCACCACACTGTCCCCTACGGTCTTGTTCTTCGGAACATCCTTGCGAGTACTCTCTCACTAGGCTCATAGCCTCAGAGGTACTTAAGACATTGTAAACTCTGTACAATGTGTTCAGTAATAAAGTTGTTATCTTACATATCGACTTGTTACTGTCTTTTGCTTATTCACAACAAAGCCTTCTTTTACGCTGCTACAGCTAAGGTGTTCAACTCGTTGTGAATAAGTTCCTTTCGAGTACTCTATCACTAGGCTCATAGCCTCAGAGGTACTTAAGACATTGTAAACTCTGTACAATGTATATAGACCTGAGCATTTTGAGCCCGGCCCGACCCGGCCCGCTGGCCCGGCCCGGGCCCGGCCCGCGCCAGGCCCGCCCACGGACCTTACTGGACGGGCGTGGGCAGAGATCTTGAAGCCCGCGAAAAAAAATCTAGGCCCGAACCCGGCCCGAAATACTGTTTTTAGCTGTTTTACACTATAAAAAGCGCGGGCAGCCCGCCCAAGCCCGGCCCGAAAACTGAGGCCCGACAAGTCCCATGGGACGGTCATGGGCAGGATTTTCTCGGCCCGAAAAACCCGGGTTTTTTTTCGGCCCGGCCCGAACCCGACCCGGCCCGTGAAATGCTCAGGTCTGAATGTATATCGACTTGTTACTATCTTTAGCTTATTTCACAACAAAGCCTTCTTTTACGCTGCTACAGCTAAGGTGTTCAACTCGTCGTGATTAAGTTAACGTTCTTCGGAACATGTCTACACTTGAGTACTTCTACTCGTGTACCATATCTCTTTTTACAGCCATACACTTAATACCAACTCGAGTGCTTGGCACACACACACACAAGCATACAAGGGATCCGGATAATTGACTTACTCAAGTTTTCAATTATATTACATAAACAATTTTTTGGAATTACACTTGTTTTTCCCTAGTGTTTATCCTACAGGTACATCTACCAGAGATCTATTAACTTGGAGACTGCTTCCGCAATTGGAGTTGTCTATTGCATCAACTCGTTGAGCTTGTCGTCGGTGCAATCTCCAGATCTGCCGTTCATGATGACCGTGAGATCCGCCTCTGCGTAGAAAGACTTGATGAAGCTCAAGACTTGATTTGGGATCATGCAAGCCAGCCTCTGAGCGTACTCCAGAATCTTCTTCGGTGTGTCCTTCAACCTTTCCACAAGTGGACGAGGTTGAACTCCAGTAACCCTGGGCTCGAAGAGATTGGCTACTGGCTCGGCTGCTTCTGTCAAGGCTTTCAATTCTGAGCGCAGGCCTTCGGCTTCTTCAATCTTGATCTTGAGCGACTGCATACATGTCAACAAGTCATTCCAGCCGGCAAGGCGAATCTCCATCTCACGCTCAAGTTCGAAGCACCGCACCTTATAATCGGCTTCAAGATCCATGCGGGCTAATTCTTCACGATTATTGGCCAGCTGCCAGTCTAGTGCCTTGTTCTTGAACTTATTAACTTCTTCAGACAGCTCTGCAGAAGATCAAGACTACTTATCAGATGGCAGTGTGCATGCAAAAAGTATTCAACAATGAATTCAGAAAGGGAGACTACCTTTATTCTTCTGGCGCAGAGACTTGTTCTTTCCGACAACGTCATCCTTCTGAGCCGTCAGCTTCTGGATTTCGTTGTGGTACTCGGCGGTGTTTCCATCAAGTTTCTCTTGTAGCTTCAGAGATAAGGCTTTCTGCTCCTTGAGTTGTTCTCTGAGCTGCGAGACTTCTTCGATGTCTGCCGCGTGTTGCTCGAGCAGACGAGTCTTGCGCTTTGACAGCTTGACTACTTCCTGCAAAAGCAAGGCAATTAAAAGGTCAGAGACAAGATATCTTTGGCTAAAAGTACTCTACAAGAGATTACAACTTACCGCGAACAGCTTCTCTATGCTGCGGAACATCTCGGCATGAGCTTGCAAATTGTCCTCATCCAGGCATGAGTCGTCATACGGCATCAAACTTTCGGCCCTAGATTGAGTACGTGTGCTCGCCGCTGAGTACTTTGCAGCACTACGCAGAGGAGTCGGGTCTTCAATTACTGGCTCATGCGGCACTATGCGGTCCTCCGGGTTGTCTTCAAGCGCCAGCTGCGCATCAATTTGGCGCACAGAGGCTTCAGCAATTGGAACTTCTTCGTGGCGCAGTCCGGCTTCTGGATCAGCTTCCAGGCCTTCATTCACCACAGCTTCAATATCTTCGGGTTGTTGAGCCCTGGGCTTGGAAGCTGCCTCCACCGCTGCCTTGACCACATCACTCCAAAGGAAGCGTAGTGCCTGTGCAGCATCAGCTTCAGCGGGTACTTCTTGAGGCTCTGGAAGCACATCGTCTTGTTGTTCGTGAGGAAGCCGATCTTCTCCGCCAAGACTACTCCCAGAGGCTCCCCACTTCACATCAGTGGATTTTCTGCATCAATAAGTTGATCAGTAATTTCAAAGTAAGCAATATCAATAAGTACTCGAGTACTTGAGTACTTACATAGCAACTCGAGGCACCGAGACTTTTGGCCCCAGCATGTCAAAAAATGAAGGCGTCGTCGGCACCTCTGGCACACTTTCCACCGGCAGCACACTTCCTGGTACCGCGGCTTCCTGTTGCTCATGCGCCACCGTCTCGACGGTCGACGTCGGAACCAACTCGGATTCTGTTGATCTTGCGGGGCTACTCGAGGGCACATTGGCTGCACTCTCGATAATCTGCGGAAGACAAAATTCAAGTCATTACATCAAATAGCAAGTACTCAACATGGTATTGACTACTTCAAATTCTCAGCACTCACCGTGATGGATGGCAGACCTGTGATCTTCTTCACAGCCCGTTTCCCTGCCGTGGTCCTTTTCTTCTGTGGCGATAGTGTTACATCATCTGCAAGAGATGATGCCACCCTCTTCACAGCTCCCACGGAGAGACCACTGGGGATTGGCGCCCCAGAGTACCCGTAACGGCCCTTAACTTCGAAACGTTGTTGAAGTGTTTGGCCGTCATCATCGCTTGAGGAGGCGTCCTCCACCAAGACTTCTTATTCTTCTTCCCCTTGAGCAGATCGACTACTCTCGGGGGCTTGAGCCTCAACTCCTGTTGGCTCTCCCTCTGGCACTTGTAGTGGATCCTGGGGACGAGGAGGAGGGAAGGACACAAATTTCAAGACATCCTCCTGCGAAACACAGCAAATGTTAGCTTCACGACTACTCTTGATAAGTACTCGGGGGCTAGTTCTTGGAAACTCACCAGACGTGGAGGATTGTCAGCACTATACTCCTGGACAGCTGCAGGAATTCCGTGAAGATTCTTGAAGATCTTCTGCAGTCTTTCCATCACGAGATCATCATTGATCTCCTCAGCAGACAGCCTCGAGCCATCATCAACTCCCGTGTACTCGAACCCAAGATGCCCTTGCTGCATCAAGGGTTGTACTCACCACTTCATGAAGCTGAAGGCTACTCTCTCAGCAGTCAAGCCTTGTGCCTTCTTCAGCGTGATCTTGGCCAGCAACTCTGGAATCTGAATGCACTCTTGCATTGTTGGTTCGTCCTTCCAGAGCTTGTCATACGCCGGCGCAAACATGCTTGGCTTCGGCAGCTAAGGCGGGGCGTTGTCAATGTAGAACCACTTGGTCTTCCAGTCCTGGTTCGAATCGATCAAGTCGTACTTAAAGTACAACTCTTGTGCCTTCTGGCGCATATGGAGACCGGCTCCACCGACTACTACTAGGAAGCTGGCGTTGGGCTGCGGCTTCAGGCGGAATATCTTCCTAAAAAGAGCCCAATGTGGGCGGATTCCAAGGAAGGCTTCGCAGAAGTGCACGTACATCGCGATCTGGAAGATACTGTTGGGATTCAGGTGCACGTGCTCCAACTTGAAGAAGTCGAGGAAGCCTCTGAAGAAATCTGATGACGGCAACGTCAACCCACGCTCGACGAAGTGGCCGAACATTGGGATTTCATCTGGGGTCTTCTCCATTGGCCACGCATCTCCAGTGGCCGAGCTCCATCCAGCGATTGCCTTCTCGCACAGCAGCCCGACAGCTTCGAGGGCCTTGACATCATCTTCCCTCATCTTGGATTTCTTCCAAGAGACAGCTTGACTGGGTGGCTTCGTGATCACCACGGTCCTGTACTTGGGCTCCGGTAATTGATTTTTGCCGCAGACGGACTTCTTCTTCTGACCCTTGGACGGCGCTGGCTTCATTCTTCCAGTTACGAGGGTCTTCTTTCGCATTGACTCGAGGGCTGCGAGGGGGTGGAGGTGGAAGCACTTGGCGGTGTGGACGCTCGAACTCTGCGACGGCTACGCATGCTAGGGCTTTTCTTTCTGGATCTAAGGGCGAATGGAAGCAGTGAAACCCTAAGGGATACCCTTCGGGTATTTATAAAACAAAACCCTAACGATTCGACCTGGTGACCCTTCGTATTCAACAAGATTGATTTCACATAAGCAAAATTTTCGGCTAAGTCAGAGGACTTAAATCCAAGACCTGCTCGGCTCCATCTCGGGGGCTCGACTACTCGATGGAATTGGATTTTACTTAGCAACAGTTCACTGAATTCAGGCCACTATTCTACAATCAGATTGGATCCTTCAATTCGAGAAAGTACTCGACTCAAGGCTCGGGGGCTCCGTGCCACGTGTCCTTCAGTTTTTCTCAGGATTTTACGAGATTATTTGATGAAGACTACTGATTGACCCTCAGCTTGAATTGTCAATTCGAACTAAGGCTCGGGGGCTACATCCATATAGGATGCGATTTTTGCAAATCGCATTCTTATATTATTTCTTCAGATTTTCTGCGGATTTTTCGGAGCAAGATCAAAGAGTAGAAGATTGACCCTCAGCTTGAATCTTGGATTCGACCTAAGGCTCGGGGGCTACATTCCATATGGAATGCGATTTTAGTAATCGCATTTCCATATGGATCTTTGATGCAAAGATTTCAAGAACGAAGCGGGTAATATTGAAGACCTTCAAGGGAAGTACTTGGGGACGCTTGGGAACAACTCAAGAAGACTTCAAGACTACTCGTGGAGTTAGCTGGAGTACCTTCTAGCCTCGTGATGATTCAAGTATTATTGAAGATTGAAGCTTGCAGAACTCGGGGACGCTTGGGAACTACTCGTGGAGACCTTCAAGACTACTTGGAAGCATCACACTCGACTACAAAGTACTCAGGGGCTTGTCGACCGGGCATCCCTGGACCCACCAACACATGTGGGCCATATCCGGGAGATAAGTTCCTGTACACCTGGACTACTCGACTAGTGGGCCACGGTGCTGTTACCGTGGACTACAAGGCAAGACAAAGCGGACAAGGACTTGTACTAAGACTAGGATAGCTTTCCATACCTTGTATAGGCTACTCCGAGTCCTACTCGAATAGTACCCTTGTACCAATCTGACTTGTAACCCTGCCTCTCATGGCATATAAGGTGAGGCAGGGACCCCTCTCAGAACATACGCAATCAATATAGAGCCACGCAGCATACAGGACGTAGGGTATTATGCACATTGCGGTCCGAACCTGTCTAATTGTGTGCCCCGTGTCTCACCATCGTGTTCCTGATCTCGGCGAGCCCCACCGCACAATCTACTACTTTGGGTACCCCGTCGTAGGCTCGGTGTCTAAAACACTGACAGACGCGTAAAAACGCACGGCAAAGACTTGGCCGTGCGTTTTCCAGACTTTGCTGTGCGTCTCGAACACGGCAAAGCCTCTATTTCCCATTGTGTAACCATGGCGGTTTGGCGATCCACGACATACAACTTATGTTACATTACAGCTCTGATATATATCATGGTCTAGACGATGAATATAATGTTAAAGGGGATCATTATATTGGAGTAAATATATAGCTTTTTTGAGGAAATAGGCCTTCAATTATCAAGGAGCATGATTACAATCTGCCTGCAACAAGCTGTGGAAGCCTAACGGGGTTTCATGCCACACCACCGTTTCATCTCCACTTACTTGTTTGGCTAGTTCATGAGCTACTTTATTACACTATCTATTAACGAAAGACAAAACAAAACCTTGAAAACATAGACTAAGCTCATAAATCTCCATGATGATCGGCGAGATCACCGACCGGCCTCTATCTTCTCTTTCCCATAAGGCGACGAGTTCCTAGCAGTCCGTTTCTACACATAGCCTGTTGACCCCATTCTTTCTGCCAGTACCATGCCATCCCTGCAAGCGTAAGCCTCCATAGTCAGCACATCCATACAGTATTGATATGCAGAGGCTTGCGCGGACACAAATTCGCCTTGGTCATTTCTCAGGATAGCCCCCGTGGTTCCTCGCCTTGTC
Organism: Cenchrus fungigraminus; assembly: GCA_036936925.1. Classification (NCBI taxonomy): domain Eukaryota; kingdom Viridiplantae; phylum Streptophyta; class Magnoliopsida; order Poales; family Poaceae; genus Cenchrus; species Cenchrus fungigraminus. Next base: position 35,602,116 of record CM072779.1, on the reverse strand, counting down.
TCCTCCTGGAAGGCAGCATCAGTGTTACACTTCACCCACCCATGCTCTGGCTTTGCCCACTTTGGTTCAACACCTCTGGGCTTTGGTTGCTTTGAGGGGTGTAAGATTTGCCAAAGATCGAAGGCCGTATCCCGAACCCAGTTGACTGCCTGTCTAATGGGTATTTATGCTTTACCATGTCTCTGATCATTACGTTGCATCCAAAGAGACCACATCCCACAAATAATGATCGCTCTTTGCTTTGCTGTGCCAAAGTACAGAGATCCTTTGCCCAAGTTCCTGGATGCTGGTTAGGTAGTTTCACCCTTGTTGATTCTTTAGTCTGCTCCCAGAACCTCTTAGCAATAGTGCACTCCATCAGCACATGCTGAATCGATTCTTCTTGACAGCCACATGTATCACAGAAAGCCACAGGTTCAATGTGTCGCCTGTGCAAGACTTGTTTTGCAGGGAGAAATTCATGAATTACTCTCCAGCAGAAAATCTTCACCTTTGGCGGTACAACAAGCCTCCAGATGCAGTTCCAAGTATCGCTTTCAGAAGTGCTTGCCGTCATCATATCATCCTGTTGCTGGCGCTTGGAGTCCAGGAGTCTGTATGCAGACTTAACTGAGAAATGGCCATGCTTCTCCGGCTCCCAAGCCCACACATCTTCACCAGTTCCCCTAGCAGGCGTTCTTAGGATCGCATCAGCATCAATTCCTAAGAAGGTTGCTCGTATCAGCTCCTCATTCCACTGACCACTGTCCGTCGGGAGTTGTTGAACACAACTAAGCTCATTCTCCTCTAGTGTCGATATAGGTTTCCCACTGAAATGCTTAGGGATCCATCGATCTTCCCAAATTCTTGTGTCTCATCCATCGCCAATCCTTCTGATCAACCCAGACTTTAGGACTTCCCTGCCAGCTAGTATTGCTCACCAAGTAGCACTCGACCTCCTTTTCCTTGAGCTGTGTAGAAAATCTGAGTCATGATAGTACCTGCCCTTCAACACTCGAGCGCACAGCGACTCTGGTCGAAGCATGAGCCGCCAGCCCTGCTTTCCAAGCATCGCCAAGTTGAACAGTTTCAGATCACGAAACCCCATACCCCCCTGGCATTTTGATCGCGTGAGGCGCTCCCAGCGTAGCCAGTGGATGTGGCGATTGTCTGTAGAGCTTCCCCACCAGTAATTAGCAATAGCTCGTCCCATTTTGTTGCACGTTTCACCCGGCAACACAAAGCAGCTCATCGAGTAAACCGGTACAGCCTATGCAACTGACTTGAGAAGGATCTCTCGGCCTGCACAGCTAGCCTCCCGTCCACTCCAACGGCCAATCACGCCCTTTACCCTTGCTGGCATGTACTCAAAGGTTTCTTTTGTTGCCCGGCCAACAGATGTGGGTAGCCCCAAGTATTTCTCAGCTAAGGCTACAGTGTGGATATTCAGACAATTCCCAACAGCCTCTTTAACCTCACTGCTGCAATTCTTGCTAAAAAGACAGCAGACTTGTCTCGATTGACTAGCTATCCCAATCCCCGGTTGTAGATATCCAGCACTTCTTTCAGTCGATCTGCCCCCCTCTGCGATGCTTCAGTAAAGACAATGCAGTCATCCGCAAAGAGCAAATGCGAAATCCAGGGGGCATGGACACCCACGCGAACACCCCTGGAAATGTGCTTTGGGTCAATTTCCCGAAGAAGACATGATAAACCCTCCGAGCAAATTAGGAACAGATAGGGAGAGATCGGATCCCCGTGTCGTATTCCCCTCGACGGTCTGAAACACTATGATAAAACTCCATTAGTTCTAATGCAAAAGGAAATTGATGTCACGCACCTCATAATTCTGGTACAAAATTCTCATGAAAGCCGAGCTTGATCATAATTCCTTCCAGATATGCCCACTCGACTCAATCATAAGCCTTTGCCATATCTAGCTTCACAGCACAAGCACCAGTTTTTCCTTTCTTCCTCTTCAAATAATGAGTGCATTCATATGCAATTAAGACGTTATCTGTAATAAGCCTCCCCGGTACAAAAGTACTTTGTTCCTCTGAGATAATTTCATCTAGAAACACCCTGAGTCGATTAGCCAGAACCTTGGAGCAAATCTTATACAAGACGTTGCACAAAGAGATCGGCCGAAATTGTTTCATCTCCTTCGGATTCTTGCACTTGGGAATAAGTACAATAGTGGTGATATTAATATCCTCCGGCATGTCACCCCCATTCAAAAAATTCAGAACTGCCGCGCACACTTGCGGCCCAACCAAATCCCAATGCACCTAGAAAAACCCAGCTGTAAGTCCATCCGGCCCGGGCGCCTTGTTTGGGCCCATCATGAAAACAGCCTTCTTTACTTCTTCTGCAGTAAAATCTCTTGTCAGGTTGGTACTCCTCCGAGATCTTCCGTTGGACAAACTGCAGGACAGCCTCAACATCAAGATCGTTCTGAGCTGTGAATAGATCTTTGTAAAAAGAAACAGCCACTTCTTCCAGTTGCTCCTGGGTTTCAGCAATAGATCCATCCGGACGTGCCAACGATTTGATCTTGTTGCCGCGTGCTCGCTCACGTGCTTTTGCCCGAAAAAGAGCAGTATTACGATCCCCTTCCTTTAGCCAATCAATTCGTGAGCGCTGCTTTGCCATGCATTCCTCCCGGGATAGCATTTCAGATATACGTGTCATGATCCGTCGCTCCTGATGTGCTGGTCCACTGCCAATAGAATTAGCCCGCACCCGTTCCAACTCCTTGCGCAATTGGGCCAACTCCTTCCTGACGGAGCCAAACACCTCACATTCCCAGGCCTGTAACGATCCTTGTACTGCATCAAGTTGTTGTCGCACCTGCGAGAGGGTGGCCAACCCCTCGCCAGGTTTCCAAGAGTTCTGCACAGTACTCATATAGGTTGGGTCCCGTCGCCACATATTTTCATACCTGAATTTTCGTTTCCTCCTCTTCCATTGGCGGACCCTAAAGCATTCAATTAACAGAGCACAATGATCTGATTCTGTAGTCTGCAAGTGGGATACTTTCACATCCCCAAAGATATTCAGGAGGTCACACGCAGCCAAACCCCAATCTAGCCTGACTTTCACATTGTGAGCACATTGTTGCCTATTATCCCAGGTATACGGGAGGCCAGTGTAACCGAGATCCATGAATCCACAATCTACCACTGCTTCGCGAAAGCCATCCATCTGTCGTTCTGAGCGTTCTTGGAGCCCAAAATGTTCCGAGGCGTCAAGGACTTCATTGAAATCCCCGGCACACAACCAAGGAAGGTTTGATTTACCCTTGAGAAAGCGTAAACAATCCCAACTCTGATATCTCAGATCCCTCCTCGATTCACCATAAAACCCTGTGAACCTCCACAGCTCCTCTTTAGTATCCGGGTTCAGTACAGCCACATCCATGTGTAACTTATCATATGACTGAAGCTTCAGGTCGACTTCCCGGCTCCATAAAAGAGCCAGACCACCACCACGACCCAAGCTCCCCACTCCTAAGCCATTAGTGAAGCCTAGTGCTCTTTGTAGGCCATCCACTTTGTCAAAAAACAACCTCGTCTCCGAAAGAAAAACCACATCCGGGCGGTGTAGCTCACACAAGCTACGAATTTCTTGAACCGCCTCGGGCTGCCCCACTCCCCGGCAGTTCAAACATAAGATTTTCATTGTGCCCGGCGGGGGCTGTCTCTCACAGCCGCCGCCGATCTTGCATCATTTGTTTGTGTAGCACGTTTCTGTTTCTTGAGCAGTTCCTCAAGACCCTCCTCCCCATCCGTGGCACCTCTCAGCTGATTGACGCGGGAACTCACCAAGCCAGATGGGACCAGCACCGTCGCATCAGCCACCGGCAGGTTGAGATATGGTGTGTGGGAAGGTTGTGACTCCCTGCGTCTCGGCTTCCTCTTCCTCACCACCTTTTTTCCATCGTCCTTCCCCTCCTGGAACAGTTGTCGCCCAACCTCATTAGCCACCAGCTTCTTGCCATTGGTATTTGTGGTCGGCCTCTTCAGGGGGACGTGATCTCGTCCTCATCAACACGATCCTCAGAGGCAGCATTGGAGCGACGATCCTCCACACTTCGCTCTTTCTCCTCACCATCCCCTGACCTGCCCAACACTGAGCGTGTAGGGCGGGCACTCCGTGGATCGCTGGCCCACTTCAGGTAGTATATATATGCTGGCTAACAGTATTTAGTTACCCTTCCATTCACACGAAAAATATTGGGAGAAAAATACTGCTTATATATACTACCACATGAAGGATCATTGGGAGAAAAATACTGCATGCAGGAGGATCATTATATTGGGAAGCTAGCCCACTTTGAAAATGTAGGTCGTTTTGATTTTTTTTAAGACATTGAGATCAATTTGCTAGCTCTGTAGTACATGTACTTGCAAATTATTAATTATGTAGTTTTGATTATTATATAACTAGTATTGTTTTAATTTTGCGATGGATTGATGTTTACGCAAAACAATCGCAAGTAACATGGAATCATCATCGATCGGTGGTCGATCAGTAGTCAGTACATGCCATGAGCAGACTAGAGCAGCACAGGCCGGTAGCAGTAGCAGCTGGTAGCGAATCTACCCTTGAAATTAACCGTACCCAACCCAACAGCTAGCCGCCTTTATTCGATTCGTTCTACCAATCCGGAGCTAGCTGTACTTTCACAAAACTGGCCAGGCACTGCTTGTGCTTGTACATGATGGGCACATGGCATTGCAGCTAGTAGCGTGATGCATGGTTCGACGAGCCGGGCTTGGGTAAAATTAAAGGTGCACCATCATATCGATCGATCATCTAGCTAGGAATGCTGCGCTAGTGCGCGCTTTGGTTCGACGTACGCACGACGAGGAGGACGCTAGCAGTAGCGTGATGGTTCGATATGATGGTGCTTTTGCTTCGCCTAGCCGCCTGTCACCGCCTCGATCGTCCTCCTCGTCGCGCCCCGCCGCGCTCATCAGAGCCAGCTCCAATGCCGATCGAGGTGTGGGGAGACCGGTGTCCAGGAACGACTCAGTGCCAAGCAATGCCAGCTCGAAGAGCAGGGAAGGGAGGAAGAGCACGGCCAGCGTAAAGGGTACCTCGATCTAGCGGGTAACATTGAAGGCAGCAGCAGCACGGATGGGAAGAAGAAAGCTGTGGCCTTCGATGAGGAACAGTCCATCAGAGCAGAGGGAGGTGGCCGGTGATAGCCATGGCAAGTCTGTGGTGAGCAGCGAGCAATTCTCGCCTTTAATTTGCATCATGGAACGAGAGATGTCAGGGACAGGGAGGCAATGGACGAGGTCAAGGAGCTGTTCGACGAGGCGGTAAACTGCAGTGCAGAGGTCTCAAGAGGCTGCTGGAGGTGGGGGAAAATGCCTCCCCAGAGCACCCCCAGAGTTCTTAGATGTGGGTAATGCGTTGCTTTATTTGAGTGCAAACATACTTGAAATTGCTTTTAGCTTTGTAGGTTGTGTTATATCTGCTAGCGCAATAATGTATATCTGTTTTTTCTCTTTTGCAGATATCTCTTCCAGAGTAGTCCAAAAGTATAGTCTTACAAAAGGAAAGGTAGCATACACTCCAACTAGTAGATAGTGCACGCATGGGTTTCTGATCGATTCAGGAAGACAACAAAAGGAGCGAGGGGAATATGACGTACTGCATGCGTATTCTCATGCATGAAAAAGAAAATGCACTCGATCTGTACAGTCTGAAGCATCCGATCGATTCAGTCAAAGAAACAGAACACGTACGGAGTTCTTGGCATACTTGATACTAGGTTGATACATACAACTCTTCATCATAGTCACCTTAATTTCTTGCTTACTGCTGCTCACACTGGATTGAGCTGTAAACCACTTAATTAATAGCATCTGCCGGTGTTCTCCAAAACGACTCAAGATCGACCCAGAACGACGTGACGCGCGCGCATGTCCATTTTCTTCCTGGCTTACAATTGTCCGTGGTGCATGCACTGCAGCTCAGCACCTGATCAAACCTACTCTAATTCGATGCACCTGTAGTGGGGGCACCAAGTTTAACTTATATTATTAATAATTTCGTACACGATTATGCAAACACATATTTCAACAATTCAGAAAACAAATTCCATATAAGCTACTACAGATTCGACATCCATCATTACATATACATATCAAATCATGTGTAAATGTTTGCATCAACCTCTACATGTTAGCAAAAAAGCCAAGAATGTGTTGTTAGCTAATACAGGTTCACAATGCTAGCTAGCTACAGATTATGTTTCATAGCTAGAACATTGTACCAAGCTAGAGCTACAGCCCAACACTACAAAAGATGGAACTGTGAGCTGATATTCCATTTTCAAAATGATCAAGCTGCACCATCACACAATGCATTGTTTGCACTATCATTAGTCATCAGGCTGCATCATATCATCACACAATGCATCATCACTCTGTTGGTTGTTGTGAATGTTGTTACCAATGTTTGCACCACCGAGGACCTCACCACTGTGGGCATCTACACCCAATGTTGTTCTTAGCGGACTCCGAGCCAACATGAGAGGAACCGCTCGCTTGCATGTGAATGAGTGACATATAAGCAATTGCTTTCATTCTTATTGCTCGTGTATATAAGATCAGCTACTGCATGCGCAGCGACGGAGGCAACCAGGCCCCCCCCCCCTACCGGTCGCCGGTACGTGGAGGCTTCAAATTTTTTGCCATGCATGTATAAGGCTCCGTTTAGTTCCCCCAAGATTCCAAAAATTTCACCCATTTCACAAAAAAAATTACCTATTTTTCTCTCTGTGTACGCAACCTAATACAAAAAATTTCACTTATTTCACCAAAATTTCACACAACTAAACAGGGCCTAAGTAAAACTGTAAGAAGAGTTGAGATTATACTGGATATAAAAAAAAGACGTATTTCGGTTTATTGGGCCAACAGACCAACATTTTCCAATCAAAGTCCAAAGCCCAACAACAGAAAAAAAAACTATCCCCCGTCGCCTCCTATCGTCGCGCCGTCAGTTGTCTCCCGTCGCCCCCAATACTCTCTCGTCTCTCTCTCTCCCGATTTCCACCGAGGCGGCGAGGCACCGACCCAGCGACCCCGTCTCCGGTCCTGCTCCGATCGACCGGTCCCATAGTGCCCTAAGGGCGGCGCCGCGATACTTCAGCTCCGGCCTCCGGGTCTTCCTCCGGTAGTTAACAGACAGAGGCACATAGCAACAGAGGCGGGCGCCAGTGGGCGCGCAGGTCGCTTTAGTTCAGCCCCTCCTAGAAATTTTCCTAGCTCCGTCCCTGTGCATGCGTCCTTGTCTTGGGCAACCTTAGGTAACAAAAAATTCATCACTTGTATCAACAATAAGCTGCTGCATGCTTTCCTTTTTATATTATACATAAGAGACAAGTTATCTTTAACTGTTGGAGAAGGCCAACGAAGGGAGTAGGTTTCTAACCCTAAGCCTAAGCCCGCCTGCCTACAAGCTAGTATGGTCCTCAGACTCAGTGGCCACTGGCCAGTGGTCCACCTGGGCAGATGAACAGGACAGGGTACACTGTTCATCAGTGGGGGGCATCTTCTCTTCACGGCGCCCCTCTCCGTCCGTCTGAGATAGCACATGTGCTCATCACGTCATATCATATGTACGCCCTCTCTCCTCTCTCTCTCTTTTTTTCTCTTCTCCTTCCTCCTTCTCTCCTCTTATTTCCATGAAGTTTCTGACGGTAGGGGGGCTTGAGCCCCACCCACCCCACCGCTAGATCCGTCCCTGCTCTCTCTAGCCCCACGCTCATGGAGTTCCACCGGATGGTGTGCGTTCTCCTCCTGGTTTTGCTTGTTTCGACCGCGGCGGCTCCAACACCGGTGACGCGCCGAGAGGACAGCGCGTGTTCCATGGAGGGCGGCGGCGGGGAGGACGAGGACATCGCGCGTGCCGTGGAGGGCAGCGGGGACGAGCACATCACGCGTGCCGTGGAGGGCGGCGGCGGGGGGGGGGGGGAGGAAGAGGACAACGCGCGTGGCATGGAGGGCACCGGCGGCGGCGGGGAGGCAGCTGTGGCCCTGCCGTCGTCTCGGCTGCGCCTCGACGACCCCTCCGCTGCAGCCGGCCGAGACGGGCCGGATATTGTCCAGCAGAGCAGCCGCGCTGCAGGTATTTAATTTTAGCTTAATTGGGAGAAAATTGCAACTTTGGTACTCAGCTTCGCAGTTTTGTCATTTCCATATGCATTTTGGCTCCTCTTAGTTGTCCTCTTATCAGAAAAGCAGCTTGGACAAAATAGCAGTTACAATCTCAGTTTAGTTCTCCTACTCATCATCGCATACAATTTTCTGGTTAGCGAAATTGGTCATTTTATTTACACTAAACAACAAGCTTAACTTTCCTAAAACATTGTGTTTAGCTAGTGATGGCTTCATTTCTAGGAATTTCGTTCATAGCTAATGTGTTCATTTCTAGGAGCATTTATCTGAAATGGAACTATAGCTTATCATGGCACACGGGCGTCAGATATATGGATGGCCTGCAGCAGCCTGGAGGCACTAAAATGTACATTTGATGTTTCTATCGAGTACAGTACTAAACACCACTAGTCTCTGAATTCTCTGTACGTTCCTAGCCAAAAAAAAAAGTGCAGAAGCCTGCATCCACGTACACGCAAGAATTACACAAAAAAAAAGTCCATTTAGAGGGTGATCCTACGGTTATGCACGTACGAGCGGAAGCCGCCGGCCCTGGCTGCCTTGTTGCAGCGCTCGCACCTGCCAGCCAGCACAGGTGGCTGGCCGTGCAGCACCGGGGACGAACGGAGATCGGCCCGGCAGCGCGGCGTCAGTTGCCGCGGCGCCGAGGACGAGCGGAGTAGGGTTCGGTCTCCGAAGAATGCGAGCAGTTGGAGATTGAACCATGCGTAGCAAAAAGAGTAGATGGGCAAAACTGTCCTTTCATGTAGGAAATACATGTATTTTGATTAGAAAAGAAAAGAAAAGAAAATACACCTTATGGCATGGTTTACAAGAGGACAACGTTTCGAGGCTCATTTTTAAGAAGACGATATTAGGAATAGCAAAACTGCGAAGCGCAACGTTTCGAGCAGGGTTTATTTTCTCGGCAAAAAAAAACGAGAAACGCGATTTCCACGTTTCTCGGTTGGGAGCGATTTTTTATTTTATCACCGAAAAATCGTCCGAACCAATTAATACAACCTCCCGACCTTTCATAACTCTAAAACTTATCTCATTTCTATGCATTGCTTTCATGTTAGGTTGTTTTGGAAACAATCTAGGTTGTTTTGTGTATAAATTAACGATTTTTTCTCTAAACTTTATCCGAAAGGAAAACGAAGAATCCGAAATTTTTTTGAGAAATCCGATAAACGCGTTTCTCACCAACCTCCGGTTTTTTTTCCAAACGGGTAAAATAAACCCTGATTTCGACTACCAAAATTGTAATTTTCTCCTTAATTGGCAGGGTGTTTATTTCTGAGGCGCGGATTGGATTTTCAACATGATTTAATTAAATTCATGCAGGTGCGGCCGGAGACCGGATCCGACGCCGCAGCCGGAGACGATGACGACGGGAAGGACAACCAGAAGAAGGAGGAGGAGGACAACAGTCACAAGGACGGAAAAATATGGATCTGGGTCCTCATTGCATTATTTGTCACAGGAATTTTAATTGCGGCTTCTATCTGCTGCATTGCGTCAGCATGCGAACGTAGAAGGGACATCATCCGGCTACCTCGTCGAGCTCGAGTTGCGGAGCAAGAAGTGTGGCACTCCGCAAGGTCTTCCTCCGACGAGTGGGAATCGGCATGCTCATCTCCTGAGACTGTCTGCACTGGGGGACGCTACCTGAACGGTATGCGGCCTCCAGTTCACTTTTACCGTCAAAATCCCCGCAGCGGGCAACTGGAAAGGAGACGGAACCGTCCCGTTCCCTCCCGCTGCCGCCATTCCTGGCGTCCATCCAGGGAACGCAACCGCGGCCTCGAGGCGTGGGGCCGCCCTCTCGATGCGCGATGTCCCAACTACCACCGGCCCTCCCGCCCACGTCCGGAACGTGTGCTTGCCGGCAGCACCAGTGCCGCCGCCACGGCGCGCCGGAGCGGAGGAGAGGGGTGGAGTGGAGGCCGCGGATTGGCAGCCGGTGCAGAGCTCGTTGGCGTCGGAACGGAAGGGGAGAGAGGGATGCTGCATCACCGCCGCCTTTTGCTTGCCCGCCGGTGCTCGACGACCCGCAGTCGCGGTCGGCGCAAGGGGGAGCTCCGAGCCGCCGCCGAGCTCTCTGGAGCCCGCTGGCCTCCACGCGCGCCGGCCACAAGGCGAAGCAGGGGAGCTCCCCTCGCCTGGATCTGTCGCGCGCGGGAGCTCCGCAGCCAGGGGAGCTCCGTCCGGGGCGCGCAGGCTGGAGATGGCGAGGCCGGCCGCCGGCCGGAGTTGGAGGAGCAGCCGCTCGATCTGCAGCCGGAAGAGGGAGCTCCGCCGGAGGAGCGGCCGCTCGATCTGCAGCCGGAAGAGCGGGCCGGAGGAAGAGCGCTCGATCCGGGGCGCGCAGGTGCTCGCCGGCACGAGGCCTGCCGGCGTCGGGGAGGAGGGCGGAGGAGGGGCGGCAGCACGCAGGACCCCCAACCACCCCGCCTTGCCCAGCGCCGCCGTCGGGGGGCCCAGCGCCCCGAATCGAGTGCCGCCGCGCATCCGCCATCGAATCGAGAGGGAGGGCGAGGAAGAGGAGAGGAGAGGAGGCCGGCGACCGCCCATCCGCCGCAGCTGCTAGTCCGCCCATCCGCCGCCACCGGGAGAGGAGAGGAGGCGCGGGGTGCGTCGGCGGTGGAGAGGGAAGAGAATGGAGTTGGACGGTGGGGAGGGAGAGAGGAAGAGAATAAAAGAGCTGAGAGCATGACATGTGGGTCCCGCACGAGGTAGTTGGTATAGAGTATGAGATATAAGGGTTGACGGGTGCGGGAAAATCAAAATTGAACTGGAAATTCTTGATGACCAGGTAGGAATATTCCCTTTAGAGGTTGAATTTGGAGTTTGACGAGTGCGGACAGTCTGAGCTGCCGTCCCCCCATCCCCATATTACTATCTCCCAAAGGCCTTCTGAGAGGGGCCGCACTACGTTCCCAGATACTAGGCTCATCACACGCAGCTAGGGATGGAACTAAAACATCCGAATTGTATCATAGATTGATTTTTTTAGATCACACTAAAATAAATTTGGTGCTAATTTTTTATGTATTATAACCAGCTAATTACTGGAAAAAATAAAAAAATTAGCTACAATTTTTTTTATGGATTATTTGCTTTCGATAGAGGAAAAGGTGAAAAAACATCCGTATCCGAATCCGAATCCGAATTTCTTTTCATCATTTGATCAAAATATAGCACACATTTGGGGTTTATTTTGTATGAATCTTAACAAGCACAATGCCAAGAACAAGAATATAAATTTTTGGATACAAAATATTATGCCTAATTTAGCTAAAATAAAAAAAGAACGGCTAAAAAATGGTATCCGAATTACTATCCGTTTCCATCCCTACACGCAGCTAGCTGCTGTACTAGTGTAAACTCTCGTCGCTGGCTCGCACTTCTTTTGCAGATCCTATTTACACAGTGACGGATCGCTGGCTCGCACTTCTTTTGCAGATCCTATTTACATAGTGACGGATCCAACGATGGGGCTAGGGGGCCCATGAACTCCTTTGAATTTAAAGGAAGAATAGGAGAAAAAGAGAGAGAAAAAAGAAGAAGAAGAGAAAGAATTGGTAGAGATAGAGAAATAACAAAAACTCAGCTTCTCCTACTTTTTATCCTGCCTCCGTCACTGTATTTACAGCATGCAAAACTGAAACTATATACACCCCCAAGAAATAGCCAGGAAAAGAAAGGGGGGCAGATCCGATCCATGCATCGATTCACTCTACGCGTGTTCATTATCGATCGATTTGATGAAGATATCGATCGAGGGTGTGTTTAGAGTCCAAACGTTTAGACAAAATTTAGCAATTCTGATTAAAATTGGTGCAAAATACACTGTAGTATCAGATGAATAGTGAGAGGTGATATGATGAGATGTGATAGATGATGGGATGTTCTTTTGGAAAAATTTGAGCTTCTAAACACACCCCGAGATACTGGCTGGGGTTGGCTTTGGAACAGGGCTTGCTGCGGCCGGCCGGGGCGATGGGACGGGCGAGGAAAAAGATAGGGTAACTGCATGGAGAAGCCTCGGGCGCAGCGTGGTTTCCTTCTAAAGAAGGGGAGTAGTGGTGTGGTTGTGTGCCCCTGCTGCTGCTCATTCGTGAGCTCGTGACGTGTTGGTACAGCGACAGTAGAGACGTTCGTTTTGTAAACAGGAGTGAGCTCATTACCATCTTTACAGTGATACATGCATGTATAGCACATGTTGTACTTCACCAACAACAAAACACTGCTACGTACTAGACTCCTACTCCCTCCGTCCCCAATTATATGTCGTTCGAGTGCTGATCCAGAAACCAAAACGGTGAGCAAAAGACCCTATCACCCCTACCCTTTGTGTGACTGCATGAGCTGACAGAGAGAAACTGCAGACACGTACAGCTAGTGGCTGTGTAGGCAAGAGTAGGGGGCGACGAATATTTGGGAACATCGCCCTGTAGTTTCAACGACATATAAACAGGGACAGAGGGAGTAAACAGTACTAGTCCTACTATCCTGCACTGGCCATGTATACACACAGCAACATCAACATAAACTTCATGTACTGAAAATGCGTACTTGCAGGAGCACAGGCAGGAGCCCTCTCCGATCCCCTCCCCTTTCCTAGAGGGCTCCATAGATACACAATTGCCATTTCGTCACAAAACTACAAGCACATCGTCTCGTGTTGCAAGCCTCGCTGCAACTTAATTTTAGAACCTTTATCTATTTACAGACGGAACATCTTTCAGGCCGCTGACCGGGACCAAATATATATTTAGTTGCATCCTCCAGAAATGCATTATTATTCATGTGCAGCCCACCAGTGTAATGACCACCACATGACATATGTTAACAACATCCATGAGAGTAGTTCCAAACACTTGATTTCGACACAAGAAAAATGCATATGCTCCAGTTTCATCGTCACGCAGTTACAAAACCTATTGATTTATACCCAGCTTCCAGAACCCTGTGCCGGCCGGTATTATTTTTCTTTGTTGGACCACATGAATGTAATGCATGGAGGTCAATTGCCGCCCTGTTCGGCTGGCTGGTGGCTGATGGCTGACGCTGATTTGTTCTGAGAGAAAAGTACCGCTGGCTGGTAGCTGGTGGTTGATTTGTTCTGAGAGAAAAGTACTGTTGGCTGGTGGTTGATAAGCCAAACGATCCACCCAACCTTTCTGCACAAGTTTCCTCTGTTGCTCAGCAAAGAGCCAAAGAGCCCATTGCTATGAATAGGAACCTGCATGATGTGTGAAGAAATGGACCTTTAATTTGTGCTTGGAGATGGAGAAGGACCCCTCCACCAGCAGCCTTAGACCATCTCCAGCAACAACACCGTTCTGCATCTTCAAAACGTACCATATGAGCAAAAGAGAGAGGAAAAAAACCACCGCAAAAGAAGACCGCTTCCAGCGGAGCACGCTCATCCGTTCGCGCATCGCGGCCGGGCAGTTGCCTCCCGCGCTTCTCCCACCACCGCTGCCGCTTCCGTCACTGCAGAGGGCCCGCCGCGGCCGCGCTGAGGAGGCTGCCGCCGCCGCGCCGAGGAGTCCCCCCGCCGCTGTCGCCCCTGCTCCGCTTGCCTGATGCGCCACCCTGGATTGAGGGGAGGGAGGGAGGTCGACCAGCTCGCGGGGTCGCCGGCGGAGGCGGGGACGAAGGTGGAGCCGCGTGGGAGGAGGGAGCACAAGCAGCTCGTTGTCGCCGTCGAGTTGCCGCCGACGGCCTCCGCGTGCTCCGCATGAGGACCGCCACGCCGCCAAGGCTCTGCCGCAGCCGACGCGCAGGGGTGGATCTTGAGGCTGGTGTCGAGCTCGAGATTTGCGCTGGGAAGCTCCTCTGCTCCCTCTCCGCCGAGATCCGCGAGGAGGCGGGCACCTGCCGGGCCAGTAGCAGCAGCAACGAGCCAGCAGAGGTAGCCCGTCGGGGTGGGGAAGGAGGAGGAGGAGGAGGAGAGAGACGTCCCGTCGGTTGGGATGAGAAGATGAAGAAAAGAGAGAGAAAGAGACCGATCCCCCCAGGGATGCGCGCGCCGGTGGCGGTCGCTGCATTTTGCAGCGGCTTTTGCGACGACTGCTGGAGCAAGCACAGTACACATTCCTTCTTCATTTTGCAGATGCAGTGGTGTTTGCAGCATCTGCTGGAGATGGTCTTACCTAATTCATGGGCGCATGTGGGCCATCTGATGCAATAAGCTCTGCACAAACTCAGTTCGGCGATCGACCGCGCGAAGCGCTCGGTTTCATGGACCGACCGGCTCCGCAAAGCTAGAAAAGCTAGAAAGGAAGGTAAGGTCAGAGCCCACGTGCATCCAACGACTCGTGCTCCTTCACGGCTCCACCCACGGCATGGGGCCCACAACCTCTGTGGTCGCGTCGCAAGGCCACACCCAGCGCGAAAAGCTGCAGTGCTCTGGTGTTTTTTTTCTTTTTCCCTTTTTGTTTTTTCATTCAACAAATTTTTCATACCGTTTATGTATATGGATAAGGTGTCTAACAATTTTTTTTAGGTTGAAATTTTTTTTGTATAAGTTATGCATATAACTCGTCGTTACAGAAAAAGTTATGAACACAACTCGTTATTAGAGAAAAACTTATGCGTACAAATTATTCCTCAAACAATTGTGCATACAAATTATACACATAAGTTATGCACGCCATTAAACTTATGCTTAAAAATTATCCAACAAAATTTATAGTTCGAAATTATGCATCGAAGTTGTGTTGATAAGTTCCGAAAATGAAAAGATGAAACAAATATTTGAAAAGAGTTATACGTATAAGCCATCTTTTAAAAAAATTGTGCATACAATATAATATCTGCACGCTAGCTAGTGTCAAAGTTGTGCTTAAAAGTTATGCGATAAAAGTTGTAGACATAAGTTTTTGTATTCTATTAAAGTTGTGCTAAAAAATTATCTCATAAAAATTATATAGTGAAGTTATGCATATAAATTATGTGCATAATTTTTTCTTAACGAGGAGTTATACACATTATTTTTTTCTAAAAATAGTTTATGTGTATAAAATTTTTACTATAATAAATTATATACATATTGTTGACGCTTTTCTGGTCAACACACACGAGCGCTAGATCGCGCGGAACGTCGAAACGCTGAACTCGCCGAGCTCCTGCCCGGACCGGTCTGACCGGTCAGGGGCACCGGTCTGACCGGTGGCTGCAGAGGCACGGTGAAAACCTAAGATCGCCGCCTCGGGAGGGACCCCGTCGGAGGTGGCGCACCTAGGGTTGTTCTGAGGTCGGCAAGGCCACTCAGAACGTCCCTGATCGTCGTCGAGAGAAGTAAGGAAAGCACGAGGTTGGAAAAGCTAGGGTTTGAGAGATAAAAGTTGTAGAAAATAATAGTCGATTGGGTGATTCCACCTCAAACGGCCGTGGCCCTTTATATTTATAGGGTGGGGAGGTCTTGCCCCGCAAGGAATCCTTTTACAAGTCGAAATTCGCTAGAACTCCTCAATTCTGCTCGGACTCGGGGTCCACCGGTCAGACCGGTCAGGCCCACCGGTCAGACCGGTGTGACCGTTGCCGGATCGGCTACAAGACGCCCGACCGGTCAGACCGTTGAGGGAAACCGGTCTGACCGGTGGCGACAGCCTGATCGGCTTTGTGCCAATTTTGGGTGCGAACATATGCCCCCCTGTTTTTTTAGTAAAGCTTGCTGTCTAAAAAATAATTCTAAGGTCAATGTGACACTTTACCGGCCATTTTTTGGTCTAAGGGTGATTTTTGCTTTAAATCGGCCATATCCTATCAAGCATCTTGCCAGACACTTGGATGAAATTTCTTCAAGTACCTCCCGTTGAGAGCCCTTGGAAGTCGCTGTCCTTGCAAAGTCTCCATCATGTAAGAATTCCCAGAACAAACCTTGACAACCTTGTATGGACCTTCCCAACTTGGGGACCACTTGCCAAACTCGTTACTCTTAGATCCAATAGGTAAAATCGTCTTCCAAACCAAGTCACCTACCTGAAAAGATTTGGCTTTTACCTTCTTGTTGTATGCTCTAGCAACTCTCCTCTTGTCCTTTTCAATTTCCTCCAAAGCTTCGATTTAATTGATGAATCTTGCTCACCATCTTGTAATGAGAATGTTAAGATTATAAGCATGAAGAATGATGAGCTCAAGCAAGAAGTGAAATGACTCCGAGAGAGGTTGGTTAGCTTGATGGGCAAGGGCAAGAACAATGAAGAAAAAGTAGAAGTCTCTTAAGACATGAAGAGCAACGTCCAACCTTCTCAAGATAACCGTGATGACATGGTGAAGAAGCTTGAGAAGGGATCAACCGTGACTTGCTACAAGTGTCATGAAGAAGGGCACAAGTTCTACAAATGCCCTCAATTTGTCAAAAAGATGGACAAGGGCGAGAAGAAGAAGATGAACACCACCATCAAGAGCTCTCTCATCTACACCAAGCCCAACCGCAAGAACAAGACCAAGAGCAACTCCTATGTCATCAAGAAGAAGGCTAATGGCAAGGTGGTTGCACACAAGGTTGGGAAGATGAAGGAGTGGGGTTGGAACCAACCCATTTGGGTGCCCAAGGAAGTCATCACCAACATGAAGAGGCCTCAAATAATTTGGGTTCCTAAGGCCACGTGAAGGCCATGAGCAAGGGAACTTGGGAGGCTTGGCACAAAGAAGAAGAGAAGGTTCAAGTCAAGAAGCCAAGCTTGCAAGATTGGACATGTGTTGCCCAAGTTCCTCGGTTAAGGTAATGGAAACTAGAACTCATCTCATGTATCATTGTAGCTCCATTGCCTTGTTTAGGTTGCATTTGTTGCTATGCCTAGTTGTTTACTTATGGTAGGTTGCTTGTGTCATATGCTAACCCATGAGCAACCTACATGGTTTGATTAGTGTGTAGGAAAGCTACACTTGTTTCTTTCATGATGCATGTTTTCATATATATCTCTTTGCATCATGAGCAAGCTATAGGGTTAGCTTCCCTTTTGTTGTCATAAAACAATGTGCATACATTTGGTTGGTGATTCAAACACTAAATGCACACATTTAGGGGGAGCTCATCCTATGGTTGGTGATTCAAACACTAAATGCACACATTTAGGGGGAGCTCATCCTATGGTTTGTTTGTGGGACTAACATCATTTCAAGCTTATCTTGTGTAGTCCCTTGGTGACGCGTTCCGGTGCGGTATTTCATTCTAAGAGAATGCTATTTCACTCTAAATGTGATCTAACATCTCTCAGAGAGTGAATATAGCAATATGAGCTTCATGCTATTGAGTCATGTCCTTGCGAGCTTATGTCTCTATATAAGTTCAAAGGCAATGAACTCATACATTCCTAATCCTTATGGCACCCCAAGTGTCTTCTTTGCAAGCTTCTTTCAAAGTGTCATCTCCAAGTGATATCATTTTCAAGTGGCTTATCTCAATGTGGTGCCAACAAGGTAGAAGAGGAACAACTCCCCCGGAGGTATGCAATGCTCAAAATCTACGAGTGGTAATGTTACAAGAACTCTCTTGTCTTATCTCTTATCTTTTAAGCTACCTCCTTACATGATATGCTCTAAGCTTCCTTATCTTACAAATATTTGTAGTTGTGCACTTGATTTTTACACTATCATTTTGTGTGCACACTTAGGGGGAGCTTAGTTTGTATCATGCTAGTCTCATGAGCTTGTGATCCACCTTAGTTATTCACACATGTGGTATCTTCATTGATATCATACATATGGATCATGGTTCATGCGGCTTTCTCCCTTGTATTTAATATTCTCTTTGAGCTATGATTTCAAGGATTTGCTAAATTTCCTTTGGAGACCCTTTTGTTTTGGACACTTTTTGGAGATTTTATTCCAAAGGGGGAGAATTTGGAGCCAAAGCAAGCCAATGTTTCCAAGGGGGAAGTAGCAAGCTACATGTAAAGAGAAGATCATAAAAGAGGGAGAACATATCTAGGGGGAGTTGGATGATGGTAAGCATCCAAGCAAGTGTAAGTAGTTCAATTTTGTCAATTTTTGCAAATTTATGCTTGCTTTGATTGTGTTGTCATAAATCACCAAAAAGGAGGAGATTGTAGCGAACATGGCCTCATGTGCCATTTGTTCAAGTTTGATTTTGGTGATTAATGACAACATGATCAATGGGACTAACCATATTGTTGAGCATGTCTTTGTAGACATTTCTAGGTCCCATGGATGCAAAAAAACTATATGCCAAAAAGAGAAGATAGCATATATTTTGAGGCAAAACTAACAAGAAGAAAAAGAAGAGAAAAGACACCGTCGGATGATCCGACGGTATCCTAGAAGATAGCGTCGGTGCATGCATCGGAGTACTTGGTACTCAAGTCAACTGGCACCGTCGGATGATCCGACGGTCCATTTCCTACATGCACCGGATGAACTCAACAGGAGAAGCATCGTCAGCTCGCAGAAGACAGCAACACCGGATGAACTGATGGGTCTGCGTAGGTTCATCTGTCGGTATGAAAATAGCTAACAGAGAGCAACCAACTGCGAGGTCTTAAGCACCGGATGAACCGACGGTCAAAAGGAGTCAAGCAGTGGTTCATCCGACGGCGTCAAATCAGCTAACAGAGAGGTTTGTGTCGCCAGTCTTTCAGCACCGGATGAACCGACGGCATGTGAGAAGAGCCGTCGGTGCAAGCGTCGGAGGAATTATGTCAACAGGGAAGCAACGGTCATGTGACGTGGAGGGCACCGGATGAACCGACGCTTGGGAAAAGCATAGCGGCGGTTCATCCGACGGTACCAAATTCAGCAGCTTTTAGCCAACGGCTATTTGGACGCCTTGGGCTATTTATACCCCCTCCACTCACCCATTTGGTGTTGCTAGAGTATGTGGAAGTGCAGAGGAGTTCAAGACTCATAGAAGATCATATCCAAGCCATCCAAGTGCTAAATTGCTCATCCATAGACTTGCACATGCTTTGTGTGTGTGCTTAGTGTTAGGCTTAGCTTAGAGCTGAGTGAGTGCAAGGTGTGCCTACCTTGTGAGGTGATTCTCGAGTGGATCAAGTTGTACGAGGTGTGCCGGAAGCCTTGGAGCCTAGGTGGCTCTCCGGCAAACGTCTTCGACCCTCCGGCTTGGTGTGGAGCGGCGAGGACACTTTGTGCGGGGGACGTGGAGACCCTCTTCCCTTGGTGGAGAAGCTCCTTAGTGGAGGCGGCATCAAGGTGACCAAGGGAGCTTGGCGAGTGCCTTCGTGGTGAGCCTTTGTGGCAAGTCAAGTGGTGCTCTTGGGAGAGACTTGGTGACCGGGAAGCAATACTCTTGTGTAGAGTGCTTCAACAACGTGGACTAGGGGTGGCTTAGTGCCTACCGATACCACGGGATAAATTGCGTGTCAAGAGTTTGCTTCCTCTCATCCCCCTTTACGTTTCCGCATTACTTTCTTGCAATCCTTGCTTGCCTTTACTTTCCTAGAGTAGTATCATGCTAGGATTGGCTATAGGTTGCAAAACTTGTTTTGGGATGGGAGTTTCACACTAGAACAACCTTAGTTGCACATCTAGATAGTATGTTCTAGTTTATGTTTCATGAAAAATAGTGAAAGCCCTAGGTTAAGTTTTTAAGTTGCCTAATTCACCCCCTCCCCCTCTTAGGCTACGAGCATCCGATTCCGTACAGGGAGTACAATTTTTACCGAATCACATAAGAGAAGGTGTGGAACAACAATGAGAGGCTTTGTTGAATAAGTAAATTTAGGGCTCTTTGGCAGGGCTTTTTCAAGTGCTTCTCCAGTCTCCACCAGCTTCTACAGAAGCTCTGCCAAACACCTAAACAAAAAACGGTTTCCAACCCGAAGCCATGCAGAAGCCATTTTGTAATTTGTACTAGGGAGGCGAAGCCAAAAATAGTGGCTCCTAGCGCTTCTTCCCCACATGTGACATTAAAAATAGAGATGCCAGAACAACAACCATTTTGCCAAACACTTTACAAAATGACTTTAGCTTCACCAAAGAAGTCATGTTACCAGAGCAGCCACAATCATAGCCGTTTTAGCCACAGCCAGCTCTCCCAAAGGGGCCCTTAGATTTTAGATTGTACGACAAAATGGTTGTGTTACGTTCACTCTGCACCAGCAATATGTTCTATGTTGCGTATCACAGCCCAAGTGCAGACACTCTTCCCAAAATGCCAATGCCCCCTATCACTAGAAGAGACGCCCATCAGTTTGTGATGCGATGGCACTAGAGAATCATCACCATGTCCATCTTCACTATTTTGTCCCGTCTTCAAAGTAGCATCTAGTGTCATGCTCTTGACTGAAGGTGAGATCTTAAATATCAGAGTTATGAGGTCCATCTCCTCGTCCGCTCCTGTGAATCCACTAATCTCCACCTCCTCAAGGAATCCCAAAGTGATGTTTCCATGATCATAGCACGTACCTAGTTTGTGACAGAAACACCGCAAAATGCCCTGATCGAAGACACAAAAAAAAGGAAAACAAAACATTCATGAAGAGGAAAGTTTGTAGATCATTTTATTTTGCTTGGGAAGAGTATTATATTCTTAATGAAAATTACCCGGTCTGTATGAATGATTTCGATGTGCAGTGACCTCAGGCCAGAGAACCTCCAAAGTAGCGACGATATGCTTGCCACGAGATGACGCTTGTGAATAGACTTCGCCTCAATGAACATGCTCTTGACATGAGGAAATCTGGGTGCACCTTCCACCGTCACATCATCATACTTGTTCCTTTTGACATACTTGTAATTAGTATGGCGAAGTTAGAACTCGACATTCTCAACGCCAGTGCAGTTCTCCATGAGCCAGAAACTGAAGCTCGTGTCGCAAGAGTAGTGCTGCCCGTGGATGTCCATCTCGATCTCTCTGAGACGGCGAACGCTCGCAAGGTCGTGTATATCCAGCAGGTATGGGAGCCTGTAGAGATCGAACCTACACAAGTCAATCTCCAGCAGCCTTGGCGCTGTCAGTGTTTTAGACACCGAGCTTACGACGGGGTACCCGAAGTAGTAGATTGTGCGGTGGGGCTCGCCGAGATCAGGAACACGATGGTGAGACACGGGGCACACAATTAGACAGGTTCGGGCCGCAATGTGCGTAATACCTTACGTCCTGTATGTTGCGTGGCTCTGTATTGATTGCATATGTTTTGAGAGGGGTCCCTGCCTCACCTTATATGCCACGGGAGGTAGGGTTACAAGTCAGATTGGTACAAGGGTACTATTCGAGTAGGACCCGGAGTAGTCTATACAGGGTGTGGAAAGCTATCCTAGTCTTAGTACAAGTCCTTGTCCGTCTTGTCTTGCCTTGTGGTCCACGGTACCAGCACCGTGGCCCACTAGTCGAGTAGTCCAGGTGTGTAGGAACTCATCTCCCGAGTATGGCCCACATGTGTTGGTGGGCCCAGGGATGCCCGGTCGACAAGCCCCCGAGTACTTTGTAGTCGAGTGCGATTCTCCAAGTAGTCTTGAAGGTCTCCACGAGTAGTTCCCAAGTGTCCCCGAGTTCTACAAGCTTCAATCTACAATAGTACTTGAATCATCACGAGGCTGGAAGGTACTCCAGCTAACTCCACGAGTAGTCTTGAAGTCTTCTCGAGTTGTTCCCAAGCGTCCCTGAGTACTTCCCTTGAAGGTCTTCAATAATACCCGCTTCGTTCTTGAAATCTTTGCATCAAAGATCCATATGGAAATGCGATTACTGAAATCGCATTCCATATGGAATGTAGCCCCCGAGCCTTAGGTCGAATCCAGGATTCAAGCTGAGGGTCAATCTTCTACTCTTTGATCTTGCTCCAAAAAATCCGTAGACAATCCGAAGAAATAATATAGGAATGCAATTTGCAAAAATCGCATCCTATATGGATGTAGCCCCCGAGCCTTAGTTCGAATTGACAATTCAAGCTGAGGGTCAATCAGTAGTCTTCGTCAAATAATCCCATAAAATCCTGAGAAAAACTGAAGGACACGTGGCACGGAGCCCTCGAGCCTTGAGTCGAGTACTTTCTCGAATTGAAGGGTCCAATCTGACTGTAGAATAGTGGCCTGAATTCAGTGAACTGTAGTTGGGTGAAATCCAATTCCATCGAGTAGTCGAGCCCCCGAGATGGAGCCGACCAGGTCTTGGATTTTAGTCCTCTGACTTAGTCAAAAAGTTTGCCTGTGTGAAACCAATCTGTTGAATACGAAGGGTCACCAGGTCGAACCGTTAGGGTTTTGATTTTATAAATACCCGAAGGGGTATCCCGTAGGGTTTCACTGCTCCCATTCACCCTTAGATCCAGAAAGCCTTAATATCCGCAGCCGCCGCAGAGTTCGAGCGTCCACACCGCCAAGAGTTTGCGCCTCCACCCCCTCGCAACCCTTGAGTCAATGCGAAAGAAGACTCTCATGACTGGAAGGATGAAGCCAGTGCCGTCCAAGGGTCAGAAGAGGAAGTCCGGCCGCGGCAAAAATCAGTTGCCGGAGCCAAAGTACAAGACAGTGGTGATCACGATGCCACCAAGCCAAGCCGTCTCTTGGAAAAAGTCCAAGATGAGGGAAGATGATCTTAAAGCCCTCGAAACCGTCGGGTTGTTGCGCGAGAAAGCGGTTGCTGGATGGAGTGCAGCCACTGGAGATGCGTGGCCAATGGAAAAGAGCCCCAATGAGATCCCAATGTTCGGCCACTTCGTCGAGCGTGGATTGACGCTGCCGTCATCGGACTTCTTCAGAGGCTTCCTCGACTTCTTCAAGTTGGAGCACGTACACCTCAATCCCAACAGCATTTTTCAGATCACAGTGTTCGTGCACTTCTGCGAAGCGTTCCTTCGAATCCGCCCGCATTGGGCATTATTTAGGAAGATATTCCGTCTGAAGCCGCAGCCCAATGCAAATTTCCCAGTGGTAGTCGGTGGTGCCGGTCTCCAGATGCGCCAGAAGGCACAAGAGTTGTACTTCAAGTACGACTTGATTGACTCAAATCAAGACTGGAAGACCAGATGGTTCTATAGCGACAACGCCCCACCTTAGCTGCCGAAGCCAAGCATGTTCGCTCCTGTGTACGACAGGCTCTGGAAGGACGAACCAACAATGCAAGAGTGCATTCAGATTCTAGAGTTGCTGGCGAAGATTGTGCAGAAGAAGGTGCAAGGCTTGATAGCTGAAAGGGTAGCCTTCAGCTTCATGAAGCGGCGGGTACAACCCTTGATGCACCGGGAGAATCTCGGATTTGAGTACACTGGAGCTGATGATGGCTCGAGGCTATCTTCAGAAGAGATCAGTGATGATCTTGTGATGGAGAGACTGCAGAAGATCTTCAAGAATCTTCACGGAATTCTTGCAGCTGTCCAGGAGTATAGTGCAGACAACCCTTCGCGCCAGGTAAGTTTCCAATAATTAGACCCCGAGTACTTTTGAGAAGTAGCCGAATAGCTAACATGTTGCTTTGTTGCGCAGGAGGATGTCTTGAAGTTTGTGTCCAACCCCCCTCCTCGTCCCCAGGACCCACTACAAGTGCCGGAGGGAGAGCCAACAGGAGTGGAGGCTCAAGCCCCTGAGAGTAGTCGATCTGTTCAAGGGGAAGAAGAAGAAGTCTTGGTGGAGGACGCCTCCTCAAGCGACGATGACGGCCAGACACTTCAACAGCGTTTTGAAGTGAAAAGCCGCTATAGGTACTCTGGGGCGCCAATCCCCAGTGGCCTCACCGCAGGAGCATCGAAGAGGCCAGCATCATCTCTTGCAGATGATGTGACACTGCCGCCGCAGAAGAAAAGGACCACAGTGGGCAAGCGAGATGTGAAGAAGACCACAGCCCTGCCCTCTATTATAGTAAGTTCTGAGAACTCTAAGTAGCCAATATCATGTTGAATACTTGTTTGCTTGTTGTAATGTCTTGAATTTTGTCTTGCGCAGATAATCAA
Source organism: Cenchrus fungigraminus (assembly GCA_036936925.1). Lineage (NCBI taxonomy): Eukaryota > Viridiplantae > Streptophyta > Magnoliopsida > Poales > Poaceae > Cenchrus > Cenchrus fungigraminus. Next base: position 35,578,070 of record CM072779.1, on the reverse strand, counting down.
GAGTGCAGGCAATGTGCTCTCAAGTAGTCCCGCAAGGACAATAGAACCCGAGGTGGTTCCAGCGTCGACTGTGGAAACGGTGGCGCATGAGCAACAAGAAGCCGCAGTAGCAGGAAGTGTACCGCCAGTGGAAAGTGTGCCAAAGGTGCCGGTGGTGCCTTCTTTTTTCGACATGCTGAGGCCAAAAGTCTCGGTGCCTCGAGCTGCTCTGTAAGTACCCAAGTTCTCGAGTACTTATTAATATTGTTCACTTTGAATTTGTTGACCAACTTGTTAATGTAGAAAATCCACTGATGTGAAGTGGGGCGCCTTTGGAAGTAGTCGTGCTGAAGAAGAGCAGAATCCTCAAGAGCAGCAATAAGATGTGCTTCCAGAGCGCCAAGAAGTACCCACCGAAGCCGATGCTGCTGAGGCACTGCGCTTCCTGTGGAGCGACGTGGTCAAGGCAGTGGTGGAAGCAGGTTCCAAGCCCAAGGCTCAACAACTCGAGGATATTGAAGCTGTGGTGAATGAGGGCCTGGAAACTGATCCAGAAGCCGAGCTGCGCCACGAAGAAGTTGTTGTTGCTGAAGCCCCCGTGCATCAGATTGATGCACAGTTGGTGCTGGAAGACAACCCGGAAAATCGCATAGTGCCGCATGAGCCACTCATTGAAGACCCGGCTCCTCTGCGCAGCACTGCGAAGTACTCTATAGCAAGCACGAGTACCCAATCCATGGCAGAAGGATTGATGCCGTATGACGACTCCTGCCTGGATGAGGACAACTTGCAAGCACACGGCGAGATGTTCCGCAGCGTTGAGAAGCTTTTTGCGGTAAGTGTGTAGTCTCTTGTAGAGTACTTTTTAGCCAAAGATATCATGTCTCTGACTTTTAAGTTGTTTTCGCCCTTGCAGGAAGTAGTCAAGCAGTCGAAACGCAAGACTCGCCTGCTTGAGCAACATGCGGCTGACATCGAAGAAGTTGCGCAGCTCAGAGAAGAACTCAAGCAACAGAAAGCCTTGTCTCTGAAGCTCTAAGAAAAACTTGATGGTAACGCCGCCGAGTACCACAACGAGATCCAGAAGCTGACGGCCCAGAAAGATGACGTTGTTGGTAAGAACAAGTCTTTGCGCCAGAAGAATAAAGGTAATCTCCCTTTCTGAATTCATCATAGAGTACTTTGTTTTTGTGCCCTGCATCTGATAAGTAGCCTTGATCTCCTGTAGAGCTGACTCAAGACGTTGAGAAATTCAAGAACAAGGCGCTGGACTGGCAGCTAGCCTTTAATCGTGAAGAGGCAACTCGCATGGATCTTGAGGCAGATTATAAGGTGCGGTGCTTCGAACTTGAGCATGAGATGGAGATTCGCCTAGCAGGCTGGAATGACTTGTTGACTTGCATGCAGTCGCTCAGACCAAGATCGAAGAAGTCGAAGGCCTGCGCTCAGAGTTGAAAGGCTTGACAGAAGCAGCCGAGCCAGTTGCAAATCTCTTCGAGCCCAGGGTTGCTGGAGTTTAGCCTCGTCCACTTGTGGACAGGTTGAAGGATACGCCGAAGAAAATCCTGGAGTATGCTCAAAGGCTGGCTTGCACTATCCTGAATCAAGTCTTGAGCTTCATCAAGTCTTTCTATGCCGAGGCGGATCTCACGGTCATCATGAACGGGAGATCTGGAGATTGCTCTGATGATAGGCTCAATGAGTTGATGCAACAGACTTCTCCAATCGCGGAAGCAGTCTCCAAGTTCATCAATCTCCGTTAGATGTACCTGTAGAGTAGAACACTAGGGAAAAACAAGTGTAATCCCAAATAAGTGTTTATGTAATATAATTGAAAAACTTTGAGTCAATCAATTATCTGGATCCCTTGAATGCTTATGTGTTGGCCATGTACTCGAGTTGGTATTGAGTGTTTGGCTGCAAAAAAGAGATACGAAACACGAGTAAAAGTACTCAAGTGTAGATATGTTCTGAAGAACGTTAGCTTAATCATGACGAGTTGAACACCTTAGTTGTATCAGCGTAAAAGAAGGCTTTGTCATGAAATAAGCTAAGAGTAGTAACAAGTCGATGTAGAGTAGTGACTTACACTAAGCACATTGTACAGAGTTTACAATGTCTTAAGTACCTCTGAGGCTTATTAGCCTAGTGAGAGAGTACTCGAAAAGAACTTATCCACAACAAGTTGAACACCTTAGCTGTAGCAGCGTGAAAGAAGGCTTTGTTGTGAATAAGTAAAGGACAGTAACAAGTCGATATATAGAATAAACAACTTTATTACTGAATACATTGTACAGGGTTTACAATGTCTTAAGTACCTCTGAGGCTAGGAGACTAGTGAGAGAGTACTCGCAAGGATGTTCCGAAGAACGAGTAAGACCGTAGGGGACAGTGTGATGAACTCATCCTTGCTGTAGCAGCAACTTGTATGAGAGTTCCACTGAGACCCTACCAGAAGGGTGTTACTCTAGGCCGAAGCCTCTTATTAAGAAGTAGAGACATGGATAGCATGTGCCACTTATTGTTCTACACGACACGGGGTCGTCTGGAGAGAGTTATCATGACTCCCTACGAGGTCGCAGAATGAGACTGCCTGGATAGGGTTGATGAAGCCCCCTACGAGTGCTCGCAGCTGAAAGCCACGAGAAGATACAGCCGAAACTGTCTGGAGAGGATTGTCATGATCCCCTATGAGTGGTGACAACCGTAGCTGTCTGTTGAGTGGTTGCAACCGAAGCTGCCTGGAGAGGGTTGATGAAGCCCCCTATGAGTTGCTTACAGCCGTAGCCGTCTGGAGAGGGTTGTTGAGACCCCCTACGGGTAGAAGCGACAAAGCTGGTCAATGTTCCAAGAGTTGTCGACTTCGTCGCCTTTAAGAGTTTGAAGATGATATGAGCCTAGGCCAGTAACCTTTGCAACAGAGAAAGGACCTTCCCATGGCGAGTTGAGTTTGTGTAGCCCTGTCGTATTCTGGATGCGACGAAGGACTAAATCACCAACGTTGAAGGAGCGTTCCTTAACGTTGCGGTCATGGTAGCAGCAAATCTTCTCAAGATATCGAGCGGATTGAACAAGTGTGTTGCAGCGAGCTTCCTCGAGACTGTCGACATCTGTCTGTCTTGTTTCTTCAGCTACGCCTTCTTCGTACTGATCAACCGTCGGAGAACGCCACATGACATCAGCAGGCAAGACGGCTTCAGAGCCGTAGACCAGGAAGTAAGGTGACTGCCCTGTGGGGGTAGTAGGCTGAGTACGCAGCCCCCAGAGTGCATTGGGTAGTTCCTTGATCCACTTGCCGCCCTTGGAGTTTGCAGCATCATACAGTCGCTTTTTGAGAGCATCGAGTATCATCCCATTGGCGCGTTCCACTTGGCCGTTGGCACGTGGGTGAGCGACGGAGACATACCGGACGTCAATTCCACTATTCTCGCAGTACTCCCAGAACTGGTGATTGTTGAAATTCGAACCCAGGTCTGTGATAATGCGATTAGGGAAACCATAGCGATGTACGATTTCATCCAAGAAGTCGAGGACTCTATCAGCCTTGGGGCAGGTAACAGGCTTGACCTCAATCCACTTGGTAAACTTGTCGATAGCCACCAGAACTCTGTTGAATCCTCCTGGCGCATTTGGGAGAGGACCAATCATATCCAGCCCCCAGCAAGCGAAAGGCCTAGTTGGTGGTATCGTGATGAGTTTGTAGGCTGGAACGTGTTGTTGCTTGGCGAAGAATTGGCATCCCTGGCACTTCTTGACTAGTTCCTCTGCATCAGCAAGAGCTGTAGGCCAATAGAAAGCACGTCTTAACACTTCTCCTACCAAGGTGCGAGAAGAAGTGTGATTGCCACAGATTCCTTTGTGTGTCTCCTCCAAGATTTCCTTGCCTTCTTCGTGAGAAACGCACTTCATGAGTACATCAGAGCTTGCGCCTCGCTTTTAGAGTTGATCTCCGACTAGAGCATAAGACTTGACGCGTCGTGAGATGCACTCGGCTTCTGACTTGTCCTCGGGAATCAACTGATGTTTAATGTAGTCGATGAAAAGAGTTCTCCAGTCCACATCAATTATAAGCACTTCTCGATCAGGTTGAACTGAAGTAGTCGTAGGTGCAGATGATTGCTCCGGAATTGATGGTTTATGGAGTTCATGGACGAAGATTCCAGCTGGCACTTGAGCTCGTGTAGATCCCAGCTTCGACAAGACATCCGCAGCAACATTGTTGTCGCGGACCACATGATGGAACTCGAGACCATGGAATTTGTTCTCGAGTTTGCGTACCTCCTGACAGTACGCATCCATGTTTTCAGCATTACGATCCCAAGAATCGTTGACTTGATTGATGACCACCAAAGAATCACCATAAACAAGTAGTCGTGTAATGCCGAGAGAGACTGCAAGGTGAAGACCATGCAGTAGAGCTTCATATTCAGCTTCGTTGTTTGAGACCTTCCAAAAGATCTTCAAAACATATTTGAGTTGCTCGCCCTTGGGGGAAATCAGAAGTACCCCGGCACCAGCGCCTTCCAATTTGAGGGAACCGTCAAAGTACATGACCCAGTGTTCTGGACGCTCAATTGGAATTGGGACTTGATTTTCCCGCCACTCAGCCATGAAATCAACCAAGGCCTGAGACTTGATAGCAATGCGAGGCTTAAACTCGAGCGATAGAGCGCCAAGCTCTACAGCCCATTTAGAAATCCTTCCTGTGGAATCCCGATTGTGCAATATCTCGCCAAGCAGGTAGCTGGTAACCACAGAAATCTTGTACTCGTCGAAGTAGTGGCGGAGCTTCCATGAAGTAATCAGAACCGCATAGAGTAGCTTCTGTACCGGAGGGTAGCGAGCCTTGGACTCTGAGAGTACTTCACTGACGAAATATACCGGCCTCTGGACAGGGTAGCCATGGCCTTCCTCCTGCCGTTCAACGACAATAGCAGTGCTGACGACATTAGTAGTTGCAGCGATGTAGAGCAAGAGCTCTTCATTGGGCAGAGGAGCTGTGAGGACTGGAGGCTTGGATAAGAACTCCTTAAGCTGAGAAAGAGCTTGATCAGCTTCAGTTGTCCATGTAAACTTCTCTTGCCGCTTGAGTAGCTTGAAGAAAGGTAGACCCCGTTCTCCAAGTCGTGAGATGAAGCGATTGAGTGACGCCATACAACCAGTAAGCTTCCGTACATCTTTGACAGTAGTCGGAGCTTACATGTTGGAGATGGCAGTAATCTTCTCGGGGTTTGCTTCGATGCCACGATGGCTGATGATGAACCCGAGTAGTTTTCCAAATGATACGCCAAAGACGCATTTGTTTGGATTGAGCTTCCATTGGTACTCCCGTAGCGAAGCAAAACTTTCCTCAAGATCCGCGATAAGCATGTCTGGATCCCTAGTCTTTACAACGACGTCATCCACATATGTTTCCACGTTCTTGTGGAGCTACCTCTTGAAGCACGCTTGGATAGCCCTTTGATATGTAGCACCAGCATTTTTCAACCCGAAGGACATTGTTGTGTAACAATAAGCACCAAATGGGGTGATGAATGCGGTCTTCTCTTGATCAGATTCCTTGATTGCAATTTGATGATATCCGGAGTAGCAATCTAGGAAACACAGTAGAGCACATCCCGCCGTAGAGTCAATGACTTGATCAATCCGCGGCAATCCAAAAGGATCTTCGGGACAATGCTTGTTGAAATCAGTGTAGTCGACACACATTCTCTAATCGTTAGAGTTCTTCTTTCCGACGAGCACAAGGTTAGCGAGCCATTGCGGGTGAAAAACTTCTCGGATGAAGCCAGCTGCGAGTAGTTTGGCAAGCTCTTTCTTGATAGCAGCCCTGCAGTCATCAGCAAAGCGACGAAGGTGTTGTCTCTTGGGGGTAGCATTAGGATCGACGTTGAGTGAGTGCTCAATCAACCTCTTGGGCACACCTGGCATGTCAGATGGCTTCCATGCAAAGATATCACGGTTAGCCCGAAGGAAGTTGACGAGCGCGTCTTCCTATTTAGGATCAAGCTGTGCACTGATCATGGTTGTCATGCTGCTGTCTGTTGACGGTGGAAATTCACCATTTCCAACCCTCAATATTCTCACATAAAAAGAAGGCATATGCATTATTTACTAGCATTTTGGTTTGAATAATGTAGTTCCACTTATCCTTGGAGATTATTTGTATGTAGGTGATTTACCCCTTAAAAGAGATGGAAACCCACCTTCTATGAAGAAACCATGCCAACTCAGCTGAGGAGGTGGTTGCCACCAAGGGAAACATGGCATTCCACATCATCGATCCAAGGGAGGCACTCACCGATGAATCAGAGGACGCCACATGGACTTCACATGGATCAAAGGGCCCACCTCGGATACCAAATCAAGCCACGCACCGGGGATGGATCAGAGGGCCCACAGGGCAGCCACCCAGTGGAAAACCACCAGGTGGGGCCACCCTACGGGGCCGGCCGATCCTAGGATCGGCCGAACCGACCTAGGGGGCTCCATCCTGGCCCTCCACGTGGCAGCTCCCTATCAGTCCATTGCCTCACTCCCGGGTGTTTAGGGGCACTTTGAGCCTCCGAGTAAGCCTGGTCCTTGCCTATAAATAGAAGGGGAGGGGCTCCCATTTCTCACACACCACTCTCTCATTCTCCTCTCACTTTTAGTTTCCAAGGCTAGGGGGTAGGCTAGAGTAGCTCTTATTCAGGTTCCAAGTCCTCTTGGAAGTCTAGGTATGAGTTCTCTTTTATCTTTATTTCTTTGTATGACTTTGATCTACTTAAGTTATTCAGCTATTTCATATAAAGTCATGGTGGATCATATGTTTGATATGTTCTTGAGTTCATCCTCTGTTCATCATTTAGAGGCTTGTGTTCTTCGTGAACACTACCTTTTGATCCACTTGAAGGGTGATAAACTCCTTCCTTATGTGTTTGTTGATAAGTTAGAGGCTCGTGTTCTTCACGAACACGACCCTTTGATCTTATTGATTAGACATAAGAGAGTTCGTATCTGTTTATATGTCTAGCCTTAGTTGATCTTGTTAGATGGCATGAGAGTGTTGCATGAGGTCTGTGTTCAAACTACGGTACTCGGTCTAGTTGACCAGTCTTCTGGTGGCTTTCACCCTGGGCCACAATAGCCCGGGCCGGGTGGAGTCTAGCAGCAACGTAGGCATGGTGCCTGGGTTGTCTGGCTATGATAGTTATGAGCATACCCCCCGTAACGATAGAGGTCGGTTCTCAGGTGGTGACAGCCCTGTTGGATCCTTGGGCAACCTCCGCGCTGGGGTACCTGCTGTAGGAGTCTAAAGTCTAGTTTCGCAGAGTGCTGGTCGTCGCGGGCTAGCTCCCCGTTTGTACCTGGGTGCTGAACCTTATCTCTCTCATGCAATACTCATGCCCATCTCTTGTATCTTCTAGCTTTGTATGTTTAGTACATTAGAACCTAGAGCTAACTCGTATGTTCCCCCTAAGCCGTAGTGTGCTAGAGTAGAGGTAGATTTGAGTGTGTGTGTCGCACTACCCTTATATCTTTTATCTTACCCCTGTCTTTGAGTGTGTTGTTCCCTATATCTATCTCTTGGTTTACATTCAGAGCAAAAGCATAAGTCTAAGATATCCACCATTGCCTTCCATGGATTCGATACCCTTGGAATACTCTCCTTTCTTGGGGAAATGTTACAATGGTTTATCTGTGCGCTTGCAGATTCATTCATGATCGTTTAGATTAACCTATGGCAAGTCTCGATGTTCACGCTAACCACGCCATTAGTTGTGACATTGAGAGGTTCCTAAAAGGCGTTTCCTGGTGTTGTCACTAAGGATGGGTCCCAGATCTGTTCTTAAGATGACGGCACTGCGAAACGCCAACAAGCATTTCTGGCACCGTTGCCGGGGTAGGCATAGGATTATCATGACTATGCTTTGCATCTGTTTATAAACTCTGAGTAGGTTAGGACAACTCTCAGTGCAGGCTAACCTTGATTGTCTTCTTTTATCTTTGGATGATGAAGACAGGTAGTGTATGACTGGTTTCGACCTACCGGGGAATTTTACTGAAGATCCCGAGTCACTTGTGAGGAAAGCTCGAATTCATTTCGGCTCACCTCGTCGTACTCGTCCGGAAGGCGATCCAGCTTCCTTAGTACCATCCACGTCCAACACTATGGCCCAGAAGACACTTCGTGAGTACTCAGCTCCTTCCGCTGACCAGGTGTTGCAAGGCCCTGAGGTGGCAATGGGGACTGAAAATTTTGAGATCAAGACGGGTTTAATCACGATGGTACAGGCTAGCCCATTCTGTGGCAAGCCAAATGAGGATGCCAATGCTCATCTGCAGCAATTCCTAGAGCTATGCAACACTTTCGTCATCAGGGGTGCAAATATGGATGTTGTTCGTCTACGGCTGTTTCCATTCTCCCTCCTGGGGAAAGCTAAGAAATGGTTCTATGCGAATCGTGAAGCTATTAACACTTGGAGTAAGTGTTCAGAGGCATTTCTCAAGAAGTTCTTCCCATTGGGTAAAACCAATGCTCTTGATGTTCTGGTTTTTAGCAAGCAGCAAGTGAATCTATTCCAGAGGCTTGGGAAAGGCTACAGGAGTACGTCCTGGCCTGTCCTCACCATGGGATGGAGGATTGGCTCATTCTTCAAAGCTTCTAAAATGGGTTGACTCCGACAGCCCGAGGCCATATTGATGCTGCTGCTCAAGGAGCATTCTTCTCACTCACTGTTGATGATGCTAAATTACTCATTGAGAAGATGGTCTCCAACCAAGGGTGGAGTGATGAAAGACTCCAACCACGACCGAGGGGTACTCATACTGTCAAGGAAGCAGACATGATTACTTCCAAGTTGGATATTCTTATGAAGAGATTGGATGACTACACCAGCGAGAAGGCTGCCATGGCCACCACTACTCTACCCATGGACTCTCACATGACTTGTGAAGTCTGTGGCAACACTGGGCACTCAGGCAATTATTGCCCGAAAACTCAGGAGGAAGTGATGTACATGAATGGCACAAACAACGGTTATCGTCCACCTCAACAAGGAGGTCAATCGTGGAATAAAAAACGCCCTTATTATCAAGGAGGTAACCAAGGTAATTCGTACAATCCCAACCAACCTTCCTTGAGAGATCTCGTTTTTGGGCAAGCTAAGATTAATGAAGGTGTTAACAAGAAGCTAGCTGCCCTTGATAAAACTGTGGAAAGTCTCAACGTTAAGCTTGATAGTTTTTCTTCTGCTCAGAAGAGCCAGCTGAGTTTTAACAAAATGTTAGAAACCCGGTTGGCTCAGCTGGCTGCTTTGGTTCCATCTCCTGATAACGGGAGGATCCCGGGGCAACCCGTATCCTCTTGTGAGAATGTTAGTGTAGTGTCAACTCGGTGGGGTAAGCCACCTAGGAAGACACATGCCCCTAACTATGCAGGAAAGCCCATACAACAAATTCTTGATCCATGGGAGGAATCAGCAGTGGTGCACAAGAATGATCCAGGCTACCCGACTATTACTTGCACAATCTATTAGAAGAAAATCAGGCATGCCCTTTGTGACCTTGGTGCAAGTGTTAATCTCATGTCCAAGGCTATGTTCGAGCAACTGGGATATCCAGCTCTCTCTCCTACAGCACGGACTATCCAACTCGCTGATTCAACGATACGATATCCCGAAGGAATTATTGAGAGCATATTGGTTATGGTCAAGAGTTCTTATGTCTTCGTGGATTTCGTGGTCCTTAATATGGATGACGAGGGAGGAATGCCGCTCATCCTTGGGCGACCATTTCTCAGTGATATCCGAGCTAGGATCAATGTGGGGTCCGGAATCATCCGTTTCCGCATTGGGAAGAGGAACTTGAAGTTCAAGTTTCAGGACAAAGAAGAGCAATGCTATTTGGTGCAAGATAATGTTGAGCAGTTTGGGGGAAGGACGGAGCCTTTACCCTCAAGGAAGAAATCTCCGTCAAAGAGGTTAAAGAAAATTCTGAAAGAATGGCGGAAGATTGAGATGGCACCACCCTCTACTTCTCAGGAGTGGGGTGCTGAATGGAATTGATCACTGAGAAGAGTCCAACTCGTCAGACTAAAAATGATGGGTCCTTTCTATCAAAAGGTTAAAAATGGTACTTATCTCATATTTCCCTTTCCAAAATTTTATTTCCAAAACTCTACATCTGCATGCTAGATTCATCTAGCCTTTTTCCCTTTTCCAAATAAAATTTCTGAAAATCATTTCTGAGTCTGAAAATTCAAGAAAAATCATTTGAAAAATATTTCGAGGGAATTTGAGCCGAGGCACTCAGGCAGGCCCCCAGCTAGCCGTTGGGGAGCCACTGGTCAGGGCAGAGAGCAGGTGGGCCCGGCTTGGGGTCGGCCGACCCCAGGTTCGGCTGAAGCAGCCCAACGGCTGCTGGGCCCCACCTTGCTCCAACGGCTCCTAGCCGTTGCCCAACGGCTATGTCTGGATGCCCGGCACATTTGCCTATAAATAGCAGGGGGAGAGGGGGTGTTCTTCACCTACTCAACACTCTTCACTCACACTCCCCTCTCTACTCCTTGCTCCCTTGGTTTTCTTGGATTTCTTGCTCGAGATTGGATCATCAAGTATTCTCTCTATTGTGTTGCTGAAAGTATTGTCATTGGTGGAGCAAGCTCGGTAAGAATTTCATTCGATTTCACTAACCCATCACCGAGTTGCTCTTGTTGTCCCTTGTTGTTGTGCTAGCATGAATTGGGCGGCGAACACTCTCCGGAGGGTGACACGCTCACGCTCCCGTTCGCGGGCAAGCACGAGTGCATCCACCCCCGCCGAGCTAACACCGAGCCCATCGACGATGGATTATGAAGAAAAGCAAGAAGAGCAGGCCGAGCCACAAGCCGCGGAGGAGGTCATCGACGACACCCCCTACCTCAGCTTGCGGGACGCTCGAGAGGAGCAAGCCTATGCTCTCTTGAAGGACTGAGTCTTCGCCCACACCCGGGACTTCGACCCGGCCCTCATGGAGAAAACAGGTATGAATCTCGAGTTCGCTTCCATTTGGAATGCTCCTGGTTGGGAGGAGTTTGCACCGGTTACAGAGCTTGGCTCTCGGCCCCTCACCATCCAGTTTCTTTGCTCTCTTACCGAGATTCCGGATGGCATTCAGTTTTGTCTTTTTGGGACCGATTATCGTGTTTCTTGGAAGGAACTTAGTCGTCTTCTCGGCTTTAGTCCTCGTTGTGTTGTTTCTCTGAAGAAGGCTTGTGATGGTTTTGTTCGAGAATCTTTCTGGTCAGACATCTCTGGTCTTGTTTACAGTGGCAAGTTTGTACCTCGGTGCAACGATATTGTGCATCTCACTCTCCGTTTGTGGCACAAGTGGCTCGCCATTACTCTCTTTCCACGAGAGGATGTTCGGCCCGTGCGCAGCGATGAGATGATTCTATTATATGCCGCTGTTAACCGGATCAAGGTCTCTCCCGTTAAAGCTATGATTCGGCAATGGTTGATGAATTTCAAGATGATAGGTCCTATTTAGTGTACGTCTTTGGTGACTCATATCGGTCTCAGACTTGGGGTTCTTAGCGGGAATTCTGTACCCTTCATCGGGCGCCCCGAGTTCTCATTAATGAGGCATACTTGATCCAAGGGCATATAGTCAAGAGGGGCCCAAATGATTCTTTGACTTTCTTCTTCCCGGGCTATGCAAATCAAATCCCGTTACCTAACCCGGGGTTTGGATTGTATAACTTGGAGTCACTAACCATTCCCCTTGTTACACAAGAGGAAAGCAGTCGTGCTAGTATTTCAGGCAGGTCCACCAGAAGCGCGGCGAAGAGAGCACACATGCAGCAGCAGCAGCAGTCACAGCCGACACCACCACCACAGCCTCAGCCTCAGCCACAGCCTGCTACACCACCGGTGGCAGGAGGGGCCCCTGCGGGGTACATGTTCGGGGTTACCCCTGGATATGCACCTGGCTGGGACCAGCCCACCTACCACCCGAGTGCAAGTGGCACAGCTTGGGCGGATGCGAGCAGTGCTCAGTGGGCCACACCCGCTAGTTCCAGCTCCGGTGGTTCACCTCCGTCTTCGTCCTTCCGGCGGCACTCCTCAGCCTCTGCACACTATGCTCAGCTCGCGCAGCGGATGGGAGAGCTCACCGTCCAGGTCATGGGATTGGAGGAGACGCTGAACACCCACGTCGAGTCTACCTCAGCGTGGCAGCGTCAGGCTGGTGAGAGGATAGCAGCCATGCAGCAGGATCAGCAGCGATACATGGAGGTGCAGAGGGCTTACTACGCGAGTCAGGGTTTCTTCTACCCTCCTCCGCAGTGAGCCTGAAGCTAGCTTGGGGGAGGACCCCCATTCTGAGGTAACTTGTATCTTTCTTTGTTTTCAGAATATCTTATAAATGAAAATCCAAAAAAATCTGCAAAAATAAAAAGACCAAAAATATTTATTTGCTTTCATCATCATCGTTTGCTTAGTTTGCTTTGATATGCTTAGTAAGAATGCTTTGCCTCTATGGTTGAAATGATGAATAGTTGCTCTGTTTATTTTCCTCGTATGTCTTGCTTACAACTTTGTATCCTACCTAAGTTTTGAGTTTGTTGGCTTGTATGTTCAAACCTTAGCTTGAAAAACTATGGGTAGCAAAAAGCATGATCCTTGCCTAAGTTGTTGTGAGACATGACATGGTAGAATAGAGTGCTATGATCTTGTGCTTAGTGATGCTTGACATCCGGAGTTTCCCTTTTTGAAAAATCAAAACATGATGAGTTCCTCAATGATGAGAATTTCCCATCCAAGGCCATATGTAGATTCTAGTCTTAGCCTCCACATATGCAGCTTGTTCTCTCATTGAGTTTTGTCAAATTGTTGTGACCCTTGTTAGAACTCATACTCCCCTGATCAAGATCACGTACACGTTCATGCTAAAACTTCTACACCGGAAGTTAGCATTCATTATTTGCTCCATACTGCTTATGCATTCTTCCACAAATAAAACTCTATGTATCTTTGTATCTTTCATCCCTCTCCAAATATCTCTAATAGAGACAAAGGGCTAGCTAAAAAAAGAAAAAAAAGAGAAAAGAGAAAAGCATGCTCAAAAGCATGGCAAAAATAAAATAAAGAGAGCTAGCTCAAGTCTCAAAAATTTCAAAAGGAGAAAAAGGGATTGATATGTGCAAGAGAAAGAGTTCCACCATATAGATGGTAATAACTAGTACCTACTCCGGGGCTAGTGTCCACCTTACCATCAATCCCTCATTCCTTCATAAAAAGCATGGTAATATCTAGCACCCATTTCCGGGCCTAGTATAAGTGATTATGCATATTCTATATAACCATTCTGTCTCTCAACCGCCCAAGGCAGGTGAAGCTATATGCCCGACGTTATCAGGTGAAAGGTAAGAACATTGCCAACTTGTTCAACTCTTGGTAGAGTACTTTGTTGTATGTTTGCCATAAGTTGAGAATACAACATTGTAGCAACTCCTGATCAAACAACCTAAGTCTCTAATGTCTTGCTTCGAGACGAGCAAGAGGTTAGCTTGAGGGAGTTTGTTGACGGTGGAAATTCACCATTTCCAACCCTCAATATTCTCACATAAAAAGAGGCATATGCATTATTTACTAGCATTTTGGTTTGAATAATGTAGTTCCACTTGTCCTTGGAGATTATTTGTTTGTAGGTGATTTACCCCTTAAAAGAGATGGAAACCCACCTTCTATGAAGAAACCATGCCAACTCAGCTGAGGAGATGGCTGCCACCAAGGGAAACATGGCATTCCACGTCATCGATCCAGGGGAGGCACTCACCGATGAATCAGAGGACCCCACATGGACTTCACATGGATCAAAGGGCCCACCTCGGATACCAAATCAAGCCATGCACCGGGGATGGATCAGAGGGCCCACAGGGCAGCCACCCAGTGGAAAACCACCAGGTGGGGCCACCCTAGGGGCCCAGCCGATCCTAGGATCGGCCGAACCGACCTAGGGGGCTCCATCCTGGCCCTCCACGTGGCAGCTCCCTATTGGTCCATTGCCTCACTCCCGGGTGTTTAGGGGCACTTTGAGCCTCCGAGCAAGCCTGGTCCTTGCCTATAAATAGAAGGGGAGGGGCTCCCATTTCTCACACACCACTCTCTCATTCTCCTCTCACTTTTAGTTTCCAAGGCTAGGGGGTAGGCTAGAGTAGCTCTTATTCAGGTTCCAAGTCCTCTTGGAAGTCTAGGTATGAGTTCTCTTTTATCTTTATTTCTTTGTATGACTTTGATCTACTTCAGTTATTCAGCTATTTCATATAAAGTCATGGAGGATCATATGTTTTATATGTTCTTGAGTTCATCCTCTGTTCATCATTTAGAGGCTTGTGTTCTTCGTGAACACTACCTTTTGATCCACTTGAAGGTTGATAAACTCCTTCCTTATATGTTTGTTGATAAGTTAGAGACTCGTGTTCTTCACGAACACGACCCTTTGATCTTATTGATTAGACATAAGAGAGTTCATATCTGTTTATATGTCTAGCCTTAGTTGATCTTGTTAGATGGCATGAGAGTGTTGCATGAGGTCTATGTTCAAGCTACGGTACTCGGTCTTGTTGACCAGTCTTCTGGTAGCTCTCACCCTAGGTCACAATAGCCCGGGCCGGGTGGAGTCTAGCAGCAACGTAGGCATGGTGCCTGGGTTGTCTGGCTACAATAGTTATGAGCATACCCCCCGTAACGATAGAGGTCGGTCCTCAGGTGGTGACAACCCTGTTGGATCCTTGGGCAACCTCCATGCTGGGGTACCTGCTGTAGGAGTCTAAAGTCTAGTTTCGCAGAGTGCTGGTCGTCGCGGGCTAGCTCCCCGTTTGTACCTGGGTGCTGAACCTTATCTCTCTCATGCAATACTCATGCCCATCTCTTGTATCTTCTAGCTTTGTATGTTTAGTACATTAGAACCTAGAGCTATCTCGTATGTTCCCCCTAAGCCGTAGTGTGCTAGAGTAGAGGTAGATTTGAGTGTGTGTGTCGCACTACCCTTATATCTTTTATCTTACCCCTGTCTTTGAGTGTGTTGTTCCCTATATCTATCTCTTGGTTTACATTCAGAGCAAAAGCATAAGTCTAAGATATCCGCCATTGCCTTCCACAGATTCGATACCCTTGGAATACTCTCCTTCCTTGGGGAAATGTTACAATGGTTTATCTGTGCGCTTGCGGATTCGTTCATGATCGTTTAGATTAACCTATGGCAAGTCTCGATGTTCATGCTAACTGCGCCATTAGTTGTGACATTGAGAGGTGCCTAAAAGGCATTTCCTGGTGTTGTCACTAAGGATGGGTCCCAGATCTGTTCTTAAGATGACGGCGCTGCGAAACGCCAACATTGTCACCAGTACCAAGGTCAATGGCTTTGAGCAGGACATCACCAGTCGGTGCAGGCTTGTTATTGTTGTCTGTCTTCTCAGGAACCTCTAGCTCGCTCGGGGCAAGCTTTTTGGCTGCAGCGAAGACCTCCATCATAGCATTGGGTACTTGAGTTGTCGAAGCAAGTTCTACGGCTTCAGTGTCGCAGTCGTAAGAACGCTTCATATCCCCTTGCAATGAGAGAACTCCTTTGGGGCTCGGCATCTTGAGTACAAGGTACACGTAGTGTGGAATAGCCATGAACTTGGCCAAGGCAGGTCTGCCGAGGATGGCATGATAAGAAGTCTCGAAGTCAGAAACCTCGAACTTGATGTACTCGGTGCGGTAGTGATCCTTAGTCCCAAAGGTTACGGGTAGTACAACTGAACCCAAAGGAACAGCTACGTTGCCTGGGATGACACCATAGAATGGCGAGTTGGTCTTGGTAAGCATATTGGTGATATCCATGCCCATCTTCTTCAAGGTCTTGGCAAACAGGACATTAAGACCGCTGCCACCATCAATAAGAACCTTAGTGAGTCTGGAGCCTGCCACCACTGGATCCGGAACGAGAGGATATCGTCCTGGCTCAGAGAAGCTAGTCCATTGATCCGCCCTTGAGAAAGTAATGGGGGTTTCAGACCACTTTAGAAAAGTGGGAGCTGCTAGTTGGATGGACATAATCTCCCTAAGTGCGAGCTTCTGCATGCGCTTGGTTGGTATCCCACCGAATATGACATTGACAGTGTTGGAGGGGTGCTGAAACCCAGTGTCTTTGTCAGTATTAGCCTTCTTCCCCTTGTGTTTACGAAACCTTGGGTTTAGATGTGTTGGCTCAGGTGTATTCTTAAGCGCACGACGAAGTTGATAACACTGCTCGGTAGTATGATCGCCCTCTGGGTGCCATGGGCATTTCTGCTTGGTCAATGTTGCCTAGTGAGAATCATCTTCAATCCTAGCAGTAGTTTCCATGGCTGCAACAGTGTTGTCGGGCTTTCGCTTGCAATTGGGATTGCTCGAGTAGTTATTACCCTGGCGGTTGCCCTGTTGTTGCTTGCCACCGCTGCTTCCTCTAGCATTGTTGTTGTTGTTGTTGTTGTTCTGGTTGTTGCGAAGATGCTTGAACCGATTCCGAGCCTTGTCTTCCTCGTCCGCCCAATGAGTGATCATCTCCTTGAGTTTGGTGATGTTGGCAGGGCGAGCGCGACCGAAGTCTTGGAAAAGCCTGTCGTCATAAAAACCATCCTGGAAGGTGTCTATGACTTCTTTCTCGGTGACATCAACAACAGTAGCCCATTTCTCAAAGAAGCGGCGCATGTACTCGCGAAGAGTCTCGCCTTGTTTTTGCTTGATCAGGGCAAGGTCCATCCGAGTACCATGACGGCCCAGAGAACCCGCGAAGTTGCTGGTGAAGCGGTGCTTGAGTTGTCCCCATTTGTCAATGGAGCCGCGTTTGAGAGATTCGAACCATGTGAGAGGCTCTTGCTCCAGAACAAAAGGGAAATATATACACTTGGTATCATCATTGCCCCCAGCATTGGTGATGGACAGAGCATAATAGCGCAACCACTACCTAGGATCTTGCTTGCCATCATATTTAGAGATACCGTAAGGCTTGAATTTCTCCGGAAGAAACAGAGCTTGAAGTCGAGCAAAGAAAGCAGGAAAAGAATCAGAATCAGCATCCTTTTGCTTCTCACGCTCAGCGCGTCTGGCGTTGATTGTTGTGCGAGCATCGTAGCGAGAGTCTCCCGACTTGCTGTTGACGCTGCCATCATCGCCCCTGCCCTTGTTGCTAGCTTCTGGACGAGTGCGTTGAGGAGTGGGAGTGGTACGATGAGCACCTCCACTACTGCCATGGTGACTAGGAGCACTGGTGTTTTGACGTAGCATAGTATAGGCTAGTTCAGCCAGCTTCGCGACTTCAGCAGCCGCCCTGTCATGAGGCATAGAGCAACCGAGTAGATTGATTGCGTTGATAGCTTCCTCTGGAGTGCGATATTCACGAGTAGCTACCGCATCCAGAGCCTCTTGAAGATTACGGGTAGGTAGAGCTTCCGCGAGTTCCCGACGAAGGGTTGCACGATCAGTATTGCGTTGGCGACGTGCAGTCTTGGCCTCCACGATTTCATCAGCAGGAGCATTGGCAGAGAGTTCATCATCAGATACATCATCTGGAAAGCGATAATTGGCACGATGCCCTTGCGGAGTAGTTGCATCAACGACGAAAACTTCTCGATATGAGGAGTAAGTACCCATACTCTGAATGAGCTCAGTATCAGTGTCATAATCAACAAGTTTAACGCCTTCCTGGAAAGGTAAGTTGTCGAGACAAGCGATAAAGCTCTCCTGATCATCTAAGGTGAGATCAGCAGTGTCGGTGTTTTAGATCGGCAAACCTACCAAGGGGGTACCCGAGGTAGTTGATTATGAGGTGGAGGATCGTGATCGGGAGACCGAGAACTCGAAGGTATGCGCAAGGACACGGGACACAAGATTTATACAGGTTCGGGCCGCCGTGGTGGCGAACCCTACGTCCTGTTTGGGGATCAAGTATGGCGCCCTGTGCTTGGTGTTGGGTGAGATGAGTTGTCCGGCTAGGTACCCGGCCCTCCTTTATATAGTCCAGGGGGTGGGATCCTAGTCGGTTACAAGGTAGGAATCCTAGTAGGATTACACGGAACGAGTCCTAGTAGGATTACAGGGGAATTCTAGTAGGAGTCCGTCTTCTTCCTTCCTTGCATGAGTACCCGGGGTGTATGCCCGACAAGCCCCCGAGCACATTGTAGTCGAGAGTAGTAGTTCGAGTAGTCTTGAAGCCTCTTCGAGTAGTTCTTGAGCGTCCTCGAGTACTGCTTGGAGAAGTCTTCAATAGTACTGGAACTGCCACGAGGCTGGAAGGTGGTCCAGCTCATCAGTCTTGAAGTTGAGATTTTATGGAAGTGCGGTTGCAAAATCGCACTCCATATGGAGTAGCCCCCGAGCCTTGGGTTGAGTCGCAGACTCTAGCTGAGGGTCAGTCTTGATTCCGAATCTTTCGTCTTGAAAAATTGAATGATGGGTATAGCATAGCAGCCCCCGAGCCTTGAAATGATTAGGTAATCAATCCAAGGGTCTTCAGTGTTCGTGAAAGCCATCATCCGAGTACTCTTGCAGCGTGTAGCCCCCGAGATAAGAGAGCCGTATGAGCCACGTCGAGTAGTTGTTGGTACGGAACCTCCCGAGCTTGAGAGCGAGCGAAGCCTGCTGAAGTTATGCTCGAGTAGTAATTTGAGTGCAGCCCCCGAGCTGGAGAGTTTTCGAGTAGTAATTTGACGTCGAGTCATGTAGCTTGAGAAGTAGCCGTGCCGTCAAAGCAGACTTTAGATGCGACCGAAGTCGACTTTAGATGCCGGCAGAGCGGACTTTAGAATGCGACTTGAAAACCGAAGTCGACTTTAGATTGCCGCGCGGAGCGGACTTTGATATGCGACTTGAAAACCGAAGTCGACTTTATGCCACACGGAGCGGACTTTAGAGATGCGACTTGAAAACCGAAGTCGACTTTAGTTGCCGCACGGAGCGGACTTTGAGGTGCGACTTGAAAACCGAAGTCGACTTTAGTTGCCGCACGGAGCGGACTTTGATATGCGACTATAGAAGTCGACTTTAGATTGCCGCGTGAAGCAGACTTTAGATGCGACTATAGTAGTTGACTTTGTGCCACGCGGGGTGGACTTTAAGATGCAAAAAATGAAAAGCACTTTCCGGAAAGCCAAGCGAATGAAAATTCAGAGAAAACGAGTAGTTTTGCCGCCGGAGCGGGCATAAGATTGCGACTATTGAAGTCGACTTGTGCCATCGGAGTGGGCTTGGGTGCGACCGTTAGCGTCAACTTGTGCCACCGGAGTGGACTTGAGTACCTGAGCCATGGATTTCAGACCCAAGGTACGGTTGCCGCAGGAGCGAGCTTGAAGGTACGACCGGAGTCGACTTGTGTACCTGGGCCATGGATTTCAGACCCAAGGTACGGTTGTCACCATAGTGGACTTGAGATTGCGACCGAAGTCGACTTGAGTACTTAGGGTACTAGGACCCATGTTACGGAGCGCGAGTACTTAGGGTGCGAGACCCATGGTACGGAGCGCGAGTACTTAGGGTACGAAACCCATGGTACAGAGCGTGAGTACTTAGGGTACGAAACCCATGGTTCAGGGTATGAAAACCACGTGCAGCTAGGTACCATCGTCGCCAGGACGCGAGGGCCACTTACAGCTAAGTTCCATCGAAGCTTGCACACGCAGTATGCCGCCGAAGCAGGCGAAGGTGCGACCGGAGTCGACTTTAAGTTGCCGCGCGGAGCGGACTTTAGAAGCTGCCTCGTTGGGATAGCCCCCGAGTTGATGAAGTAGGCTCGTGGAGACTTGATAGATATACCCCAAGAGTAGTCAGCAGAGTGTAGCCCTCGTGAAAAACCCGCCGAGAAGCGTACACCGATGAGTAGTCGGCATGTTGTCCTACATGATGAGGAGAACAAGCCAAGAAAAGAAAACAGTAATCATTTAAATAAATGACTTAGCTGTTGCTGCCTGGGCAGACTGTTGATGCGACCGGAGTCGAGTTGTGCCGCTGTAGCGGACTTTAGATTGCGACCGTTGGCGTCGACTTGTGCCGCCGTAGCGGACTTGAGATTGTGCAGTTCTGAAGGGTAGTTCCCGTGTAGAAGCATGCACAGACGGGTAGTCCTTGGCGTGTTTGTCCTGCGCATGGAAGACAAGCCAAAGAAGAAAAAACAATCATTTAAATAAATGACTTAGCTGTTGCCGCTAGGGCGGTCTTGTAGATAAAGCCGTGGCGGTCGGAGATGGAGCCGCGACGATGGTTGCTGAAGTTTGACCAGTCAGAGTTGATTCCGACTAGTTGTTGGGGCGTTTCTGTCGCTCTCGACTAGTTTGGAAAACTAGTCAAGATGAGTGGTCGACGCGATGCGGCCGGAAGACGATGTCGCGGCTGTGCGCGCGTACTCGAAGTAGAGCCGGTGTTGCCGCGAGACAAGTAGTCGCGACGCACGGCATGGCTGAAGTAGAGCCAGTGCGACCGGACAACAAGTCGAGCAGCGGCGCACAGAGAAGTCGAGCCACGAGACGGAGCGACCTGGCGCACGGCGAGAGCCAGTGCGACCGACCGACGAGAAGTCGAGCGGCGAGACGGTGCGTGGTCGACGACGAGCCACGCGAGGAGCCGAGGCACCCGATCGCACAGCATAGGCGAAGTAGTCGACGACAAGCCGCGCGACGAGGTGAGGCACCCGATCGCACAGCGTATGCAAAGTAGTCGACGACGAGCCGCGCAACGAGCCGCGTGACGTGCCGAGGCACCCGGACGCGCGGCGTACGCGAAATAGTCGACGACGAGCCGCGCGACGTGCCGAGGCACCCGGATGCGCGGCGTAGGCGAAGTAGTCGACGACGAGCCGCGCGAGGCGAAGTAGTCGGCGATGAGCCGCGTGACGTGCCGAGGCACCCAGACACGCGGCGTAGGCGAATTAGTCGACGACGAGCCGCGCGACGAGCTGCGCGACGTGCCGAGGCACCCGGACGCGCGGCGTAGGCGAAGTAGTCGACGACGAGCCGCGCGAGGCGAAGTAGTCGACGACGAGCCGCGCGAGGCGAAGTAGTCAGCAACGAGCCACGCGAGGCGAAGTAGTCGACGACGAGCCGCGCGACGTGCCGAGGCACCCGGACGCGCGGTGTAGGCGAAGTAGTCGACGATGAGCCGCGCGAGGCGAAGTAGTCGGCGACGAGCCGCGCGAGGCGAAGTAGTCGACGACGAGCCGCGCAACGAGCCGCGCGACGTGCCGAGGTACCCGGACGCGTGGCGTACGCGAAGTAGTCGACGACGAGCCGCGTGACGAGCCGCGCGACGTGCCGAGGCACCCGGATGCGCGACGTAGGCGAAGTAGTCGGCGACGAGCCGCGCGAGGCGAAGTAGTCGACGACGAGCCGCGCGACGAGCCGAGGCACCCGATTGCACGGCGTAGGTGAAGCAGTCGACGACGAGCCGCACGACGTGCTGCACGACGTGCCGAGGCACCAGGAAGCGCGACACAGGCGAAGTAGTCGACGACGAGCCGCGCGAGGCGAAGTAGTCGACGACGAGCCGCGCGACGAGCCGAAGCACCCGATCGCACGGCGTAGGCGAAGTTTCGACGACGAGCCACGCGAGGTGAAGTAGTCGATGACGAGCCGCGCGAGGCGAAGTAGTCGACGACGAGCCGCGCAACGAGCCGCGCGACGTGCCGAGGCACCCATACGCGAAGTAGTCGACGACGAGCCGCGCGACGAGCCGAGGCACCCGATCGCACGGCGTAGGTGAAGTAGTCGACGACGCGCCGCGCGAGGCGAAGTAGTCGACGACGAGCCGCGCGACGAGCCGCGCAACGTGCCGAGGCACCCGAACGCGCGGCGTATGCGAAGTAGTCGACGACGAGCCGCGCGAGACGAAGCAGTCGACGACGAGCCGCGTGACGAGCTGCGCGACGAGCCGCGCGACGTGCCGAGGCACCCGGACGCGCGGCGTAGGCGAAGTAGTCGACGACGTGCCGCGCGAGGCGAAGGAGTCGACGATGAGCCACGCGAGGCGAAGCAGTCGACGATGAGCCACGCGAGGCGAAGCAGTCGACGACGAGCCGCGCGACGAGCCGAGGCACCCGATCGCACGGCGTAGGCGAAGTAGTCGACGATGAGCCACGCGAGGTGAAGTAGTCGATGACGAGCCGCGCGAGGCGAAGTAGTCGACGACGAGCCGCGTGACGAGCTGCGCGACGAGCCGCGCGACGTGCCGAGGCACCCGGACGCGCGGCGTAGGCGAAGTAGTCGATGACGTACCGCGCGAGGCGAAGTAGTCGACGCCGAGCCGCGTGAGGCGAAGCAGTCGACGACGAGCCGCGCGATGAGCCGAGGCACCCGATCGCACGGTGTAGGCGAAGTAGTCGACGACGAGCCGTGTGACGAGCTGCGCGACGAGCCGCGCGACGTGCCGAGGCACCCGGACGCGCGGCGTAGGCGAAGTAGTCGACGACATGCCGCGCGAGGCGAAGTAGTCGGCGACGTGCCGCGCGATGTGCCGAGGTACCCGGACGCGCGACATAGTTGAGCGTGTTCTGCCAACGCGCGAACAGAGTACGGATATCGATTCCGTTTTTCGACAGAACTCGGTGACTTGCTTTGCATTGCGACTTGACTTGCTTGTCGTCGAGTAGATTGATTTTGATGATGAAAATGTCCTTCGAATTCGCCCGGTGGTGATGATCACCCCTACCTGGCGCGCCAGCTGTCGGTGTTTTAGACCGGCAAACCTACCAAGCGGGTACCCGAGGTAGTTGATTATGCGGTGGAGGATCGTGATCAGGAGACCGAGAACTCGAAGGTATGCGCAAGGACACGGGACACAAGATTTATATAGGTTCGGGCCACCGTGGTGGCGAACCTTACATCCTGTTTGGGGATCAAGTATGGCACCCTGCGCTTGGTGTTGGGTGAGATGAGTTGTCCGGCTAGGTACCCGGCCCTCCTTTATATAGTCCAGGAGCGGGTTCCTAGTCGGTTACAAGGTAGGAATCCTAGTAGGATTACACGGAACGAGTCCTAGTAGGATTACAGGGGAATTCTAGTAGGAGTCCGTCTTCTTCCTTCCTTGCATAAGTACCCGGGGTGTATGCCCGACAAGCAGGCACATGCTCAGGCCAGTAGACGAATCTACCCTCAGGTGTCGATGTGATCACCAGTCCTTGAGCAGGGCCAGTTAACTGCTGTACTTCAGTAGAATCCGAACCATAGTCGAGCTCGAACTCAGATGAATCCGAATAGTAGTCGAGGTTGAAGTCCGAATCCGAAGAGTACTCGAGCACGGTCTTCGGACCAGAGCACATGAGGCGCTTCAATGCGGCTTGGTAAGCAGAACTGACATGGCGATGACCGAAGAAAGGTGGTGCTGAAATGTTATCCAAGCTGAGCGCAAGATGTGAAGCTGAAGAAAGCAACTCAGGCTGGATAAGAGACGAAGTCGAGTTGTACTCGGACTCCGACTCGAGTTCTCTGAGCGGGTCAGAGATCGAAATTTCACCGAAATGCTCGACGAAATCTTCCATCAAAGCATGCGTAAGCGTCGAGGACTTGAGCTTTGACTCCGGAGTTGATGCCAAGAAACGCAGGAACGATCCGGCGCCGTCAGCAACGCAAACCCAAGAGCCAAAGACGAAAGTGTCGCCTTGCTGGAAAGCGACGGTTGGCTTGATGATGACGAGAGCCATCGAGTTCGCCAGTGGATCAATGACGAGATCCCCTACCTGGCGCGCCAGCTGTTAGTGTTTTAGACACCGAGCCTACGACGGGGTACCCGAAGTAGTAGATTGTGCGGTGGGGCTCGCCGAGATCAGGAACACGATTGTGAGACACGGGGCACACAATTAGACAGGTTCGGGCCGCAATGTGCGTAATACCCTACGTCCTGTATGCTGCGTGGCTCTGTATTGATTGCGTATGTTTTGAGAGGGGTACCTGCCTCGC
Source organism: Cenchrus fungigraminus (assembly GCA_036936925.1). Classification (NCBI taxonomy): domain Eukaryota; kingdom Viridiplantae; phylum Streptophyta; class Magnoliopsida; order Poales; family Poaceae; genus Cenchrus; species Cenchrus fungigraminus. The sequence continues at coordinate 35,554,165 of CM072779.1, read as the reverse complement.
CTTATATGCCACGGGAGGCAGGGTTACAAGTCGGATTGGTACAAGGGTACTATTTGAGTAGGTCCCGGAGTAGCCTATAGAGGGTGTGGAAAGCTATCCTAGTCTTAGTACAAGTCCTTGTCCATCTTGTCGGTACCAGCACCGTGGCCCACTAGTCGAGTAGTCCAGGTGTGTAGGAACTCATCTCCCAGGTATGACCCACATGTGTTGGTGGGCCCAGAGATGCCCGGTCGACAGACGCCACCACCCTGAGCACCCTGGCTTGGTAGCAGGCCAAGAGATGAAAGACGCGCAGGTTGGGCGCGGCCATGTCCAGTTTCACAAGATTCGCCGACGTGAAGCACCAGCTGGGTCAGCTCCATGATGTTTTTCATGTAGAGGGTTCGAAGACGAGGGCAGCAGGATGACGACGACACGAAGCTACTGAGGCCACGCCCTTCCTTGTCGTCGGCGAACGATACGTTCTAGAGCGAGAGCGCCGTCAGCGCCTCGTACCTTGCCACCGCCGCCAGCGGGAACTGGATTCCATGGAAAGGTAGGTCAAGCGAGATGGAAACAGGCCTTCCGTGTTCGGGCAACTTGGCCACATCTTGATGTGGCTCGGACCCCATCGGGACGCGGAGGTAGAAGTCTCTGACGACGCGCTGCGCACCGTAGCGGATCCACGCGTTGATCTGCTCGGGCGGGGGCAATCCCCTCTCTTCATGGAGATGCGGAGAGAGTCCATGTCGGTGTCGCCGCGCTGGGCGAACACCCAGTCCAGGAAGCCGCCGACGAATGCGCCGTCTCGCGCGACTCCATGGGGAGGTGTTCCAGATCGTCGTTCACAACCGAGAGGTCCCGGGCATGGATCCAGACGCGGCGCCATCGCCGGGAGAGCGCGGCCGTGCGCGTGACCTCCAGCGCTTTGCGCACGCGGGCGAGGATGACGTGCAGCAGCTTGTCGGGGAGGGCGCTGATCCGATCGACGCCATCGCCGTCCATGGGATCCGGCTGCGTGCGTCCAGGGTTCAAAACTAGCAGGAGCAAGTAGCAGGTAGACTACCGACTACGTACGTACGTGTTCCGACGACGCATTTAAGACCAGCCCGAGAGGAATCAATTGGGTCCGAGTGGTAAGTGGGCTTAAGAAAGGACTTTCAATGCGCGTTCGGCCCAGTACAGCATTTCTGAATGGCCCAAGCCCAACCGTCGACACCCGCTCGCACTGCACGGGTAAGGACTAAGGAGCCGCTGCCGTGACGAGTCCGTCCGCCTCCCGGCTTCCGCCGCCCACCACCCGCCACCAGCCGCCGCGCCGAGTTCAATAGCTAGGGTGAAAAGTCGCCGGCGGCCGCCTACCCCGCTACTTATTGCTGCGATAGTACCTGTGAGGACTCTGGTACGAGGCCCAGATGCCCGTCCTGTCGGCGCGTTGCAACTGCGTGGGGACGGCGATCATGCGCAGCGCCGCCGGCCGCCGTCAGCGACGACGAGGCCAAGCTACCTAGCTAGGTCAGTGTTTGCGTACGTCTTTCTGATAGATTGCGATGCTTGTGTTTCTACTTGCTGTTCTAAACTCTTGCATATTGATAGATCACAGATGGTGTAGAAATTGATGCGCCGATAGATAGATATATAGCGATGTTCGAATAATGCTAGAATAACGAACCTTGTGCTGGTTATGGTACGTACGTAGATTCGAATTTCACAGTTTATATATGTTCTCATTACTGTTGATTCTGTCGGGGTTGAATCATCTGTGCGTATAGAGAATTAGTCGGGGATCAGGCATTAGACTAGCTATTTCCTTTGTTTGCTGGCGAATTCTTGGAATCAGTTCTCAGACTTGCATTTGTATCGATCTGGATTCCTCAGGTACTGCTCGATCGTGGTTTTACTTATTGAACACGTCAACGTGATTTTGGGTTCAGAATGAAAATGATTCAGGCTTTAGAATAAATTACAGGTTGAGGGTTGCGATTTATCACTATTAGGATCTGCTTGAGTTTTTCGTGGAAAGGAACAATGGATGGAGTTAAATTGCATAATTTCAACCAAAGCACTATTATATAATTAGCAAACCATTACAAGAGCTTTACATTGCTGTTTACTGCACAAGTACTATTCCTGGAGGACCATGACTACACACTATTGGCAGATAGCGCATCACCCTATAATTTCTTTAGCATAAGGGTTGACTTTGCACACAACCTATAGTTATATACACATAATTAACACACATATCGTTGGTAGCTCCTTTTATTTTTAACCAAGCAATCATTAACTTCTTAATAAAACAACAATATATCAACATGTTTCCTTCAATAGCTATAATATGTAGCAGTAGTTCCTGTATGGTGGTTCTTCACATCCTTCACCCCTGAAAAGTACACAAAAGGCATACCCATAAGCTTGCATGAATAGCTATAACACCTGGAACTCTTGATAGGTAGTCGTTTTTATTTATTTATTTGCATTTGAATGATAGCATCGTGTAGCATGAAAATTGTAATAGCAATATAAAGTGTTCCTTTTTATTTGTGCTACATCTTTATGCATTGACACTTTTTTTCGCAAGGAGACACTAGTTTTATTAAAATGGCCAACTTGCCAATTGTCAGCTTATCTGTAGTTTTTAACTCATGGGTATTTACAGTTGCCTCCTCAGGGGTTACCAATGGTCCTGTTCCGCTTCAAGAGAGCACAGAATAGCCTTTGCAAGATTGCCTTTTGCAAAAGACTCGTGTGCCTCTTTAGAAGTGGAACAAAAACCTTTTTTCGAGTACTTGAAAAGGAGATACTAAAGTGCATGTCCGCTACAAGCCTGGAACTGAAATATGGAGAGTTAACTTCTCTTTGGGTATGGAGAATATAGTCTGGGCAACCCAACTGATCGATCACAGATTGAGATTTGGAGCATACTGGATACTACTGCATGCATGATGGCCTGACAGAAGCTCAAATATGTGTTGTCACTAGTGACAAATTCTTTAGTTTCTATAGTAGTTCATGCACTCTGAGATGTAAGATGTTGCATCCAACTGTACGTAGTGGACTCAAAAGGAAGGGGAACGATCGGTGTGTAGGGGCGTCATTATAGGTTCCAGCTACTGGTGTTCACCCGTCTAGCTAGCTAGGGCATGGTTTGCATAGCTAATGTTTCATCAGTGCATGGGTTCTTGAGATAACAGCAAGCAGAAAACCCTACATGGCATACGGCTGCAGATTATGATGCTTACTGACACTAGACTTTGGCATTATTAGGACATGCGGTCACTAGCTAGGAAAAGCTAGTTTTTAATGGAAGGACGGTTAGGTTGCTTCTTCTTACCTTAGTTCCAAGCTCCCTGTGTGTTGTACTTGGGGAACGGAATCCTGCCAGACTCAATGAGCTTGATGTCATCTTCTAGTATCTCATATTGACGGCGCACCTCATCGGCTGTCTTGCTGCCACCCATGGCGCGGGACACCTTGTGCCAGCGGTCAGGTGTGCCCTCGCCGTAGTAGGCAAGGGCCTCTTCAAACAGCTTTTCCTCTCTTTTGCTCCACGTGGAGGCCATGTTAACGTTGCGGGAAGAAGAGCTTCTTGACCCAGACATCTTTGGATTGGACCTCTCTCGGAAACCGAACTAGTGCTGATGTTTTATGTGTAGACACTCTTGTTAGATAGCTGGACTAAAGCTTTTAGCTCTTCCAATGCTCTGATGTTTTGATCTCTGTGTTGCTAGGATGGCTACTATTTATAGGCACTTGGCGAGCACGAACTGCTCATACTGCCGTCATGCATGCTGCAATGCTTGCACTAGGGGCGAAACTTGACAGGCGAATAAGATTCTCATGCTTTGAACTCAGGACCCACTGGAAGAGTAGTGTGTGACTGTGGGTGTGATGGAAAGGAGAACCACAATATCTTCTAGTAAAAGAGCTTCCTTTTCGAATGAAGATTCTTCAGCTATAATGTGCCTGGCCGACAAATGGATCTGACACTGACAAATGCAAACGAGTTAAGATCACAGTGCATGGTAATTTTTTTTAAAAAAGAGATACAACCTAGTAGGAACTGTGGTTTTTCATTAAGAAGAAAATTGATAGCCAAATTATAGTTAAAGAGGACTTGGACCTGGATGGTTGGGTGTCCACACCCCCTACCCCAACCAGTTGAGATTGGCACACTTCTCGTCTACCGGTAAAATGATGACCCCATTTTCTTTCGAACTTCCAGGCAGCTAGCTAGCATTGCTTTGCATTGCATTTATGCTCAGTATAGTCAGATACTCGAGTCAGATATGACTGATCCTGTAGGTAAGGCAAGCAATTCTTTAGACTGAACGCCTGTGGCATACTGAGAAGCCATGGCAATGCATCTGCATGCCCGAAGAACTGCAAAAAGATCTTAGCAATGGGATGGTAAAACCGATGGCTTTGCACCACCGAGAAGAATGGATGATGTTGCTTGTCTCTCTCGTATAGTAATGAAATATATTCCGGGGACCTGCATGTACGTTTGGCTGCTGGTAGCCTAGTAAACCCAAGTAAAATTCAGGCTAATGAGCAAATAATGCTATTTGGACAGGCATAGGAGCTTGGTTGAATAAAAGGGAATATGATTTCAATACAGCATTTGTGCAAACTATTTGCTTATTCCTTATGACATAGATACACTGTGATTCAGATATACTTAATAGCAGCTTATTCTTGGAAGGTGATTACAGGAAGCTCAACAATGATACTGATTCAAGGATCAAAAGCAAAATCTATCAAATCTTTTGTACTCCTGAAGTTCTCTTGGTCTGGACAGTACACATGAGATGGGCAGAAGCAGAATATGTGCTAAAGCATGGGCTGTACCTGGACCAACGAATAGGTATTTTCCTATCGGCTGCCAGGACCTTGGAAGAGATAATTGCATTTGTTCTTTGGTCTTTAATCTTTGGCCTTTGAATTTCAAGAAATTATGTGGACCATTCAATGTTTGTTCTGTAATTCTTCATTTATTAAATATCCATCCAAGCATTAACAAATGTGTTTAGACATTGTCACAGACTCTAGACATAGGCTAACGATTTTTAGTGTAACATATTTGATATTCTAACATATAATAAAAGTGTTTTAGTTTTGTGATTGGTGTTAAATATATTAACTTCTCACATTTAAAATATATTTAGTTTTGACCAGTGGGGGTAGGAGAAATATACTTGTGTGTCTCAAGTGTCCTGATTATAAGTTTTATATGGTGTTCCAATGCTCTATGTAAATCCCTAAGTTCTAGTTCTTATACTGTTAATAATAGAAACTTACTAATGTTTGAACCTTGGAACCTTTCGAGAGACATTTATTTATTATATAGTGATAGTGAAATGCATCAGATTCTCACCTAGATCTAGCTAGGTCCTGCAACTTTTTAATTTGTTCAGGTCCTTCAACTATTTAAGTGGTTCAGTGTAGGTTAACTATAAATCAAATATGGACTTGGATTCTTGCTTAGAGTGAACCACATAACAGTTTAAGGACCTAGATGCTTACTTTGAGAGTTTATATGGATCTAGTAAAAAAGTTTTAGGACCCCAGTGCATTTTCACTCTTTTATTTTGAGAGCACACTCCCATACTTTCCCGATATGTTGTAATGAATGGTCCAGTACTAGTGAGAAACCAATATCAGGACATATGGATTAAGTTTACAAAGTTACATAGATTGGACTATGCAATATTGTTTCTAAAAAAAGAACATCATTGGTAAGTGAAAACCTAGCCCATTTGATAAAGATCAGCTAAGCCGTAACACAGGGGCCTCATAATATACTTTTGTAATAAGCTTAACAAAATTTGCATTGGACACGACATATCAAAAAGGCTCAAAGGCACAAAGCAAGTTGTCTTTCTTAAATTCGACCAAGGGGCAAGGGTTGCGAATCTAATTCGTGATCAGTACTAATGTTTGCCACTTTATGGTCTCTATGCGTGCAACTGTTTTTGATTAAATTGGTGTTTTTCTTATCGTGATTAGTTTTGTTTTGGAGAGTGGAGAAATGGTTTCAGTGGCTAGAAAGTACTACAATTACATTCCAAAGCCTAAAATCTTTTAAGCTGACTCCATGCAGCTTGCATGCTTCACAATCTCAGCCACCCAAACAATGATTGCAGCAACAAAATCATTTCCCATAAAAAAAAAGGCTTGTTCAAGGATTCACGGTCAGAATGTTGTAATTAGATTTGTCCCCAAAACACTAAATGGAGTTATGATTTAGTCCGACTTAGTAATATGTTATGATAAATATCTGCAGTTATTATATTTAAGTTGTTGACGATGGAAGCATCTCAAAATCCTTCTTTGAAAAGAGCGCAAGATACTGATTCTATGTGGCAAGTAAAAGCGTGTAATTGTAAACGACGCCCGTGGGACCAAAGGGTATACGGATCTCCCTATCTCCAATTTCCCTGGAAAAGGAATTTGACTTTTGACGCTTTATCGTCTTTGCTCCCAGATTGGCCACGGAGGCCACGGAATTACGCAGGATTTTCCGGCTCCAGGATGAATTTTGGCAGCCACATGATGAGCTGCTGGTAGTTACAGAATCTCTCCACGAGCCGACGTGGAGGCGTTGGAGTCCATCCGAATGAAGACGCTGGGGTTGGACCAAAGAAACCCAAGTTGCATTGGCATCGTGGCGCAAGCAAGCATGCGTGGACTGGACAGAGCCTCTCTGGAGGAGAGGTTAGCTAGATCTGCGTGGAATATAATCTGCACGAGACAAAGCGCGGCAAAGATACATGATTCCCCATGATATTTCGAACCCCTCTGAGCTTTTGTTTTCAGAGCGGAATCCTCTCCGAAGGAATTCATTCTCCGAGCGGATTGCTTCAGCAATGCCTTGAGCACATGTGCTCAATCAGTCAGCTGTTAACCCTGCAGTACTGCTGTCTCAGAGAGAAGAGATACTCTCGACGCCGCCGCCGTGTCAGCGTGTGTAATATATGATCTCTAGCTCGGATCTTTGTATTGTTGCTTTTGTGGTCTGCGTCGACCGGATCCCAAATCTGCAAAAGGCGGCAGCAGCCCGGATTCCGCCAGGCACCAAGTTGCGGGTTTTGGAATCGGAATCCAGGTGGACACACAAGGATTCAGCACATTTGCCCCTGAGCTCTCCCTTTCCCCGGCGAGGCGGCGAAGAAAGCAAAGGCATCTCGATCCTGATGGCCACATTCCATTGGCACATCAAATATACCCAGCCTAGCTAGCCTAAGCAAACGCATTTGATCAGCTAGGATGCTATAGCTGGGTGCACATCTTCTTATCTGATAGATTGACACGGCCGCCGGTCTTGGACTCTCGGTACAAAATGTATATAACGACCGATGCCGAAAGGTGATTGGCACCGGGCAGCTGACCATGGTAATCGATCGGTAAGCTTGGAGAGAAGGTTATTCTTCTTCAATTCTATGAGGACGATCGATGACCGCAGTCACCGGAGATTCCGGCCGGCCTTCCCGATCGCAGCCAAAAGCTGCGCCAGATGAGATGCCTGATGGTGAGCGATGAAGGCTGCCGATCGAGGAGCGATCCGGCGAGAGGATATCCTGCAGGAAAATCAGCTCGCAGTGGGGTGATCAAGGCTAAGGCTGGTCTTGTGCCTCGTCAGCTGCATTGCGTGCGGACGCTACTGCGTCTCCAAGGGGCATGGGCGTCTGGATCTGGTGATCACGTCGGGTGGAGAGTGAGGCGCCCCCTTTTCACCTTTGGCATTTGGGTGTAGCTGCAAGAGATGCGCAGCCGGCGGCGGTCGTGTGTCTACGTCGTGGTCGCTTTTGATGGCGGCGCTCGGCCCGAAATGAGCCACGCACGCTGGTGAAATTGTAAGTCGTTTGGACTTTTTAAAAATTTATTAATATTTTGTTTTCATCTAGTCATTTAGATGCATATAAATATCTTTGAACTTACGAAATAAAAACGATCTGTAATTTGTATTTTTTTTAAACGTAGAACTCCGCAGAGATTGCTGATTTTGTATTAATTAATAAAGAAGGGTAACAAAACCGAGACTGAAAAGTAAAAAAAACAACAAACTAAGGAGAAGAAGAGGGGATTGATCAAGCATGGAATCGGCTCAACGAGCTAGTTGAACAAAGACCAAAACTCGGATTTCCCCGATGAAGTACTCTCGTATACATTTTTCTTTTCTCTAACCCCTAGTTGCATGAAACACGTTCAAATGTGTGCAGGAGGGGACCTCATGGAGAAAACACTCACGGAAGCTGCTCAACTTCTACACAAAATAAGCAAAGCGGCAGCCATGCGAAGAGATTGGGAAGCACGACTTTCGGGGGAGCCGGATCATGATGCAAGTGGGAGGTCGCTTGCTGGAATTTTCAGAAACACGATCCCGGAAGAGAAGAAAGAGGAGCCAATCCCGGAAAAGGTTGAAGAAGCTAAACATGAGGAAGCTAGAACTATACCGGAGAGTGATCACGCCGAGACAAGCAAAGCAAGTAGAAGAACTATAGCGAGCGCGAAGTCACTTAAGGAGTTCGAGCCAATGGATTGTATTCCAATTGATTTTGGAGAAATTTTCGACAAGAGAAGACCGTTCCCGGATCAAAAAGAGTCAGCAAAAGCTTTGGAGGTAGACTTTCCACCGGAGAAACAAGTAGAGCATGTATACAACTTGGAGACAACCAAGGAAGTCGTTCAAAAACTCTTTAGCGAAGAAGAAGTTGATAAGAATCATTTGGCCGAAGTAAAGAGGATTATGGGAATCAAGCCCGAGGCTTCACCATTCGCAAGCATTGCTGAAATTTATGCTATAAGATCCGATGAAGAAGAGAAGACGTCACCGCGTATAGATTGCAAGATTAATGATATTGAGTGCAAGGCGTTATGCGACATTGGAGCACAAGTAAGTGTCTTATCTTCTAAAATTTTTGATGAAATTAATGATCATACCATTGACCTAGTTCCAACTTCTACTAAATTAATCATGGGAGATGGTAGGATTGTTAAACCGCTTGGAATTGCTCGCAACATAAAAGTTTTAATTTCCGGAAAATGCATTCCAACCGATTTCTTCATTGTTGATGTCTACTATGATAAAAATGATCACATAATTCTTGGTAGACCGTTACTTAAGTTGGTTAATGTTGTTTTAGATGCCGGAGAAGGAAAAGTAATCATTAATCTTGATGGAGATGATCACACCTTTGATTTTCTTCCCGAATCTAGAATTGCTTTACCCCTACCTCTTGTTGACGAAGAGGTAGGGAGCCTTTGTTTTGTTGACACTTTCAGGGATCCGCTACAAAAAGCAATGGAGAATGAAATAAATTATGAGCTAGATGAAGAGTTAGTGGAAGCAACTAAAGGATTGGAGCCACAAGACGGAAGCTTTGAGGAAGACAAGTTTGAAGACATCAGGGAAATTAAACATGAGGAACCACAAGTGCCGGAGGTGGATCTTAAACCATTGCCCAAGGGACTGAAATATGAATTTTTGGGGCCGGACAAGAGTTATCTTGCGATTGTGAGTGACGAGTTGAGTCCAGAGGAGAATGAGATGTTGCTGAATTTATTGAAAAAGCACAAGAAGGTGATGGGATATTCAATTAATGACCTCAAAGGACTTAGCCCGGCATTTTGCACTCATCGCATACCTATGGAAGATCAATACAAGCCCATCGTGGATCATCAAAGGAGGTTAACCTATGCCATGCGAGAGGTGGTGAAGAAGGAGGTTATCAAGTTATTGGATGCCGGAATCATCTACCCCGTGCCGCATAGCGAATGGGTTAGTCCCGTACATTGTGTGCTGAAGAAAAGAGGATTGACCGTGGTGAAGAATGAGAAGAATGAATTAATACCACAAAGAATCGTGACCGGATGGAGGATGTGTATTGATTATCGGAAATTGAATAAAGCAACGAAGAAGGATCACTTCCCCCTACCGTTCATCGACGAGATGCTTGAGAGGTTGGCAAATCATGCTTATTTTTGCTTTCTTGATGGGTACTCGGGGTTCATGCAAATACCTATTCACCCGGATGATCAACATAAGACAACATTTACTTGCCCTTATGGAACATTCGCATATAGAAGGATGCCCTTTGGTTTATGTAATGCTCCAGCCTCTTTTCAACGTTGCATGATGGCGGTATTTTTGGAGTTCATCGAGGAAATTATTGAAGTATTTATGGATGACTTCTCCGTCCACGGCAAAACTTTTGCGGATTGTTTAGCAAACTTGGACAAGGTTCTCACAAAGTATGCAGAGGTTGATTTGGTGCTGAATTGGGAGAAGTGCCACTTTATGGTGAAACAAGGAATAGTGCTGGTACATGTGATATCCGAGAGAGGGATTGAGGTGGACAAAGCTAAGGTCGAAATGGTTGAAAAACTTCCACTGCCGACGGATGTCAAATATTTGAGGAGTTTCTTGGGCCATGCGGGATTTTATAGAAGATTTATCAAGGATTTCTCGAAGATCACCAAGCCGTTGACTAACCTTCTCCAAAAGGATGTGCCATTTAATTTCGGTGAGAAGTGTTTGGCTGCATTCCGGACACTAAAGGAAGCTCTCATAACTGCACCTATCATTCAACCGCCCGATTGGAGTCAACCTTTTGAGATCATGTGCGACGCTAGCGACTATGCCGTTGGAGCCGTGTTGGGACAACGCAAAGAAGGCAAGGTACACGCTATTTATTATGCTAGCAAAACCCTTACTGGAGCTCAATTAAATTATGCAACAACGGAGAAGGAATTGCTTGCGGTAGTGTTTGCCTTTGAAAAATTCAGATCATATATTGTGAATTCTAAGGTGATTGTCTACACCGATCATGCGGCAATCAAGTATCTCTTGTCTAAGAAAGAGGCCAAGCCAAGGTTGATTCGACGGATCCTTCTTTTGCAAGAGTTTGATGTGAAAATTCGGGATAAGAAGAGGTCGGAGAATGTTGTAGCCGACCATCTATCAAGGATGAATCGAGAGGATGATAAAGAGCCCATTGAAGACAAGATGAGAGATGATCACCTTTATCGTGTTTTCGACAAAGACACTTGGATGGTCGACATTATTCGAGCTATACGAAAGATACCACTCGATCATCTAGATAAGAATGCTCAAAGGAGAGTGATGACCGAGAGTCAAAAATATTATTGGTATCCACCTTACCTCTTTAGGCTTGGAGCGGATGGAGTCTTGTGAAGGTGCATACCGAGGGAAGAAAGAGGTGAAATATTAAAGAAGTGTCACTCGGGCGAATATGGAGGACACTATGGACATTTTAGGACTCAAGCAAAGGTATGGGCTAGTGGATTCTTTTGGCCAGAGATGCATGAAGATGCTAAAAGGTATGTTGCTTCTTGTCCGGAATGTCAAAGAACGGGGAACATATCTCAAAGAAATGCTATGCCTTTGAATTACAATTTGCAAATTGATTTATTCGATGTATGGGGAATTGACTTTATGGGACCCTTCACTAATTCAAATGGATTTGAGTATATTTTGGTTATGGTTGATTATGTATCCAAGTGGGTGGAGGCCATCCCTTGTCGAAGAGCTTCGACGGATGAATCTATAAAAATGATCAAGTCCGTTATATTCCCACGTTATGGAGTCCCGAGAATTTTAATAAGTGATGGAGGAACACATTTTACGGGAAACAGTTTCAGAAGATGCTTGTCCAAGTTGGGAATTGAACATAGAGTGACCACGGCGTACCATCCTCAAACCAATTGTCAAGCGGAAACTTCAAATAGGCAACTCAAAAGTATTCTTAACAAGACCATTGAGAAGGGAGGTAAAGATTGGTCGAAGAAATTGGACGGAGCATTATGGGCATATCGTATGGCATACAAGACACCAATAGGTATGATACCGTATCAATTTGTTTATGGTAAATCTTGTCATCTACCTTTGGAATTAGAGCACAAGGCGTATTGGGCAATCAAGGAGATGAATCTTGATGTGGACGTCGCGAGAATCAAGCGGAGGATTCAAATAAGTGAATTGGAAGAGATGAGGCTCAAAGCTTATGATAGCGCTGCCATCTACAAAGAAAGGATGAAGAGGTGGTATGATAAAAGGCTTCGAGCGAAGGAATTCAAAGAAGGCGACAAGGTCCTCCTTTATAATTCAAGGTTCAAGATATTTGGAAAAGGTAAATTGAAGAGTAAATGGGATGTACCATATGTCGTTCACTCGGTCTCGCCAAACGGATCGGTAACGATTATGGATATTAAAGAAGATCAATATGTGGTTAATGGACATCGATTAAAGGTTTATCTCAAGCCCGATGTCATACCCATTGACTACATTGACATTTACACAATGGAGGACGAGCCGAGCGTCATGCCTATGACGTAAAACGAGGTAACCTTTTCTGTAAATAAGTTTTCATTTTCTTTTATTTTATTTTTTTATCGAGTCCTTTTCGCAACTGTTGATAGCTGTTAAGTGCTACTTTTACACCATCAATACCTGCATAAAATAAATGTAAAAGTATCATCAACACTACAATAGGGCTTAAACTAATCATTTTCACAAGTGTTGGTGATCATGCAAATGCAGGCAATAAGCACTAGAAAGGGGAGCATAAGCACATGTCTTTGATCCAAGTACTTCAAGCTCAGCCAATGAGGGGTTACCACATAGGACTCCCCTGGATCAATGACATCACCAATCCAAGGGAAACACTATCAACGAATCACGTGCTGCCACGTCAACATCACATGGATCCATGGGCCCACTTACTGCCCAAAATACCAGGAAACTTGGCATGCACGGAGGACAAGCACTAGGGCCCACATGGCAGCCACCCTGAGAAAACACAACGCAGAAGGCGCCCCAGGGGGTTCGGCCGACCCTAGGATCAGCCGAACCGACCTAGGATCGGTTGATCCCCCCTTACACGTGGTGCTTTCCTATTGGTCACTCACTGCCTTCCGGGGTGTTTTGGAGCACTTTGAGCCCCGGAGCAAGTCTCCCCCTTGCCTATAAATAGAAGGGGAGGGGCTCACTATTGAGACACACACTTCTCCTCCTCCTCTTCATTTTGGCCTTGGAGCCTCTCTCTTTAGGAGAGGAGAGCTCTTTGTATAGCATTAGTGCTAGGAAGTGAGGTGGGAGGCTTGGGGCCATGTCATGTTCATGGCATCTTCCCCAAGAATGATCCTCAGTGGTGCCTTTGTTCTTCATTTAGACTAAAGTGAGTATTTCGACATTTTCTATTTAGACTAAAGTCGTATGCATTCATAGGTGAATAGTTCTTGTGTTCTTCATTCGTTCTTGATTTAGAGGCTTGTGTTCTTCGAACACAACCCTTTCGATCTAGTAGAGCTGGATCATAAGTTTGCATCTTGTTTGCTAGCTTGTCTATTAGAATATAGTTGTAGCTCCTGCATATCTCTAATTAGATCAAAGTGCATTCATGATCTTGCATGAGTGATAGAGTATACCTTGAGCTAGTGCCAGTATCTCCCTCGCGGATTCGTAGTTCCGTATTTATACGGAGTGCTATAGTAGGGCTACCGGGACGTCAGACAGATCGGGCTATAGTAGTAGTCAGTGGTGTAGACGTGGTGTCTGGACCATAGGTTATCCTTCGAATACCACGTACATTCGCGTGACGATAGAGGTAGGCTGCAGTGGTGACAGTCTGCTGGACCCTTTGAAACCCTCCGCGCCTGTGTACCGAGTAGGGCTCCGTTGTCAGAACATACCTAGACCTAAAAGCCTAGGGTGGGTTGGTGCCCAATGCAAGTGTTTATACCTGAGAGACCGTGCTAAACTCTGCAGCTCTGTCACGCAGATCCTTTCTACCTATCCTATCAACTAGTGTTGTGTCCTTAGACCATTAGCTAGGCTAGAAACCAGAACTCCTCCGTCCTTGGATTCGATACCCTTGGAATACTCCTTCCTAGGTGAAGTGCTACAGCGGTATTTTCGTGTACTTGCGGATTCTTTCGTACTCGTCGGTGTACCCATACATCTCTTACGCTCACACTAATAGGCGTCGTTAGTAGTGTCGTTAAGAAACGTCAACAAGCATTTTTGGCGCCGTTGCCGGGGACGGTTGCTGCTTCTATCTTCGAGCCTAGTGGTCTTCGTATCTTTTTATTTTTTCTTTTGTTCTACCTTTACCCCCGTTACCCTTTGAGATGTCTTCCTATCAAAGCCTCTCTACCCCTAGGGGCGAGTTCGTCTTAGAGCAACCATCAACTTCCTCATCTTGCTGCGAGCTTCGTCCCGGCTTTATAGCCATGGTTCGGAATCGACCTTTGTCTAGAGCGATCAGCGATGATCCTCATGTTCATTTAGAGGAGTTCGAGGACTTGTGTTCGTGCTTGGTAATTCTAGGCATGACACAAGAAACTTTGAGGTGGAAATTGTTCCCTTTCTCTCTCATAGATAGAGCGGAACAATGGTACACCCACACAGCGGAGCATGTGAATAGTTGGGAAAAACTACGAGATAACTTCTGTGACTCGTTCTCCCTTTCTGAATGCATAGAGCTCCTGCCGTGTGAATTCCTTAACTTTGAGCAATTAGAGGGTGAGTCCATAGGTGCAGCATGGGCTAGGTTCCTATGTCTTTTGACATCGAGCCCAGACATGTCTATACCCGATGATATAGCGATGTATACCTTTTATACTCGTATAGACATGGAATCTGCACAAGAGCTCGACCTTTTAGCTGGAGGTTCGTTCGAAAACCAAACTCTAGTGGAAAGAAGAGAGAGCCTAGAATTCTTCTTAGAAACCTCTTCTTCCCATGACTTTTATGACGAATCCTACCAAGCATATGAGTCGAGCAATGAGAGTCTCTCAACAGCCGAATCTGAGCTTTCATTCTTAGAATTCCTTGATTCCTCTGCTGAGCCCTCTCTCGAACCACGAACATCAAAGGGAGAAGAAATTCAACCTTTGGAGTTCTCTTCCCGATTTGATGATGATCCTTCTCGAAACATCAAAAATACCTCAGATCACTCTTGGCACGAGAAGCCTACGGCATCACTGGACCTTTATGAGGTCCTCGATGAAGTTTGGAATCATGGGACGATAATGGATACATCCGAAGCAATTTGGGTTAGCTCGACTTTCACGATCATCCATTGTTCCATGAGAGGAAATCCCATAGATGCTGTCCATGACCCTACTGTTGGGGCTTGCATCATACCAGAGACCCTTTTGGATACTCTGGTGGGTGACATCCCCTTGACCCCGACTGATAGACTTTTCCATAGTCCCAGGTGGTGCTGCATTTTTCCATGTCGAGGGATTGCTAGGGACATGACGATCACCATTGATAACATAGAGGTGCGATTAGATTTCCACATCTATGACATCATGGATTTCGATCTTCTCTTGGGTTTCCCATTAGAAAAGCTGCATGCTAAATCTCAAGGGAACCCAGAAGAAGAGCTTAGGGAAACCATTTCTGTCCATGCTGAACCATATAGACATCCTTTGACAGAACCTTTCCCTAGACCTACGGTATCTCCTTTGCCTCCCGATCCTCCTGACGGTGCATATCTTGAGGAGGCCATGAAGGAGGAGTGGTCAGATGGAGCGATATATTTTTCTGAAGTATTTTGGAATAGTTTCCCTTCTTTGATCATTCCTTGTTCTATTAGAGGGATTGCCGTAGAGGCCCATTGTAACCCCATCATGGAGGTTAACATCATGCCATGGCACTTAGTGGAAACTCTTTTGGGCAAAGTTCCGCTAGCACCATCCGACATGCTCCTCAAGACTTGTCCCTTTGGACACGTTCTTGAATGTCGGGGGATCGCAAGTGCCGTGCCGCTCATCATAGATTGGATCAAGGCTAGCTCAGATTTTTACGTCTTCGATGTCCTTGATCTTGATCTTCTCCTAGGCTCCTCGTTAGAGCAGCTCTTTGATACATCCTTAGGGAGCCTAGATGGTAAGCTTAGGGAAGCTGTTTCCTCCACTACTACCCCTTGTCTGGGATATCCTATGGCGAAGCCTCTTCCCCAGCAAAACCCGCTCGAGAAAACGACACGTATATCTCCGTTCGCGTCATCCAAGCCCGTTCTCATTGAGGGTGTAGAATTCTCTACTCCTCATGAGTACGACTCGGAAGACCCTCTTCACCTTTGTGAAGACGAACGACTGTCACCATTCTCGACCGAGTTTCAGCCTCTTCCCGCTGGTCCATATCATGTTGCTTTCGATCATGATCGAGAGTCAACATCGAGCTTCCACGATGACTCTCTTGAGATGGAGAATTCATGGGCCATGGAACCTTTCGAGGCACTGACTCTGGAGTCCGGAGGAAAGGATTCCACATACGAGCATGGTAGCTTCATTCTTGATCTACCATACAGACCATGCTCGCATCATGTCCCTCTAGAGTCAGACATGCTTAGTGCACTGAGCACGCATGAGGGCTGCAATCACCTTATGATCCTCTTTTGCAAAATGTTTAGAAGGTTGATTGTAGATGCATATGTTTACCATAAGTATTGCAGATTTCGTGCGTGCACTGTTACACTAACCTTACAGCTGAAGCTCTACTGATACATCATTGATTGGTGGTGAGACGGGAATGACACCACCAACGATAGCTGCAAGATGAAGTTCTCATGGTCGAGCTTATGACCTTAAATAAACAAAGCACTACTAGGAGATAGCCTGGCTTAGCATAGGTTTTATTTCCCTTTTTCGAATAAAAGAAATAACATGTTTTTAGGATAAGTTGTCCTTCGGGTATTTCTGGTCACTAACCTTTCAGGTGGAGATTGAAAAGAAAGATGGACAGGTGATGCCTATGAACATGTGAGCCACATCAGCTGCAACACCTAAGGTAAGCTTTGGTGAGGGAACAGTTACAAAAGGAAGCTTGATCACCACACACTTGAGTTTTGTTGCCTAGCAATGCAAACTTCAAGTGTGGGGGAGGTATGTGAGTATCCTCAGTAAAGTTCCTCCTCTACCAAATCTTATTCTGGTGTGAAGATGATGTCTGCTCTTGTATCTTACCCACTAGCTAGGTAAGTCCTGCTTTTGACTTTAAACAAAGCCCTTCCGGGAGGTTGCCCGAGGTTCACCGTCATATGCTCGTGCTTATATCCCTTTGAAAATAGCTTGATCATGTTTTCATGTTTCCTTTATCTTTGTTCATATGCTCTGGTTTGAATGTTTGTTCGAACATACATTCATAGGTTGTTTTAAATTAAGCATGGTGCTTAGGTTAAAACTGTCTTCTTCAGTCAAAACAAGACATGGTGTCGAGTTTTGACTGATGAACCTTAGAGTTATATTTTCATAGATCTTGGTTGCATATATGTTGACTAACCCCTGCAGAAGATTGTCAAATTTGAATGGGTAAGTCATTGAGCTAGATTCAAATGAGAAGGTAAGTCAAGGCGCTGGATTCATGTTGCACAAAATACAAGTGTGACACATATGACCTCTCAAAAGGTCCAAGGTAAGTATAGTCCCTCTTGCTTATGGAGTGCAATCTTGATCTAACCTTGCTTGAGCAAATGACATGGTGACAATAAAATAAAATAAAAACAACAAAAATATTTGAATTTGAATAAAGGCTCTATGGTTCTCGAACCAGTAGAGTCCCTCTTTTGTTTCCACATTTTGTTTGAAGAACAAGCACCAGGTTCAAGCACTAATGTGGGGGAGTTCTCTCGAACTCATCATCAACATATCCACTCGAGAACTCCCACACAGGCGCTGCACAACATCGACTACGCTTTCATTCAGCAAGGTTTTCATGGCAAAAAGATGAGCGAAAGGCTTCGGAAAAGAAGATGAAGATGTGAAAGTGAAGAGATTTGTGTATATGTGTGCACGTACACACAAGAGAAAGAAAAAAATAATAAAGAGAGAGAGAGAGATTAATATATATATATATATATGAAAAGAAAGAAAAGGAGAGATGGAATTCAAGAGCAAGTCAATGAAGATATCATGAGGGATGATGCGTCAAGTGAAGATCAAGAGAAGCGCAAGGAAGGATGCGACGGTGTTGAGAACGAATCTTCGATTTTTCCAAACCATGTGCAATCCGACATCGAGGACATCACTAGTGCCTTGAAGTCATTATTCTTTTTCCCTTGCACATGTCCACTATTCTAAATCTTCTCATCCTTGATACCCCTACATTATGGTTTAATTCTCATGATCATTGGCTTGGAAGGTGAACAACCATTAGAGGATTGACTAACTCGACAATGCTTGTGCTAGCTTCACTAGACATACCCATAGCTCCACCTTACATTTTATATGAGAGACTTGTGGGAGGTGAGAGTTTGTAAAACTATCTAGGATAGTCACTTCAAATGAGCGACATGTGAGAACTTGGAGGAGAATTTTGTCTAACACTTTATGCAGGAATTTACTTTTAAAAACCCTACAAAAACCCTCCAATAGAAGTAAGAAAGTGAGCATGGATGAAGTTGAAGATCTCTAGTGAAAAGGTATGAGTTGTGGGGTAAGTCTTGAATCGGTAAATTCTAAACGCCCATGTTTACTTTATGATCTTTGTTTCATGTTTCTTATATTAAAGATAATTGATTGACTAACTTGTAAGGAAAGAATTGATGAAGCATGTTTCAACTCCTTGGATGAACAACTTTTGAGCAACTTGCTCGAGGACGAGCAAGATCTAAGCATGGAGGGATGTTGGCAGTCGATTTCCGTCAACCTAGCCATAAGTTTACCTTCTATGTTGGTGTTAATTTTATGTTCACACTAACGATCTTAACCCCCATTATATGCTATGTTCGCACTCGTGTATGGTTTTTGGAGTTTATTGTTTACGCAGAATTAAAGAGCTTAAACAAGGACTTTCGGGTGAAGTTCATCGAAGCATTTACGAGAAGATAATGAATCCCAATGCAAGTCAAGACACGTGATGAACATGACTCCAAATGAACCAAGGACTAAAACATAAAGCCGAGAAGTACCGAGGACCTAGATGGAAGTTGCGGGAGTTAATGTGCCAAGCAATCTTATCCAAAACCGCAGGAAAACGATGTCAAAGGCCTACATGCTTCGGGGACAAAGTAAGGAAATAAGCGAGAAGCTTCGGGAAGCAAGCGAGGGCCGAACCGGGCAAGGAAAGGCCCAGGCCGACTGGCCTGGCTTGTTTCGAGTCCCATTCGCTGCCCCCTTTCACCGGCTATAAGTACATGGAACCCTAAATTTTGTGCGAAGCCGTCATTGGCGAAAGACGAACAGAGAGGCCTCGGGAATCAATTCTTGAGAGAGGGTTGATTGAAGGAGAAGAGCGTCGAGGAGAAATCATCACCGAGGTCAAGGGAGGCCACCACGAGGAAGGAGGACGCCGAGGCTCTGCCGCGGCACCGCTGGAATTGAAGGACAACGAAGATCGATCTTCATCGGAGGCATCCACCATGTTCATCGGTGTTGTGCTTAGCGTCATGATGGGGTAAATCTATCGTTTGTCCATGGAGTTGTAATGGATCTTGATGTGTGATCACCTATCTTGTTTGGATCTTATATCTATCATGCTTTTGTTGATGATGCTTTATTGCTTAAGGTTTGGCCGCCATGCTTTTCGGGTCGCTCCCGTAGATCGTGTCAACATATCGCGTTCTTATGCATCCACCGAATACCTTCGCGTAGTGACAGTACGAGAGGAGGGAAAAGTGCTTTGTTTGGTTCACATGTTAGATAGATTGACCGGAGCTTTATCATGTTTTGTGATTGCATCTCAAGTACCTAGACTCCATGGGCATTCGTTCTTCATACTCGTGCACCTTTCATCTCTCTTTAACGTAATCTAGAACTAGGTTGTATTTACTTTATAGATTAATCTCTTTTATCATAAAGTCTTTTATCAACTAGATTAGTGATAGATTAAACGCAAGTATCCCCTTGCTCCTTGGGTTTGACAAGAACCTTGGGCTTACACTCAAGGGAAAGAGGGTCCCGACGATTTGTACGCTTGCGGATCGAACTTTGCAACGATATTCAACCATCAACACCCTCCTCCGCTAAGACACCGCCCGACTCCCCCCAATCCTGGGCATACGAGTCATTCGAGCCCTCTTCCACCGTCGAGGAAGACATGGAGAGCGAGGACAACAACCACGAGTACGACTTCGTGGAAGAGGAAGAAGAGGACGAGGAAGAGGAAGAGGAAGAGGAGGAGTCATGGGCGGCCATTGAGAAGAAGTGAGCGGAGGCCAAGAAGAGGAAGTGGGCGGAGGCCAAGAAAACCGCAAGACAGCTACAAGCGGTGCTGAAGGAGCTCAAGAAGGATTTCAAGGCCGGTAGGCTTGATACGTTCAGCGGCGGCTCTCCACGGGCGAAGAAGAAGAGGAAGGTTGCGGAGGAGGAGGAAGAGGTGGACTCGAAGATGACCAAGAAGAAGAGAGTGGACGTCAGCGCTGGTCCCTCTAATGCCGGCCCTGCCAATCCCGGTCCCGTGGCTCCCCCAGCCATTGACGCTCCCGTGATGCCAGAGTCATCGGGGTACTCCTCGGAGGCGTCAGCGTAGATTACTCCGACCAGGGGTTTTCTTTTGCGTGTTCGTAGGTGGTCTTGTGGATGGAAAGATTAATGATCTATTTTCTTTTGGATGGTAAGATCGATACCCTGTTTTTCTGCTCTGTGAATCTTGTAGTGGTAGGGAAATCCCCTGTTGTCCCCTGTTTTCCATGAAGAACAATGGTGTTCGCCTACCTTGCTTCATCAATGGTTTTTCCTGGTCATGATGCATTGTCATAGTCTGACATGCAATGGCTTGTCATGTCATGTCATTTTTTTATTCTTATCTCATCGCGCCGCATTGCATGACCTTTTACCGTTTGACCAAAATTCACCGTTTCGCCAACAAGACACACAGCGTAAATGATGCTTACATTGCCCAAATTATTCAACGTAAAATGCCACGTACATGATAAGTTCCCTACATGATACATCCCCATAGAACCAACACCTCTTTACAGTGGCACAAGCGTGCGCGCACACACACACACAGCAACGAAACCTTCCAACTTGGCAACGAGGAAACAACAAACACGGTCATGGAGATGGATGTGGCATACGCCTATGTCTCCATACCTAGTGTGCACAATGGAATGCAGCAAAACGAGGATCGGTGCGGAGATATTCCCCCAATGCATGATGCCTGATCCTCGACTTCAGGGTACGACCCGAGCGAGCAATGCCAGAAGCATGCTGCAGGATGTCACGAAAACCCCACTGCCGATGGGCAAGATAGCAGTAAGGGCACACACAACGATCTTCGCGAAGCACACGAGTGAAACCATGCTCCTTCAGCTCGGCCAAGGCAGCTTTCACCTCCTCCGTTTCATACTCGTCTGCTTCGTCCATGTCCTCGTATCCCGCCCGCTGCGGAGGTGGCACAACATGGAAGTTGGTGGCTGCTCCGTTCGCATCAGAAGCCATACTCCTACACACACAGACACTTGAAAACAGAAGTAAACATGATAAGCAATGACCACAAACAATGATGGTAACCTATAAAAACATGATGTGGAAGCTAAGAGCTCACCTCTTTTTACAGGGCGCAGAACCAAGTAGAGAGTACTGCTAGCACAATGCGTGGAGGATGCAGAGGCGATGAACAAAGGCCATGGGGGCACGCCTATTTATCGAACCGAACCATGGCCGATCATAGCGTGCACCTCTTGGCAGCGCATGCCTCACGGGATTACAGTAGCCATGAAAATACGTGGGATGCTCAGAATACGCCTAAACTGATTAGGAATCCTGCCACTAGTATAGGGCGAAATATGCAGGCTTTTTTCACGGGTAGTCATGCGAAATATTCGGTGGGTACACGAGTGTAGCTTTGGTCTGGATAGGAATGAAGAAGGAAGATCCTTGTATCCGCATGAGTTAAAAAAATATATACGTGTAGGCATTATAGTGGGAGAAGCAGTTGTTCCGCTTCGTGACCTGCGACTGGAAACGCACCCAGCTTCACTGAAGCGTGGGCCTCTTCCAGATATCCGTCTCCCGCCTATATTGTACGCCACTAGAATACCACCCAAACTCGCTGACAATATGGGGGCCGTGCTTGCATGGTCCCTTCCTGTCAGTGGCCCCGAAGCAAGTGCAGCTTACCAAATTTTCATTTCACGGTCAGGAAGTCGAAAGCGGGATTTTCAAATTTTGTATTCCCTCGCCTCCACAAAATAATAAATACTCTACTCCCTCGCCACCACGTTGCCCCACCAAACTCCCGCCTTCCATTTCCAAAAAGCAGCGCTCTTCTCAGCTAGATATGCGGTGGCGGTCCGACCTTGTCGGTGGAGGGGGAGGGGTATCTCAGCGAGATGGTCAATGTCAGATATCGGTGTTCTTCTTACGTCTGCTGTGCTGGCCAAGCTGAGCAGTTGAGCTGCCGATGCCCCCTCAATCCACTAGCCACTTAATCTTCGAGCTTCACAAGTGAGAATCTCATTTCCTTTTCTCTCTAGTCTCCTATTTTCGTTGGCTAAAGTAAATTGCCTTGTGTATTGTTGTAGATTTGATGTTCTTCCCTTACCTAGGCCGCTCTAGATCCAGATCCAATTACTGATTTGTAATACAAGTTAATCGATGAGCCATATGCTTAGAAAGTAAGTGGCCTTGTGTATTGTTTTACACTTGAGATTCTTCTCTTACCTTGGCCGCTCTAGATCCAGGTACTGATTTGTAATACAAGTTAATCGATGAGCCATGCTTAGAAAGTAAATTGCTTTGTGTATTATGTTAGATTTGAGATTTTCTCTTACCTTGGCCGCTATAGATCTAGTTACTGATTTGTAACCCAAGTTAATCAATGAACCATGCATATTAAGTAAATTTCCTTGTGTATTGTTTTGTATTTCAGATTCTTCTCTTACCTTGGCCGCTCTAGATCTAGTAACTGATTTGTAACACAAGTTAATCGATGAGCCATGCTTAGAAAGTAAATTGCTTTGTGTATTGTGTTAGATTTGAGATCCTTCTCTTTCATTGGCCGCTCTAGAACCAGTTCTTGATCTGTAACACAAATTAAGAGGGCCCATTACTACTCATATGTTGTTTCACGATCTCATTTTCTTAATTTTTAAGCATCAATTCGAAGATTGTCAATTCACAAAAGCAATTGGCAACTGACCATTGTTACACTCTCTTCCAGATTTCTAAGGCAACTGACCGAATACTTATTGTGCAGGGCCTAGCATCCCCTTCCTGCATTGCTGAGATTGAATCACATGTCGTGGTATGTAACAGAACACATGATTATCCCGCTACTGTATTCTTAAATTTATTTGCTTGCTTTGTTCAAGGTTCAAGTTTGCCATCTCCTTTCATGTGCATGCTGAAATATTGAGGACAATCCTTGGGTTTCAAATATCAAGTTCCTGTCCCTCCAACGTGAAGTCAAAGCCATTCATTGATTACATGCATCGAGATTATCTAGCCTTCGCTACAAGCTCAAGATCTAAAGTTTCTTTGGGAGGGCTAGAAGAAGGTGCTGACCTTGGAGAAATCTTTGTTGAACAGGACCAAATTTTAACAGACTTGAAGATCAAGACAGAAGCTTCAGAAGCAGCAATGAAATTGCAGACTGATGATATTGATCGGTTGAAGAAACAAGTACAAGCTACTGAGACCCTCCTTCGTCAACTACTCCACTGCTAAACACCCGCCTTGGGTAAGGCCATAGTGTTTCTTAGTCATCTGCTTGTGTCCTCCAGCTAGTTGTGCTGGTTTGTGAGTACTGAGCTTTGTTATCTTAGTGAGTACTGATCAGTGAGCCATCATTTGTATTGGTCTGTGTGCTCCTAGTGACAATCTGCTTGTGGTCGTTCTCTGTTCCTTAATAATAATCAGACATGTGTGATGCAGAATTAATTTGTTTGTATCAGTGGAATGGAAATATTATATGTGATGTCAATTACCGAATTGATTAGCACGTATTATGAGATTGAATTATATGTTAATTAAGCGCTATCTTGGACTGCAGCCCCAAATGACAGGGCCAAAAATTAAATGGGCTTCCCGCTTCGGCCCATTATTTTGTTTTCTTACGAAATCAAATCTGAAACGTACTGGGCCGAAACTTGGCATGACGTCAACGATTATTGGGCTCGGTCCAACATGAACAGGGCCTAAAACTATCTATGACGTCAACGAATATTGGACTCGCTCCAACCAGTACTGGGCCTAAAACAGTTTAATGACGACATCATTTAATGGGCTCGGTCCAACGAGAATCGGGCCTAAAACATTCTATGACGACCACAATTATTGGGCTCAGTCCAACCAGAATAGGGCCTAAAACATTCTATGACGACCCCAATTATTGGGCTCGGTCCAACCAGAATAAGGCCTAAAATAATCTATGACGACCCAAACTATTGGGCTCAACGCAACATTAAAAGGGCCTAATTCAATCTATGACGACATTTTTTTGGGGCTTGGCCCAACAAGAACTGGGCCTAATTCACTTAATGACGAACGGGTTCGTCATAAACCCCCGTGCCACATCAGATTTTGGTCCGACGTGGCATGCAGTTTATGACGCCAGGTGTTACGAATTTCTACGCGTCATTATTTTCATGATGCAGGGATATAAGGACTCATCACTAATCACGGTTTATGACGCTCGATTAATGACAAAGGGTTTTCGTAACACCCGGCGTCACTAATCGCGATTAATGACGAGAATCGCCCCTTTTTCTGGGTCACTAATCGGCGGATTTCTTGTAGTGTATGCTTTGGTGGATGTTTTGGTGATGGTATGAGAATGTGTTTTCCAGAATATGAGCATTTGGTACAACAGTTGACCGACTATCCTCGAGTCCCCCTTAACCAGTACGGCTTTTCCTAAACTCCAATTCAAAACATAAAGGAATGTAAATGCCTTTGGGTTGGTTGCCACTTCATATGGTAATTGGGGTCTGTGCCATCGAATATGTTTTTCTCATACTCATTATACCTTGATCATGTGACTTGAGCCATATCCAAATATATGAGTTCACCTTCATGGCTTCAAGTCACTTTCCACTAATGATTTGATCTTCAACACAATACGACTTCTCATAGCTTGATTGGTTCCTCGATTAAATGCAAGTACTATCTTCTTCACCTTAGCCAATGTACCTCGGTCCAAGCCCTTGCTTATCCTTCACCTCCGCTTAGTACCTCGAAGCCCTTTCCTTGCTATCTTCACTTTATCAAGCCATACTCAAGTCACAACATATTAAGCACCCATTGAATAACCATTTTTTCAATATTTTGATCCTTGTCTGAATATCTTTTAGATATGAATGATAAGATCAATCAAGCTTCAGTTTGACTCACATAGAGACATACATGGATCAACATCAATATGGTCAAGCCAATTCATGATTCCTCAAATCCTCTTCATTTTGGCTTTACCCTCCTAACATTAACTTCAATTTCTATCCATACAAGCAAACCAATGTGGAGAACATCTTATATCCATTATATATTATCTCCTTTGTCATTTGCTAAATATTCTTGCTTTCACATGATGCTATGATATCCCACAACATATATGCCATTTCATTGATTCCATTTGCATTTCTCTCTTTTGCTTCATTAGATTGTTTCCATGATCTTCTAATATGATAATACACAAGTTTGGCCTTTTATCTCAACATAATGTGGAATACCATCTAGTTTGCCTACTTGTTGAACCTTAGATATACTTGTTAATACACAATCCACAAGTATATGCACTAGTCTCAATTTCCTGTTCAACAGTTAGCAAACTCATTAGACCTTTCATTATGTTGTCAATCAATTCACCAAAACCCACTAAAGGGCTAGATGCACTTTCACATAGACCCAAAGCGCCACTCAATGCGACGCCAGCCGCGTGACCCAAGTGCTGCGCCGATCTGAGTGTAGCGTCGTCACGCCCCGAAGAGCCACGCTCAAGCCGAAGCCGGATCCTAGGGCGCCATATCCAGGGCAACGGCTGCAAGGCGACGACGGAAGCCAAGCGCCCGATGGCCGCCCCCGCGCGACCTGCTTGCCGCCACACCCCTTCGCCAGCCCGATCGGGGTCCAACCGATGGAGCTACTAGGTCTGAGGAAGATGCCTACGCCACCAGAAACCACCGCCGATGCACCACAACGCCACCCGCAACCCACAACCATCTCGGACACTTGGATATGTGGATCCGGTCGTTAGCCCGCTAGCACCGTCTCCCCCACCCTGCAGGGGCTTCAAATCCAGCCACCTGGGCACCACAACGAACACCCAGGCTGCCATCGGCACCGCTGGTGCCAGGCTGGCCCTGTTGGTGCCTCCAAGTAGGAGGGAGAATGGGGGCGGTAGGGGAGATCGAATATCAGTCGTCACTACCGCCCTGTGCCTGCCCACGCTCTGGCCGACATCGTCGTAGCCACGGTCAGGTCGGCTCGCTAAGCCCTACGCGACTCGGATAACGACGCGCACTGCCGGCTACAACATCCAACTCAGCCGCGCTGCCAGATGAGAGGACGCCCCGCCGCCGCCATCCCAGCAAGCCGCACAGCCCCGTCGATGGCCTGCTCTAGCGGCAGCGCAGCGGGAGAGGGGAGGGGAGGGGCGCGGCGTGTGGGAGGGCAACGCGGGGGCAGCTGCCGGCCTAGTATATTTTCCCTCTTACAAAATGTTTCACTAAACTGCCAGAAGCTAAACTTGATGCCCAAAGGCAGCTACTATGTCAATTAATGTCACTCCTTTGTTCTAAATTCCTCCAGCTATATGCACAGATACAACTATGCCTACAAGAATAAATTCCAGTTATGATGAATACAACAAAAAGTTATGTGCTGTGTATCACCCTTAGTCTTGTGCACTTTACAGCATCTACAATGTCTTTAGTCCTATATACTCCCTCCAGTTTGGTAAAAGAAGTCGTTTAGGACAGTGGCACGGTCTCCAAAACACAACTTTGACTTCGCTTTTTTATAAAAATATTTATTGAAAAAGTTATATATGTATATTTTTATGAAAATGATTTTCAAAACAAATATATTGATATAATTTTCACATTTATAAACTCAATGACTTAAAAGTTATTCATCATTTATATTCCCAATATTTAACCCAAATCTTGTCCAAAACAACTTCTTTTACCAAACCGGAGGGAGTATATCTATTGGCTCACTCAAACCAACGTAACAAAAAAAAGTAGACTACTATCTAGGCGTTGTGATAGATATGGTCATATCATCAAAATTGCATGACTTGCTAGTAGGCGATGATGCCTCTTGATGGCTCACCCTTAGATTGAAATATGCCGGGCGTTTAGGTTCACATAGCTTCATAGTCTCACTGTTTAGCATTGCAACAACATCTAACATGGTCGGTCGATCAGCTGCATTCTCTTGTACACACAGAAGTGCTATGATCATGCACCTCGTAATCTCTGCTGGATGATTCTGTGGTATCAATGATGCATCAATAAGATCTGTCCACCTTTCCTCTTCCCATAATTGCCACGCCTGTTTGAAATTCCCTGAGATGAGGACATGCAATAAACAACATGGTTTAAATGCTACACTGGGTAACTTACGTATCCAAGGAGATTGATGAAATCTCCGTATTGATTACTACTAGAATTCCTTTTTCCGCTAAGAATCTCTATCATTAAAACGCCAAAGCTGAATACATCTGATTTGACAGAAAAGAGACCTTCAGAAGCATACTCAGGAGCCATGTAGCCACTGAAATGAAATATATTATATGCCAAGTTAATATGCATCCTGTTCAATCGTCTTATAGTACAAATTTGAAATTTCTATAAGGGGATTAACTTATATGAAACTTACTATGTACCGACCACTCTTGTTGTAGTGCTCCCTTCAGTGTCATTTAAGCCAAATATTTTTGCTAGTCCAAAATCTGAAATTTTAGGATTCATTTCACTGTCCAATAGAATGTTGCTTGGTTTAAGATCTCGATGTATGACACGCATACGAGAGTGCTTATGTAAGTAAAGAAGTCCTTCTCCTATTCCTTCAATTATTGCAAGACGCCTGTTCCAATCCAGTAAAGCTTTTCTACCTTCATCTGTACATCAACTAAGTGTTAGTATGACAGACAAAGCGTCCCAAGAAAGAATAACTTTCCCTGCAACTATCAAAGGTGTGCAACTATAGTACGCTCATATATTCTCAATCATTTTCATGACGCATCATTACGATAAACAATATCTGTGAATCTGGAAATACAAGTGCCTACCGAAGATGAAGAAATCCAAGCTTTTGTTTGGTAAGTATTCATAGACCAGTATTTTCTCCTCTTCTTGAGAGCAGCATCCCAAGAGCCTGACCAAGTTCCTATGTTGAAGTTTTGCTATGAGCTGAACTTCATTTTTGAACTCTATGAAACCTTGTCCCGAGTGCGAAGCCAGTCTCTTAACTGCTACCTCTGTTCCATCAGTAAACTGGCCCTAGAATTCAAAAGTTCATTGTTGATGATATTTGAAGGTATCATTCAAAAGCTAATTAATTAACTCACATTTGAATGTATCATGTAGAAAGCTAATTTAGCCTGTTATGGATAAGTCATCCTATCTAACGGTCATTATTGTTTTCTGTACCATGTGGAATGCTTGTAGCCTCAGTGCCATATATAGGCAGCTGAGCTAACTTGAAGGTGTGGTGTACACCTAGCCCACCTACGATCAACTCTTTGTCGAGATGAATTTGGTTGTCTATAACATATATATATTGCACCAAGTTTTTTTAGTATCTTAAGAACGTATTTCTGATGTAAATTTTGACAGACATATATAGAGCCTTTTGTACCTTATATACGGGGCCAAATCCACCTTCTCCAAGTTTGTTTTCTTCTGAGAAGTCACCTGTAGCATCCAATATCTGATGAAGGTCGAAAACTGAAAACTCAGAGAGCTCTGCTTCCATCTCCCATACTAGTTCATCTCCTCGCAACTTGTGCATATACTTTTCACATAATCTCGATTTTCCTGAAAAATGAGAAATACCATCTATTTACCCACAACTCCATGCTTGATAAGAATTTCAGTAACTAATTTACCTACATACCTTTCGTGTGCCTTCTTTGGAGTCGGCGACGGTTTATGATGAAGCAGAAAGCAAGCAAAACTATTACAGGAGCAACTACCGATACAACAATTACCCATGGTCTGCTCCGAGTCCCAGGTCCTATACGCATGAATGAATCGTATTGGTATAAGGAATTGATATAAGGAACATATTTGCTGTCATAGAAACATTGATCTGAAGCATTAATGAAAGAGAACTTGCATTTTATTTTGTGTTTATCGCATAATGTTAACTTAAATCAGAAAACTACTTACAATAAAATAAAAAATATTAATTGGTAGATATTGAAACCTAAATTCTTTCGATGTTGATTTCTACGTCATATAGTTTTTTAGGCAAGTACATTGGTTTCGTCTGATAGGTCGTCTCATGCAATGACACGTAATATTGGGTTGACTTAACAAACAACTTGTACAATGAGTTGTCTGATAAGTCGTCTGGTAGAGCTATATAATTCCTTAATTTGTGCATATAAAAAAAGGAATATTATGAGTTACATGACAACAACAACTCATACAATGGTTGTAAAGTTGTCTCATAGGGTGGTTGTTTCACTCATGAGGTGGTTGTTTCGCGAGGCAACGACTTCTTTCTCTCTCTCCTCCACATCATCAAAACTCTTACGTGGCACTGCATGTGACGACCCATAGGACGGCTGACGTATACCAATGTACTTGCTCTTAGATGATATATACTCCCTCTATCCATAAATAAACCACATCCTAGTTTTGTCCAAAGCCAAACTTAAAGTTTGATTAAATATCTATCAATTAATCAATATTCTTCTCTAGAAAGTTGATCAGATTTTTTTTAAAAAAATTACTTGGGACAAAACTAGGATGTCGATTATTTTAGCACAGAGAAAGTATATAATCTTTATATAATACTAGGATATTATTAAACAACTACTTAATGTTTGGCCGCAAAACTACAGTTACTGTAGCAGGAAAAGTGGCTGAAACATATATCTAGACAAAGGGGAAAGGGTATATAAGAGCATCTCCAAGGGCTGCCTAAAAATTTGATCCCCAAAATAGCTTATTTGGAGCTCCTTCAAAAAATTGTTTCCAAAAACCCATGCCCTCACACAACGGAATCCCTAAAAATTGTTTCCAAATACCCATGCCCACACGAACTGGTTTTAAAAAATCTGAATTTAAAATTTTTAAAAATATCCATATTGGATGTCAAAACGTGCGTAAAAGTGTCAGCGTGGGTCCAGTTCGTCTAAGGGATCCATATCGGTGAATACCGTTTGCGAATCGGATGTCAGTGAAGAATTATAACCATAAAATGAAAAAGTAGAACTCACGCGTGCATCTGTCAGGTTGGATGTGTCAGGTTAGCCATTTTCTTCTTTTCCAGATCAATCGAGTTGCTTTAATATTCGAGTAGTAGACACACATGGCGTGCATGAAGTGAGGTCTCTCGGATCTACGAAAGACCCGGGTCTCTCATAATTTGCTCCTGGACGCGCACGTCGATGACTCGCGCGCCGGCGGCGAGCTGCTCCTAGACGGACAGCGACTGGCACTGCGAAGGGGCGACGCACAGGGAGGCGGCGGCGGTGTGCAGGGAGGCGGCGACGGCCTGTGGCCGCGCGCGGCAGGCAGAGGGCGATGGTGTGCGGCTGCACTGGAGGGAGGTGCGCGGCAAGGCCGGAGAGGCAACGGTGGCTGCGAGCGCGGCGGCGTCGCGTGGACCGCGCTGGTGACAAGCGCGGGGGGCGGCGGAGGTGCACGACGGGAGGGGAAAGGGCACCATGCCACCATTTAAGGGGGAGCGGCGGTAGCTGGCTCTGAAGAAGGGGGCGGGGGCGACGGACGGCGCCAGGGGGAAGGAGAGTGACGACGACGGCGATCGGCCGGAGGCAGCAAGTAGCGCGGGGGGGTGAAATTTTTTTGGCGCGAGTGGAGGCGCGCGTCTGCGGGAGGAAGTAGGGAATCGACGGATTGCCCCAGAACAAGGGGATGGTGGTGGTGGGGGTGGGATTGGGATGGAGGATATTTGGGAAGTGTTTTTGGATGGGTTGGACAGTTAATTTTAATCCAAAATTTCTAAAAAAATTTAAAATTATTACTGATTGGGCATCTTTGGAGATGCAGACCATCCGCACTCATCTTCTCCTATTTTCTTCCTCTAAAACGAATATTCCGTCCTGTTTATCGAGATTCACTCCTCTCTACTATTTTTTTCCGCACCCATACATCCAATATATCTCTCCTAGGTACCAACTAACCTATATTTTATTCAACCATCCCAACTACCATCTCCTCTCTCCTTACTTTTTCTTTTCCTTTCCTTTTTTTTATCTCCTCCTATTCTTTTCCTTTCTTCTTTTTTATTTTTTTTATTTTTTCTCTTTTTTTATTTTCTTTCTTTTCCCTTCACTTTTTCTCCGCCCGGCCCTTTCGGCCTTTCCTTTTCTCCGCCCGACTCCATCGCCCAGCACGCGCCGAGGAGCAGAGGAGCCGCCGCCGCCGCCGACGAGATCGGCGAGGCGCACGCGCTGCTCGGCTCCTGGGCGGCGCCGAGGAGGTCCGCTGCGCCTACACGAGGCCGGGGAGCTGGCGTCGGCACTCGGTGCCTGCGCCGCCGCGGCCGTGCGCCACCAAGGAAGGACGAGGCCTGCGCGACGGCGAGCACCTCCGGGCCTGCGCAACCTGCCGGATCGAGCTGCTGCTGCGGACCTGGTGCGCGTGCGGGGCGGCTCCTCGCCAGGGCGTCGTGGGCGAGCGGACTGCAGCTCGTCCGCTCAGAGCAGAGCAGAGTCGCCGGCGGGGCGAGCTCGCGCAGCTACAGGCGGGCGCGCGGGTCGGCGGCAGGCGAGCGGAGTTCTTCCGGCTCCGGCGCGTACGGGCGAAGCTGTCCTCGGTAAGCTCCCATGCCACGTCCGCCGTAGGGGACGTCCGGAACCGCCGCTATTCCTAGGGGACGGGCCGGCCTCCTGTTGTTTACCGAACGCGGTAGCGAACCCCGCTGCGGGCTTTTTTCATGCAATGTTTGAGTTTGAGGTTAACCAGACTTGCGCCGCGGGCGCCCAGGCTCACCATCCTTTATTGTCTCCTCCTTCTCCTTTTCCGTTCACACACCTGAACCCATTCTCTCGTTATTCTTTTTCCTTCTCCACTCTCTTTCCTAGATCCAGAGATGCAGAGGGCGACGGCGAGCTCGTGGTGCCGGTGGATGCGCCGGAGGCTGAGGGGGCGACGAGCTGTCGTGAGAGCGGCGTGGGCGGCGAGCTCGTGGCGCCGGCTGCGGGGGCGACGAGCTACAGTGGGAGCGGCACGGAGTGCCATTGACCGCATTGGTGGCGAGCTGCGGAGTGCGGGGGGAGCAGCAGAGGCCATGGGGGCGGCGGCGCGGTGGGAGGCGACCGGTGCTGAGGGAGATCAAGACGTGAGCGGCGGATCCCCCTCTCTTTCTTCCTTGTTTTCTCTTTTTTTCCACAAAGTTTTCTTCAATAACTTTCCTCTCCACTGATTTTTGTTGTCATTTTTTCACAAAGTTTATCTAAAACTTTTTGGCTTTATAAAGTTTTGCTCAAATTTTTCTTTCGAAATTTGTTTCTTAAAGTTTTTACAGAACTTTTGATCCGAATGTTTGCTATATTTTTTGTTCCAAATATTTTTTAAAACTTTTTGGTTATATAAAGTTTTGCTCAAAGTTTTTTCTTTCAAAATTTACTTCTTAAAGTTTTTACAAAACTTCTGTCCCATTGTTTGCTTCCATAAAAAATTTTCCTACAATTTTGTTCCAAATATTTTTTAAAACTTTTTGGTTTTATAAAGTATTGCTCAATTTTTCCTTTCAAAATTTGCTTCTTAAAGTGCTCCGCTGTTCCTTTTAACAAAACCAGTAAATTGGTCAAACAAAAAACCAAAAAGTTTACGGCAAATTTGTGAAAAAGGATTTTAAAATATCTGGAACAAAAATATTGGAAAAGTTTTTTGGCAAGCAAACATTCGGCAAGCAAATCGGTCAAACATTCGGAGGAGTTGCCGAGCGAGTGGGGACCGCCGTATGCCCACGTGCGCTGGTGCAGGTCGCTGTTTGAAATCGACCGTACGCAGCTATTCTAGCGGGCGCCCGTAAATTTGAGATGCCCCTTGCCCCCCCCAGAGTGTTCGGGATGGTTTGGAGGACGCCGCTAAGGACCTGGTACCGCTAAGAATTACTACTCTATCTAGGAGAAGCCGAGGTGATGAAACATAAAAAAAAATAGAAACAGGGGAAGGAAGCCACTTGCCGGCGTTGTTGATGCTGTCGAGAGTCGACTCGAACGACCAAGAAAGAATCTGATGGTGCTCGGCGGCACTCCCGGTGGCTGCCGAGAACCCCACCGCGGCATCCTGAGGCAGCCGAGCCTCCCTCAGGTCGACGGTGGTGCTGACGTTGTAGAGGCCCAGCCCCGGGCCCGGCAGGTCGTTGAACCGGAGCGTCGCCGACAGCGTGCGCGCGCTGGCGTTGTACCTGACCCACGCCGACATGGTCCCGTTGAAGCTCCCGTTCGGCAGCGGCGCGTACGCCGCCGATCTGATGCTGTTCACGTCCACGCCAATGTGGTTCCCCCAGCTGGAGTCGCTAGGGTCCCACTCGTTCCTGTGTGTGTCGAACTCCACGGCGACGATCGGCGGGGAGTTATTGAAGGGCGGGGCGGGGGCGCTGAGGAGGCCCAGGTAGCCTCCCCCCGACTGTGGCGGCAGGTTGTTGCCGGGGTACGCCGCCACGAAGAAGGCCATGCCATCGCCCTGCACCGCAGCACACGAGGGTCTAAACTGTGAACGAGCTAGCTAGCTGCTAATTCAAGAGGTGGGTGTTGACGAATTGTTTAGCTGCCTGATTGGTGCCGTTGATGGGCTTGATGACGAAAGTGAAGTTGGAGGTGAAGCTTGCGACCTCGCCGGTGCCATTGTCCCAGAGCCGCACGGGCTGCCCGTAGGCAACCCGCCCGGAGGAATTTTTGGTGGCCTTGGTCAGGTCGATCCGGTCGACGGCAGCGGTGGAGTTGCCGGTGTACTTGAGGACGGCTCCGGCGAGGACGCCGGGGGCGGAGAAGTTGTAGTCGAAGCTAACGGAGGAGGCACGGGGAAAACACAAGATAGACACAAGGACTAGCAGGTCGTGCAAGATGAGAAGGCGGCACCGCGCACTCTTGCTCGCTATGGCCATGGCCGGACCCCGGACTACAGCTCTTGTTCAGCGTGTATATGCAGTGCCGGACTAAAGCTTGCGCGTAGCTGCAAAGTTTCTTGGTTGTAGTTTGGTAAACGATTGGCCCCAAAAGTGGTATGCAGAAGGGACGGGAATAATGGAGACTAGTCGCCGTTTCGGCTGTGATCCGCAGTCGCGTCGACGTCCGCTGGAAGAATTTTTGCGAAAGTTTTTTTTAAAAAAAAATTGGCGAAAGTTACGTCCGCTGGAAGGATTGCGAGTCCTCCGGGGCGCTTCTCAATGACTCTTTGGTCAAAATTGGCGGGTGGTGGGGGAAATTTGGCAACTCATGTACACGGGCTCTGTGGAAATGATAACAGACGACGGCTCGCTAGTGACTGCTGTCTGTATCACAGCAACTCTGACCCGGTGCTGAAATCATGTGGGAAAAGATGGTCTTGTTTTCTCGTTGCCATTATTCTTTCCAGGCCATCACGATGTTCTACCGTAGCCGGCGACTGACTTGATCGTCTCGGTCAAGTCAACCAACTAATAGCAATAATAGTCCTCAAACGCAAATAATTTCCATATTCCATTTTTTCTATTAAAAATGGAAGAGTAGTCAGCCAGCCCTGGTCGACGCTGACCAATTCCTTGTCCCGCCACTAGCAGCGCTCACTAGTGTATGTATAGGAGTAGTTTGGTAGCAGAGTAGGAAATGGCCAGCCACAGAGTTGAGTCGATCATCTCCGCACAATTTCTAATCTAGCAGAGTAGTAGAATTTCTAGGAGGAAAAGCAAGCAGCGATTCGACGCCGAGCGTGATGACAATCGGCGGCGTCCTGCTCGTCTTGCTCAGCCTCGTCGTACCGTCCCCGGTGGCCGCCCGGACCGGAGAATTCTGCAATAACGTTAAGGTCGTCACCGCCAGCCTCCCTAACAAGACCTCTTCTTCCCCGGTGCTCTTCGCCACCGACATCGTCGGCCAAGCCCCCGACGTGTTGTACGCGGTCGCCATGTGCCGCCCCGACGCCAATGGCACCAGCTGCTCCAACTGCCTCGCCTACTGTTTCAGCCAGGCGTTCCTCAACAGTACGACGTGCTACAGCACCTACATCATCTACACCAGCACCTTCGCCTACGGGGACTACTGCCGCCTCTTCTACTCCAACGACAGCAGTATCCTCGCCCCCTACAACAGTACCTCAGATGACACGCCCTACGAGATGTGGAGCGGGAACAACGTCACCGGCAGTGACGTGCCCCTCGTCGCCGGCCTCATCCGCGAGCTGCTGGCCAAGACCGTGGAACGTGCGGCCCAAGAGACGCCGACGCGGTTCGCCACGGGCGTCATGGACAGCGGCACCAACTCCCCCACGGTGTACTCCATGGCGCAGTGCATGCCGGACATGTCCGCCGGCGACTGCCAGGCCTGCCTGCGCCGTCTCTTGGGCACGGTCAACTCCACCATGTTCTACCGCATGGGAGGGCGCCTCCATTTCATACGGTGCTACTTTAGGTACGAGGCCTACCCGTTCGACAGCAGCAATCCCTTGGTGAGTGTCTTGCCGCCGTCGCCGGCGCCGCCATCTCCCATCACTCCGATCCAACCACACACAAGTACGTAACAAGTCCCGTGCCGATGAACATATGCTTAATAATTAATTGCCATGTTTTCATTATGGTTAATATCATCTCAGGGCGTACAAGCAAGCTTTGGGTAATCCCCACTGTTGCAGTTCCTCTAGCGGCAATAGCACTCGTCTGCTTCATCCTATACTCTCGTCGATCCAAAAGACAAACAACAGGTATGTATAATATTTTTTCCCTGATGTCGATTAAATATTCCACTTAAAGGCCGGTAATGCTTTGTACAAGATTATTACACCGTTCTCAATCATATACTTACTGCTTATTCAGCTAAAGGGATGAGATCACAAGCATCAAGGTGGGCTCAGGACTTGGAGAGAGACCAAGCACTAGTTTGGCAAGGGAAGAATTCAGACTTCTCCATATTTGACTTCCAGCAGATACTTGAGGCCACAGAGAATTTTTCGGAGGAGAACAAACTTGGAAAAGGTGGCTTCGGCGCCGTCTACAGGGTAATTAAATTAGTAAAAACCACACATATGGCTATGAGAAAACTTAAATTATCATGATTGAATAAATGTTTAGAGTCATTATATGAACGAGCCTACATTCTTTTTAGTTGTTAACATAAATGTAATTTTTAACCACGAGAGTTTTTTATTTCTCTGTCAGGGCCGGCTTCGTGACGGAACTGAGGTAGCAGTCAAGAGACTTGTTTCACATTCAGGACAAGGTTTCGTAGAGTTCAAAAATGAAGTTCAGCTCATAGCCAAACTCCAGCATACAAATCTGGTTAGGCTTTTGGGATGTTGCTCTCAAGACGAGGAGAAAATATTGGTCTACGAATACTTGCCAAACAAAAGTTTAGATTTCTTCATCTTCGGTATGCATTTGTATATTCCTTAGTTTAGCTTGCTGACACAGTTTCTGTCAAAACTACGAGTATACATATAATTTCAATCCCTAGCTACGAAAATGAGCTTTATAACTTTTGGTTATTATTTTTTTTCATATGTTATTCTCATGTTATACTAAATCAAACCGCTGTGCAGATGAAAATAAAAGAGCCATACTGGACTGGTCCAAACTTTTAGCAATAATTCAAGGAATAGCACATGGACTTCTTTACCTACATAAGCACTCCCGGTTGCGTGTCATACACCGAGATCTTAAGCCAAGCAACATTCTACTGGATAGCGAAATGAATCCAAAAATTTCAGATTTTGGGCTAGCAAAAATATTCAGCTCAAATAGCAGTGAAGGAAACACTACAAGAAGAGTGGTTGGTACATAGTAAGTTTCAATCATATAAACCTCTTATGGACATTTATTGAAATTCAGCGGCTACATTATTTTAACTTTCATATCTATCATTCCAGTGGCTACATGGCACCTGAATATGCTTCGGAGGGCATCTTCTCAATTAAATCTGACGTATTCAGCTTTGGTGTCATTATTCTTGAGATCTTCAGTGGGAAACGGAATTCTGGCACTCAACAATGTGGAGAATTCATCAATCTACTTGGATATGTGAGTCTATAAACATATATAAACTTGATGAGCCATGTAGAATTGTTTCGTTCATTTGCTAATTAAGACATTCATTGTTTGACAAAATTATAAACAGGCATGGCAATTATGGGAAGAGGAAAGATGGAGTGATCTCCTTGATGAATCGTTGCTTCCCAAGAGTCACTTACCAGAGATGATCAGGTGCATTAACATAGCATTGTTGTGTGTACAAGAGAATGCAGCTGATCGACCAACCATGGGAGAGGTCGTTGCAATGCTAAGAAGTGAGACTACCGTCATGGATAAGCCTAAGCAGCCAGCATATTTCAATGTAAGGGTGGGAAATGATGAGGCTACAGCTACTGAGTCAGGCAGCATCAACTATATGACGATATCTGTCGCTTCTCCTAGATAGTCTCTCTTCGTGTCAATTAATCTAGTATAAAGGATACCACATCTGTGGTATGAAGTTTAAGTGATGTTTTATGTGCGATTATCAACTTCAAAGAAAAGAAGCTTCCCAGTTCAAGCAAAGAATTAGCTTGTTGTACCTTTTTTTCCCTTTTGTTTCCCTTTTTCCTTTTGCGTGTGTTTACCAACCGTTAATTGCATGTGTATGATAACATCCACACCTATTAAATAAAAATTTGCATCTTTATCCTTTATATTTTTAAAAAGCCAACGAAAACCAATTCACACCTATTTTAAATGGGTTATTAATTGGTTTCATGCCATTGCAATTTTGTAACCTTGAAAAAATGTCATTACTATTTGTCTAATTGAAGAACTGCCATTACAATTCTCGTCGAATTGGAGATTTGCCATTTAGGCCCATATGTCATAGACAGGAGAGAGCGAGCCGTCATGCAATTTATTTTCTCTAATGTCTATAGCATGTGGAGTCAAGTGGCAAATCTCCACTTTGACAAGAATTGTAATGACAATTAGACGAATAGTAATGGTATTTTCCAAAGTTGCAAAATTGCCGTGGCGCCCTATTTAAATCCACCTATTTCAAAACTGGTTTTTTAAAAGAACCTATTTCAAAATTTTGAAACCACATCATGTGCATACGACACATTAATTGTTGCTACTGTTTTTCCTTCCAAGCTAACACTGCTGGAGAAACTCATATCAGTGCCGGTCAGAGAGCACGTTACTACTAGGACATGGACCTTTGGTCCTGGGGAGAAAAGGTCATTAGTACCAGTTTTGTTGGCCCCCGGTACTAATGTGGGCATTAGTACCGAGTGGTGAGAAGGGACCAGACGAACCCCCTTTTGGCCCACATTAGTACCGGGTCGGAGCTAGACCCGACACTAATATAACACATTGGTACCGGGTGGTGTCTAGACCCGGTACTAATGTAAAACGGTCATATTAGTACCGGGTCTGGACACCACCCGGTAGTGATGTGTCCACATCAGTAAAGAGTGACAAAACAACCCGGTACCAATGTACGCAGCCGTCCAACGCCGTCTCCTCCAGTCTTTTTTATTTTAATCTCCCACCCAGTCGTCGTCCTTATCTCATTTGCTCTTCTCTTCTTCTCTCAGCCTCTCACTCTCTCCTCTATCTTTTTCTGCCAGGCACAGTGCGGGCGCGGGCGTGGCTGCCGCCCAGGCGCGCGGGCGCCGGCGGGCGTGGCCAGGCGCGGCCTCCCTGGTTCCCGGCGGCGAGGGCGCGGGGCCAGCCCCCGGCGGGCGCGGGGCCAGCCGGCGGCGGGACTCCGGGTTCTTTAAATTCTTGGCCTTCGTGTTTCATTCTCTTGTGAATCTGTGTAGTGTTGTGTAGATGAATTTGTCAATCCATGTATATGTGTAGTTCTTATGAATGTGTGAACATTGTGATGAAATTTTGAGGAGAAAATTGTTGTTACGTTGGAGTTGATTGGAATTGTATTGTATTGTGATGAAATCTGAATGACATTGAAGAGGAGAAAAGAAAAGAAAAGCAAAAAAAGAAAAGAAAATGAGAAAAGAAAAAAAAGTGACGGAGAGGGGGCGGACGGCAGGTAATGGTGCTCGAACATAGTACCGGGTCCAGTCTGCACATTAGTACCGGGCAGTTAGTACCGATCAGTTGGTACTGGGTCCAAAATCGGTACTAATGAGGTTTTGGACTCGGTACTAATGATCCAATCTCTAGTAGTGTTACGTTTAGTGCCGGTTAGTATGCACAAATCTTTAAATACTGAATCCGGAGTCCAAGCTTGAGCACCACATTGGGCCACGTCGCCTGCAAAAGCCATCCGTCAGATTATGCATCAACGGTTAAAACTAGGGCGTAGGTGCGGGTAAGTCCTCCGTCGTCTTCTCGATGCTTCGCGATCCGCTGGCCGCCGCCGCGGTGCTGCCGAAACCTCGATATGCTACAACTAGCGGCTCCCCGCTCCTGGAAGGTGAGCCCGTGATGCCATGACACAGCGCACACGCAGTCCGCTTGCCTCCGCGCCCCCGCCGTGGCACCGTCCAGCTCGGGCGGTCTGCCCAGCTCCTGGAGGCCAACCATGCGGCAGATTCCCTACAATATGCTGGATTTGACAAGAGTTTTCCGGGCGCAACTTGAGCTCCTGGTCTTCAGAATTTGCTGGACAGGTATACCGTATATCACAAGCCTATCGCCTACAAGCTGGGCAGAGGCACCAATTCACTTGGGATAGGAAACTCTAGTCAGATGTTGAAGGTAATTTTGTTCCGAGTTGACGATTACAGCTAGGATGCTCGCTTGCTTGCTATGCTATACCAAATTATCAAATATCTTGACCATCAGTTATCAGTGAAGCTGAAATATTCAGTTTGAGTGAGTGCAAATAGTTTAACTGCATCATCACCTGAAGGATCATTTGAGTGAGTGCAGATAGGATTATATGTGACGGTCCACAGGCTCTGATGGATGAAATTCACCAACCTTGTTTATTTTGTATTTTAGGCCCATCAGATGATTGTTCGTAACAGTGATAGGGTAAATGCAGTTTTCGTTGGAAACTGCATCTGTCTTATTCGAGATCGATCAGTTGTGTTGGTCCAGAAATGAAATTACAGTTACATTGGACTGGCCGATGCTCCGTTCGTAGGTAAAATGAACTGCTCTTGCCCTTTCCTTGTACCTCTAATACGAGCTGAATTGGAGGCAAGCCAATGCCCCTACCAACACTACATTCAATTTTCAGATGAGAAAAGTTCATTGAGATGGTGCAGTGCGAATTAATTCAGACATGCAGAACATTTCATTTTTCATTCAAATAGTGTTGTTTTAGCTTGGTCTGATTTCTTCTTTACAGAAGTGGCGGCGCACCTCTCCAACAGTATTGGTGCTATTGGCATTGTTTCTCAACTTGGACACTATAGATAGAGCCACCAGTTCACTTGGATGCCAAGCTCTATGAGGTGATCAAGGCTAATTCTACTTTGCTACCGGCAACTACAAGTCAAGGCTGCTTCTATGTTTGACAGTCAGTCATATATTCAGTCATCCAATTCTATGTATGATTCTAAGTTCTAACCTTCTATTTTCATATAGTTTGACACATTTACGTTACATGACTTCATCTCTATCAGATTAAAGATGAATGCAAGATGAGGCATGAAACACCGTTAAGAATGGGTCTTTTCATTTGCAATTGTACTGCAGAAGAAGACATCATGTACTATGTTACATAGTAACACTGGCTAAAATCTTAGCAAGACGCGGCAAAGCCGCGTCGAGTTTCTAGTGCACAACCAGTACTAAACTGCGCACCCCGCCTGCCCGTGTCTTTTTTTTCTTTTTCTTTTCTCATTTTC
This sequence comes from Cenchrus fungigraminus, assembly GCA_036936925.1. Classification (NCBI taxonomy): domain Eukaryota; kingdom Viridiplantae; phylum Streptophyta; class Magnoliopsida; order Poales; family Poaceae; genus Cenchrus; species Cenchrus fungigraminus. Next base: position 35,513,090 of record CM072779.1, on the reverse strand, counting down.
TTTCCTTTTCTTTTCCCACATAATCACCATCACAGTCACATATTTCACAAGTATTTGCACAATCACAATCCACACAAATCACATATTTCAAAAGTGTTTGCACGATCACAATCCACACAAACAGCATAATCTCACATATCACAAGTATACGAACAAAGAACAAAAAAAACTCAACAAAAACAGGAATCAGCTCCCTGTGCCGCCACCCCCAGAGCCGGGCCGCTCCGCGCGTCGGAGCTGCGCTCTCGTGCCTGTCCGCGCCGCCGCAGGAGGCCGTCGCGCCCGCGCCCGCCGGCCCGCACGCCACCACGGGAGGTCACCACGCCCGCTGGCCCGCGCGCCGCCGCAGGAGGCCGCCACGCCCGCGCGAGTCCGCGCCCGCCGGCCGCTCGCGCGCCCGCCGGGGGCAGCCCACGTCGCCGGCCGCACCCACCCCGGAGCCCGCGCCCGGCCGCCCGCCACCGAGGGGCACCGTGCCCGCCGCCGCCGGCTTGGCCGCGCCCCGCGCCGGCCACTGGAGGCGCCGGCCTCCTCTCCTCTCCCTGCGAGCCAGCAAGAAGATAAGATGAGAAGATAGAAAAAAAAGAAAGAGAGGAGAGGAGATCAAGAGTTTAAAGCGTCGGGGGAGGACTTTAGTGTCGGCTGGTATTCCTAGCCGGCACTAAGTTGCCCGAGGGTCCAGCCGACACTAAATTGGCACCTGACCGTTGCGTCGTTGATGCGGCAAGGCATGTTAGTGCCGGCTGGGGGTTTAAGTCGGCACTAAAGTGGCCTCCGCGGCACTGGAGCCGGCACTAAATGGTGACATTAGTGCCGGCTCCAGGGTGACCGGCACTGACGGCCTGGCACCAATATGACATTCTCCCGTAGTGTAAGAGATCCAAGGAGGCTGCTCAGATAGCCGTGTGGGAGATTTGGAAAGCTAGAAACCAAAAAAATCTTTGATCGGAGGCAGCTCACGCATGTTAACTGGCTCTGTAACTTCAGGAGCCAGTGTATTATCCAGTCGGTTAGGCTAAATTATGATGTTAGAATGTCTTTTTGTATTTGGCTAGACACCTTTAGCTAGATCCATTGGAAGCACTCTAAACCTTTCTTTAATTTAATTTCATTTTGACCACGACGGTGGGGATCTCCCCCACGGTCTTTTCCCGTCAAAAAATGGCATTTTATTTTACTCCCTCAAAACTAGAATAAGAATTGCAGAATTCCTCTTTGGGCCTGTTTAGTTCCCAAATTTTTTCCCAACTACCCGTCACATCAATCGTCGGATACTGATTAGGAGTATTAAATGTGGATTAATGACAAAACTCATTCCACAACCCCTACCTAATTTTTCGATACGAATCTAACGAGTCTAATTATGCCATGATTAAACAACGTCATGCTACAGTAACAATCTCTAATAACGGATTAATTAGGCTTAATGGATTCGTCTCGCGATTTCCCGTCTATTCATGTAATTAGTTTTGTAATTAGTCTATATTTAATCCTCCTAATAGGCCTCCAAAGAGACTCCAAATTTTTTTGTTTGGGAACTAAACAGGCTCTTTGCAGGCCAGCCATCTCATTTCTCTCCTCCTAGCCCAACTCCGCCAGTCCTAGTGTGCTACTGTCGATTTAAGGGTCCCACTTGTTACCTAGATCGAGCTTAACACTAAACATGCTGAACACATTGGATCGCATAAAACCCCCCCCCCCCCACACCCCCCAACACCTTTCACAAGAAAATGGCATGGACGACGGGCGCAGCGTGCGGTGTGTGCTCCCCTAAGGACACCACGTGTCACAGCAGCGGCTCACTTTCCGCTCCTGTCAGAGCAATGCTAAGGCCTCATTCGTTTCCACTGGATTGATTCCGACCGGAATTGATAAATGTAATAAGAAAATTATGATAGCTACTATAAGAGATCCGGATTTATTCCGGGTCGAAAATTAATTTACTCATGATAGATACACCATGAGACTCGGAATCAATCCACTAGTCAAGAGTTGTGGAATCAATCCGGCTATTCGGTCTCTTGTTCTACCTATCATTATGAGTAAATTTAATCTCGATCCGGAATGAATCCGAGTCTCTATCACAAATTTCTTGATATATCAATTATTCCGGCCGGATTGAATCCGATGGAAGCGAATAAGCCCTAAAGGATTCGCCTGCTTGCCGGCGAAAGCGTGCTCCAGCTCAGCTGGGTCAGTCACAAAACGGGAGAAGGTAGTAGTGGCCCCCACCTACCATTAATGCTATGCCAGGTTCAGCAGTGACGTGGATGTTTGAGAGCCATGGAAAGGTGGTGGTGGGCTCCACAAATTGCTGCACAGTGCATTTCGCCGACTTCGTGCGGGCGTTTCGTGAATCATTTGCTTCACTCTCTCTCCTGCTTTCTCTCTCCCCCACGTCAGCCTCAGCTGACATGTCCTGCATCTTCGCCCGCTGATTTGGCATTATAATACTTGCTCTCACAGCTTCCCATCGCGCGAACCACGAAGCGTGCGACACACACACCACTCAGACTTGGGTTGCCTCGCGTGCGATGGAGTCTACGTCCACGCGGCATCCATCTGGTAGGGGGGTGCACAAGCACGACGCTGGATCCATTGCCCACTAAACTATTTTCCCTCTTTTCGCCCCTCTCCATCCGGTAGGGGGTGCACAAGTTAGTTGAGTTTAATAGAAACTATGGGGACAAGTCCCATAAAATTATTACTACTCGCATCAAGACTACTCGGCCTAATCTACTAAGTACTCGTGACCGGCGATGGCCCTCCTTATCTTCCTCTTCGTGAGAAGGTCCTTTTAGGACAAAGTACTCGACCCCAGGACCTACACAACCGGTAACATCAGCTACGTACCCAAGCTTTGTTGGCGGTCGTTATAAAGAAAATTATAACCGCCAACAACTCGGTAATATCCAAAAATGAGTAGTAGAATAAATAAAATAAAGGAGAAAATGGACAAATTCTTGCATATGCTTTGCACTGACTTTTTGCAGAAATAAATTAACAAGAAAAGTCAAGAGAAGAATGGCCCATTTGAAGGCGCAAAGAGAGAAGAATATGCCTTTGAAGAGAAAAGGAGAAATACGCTTTCCAGAAGAGAGAAACGTGAAGTTGGAGGAACCGACCTGGAGAAGGCGGATTTGACCCAGCCCAAGGTGGTGCGTGGAGGCCCGGACCCACTAGCAGGAGGCCGGGGTTGATCCCCACGGGAGCACCTGACTGATGCTGCCCATGATTTTCTCCAATTGCTGCAAGATTAGAGGCATGATAACAGGGAGACCCAGGGTAAGTTGGGTAGAGCGAGAGTACTTAGTGTCATACGTTTCAGACCCATGGACGAAGTGTGAAGACCGCGTGCAGCTAGGTACCATCGTTGCCAGGACACGAGGGCCACTTACAGCTAGGTTCCATCAAAACTTACACACGCAGTATGCTGCTGAAGCGGGCGAAGGTGCGACCAGAGTCGACTTTAAATTGCCACGCGGAGTGGACTTTGAGATTGCGACTTGAGTAAGTTGACTTTGTGCCGCGCGGAGCGGACTTTTGAGGTTGCGACTGAAGAAGTCGATTTTATGCCATTTAGAATGGACTTTGTAAATGAGACTTGAGTAAGTCGACTTTAGATTGCCGCGCGGAGCAGACTTTAGAAGTTGTCTCCTTGGGATAGCCCCCGAGTTGATGGAGTGAGCTCGTGATGACTTGTTGATATGTCCCAAGAGTAGTCGACATAGTCTAGCTCTTGTGGAAAAATCCGTTGAGAAGCGTACACTAATAAGTAATTCTTGGCGTGTTGTCCTGCATGCGCAAAACAAGCCAAAGAAAAAAGAAAAAAGTAATCATTTAAAATAAATGACTTACTGATACCGCAGGAGCGGTCTGGAGATGCGACCGAAGTCGGTTTGTACCGCCGGAGCGGGTTTTGAATGAACTCGTGGACGAGTGTTGACGAAGTCGACTAGTCGGAGGCGGGTCCGACTAGTTGTGGGGGGGCATAGAAGCCGTTCTCGACTAGTTTTCTAATAGAAACTAGCCGAGAAGAGTAGCCGAAGTAGTCCACGATGAGTTGGTGTGGCCGCAAGACGATGTCGAGACGGTGCACGACGTAGTCGAAGTAGAACCGGTGCAACCAGACGATGAGCAGTCGAGCTGCGAGATGGAGTGAGCAGGCGCACGGCGAGGGCCAGTGCGACCGACCGACGAGAAGTCGAGCAGCGAGACGGTGCGTCCAGATGCACGGCATAGGCGCAGTAAAGCCTGTGCAACCGGACGACGAGTAGTCGAAGTAGTCGATGACAAGCCGAAGTTGTCGGAGGCGAGTAGCCGAGCGTGTACTCGTGTGTGTTGCTTGTGTGCATGAAGCAAAAAATCTTGAGGCCTTGTGGTAGCTTGTGTGTACACGTAGCACACTTGCCATCAAATTGATTTCAGCCGCACATGCATGGTCAGCAATTGACTTGATGGTTGCATATGTTGATCTTGGAGCCTTCTTGGTGTAGCTTTTTTGTGTGCGTATAGCTGAAACTCCAGAAAGATGTTTTTCACGTGAGTATTAATTCGGACTCCAGCTAGACGTGGAATCTTGTGCTCTTGCGTGCGCTAGCCTCTGGTCTTGAAGAGCGTCAACTCCGTCCTGAACCCCGGACAGCTGTACAAGGAGCCAGCTTCGAATTTGACTTCGTCTTAATCTCGGAGCAAGGTACGAGGGGCACAGAGTAGCAAATCAGCGCCAGCTTCGAGGTGGATTCCGACTTGAACTCGCATGCAGAGAGAATTTCGACGAGTCGTCGTTTCGACGAGAGCAGCCACTCCGGTAGAGTGATTTTTGAGAGAAAAGTCCTTCGAATTCGCCTGATGATCTCGACGATCACCCCTACCTAGCGCGCTAGCTGTCAGTGTTTTGGCCACTGAGCCTACCAAGGGGGTACCCGAGGTAGTAGATTGTGCGGTGGAGGATCGCCAGACCTGGAACTCGAAGGTATGCGCGAGGACACGGGACACAGATTTATACAGGTTCGGACAGCCGGAGTAGCGGACCCTACGTCCTGTTTGGAGTATCATGTATGGCGCCTTGCGCTTGGGTGTTCCCCGGAGGGGTTGGGGGATTCACCTGTCCTCCTAGGTACCCGGCCCTCCTTTATATAGTCCAGGGGGCGGGTTCCTAGTCGGTTACAAGATAGGAGTCCTAGTAGGATTACATGGTACGAGTCCTAGTAGGATTACAAGGATTTATGGTACGAGGATTTATGGTATGAGTTTGTATTCTTCCATGTATAGGTACCCAGGGGTATATGGTCGACACCACATTTTGCCATACGTGTGCATGATTCCGCATTACGAACATACGAAGGGGGACACCCTCCATTCGAAAGGGGCGTGTCTTAGGTTGGACGCTGTCCATGCAGCACTAAACGCATGGGTGTCGTTTCTATAGTGAACGGTAATGTTTGTGGACGCTTCCGTGACGTGCTGGCACAGAAGGTTCTTTCTTTTGCAGGTACACTAACCACATTCTGGTAGATCGAACGGTTAGTATCCGACTAGCTATTATAGGGAGAGACGTATACTTGTGCCTGCCACCGGCACTAACCACGATTCATGGGCATGGATTTTCCTTGTGAGGATTTTTAGGACGCTTTTGCATCATGCTAAAAGTTGTTAAGAAGTAATTAAATCACTTCATAATCTATCCTAGAGCACCTCACCAAAACATCTTCACATCATCCCAATCTTAATAGCTGTCATTGTTTCTCATTTTTGGATGCTCTGTTGGTCTGAATTTTTCGACCCTTTTAAACAGCGTTTTCTGGAGAAAAGTTAGATACAAAAGTTGTGTCAAATCTTGTCTAGATCTTGCTGTAAAAATTTCAGAATTTTTGGGCAAGAGAATCTGGAGTTATGCTCAGTTTAGTTCCTGTCTACTTGCTGTTTTTCCTAGGAGATAAAGAACTAAACCTTGCTCTATTAGGGTATCTTCCTTTTGTTGTTAGCCCAACTTTTGAATACCAATTTTGGGTCAAATAACTTCACTGAGTAGCAGGAAAATTTTGAGAATTTTTGGCCTACCAGAATATGAGCTATATGCATTTTTGTGCATTAGACAGAATCTGTTATCTTTTAACTCACACTAATCGGTGGGAGTTTTGTTGATACAGATGGCTGGACCGTTCTTCTGGGAGGTACGTCCTGACGGGATGGTCCGCACCGACGGGCTACACCTTGAGGGGTTTGCCCGCATTTTGTGGGACACTCTTCGCTCGTCAGGATACGCTACTCCTCCGATGTACGAGGCATTGGAGACCACGCAGCTTGGAGTGCTTTGCTGCTATGTTCGTGTGATCGTGCCACTTCACCCTACTCACTCGGAGTGGTAGGACCTGAGCATGGATGTGTCAGGCGTCCGCATGATGGAGGTTGCTGCTTTGAGAGTGCTGAACGCTTTTGGTGACCAGCACCCTCTCGAGGTTTCTTCGACTCCGGTGGGACTACTTCCGACCGTGGACCCCGCGATCCCGCGTGGAGGAGCCGCATGGGGAACATGGCAGCGCTTCTGACTAGGAGGACCCCACTGGACGTACTGCACGAGATGTCACGGTGCGTGAACGCACTGTACCGTCTTCAGGCTCTCCGCAGTGTGGCTACCACAGACGTGTCCACCGTTGCTCTCGACACTGCTGGAGTGTTGGGAGTACGGAATCACCACCTGCGCTCCATCTCCCTTGGCTACATGGGACTGGAGCGAGACCTTGCTGAGGCACGACTGAGGATTGTTGGACTGCAGGCTAGAGAGGCTCACTGGGTGACCTGTATGGCTCAGTGGGCACATCAGCTCGCTGATCGCCTTCAGACTGTTACAGGACTCCAGGAGCAGCGAGATCAGATGCAGGTTGAGATGGATCAGTTGAGGAATGAGCGCTTACAGCACATACAAGCACTAGCACAAATGGAAGAGCAGCTAGAGTTGATGGACGAGGATCTGGGTGCTGCCCATGGCATGATTGCTATGCTACAGCAGCCGCCACCACCACCAGTTCCAGAAGCTATGGAGGATGATCCGGATGACACTCAATCCATGATAGATAGTGAGAAGGAAGAACCACAGGCAGAGCCGATGGAGATTGCTTCATCTGCCTCTAGCTCTTCCTCCGCAGGCAACCTAGACGACTTCTAGATGGTAATAGTTAGTGCAGCATGTGTACTACGATGGCCTAATTTTGGTCCGTGGATGGGATAGGCTAGCGTAGTTGGAGTATTCTTTTGTGTGGCTAGAAGCTACATGTTAACCACTAGTATGTTGAATGAGGACCTAGTGTGTGTTGTAATCATGTGTTGTAATCTAGTGTATGATCTTGTGTTGCAAGACTTTCTGCAGCAGCTCTAGTAATCTGTAATTTGAACCCCCTTATGATCAAATCTGAGCTATGCAATAAGAAGGAGAGTTGTTGGCAATTTTATTTTGTGCATGCTCATAAATTTTCACCCTTATTACTCTTTTGTGCTGAGAGTTATGAATATTTTTGTAACCCTCGGCTGTCTGAAAAACAGCCAGGACAGAGAGTCGTTAAATGGAATTTTTCAAGCAAGACAACATCAAAATCCGTGTATCAGTTAAATACCAAAGTCATGGTGCACAAAACGATGCTCCTCCTGACCGAATTTGAGCACCATCTGTTAATCGAGCCGGGAGATATGAATTTTCAGTGTTGTGGTTGACCCTCCTGAAAAATGATGCAATAAATGGATTGTTTCACATATTCTACTTGTGCATAATTCTATCTGCAAGCTTGTGAATGTGTGACTAATCTCTATTCCCATAATTTTTCAGATGGTGGGTCCCACTCGCAATACTCCCCACAGGTTCGGTGATGCTAGTGGCAGCAATCTGCCACCGCCACCTCCCATGACACCTATGGAGACCTTCCTGTTGGCTCAAGCTGATATGATGCGTCAGATCTTGCACAATCGGTAGCAACAACAACAACGCGGTAATCCACGTGATGACCAGCCACAAGTGGTCAAGAATGAGCACTTCACGGCCATGAAGCCACCAATATTCACCAAAGCAGAAGAACCACTAGAGGCTGATGCTTGGATTCGTGCCATTGAGGCCAGGTTTGATGCTCTCACACTACTAGAAAAGTGATTATCAGTGACGATCTGCTCGTGACGCTGCTTACTTTGGTCACAGAATGGTATGTATTCCATGACGAAATGTCTGTCTTCATCATAAGTTGCAAGTGACGATGATTTGGGTGAAAGAATAGTGACAAAAATATAATTTACGTCACAAAACAGATTAATGAGATCGTCATAGATTATGTTTTGGTATGGCGTATGGTAATGATGAAACCTAGTGGTCACAGATTAGATTAGATATCATCATAATTTATTTGAATCGTTTGGCACAACTAATGATGAATCAAATTGGTCACAAATTAGTAGTGGACTTAACGACGTGGGATGTGTCTGCCACACGCCCCGTCATCTTTTTTTGTGTCGGCCCATCATCTAATTGTGTTTCGCAAAAATAAAAGGCTCCCGCGGAGTATCGAACCAGGGACCTGGTGATACACAGGTAGGAGCTCTACCACTGCGCTACGTGGTCTTTCATGTTGTAAGTATGCTGTTTTTTTATTTGTCACTTTGTTAATGAATAACGGGCCTTTACCTGCATCGATGCAAAGTTGGGCCAAGTACCTTGTATCACGGCCAGATGTTGCCCTTCGTAGCGATCGTGGCCAGATCGTCTCGGCCAGGGTTTTTTTGTGTCACGCTTGTGATCGTCGAGGAAAAATCGTCTCCAGCGGCAGCATGTCGGCAGGTGATCCAGGGCGTCGAGCTTTTCTCTATCGACGCGGCGGCGATGTAGGAGAGCAGCGCCAGCACGCGAAACGAGGGCAGAGGAGGCGCTTGCAAGGTTTGATGAATTTGATGTTTAAATTTTTTGTTCAGAAATTCATATGTGTTTGAAGGGTTTGTTCATATATGCATGAATGGTTTTAATTTTTTTGATCCTATATGCATCTGATTATCAATTAATTGTTCAAATATGCAATTTTTTGTATTGTGTTCAGTTTAATCTCTGTTTGGCTATTTTTTAAATTTTTGATCTGTTTGTCAAAACAGATGGATAGAAGCTGGATATTTGGGAAACAATTCACACCTGCATATTTGAAAGGAGTTGAAGAGTTTATGAAATTTGTTAGAGAAAGATACCCCGAAGACACTGACATACATTGTCCTTGCCGCACTTGTCTTAATCAAAGGGTGCGACAGCAGAGTGATGTAGAAAACCATATACACATCTTTGGAATGTCAGCCACATATACGAGGTGGATTCATCATGGGGAGTCAGCAGATACTATTGAAGTTGAGAATACAGAGCACCAGGATGTTGAAGGTGATCATGACTATGGGATACATGTGGATGTGGGTGATGATGGTGATCTTGATGATGATCTTGGAGTACCAGAGATGATTGGAGATCTATATGCTCAAGCAGAGGCTGATGGAGAACAGCCAAGGTTTGCAAGAGTCCTTAAAGATGCCAAGAAGGCACTTAGCCTGGGATCTAGCCATTCGAAATTCTCTTTTATGGTGAGGATGTTGTATATCAAGTCTCGTTATCGAATCAGCAATGCAGGATTTTCCACGATGATGAACTTGATCTCATCAGGATACCTTAAGAGTGAGTTGCCAAAATCTTATGATGAGGCAAAGAAATACCTTCGAGAGTTGGGCCTTGGATACGAAAACATACATGTGTGCAAGAACAATTGTGTGTTGTTTCGGGATTCGAAAACATCAAAGTATGCTAAGTTGAATGTGTGCCCAGTATGCAAGGAGTCTAGATAGAAAGACGAGACTGGGACCAAGCAGGTTCCACATAAGGTATTGAGGCATTTTCCACTTTTGCCTAGGTTGAAGAGAATATATGCTTCAAAGTGTACTTCTGAGGAAACTAAATGGCATGCGAAGGTGAGGACGCCAGTGGACAATGTAATGAGCCATCCAGCTGATGGGGATGCATGGAAATACTTCGATAGTAAGGAAAAAGACTTTGCAGCTGACCCGAGGAACTTGAGGCTTGCCTTGGCTACAGATGGGTTCAATCCATTTGGCAAGATAAGTACCCAGTACAGTATGTGGCCAGTGTTGCTGACTCCACTGAATCTCCCACCATGGGAATGTGTGAATCCAGCAAATTGTTTTATGTCTTTACTCATCCCAGGTCCAAAATCTCCAGGAAAGGATTTTGATGTTTTCCTTGAGCCCCTAATTGAAGAACTGCTAGAGCTATGGAAGGGTGTCAGTACCTATGATGCATGTACTGGTAGGAAGTTTGACCTTCGTGCTGCTGTGCTATGGTGTATACATGATTTTCCAACTTTGAGCACGTTGTCTGGGCGAACAACAAAAGGGTATTATGCATGTATTCACTACGACAAGGATCCGTTGTCTCGGGCAATAAGGAATAAGATATGTTACATTGGACATCGTCGATATCTTCCAAGGACACATGCATGGAGGAGAAGCTTGGCTTTTGATGGTAAGCGTGAAAACAAAGATGCACCACAGAAGTTCACTTTGGGTGAGGTCCTAGTGGAGCTAGAGAAGGTGAAAGATGTTAGGCCAGGGAAGCATGTGAAGGAACCTGAAATCACTGGTAAAAAAAGGAAGTGTGATGTGGGTCCAAAGATTTATACCCGCAAATCTGCGTTGTGGAGATTACCTTATTGGGAACATTTGAAGCTTACACATAATCTTGATGTGATGCACATAGAGAAAAACATATGTGAAAACATTCTATGCACATTACTCAATGTACCGGGGAAGACAAAGGACACACATAATGCTAGGCTAGATCTGTACGATATGGGCATTAGACATCATTTGCACTTACAGGAGAAAGGCAACAACTCAGTCAGTGCTCCACCTGCTCCTTATGTCTTGGGGAAGGAGCAAAAAGTCCAGTTTTGCAAGTTTCTAAAATGTATCAAGTTTCCTGATGGATATGCTGCTAACCTAACAAGATACATAAGTGAAGACGGTTCGAGGGTGGTTGGAAAGCTCAAGACACATTCTTGCCACATACTCGTGCAAAGAATCATACCTGCTGGACTTAGAGGACTGGTGCCTAAGGATGTGTATGAAGAAATTGCAGAGCTGGAGACATTTTTTAGGGAGCTATGCAGTAGAAATCTAAGGATTGATGTTGTGAAGCGGCTGAAAGAACAAATTCCATTGATCCTATGCAAGCTTGAGAAAATATTTCCCCCTGCATTCTTTGATGTCATGGTGCACTTGTGTGTCCATCTACCAGACGAGGCACTGCTGAGAGGTCCTGTTCAGTATGGCTGGATGTACCCAATAGAAAGGTGACTAGGCACTTTGAAGAATTTTGTAAGGAACAGGGCCAAGCCAGAAGGATCAATTGCCGAGGCATATGTGGCAAGTGACACCTTGACCTTTTGTTCTAGGTACATGGAGGATATGGACACTAGATTCAACACGGAGGATGATAGTGGTGGAGAGGTGCCATTGCCTAATGACATCTCTGTTTTTAAGCATGGTGTTACTCTTGTTGGAGGTAATAGGGTCCAGTACATTGATGATGATGTCATGGATAAGTTAGTTTGGTATGTCCTACATAATTGTGAAGAAGCTGATGAATATAAGGAGTAAGTATGAGTTTTATTACTTTCTGAATTGTTTCTGATTATACAAAATTTTCATTTGATTAAACTTGTCCTTGCAGGTTGTACAGAGACGAGCTGTTGCAGGAAGGTGCACAACTAAGTAATGTTGATAAAATGGTTGAACAAGGTTTTACCAAGTGGTTTAGGTGCCACGTAAGTAACTACACAAATTTAGTAATTAAATGCATATGTAATTGTTCAATTATTTATTTCTGTTGGTACAGATTGAGATGAAATGCAAGGAAAATCCAGATTCGGTTAGCGAAGGATTGTGGGCACTGTCTTGTGGACCATGTCTACGAGTTAAGTTTTCTGCAGCTTGCAAGATTAATGGTGTTCGGTATAGCACAGCGGATCGCGAAAAGTTCCTGCAGACACACAATAGTGGTGTGATGACTCCAGGTGAACATAATAACAACATCATAGATTTTTATGGAGTCCTTAAAGAGGTAATTGAGTTGCAGTATAACTCGAATCTTCAAGTTCGTCGCACTGTGGTTATATTTTGATGTGATTGGTACAGCCAAGAAGGCAGGGGGGAAAGGCCTTCAAGATGACGGACATTTCAAATCCATCAATGTGCAGTCATTATGGTACAAGACCGATCCTTTCATCCTATCATCTCAATCGAAAAAGATATTTTACATTCAAGATACATCTTTAGGTAAAGGTTGGTAAGTTGTGCAGAAATTTGAACATAGGAATATTTATGATGTGGCTGAAAAAGATGAGGCCAGCCATGATGTGCATCAGGATGATTACCATTCAGATACTGAGCATGTGGTGCAAGAAGGTGACGATAACGTGCCATTGCCAAATATTCAAGGTGGGGAAGCCACTATAATTGAAGGCAATTTGCAACAATTTATAAGAAACAAGAAGCAAGCTCCAATTATTGATGAAGGTAGCGAGGATGAGGAGGAGGATGAGACAGTGCTGCAGTACTGTAGTGATGATGGCAATGATAACAATGATGACATGTTCCCAGATGATGAAGATGAAGATTTCTAGTATAATAATTGTGTTTATCCAAGAATAAGTAGTTGATATCATTTATACTATTTGTTTCGAACAGCCAGAGTTTGTTTGAGATTTCAAAAATTTGTTATGACATTATGGATTTCATATGTATAAATGCTTCAGCCACCAGATTTATGTATAAAATGAGCAGCATGAACAAGTTTAACTCTGAACATGCTTCCGCCACCAGATTTTTTGTATAAATGCACATGAACAAGTTTAACTCAGATTTTAAAAGCTCGAAATCCAAAAAAAACAGATTGATGAACATCAATGATAGGGATTAACAAGCTAATATCATATATTTATAGGCATGTACATGCCACCAAATGAAGGTTACTTGTCTTGTTGCCACATAGGGCAATACTAACTAGGCACATTTCAGTGAGCATTTAAATTTACAAGCTAAAGCAAGCGAGGCACAAAATAATTAAGCCTTCCAGCCTGCTACGGCACAACTAAGTAAGAGGTTCATGTTTCCATCTGTTGGCATACAGAGGTTCCACCAATATTCAAAATCATCCATCACTGACAAGCCTAAAGCCTAAAGCCACTTGAACCCTAAAGCCTTCTTAGAAGCAGCTATGAGTGCAGCATGCAGTCTTGCTTTCCTTTTCTTCTCTGCACTAAGCTCACCCTCAAGCCACTTGACATTTTCCTGAGACTGCCACCACTTTTTGTAACTGCCAGAAGTCCATCTGTTGAAAAATGAGCAGCATGCATATGTAAGTACAACATTACTGGACATGCATACTAAGAATGCATATAATTCAACATGCTTAGCTTGTATACTGGACATTACTAAAACAACAGTTTATGGATACACTTAAACATGCATACTCAAAGTAAAAAAAAAAAGTAGATGACTGCAGCAGTCAACTCACCTTCTTCTCCTTCCCCCTCAGCTCTGAGGTCATCTGTGACAGTGGCTCCTTCCCCTTCTCCTCTATCTTGACCTCTGTCAGGAGCTCCTTCCCCTTGTCCTCTATCTTGACCTCTGGCAGCGTCTCCTTGCCCTTTTTGAGGCGCTCGCTGCGTCTCAGCGTGCGCTCGGCGGCGCTAGACGAGATCCCTCGGCGCGCGCTGGCCTGCAAATTTGATAAGCAAGACCATGAATCAGCCTAGTCAAATGCTGATATTTGATAAAGAAGACTATATTGTAAACTGGCCAATCAATAATCTTGCAAAAGAATATTAATGCAGAACACTACGTAAATCATTGTTTGGATCATATTGCAAACTGGGCACTAAGTTATCATGAATAATTTCTACACTACCTAAACCATTGTTTGGACCATATTATAAACTGGGCACTAAGTGAGCATGAATAATTTCTACACTACCTAAATCGTTGACAAGTAACTTAAAATTTCTTAATTAATCCAGCAAAAGGAAACCCACAAATCATATAATAACTTTACACATATCATTTCCCACACTCTGTGTACAGCATCAACATGTGTCTGATATGAATTATGCATAAAACTAAATCTGTCATTCCATATCTTCTACTGACAAATGCAAGCGTCTCATTCAGTGACTAATTGAAAACCCTCTCGTACAATTTGCAGACCCACAAATCATTTCCCACACTCTGTACAGCATCAACATCATCTGATCTAGGGCTAACTCTTTTTCAGTGACTAATCGAACTATAAAAGAATCTACATAATCTCCTTCATTTGTTCAGCAGCTGCACTACATAATCAACATCATCTCCATACGAACTGGGAAAGGCAAGAGATGGAACCTTAGGATGTGCAGACGAAAATGTAGATCCACCGGCGCGATTGGGATTGTTCCTGACCCTCCCGAAGCCTGGTGGGACGTCAGGAACGATGTCCCCGACGCCGGCGGAGGTGCCGGAGGCGGCGGAGCCCCGGTGCAGTACCACGCCACGGGGAGCCTTGGTGAACCTCCCGGTCGCTGGGTCCCGCTTCTGGTTGCTCGCACGTGCGGACTGCGCTGGGTTCTTCTTCGTCATCTTCCCTCCGGCGGCGACTGCGGCGGCGCAAGCTGGGGGATGTGGTTTTGGCGCACGCGGGAGAGGAAGCGGAGGAGACGAGGTGGTGTGAAATGTGTGTGACGATTTGGGGGACGATTTGGGGGGGAACCGCTTTAATAGATAGATCTGGTGGTGTGAAACTGTGTGTGATGATTTGGGTGACATGCGGCCTTTCAACGTTTTAAATAGAATAGAACCTCACATCAAACGTATACACCTTCCTAGCCCAATGGCAATGCGCTCTGAATCTAACACCACAGCTCCCAGGTTCGAATCCTATGGGAGCCTTTTTTTTGTTTCATTTTTTTTATTTTGTTTCAGAATCACTTGAAACTTTTTTGACAACATAATAGGCCAAAAGGAGGAGCTCCTGCAAGTTTTGAGATTTTTTAAGCAAGATTACAAGTTTTTAGCATTTATTCTTTTTTAAATCAACAAATATTTACAATAATAGGCAAACTTGGTCCGAAAATTCCAAAAATTCACCCAACATCATAGATTGGATCCATAAGCATCCCAAAAAAGTTTCAAATGATTTCAAGCAACTGGTACTACAAGTCCCACATAGGGATGAACATCTCCCGCTGAGTGACAATGACATGTGTGAGACATGTATGCTTTAGTGGGGATGTCCATCATCACTTTCTCAGAATCACTTGAAACTTTTTTGACAACATAATAGACGAAAAGGAGGAGCTCCTGCAAGTTTCGAGATTTTTTAAGCAAGATTACAAGTTTTTAGCATTTATTATTTATTAAATCAACAAATATTTACAATAATAGGCAAACTTGGTCCGAAAATTCCAAAACTTCACCCAACATCATAGATTGGATCCAGAAGCATCCCAAAAAAGTTTCAAATGATTTCAAGCAACTGGTACTACAAGTCCCACATAGAGATGAACATCTCCCGCTGAGTGACAATGACATGTGTGAGACATGTATGCTTTAGTGGGGATGTCCATCATCACTTTCTCAGAATCACTTGAAACTTTTTTGACAACATAATAGACCAAAAGGAGGAGCTCCTGCAAGTTTTGAGATTTTTAAGCAAGATTACAAGTTTTTAGCATTTATTCTTTATTAAATCAACAAATATTTACAATAATAGGCAAATTTGGTCCGAAAATTCCAAAACTTCACCCAACATCATAGATTGGATCCATAAGCATCCCAAAAAAGTTTCAAATGATTTCAAGCAACTGGTACTACAAGTCCCACATAGGGATGAACATCTCCCGCTGAGTGACAATGACATGTGTGAGACATGTATGCTTTAGTGGGGATGTGCATCATCACTTTCTCAGAATCACTTGAAACTTTTTTGACAACATAATAGACCAAAAGGAGGAGCTCCTGCAAGTTTTGAGATTTTTTAAGCAAGATTACAAGTTTTTAGCATTTATTCTTTATCAAATCAACAAATATTTACAATAATAGGCAAACTTGGTCCGAAAATTCCAAAACTTCACCCAACATCATAGATTGGATCCATAAGCATCCCAAAAAAGTTTCAAATGATTTCAAGCAACTGGTACTACACATCCTCACAACGGCTTACATGTCTAACTAAGACCTATGAACCTATGTGAGACTATGGCCCCCTTTGTGAGATATTCGTATCACCACTATCTCCAAATCATCGTCAACTTTAATAGGGTGTTCAAGGACACAAACTAAGAGGTTTTCTGCAAAAAAAATTGAAAAAAAATAAACAACATAGAAACAAACACCTTTTTACAAAGTATAATAAAAACACTGTGCAAAAAATACGGGCCCCTTAGGATTCGAACCCGGGAGCCAAGTCTTGGCAGTCAATTGGCCTTACCATTGGGCTATTTTAGTTTGTTTGTTATGAGTCAGGAGACAGTTTACTTAAATAATAGGCGCAGACTGACAAAAAAAAAGGGCGCCAAAATTGCCGCTAAAAGTTTTATGTGCCTTTTTGTCCCAAAAAAAATTACGCCTAAATCGCGGATTATTAACCTCCCTCACTCACTTCTCGCCAATCCTCCCCCAAACTTTCTATCTTCTCCCCTCCCCATTCCTCGAACCGGAGAAGCCGCCGCCGCCACAGGACCCCATCACCGGCGACGACCTCCTTGCTCATCCCAGGTAAGTTGGTTCCACCCCGCCTCCACCTGTCCCTCTCTCTCAACGACCCACCTACCTATCTCTCCCCATCAAACCTCTCACTCACAACAACGAAACCCTAACCACAGCCTCCCCAGAATACGATTTGGTTACACGCCGCCCCCCTATCCCTCTCTATCACCTACATTTCTCTCCCCATCCACCTCTTTTGATTCCCGAACCTAACCCTAAGCACATCTGCAGGTCTCAATTCCCAACTTGGCCACAAGCTCAATGGTGGCCACTAGGGGTCAACGTAAGAACGCACCTGCAGGTATGTGGAATACTGCAACTTTATTTGTTAAACGAGATCTACAATTTCGTTCAAGTACAACTGCAATTTTGTTGAAATTGTTGAGGACTTGTCTGCGCAGTACCATTCTGTTTACTTTATATTGTTGCAATTGCTTGTGTCAAACCAATCTAGTTCTAGATAATATAATTTGTGAAATTGCTTCAGTCCATGCTTCTTATTCAATTCTATTTGTCTGGCCATTTTAATTGCATTTGTCTGATTCATGGGTCCATTCTTAAGTTCAGTGTGTGCTAATAGAATTTTTCGTCCATGTATGTTGATACGAAAATAGTAGTTCAGTTCCATCTATGTACATACTTTTTTCATAGAGTTATAAGAGTGTTTAGTTCAGTGTCATAACCAGGGGATTTAATATCTAGGACTCCAAAAATAGTTGTACCTCTTATCTCAGACCTTAGACCTGTGAAGTAGTCTTATTACCTCTAACCTATTAGTTGAAGCCTTTTTAAATTTCTAATACACCCAATTTGTTGTCCTTCAAAGAACCTACAATAGCTGAGGACTATGAGAGAATCCGAGATAGACAAGTTGCGGAGAATCAAAAGATCTTTGAGGAGCTCGGATTGAATACACTAGCTTCTGACCTTAATAACTCCTTGCCCCAATCTGCATAAAAGAAGGGGAAAAACAGCAAACAAGGGAACAGATAATGAAGATTCATCATCATCAGAGTATCTCGTTGATGCGGATGATCAAGGAGATAGTACTGATGATGATGACACTGAATCTAATGAGCAGCCACAACCCATGGCAATTGAGGTGCTTCTTCTATCTTCAATGTAGTCCATGGGCCATGCTAGCATTGCAATTACATGTTTCTGTTCTAAAGTATGCTATAGGACTTAGATGCACATTCTTTGAAACATACATCTTGTTTAATTTATGCTATTCTTTATTAATGCACATGACTTACCTGAGTTTCTTTTCCCCACAGATTCCCTCACCCCGTAGTCGCAAAATCATCTCTTCAACGATCAAGAAGTCTAATCCCACAATGGCACCTGGGGTTAGGAATAGTAAGAGAGTGAGGGCAACTGCTGAAGCTGAAGTGCAGCCTTCTGCATCCGAAACAGCAAGGTCAAAAAGGCTGCATGTGCAAGAGCCTACAGCTGCTAATGATGACACTACACCTTCAGACGAAGCCAATGGAACAGCCGGGCATGACAACACAGCATCAGAGGAAGCCAATGTCACACCTGGTCATGACAATGCAGATGTAGAGGAAGACATTGGAGCTGCTGATGATAATACACTTGGTGAAGGCAAGTTCTATTTTTCCAGTCAGTTATGACATCTCTTTTGTCATTTTGCAGAAATTAATTCATTTAACTAAATGCAATTTCTATTTTGTAGGTCCTCAACAGAGACGTCCAAGGAGGCCCAGACCAGCTACTGTTGGAAAACAGCTGGATAGGATGACTAAAGCTATGGGAAGAAGATTGCCCATAGTTGTTGAGGAAGGAAAAAAAGGCCACATGAACCAGTTCAAGCTGCCAAGTTAGCTTCAGAGGCCGGCGTCATCATTCGGGAAAGCATTCCTGTCCTTCCACATTGGAAGGATTACAAGAAAGACGACAAACACTTCAAGACCTTTGAGGGACAGCTAGCTGCAAGTGCATTACTGTTCCTATTTGAAACTTTCATACATGCTTAACCTTATTTGTCTAACTAAGTATCGAACTATCATATGCCTAGGGTCGCTTGGCTGTTAACACAAACCATGCCCCAACAAAGGTAGCTATGACCGATTTGATGCGTGTTGTGATAAAGAACCAACGTTGTCACCTCAACAAGCGATACTTCAATGGTGTACCTGCAAATGAGGTTCGGACAACTTCTCCTGTTGGTTACATGACTGATGCAGAACAGAGGGCACTTGTTGCAAAGTGGTCGGATCCAAAGAATATGGTATGGGTATACTGCAATATATTCTTCATTCACTTATTTTCCAAAGACTCTTAACATTCTGAACTTGTGATATCATCTCACATGTTGAATTTCTTGTAGGAAACATGTGAAAAGAACAAGCACAACCGCAGTCAAGTTAAGTATCATCAGGCTACAGGTTCTCGCTGCTATGTGGCACACTTACATGCATATGTAAGTAAAACATTACCTTCTTCACTTACATGCACATTGGCACTAAACAAATTCATTTTCATTTCATCTGAGATTACTTTGCTGTGATTTTTAGCCACTATACAGAAGAAGAATAGAATCATAGATGACCCCAACCAAGATCAGAATGAAGCAATAGATGCAGTGGAGGCCTTCAAGACTTGCCATACCAGCTCCAAACGTGGCATGAGTGAGCCGACAAGAGAGGCACTTGTAAGTGCATATGGTCTATCTCTACTAGTAGATATTTAATTCTAATTGCATTGGATGTTGGTCTGATCAATTATCATCTTACTGTTGCTAAAGGTATTTACATGTAACTGTTTTATGTTCATAAATTTCAGGCTGATATGGAAGCTTTGAGGGCTGAACCTGTTCCTGAAGATGAGATGCCTGCATCAAGTGTGCAAGTCGTGTCCAAGGTGCTCTCCCAGAACAGCTCCAACCATTTCCTGAAGAGTGTTGGCTTCCAAACACCGCCATCCACCAAGTCAGGTTCATCAAATGACAGTGAGCTTCGGGAACAACTTGCAGCTGAAGCGACGGCAGCTGTTCAAGGTGAACTAGATGACCTCAGGAAGAAAATTCAAGAAGCTGAGGAAGAGCGGGGGAAGACACAAAAGGAGCTGGAGGAGTACAAGAAGATTACAGAGAAGAACACCAAGGAGATGGCAGAGACCAATTTGCTCCTCAAGAAGCTCTTGTCCCTCCATGGAAATAGTTCTTCATCCCCATGAACACAACTGCTGCTCAGATCTGCTGTGAACTTGGTTTGGTCGTGTTTGAAACTTTTAGTTATGTTTGGTCTTGTTTTGTGAAATGTGATGTCAAGTGGTGTTGGCCACTCAGTTGTACACACACTGGAATACTAGTTTTAATCTTATCGAATGGTGTTCCCATTCTAGTATCATCTGCAAATTACAATTCAATTATAAACTACAATTTATCTGTGACCAAAGTGATGTCACATCTGTGACCATAGTTATGTTATATCTGTGACCAAATCAAATCCAATCTGTGATCATTTATATGGCAAATTTGTTACCAAAATACTTCAAAGTGTGACGATGGGAAATAGTATTCTGTGACGATGCGAACATGTATTCAATGACGATTCCAAAATGATGACGTCACCTGACACGTCAGCAATGACGTCACTGCCACGTCATCAATCACGTCACTGCCACATCAGCAATGATGTCACCTGCCACGTCAGCAATGACGTCACTGCCACGTCAGCAATGACATCAGCTGCCAGCGTGGCATACGCCGTCGCCGCTCCCAAACGGCAGGTTATGACGAAACAAAATGAAGTTCCATGACCAAAACTGATCGTCACAAAAAATAAACGCTGTTAACAGCGCCGTCAGCACGTCAGGCAGACGACTGATTGTGACGAAAACCTGGATTCATCTGTGACCAAAAGCTTTCGTCACAGATTGGAATCAGTTCTATGACGACAGAAAAATCATCACAGAATGGAAACACATCTATGACGAAATATTGCGTTTCATCACGGATGACCAAATGTGACGCGACCATAGTGACGAAACCCAAATCGTCACAAAATCGTCACAAATGAACATCAGTGACGAATATGGCATCTTCAGTGACGTTATGTCAACGTCATGGATGACAACATCCCTACTAGTGTCACTCTGCCCTGCTCAGAGGAGCGCAAGGCTAGCTTTGCAGCATTGCAACTTCGTGGTCCTGCTCTGATCTGGTGGGAACACTTTAAGATGACGCAACCTGCTGGACATGCCATTACTTGGGATGAGTTCAAGACAGCATTCAAGACTCATCACATTCCTCAGGGAATGGTTGATCGGAAGATCAGTGAACTACTGGCATTGAGGCAAGGTTCTGATTCTTTGTATCAATATGCCCAGAAATTCAACAACCTTTGTCAGTATGGAGGATATCATGTGGATAATGATGCGAAGAAAATGGATCGTTTCCGACATGGTCTTGATCCTGAGCTTTATGAAAGGCTGAACCTCATCAAGACCGACACCTACCATGAGATAGTGAATTTAGCTATTTCTCAAGAAGATGCTATGAAGAGGACGCAGAATGCAAAGAAGAGGAAGGCTACGTTCAACTCTAACAACGCGCCTAATCGGAAGTTTCGTCTTGTGAAGTAGGTGTCCTAGGATTCTCAAAGGAACCAGCGGTCCGGACGCTGGGTAGCTAAGCCATCCCAGAATCAGCAGCGAGGAGACTATCGTTCTTCTGCTTCCCAGCAGAATTACAAGTCCAATGCTTTACAGCCTAACCGGAATGCTAGGGATGGCAAATGCTACAACTGTGGTGAGATGGGACACTATGCTAATGAGTGCCCCCGTCCCAAGTAGCAGAACCAGCGCAACCAACAGAACCAAGGACGTGGACCTACTCAGGACAACAAAGACAAGGGAAAGAAGCAGACCGTGCAAGTCAAGCAGGGTCGCCTCAACTTACGACAATGGTGGGAATTCCTGAGGGAGCAGCAGTCATGACGGGTACATTCTCTATCCAAGGCAAATCTATTAAGATTTTGTTTGATTCTGGTGCTACGCACAGTTTTATGAACAAGCAAACACAAACCAAGTTGGGTTTAAAAGAAACGCACACTAGGAGTATCTATAAGATTGCTACCCCGGGAGGGAAAATTTCTTCCAATACCCTAAACATCGGAGTACCTTTGGAGTTAGGTAGCAAGGTGTTTCAGACGAATCTTATAACCTTGGGTCTAGATGGAATAGATGTTATTCTAGGAATGGACTGGATGACCCTACACAAGGTGATCTTGGACATTTCTGAGCGAAGAATAGAAATCAACTCCCCGAGAGTAGGAGCATCAACGCTCTACTTACCTTCCAGAGTATCTGAGGTTTCATGTGCCTATGTGACCATAGCCACCCAATTAGAAGAAATTCCAGTGGTGTGTGAGTACCCGAATGTCTTCCCTGATGATCTGTCGGGTATGCCACCAGACCGAGACATTGAATTCGTTATCGAACTTCAACCCGGTACGGCACCTATCTCAAAAAGAGCCTACCGCATGCCACCCAAGGAACTGGCCGAGTTGAAGACCCAACTTCAAGAATTATTGGATAAGGGTTTCATTCACCCGAGTTCTTCTCCTTGGGGATGTCCTGCTCTCTTCGTTAAGAAGAAAGACGGTAGTTTGAGAATATGTGTGGACTACCGGCCCCTCAATGCGGTGACCATCAAAAATAAATACCCCCTTCCCCGCATTGACGTGTTGTTTGATCAACTATCAGGAGCAAAGGTCTTTTCCAAGATTGATCTTAGATCAGGATATCATCAGATAAAGATTCGGCCTTGTGATATTCCTAAAACTGCCTTTTCCACACGATATGGGCTATATGAATTTTTAGTCATGTCCTTCGGGCTGACTAATGCTCCTGCTTACTTCATGTACCTCATGAATTCAGTATTCATGAGCGAACTGGATAAGTTCGTGGTGGTCTTCATCGACGACATCCTAATTTATTCCAAAGATGAAGAAGAACATGCCGAACATCTCCGCATTGTTCTGCAACGTTTGAGAGATCACAAGCTTTATGCTAAATTCTCCAAATGTGAATTTTGGCTGGATAGTGTGAAATTCTTGGGCCACGCTATATCTAGTGATGGTATTTCAGTGGATCCAAGTAAAGTGCAAGAAGTGATGGATTGGAAACCACCTAAGTCCGTCCATCAGATTCGAAGCTTTCTTGGATTAGCTGGTTATTATCGTCACTTTGTTCTGGATTTTTCCAGAATTGCCAAACCTATGACTGAACTTCTGAAGAAAGGGGTCAAGTTTGTGTGGGATGAGAATTGTGGAAAAGCTTTCCACGCCCTAAAGCAATATTTGACCTCAGCACCCGTTTTGGCTCAACCAGACAACTCTAAGCCATAAGAGGTTTATTGTGATGCCTCGGGTACTGGTCTTGGATGTGTACTCATGCAAGAAAATAGAGTCATTGCTTATGCTTCTCGAGCACTTCGGCCCCATGAATTGAACTACCCCACTCATGATCTTGAATTAGCAGCGGTTGTTCATGCTCTCAAAATTTGGAGGCATTATTTGATGGGAACCCGTTGCAATATTTTCACTAACCACAAGAGTCTCAAGTATATCTTCACTCAAGCCGACTTGAATATGCACCAGAGAAGGTGGTTAGAACTTATTAAAGATTATGACTTGGAAGTACATTACCACCTTGGTAAGGCAAATGTCGTTGCCAATGCTCTTAGCCAAAAAGCCTATTGCAATTGCTTATCTGTGGACACCTATAGTGACACACTGTGCCACGAGATGAACAAACTCAATTTGGAAATTGTTAGTCAAGGTGAGTTAAATGATCTTGGCATGGAGACAACCTTGTACGACAAAGTCTTCAATGCTCAGTCCAATGACGAGGTTGTTAAGAGGATAAGGCAAAAGCTGTCAGAAGGTGACCCTAAATACAAGTGTTTTCACCAAGACTCAAAGGGTACAGTTTGGTTTGGGCAACGTCTTGTTGTCCCAAACGATACTAGTCTCAGGAAGGAAATTTTGGAAGAAGCTCATTTGTCCAAATTTGCAATTCATCCGGGGAGTAGCAAAATGTACCAAGATATGAAGGAAAACTTCTGGTGGTCAAATATGAAAGTCGAGATTGCCAAATATGTGTCCGAGTGTGACACATGTCAAAGGATTAAAGCCAGTCATTTAAAAGCCGATGGTGTTCTTCAACCATTGCCGATACCTTCATGGAAATGGGATGATATAAGTATGGATTTCATAGTGGGACTGCCTCTCACCTCTAAGCACCATGATTCTATCTGGGTTATTGTGGACAGACTCACCAAGACCGCACACTTTATTCCCGTTCATACCACATACTCAGCAAAGCAATATGCAAAGATTTATCTTGAACGCGTCGTGTGCTTACACGGAGTTCCTAGAACCATCGTTTCCGATAGAGGTTCTCAGTTCATGTCACGTTTTTGGGAACACCTACGTACTTCAATGGGAACCAAGTTACTTCACAGTTCTGCTTACCACCCTCAGACGGATGGTCAGACTGAGAGAGTCAATCAAGTCCTAGAGGATATATTGAGGGCTTGTATTATCCATTTCGACAAGAATTGGGACAATTGCTTATCCATGGTTGAATTCTCGTACAATAATAGCTACCAAGCTACTTTAAAAATGGCACCATTTGAAGCTCTTTATGGAAGGAGATGTCGAACTCCTTTGAACTGGTCGCAGACCGGGGAAAGAAAATTCTTCGGTCCAGCTTTAGTTGAAGAAGCGGAAGAAAAAGTAAAAGTAATACAAGCAAATCTAAAGACAGCTCAAATGAGACAACAACGTTACCATGATCAAGGAAGGAAACCTAAGCCGTATCAAGTTGGTGAATATGTCTATCTTAAAGTTTCACCAACAAAGGGAATTCAGAGATTTGGAGTAAAAGGGAAATTAGCACCACGCTATATTGACCCTTACGAAATCATTCAAGTTTGTGGACCGATTGCCTATCGCGTTCAGCTTCATGAACGACTTTCAGCAGTCCACAATGTGTTTCATATTTCACAGCTCAGGAGATGTGCAAATAAGCCGGAGATAAAAGTCATCATCGAATCCAAAGCTTGGATCGAACCCGACCTATCTGTAGTTGAGCACCCTCTGAGGATTTTGGATAAGAAGGAGAGAAAGACTTGACGACATTCGGTGACAATGTACAAAATCCAATGGAGCCACCATACTGAAGAAGAAGCCACTGGGGAGACGGAGCATTATCTCAACACCAAGTATCCGGGTTTTCTACAATCTCGTAATCGTAAGTGTTTCCCCCTACCTTCATCCTTTATTTTCCGAATCTCGGGACGAGATTCTTTGTAAGGGGGGTAGGCTGTAACATCCCTGATGTTTAAGTAACAGTGATCACCATCATTAGCGGGGCTAAGCTTGGTACTTGACATTCTTGACTTGGTCAAACCCCTAACCTCTAGTCAAACCCCTCCAAATCAAGGTCAAAACCCTAGAGCTCTAGACCTTTCATCGATAATCTAGCGCATTCTCCACTTTTCATATAACAACTTCAAAATCAACCAATATGAAAGTTCATTTTTACATGGGACACATTTCATTCAATTGGCGGCATTTGAAATTCAAAGTGGAAACCCCTCAAAATGTTGGTCAAAGTTCAGAGCCGTATTTTGACCGAGCCAAGAAAAACATGAACTTCAAGCCTGTTTTATGCCAAATCCAGGGAAAATTTCATAGGACGGCCTTTACAAAAGTTGAACAGGGTTATGTGCTCTACAACTTTTGTATTGACGGATTTTCAAGTTGTATTCAACTTTCAATTCTTTGAACCGGTCAAACATGCTTAGGCTGAATTGTGTGTCGCGCCGGGAACGCCGGGCGTGAGAGCGCGTGCCGAGCTGCGACAGTGCCGCGTCCTGACGTCTGTGCCACGTGCGCCGTTTCCCTGTAGGCCCCGCCTACGCCGCCAGTACCCCCTCGACCGGTTACACACTCCCCAGGGCACCGCTGGCCCCGTGGCTACGCGCCGTGCGCCGCGCCCGCGCGTGTGTCACGCCGCGCTTCGGCGCCTCTTGCGCGTGCCCTGTCTCCCGCCCACACGCGCCTGTGCTGGAGGCCAGGGCCTCGCGCCATCATCCCGCCAACACCGCCGCCTATAAAAGGCCGTGGTCGTGCGCCGCGCCGCTGTCCCCTCCTTGCTCCGCCCGCCCGCCATTGGCGCCACCGTGGAGCTCCACCCTCCGAGCCACCCCGTGCCCACCTGAGCAGCCGAGCACCCCCCCCACGGCCCCACTGCAGCTTCCAGAGCCGCATCTCGTCGACCTTGGCCGCCCAGCTCGCCGGAATCAGCGCTGCCGCCGCGGCTCTGCCACTGCCCCGCCGCCGTACCTCGCCGGCGCCTTCCCCTGCCCCGCTCCGGCCACGGACCGGTCCTAGGTGAGCCGCTAGACGACCTCCGCCACTTCCCCGGCCAGCACCGGCGGCGAGCTCGCAGGAATTCGGCCGGCTACGCCCCCGGGGACCCATTTGCGAACCCCCATCTTGTCCAGGGTCTAAACCGCGAAAGCAAGGGCCTAATTGTAAAGCGGAGGGCATGGTTGTGAATACATATCTTTAGCCAGGGACCTCTCGGCAAAATAGATTCTTCCTTTTTAATCTTTTTCTCTTGGATCTTGTAAAATCGAGATCAATTCACAAACAAATTGTAAAAATGCAAACTCAATTGTGTTGTGATCCTTGTGAATAGTAGAAACTTTTCTATAAAGGGAGTTTTCAAATTTCTGTGTAGATTTTAAATAATTTTGAATTTACCTTTTTAGATAGATCTGAAATATTTCAAATTCTATGCATGATCTGAAGCTAAATTTTGGATATGTTGTTTGCAATGTCATGTTGGTCTTCTGGTTCAAATTTAGCACAAAGTTATTAATTAGATCTTAAGTTATGAATTAAAGATGATTTTCAGCAACGCTCCTGTTCATGATTTTTATAAATTAATATGTTGATCTTTTAAATCCAATCTTTTTGCTATGGTCCTGTTTTATTGTTTTGCACCCATGATAAATAGTAGAGATGTTTTTATCATGTTTATAGGGTCAAGTAATTTTTGCACAAGTTTAACCTTCTTTCATAAATTTAAAGTAATTTAAATTTTTCTAGCTGAGTAAGTGCATATCTCTTCATGATTAGATGTTTTGTGCTTCTACATGAATTTCTAGCTCAAGTTGTGTTGTATTTATTTTTGTATGATTTATTCTTGTTTTTAATGAATGAATCTAGTTGTATTTTTCATGCTAGATCTATAGCTTGGATTGATCTAAATTTTTGGCAGTAGCTCATGTGTAGTATGTTGTGCCTCCCTGCAAAGTTTCATGGTCACCTTGTTTGTATTTCTTCCAGAATGAATTTTCAAAGTAAATCAAGCTTAATATATGAATTAAAAGAAAAATAGAAATCACCTTTGTTTCCCTTTCAAATCTTTTGGTTGAGCTTCACCAAATCACACCATGAACAACAACACATAATTTGGTGAAGAAAAATTAATTAATTAATTTAGATGTGCACACAATCACCATCAAATAAGAAGTTCAACCCCGCACACATACCCCTTTCTTTGATAGGAAGAGTATGCTGGATATATCCTTATCCAGGTGAATGTGGTCACCCATACACCCCCACGTTTACCCTTCAATGCTAAACTATGTTCTCACTCCTCAGTTATAAATACATGAAGTTAATGCATATACATGTCGTGTAGAACTTCCGGACAGGAACTACGAGTTGGTGCCGAAATCCGAGGGAGATCTTGCGGAAGGAGAAGTGAACGTGGTGGAAGTGCAGCAAGACCCGAACCAAAGTTCGGAGGATTTCTCCTCTGACTTTGCTAGTGAAGGCAAGCCGCGGAGCATAACCCAGTTTTCTAACTCTTACAATTATGTTATGCAATGTTTGTGCATTTACGTTTCAGGAGTTGAATTGAAACCCTAGATGCATGATCCTAGGTTCCTATGCTCGAATACTAGCATGATAGGTCGCTAGTTGCCATTGCTCTAAGGACACGGTAAAAGTCGAGTGATGTTCGTCACTCGCGAGCTATAGGTCTCTTATGTTGGAATCATAAGATTTTTGTTAAATGGAAATGCTCATGTGGTAAGAGCAAGGGATCGGCTCCAGCCAGTAGGTCTGTGGTTAAGCGTTTGAACGTACTAAACATTTGCCGGGAATGGGACCGGTAAGCCTAGTACCTTCTTGATCTGGTAAGGGATCTATGACCACTAATCTTGGGAAGAGTCCCCTCTGCCTGCAGCCGAGTGGTGCATGTGTGAAGCTGGGCGGCGTGTGTCTCCGTGGCCAGCAAGCCTTGTACCAAAGACTGTAGAAATGGATCCTAAGTCGAGGACGGTTGGGAACTGCCTGGTTGGTGCATACCCCACCCCCTGTTGGTTTCTAGTTGGTTTTTTTTGGGGTGTGCATTCTCCCGTGTGTTTAGGTTTCCCTTGCAAGGTTATTAATCGATCGATCGTTGGCCTCTCACCGTTACCCGAGATTGCTTAACCATACACTCTATGTCCCTTAATGATGGAATTGAGAAGTAATTTGGATATATGTTTAATTGTTTGCACAACTTATGCTTGCAATAGTTGCTTACGTAGTAATGGATAATCAACTAGAATTTTGAGCTAAAACTTGAAAGTAAGGACCTACTCTTTGTTGCTTTTCAGCAAAACAACCCACTAGCCAAAGAGCCTTGCATGTCTAGAGAGTTGGTGATTTTTCATCACCCGCCGGTTAAGTCTTGCTGAGTATTAGTATACTCAGCCTTGCTTTGATGTTGTTTGCAGGTGATGTGAATGATGATGGGTTCCCGTGGCCTGGTTCTCTCCTACCCGGTTGGGAAGTGGAGTGGGAGGACGACAGTGCTTAGTGACGTCATGGATGGCCTCCTATGACGTTACTTATGACGTTTAGTATTTTATTTCCGCTGTGTTTCGAACTCTGAACTATTTACCTTTTTCAAAGGACTTGGTTTGTAATATTAAAACCTTATGGAGCTTGATGTAATAATTTGTGAAATGTTATCTCTGGACTCGCTGTCGTGTGAGTTTTAATGTACAAGTCTTCGATCCTGGTTAAAGTGATTTACCGGGCTTGACCCGGCAGAGGCGACAAGTTACTTTTGTGTTATTACTTAATGACCAAATGGACTGGTTTAGGCAATAATATGGAATTAATTTGGGCAGTTCTGTCACAGAAGGCACACTGGCATTGACCTTTTTATCTTTCCACTTTTACCCACCACCTTCTTCCTCCCTTGTAACTATAAAAGGGAGGGGAAGGGTCAGCCCTACGGGGGCAAGAGACAATCACGCCACACGATCTACGTTCACACAACCTGCTAGGATGCCCTAGCACTCGATATTGGCACTTAGCCTCAATCATTCTGCAGGGACTTGAGCACTCAAGCTCTCTCCCGACTAGCTTGTAACCCCCTACTACGAGCACCTCGGTATAAGAACACACCCCCAAACTGGACGTAGGGTATTACTCCCCAGAGGCCCGAACTAGTATACATCCTTGTGTCCCTTGTACCACACCATCCGGACGCCCCCACGCGATACGTACGCGAATTTACTTGCCGGCGGTAGAGAACCCCGACAACGGGCACTTCTCACAAGAAGTATCACAACAGTATTGCATTCATTTCATTAATATATATTACATTAAGTTGAAAAAAGAAAAGGCTCAAACTAAAAAAAAGAAGGGCCGAGGCCCAACCTTAAAAACTGTAGCAGAGAACTACGTCGTGGCCCAAGCCGCAGGCAGCTTGACTCGTAGTGCCCTCGTCTTTACTTGGCTTGCGTCCAGAAGAAAGGGTAAGGGAAGCAAGAGTGAGTATCGGGTAAGATACTCAACAAATTCCACAGCGGGAAGAGGACCAAGATGAAGGGGGTCGGCCACTAGTGGGCCTAAGCACACATTCAAGGTACTGAATGTAAAGCATAGAATGTAAAAATGAAAGAGAGAAGTATGTAATGCAGCAGTATAATGTATTTTTGGTCCTGGAGGGCATTCACTTCCCTACCAGTCCCCTTATTATATAAGCTCTACTCGGGCTCCATCAGGGATAACCCAATCCATCTCTAAACCATACTCGGGCTCCAGTTAAGGACAAACCTGATGCATCTCCATATTAACCTTAACCTATCCATCTCTACTATCCATAAATGAAACTAATCAATGGGGTCTTTGACCAAGTGAGCTCATGACTGTGAGCCACGACTATTCGAATAGATTCAACTCTGCAGAGGTGTACACTTTACCCGCACGGTCGGTCAGCCCATACCTCGCGCTAAGGCGGTACTGACCTACGAAACTGAAGGACCGAATAGGCGACCAGAGAGGGGGGGAGTGAATGGCAGCCGATAAAAATTCTTCCCGAAGGTCGAACTCAACCTATACCCCGATTGCCACTCTGAGTACTCGCGCACACCATCAAAGCTCTAGACAAGGCACACACAAGTCTACAAGATCAAGAGACAAGCCTAGAAGCACAAAAGCAAGAACCAAAAGACTTAGCCAAATCTGCGAGGTCCAGGCCGGACAGTCCGGACGGGTACGGCGGACAGTCTGCGAGTACGGTGGACAGTCTGTGAACCCCCGGCGGACAGACCGAAAAAGGACCCCGAGCCAACAGTGATGCACCGAGGAAATTCGGACAGTCCGGGCAAGCACCGCGGACAGTCCGGCCTCCTCAGGCGGACAGTCCGGCAAAACTCACTGGACACCCCAGACAAACCTCGAGCCACCCCAGACAAAATCCAAGCACCGCGGACAGTCCGCACAGCCCACACGGACACTTCGGCAAACACCCTGCAACAAAACCCTAGCGACAGAACGGATCAAAACACGAACGCGCACGAACACAGATGAACACGTGACGAACAGAGGCCACGCGGACAGTCCGCACGCGGCTCGCGGACAGTCCGCCAGGCGCGGACAGAGCAGAAAAAGCTCGACCTCGCGAGGTCAACTCTCCAAATCCATCACCGGATCTCCCAAATGGCTAAAGCTCTTGAGACAAGATTTGGGAGAGATGATAAGCAATACAAGAGGAAGCTATACCCCAAAAATCTCGACCTCTAAGCCACTAAATCATCGGGAATCGCGGATCACACGAACTACCACCAAGAACTTGAACTCCGGCCAAAAACTCACGAATCGAAGGCCTTCCCCGGTGTTTGAGGGGTCAAGATCACACACAAAGATGTGCAAGGCATCCACCCATGATCCCCTCAAAGAAATCCGAAGGAAAACGCCCTCAAATCCCCGAATCGAGCGAAGAACGAAACTCCCCAAAAATAGCTCTGAAAATGACACGAAAATCACAGAGGAATGGGAGATCACCGCAACACCGAATGCTTCCATACATCCAGAGGTCAGAGTCTATACAAGAATCTAGCCTAAGGAATACAGAGGGAAAAGAAGCAGTTCAGAGCAATCTACCGGGGGAGAAAAACCTAGAGTCCAAGAGAGAGAGATGCCATCCACCTCTCCGCTATTTATACGAAGTCCATCGGAGGGAGGTAAATGACCACGCTACCCCTACAACTTGAAATGAAGATACAACCCCTCAGGGGCATTTTGGTCAAGTCTTCATCGAGCGGACACGCTTCCACCGCGGCCTTGCTTAGCATCGACGCAAGCCCCGCGATCACGCCACGTGCCCCCCGCCTCGAAGCTTCCCGAAGCACCCGGACCACCGTCTCTGACGCCTCAGGCCTCCGGACTTGGTTTTGAGGCCCAAACTAAGAAACCGTCCACCGATAGTTTTGTGGGCAAACCAACAAACCCCACGTGCAAGCTTCGGGCTCCATCCGCTACCTTGCACCGGCCCATGTTCACGACTTCAGCCCACTAGTCTTGCACCGCACGGCTCGCAGTTGACCCCATCGGCCACCGGGTCCATCGAACCAAGCCTACTTGCCTCTCCATCACCCGGAGGCCGCCACGGCTAAGGCCTTTCGCGCTTGTTCTTCACCTGCACCGACACGAGTCAAGCCACAACATGTACCTGCACACTTAGCCAAGCATCAGTCCACACAACATTGTCAATCACTCATCACTAAGGAGCGACCATCCACTGGTCCTCGGACACACCTGGTCCTCAGAAACCCGTACCCACCAGCGTCCATTCATGGATTACATTCTCATCCATTCCTGGACTACATTCCCTAGCTCCACCCACATCTACACTGGGATCTAAACAGGGGTCATTCCATCACCATCCGCTACGCGGATCCTGTTTCCCGGGAAAAGATGCATCAAAATATAAATGTGGTATAAATACCACCGCGTCACCCTAACGCCAAACATACCTGATGACCCGTGCCGACCAGACCTGGGACTCTGCGAAGGTCCTGCTCCAACGTATCTGTTGCCCACCATGGCCCCTTAGGGTGGTTTACTAGGTGCAGTGGCGGGGTGTGGATTAAGTCCTCACATAAGCAGGCATTCTCGAAGGCTATGCCCTTTTGGCTCGTGCGGCCGTACGAAGACACTAGAAAGACTTTCCCATGAACCGGACCTTATGCGACTGGAGTAAGCATGGACAATATCCTCCACTGAGGTTGCCCCCATACTCCCAAGTCTATCCCTCAGGGGTTCTATTACTTTAATCCAATTTATGCAACTACCATATTCTTTATAAAAGTATATTTGTTCAAAAGTAAATACAGTATGTAGAATTGGTAGTATTTGAGCGGGAAAGCATGAAGTAAAGGTGAGAAGTTATCTTGATGGTAGAAGTCAAGGAGTGATGTGGAACTTGCCTCTTTCCTTAGTATAAAAACTAAGGACTTGTCTTGAGCTTCGTCGTTGAAACCTTGATGGCTCCTTGATCGTTGCTCAGTCCTTCAGCGTTATTACCCGTTCTATAGTAACGTAGTCATTCGCATAAATTAAAAAGCAATCAACAATCATAGCAATTCAACAATCATAAGTTAGAGGGAAAGATATTGGGATCCAAAAAGCTAGGGTAGGATCCTAGGGTCTTTAAGATGAACGATTGATCAAGGTGCTTGCATAAGATATATGTTTTTCTATTAAAAAGGAGGGGGTTTAACCTATTTAGGGCTATGGAAGATGAAATAAAATGTTAAATTCGTATATAGGATCTCTAGCAGTAGAAGTAGACGGGTAGGAACTTAATTAACAAAGATTGACTTTTCTTTGATTGGATAAATGTAGCCATAGCGAGAATAATCATCTGTGAATGTAATGAATGAATCAAAACCATCCACAAATGTCACAGAAAATGGACCACAAATGTCCGTGTGTATAATCTCTAACACTCCTGTGCTTTGCTTTGCACCTTTCTTAATTTGCTTAACAAACTTTCCTTTAATGCAATCGATGCATTGCTCCAAATCTGAAAATTCTAAAGGCGGTAGAATTGATTCTTTTACTAAACGTTCCATCCTTCCCCTCGAAATATAGCCTAAACGACAATGCCATAATTTCGAACAGACACTATCAATTATCTTCCGCTTTCTACTTTCATTTGTAGATGAGGAGACAATCTCTGTCTCACACTCATTCGCGTCACATACATTCACAGAATCATGCACAGATAACTTATAAAGCTGGTCTTGTCGGATGGCAAGACCCACACAAACTTTATTGTACTTAATTAAACACTATTAAATGCCAAAATGGCACTCAAAACCGTCATCTGCTAGACATGAAACTGAAATAAGGTTTCTATTCAAAGAAGGCACATAAAGGACATCATGGAGCTGAAGCGTGAAGCCATTGTGTAGCTTTATTGGGAGTTCTCCTATGGCCTCCACTTCAGCTTCGACTCCATTAGCAACTTTAATGCTTCTTGCGCCTCTTCGCAGGGTCTGACTCGAATGGAATCCCTGTAAAGAATTGGCAACGTGAATAGTTGCACCTGAATCTATCCACCATGTGGACTTTGAATAACTTAAAAACAAGGATTCATCTACAAATGTAATTATGTCCTCACCATGAGTGTTCATGTACTTCAGCCACTTAACACAATCTTTCTGCCAGTGGCCTTGTTCGTTGCACCACAGGCAACTGTCCTTTGGAACTGACTTCTTTCCTTGAGATGGATGAGGCTGATCAGGCTGAACGGGAGCTTTCCCATGAGGCTTGGGTGGATTTGATGAGGATCCACCACTTTCATGCTGATTCTTCAGCTTGTAGCCTTTGCTACCAAAAGTTCTCTTCTTTGTGCTGTTCTGCACATAGTTGAGGAAACCCCCATTCTGTGCCTTGAGCCTCTCTTCCTCTTGCACGCACATAGAAATCCCATCCCAGCGCCGCCACCTCTGTGGTGCCCCGGCCGCCGCACGACCCATCAGGATATCCTCCAGGTATCACTGCTATGCTGCCCGTTCTTTTTCCCGAGCCGTTGTAGCTCCTCCGGCCCTTCCCCCTCTTTGCCCAGGCGCCGCCGCCGCTCCGGCGACTTGCCGCCGCCGTTCCAGCCACCCCTAGCCCCATCTGACTTCACGCTCGAGCACATCAACACCTCACGCACACATTCGTGCTATCCCCACACTCCCAGATCGCGTGTAGGAGCCTCTCTCCTTTCAGCTGAGCTGCCGCCGCCACTCCGGCGAGGTATTCTGACCGCCGTGGTCGTCTCCGTACCATCCCAGATAGCCCACCTGCTCCGCCGTCGTCTGCCAAGCCTCTAGATGCTTTTCCCGTCACCTTAAACGCCTCCTGGCCACCGCTGGCAGGCACGCCGGTGAGCCCCCTGTTTCCGCCGCCGCACCCCGCACCCAACCTAGGCGGCGCTGTGACTTGGCCCAAAATAGTCGAGGAGATGGTCAACAGTAGAGGAGATGGTCAACGGTTGCGGCGGGGGAAGTAGCATGGTAGGCGAGCACGCGCGTACGGAGGTGGTTTCAGGGCCGGGAAGGTGGTGTTCCCCACGGTGGCGGCGCGACATGGTGTCGGGGAGGAGGGGACAGAGGGGGATGGGTGCGGCACGGTGAAAGGACCTTGTGATGCCGAGAGGAGGGGTTGAATAGGATCACTTTAAATTTCTGAAATAAATATAGCGGTTAAATACAGGTCGGTACTACCGGCACTGTGTCGGTTCTACCGAGGGGCTCGGTACTACCGGCACAGGGGCGGTACTACCGACCTAACAGAGATGGTTAAGACGAAATTCAAAAGCGATAACGATTCTAGCAATTCTACTTGAATCAAGAGTTGTGTTTCGATGCTAAGAACCTCCTGCAACCAAAGATACAAGTTGGAACACAACCAATAAGTAGATCGGGCCAAAACACACTTCTAGGGTTAGAGAAAAAAGGGGGAACTCAAACAAGCAATTGACAAGAGAATTAATCCGAAGTTCACTTCCACGAAGGAAGCTACGTCTCCGTTGAGGATCCCACAAAGGGAGGGCTATCACCAAGAGCCTCTTGCCTCACCCAATCCCCACAAAGGAAGATTGGTGCCCACTAAGAATTCTCCACAAAGGAGGGGTAATACAAACATTTCCGGGTGCACCACACGGAGAGGGCACTCAACAGGCGACGCCTAACCATCTAGAAGCAAGCTTCAAGAGTAACAAACGCGAATCGATGCCCGGAGATGCTTCAAGTGCTCTTGAGGTGAAGGAGATGGAAGGGTCACTCAAAGCTTCTCAATCTCACACCAAGAATCTCTTCCTCACTCAAGCCCTAGCTCAAAGGATCAAAGGATTAGCTCTAGGGAGGAGTGGAGAAGAGGAGTGAATGCTCTTGGGTGTGTTTGTCTCGGGGTTAGGTCAGCAGCAAAGGAAGGGAGTGAAGAGGGGTATAAATACCCACCCTCCAAAACTAGCCGTTACTGTGCTGAGAACGCAGGTTATCGGTACTACCGACCTCAGGTCGGTACTACCGAGGGGCTCAGGAAAGGGAGACAGAAACCCTTTATCGGTAGTACCGACCTGGGGTCGGAACTACCGAGGAACCCCGGAAACGAAATAGAAGGTCTTTATCGGTAGTACCGGCGTAGGGTCGGTACTACCGAGGGTTCCGAGAAAACCAGACAGAAACCCTTTATCGGTACTACCGACCCAGGGTCGGTACTACCGACAAAAGGCAGACAGGGAGTAGAAGCAAGGTATGTGTATGTGTAGGCCTTGTGTCTTTCTAGGTTTCCTTGATTCACCTTTTTAAGCACTTTTAGCATCTCTAGACGGTCAAACCGCATCCCTCTTAATAGTACGGTGTTTCCTATACTCAAATTCAAAATAAAAAGAATTTAAACCTCCAATTGAGCTTCAACACCGAATAGAAGGTATGAGGGGCTTCTTTTGATTAAATACGAAATTTATCTCTTTAGTCCCTGCACACATCTCATCAAAAGCATTAAATCATCCAAATTGTATTGTCATTATCACCAAAATAATTAGGAGCCTAGATGCACTTTCAATCTCCCCCTTTTTGGTGATTGATGACAACACAACTTGGTTAAATAAAAGAGATGTGTGTATGCAATGAGTTAGGTAAAGACTCCCCCTAAATAAGTGCAATGTCAAGTGTGAGAGGCCTCAAATGCCTTTTGCACAAAATTTAGCAAGAGCTCCCCCTAAATCTTTGCATTCAACACAAGGTGCAAAAAGTGTGATACACAAATTTCCGTGATGCATATGACAAGATATATCACAACAATAAAGTGAGAAATAACATCCAACACACATACATAGCATCACACATAGATAAAAGGTTCTTACATCACACTAGCATTCATAAGTCTTACAAATTTAAATGAGTTCACGTGGCACATCACCATCCATCACACCACACAAATAAGTTCATACATGTCCATAAGCTAAGATAGATAACGATAGATAACTTGATACACATCTTCTTCCCGTCTTCAAGAGTGAGCTCACTCCCCCTTTGGCATCAAACGCCAAAAAGGAGATGCCCTTCAATCAACGCTCTCACGGGGAGATTGGACAGCCGGAGGTGAGTCTTCATCTTCATCGGTCTCGCCGCCACCAAAGTCCTCATCATCAATATCACCCGGAGGCTCTCCATACATCATGGAGGCCTCACCATACGCCTCCCAAGGGTTGTAGAAGACCGGTGGAGGAGGAAAGTCTATAGGCTCACGAACGGGAGAGTGCTCAATGTCAGCTCGTGCAAGCAGGGCCTTCTGACGGGTCTCCAACCTAATGAGTTGCTCCTCTATGTGCTGCCTGTGGGCACGAATCTCCTGAGCATTGTGCCTTCCCACATTGAAGCAAGCAAAGAGTCCCTGAGATAGAAAGTTGAGAACGCTCTTCTTCTTGCTACCGGATGGAGGAAGACCCTTAGAGCTAGATGGCCCCTGAGAAGATGAAGGTGCATCATGAGAGGATGGGCCAGCTGAGGAGGGTCCAGCAGAGGAGTGTGGCCTCGGAGGGGCATGCTTGCCCAACTTGAGTAGACGCTCAATGTTGCCCTTGTTTGGCTTGTAGAAAGTGTGAACCTTGTCTGACATGATGTCCACTCCGGTGACCTCACATATCATCTTGAAAATCCAAGGAGCATACTTGCAAGACATGTTGGCGGACACTGAGTTCACTATGATCTCCTCCCAAATGAAGTCAAACACACTAAAAGGCTCTTGACCGGGAGCCATCTTCACAAGCAAGTTCTTGGAGATGTTGGAGATATTGTAGTTGTCACCCATCATAGGACTCAAAGTGTATCGGAAGAATTGGTTCAACATCCTGTAGAGGGGTTTCATCCCATGAGTAGTCCCAAACTCAATGTTGCCATAAGCACGGTCATACATGAAAGCCATCTCACTGTCAAGAGAAATGTCACCACCATGGATTTTCTCATAACCAAGATCCTGTGGGCCAAAGCCAAGTATCTGTGCAAACCTCTCATAGGTGACAGAGAGAGGCTTTCCCTGAATAGTCCAATAAAAGGTCTTGGTCTCACGCTTGATATAGAGATTGGCATAAAATTGAGCGACCACTTCCTCATTCCAATCCAAATTCAAAGCCATGATGCGATCCATACCCTTAGCAAAGCAAGCATCAATAGCCTCATCCACCGCCGGTATCCTAAGTGACCTCAAATGATCCCAATGAATGGACTTCATATCAACAGTGATATTTGCTTTAGAGAGGATGACCGACTCATACCAATCCGCATTAAACTTGAGCCAAAAGCGGATGTCTATGGTATACTCCTTTTGGTATTGAGCGGGGTCATCGTACCTTTCCTTGTACACATTGTGAGTCCCCTTGGTGTAGTCCACCATGCGCACAATCCCTACGCGAGGAGGCTTGCACGGCCTCAAAGTGAATCCCTCAAGAGAGTCCAAGGAGATATCCTCATAGTCATCATAGTGATCATCCGGTTCATGTGCATGCTTGGTGCGGGCTTGATGACCTTGGTCGGTGGATCGACGAGGAGCAGGAGGAGGATTGGTGCATCCACGGCCACGAGGGCGTTGAGAGCCCTTTGCACCCTTCCTCTTCCTTTGAGCAATGGGAATATCATCATCGGAATCCTCATCCACTACTTGCTTGCCTTCACGTGCCATCTGTGAGATAAGAATTACCAGAATGAGATGACATGAAGGATTGATTGGAGTGAAAAGATTGACATGCCTCGAATTAGATCACTTCTATGGCATATGTCGGTACTTCCGGACTAGGGCCGGTAGTACCGAGGGGGTCGGTACTTCCGGCACTGGGTCGGTAGTACCGATACAAGCCGAGCCGTGACACAAATCCAAGAAACGGGAGATTCCACCAACTAAAGTCTCTAAGATCATAGGCATGAGTTCTAGAACTAGTATGGAGATGATTCCCTAAAGCATTGGTCCTAGAAACAACGGCATTGAGAGATCGGGATTTGAGATTTTGAAACAATACCTTGAACTCTTCCTTTGCAAGATCGAGGAGAGGATGGGGAGGAAGTGAATCCCCACGAGGTGGAGGATCCAAGTATCCCCAAAGCTTCAAGATTCCACGGTTGAAACACGAGTTCTCCTCACGGATTTGAGTAGGGAGGGGAAGAGGGGCGGCAACGATTAGAATGAGAAGACCTAGGGTTCTTGTCCGTTCGCGGGGTATTTATACCCCAGAGACGATTATTGGTAGTACCGGGGTGAGGTCAGTACTACCAAGCCCCAGATAAAAATTAGACAGAAGAGGCTTATCGGTAGTACCGGGGTCAGGTCGGTACTACCGGGGGGTCCAAAGAACCTTTATCGGAAGTACCGGCCATGTGCCGGTACTACCGCTGATTTTTGATATTCCAACAGAAAGGCTTTTACGGTAGTTACAGCCTTGTGCCGGTACAACCGACCATCTTCCAAGATTTAAGTGAGATATGAGTGTGAGCTGAGGAAGATAGATAGAGAAATGGCTATAGACATGTAGAACAACCATGGTATTTGGTGATTAGGCACAATCAATCAATCAAAGCAATAATCACCAAGCACTATGGGAAGAACCAATTTTGAAAGACTCACACAAAATTAAGAAAATAAAACATTTTCCTCTCTATCTAGGCAACAACCAATTGTGTGCAACAAGTCAAGCCAAGTTACGAGAATCCAAGATATTTAGCTCACTCCTCAAAGCACAAAACCTTTGCTCATCTAGAGGCTTAGTGAAGATATCGGCAAGTTGCCTCTCTGTGTTTACATGACGTAAAGCAATATCTCCCTTAGCCTCATGATCCCTTAAGAAATGATGTCGAATATCTATGTGCTTTGTTCTAGAGTGTTGCACCGGATTGTTTGCTAGCTTGATGGCACTCTCATTGTCACATAAGAGTGGAATCTTACTAAACATACAACCGTAATCACTCAACGTTTGCTTCATCCACAAGAGTTGTGCACAACAAGCACCGGCCGCCACATACTCGGCTTCGGCCGTGGATAAAGCAACCGAATTTTATTTCTTAGAACTCCATGACACCAAAGACCTACCAAGAAATTGGCAAGTCCTCGTTGTGCTCTTTCGATCTACTTTGCAACCGGCATAGTCCGAATCGGAGTAGCCAAGTAAATCAAAAGTGGAGCCCTTGGGATACCATAAGCCTAGGTTAGGAGTGTGAACCAAGTATCTAAAGATTCTCTTAACGGCCATTAGATGACACTCCTTAGGATTAGCTTGAAATCTTGCACACATGCACACACTAAGCATTATGTCGGGCCTAGATGCACAAAGATAAAGGAGGGAGCCAATCATGGAGCGAAATACCTTTTAGTCGACCGACTTCCCTTCTTCATTGAGATCAAGATGTCCATTTAATGCCATAGGAGTCTTGATGGGTTTAGAATCGGCCATGTCAAACCTCTTGAGCATATCCTTCACATACTTGGTTTGACATAAGAAAGTCCCTTCCTTCATTTGCTTGATTTGAAACCCAAGAAAGAACTTCAATTCACCCATCATAGACATCTCGAATCTCTTGGTCATGATCCTACTAAACTCTTCACAAAACTTATCATTAGTAGAGCCAAAGATAATGTCATCAACATAAATTTGACAAACAAAGATATCTTTTCCCGTTCTTTGAATGAAGAGAGTAGAATCGGCTTTGCCTATCTCAAAGCCGTTCTTGAGAAGAAAATCCTTAAGGCATTCATACCATGCTCTAGGAGCTTGCTTGAGCCCATAGAGCGCCTTATGGAGCTTGTACACATGGTTGGGGAAGTTTGGATCTTCAAAGCCCGGTGGTTGTTCAACATAAACTTCTTCTTGAAGAGGTCCATTTAAGAATGCGCTCTTCACATCCATTTGATGAAGCTTGAAGTCATGATGGGTAGCATAGGCCAAGAGTATACGAATTGACTCAAGCCTTGCTACCGGAGCATAAGTCTCTCCAAAGTCCAAGCCTTCAACTTGAGTGTAGCCTTTGCCCACGAGCCTTGCCTTGTTCTTTGTGACGACACCAAATTCATCTTGCTTGTTCCGATAAACCCACTTGGTGCCGATCACATTTTGTTTGGGTCTTGGCACCAACTCCCAAACTTCATTCCTCTTGAAGTTGTTCAACTCTTCCTCCATAGCAATAATCCAATCCGGGTCCTCAAGAGCTTGTTCCACACTAAGAGGTTCCAAAGAAGAGACAAACGAGTAAAACGCACAAAAGTTTGACAATCTTGAGCGAGTTGTTACCCCTCTTTGGATGCTCCCAAGGATGTTGTCAACGGGGTGATCCCGTTGAACCATTTGATGAACTTTTGGATGTGGTGCTTGAGATTGACGTTGAATGGGTCCATCATCATCATCTTCAACTTGAGGTGCTTGTTCATGAGCTTCACCACCTTGTTCTTCCCTTTGATCAAAGCCACTCCCATGATCGTCACCATGAGCTTGACCTTCATCTTGATGAACTTGAGAACTAGGTGGTTCAACTCTTGTTGATGATGGTGGATCTTGATTGCTTGTGTCAACCGGAGCTTGAACTTGAGCTTCCCTTGGCATCACTTCACCGGTGCCCATTCTAAAGATGGAGACACTTGGAGGTTCTTCATCATCTACAAGGTTTTCACTAACTTGCTCTCCTTGAGAGCCGTTGGATTCATCAAATTTCACGTCTACCGTGGTCTCAACACAACCGGTGGTTTTGTTGAAAACACGATAGGCATGTTCGTTAGTTCCATAACCAATGAGGAAACCTTCATCAACCTTGGATGCAAACTTTGAGGCTTTGGGTTTCTTGTTAAGTATGAAACACTTACACCCAAAGACCCTAAAGTAGTGCACACTAGGTTTCTTACCAGTGATGATCTCGTAGGGAGTCTTGTTCAAGTACTTGTGGAGGTAGAGGCGGTTGGCGGCATGGCATGCGGTGTTGATGGCATCCGCCCAAAAAGAGTCCGGAGTCTTGTACTCATCAAGCATTGTTCTTGCCGCTTCAATCAATGTACGGTTCTTCCTCTCAACAACACCATTTTGTTGAGGAGTGTATGGAGCGGAAAGTTCATGCTTGATGCCTTCTTCATCAAGGAATTCTTCGACTTGAGTGTTCCTAAACTCCGAGCCATTGTCACTTCTTATGTTCTTGACCTTTAGCTCGAACTCATTTTGAATCCTTCTTATGAACTTCTTGACCACTCTCTTTGCTTCACTTTTATCTTGCAAAAAGAATACCCAAGTGAAACGGGAAAATTCATCAACAATTACTAAACCATATTTGTTACCACTGATGCTTATGTAGGCAATAGGCCCAAACAAGTCCATGTGTAGAAGCTTCAACGGTCTTGATGTTGAAAGGATGTTCTTGGCGGGATGATGCGCTCCAACTTGCTTTCCCGCTTGACAAGCACTACATAACCTATCTTTCTCAAAAACAACATTTGTTAGTCCTAGGATGTGCTCGTCCTTTTGAAGTTTGGCCAAGTTCCTCATGCCAACATGAGCTAGTCGGCGATGCCATAGCCAACCCATGTCGGATTTTGCCACTAAGCAAGCCTTAGGGTCCACTTTTACTTTTGTGAAATCCACATAGTAAAGCTTTCCCCTTAGGTGACCCGCAAAGACAATAGAGGAATCCTCACTTCTAGAGACGGTCACACCCTCTTTGGTAAAGAGACAATTGTAGCCTTTCTCACAAAGTTGTGAAACCGACAACAAGTTGTACCCCAAACCTTGCACATGAAAAACATCTTCAATTGAATTTGTTGTTGAGATAGCAATTTTACCTAAACCAACCACATCTCCTTGACCATTATCTCCATATATGATAGTTTCGGTAGGGGTGTCATAGTGCTCAAGGGATGCAAACAAGCCTTCATCTCCGGCCATATGATTAGTGGCACCACTATTAATTAGCCATGCGGTTCCACCGGAGGAGTATGCCTACAAAACAAGTTTAAGCTTTTGGTTTAGGTACCCAAAAAGATTTGGGTCCTTGGAGGTTAGAAGCATAAACT
This sequence comes from Cenchrus fungigraminus, assembly GCA_036936925.1. Classification (NCBI taxonomy): domain Eukaryota; kingdom Viridiplantae; phylum Streptophyta; class Magnoliopsida; order Poales; family Poaceae; genus Cenchrus; species Cenchrus fungigraminus. The sequence continues at coordinate 35,470,341 of CM072779.1, read as the reverse complement.
TTTGGAACCCACACACTCTTCCTCATAGCCTTCTTGGCATAGACTCCATCATACTTGACCACCATTTTACCATTATGGTCCAAGGTCACAATATAGTCACATGTGTAGTTGGGAGAAGGCTTGTGTTCCACCACATTCTTCAATGCCTTAGATGGAGAATTAATCCCACCATTGCCTTTTGTGATGTTCACAACCTTTGGCTTCTCTTTTGTTGTGGTAGAGGTGGTTACTCCATGAGCAATATCCATAATAGTGTTGAGGTAGCCACCCTTGTTCCATAAGGGGATCTCATGCCCTTTCACCACTCTTCTACCATTGACCTTGTTGTCCTTGTAGTGCCCAAGTCCTCTTGTGTCAATTGCCTTTGGAATGGACATGGCACCCAACTTACCTTGGTTGATCAACATGTTCAACCGGGCAATCTCCTTATTCTTGCTCTTAATTGTTTCCTCTACCCTTGCAAGGTTAGTCTTAAGAGCATTTACATCAACATTAGAGCATATAGAGCAACCTTTGCTAGTGGAGGCATTAGAGTCAAAGTTTGCTATAGGGTCGGCCTTGGTGCTTTCCCAAAGAGCACTATAGTTTGCTTCAAGATTTGTATATTTCTCCGACAAGCATGAGAAGCTTGTTTGAAGCTCACTATGAGTGGCCTTTAGGAAAGCAAAAGATTCATTTGCCAAAGAGTAGTCCTTTAGCATCCTCTTATTAGAGTCATTGGCCAAGGACAAGCCTACGGTCAACTTCTCTACCTTAGCCTTCTCCTCGGCAAGGGTCTTCTCTAGAGCAAGGTTTCTTTCCTTCTCACGGATAAGCAAGTCTTCTTGCTCATGGAGAATCTCCTTCTTTTCCTCTAATTTGTCCAAAAGCTTTTTAATTTCTTTATGGCCTTTTCTACCAAATTGCTTTATCATGTTAGTCTCTATTTCTTTTTTCTCATCTAGGTTGTCTATGTCATCACTAGGTGTGGATGATGATGAGGTGAGAGAGGATGAGGTGGTTGACTCTTATACCTTGCTCCCTCTTGCCATGAGGCAAAAGTGAGAGTTGTCCTCATCGTCGGAGAAGTTGTTGAAGAGACGTGGTGAAGATGCTCCTTGGGCCATGGCAAGTGTTGCCATGCCTTTCTTCTTTGGTGCTTCATCTTCATCACTTGAGTCCCATTGTTGACCTACGTGAGCACGCCCTTGGTACTTGTTCTTGTACTCTTTGCTCTTCTCCTTGTACTTCTTCTCTTCCTCATTCTTGTTCTTGTTCTTATTCTTGGGACACTCGGCAATGAAGTGTCCATACTCTCCACACTCATAGCACTTTCTTTGTGACTTCTTCTTTCTATCATCACCACCTTTCCTTAATGGCTTGAATTTCAAGAACTTCTTGTACTTCCTTATGGCAAAGGCGGTTTCTTCATCCGTGCTTCCTTCTTCACTTGAATCTTCATTCTTAGTCTTGGAAGTCTTGGGCTTTACTTCCACCACTTCACTAGAGCTAGCATTGAGGGCTAGACTCTTGTTCACCTTCAAGGTAAGTGACTTCTCCACGTCTTGATCAACTAGTTCTTGATGCAAGATCTCACCAAGAAGTTGATTGGGAGTCATGTTGTGGTAGTTTGGGTCTCTTCTTATCATAGTTGCTAGGTTTGGGTTCTTCTGTGTGAAGGCTCTCAGCAACTTCTTTGTGACCTTCTCATCATCCCAATCATTGCTTCCTAGTGCTTTGATGTCCGAGACAAGGAGTATTAGCTTATCATACATTTCCCTCACGGTCTCTCCATCCTTCATAACGAAAAGCTCAAGCTCTTCGTGAATCAAGTCAATCTTGCCTCTTCTCACATGATCGGTACCCTCATGCGCCTCCTTGAGTGTATCCCAAATCACCTTGGTAATTTGGATGTTCCGGACTTTGTTGAACTCTTGAACACACAAGGATGATGTGATGACTCTAGTTGCTTGAACATTGCGGTGGAGGTCTTGTTCATGCTCGATAGTCATGGCTTCACCTTCGGCGGGTATTGTCACACCTACACACACAATCTTCCAAAGAGAAGGATGAAGCCCGTAAAGGTGCATTTGCATATCATAAGCTCATTTGGGATAGTCTTTCCCATCGAAGTAGGGAGGCTTTCCCAAATGTACGGAATAGAATTTCTCGTTAGGATTGTTGCCCGTAAGTTGTCCGTAGTGGAATGGCACTTCATAGTAGCCGGAGTGAGAGTGCTTTGCTTGCTCCTTCTTGATCGTCTTCTTGAGGAGCTTCTTGGCCATCTTCTTTGCCGCCTTCTTCTTCTTGGCATTCCTTCTTTTCTTGGCCGCTTTCTTTGCCTCATCGTCACCATCCTTGACATCTTCATCGCTTGAATCGGAGTCCGAGTCGGAGTCGGAGTCGGAATCGTCGGAGCTTGCGACATTGGATGGTGTACGGCTTGGGGCTTTCCCCATTAGCTCTAGAGCTTTAGCTTGATCTAGAGCGGCCTTGAGCTCTCTCTCTTGAGCTTCCTTGGCGGCGAGTTCTTGAGCGGCGATTTCTTGAGCGGAGAGGTCTCCACCACTCCCCGACATCTTGATCCCTTAGCGGTTAAGCCTAAATCAAGGGATTAGGCTCTGATACCAATTGAAAGGACCTTGTGATGCCTAGAGGGGGGGGTGAATAGGATCACTTCAAATTTCTGAAATAAATGCAGCGGTTAAATACAGGTCGGTACTACCGGCACTGTGTCGGTTCTACCGAGGGGCTCGGTACTACCGGCACAGGGGCGGTACTACCGACCTAACAGAGATGGTTAAGATGAAATTCAAAAGCGATAACGATTCTAGCAATTCTACTTGAATCAAGAGTTGAGTTTAGATGCTAAGACCCTCCTGCAACCAAAGATACAAGTTGGAATACAACCAATAAGTAGATCGGGCCAAAACACACTTCTAGGGTAAGAGAAAAAAAGGGGGAACTCAAACAAGCAATTGACAAGAGAATTAATCCGAAGTTCACTTCCACGAAGGAAGCTACGTCTCCGTTGAGGATCCCACAAAGGGAGGGCTATCACCAAGAGCCTCTTGCCTCACCCAATCTCCACAAAGGAAGATTGATGCTCACTAAGAATTCTCCACAAAGGAGGGGTAATACAAACGTTCCCGGGTGCACCACACGGAGAGGGCACTCAATGGGCGACGCCTAACCGTTTAGAAGCAAGCTTCAAGAGTAACAAACGCGAATCGATACCCGGAGATGCTTCAAGTGCTCTTGAGGTGAAGGAGATGGAAGGGTCACTCAAAGCTTCTCAATCTCACACCAAGAATCTCTTCCTCACTCAAGCCCTAGCTCAAAGGATCAAAGGATTAGCTCTAGGGAGGAGTGGAGAAGAGGAGTGAATGCTCTTGGGTGTGTTTGTCTCGGGGTTAGGTCAGCAGCAAAGGAAGGGAGTGAAGAGGGGTATAAATACCCACCCTCCAAAACTAGCTGTTACTGTGCTGAGAACGCAGGTTATCGGTACTACCGACCTTAGGTCGGTACTACCGAGGGGCTCAGGAAAGGGAGACAGAAACCCTTTATCGGTAGTACCGACCTGGGGTCGGAACTACCGAGGAACCTCGAAAACGAAACAGAAGGTCTTTATCGGTAGTACCGGCGTAGGGTCGGTACTACCGAGGGTTCCGAGAAAACCAGACAGAAACCCTTTATCGGTACTACCGACCCAGGGCCGGTACTACCGACAAAAGGCAGACAGAGAGTAGAAGCAAGGTATGTGTACGTGTAGGCCTTATGTCTTTCCAGGTTTCCTTGATTCACCTTTTTAAGCACTTTTAGCATCTCTAGACGGTCAAACCGCATCCCTCTTAATAGTACGGTGTTTCCTATACTCAAATTCAAAATAAAAGGAATTTAAACCTCCAATTGAGCTTCAACACCGAATAGAAGGTATGAGGGGCTTCTTTTGATTAAATACGAAATTTATCTCTTTAGTCCCTGCACACATCTCATCAAAAGTATTAAATCATCCAAATTGTATTGTCATTATCACCAAAATAATTAGGAGTCTAGATGCACTTTCACACGGGGAGGAAGATGACATGCTGACGTTGTGATGACGTCATCAAGGCGGGCGACGCGGGCCGCCGGCTGGACCGCTGCTGGGCGCATGCGGTGATGGGGGTGAGGGAGGCAGGCTGGGCCGGAACTGGGGTTGGGTTAGAGGGGATGGGGTCGGCCCGTTTAGGTAGAAATGGTTTAACATTTGTTTGAAGTGAGATTTGAGTTCAAATTTGAAATGGGATTTCAAATTTGAGTTCACCAAGAAATAGAGTTGCTTTAGAATTTCCTTAAGACTAGTTAGAGGGAAGGTGAGGTGAGAAGAGAAGTTAGCCATTCAGAATGCACATGGATCCTAAGGGTTTGATGCAATTAAAATTAAAGGAGGGGTCTTTTTATAAAGAAATTGCTATATGATTTGAAAAGAAATTTTTAGGGGCTATTTTTAAAAGTTTGAAAATTTGGGAAGTTACACCTTTGCGCGGAGGAGTCACGAGAGGTTTTCTCTTCCCGGTGTGCAGGGGTGTTGCTGGAAACCCGCGTGGATTGGTGGGTATTGGGTTGGATTCGAATCTAACCCCGGTAGAGCCAAATGCATTTTTTTGGTAGGACGGGAAGGTCACCTAGACGCGGGTTCGGTCCCCCGCAAGGCCAGGGTTGAGTCCGAATACCCGCCGCTACACTCGTTCCCAAACGGAACCTAATGGTGCCTTTGGTTAGGCTTTTTCCTACTTTTGCTTTTGCCAAAAGCCAAAAGCCCAACCAAAGGGGTTGACTGTCATCTAAAGTCACAGCCAAAAGCAACTTTTGTCCGGTACAAATTTAAAAGCACATTGACCCCTGCTTTCAGCTGCTTTTGAGGAAAAAAATTACCCACCTGTCACTGGTTATGAGATACCGGTTCGATTTTTCGTTCTATTCCCATCCGCTCGTCTCCCGAGTTCCGCCGCCGTCGTCGTCTAGCGTTGTCCCTTCCCTGTCCGGCGACACTCTTACCTGGCGACACTCCCTCACCTACCCATCGCCGGCCGCTGCTCCCTCATCCCTGGGTCCCATAGCCAGCGGCGGGCGGGCGCGGGAGCAAGAGAGCAAGCTCCAGTGCCTACGCCGCTTGGGCAAGATCCGTCGCGAGCGGGCACAACCGCTGCGTGCGACCCCAGCTCCGGCGTGGGCAAAGCTCTGTGCGCGACAGCCCCAGCACCGGCGAAGCTCCATTTCCGGCGCGAGGGGCAGTGCAATGTGATCTGGCGACAATGCAAGATGTCCCCAACGCGGAGCCATGGCCTGCTCTGTTTCATGGAGGACACGTGATGTTCTCTGACCGTTTTCATGTAAAAAAAACAAATACAATACAATAGAAATACAGGAAGTACATATTCATACCTGCAAGAATAAGTGAACTTAGAAATTTTAATTTTCCTTTTCAAAATAATCATTTTTAGAATTCCAAAATAACCATTTACGTTTAAGTGAATGGAATAATTAGTAATTTGCATTTGCATATAAACAGTTTCCACGTTCACAGCTGCTTTAACCAAACAACCTTCTGTTTTTTTTTACAGCTGCTTTCTCACAGCTGCTTTTCCACAGCACACAACTCATATCAGTTTTTTCAAAAGTCACAGTTCAACCAAATACACCCTAAGTATGTAACCATGTTTTGGCGGGTATTGTGGGCCTCACACCTTACTGAAACGGCCGTACAGTACTCCGCCTGATCTCACTCTGGTGTTCGCACTCACCGGAGTTTATTTTTGTATCACCGGGATCCCGCCGCGTGCCTCAACGTCGGAGAAGCAGCCGAGAACGACGGGCTCCGCCCACCGACCAGCCGATCACGTATTCACGTCGCGCTCGTGCCCGGCGTAATTGCCATCCCGAACCGAACGTGCTCGTGACTGCAGCGAAGGTATCAGATCGCCACTGTGACAAAAATTCAAGGAATCTGCCGCAACGGACACACCACACCACACATGAACGCAGCTACTAGCTCCGAAACGACCGTGTGTGCACGCATCGCATGCCACACCGTCGAAACGGCGCGGTCAGTGGGTGGCGCGGCTGTGTCGGGGGCGGATACTGCGACGAGCGATCGATCGAGGAGGCATCAAGCGCGCTCCACCGGTGTTCCCGGCCCGCGGTCGCATGGCGCTGCACGTACGCAGATCCTTCCAGACCGATGAGACGACGTCCCTGTCCCTGTCCGTTCCGATCCCAATATCCCATCCCATGTGCATCCACATGCGAGCGCAGCGGCTACGGGCACCAGTATATGGTACAGGTACCTGGTACTCATCTCATCAGTAATACTCATCTCGGTCGGTCACAGTATATGTACGTACCCATGCGTTATACTACGCCAAGCTTCTGATAGGAGCAAGGAACAAAAAAGCTCGCTTTTTTCACGGCTGCTGGACTATTCGTCTCCTCGACGATCCTGCCATCTTGCGTACCTACTGCTAGCAAACTAGTAGTAGCTCACACCATGAAAAGCAGCAGAGCCAAAATTTCATCAGAGAAGATCAAGCTTGACGAGGGTTGTACACGTGGAATGTGCAGCAGGCGCGTCAATCGGAACAGTGCGCGCGCGGCTCGATCTTGTTTTTGAACCAACGCGTGGCTCGATCTTGATTTCCCCGCTCCGCGCTCCGTCTCTTTTGAACACGGTACGACCAACAAGAGTTGACAAACCCTGCCAAGAAACGGCAGCGGTAGGCATATTTTGAAGTTTGACCACCCACAAGCAGCCACAACAAGGGAAGTTACCCTTTTTTTCTCTTTCAAAGTCTATTAGCAGTATTGAACGCAGACTAGTTACAAAAGTAATTTAAATGAATGAACCGGAAATTGCAAGACGAATTCATTAAGCCTAATTAATTCGTCGGTAGAGATTAATTACTATAGCATGACGTTGTCTAATCATGACATAATTAGTTTCGTTAGATTCGTCTCGAAAATTAAGGTAGAGATTGTGGAATGGATTTTGTCATTAATCCACATTTAATACTTCTAATTAGTGTTTGGAGATTGATGTGACGAGAAATTGGTGAAATTTTTAGCAAACTAGACGTATTTTTAAAAAATTATTATTGAGAACTTGTTATTTTTCACAAAACATGTATAGTAGTACCGATTTTTTTTATTGAACTAAAACTCATTAAGTACATTTGTAACCAAACATTTGTTGATGGGTACTAAAAACTACAAAATCTCACATATTTAATTTTCTATGTGCAATAGTTTATTGAATAGGATATACCTCACTTTTCTGTAGATTTACCTTGAGCCCGATTTCTCCTTACTTCTGTAGGATATGTATAAGATTGAATATCTGTTATTTGTCTGGTGCTATAAACAAGACCGCATGCCCGCATCAGCATTTAAGCTTTGGTTTTTTGCCTGATCCCCCTGTTAGACGTAAAATCCCAATTTATGTTGCACTGTCACTTGATATCTAAAACCACAATTTAAATATTTTACCATTCACAACTGATTATTACTTGGCAAAAGAACACGAAACAACCAACGAATTGAAAGAGCTCCTACACCCCATTCTATTCAAATTAAAAGTAGATTGTAAGTTCAGTTGACATGACCGAGAACCAACATAATCTTTTCATCAATTCATCAGAGACATAATCTCTTCATCAATTCATCAGAGAACACAATGGATGTAATATGAGACGAGACACTTGGTCTTGTGCTTGATCGTGTGGAACCGGCGACAAATTCTCAGGCGTGTCAACAACATCAAGCCCGACGTGCTGTGCCACTGGCGGCGAGCTCGTGTCGACAGCGGAGAGGTCCACATCGCACTCATCGTGGCGGCTGCCACAGTCGACAAGCCAAGCCAGAGGCTGAGCTCCGGGACGTGCGCGGCCTCGCCGTGGAATGGCAGGACCCAGTCGTCGGCCTTGCTCCACTCGTGCTCCCCCGTGTCGAACGCGTGGGTCGCAGCAGCGGAGGACACGCAGATCGTGGCGCCACCGCCAACCACCGCGACGGCGTCCCTGTAGTCAAGAGCGCCACCGCCAGCTCCCCACGGGGTAGCAGGCGAGCACATCAAAGCCGCACGGCCTGTCCAGGGCAGCGCGTGCCATGCCAGGATGTAGAGGCAGTCAGCATGATCGCCACCAGGTTCTCAGAGATCGGCGTCGACCCTCGGATCTATCTCGGAGTTGGCTATGGCGTGGGTGGTCATGCGGGGCCTTGGCGCAGCACCGCACGGGGGAGCGCGACTCTCCTGTCAGCCATACCGCACCCTAGAGCCTGCGTGCTCAGCCCACCGCGACGGTCGCCTACGCCGTGGCTGTATAAATGGCGGCCATGCAGAGCGGTGGTTCCCCACCCCCGCGCAGGATGACGAGCTCCTCGACCTCGAGCTCGACTCGCTCCAGGCCCACGTCGCCGACCGCTTCCAGGCCCTCTCCGCCTCCTCTTCCCCTTCCTCTCCAAGCTCCTCGACGTCGTCCTCGCCGTCGGCCCTATCGCCGCCGCGCTATCGCCGTCGGCCCTATCGGTCCCCCGCCGACCGCCTCGCGGCCGACCTCCTCGACCGCGCCGTCAAGACGCTCGACATCCTCAACACCACCTCCCTCACGCTCGCCTCGCTCCGGGCTGCACCCCGTGCCGCACTCACCGCGCAACCTACATCCTCACCCCGGTGCTCCACTGCATGCACCTCGCACGTGCAGGGCCATCACCAGGCTCTTTCTAGACGACGCCAGGGCCGACGTCGGCTTCGCGCCCTCGCCGTCCTCCCGCACCATGCGGGCGCTCTCCTTCAGCGTCTCCAAGACCTGGTCTGCGGGCCGCCACATGATCGCCATGGCGGCACACCTCGTGCTGCAGCTGCCACATGCGCCCACGGTCGCGGCTAGAGTGGGATGCGACCTCAGCCTCACGCTCTACAACTTGAGCTCGGTCCTCGTCTTCGCCATGTGGGCGCTGGTCGCCACGGTGCCGTGCCAGGACCGGGCGTCCCTCGGCGACCTCAGGCTCAGGCGACCATGGACGGGGCTCCCTCGATGGCCGGTCCCGCACTCCCGCCCTCTCCCCGACGGCTCCCTCTCTCTCCTCTCCGTTGCAATAGGGGCGGCCGATCACGCCGCCCAGCTCGTCGGCGACGGAAGGGATTTTTTTTGCTCGCGACCGGGTGGGAAGACAGCGGCGGCGGTCCTTGGCGAAGCGGTCCGACCGGAACTGGTGCGCGACGTCGCCTCACAGCGCCGGGTCGCGGTGCATTGCCACCACGTCCACCCACATGTTGTCCTCCATGTCCGCTCGCCGGAGCACCTGCGCCAGCTCGCCGTCGTCGTCCTTCCCTAGGTGATCGAAGCAGCCGCCGCCTGCTGCTCTCGATCGATTACAGACACACGTACGAGCACCGACATATATTAATTGTGAGTTTCACAAGGTGACGATTCATGAAATTAAGGGAAACAACGGAGGGGCATGCAGATCAAGATCGATTGTTTTATTACCATGCCTCCTGCTGGGTTCCATTGCTACCCGCGGAGGCGAGCTCTCCACGCGCCGCCGGCACGACGCTGGCGCCGCGGCCGCACGGGCACGGCGAGCGCTGCAGCAGCAGCAGCACGACGCAGGCCACGCTACCCATGTATGCGACGAGAAGGAAACGTAGGAGGTTCTCACCGCCTTCATGATCTCGTTGGTTCGAGATAGAAAGAACGCGTGCGCGCTCTGATCAGACGGGGAAGGGAATGTGGGTCCAGTGGTACACGGCGTGGGTATACACGGTGGGTGAGAAAAACAATTTGTTTTTGACAGAAACGCTCTCCAAATTGCGATTTTATAGGTCTTCCACCCTATTCACTTCCTTAAATATACTAGTAAAGTGCACGTGCTACACGCACGTGTTCTGAAAAAAAATTATAGTAAACAACAAGCCAAAAACTTATGTTTTAAGTAAGGATATACACCTAAAAAGTATGGATTTTTTGGAGAAAAAAATTCAAAAGCATGTTTTTAGTTCAGTAATCAACAATGTAAATACTAAAATTATTCTATTTACCAAAAAACATAACACATGCTAAAATTTGAAATGTTGTGCTGTTAGAATTCAATGGCACCAACAGCTCAAAAGGATAATGACAATATATAAATATGGTGCGCGAACACAGGAAGTCATTGCATATAAAAACCAAAATACAACAATATATGTACCCTCATAAATTTTGTAGGAAAGAAATATGTTGTATGAGCTTTTCTATATTATATGAGGATTGATGAACATATATATACTCTGTATGTATGATCACCACAGAGCTCAGAAGCAAAATAGCAGTATATAGGTACAACCCTGTAGCCATTCGTGCATATGATTACTCACACAAAAAAATTCATGAATGCCAGGGAGGAAAGTAAAGCAACTGCCCAGAGAACACTGTCACGTGCCTGCAACCACATCCTATCTACACTCATATTCAGCTTTTCTCTGAATTCTTGCATTCCCCTCATTAAATGGAACACACATATATCTATATAGTTGAAGAAATCTGTCAGCAACCTATCTGCACCTCAGTTGTATATCAATATTCTATTCCATCAATTTTCAGCACGATCTCATCCTTATCAGCCTTCTACGTAACGTCTAGAATCTGCATGTTCATTTTTTTAAGTCAACAATTAATATAGCCAAGGGGGAAACAAAGATACTACTTCGTATCATTTGCATTGCCCTTGCAATGTACAGAGTAAGCCTCAATCTTCACCAGAACTACGAACAGAATCTATTAGAATCATGTATCCCATCAAAGAGTAGTCAACAAATTAAAGTTGGATCGATTAAGGAAAAAATATCATGCACATAAATATTTGAAATGGCCCAGTAAGAAACTGAATTACACCTCTCCATTATTAATAAGCTTTAGAAGTTATCATTAAGATAACTTGCGAGTCTCATGAAAAGTAAAGAAAATGGCAGTGCTTGTAAATAGTAAATTAAGATAATATATGATAACCTGCAGGTTACAAATGATTCATGTAACTGGTGAAATTACAAGCAACTACAGGAGGATACAATTTATTTCATATAAGTTACATCACATGAAGGGTAAGAATCCAAAAACAATTAATTTGACTCTTTTGTTGCTTGGTTTATAATTGTCATCCTATACCATATTTCCATTTCTGATTGCAGTGTCCAGATTATTAATTAAAAGCAAAAAACCTATTTAAGGACTTAAAGTTACTACTCACAAAAAAGCAAAAGCTTATTAAACTGAACATGAGCACTCAGATAGCGCATCTAAATAAAATACTTAACTGAGCAAACACCGTTACTACATATAACTTAATTATCTTATAATGTTGTAAGGTAGGCAGGCATACTTTTAGAACCATCCATTTGATGACAAGCACACTTGTATCATATAGTGATGACACGAAAATTGCATTTAGATACCATGCTTTGCTTGCTTCATCTTGCTCTGTTGGTAACTGCTGCTAAGCTTTTCTTGTTTCTTCCTGCTCAGTTGGGAACTACTAAAATGGAAACCTACAATCCTACTAAAGTGTGTCTGATTTCACCACTGAATTTGCCAAATTGGTTAAGCAATAAAACAAAAAGGTCCACAAACACTAACCTGTCAACTATGTGAATTTTGTGACATTATAATGCTAACAACAAGATTCGACCATTCAAGTTCTGCTTGAGCTAGAGCATCATAAACCTGTTATATGAGTAGATAGTACTAATGCATAATTCAAGTATCTGTGCTCCAGTTTCAATCAAAAGCTGCATTCACTAACCTTACTAAATCTAGCACTTAATCTCAACCCCGAAGGAGCTAAGAGCTTGCTCAAATATATGCATAAGTGTTTTGTAAAATCTGTAGGAAACATACACTGCACAATAGGCACCAACAGAGTAACAGCCGCACCTGAACCATGCACAATTTGAATTTAGATTGAAGTTTTGTGTATGCTTGATAAGCGGTAGAGATCATCCAACGATTTGGCCAACTAAATCTTGATGATTGTATCTACTTGCTTGTAATAAAGACTAATGGGCAGATTGTATAATTTGATCAACATGCACTTTTTCATTTCATTGTTTTGGATTGCCACATATATAAGAATACAGAAAGTAACAGGGTAAATTCCAAGATACAAGAACTTGGCAGTAGGAAAGAAGTTGGAACTTAGGTGGCTTATCTGTTTCAATAAGAAAGAAGGGACCCCAAAAGAAGCTCGCGTACGATCCCAACACGTAGCTGCACACATTCACAATCCCAATTAGTAATGGATCGACCAATGAATAATCAATGAGCTCAAATCGACCAGCGGCCAAATCGATCGACCTGTGCTCTCACCAGTCATCCGGCGCGGCCTGCACGACGCGCTCGAAGTAGGCCTCGGCGCGTTCCTTCTCCTGGCTCGCCTCCCAGATGACGCGGTCGTAGAGGCTAAGCATGTCGGCGTCATCGGGGCACGCCAGCAGCGCCCGCACATAGCATCCCTCGGCGCCGGCCAGGTCGCCCTCCACCTCGTAGAGGTACTTGCCGTAGTTGTGCAGGAGCAGCGGGTTCTCGGGGTCCAGCAGCAGCACGCGGCGGTAGTACTCGCCCATGTCGCAGCCGCTCCCCTGCCCTCCGCCGCCGTCAGCACCGGGGCTGTTGCCGTCGCCGCCGGCGTCGACAACCTAGGCAACGTCGACGGGGCGATCGAGGCCCGTCGGAGCCTTGTTGTCGTACCCTTCCTCGTCGTCGGCCTTGAGAATCGCCGGGATCGGTGCGTGGGGGCGGAGGAGGACGGCGGCGTGGTCATAGTGGGTCCGACATGGCCACCTAGCGCCGGCCGCTTCCCTCTCCTTCCCCGTGGCCACCCACGCCGAGGACGCGCAGGGGCGCACCGCGATGCACTTCGCCGCGGGCCTGCCCTTCGAGGAGTGCCTGCGCGCGTTCGCCGCTGTCGGGGTGGACATGGGGCACCTGGAGCGAGCCGGCGGTGGGCTGACGCCGCTGGACATCGTGGTGGGGTACGGTCGCGGGCCGGACGCCGGCCTCCCCCGCGGTGGGCGCATCCGGCGGCGTCGCCGCTGCACATCGTGGTGGTCGTGGCCGTGCGCACGCTGCTGGAGCTCGGGTCCGATCTGGAGGCCCCCCGACGAGCAGGGCCAGACGCTGGCGGACGCGTTGCTGCAGAGGAGATCGCCGCTAGGGAGGTCTCGACAGCGGGGAAGGGGAATTTTTTTTATGGAACGGGGACGCGAGGGGTGGGCCCAGCGGGTACCGCAGGTGGGTATGGCGGGGGTGGGTGAGAAAAAATACCCCTTTTGGCAGAAATGCTCTCCAAATTACGATTTTTTGGTACTTCATAGTCCTTCCACCCTATCCACTTCCAAAAACATATGACGGGTGGGTCCGGCGTGAGGGGTAAGGCGGGCCCAATTTGGGTGAGAAAAGTTTTCAATTGTCTTCGCTCCTTATAGTATAGATGATGGGTGGGTTCGACGTGCACTACCGGAAAATCTATAGTTGTTGTGAGCCCAGTGTTTTGCTGTGAGCTTTTTGTCAGGCTCACGGCAAAATAACTTTTTGCCGACGGCTAAAATTAAAACTCACGGCAAATAGAACAGCTCACGGCAAAAAAAATTGCCGAGAGGGGCTCTCGGCAAACAAATATTTTGCCGTGAGCTTTTTGTGCCAGACGGGAACAAGCAATTTTGCCGAGAGCAGCTCACGGCAAAGATGTATTTTGCCGTGAGCCTTTTTCCTGGCCGACGGGAAAATTATCTTTGCCGTAAATTGAAATCAAATTTTAAAGAAGTAAATTAATTCAGATCAAAAAACTTTCAATTACAAATTTCATTACTTCTCAAGATGAACAACTTTTATTAGGGTCATTTCTTTATTCGACAAAGTTGAAATAATTTTGTTCACAAATCCTATATCTATTATATAGTTTCATGAAACTATATGAGAGATGTATAGGATTTGTGAAGGTTGTTAGTATCACAACACCGGATGATCAAATGATCAAAATAAAACTTGTCGGTCTTGAGAACTTATGTAACTTCTTAGTTCAACCATTTCTAAGTTGGAATCATGTTGTAAAAGAAAAACTAAGTTGGAATGTACGTGTGAATTTTTTGAATTTAAAAATTCAAATTTTGTAAATGTTCTCGAATGGAGAAACTCGTAGTATGAAAGTTGTGTATCTCAAAAAGTTATGAAACTTTGTATTTGACAACTATTTAATTTGAAGTTGTTTGCTATGTTTAAATATTTAAATGCATTTCTTGCAATTAAAAAACCTTTTGTTGTGGGCCAAACACGGGCTCACGGCAAAGCCTTACTAGTCCAGTCGGCCCATCTAACCCGTTATATATAAACTCCCTCCCCCTCCCCCCTAAACCCTAACCCTCCTCACACTCCTCCCCCCGCGGCCGCCCACCCCGCCTCCCTCTTCTCCCTCCCTCAGATCCGCCGCCTCCACTCCGATCCGGCCGCGCGGCGCAAGGAGGCAGGCGCCCTCCGGCGAAAGGGAAGCAGGTGGGCGCGGCGCCCTCCAGCCCTCCTTTCTCCTTCTCCCCACTCTCCCTCTCTTCCTCGTTCCATTCGTTCCCCAACCCCCACCACTTCCCTCCTGCAGCCGCCGCCGCCGCACGCGCGCCCTGCTCCCTCGGCGGCCAACGTGGTGACTAGAGGAGGAGGAGGACCCCCCCTGAGATCTGGAGATCTGGTAGGGTGAGGGGGGTGGAGGCCAGCGCCGGGCTGGTCGCCGGCTCGCACAACCGGAACGAGCTCGTCGTCATCCGCCGCGATGGCGAGCCAGGGGTAAGTGCGCGCCTCGCCGACCTCGCTTGGTCCCTCTGCATCTCCGGCGTGGTGGCGCGGTGCTGATTTTTGTTTGTTTGTTTTGCTCTACAGCCGAAGCCGATGAACCAGCAGAACGGGCAGGTGTGCCAGATTTGCGTCGACGACGTGGGGCTCAACCCCGACGGCGAGCCATTCGTCGCCTACAACGAGTGTGCCTTCCCCATCTGCAGGGACTGCTACGAGTACGAGCGACGTGAGGGCACGCAGAACTGCCCCCAGTGCAAGACCCGCTTCAAGCGCCTCAAGGGCAAGTCTCTCTCGCCGATTTTACCGGAGTCGTGTCTCACGTCTCGCGGGGATTTTGTTTGTTGTTGCAGGCTGCGCGCGTGTCCCGGGAGATGAGGAGGAGGACGGCATCGATGACCTTGTCGACTATATACCCCTGGGTACCCATACATGGAAGAATACGAACTCATATCATAAATCCTTGTAATCCTACTAGGACTCATACCATGTAATCCTACTAGGACTCCTACCTTGTACCCGTCTAAGAACCCGCTACCTGGACTATATAAAGGAGAGCCGGGTACCTAGGAGGACAGGCCAACACCTCAAGGTGAATCCCCCAACCCCTCCGGGGAACACCCAAGCGCAGGGCGCCATACATGATACTCCAAACAGGACGTAGGGTCCGCTACTCCGGCGGCCCGAACCTGTATAAATATGTGTCCCGTGTCCTCGCGCATACCTTCGAGTTCCAGGTCTGGCGATCCTCCACCGCACAATCTACTACCTCGGGTACCCCCTTGGTAGGCTCAGTGACCAAAACACTGACAGACCTGGCACCGGAGCACCGGGGAGTGTGGCCAGTGCGAGCAGACCAGCGGCAGGTGCGGCCACAACAGCGTCGGCGAGTTCCTAGGCTTCCTCTGCAGCGGGCGGTGGTGGGACGGCGGCGGCCGGCAGTGGGCCCGACCCTTTGTTTTTTTGTTTTTTTAATTCTTTTGAAAAACTCTTTGCCGAGAGTCTAAAGGTACTCACGGCAAACCATTGCCGTGAGCTTGAGCTTCGGCTCACGGCAAAGAGCTGTTTGCCGGCAGAACTTTGCCGTGAGCTCTTTGCCGGCGGCTGCTCACGGCAAACTCTTTAGTATAAACTTTGCCGTGAGGAACCGGCTCACGGCAAAGAAGCCGTTTCCGGTAGTGGTGAGGGGTAAAGCGGTTCCGATTTAGGTGAGAATTTTTTTTTAAATTCGTTCTTTATAGTATAAATATAGATAAACAGGGCCAAGCGGTTGAACTCTAATCCGGTTGCACTACTCACAGAGCGGGAGGCTCATTCTGTCATCATGGGTCTCGAGATGGATTCTGTAAAACCCTATCAATGCAGTTATGCATCCGTACCATCAAAACCCCGTCATGTTCATGTTCCCAAAGCCCATGTGACCATGTGGGGTGTCCAACGACAAAAGCTTCTTGCCTTCAAGCTTCGGAACCGACAGAGTTATTTGCCAACTTTTACTGGGGCCATTTGCATTTACAAGATGGGAAAGGGAAACCCCGGAGCGGAGACCGACTGACAAGTGGGCCTACCTCACCGAGTCACCGACAGTTTTGCCAGTGACGCTCTTTACAGTTACCACCAACAAATGTACTGAAACAAAGCCGATTTAAACGACGGTTGGCAGCTCGGCGTCTCCTCCTTTTATTACAGTTGCATTCCTCTTCCTCACCTCACCTCACCTCACCTCATCACCATTGCTGCCTTGTTGCCGGCCATCCAAGAAGAGAGAGGCAACACAGAGGCTGAGTCCATAGAGGAAGAATGAGGCTTGGTGGAGCTCTTGCTCTGCTTCTGCTCCTGTGCATCCAGGGAAGCCATCAAGGAGCAGATGCCAGGGGAGACGGGTTCGTGAGGGTCCAGGGCACCCGCTTCGTGCTCAACGGCAACCCGTTCTTCGCCAACGGGTTCAACGCCTACTGGCTCATGACCTTCGGCATGCAAGTACAGTGCCACGCTGCACACCGCTCAGCGTTTTTCACAGCTCAGCTCCGCGTGTTCCTTAACCTAATAGGACAGCTCCATACTCGCTTCTCAAACCGCTTCTGCTTTGCCCAATTTACCGCTGATTTAGGGGACCTCAGAAAAGAGAACTGTGAAGCACAGTATGCCTGCGCTTTAGTGGGCACAATAATGTGAGCGCGATTTGCTCTCGAAAAGCAGTCCATCCCGTGGTTTGTGCCGGAACTACGTTTTCTTTCCGCCAAGTGGACCACCTCGCAGCATCGGAGACTTTGGTACCCGCCAACAACACAGTACACATGCCCAAGTTCTCCCCGTCCCCAACTTTTGAGCAGATCAGCTGTCCTAAAAACCAGTAACCACTTGGAACTTCAAGGTGACTCAGTTTGATGACGATTTTGTTTTTTGTTGGCTTTTGCCTCCCACAGACAGAAGCGACGCTCCAGTTCGGCCTCAGCGGGACCGCCGCCCGGCAGGCCGGCCTTGTGTGTGTTTGTGGCACATCATTGCGTTTGCGTCCCGTACGTGCCGCATGGAACGTTTGCGTTTGCGTCCTGTGGCCGGTGGGAGGAAACGCTTTCGAATTCGCACGGGCCACGGCGCAGCGCGGAGGGCGACCGCGCACCGTGCACGCAAGGGCGATAGCCGAGAACCTTACCCCCCAGGGTTCGGGCCTCGCCGTATGCCATGCGATCAAGGGCAACAACCAACCTGCGGATGAGTTGGCTGCGCGCAGCCACAGGATTACGGCCGGAAGTCCGTGCTCTCTCCTCCTGATCCCTTCTTCGCGCCACGCGACGCTAGACGAGGACGTAATCCCGGGACCAGAGAGAGACCTGCCGGCCGGTGCCGACGCGCGAGCACGAGAAAAGAAAATGGCGCGACGCGGGCGCACGCGACAAGCTAGGCGGGAGCAACGGCAGGAACAGGGCGACATGGGAGTGCATGGACCCTGAAAAGACCGGGAGCGGTGGGTGTGGCTGGATCGAAACAGGGGGGAAAACGTCGGTGGAGAGGTTCATCACCGCCCTACCTACCTAGTCCGGCGTCGGCAGGCCCCGCCGGCCGGCCAGGCGCATGGGCCGCCGCTCGCCGCGCGGTAGCCTGGGCCTCTTGAACTGCGTGTGGACGCAAGGGCGGCGGACGCCCAGTCCGGTGGACCCGCCACGTGGCGCCTTCGAAGGGGGAGGGGCCACGTCCCATGTTTTAGGCGGGTATTGCGGGCCCCGCACCTTACGGAAACGGGCGTACAGGTACAGCTAGTCAGCTGCAGGAACACCTCTGCCGTGACCTCACGCACCGGAGTTCTTATTATTTTTGTATCACCGGGATCCCGCGTGCTGCCTCAAGCCCTCAACGGCGGAGAAGCAGCCGACCCGAGATCACGTCGCGCTCGTGCGTGCCTGCCTGCCTGGGGCGCGGCGTAATTGGCGTCCCGAACAGAACGTGCTCGTGGCTGCACCGAAGAAGGTTTTTTTTTTAACAATATCGGGGGGAAGATCCCACCTACATTTCATTCATTGATCAAAGGTTCACAATACAATTACTTCCTGGCATCCCAGGGTGGAGTTACAGGTGAGGGTGAAGAGGAGCAAATTTACAGACGAGAACGCAGATAGTCAATCCAACACTGCAGCTGAAGATCGGTTGCCTGGTACCTGCACTTCCAAGCTTCCAAGGAGTCGATCACACGCCTAAGAGCAACTTCAGCAGATTGATTAAATTTCATTCCCTATACAAAGTTATTGGGGTGGAGAAAAAAAAATTTTATCCCTAAAAGATAATTTGTTCCAGCAGTTTTCCTATTCTCCTTCCCAACTCGTGGGTCCCACCACGCCACGTCATCTTCTCCTTCCCCTCCCCCGATCTTCGATTTTTCGCCGCGGAGCCCGAGCAGAGTTTCCAGTCCGCGAGCGGCCGCGTCAGCGGCGGCGGCGTCGTGGGCACAGACTCGGCGACCATCACGCTGTCCGCGAGCGGGCGCGTCGGTGGCGGCAGTGTGGACAGCAACAAGAGTGCGAAGCTGCAGGGCGTGGTGCTGGGCTGCACGGCCTCGTACGACGGCCAGAGCTTCCAGTCCTCCGACGACGTGCTCAGCCTGGGCAACAGCAAGTCAGCAACATCTCCTTCGCGTCCCGCGCCGCCGCCCGCTTCGGGGGCCGCTTCTCCTACTGCCTCGTCGACCACCTCGCCCCGCACAACGCCACCAGCTACCTGACCTTCGGCCCGGGGCCCGGGACCGCCGCCGCGCCGGAGCAGACGCCGCTGCTGCTCGACCGACGGATGACGCTGGTCAGTGCACTTGGGCCGCTGGCGTCGTCGCCGCTCCATTCCACTGACCGCCGGATTTGAGGTGTTGCTGATTTGAGCTGTCGACCGGGGAGGTGAAATCGACCAGATCGAGCAGCAACGGCGTCCATTCCACTGACCGCCGGAGCACTTGGGCCGTGCTGGGCTGCCTGCCGGGGTCCGCGGCCACGCACGCCGCCACGACGCCGATCAGCGCCGTGAGCTTCTCCTCCTCGGCGCCACCGGTGGCGGACACCACTAGTACAGAAGTTCACATCAATGACAAAACATTTTCGTCACGGAACAAGCCAAATTCGTCATTGAAAATCTTCTGTGACGAATTTATGACGATTCTAAAATCGTCATAGAACACGCGTCACATTTGACGCACCGTGACGAATCGGTCAATTTCGTCACAGAACTGCTCATTTTCCGTGACGAACACGTTTTTGTCACATAACCGCTTGTCTTCTATGACTAATGAAAATCGTCACTGATTTCGTCATGAAAGTGACTGCCACGTGGCACTGTGCATGCTGGCTGCTGACGTGGCTCGGTGCCACGCTGGCTGCTGACGTGGCTCGGTGCCACGCTGGCTGCCTACGTGTACTATGACGTGGCTGCCTACGTGGATGATGACGTGGCTGCCTACGTGGACGATGACGTGGCTGCCTGAGTGGACGATGACGTGGCAGTTGATGTGGCAATGATGACGTCATCACCACTTACACAATTCAGAGTTGGGCCTAAATTGGGCTATTTATTTCACTTGCTCACTTTTTTATTCCACTCACTCAGCAATACTAAAAATTCAGCCCACCAAAATTTAACAAATTTAAGCCCACTTATTGCAAAACACGTTAAAACTCATGATACACATAATTTCAGCAAATTACAAAACCCAGATCACATACATGCTCACAACAAATCCAATGGCACATTCACCATAATACAACAGGCAGAACATATAGGTATCATGACACATCCATATGTTCATATAGCATCAGAAGCCACTATGGCAGAAGCTACCTCATCTCCTCTTGGTCCTTATCCTTTTAAGTTCCAGTTCCTGCAGTTGCATTGACAAAGTCATCCATTTGTTGGTTCAGTAATAAGAAGTAATGTTCTAGATAATATGACATACTATCACACTTATTCTCTGAACTATCAGACATATGACATACATCCTTGCTTGCAGAAATATCTTTAGCAGAATTGTACCATCTTTTTGGGCATGATGCTGAATCTCTTGCATCCTTCCTTGCTGCAACCAGCAAAAAAAACAACACAAAAGACTATTAGCTTATTGTCACTAATTAGTCATTACTATCATTACTGTTCTAGATCACACATATATTGCAGAAGATTAAGAGATTCAACTGACACCATTTTTCTGCTGACAGAACACTTGTCATTATATTATACTAATAACTAGAAATTCAAGTATTATTTATCATATTCAGAACAATAGAGGCAGTACACGTGTACAACCATACCTCAACAAAGAAGATAATAGAAGGGCTATATTACAACTTTTCATTATATTATACTAATAACCAGTAGCATTTTTATTTGAACAAAATAGAAGTGTTATATAGCTAGAGACCAACCATGTCTAAATTCCTCCGCACAAAAACATCACATGCTAGTTTAACTTCAGTAATCGTGCTTGGATCTGAAATGAGCAGGTCAAATGGCAAACACTCCAGTACTTCAGTAATCTAGAACAGTTTGCTCACATATGGGTAAACAGAAAGCACATCCATGTTCATTTCATAACAGAACAATAGGCATCATGCTTACCGCATAAATAGCATTATAACTAACATCTAGTAATGATGAGAAACACATCGTCCTATACAATGTTCAGCAGATGTCAATTTAGATCTACTCTGGAAAGGCACAATCAGAATGAGCACCAAACTACTAAAGTCTAAGGCTGCGTTTGGATGTTAGCATTGAAGGGTGGAATTGGTAATTGGAATTTGTTGCCAGCAATTCCGCTGTTTGGACGTCTAGAGAATTGGGAAACGGAATTGCTTACGAATACCATTGGGCATTCGATTGGCTTGCATGTACCTCCTCCCAATACGAAGCCTCCACCCTCGGTATTCGCTTGCATTCGCTCGGGTCTCCGTCCCGCACCGCATCTCCTCTGTCTCCCTCACTCCCAGCGGTCCTCCGTCTCCCTCTCCCTCTCGGCGACCATTCTCCGTCTCCCTCCCCAGCGGCGGCCGTCTCGGCGGCTCTCCTTGTTCTCCTTCCCAGCGGCCCTCCTCCCTCTCCCTCCCGGCGGTCGTCCGCCTTCTCCCTCCCCGGCGGCCGTCCTCCGCCTCGATTCTGCCGTCCTCCGCCTCCGCACCCTATCTCCACCGACGGGCCACCCCCGCGCCCTGTCTCCGCGCGGCGGCGAAGGCCCGTGCCGCGCTGCCCCTCCTTGCCTCCCTCGTCGGAGGGTTGTGCCACGCCGCCCCTCGCCAAGGGAGAGAAGAAGATGATTTTGTGGGGGGGATCCACCCCGAACCGCTCGCCGGCGGTGTGGAGGAGCTCCGTCCGGGACTGACGAGACGGTCGGTATGTGGAGAGAAGAAGATGGGTAAAGTTTGCTAATGCCATGGTAAGAACATCCAAACATGAATCAATATTCCCTAGTTCCTTCGATTCTATTTATCAAATTCAACTGCATCCAAACAATGGCTTTGACATTGTAACATAATTCAAATACTACTCTGATTTGGTATTGAGGCCAATTCAATACCAAGGTCTCCAATATCTACATCCAAACGCAGCCTAAATTAATTCTTAAGTGTAGTTCACGAGCAGATAAGTGTTCAAACAACAATACAATAATCACATACTGATATATGCTTCACAAAGTGCAATGTGCTTGACGATTGTCAGTGTAAATAATGTGAGATGACACCATGATTCTACAGCGGTTACATCAGTTACTTTTTCTGTGGACCATCCCCAACCGTTAAAAGGGATGCCGTTGGTACAGGTGAGCACAATCAGAATGGAGTACCCCAAACCACACACACACATGCAGGATATAATTCACATCAGAGTATAGAACCAGTTTTCTGCCAAGTAGTTCATGTGGTTTCACTAATCCAAGTATACCCAGGTAGCGGAAAGAACAGGGCATGTACAGACAATGCATGTTTTCTGCCAGAAACCAGTTCATTGAAATCACGCAGAGAAGATTACCTCTTCCTCCATGGAGGCCGATGACTTGGCTCCATCGCCGCTTGCCATATCCTGTTCTTGCTCTCGTCCTCCTCCTATCTCCCTTGCATTGTCTGTACATGCAAAAATTACACATCAATGCTGCTATAAAATTACCGCCCGAGACGAGATCTAGTTTCAATGCATGGTGTCTACATCAATCTAACAATTCAGTCCACTGTTAGTTACCATCCATGCATAGATTTGAACTTTGAACCAAGACCAAATATGGAGGGTTTCCATATTATTCAGTACTGCAACAAAGGAGTACTAATGAACTCCAATAAAAGCTCCAACAACTCACCTTGCAGAAGAATAGTTAGATGAGGTGATTATAGTAAGTTTCACTAAGAAATTTGCACATAACGGACAAGAGAAAACACCAATTGGCATAAGAAATAATTAATTGTGTGATGCTATGCTGTCCCAATAAAACAAGTGAAGTACATCGAATGCAAGTACACAAGTAGCATGATTAAACATAATTGGCACAATGGGGTCAAACTATTAACGGGACCAGACCCAATCTTCCCTCCATATTGATAAAGACTGGCTCTAGTCATCTATCCAAATTGGCCCTAAGAAGTAAGAATCATATCAAGTTCTCCACAATGTAAATTACATTTGACATCTGCTAACTTACCCAGAAACATTCATAGACACTTTTTATTTCTTCTTTCAAAAAAATCACATGTATGTTTCATCTATATATTAACTGCCAGATGTCAAAGCTTAAAGTCAAAAGTGGTAGACATACAAGTTATGTACAGGTTCACTTAAATGACTGCTAGCAGGGCACTGATAAAAGGTGTTACCAAAGTGCTTCCAAAGGTCATGTTAAATTCACCATGAAAACATATGCATAAGGAACTGCAAAACTCTTTAAAAGGAAATCAGCAAAAACAATAGGATTGTGGGGGTTACCACAGCACTTGTAGATAATACATGTGTTCGAAACACCATCTAATGTGTACTCAAACAATCAACCTTCTCTGCTAGAATGAACCATTCAACATCCACAGAAACTATCAAACTCAAACAATCCATCACCTACCAAGTACCAACTGACAAAACAATGGCGATATACAGTTTGCAGATGTCATCAAAATCACCGAGTCATACGAAACCCAAGCCTACCCAATCTGACCAGACCACAATTCAACAACGCCTAAACCTCAACCCAATCCATGAATCCGGAATTGAACGGATAGAGGGTGATGAGGGAGGGGATCGCAACAATACCATCCATGGGGTTGCTGAAGTTGACGTAGGCGTATCCGAGCGAGCGGCACAAGTTGACGTCCCTGCAGACGTGCACCGACACCACCTGCCCCGCCTGGCTGAAGACCTCGTAGAGCTGCGAGTCTGTGACGGACCCCTCAAGGTCGCCGACGTAGAGCCCTCCCGGTGACCCCGACCCCTCCCGGCGACACCACCGCGGGCACAGCGCCCGCGCTCCCGTTCGCCACCACCGCCGCCGCCGCCGCCGCCACTTGCACCGCCATGGCCTCCTCCAACCCTCGACCAATCCGGTGGGCGTCGGCACCCGCTCGGGCCGGCTGTGGCTCCCCGCCGCGGGAGGTGGCGGTGGCGAGCGGGTGGTTCTCGGGTAGGCGGAGGGGGTTGGATTTGGGGGTGCGTAGGCATTGGGGACGGATCTGAGGAGGGTGAGGAGGGTGCGTGGGCATTGGGGACTGAGGGGGTCGCGATGTGTGTGGTGGATAGGCTCAAGAGAGAGGAATCAGCAGAGGAGAAGAGGGCTGGAGGGGCCTGCTGCCGGCGACCCGGCGTGGAGGTTGCGCCGTCGCAGTGGTGGAAGAGTGAGTGCGAGGGAGGGGAAAGCGAGGAGGCGGGCGTGGCGGATCCATGCGGGGAGGGAGGAAGGAGGAGGAGCGGCTAGGTTATGGGGACTCTAGCCGACGGAAGTTTTATACATCGTGAACGTGATCCTGACCATTGGATCGGGATGGACGACCACAAATGAATTGGGCCGTGCAGGGCGAGCTGAAAAATGGCCCAGATCTGTGTTTGGACCCATTTAAGCAAATTTAATATTTATTTTCTTTTTCTTTTTCTTTTTCTTTTTGTTGTACCATTATGAAGTAACACTTAAAATAATTATCATATATGTACAAATATATTTTTATATATACTAGTATGCATATAAGTTGTCACTTAGAAGTTTTAAGAATTTTCAAGTATATTTGCTATTTTCTATCATTTAAATGATTTTTTGTGGGTTTCTTGAAAATAGTTATAATCTGAACTATATGTATCTAAAATGTTATTTTAAAAATTGCAAAAAAAATATAATTAGTCTCATATGGTATACTGTAGCCCACATCCTAAATATAGATGAAAAATACAATTATATTTTAGAGAAAATCAAACTTCTACTAACTATCTTATTATAAAATAATGATAACAATACATAAACATTCTCTAGAAATTCTAAAAATGGTTATAGAAACATTTTATGGACGTACAAGCTTAACAAAAAAGTTTCATAAGATTTTGTGAAAAATGGAGTATACATTATTCACAAACTATATAGGTCTCTCACATTATTTCATACAACTCAACTTAAACTTTGATGTTTCAAACAACTAAAGTCTGGTATAGCTCATATACAATTAAAATTTCGTATACAATCTCACATTTACCCTTGTATCAACATTTGTGGGTTTTCATTGCCACTTGCTGTGCAAAAAATTTGATTTTCTATTTTTAAATACCTAATTAAGACACCTTTATGAAGTAACTAGAAAATAATTATCTTATATACCCCAAAGACATTTTTCACATGTAAAAGAACACATTTAAGTTGTCTTCTGGAAGTTTCAAGATTTTTTGAACATATTTGCTTTTTTCTATCATTTAATTGAATTTCTGCGTGCTTACCGAAAGTAATTCCAAGTTGACCTATGTGTACCTCCAATAAGACTGGAAAAAATTCACAAAAATCATATTTAGCCTTCTATGTTCCATTCTAGGCCATATTTTGGAGATTGATGAGAACTGCAATTTGAGTTCTAAGGAACATTCAAACTTTTATGTCAAAAGTACAACATAATAATCAAAATAATATTTGAATTTTGTCAAAAAATTCTACAAATTGGCATAACAACATGTTTTTGCTTCACAATCTTGCCATAAAAAATTTAAGTGGTTTCAAGGAAGTGACAACATACACTGCTAACAAATGGATACATCTTTGACATAGTTTCCAATAACTCAACACAAACTTTGAGATTTGAGTGGTGATTTACATTTTCAAAGTCGTATGCATCTCAAACTTGGTTACAACCTTATGTTTATCATAACATTAGAAAATATGAAGTTATGTTAGCATTTGTTATGCCAAAATATATTTTATTTATTCTCTTTCACTACAAGAAAAGAAGTTGTACAAAAAAGGTAAATGAAATAGTAACTAATATGCAAACGAACGATATTACATGAAAGATCGTGATTTTACAAAAAATCAGAAAAAAGAATCAATAAATTTGGAGTTACTATGACTGAGAAACACTAGTTTCAAATTTTAATTGTAGATTAAAAAGAAAAAAACGAGGGGAAAACGAGCTCAGCGTGCGCCACGTGGTCCCGGCGAAGCAACTCGACCAACCCCGTGCTACCACGTGATCCTAGCGAAGCTCCATCACTCGGTAAACACTATTATAAAAGGACCACATGCACCAAAAGGACACAACCCATGTTACAGCTTAGTGGTAAGTCTCTCTCTTCCCACTGAGGAGACCAGGGTTCGAATCCCATGGGCGCACCTTTTTTTTGTTTTGCAAATTTAAATGTGGGTGGTGTTCCATTAAAATGTTGATAAAAGGAACGACATAAACCAAAAGGACACAAATCATGTTATAGCTCAGTGGTAAGTTCCTCCCTTCCCACCGAGCAGACCAGGGTTCAAATCCCCCCGGCCGCTCCTTTTTTCGCGCTGATTAAAGCAAAAAACACATAAATACTGGGCCACCCGACGGGGTCGCCGCGCTACTGGGCCGCGCCGACGTAGGCCGAGCCGACGTGGGCTGCCGCGCTACTTGACCGAGTCTACGTGGGCCGATGTCGGGGTTTGTTACCGCCGGCAAGTAAATTTATAAGACTGCGTGTCGGGCCTCGGATGGTGTGCGAAATAGACACAAGGATTTATACTGGTTCGGGCCTCCGGAGAGTAACACCCTACGTCCAGTTCGAGCTGCTCGTGTTATTTGCACTGATTTATAGTAGGGGGATACAAATGGGCGAGAGAGGGAGCTCGGTCCCAAGTCTCTGTGATGTGTGTACGTGGTTCATGTAGCAGGAGTCTGCGTACGTGTGTGAGAGCCAAGTCTGGCTGGAGGAAGAAGAAGAACAGAGAGAACTCCTCTGGAGAGGAGAAGGAAGAAGTCAAGAAGAAGTCCTCTCCCCCGTTGCCAAGAGCTGCTTTCCCTTTTATAGATCAAGGGAAAACTTGCAAGCCAAGCAAAGAGAGAGAGAAGGAGAAAACTTACAAGCCAAGCAAACTCAGAGGAGAGAGCTCCACCGGGAGAAGGAAGAAAAAATGCCTCACCCCTTGCCTGCATGCATGCACACATGCGCACTCAAGTGGTGGCCTCGTTTATTATGCCTTGACCCTCCATGCCCACCACCGCAAGCCAAGGCCGGGCCCGGTTCTTGCATGCCTGCATGCGTCCTGAGTGGTGAGAGGTGGCCTCCTTGTTGCATGACTATGGGCCCCACCTCTGGCATGTAGGTGTCCTGCCTTCTGATGCTTAGGGTGTAGCGTGTACTATGCCGTTTGTGGCTCAGCACATCTTACGCCGTTCGTTGTACGACGGACATTGTGTCGTTCGTGGCAGGGTGGACGGATCCGCCCCCTGACACCGAATCAGCCAGGCCCGGGTGGACCACTGTGGTGGAGCGGACGCGTGGCGACGCGCGGGGAGGTGTGCACGAAGATCCCGGGATCTCGATCTGGAGGGGCCCACGCGCCCCGCGCCTTCCTTGCGAAGCCTGCGCGGGTCGACGACGGAAACTACTCGTGCGAACGAGTAGTCGTAGACAAGAGGCGGATACTACTCGTGTGAGCAAGTAGTCGGAGGCGGAGGTGAAGACTTGTCGTATGGGCCGCCAAGCACTCGGAGGAGAGGGTGCAGGTGGCCGTGGGCCGCCTGCCTCCCGGTCCATGACTCAAACAGGTCGTACGGACCCTCAAGTACTCGGGGGACTAATATTCGTTGTATTAGTCGCCAAAGTATGCCATACGTGGGTCCGTACCGTGTTTTTTAGAGGTCCTGGTGGGCCCTGGTCCATGGCCTCGTCAGTAACCACCGAGCCTGGTGAGGGAGTCAAAGACTCGCTCCCAAGTTCAGTTGTCGTAGTGGAGAGGTAGATTGTGCTTTTCCGGCGGGGACGCACGAGCGGACCCGCGGGTAGTAGCCCCCGAGCCCACGGACAAGTCGGAGACTTGTGCGTGGGGTTGAATGTTGAAGTCTTAAATTTGGGGAAGTTATCGTGTTGTTGCTCGTTGTGTGCCTTCTCCTGGGTTTGCGAAAGGAAGGTGAATTTTGGTGGCCCCGCATGGCGCAGGGCACTAGTTGGGGAGTCGGTTTCCCCTTTCGTTGTGTCTCCCTCGCGCATCCTTTTCATCAGGAAGGAGGGGTCGGGTGACGTCAGGGCTTGCCTCGCCGGCCGAGCCCTGGCACCCAGTGAGCTGCGTACGGGTGAGCTCGAGTGAAGCCTCGGAACTCTGTTCGCCGGGTTCCGAATGGATCAGCTGGTGATCGACCTCATACTCCTAATGGTGAAATCATCTAGTTACCGAGCCCGTTCGGTTGGACTCGGTGGCTCGTCGCCTTTCCGTCAGGGAAAAACCATGACCTCATTTTCCATCAAGACTCGAACGCAGTTCGGGATGCCCAGAGCGCTCGTACGCCTGAGTTCTGGCCGCTGGGGCCCATCCTTCGCTGCCCCTCGCTCGGGTGTCCAGGAGCGGCTGTTGAACCCTACGACGGGCCAGCCTTCGAACTCCTGGTCGTCAGTGTGTGGCGCCAGCCCCCGGGCATAGAGCCGTGAGGGGCCGTTGGAAACACGCCACGTGGTCGTGGTGACGGCCGAGTAGTCGTCGTTCAGCCCCCGAGCGTGAGCAGTCGTCATCTCCCAGCCCCCGGGCATGAGGAGTCGTCGTCTCCCAGCCCCCGAGCGTGATGGTTGGGCTGTCATTGTTGTTCCGGTGGAGTAAAGCACCAGTCCAAGTACAGAAAAGTACTCGCTTGGTGATCTTTGTGCAGCGTCGTGCCAGTCCAAGTACTGGGAAGTACTCGGCCAGTGGTGAGGGCAACCTCCGTAGGCTGCGAGCTCGGGGATCCAAGACCTGTTCCTGAAAAAAGAAAATAGGAGGATAGTAGTATGTGGTGCGACAGATGCTAACTCTGAAGAAAAAGCATTTGGCGACGTGTGGTAGAAATTCTAATTCCAACTCCCTTAAGTCTATTAATTTCCTCGAGTAGTTATCCTGTTACATTTATGCACCTGACCCCTGACAGCCGCATCCGTAGCGTAGGGAGCTGGCCGCGTGCACGCGTAGGAAGTGTTGGTGTAGGGTCGTGGTTTCACGGTTTAAGGCGTGTGCTACCTGTCAGGGGGTGAGACCTGGACAGATCCGCTAGGGGGTTGCCCTAGTGGTTTGCAGGTTAATGGAGGATCGAGACCTAAGAGCGTAGGTGGTTATGCACGGGATGCACACGGAACTAGGCGAGTATGGCGGCGAGGAACAAGAAGACAGGGGTTTATACTGGTTCAGGCCTCCGGAGAGTAAAACCCTACGTCCAGTTGTGGTGGATTATGCGAGGATGAAGATGAGTTCTCCCTGTGCATGGAGCCCTAGGCCGCCTTATATGGGGGGATGGGCTAGGGTTTGCATGTGCAGGTCGGTTGACCCGTGTCGGGGTCGGTTACAACTGTGGGAAGATTATTTCCCGGATTACAGGGAGTATCCCGTGATACTCGGAGCTACAGGCGGCGGCATGCCAGGTCGTCATGTCCTTGTCTTGCACGCCAAGGCTTCGCAGGTCTTCCGGGAGCTTAACCAGGTCGTTGAGCCCACTTGTAAGGTCGGCGAGTCTTCTGGAAGGTCGGGCCCACTCGTCAGGGGCCTCTGGGACCCTGGCCGGTGGGGACCCATGGGTACCCATGTCTCTCAAGCCCCCGATCGACGTGTAGGCGTAGCGGTCGAGGCGGGGTCGTGTCGAAGAGGAGCAGAGGCGCGGCACCGTCGAGGTCGTGAAGGGTGCACGGGGATCAAGAAGAAAGAAACCCCTCCGATGCGCGCACGAAGTTGAACATCGAGCTTCTGGGTCGAAGTACCATGAGGTCGAAGTGAAGACGAGGTATAGATCTTGCAGAACCGTCGACCTGACCTAAGTCAGGCATGTTGGTAGTAGGAGCCACGACCTTCAGGAAGGTCAACAAGCCTACCAGGGGTAGGTCGAGTAAAGACGTGATGGAAGCAGGCTTCTATTAGGTCGAGGCGACCTGAAGAAAATAGTGCGTCGAAGACGCACTAGTGTAGTAGCCCCCGAGCAGTAAAGCGACCAGGATGGCCGGTTTGATGCTCCAAAAGAAGAAGAGAAAAAGAATCCGAACCTACGACCTTCCACTGGGGAAACTGATGCTCTTGTAGGGTCGACGCTAGAGGACAAGAGCACCAGAATCTTGCAGAAGGTGGCAGGCATCAGGTCTGGCACAGCCAGAGCCACGGGTTCACTGTACGGTCACGGGCCGATGTACTCATGAAGCACGGGTTGCTGCCACCCGCAAAGGACAAATGCGCCGCTGTTTGCAGTCAGGTAGGGGTCAGGCGCGCCGATGCCTTTCGCAGGCGAACAGTAATCTCGTGCTCCACGAGGGCACAGTGTCTTCGAAGATAAGGACGCCACGCAAGCTGGCTTGCGGATGCACGCCCAATGGCAGTTGCTGGAGTATAAATAGGTGCCAAGGGTTTGAAGCAAACCGCACCATTCTTCAGAGGGGATGCAAGATGATCCAGTGTAGTAATATTGCCACGCCGTGGGCTTGTGTCCGTCCCCCAGAGTGTAGAGGTAGTGTAGTTTATGCTTGGAGCTAGAAGAATACTTGCGAGGCTCGAAGAACTCGATTCGCCTCTTCTCCCAGCCTCACCGAGGAGCCCGGAAGGAGTATGAAGCAGCAGTTGCATCGTCGGCCCTCACACTTTCAGGCCTGATTTGATGCTGGTGAGCACCGCGCTCCACCCGGTGAGGTTGGTGTTAAAGCTCAGACCTTCTGCAGTCTTGCGACGAAGCTCAGACTTGATGCTGGGCGCTGCAGGAGGCCGGTTGGTGCGCGAGTAGAGGTGGCTGTGTGGCAGCTGCCTCCACAGTGGCTGTAGAGGTCGTCGAGTAGGCCCTGAAGCCAGAAGAAAGCTTGCGACAAGCCTTATTAGTGTAAGCTTAGTCGTAAGCACTTTGGAAGGTGATTCAGGACCTTTAAGATCTTTGCATCTTGTAATTTGGCCAAGGGCCAAGCTCTTTGTAGCTTAAGAAGCTGTGAGTATGGTTTTGCATGATCAGTGTCACGGCTTTAGTAGATTGTAAGGGCGTCCGGGCGGCAATGGTACGGATACCAAGGTCCCAGCGAAGCTGTTATAGCACGCCGACCTTCAAGAGGCCTTCCGTAGAGACAAGGAACCCATGTCAACCTGGGTCGGCACGGCTGTTGTGTAGTGACACAACACAGGTAGTCAACCTGAAATGTCCTAGGTCTGTACGACCTAGGAGGCAGCAGGGCCTTAGCGACCTCAGGGAGGTGCTACTTGACCAAGAGGTCGCCAACGGGCAGTGGGGCCATTAAGCACGGGGCCGTCGGTATAGCCATAAGGGCAATGTAATAGGTAGCATGACCATAGCAACCTCAAGGAGGTGCTACTTGACCCGGAGGCCGCCAACGGGCAGTGGAGCCTTTAAGCACGGGGCCGTTGGTACAAAAACCAGCCATAGAGGCTAAGGCGATCAGCAGGTAGCAGGACCTAAGATCCCAGGGGTGCGAGCCCGATAATGAGAGCTGAGGCGACCTACCAAGCGGTAGTACCTGTCGACCTTGTGAAGGTGTTGTCATGGACCCGGAGGTCGTTAAAGGTCAAGAGACCTTGAAGAAAATGATTGGGAGGGCTTGAAGTAAGGCATAGCGAGTCCATGGACTCCGGGCCGTTGGGCGCAAAATCAACGGGCATGGATTCCCGCACGGCTCGAGCCGTTACTGCCTGTGGCCGTTAGGCCGAAATAGCCGTAGGGCGATGTATCCGTTGGCCGATGTATCCGTTGGGTCGCTGGTGATGTCGCCGAATTCGAGGGGGCGTTTAGGGCACCGCGGCCCACCGCACTGATGCGGCCCAGTTATAAAAGGCCGAGTGAGGGGTCGAGGACCCCACTCGCTTCCATTCCCCACAAAAGCTAGGGTTCCCAATCCGCCACCGGAAGCTTTAGCGCGTAGATTCGCCGGCGCCGCCGTGTTTAGATCCGCCACGCCTAGTGCCTCCGCATGCGCCAAAAGATTCAGGTAGTATTTAGAGCTAGATCCGCTGGCTTCGAGGAAGAGGAAATGGCCCCGGAGCGTGCGCCGGCGCCGGAGAAGGTGTGGGAGCACTCCGTGGTGACGGAGGCGCAGCTCCAGGAGCTGGTGGAGCGCGGGCTGCTGAAGCCCAAGGAGCAGGTGGGCTGGAGGCCCGCCGCCGGCGAAGCGTTCCCGTCCGAGGGAACGGAAGAGACCGTCACCTTCGTCGCGCACGTCGAGTGCGGCTTTGGAGTCCCGGCGGGCGACTTCTTCCGCGGGCTGCTGCACTTCTACCGCGTCGACGTGACGCACCTCGTCCCCAACGCCATCACCACGGTATCCTCGTTCATCCATCTGTGCGAGGCATACCTTGGGATACCGCCACACTTCGACTTGTGGCGGTATTTCCTCGAGGTGAAGAAGACTGGGAAGAACGGCGGCGTCAGCACCGTGGGCTTCATGCTACGCCGTCACATGAAGACAGTGTACATCAACATGGAGTTGCCGGACAACACCCAGGGCTAGCGGCGGCGCTGGTTCTACATCGACAACCCCAAGCTAGCACTGCCGACCAGGTCGGGGCTAGCGCCGACCCCGGTGCCTGAGTGGACCAACCAGCTCACGTCGCGGGAGATGGACGCCATCAAGCCGCTACTGGAGGACCTCAAGCAACGGAAGGAAGAGGGGCTGATCGGCGGAGCGGTAGCCATCAGTTTCAGCCAGAGGCTGCTGCAGCCGATCCAAGATCGGGTGCACCCTGCTTACGAGTATTAGGGGCGGATCGACCCAACCCGCGTACAGCAACGGAAGGTCTCCAAGGAAGAGATGGTGGCGTGGGTGAGGGAGCTCTTCAGTGGAGTGATCCGGAACCGGACATGCCCCAAGGCGTTCTCCCTCACATGGCCTGCAGACGTGGTACGTCGCTGATCTTTCTTGATTTTTCTGTTGTTGCATTCCCCTTGTTCTGAAACGAAGGTCGTCTGATTCACAGGGTCGTGAAGGTCTGTTCTGGTGCCCAGCTCCCCTCGCGGACGAAGGGGAGCGCAGTTTCAAGGTCCGGGCGGCGGAGGACGTGAGAGCCCCACCGCCAGAGGTATTGGAGAACTACCTCTCCGACTCATCGGTGGGGGGTAGTGATGACGAGGATCCGCCCGCGGCGAGCTCCGTGCCGACGGTTCGTCGTACGCGGCAGGCCACCGCGAAGATTCTGGTGCACAAAGGCGTCAAGATCATCTCCGCCACCATTGAGGCGGAGAAGAAGAAGAGGAAGAGGAAGGTCGTCGCCGCGTCGTCGGAGACGACAATGACTGACACCGAGGTCGTCTTCGAGGAGCGCGATGACGTGGGGTCGCGCGATGTCGCCGGAGGGTCGGGCGACGTGGCGGCCGTGGGAGAAAGCAATGTCCCACCCGCGGCTGCTGGCAAGCAGCAGCAGAAGCCGAGCGTGGAGCTCGTGAGCGACCAAGGGTCGCAAAAGAAGCCGAGGCGGGAGCCGCCCAGGCCAATGTCGATGAAGCTGAAAACCGACAGCGGGTATGTTCGCTGAGCTTGATTCGTGATGTTTTACATCTTGGCAGTTGTGTCGAGTAGGTCGGTGCTGACGAACATGTACACCTTGTGTAGGTCGACTCCTGCTGTTTCTGGCAGCAGCAAGAACGCCTCAGGCCAAGAGGCGTTTGGCCGGAAGTTCGAGAAGGTGTCGGTGGGGCAGTCGCCGACGACCTCAGGCGGGGACTTCACCAGTAAGCCCCCTGAGACCGTGGAGACGACACCATCAGCACCGGCTAAGGTCGCTGTGGGGGCCGCGCAGCAGGTGGAGGGCCCGCGCCAGCAGGACTTGCCGGAGTCAAGCCTGCTGGGCACGCAGCAAGCGGTAGCCGGAGGTGTGAGCGGGGAAGCCGACGAGCGACCCTGCTTCTACGAAGGTACTCCGTGGGAGGACAACGTCTGGGCCGATGCCCAGGATCTTCAAGACTTCAAGGCGGCGTAGGTGACCATTGGCAGGACGCTCGCGGTAAGTTTGCGTTACCTTTGGAGTTGCCTCTGGGGTTCACACCGACGTCATGTTTTTAACAATCTCGATGAGTGGTTGCAGGCTCTTGCTGAGCGCGCGTAGAAAAGGGCGACCCTGCTGAAGGAGGGCGCCAATCTTCACACGGAGCTGACAGCGGCCCGGGAGGCCGTACTTCAGGCCAAGGTCGAGGCCGCGAAGGAAGTAAGGAGCCTCAAGGATGAGGCAATCTCGAAGGATCAGGCCATCGAGACCTTGAGGCGGGAGCTTGAAGCTGTAAAGCTGAAGGCGAAGGAGGCGGAGGACGAGCTGAAGGTCGCCGCTACAGGTACGTCGTGGGATGCCTTTGTGTTGTTGTGTAAGCACGTCATGCTGGCCCGCTCTTGACCTCGGTACGTACAGAGGCCAAGAAGAGGGAGACTGCCTTGAAAAAGGACCTCAAGGAGTCGAAGGAGCAGGTGAAGATCCTCAAGGAGAAGCACAAGGAGGTCGTCGCCAGTGAGTCTTACTTCACCCGTAAAGCTGCTTATGAATTTGGGGCGCGCAGGGATCTAGAGATCGACCTTGGCCGGGCGATGCAGACCCTTATTGATCATCAAGATATGACTGCAGATATGGAAAAGGAGCTGGACGACCTCAAGGAGGCCGCCGAGTACCTTATGGACGTGTACGCCCCTAAGGTCGAGGGCGATCCGCAAGGGCTCGTCGAGCGGCTGGATGGTGCGGTAGGTCGCGTAAAGACCTTGCTGATGGACGGTGGCAAGCTTGCCGCCGCTACCGCACTAGCCGTGGTGAAGCACCACGAGCCGTCGTTCAACCTTGAGAAGGTCAAGGAGGAGATCGACTTGGCGCAGGCGGTGGACAGCGAAGACATTCAGGCCGCCGCGGAGGAAGTTATGAAGAAGTTAGACCTGCAGGGGTAGCTCAGTAGTGGTAAACAGTTAGTAACAATGACGGGTCGCGGACCCTTTTGGATGTAATATAAACATTTTCATGAATGAAAAAGATATGCCCTGTGATCCCATATTTGACTTTGTGTACGCTTTATAAGAACGCAAAGGCAACGAAGCTGCGAGACCCCTTTTCCTCCGCTAACCCTGCTCAGTGGAGGAACGGCTTACCGACCACACGACTCGACGTTGGAGGCTTAGGTGCGGCCGGCGCGCGGAGGGGATCAAGGACCCAAGGTCAAGCAACCTCACGACCTAGGAATACTTATAGAATGTACAAAAAGCTGTGTTAAGGGAGCACTATGGAAAGAAAGAAGGGAGAACCCCAGGTCGAGCGACCCTTAGGTTGGCAAAGCCAAGCCCCCGAGCGTGAAGGGCCGGGCTTAGAGCCAAGCCCCCGAGCGCGAAGGATTGGTTTTTAGGCCAAGCCCCCGAGCGTGAAGGGCCGGGCTTAGAGCCAAGCCCCCGAGCGCGAAGGATTGGTTTTTAGGCCAAGCCCCCAAGCGTGTCGAAGGGGAAAGGTAAAATAAAACAGGAAAAAGCGTGTAGAGCAGATCTACAAAATAAATTGAAGCTGCAAAAATATTTAATTAAGACTAGCACTTAGCTTTGGTGTGTCGTGGCTGACGGGGTCGTCGTGGTCGGCGGTCGCGAGCTGAAGCCGTGCCAAGATCGGAACGTCGACGAGGTCGGCGATGCACCGTTGGAGGTCGGCGGTCCCGTACGCGTCGATGCAACAGGTCGCCGAAGCGAGCTGAAACCGCGCCGAGTTGTCGAAGTGCCAGCACCGAGCGTGGTCGGCGGAGCTGGAGCCGTGCGAGCTCGAGACGTGCCGAGGAGGTCGGCAGCAGTGCATGGCGCACAACCGCAGAAGTTGCAGGTCGGACCGATGCAATCGGAGTGGTCGGCGATGGGTAGGCGATCAACGAAGTTGAATTGTTGTACGTGAAAAGCAATTCCGTGAGTAACAAATCAATTTGAATAGATTAATCTCAAAAGCCACGGAAAAGAAAAAAAAAGAAAGGAGATATGCTTCCCTGTTTACGTAGCTTCTTCTAGATTGATTTTTCCCGATGCATGCAGACATGCAGGCCGCAGGAATCCGTAGTAGATTAATTTGCATGTGGACATGCAGGAACGCAGGGATCCTTTACGCCTTCATCACGTGTGAGCCGTGTAGATCGATTCGGTCTCGCTGGCCGCACGGAGCGGACATGAACTTAACTCGACGCCGCCTTCCTGTAGACGTGAATGGATCTCGTGTCGCCGTAGAACAGGTCGTCTACGAGGGCATGGGTGGGTGGGTCACCGTGGAGAAAGTTTTTAGCGCGCCGTGAGGGAGTGCCGTGAGGGAGTTCCCACGTTGTCGCCGAAGAGGACACTGGGTCCGGCCACCATGCTGCACAACGAGTTCCCGATCACCCCTACCTGGCGCGCCAACTGTCAGGGGGTGAGACCTGGACAGATCCGCTAGGGGGTTGCCCTAGTGGTTTGCAGGTTAATGGAGGATCGGGACCTAAGAGCGTAAGTGGTTATGCACGGAATGCACACGGAACTAGGCGAGTATGGCGGCGAGGAACAAGAAGACAGGGGTTTATACTGGTTCAGGCCTCCAAAGAGTAAAACCCTACGTCCAGTTGTGGTGGATTATGCGAGGATGGAGATGAGTTCTCCCTGTGCATGGAGCCCTAGGCCGCCTTATATGGGGTGACGGGCTAGGGTTTGCATGCGCAGGTCGGTTGACCCGTGTCGAGGTCGGTTACAACTGTGGGAAGGTTATTTCCCGGATTACAGGGAGTATCCCGTGATACTCGGAGCTACAGGCGGCGGCGTGCCAGGTCGTCATGTCCTTGTCTTGCACGCCAAGGCTTCGCGGGTCTTCCGGGAGCTTAACCAGGTCGCTGGGCCCACTTGTAAGGTCGACGAGTCTTCTGGAAGGTCGGGCCCACTCGTCAGGGGCCTCTGGGACCCTGGCCGGTGGGGACCCATGGGTACCCATGTCTCTCACTACCCGAGTACTTTAGTGACTTGTGCAAGAGAGGAACAAGAAAGTAAATGGCGAAGGAAGGGTGCGCGTGGCACACCCGTTGGCCATTGTCCGGCTGTTCGTGTAGCGCTCGGGCTGTATTAGTAGCCAGGGACAGGCGTAGGGTGGTCGGCGGTGATCCGGAGATGCATGCCGAGATATGTAGTAATCGGAAAATGGTAGTATTAAAATGATACTTAGCTCCATTCGTGTTCACGTTGGAGAAGTCGAGGTGTTGCCCTCGGGTCTGAGCTGATAAGCCCCCGAGCTTCGTGCTGCCCGTCGTGGCCAAGCGGCAGTTGTCGACAAGATCGGCGAACGGTTGAGATCGTCGTTGCGTCGATAGGCCGGAGTCCGTAGATACCCGGATGGTGGCGTTCGGCTCGATCGAGGCAGCTGTTGAGTGGCCGTTGCGGTAGTTGGAGGTGGCGGAGCAGAGGGGCCGACGGGCCGTCGTGCATCGAAGAGATGGAGTTGGGCCACCGTGCGTAGCAAACAGAGCTGGGCGTCGCCGGGCCGCCGTGCATCGAGGAAGTGGAGCTGGGCACCGCCGGGCCGCCGTGCGTCGAGGAAGCGGAGCCGGACGCCGCCGTGCCGCCGTGCATCGAGGAAACGGAACTGGGCGCCGCCGGACCGCCGTGCGTCGAGGAAGGGGAGCTGGGCGCCGTCGGGCCACCGTGGAGGCGAAGCTGAGCGCCGCCGGGCTGCCGTGCGTCGAAGCCGTCGGTACCACGGGTGCCGTCGTTGCCGTCGTCGTCGGCGCCACCAGAGGTGCCGCGGGTGGCGTCATTGCCGTCACCGTCGGCGCCGTCGGTCGTCGTCGTTGCTGGTGACGCCGGGATCCATGGTGGATTGGAGGGCGCTGCCATGCCGTGGAGGTCGGAGCGCATCCGAGTAGCTTCGTCGAAGTCCTTTTTCGTCCGTCCGAAAAGTAGCTCCGTCCGAGGAGTTCACGATAGTAGTAGTACGACTAGTTTGCTGCATGCGAGCTTCTCTCTTTTTTTTTTGCTCCAACAAGTTTATGGCCAGCGAATGCACGCATGCTAGCTCCGAGTAGTTCCGAGCTCTTAACCGTGGGTTCGAGCCCCACAGCGGGTGCCTGCCAGGGCTCAATTCACACGAGTGGTTTCCGCTGCCGAGTAGCTTGCTCGAAGTCGCGGTCGTCGTTGGCGTCGCTGTAGCCGTCGGTACCGCGGCCGCCATCGTCGTTGCCGACAGAGTCGCGGTTGCCGGTGGCGTCGTGGCCGCCGCCGTCGTTGCCGGCGGAGCCGCGGTTGCCGTTGGCGTCGCGGCCGCCGCCGTCGTTGCTGGTGGAGCCGCGGTTGCCGTTGGCGTCGCGGCTGCCGTCGTCGTTGCCGGCGGAGCCGCGGTTGCCGTTGGCGTCGCTGCGGCCGTCGGCGTCGCAGCCGCCGCCGTTGTTGCCGGCGGAGCCGCGGTCGCCGTTGTCGTCGAGGTTGGCCATCCGAGACCTGAAAAACGTCGAGACACACAAATGGCCCCTACCTGGCACGCCAACTGTCGGGGTTTGTTACCGCCGGAAAGTAAATTTATAAGACTGTGCGTCGGGCCTCGGATGGTGTGCGAAATATATACGAGGATTTATACTGGTTCGGGCCTCCGGAGAGTAACACCCTACGTCCAGTTCGAGCTGCTCGTGTTATTTGCACTGATTTGTAGTAGGGGGATACAAATGGGCGAGAGAGATATCTCGGTCCCAAGTCTCTGTGATGTGTGTACGTGGTTCATGTAGCAGGAGTCTGCGTACGTGTGTGAGAGCCAAATCTGGCTGGAGGAAGAAGAAGAACAGAGAGAACTCCTCTGGAGAGGAGAAGGAAGAAGTCAAGAAGAAGTCCTCTCCCCCGTTGCCAAGAGCTGCTTTCCCTTTTATAGATCAAGGGAAAACTTGCAAGCCAAGCAAAGAGAGAGAAGGAGAAAACTTACAAGCCAAGCAAACTCAGAGAGAGAGAGCTCCTCCGGGAGAAGGAAGAAAAAATGCCTCACCCCTTGACCCTCCATGCCCACCACCGCAAGCCAAGGCCGGGTCCGGTTCTTGCATGCCTGCATGCGTCCTGAGTGGTGAGAGGTGGCCTCCTTGTTGCATGACTGTGGGCCCCACCTCTGGCATGTAGGTGTCCTGCCTTCTGATGCTTAGGGCGTAGCGTGTACTATGTCGTTTGTGGCTCAGCACATCTTACGCTGTTCGTGGTACGACGGACACTGTGCCGTTTGTGGCAGGGTGGACGGATCCGCCCCCTGGCACCGAATCAGCCAGGCCCGGGCGGACCGCTGTGGTGGAGCGGACGCGTGGCGACGCGCGGGGAGGTGTGCACGGAGATCCCGGGATCTCGATCTGGAGGGGCCCACGCGCCCCGCGCCTTCCTTGCAAAGCCTACGCAGGTCGACGACGGAAACTACTCGTGCGAACGAGTAGTCGTAGACGGGAGGCGGAGACTACTCGTGCGAGCAAGTAGTCGGAGGCGGAGGTGAAGACTTGTCGTATTGGCTGCCAAGCACTCGGAGGAGAGGGTGCAGGTGGCCGTGGGCTGCCTGCCTCCCGGCCCATGACTCAAACAGGTCGTACGGACCCTCAAGTACTCGGGGGGAGTAATACTCGTTGTATTAGTCGCCAAAGTATGCCGTACGTGGGTCTGTACCATGTTTTTTAGAGGTCCTGGTGGACCCTGGTCCATGGCCTCGTCAGCCGATGTGTCCTCTAGAAAGAGGCTAATATGTATAACTTTAAATCAAAAACAGATAACTATTTGT
This sequence comes from Cenchrus fungigraminus, assembly GCA_036936925.1. Classification (NCBI taxonomy): domain Eukaryota; kingdom Viridiplantae; phylum Streptophyta; class Magnoliopsida; order Poales; family Poaceae; genus Cenchrus; species Cenchrus fungigraminus. Next base: position 35,430,678 of record CM072779.1, on the reverse strand, counting down.
GGTGTAGTGGTTTGGGGTAGTTAGTTGGAGTGCCAACGACCCAGGTTCGAACCCTGGGTTTCACAACATTTTTTTTGTAAATTTTGGTCCACTTGTGGTCACCCACATGTGGGACATGTGCTGGCGGGCCCACATGTGGGACCATGCGATGGTGGGGCCCACATGTAGGACCATGCGCTGATGGGTCCCACATGTGGGACCAAGTGCTGGTGGGGCCATGCGTTGGTGGGACCCGAACCCACAATTACACGTGGTTGCATGTTGGACCAGATCCTTGTTTTCTTTTTTCAAATTGTTTTGTGACGATAACGTTGTTGTTCTATGACGCTAGTTTGCTTTCGTCATTGGTTCCTCACGGGCAGAACTGGAATGATTCATCTGTGACGAAACAAGTTCGTTGTTCGGTGACCATCCTGTGAGTTTCGTCATTATTTTGAGTGGCTTGGCACTGTCACTCATTATCTGTGACGAAGTTACAAAATTCGTCACGGTAGGGACCACTTCCATGACGAATAAACGGAACGTCACTACCAAATCGTCATAGATATTAACATTTCTACTAGTGCACGGACTCCCCTCCCCGGACTCGGCGTCCCGCTCCTCCTCGCGCACGGCGCGCACCCAGCTGGGGATGTCGTTGCCGTGCAGCTCCATGTGAGGAGCTCCAGGAGGAGCACACCGAAGTTGTACACGTCGGAGGCGGGCGGAGACCTCGGCGAAGGTGAGGGGAGAGGCGACAGCGGAGGATGAGGCGTTGGAAGAGCTGCCCCCGGACACGACGGGCGCGCAGTAGAGGGTGCGGTTGTCCTTGGTGACGCCGCAGACGGCGCCGCCCGAGACGGCGAGCGTGGACACAGAGGTTGGGGCGGCGGCTCGATCTGGTGGGCGGCAGTGGTTCGATCCGTTTCCGAGTGGGTCCCACAGAGTAGGGGATGGAGGAGGGATACCCTCTATAGAGGGGATGGAGAGAGATTTTTAGTCCATAGAGAAAAGAATTGGGGCTATAGGGAATCTGCTGGAGAAAGTTTTTGAGCATTTTATCCCTATATAACTTTTTTTTTCTATTGGGAAGGGGATAGGGAAGCTGCTAAACTTGCTCTAATCACGTCGCGTGCCGAAGACGTCTTGCTATCAAAGATGAGGTCATTGCGTGCCTTCCAGATCTGCCACAACACAATCATGATCACGTCCAGGTGAACGTGACTGGGGAGGGATAGTTCTCTGCCTAGGAGCCACGGCCTTCTGTATTCCACCACATGAGGTGATAACCCAATGGCCTCCCAAACATTAACTGCACTTGGACATTGTGAGAACATGTGATCGGCTGTTTCTAGAACACCTGTGCATTGCTCACAGGAGGATTCTTCTAATTCCCGTATGTTCCGATAGTAGAGTGAGGCTCTGCTGTTCAGTCGTCCATGATGTAACAGCCATCCAAAAAACTTGATTTTAGTGGGCAACCTTGTGTTCCAGAGACGGAGGGCGTCTGGATCCTGTTGGAATCCACCTTGTAACACTTGGTACGCCGCGCTGGAGGTGAAGCCGGTATCAGGAGAGGAGGACAGAGAGTGTGAGTCTGGTGCTTCAGAGAGCATTACTTGGGCAAGACAGTCCTGGAGCATTCGTTTTTCCTCAGCGGCAAAGATCGTAAGACGCGGGTGTAACTGATCCTCGAAGATGTGGGTCATGGCAGCAGCTACTGAGATGTTGGGCTGGGTGCAGTGAGAATAGAGGGCCGGGAAGGTTTCTGCTAGTGTAGTGTTGAGGAGCCAGTGATCGTGCCAGAAGGAAGTAGTCAGCCCGTTTCCAATCCTAGAGGTCCTCAGGGATCGGTAGCGCGAAATCTCTTCTTTGACCAGCTTGGCAATGTAGGAATCGGAATCCTGACCACGGTGGCGTAGGAACCAAGTCTTCCATGGCCATTGCTGTGGTGCATGCAGTTTATGAACGAATTTCATGAGCAGGCAGTGATTTTGTTGCTCCATGTTCCGAATACCCAGGCCTCCGTTTTCTCTGTTCTGACATGCTTTCTCCCTCGCAATGAGGCATTGCGACCCATGACACTTCTCCTCTCCCGTCCACAAGAAAGCCCGTCGTCTCGCGTCTAGACCGCCGTGACAAAAATTCAAGGCATCTGCCGCAACAGGCACACACCACACATGAACGCAGCTACTCCGTCGAAACGGCGGGGCCAGCGGGGGCGGATACTGCGGCGAGCGAGCGATGGCATCGAGCGCGCTCCGCCGGTGCTCCCCGCGGTCGCATGGCTCTGCACTGCACCTACACGTACGCAGGTCGTTCCAGACCGACGAGAGGACGACGTACCTGTCCGTTCCGATCCGATCCCATGTGCATCCGCATGAGTCATGACCACATGCATGCACGCAGCGGCTACGGCCACCAGTATACAGTACACGTACTGACGTGTGCCTGGTCTTCATCTCTCATCTCGGTCGGTCACAGTATATGTACGTACCCATGCGTTATATGCCAAGCTTCTGACAGGGGCAAGGAACAAAAAAAAAGGTCGCTTTTTTTTCACGGCTTCTGTACCTACTACTAGCAAACTAGCATTAGCTCACACCACGCATGAAAAAGCAGCAGCAGAGCCAAAATTTCATCAGAGAAGATCGATCTTGGTGAGGGTTGCACACAGGGCACGTGCAGCAGGCGGTGCGCGCGGCTCGATCTTGTTTCCCCCCGGCCCCCGCTCCGCGCTCCGTCTCTTTTGAACACAGTACGACCAACAAGAGTTGACAAAACCCGCCAAGAAACGGCAGCGGTAGGCATATTTTGAAGTTTGACCACCCACAAGGGAAGTTACTCAACAACCGGTTGAACTCTGGTCCGGTAGGCATATTTTGAACTCAGCGGGAGGCTCCGAAATTCAGATTCGGTTGCGGTTTGTTACTCCATCATGGGTCTCGATATGGATTCTGTAAAACCCTCTATCAACGCAGTTGTGCACTTATTTTTAAAAAAAAACGCAGTTGTGCAGCCGTACCATCAAAACCCCCATCATGTTCATGTTCACAAAGCCCCATGTGGGGTGTCCAACAAAAGCTTCTTGCCTTCAAGCGCCGGAACCGACAGAGTTATTTTGCAAGATGGGAACCCCGGATACCCACTGACCAGTGGGCCTACCCCACCGACCGTTTTGCAGTGGTGCTGTTCCAGTTTTACTTCCACCAAAATGTACTGAAACAAAAGCCTTGTGGTCTATTTAAACGACGGTTGGCAGCTCGGCGTCTCCTCCTTTTTACAGTTGCATTCCTCTTCCTCACCTCACCTCACCTCACCACCATTGCTGCCTTATTGCTGGCCATCCAAGAAGAGAGATAGAAAGAGGCAACGACACACAGAGCTTGAGTCCATAGAGGAAGAATGAGGCTTCGTGGAGCTCTTGCTCTGCTTCTGCTCCTGTGCATCCATGGATGCCACCAAGGAGCAGATGCCAGGGGGGACGGGTTCGTGAGGGTCCAAGGCACCCGCTTCGTGCTCAACGGCAGCCCGTTCTTCGCCAACGGGTTCAACGCCTACTGGCTCATGACCATCGGCGCCGACCCCGCCCAGAGGGGCAAGGTCTCCTCGGCGCTCAGCCAGGCCGCCGGCGCCGGCCTCACCGTGGCCAGGACGTGGGCGTTCAGCGACGGCGGCGGCAATGCCCTGCAGTACTCCCCCGGCCGCTACAACGAGAACACCTTCCAGGTCCTTTAGCCTTCACTGTCACTCAGCTCCCCTCTGTGCCAACGACTCTGTGTTTCTTGAGATGTTCTTGCTTTCTTTGCTCTGCTTGTGAGCTGATGCATTTCCTTTCTTTTTTCTTGCCCCCTCTGGTGTGCATTCAGGGATTGGATTTCGTTCTATCTGAGGCTAGGAAGCATGGGATTAAGATGATACTGAGCCTTGTGAACAGCTACGACAGCTTTGGAGGGAGGAAGCAGTATGTGCAGTGGGCGAGAGAGCAGGGGCAGAGCATTGGGTCTGATGACGAGTTCTTCACTAACCCTGTTGTCAAGGGTTTCTACAAGAACCATATCAAGGTAAGGAAAAAAAACAGTGATTCACAGTAATCTTACCCTTTTGTTAGTTCAGGTCCATTTCTAGTGTCACTACTTACTACGAGAGTCTTCCCTTGTTTGTGGAAAAGATGGTTCCTTGGCTGTTGTTTCACAAAAAATTGAGGAATTTCACCCTGCTTGTTTGGTTCTTGCTCCTTTTAAGCCTCACATACCTTTTTCTTCTGTTTGAAATTTCACCCTGCTTTTTTTTCTTACAAAGCATGCTCTCTATTGATAATGCTGATAAAGCTAGCAGATTCCGTTCCAGATATATTGCCTTCATATCGAAATCTTTTCATTGAATTGCCTTCATATTTGTTGTTGTGGAAGAGAGATTCTTTCTTGTTTTGCCAAGGAAATAAAAATTCATAAATGTTTGGCCTCCTTTAGTTCCAAAAATTTCTCCAACCACCATAGGCACTAATTAAGAGCTGTCAAGAATAGGCACTAATTAAGAGCGGTCAACAATAAACACTAATTAAGAGCATTAAATATGGATTAATGACAAAATTTATTCTCTAATCTCCATCTCAAAACTCGAGATGAATCTAATGAGCCTAATTATGTCATAATTAGACAATACCGTGCTACAATAAACAACTTTTAATCACAGATTAATTAGGTTTAATGGATTCGTCTCGCCGTCGATCTATGTAATTAATTTTGTAAGTACAGTATTTCCTATGTTCGAGGTCACAGTAGAGAGGGTCAGAGGGAGCCATGTGCCTCCAGCATCTCTCCAAACTCGTTCTGACGCGGTACCGTTAGAAAGATCCATTCTTTACGCACAGTGAAATTATTTTGGTCTCAATAATGTGACGCTGTCGGTGGAGATTGGAAGAATACTAACATTGTGCCCTGTTTGACCTTCAAAAAGACTAGTAAAATTCATGGAAAACAGGCAGGAGAAAATGTGGGGAAAAGGCCTCGGAACAATGCATTGTTCTAGAACTAGGACCATACTACGCTTTAGCGCCGCAACTGCCATTAATCAATCACTTGTCTGAACCTTTATTATTGCTACTAGTTCCAGCACGCTTCTGACAAAACGGAAAAAGTCTAGATGAGCCTGATCTATGGACGGTGGAGTACATCACCCCTTGAACTACAAAACAGGATGTTGTGCACATTAAACTTTCTAAAACCAGACAAATAGCCCCCTGAGGCGATTTTATTATCTGGTTTTGCACAGCTGGACCTCCACCCTGGTAATTTTGGACACGGTGGCGGTCTGGGAGACATGTGGACGGCGAGTGACGCAGCTGCGCAGGCAGGAACGGCGGCGTCATCCGTTTTCGGCGGCAGTTCGCCGGAGATGGCCGGCCCAAGCACTACAGGCTCGGTTTTCACCTGCGGTTTGGCTCTAGACTTCTAGAGAGGGGATGGCATGCCACAGAGGGCGCTCTTGTTGTCGATAGTGCGGCGGAGATGGCAGACGGCGGCGTGTGGCGGACGTGGTCCTCGAGCACACGCGACATGACAGTTGGGACCTCGATTATTCCACGTCCAGGAGCGCCGGGGTCGCTTCTTGGTGGTCCTGCGAGTACAAGAGAGGAGGAAGAAGAGTGAGGGAGGTTCGTTCGGCTGCAAATCGGGCCATCGGGGCGGCAAGTCGCGAACGATGGCGTGGACGGCTGCCGCAATGTTGGTGGCTCGTCCTCCCCTTCCCAGCCTTTGCTTCGTCCGCTGCCCAACCCCTCCCCCACCGCGCGTGCCATCTGACCCTCTTAGGGGAAAACTTGGAGGGCTTTATTGCAAAAGCTCGGGAGCTTTGCAATGGCGGACAACAGCTTTAGCGGACCAAATCGGCAGTGCTCCTGGCGGCTGGGACTACGTTGGAGCGGCGCTGTGTAGAGAGGAGATGGAGGGGGTCACATAGGTAGGCTCACCGGCGGCGGGTATGCTCTGAGATGGCCGGACGGCGGCCAATCTTCACGACGACGGAGCCTGACACGAAAAAATGGCAACAAAATCCGACGAAAAAATGGCGACGACATTGGTGGAGCATGTGTGTCTTGATTTCGCGAAGCTCCTGGTGACCTCGATGTGCTCCGATAGGTTCAGCAAGAGGCGAATCGGCGCGGCCATGCGCGACAGCTCCTTCGGCGCGCGGCCATGGCGACAGCTCCTTCGTCGCCGGTGGTGGTAGCGGCTTCAATCGAGCGGGTGGCGCTCGGACGACGATGAGGTGTAGAGGACCGGTGACGGAGCTTCAGCTAGTCGTCGCAAGGCTCCAGGCGAAGCTGGCCGGCAGCACTCTGCCCGGCCCCGCTGTTTCCAGCGGGCTGGCAAATGATACGAGCGGGCAGCGGCCATGGGATTTGGGATGGAAAAGAAACTTGACCATTCCACTTCAAAGCGGGACCCACACGTCCATGTCAGCGGCTCAGTCCACTTGTCAGCCAACATGGCAAAACCACCCAGTAAAACCACCTTAGGGGGTCTTTTAAACGGTTTTGCAAAGATGGAGGGGTTAAACATCCGGTTTCATACTTGAGGGGGTGATGTGGTCGAGCATTGATACGTTTGGGGGGTTATCTAGGCTTTTTCCCTGACAAAACCTTGCTCGTCTTTTTGCGCGGTGGATCGATGGTTAAAGACCGTGCTGACGCGGGTGAACACGATCACCGGCGTGGCGTACAGGGACGACCCGACGATCATGGCGTGGGAGCTGATGAACGAGCCCCGGTGCCCGTCGGACCTCTCCGGCCGGACCCTCCAGTCGTGGATCGCGGAGATGGCGGCGCACGCCAAGTCCATCGACGGCGCCCACCTCCTGGAGGCCGGCCTGGAGGGCTTCTACGGCGCGTCGTCGCCGTCCCGGGGCGCCGCGAACCCATCGGGGTACCAGGTGGGCGCCGACTTCCTCGCCAACAACCGGGCGCCCGGGGTCGACTTCGCCACCGTGCACGCGTACCCGGACCAGTGGCTCCCCGGCCTGGACGCCCCCTCGCAGCTCCGGTTCCTGGGCGCCTGGCTCGACGCCCACATCGCCGACGCGGCGCGCGTGCTCCGGAAGCCGCTGCTGGTGGCCGAGTTCGGCAAGTCGCGGAGGGACCCCGGGTACGGCGGCGACGCCCAGCGGGACGCGGTGTTCGGGGCGGTGTACGCCAAGGTCTACGAGTCGGCGCGGGCCGGCGGCCCGGCGGCGGGGGCGCTCTTCTGGCAGCTCCTGGCGGAGGGGATGGACTCGTACGGGGACGGGTACGAGGTCGTGCTCGGCCGCGCGCCGTCGTCCACCGCCGGCGTCATCGCCACGCAGAGCCGGAGGCTGCAGGGGCTCGCCAGGGCGTTCGCGCGCGCGCGCAAGGCCCGGCACCAGCAGGGGAAGGCGTCGGGCAAAGGTGGCAAGGGCGGCAACTGAAGGTGATTGCTAGTAATAAGGCCGAGTTCAGGGTACTTTTGCAGCAAGAACGCGTGTTTTTTTGGTGCGTTTGGGTTCAGTTGTGTTGTGTGTGCGCGCGCCGTGCCGCGCGTGCGCGTCGATGTCTCCTCGAGATGATTTGAAGATTCATCCGGGAGCGAAGGAGTTATATTATACGTGTCTGGCATCCTCCTCCGTGTCTTACTAGAGGGCACGCTTTTAAGTGTTCTTCTGGATCACGAGAGGAGCGAAGTTATGGTGCAAGGCTGTGTGGAAGAACAAGCTTTGTTATGCTTTAAGGTTGTCACTTTCTATGATTTATATGAAGGGATCTGTTGCCTAAATAGCTCCATCTGTTCTCATCCACCTGTTGATCACTCGATTTCCTCATCACCTGCATTCATCTTGGTCGTTTGTCATCTGGTTTGTCCTTTCTGAGCAACCCAAAAAACTAGCACGTCCATTAGCAGAGCTTCAGACTGAGAGAGCTGGACTACTTGTCGGCATTTGCTTACTGCTTGCATCTGCAGCAAGACGTAGGACCGGGACAGCTTGGAACTGAAGATCATGCATTGCAAGTATGCAACAATGTGCATGTCCACGCAGGCTGAAGGGGGTGAAATCAACACTAGAGGACAGCACAAAACATCACAGAAGCAACTAATCAGCTTGAAACCCTGCCTTGATTGATATATTAGCAAGTTGAAACAGACAGGTTTATCATGTCAGATCACACATGCTTGCAGGACATCGTCCGATCGCCTTGAGAGTCGTCATGCCGCCTCAGCGAAGCCAACCTTCAGGTTGCCGTAGTCAAAGACGGTGTGGTAGGCTCCCATGAATATGTCACCCAAGATCCTGCGTTACCGAGTTCTTATTATCAGATCGAGGAAAAGTAGTTTAGAAGAAATGCAAACCAGGTAGTACGAACAAAGATTGGAAGCTAATCCCACAAAAGAAAAACTTGACACACCTTATTAGTTTTTAAAGTATGGAGAAAACCAAATAACTTTACGTTTGTTACACGGCGAATAATTTCAAAACAAGCATGTTCAATGATGACTTAGGTATTTCTTTTGGGTAAGAATTTTGCAAGAACCTTAGAAGGTGCATAATTTACCAGAGAGGACCACGAGGAGGAGGAATGTCCATAGCTGTAAAACCACTGATGCACTGTGCAGCAGTTCCTTCACCAACCTTCAGGATATACTGAATAATACAAACGATATAATCAGTTTTCTGAAAGTAAAAGGAAAGTAGCAGAAGATAGCAACTAAATTGTGCATAAATACATGATAAAATAGAGGGTTAAACCTTATACGTATCTTGTTAAGTTAGATTCCAGTAGACTATTAAAATGCAACATTTATAATACTAGTATAGCCTAGCATGCCTATAAGAGAACACCTCATGAGAACTGATGCATAAAAACTTGCAGGGCCTCCGGTTCATGAAAAGAGCACCTGTAGCCTTCTAATTTACTCCCTCTGTTCTGATTTACATGATGCTGGTTAGCTCAAACTTGAGCTAAGCAACGTCAAATAAAAAAGAAAGGAAGGAGTACTTAGAAGTATAATTTAGCATGCTATGTGAGAACACCTTGTGAGAACCGATGTATGAAAACTTGCTGGACCTCTGGTTTATGAAAAGAGTACATTTGGCCTTCTTATTTACTTAGCAGTAGAATAGGAGCAATAATATCTGATTTCATGATTCGATACCCATAAGGCAGAAGTTAGCGGATAGAAAATCTAAATTTTAAATTAAATAAATGGATGCCTGCTAAGCTTGATGACTAAACTAGATGTAGTTTCTATAAAAAAACAAAGATAATAGCCAGAGAGAAGATGCAATACTTGTTCTGGTTTCAGTGCGAACTTTCGACCCCCGATGGTAAAGGCAATGTCAGGCATGGATGCAACTCTGCTGCAGTCCACAGATGATTCTCCCATAGGACTAGGAAGCCTTCCACATAGCTGCGAAGTAAACCAGTTTTGCAGCATTTGTAATACTTGTACTTAAGTGTTCTTACATTGGTATTACAAGCTTTACCTGATTAATGTACTGCAACACTAGATCCTGAGTTTGGTTCTGTGCAAGCTGATTAATGTACTGCAACACTAGATCCTGAGTTTGGTTCTGTGCAAGCTGGCTCTGTATCCATACAACAGTTGTTTCACAGGCATTGCACATAGCTTTATTGAAGAGACCATTTGATTCCCCAGCTTCATCATCTACCACACTCCGAATACCAGCACTGCTAACATTGCACAGGGCATCATAAGTAACAGTATCAACTATAAAGATGTCATACAAACAATATGAAAGCTTAGAAATAGATGGAAAACTAACTTCATGCAATTCACCCATTTCATAATAAGATAGCTTATTTAGTCAACACTAGTAATAGCAGTACTCACATTCAAGTAATCACTACTTGCAGAATTGTGAAATGTGATATACATTTATATTAAATCTACAACTCATACCTAACTCCATGAGCTCCATCAAATGTGCATAGACCAACTGAAGAGCATATCTTTGACGGTTTTGCCTGCATCATGATCCCAGATAAATTCAGCATTCTTTCTCATGTTATACAACAGCAGTAACAATAGCAAAGCCTTTTAGTCCCAAGTCCCAACTCCTAAGCATGTTGGGGGTAGAGGCTAGAACACAACAAATTTATCAAATGTATAATATATGAGTAATAAAACTATAATACGACAAATACGAGGGTCCATGTTTTTGGAATGTGCAAACCTCTGCTAGCAGCTGATCTATGATCTTTTGCCCATACTGAGAAACAACTGCCTTGCATTCTTGGCTGACTACTCCAGCAGCCCCTATCTTTTCATTTATCTGAGTAATTATGGCCTGCATATCCATATAGATTCATTAGGGCACATAAATACTAGATTAAAAATGAAATACTCTTGCCAGGGTAGAAATACAGTCTTAATAAGATATAACACATCGAGTCACCAATATGATAAATTGATGATGTACCTACTGGGTGCACGTTAAGTTTTCCCTTTATATGTTATAGTTGCAAACTCTATTTTCTGAAAAATCAAAACCTAAGTAAAATTACTTTGTCACTTTGGTTACTAGATACGTTAATAGCAGGAATGCGAATCTTATAATTTCCATAGGTGCCAGGAGCTCAGGACTCGAGAAATAAGTCAATCATAACAACCACCAGGATTAGATCCAATACACCCACGTTCCGCTTTTGCACCAAGTAAAAAACAAAATTCATAACATACTGTGGGTCCAGTAAGCAACGATGTTCCAGAATCTGCTATTGCTGAACAGCCCGAAGCACAGAATCCTAATAACACAGAGTTATTAAAACAATGAGTTGACCATTTTGCGTTTAGATGCAGGCATATTGGTCATAGAACAATGATAAACCATCACCTGTGGACTTTCCTCCAATCAGGACATCGCCCATATCAAACTGCAGGAAGTCAGTGCTAGGTTAATTCTTGGAATAAAATTTTGTCAGCAGATTTAGCACAAAAACATTTCCACCTACAAGTGGATACATTTGAAAATGTAATAATCATGACTCAACTAACTGAAAAGGAATGTTAACCTGCCAGTATCCCTTCCTAGTGACGGGGACATATGTATGATTTCCCTTATAGTGATTAGGATCTATTCCTCCGAACACAATTTCACCTCCCTGCCCTTCACCAGCGTGTCGGTTGAACCAGAATGAAAAAACAGGATCACTAACAAGACCCTGTTTCACCATGTTGTACCTATAAATTTGTTTTAGTAGATATGATCATCTGTTTCATAAAGTGCAAAATATATAAGACATTATCGTTACCATTTTGCAGTACAATACGTTAGCAAAATGCCAAAACTACCATCAGGCGTGATCATGTTTGGATCTAATTACCATATAGGACACACAAAAGGAATATATTCATTCAACTGTTATCATTACTGGACAGGAACACATTAGATCAATTGCCAGCCACACATGCTCACCAGACAGGTACAGCAGCACCAACTGAGATTTCCTTAAATCCAAGCCCAAGAATGCCATCAAATTTTGCAACCATGAAAGTAATACCTGGCTCCCTTGTCGCTTCAATGAAGTCCTAATAGAAAAAACCAAATGAAACCCCAAATAATCTAGAAAGTATGTACACGGACAGATAAGATATAAAAAGTGTACAACACGTGGTGATAGGAATAAACCTGATTTCTCACAACTACATCACCAATTTTCACACTGTCCAGGCTGAAGTAGCCAGAAATTGCACCAGTACCATAGCGTATAGAAGCAGGTTTTCCTGCAAAAAGGGAGCAGTGATGAATTACAACCAATTTAAAATATATATACTGCAGTTTTAAGAATAAAGCCATGCATTGTTGAATAAACTTAAGCTGGATGTTTAATCTTCTGAATGGAAGTTATGGGTTCTTATGTCCTCAACAGTGGACATAAGATTCAAGTTGTTTACTTGCGAAGCTAATGCCTATCACAAAAACATTTTGCATGTAAAGTCTCATAACCACAGGACAGATATCGCAGTCTGAATAATACCATTATCTGAGAAAGATGATTAATTGGCTAATGATTCTTGAATGAGTAGTTAGGACTGCAAGCAGCAACATGTCAGCATTGCCCCAAGTCCCCCCGACACGGGTGTCAGAGATGGGTGATGAGACGCTAACCAGACTAAAGAATTGTGGCAAAGGCGATTATCATAGTTTAGCAACCCAATGAATTAGCAGATATAATTTCTGATATTTCATTTTTTTCCAGCTTTCAGTATAATGTGAAGGCATCAACTAAGTCTTATCAACATTATGATTTGATTACTTCCCAAAGGAAAAAAAAACTATGTTGACATATTATGGAATTATAATTTTTATAATAATGTATTCTAGCTAAAAAATGGTCAAAAGGTAATATGCAGCTAAAAATCAGAAATGCAACTTACTACCGCCACAAAAACTACATTAGTCATCGACGACAGAACAGTGACCAATCAAATATATAGAGAAATACACACTGATCTCCAAGACACAACACACTACCAAACACCATCAACCTTGTAAGAACAGGGGGAGGGGCGAAGTCACAAACCGTTCTTTTTATAACTGTTCGATTGGCCGGCCTTGTACCTCGCGTGGAAGTAGCACGCCATCTGCAACCAGAATTATCACCCCAGTTTAGACTTTAGAGCCACACACAACACATCAAACTCGAAAAAAGCAGTCTCAATCACAGAATCAAATACGGCGCACCGACAGGTAGCACTTGGAGGAGGGCACCCAGAGGTTGGAGCTGCCGGTGTCGAAGATGACGGTGAACTTCTGCTGCGGCGTGCCGATGCCGATCTCACCGTAGTACTGCGCGTTGAGGTAGTTCTTCAGCGCCACGATGTCGCCCTCCTCCTCGGCCTCAGCCTTCTTCGACGCGGCGGCGGTGGCGGCGTCGTTGCTGCTGCTGCCGAGGAAGCCGCGTCGCAGCTCGTCATGGAGGCGGCCGTTTTCGTCGGCCGGCAGCTTCTTCAGCGGGACGGCCCTCTGCCGGCGGGGCGAGGAGGGATTGCAGCAGCGCGGTCAGCGCGACGCGGCCGGTTCCCATGGCTGCTGCACTGCGTGCTGGGAATCGAATCCGAAAAAATTAGGAGGGGAAGCGATAATGCGAGATTGATCAAGGGGAAATCGAGACCTCTTTTTGGAAGGGTTTAGTGGAAATCGCGACAGCTGCTGCAACTGATTACTAACTTGGAGGAGTTTGGGTACCAAATTACTGAACGAAAACTGGAAACACCCAAAAATCAGTCGAACCAACTGAAAAATGGCAGAATTGTGGCCCGTTTGATTCAATCCGTCAAACACTGGAAAACCCAACCAAGACTGACCTAGATCGGCAGCAGGAGCGAGCAAATTTGTTCAATCGCAACCCGAATTCCCAAAGCGAAGAACTCTGCAGTCTGCACTCACCTGATGGTTCGAGCGGGAGGGGAGCAGGAGCGCAACCGCCCGCGGTTCGCACCCGTGCCTGCGCTGGGTAGTGTGCACTGGCGACTGGCGAGTGGGGAACTGGGGGATCGCGAAAGGAGAGTGGAGCCCGTACGTCTACGTGGATCGATTTATAGTGACGTGGCTGGTGGGTGGCGGAAGAACCCGGGCAAACCAGGGTGGCAGTCCTGGCCGTCTGATCTCGGCGTTTGATGTGCCGTTGGATTTGAGATGAAGTGCCAGTTTCTTTGTTCAGATAAGTTGATTGATCCTAGCACGCAATGGCGTGGAAAGTGAATCCAAACAACTACACGGTACTACTTTTGCTCTCGTCTTCCGGGCTGAAAGAAAAACGCTAGCGCAAGTAGTGTGTGCGTGTGCCATGCAATCACAAGGTTCGTAAACCCCAGAGCATGAGTGCATGACACGTGAAGACTAAGTCATGGCTGTTGCTGAAAGGAAGCAAAATTCCACTTCCACCAACAAGTTTGTTTGTCTTCTCTCGACAACTGTGGGCGGTGCCAAAAGAAGATATAGTAATGAGGAAGTTTGTGTGCTACAGTCGCCTTTCTCATACTGTAATTTCGAAAATAGTCGTGCCATGAAAATCGTACGTCTTCCTAAAAAATCGAAGAAGTGGAAAAACTTGAGGCCCATTTTACTAAGATAATTTTATGGCCCATCATCCAAGATAAGTTGGGGGCCCATGTTCCAAGCAAAAAAAGTTGAGGCCCAGCTTGAATCTGCAGCACTCGGCCCCCCGTCCATCCAATCGTCAGCTCGTCCGTCAAGTTCCGGGCGCCACGCACAGCGACTCGGCTTTCTTCTCCGGATCCGGTGAAGCCGCACGAGCCAGCCACCCTCCCCCGATGATCCGAGCAGCAACGGTGCACGCGCGGCTCCTCCTATCGTGCTCCTACGTTAGCCAGGTGCGCATCAGAAAACTCCACCCATCTCCGTGAGAGCATATCGTCGAACACCTCCCGTGCTCCACTGATGCTCCTCTTTCTGTTGATCCGTGCAGGCGAAGGCGGCTGCGGCTTCCCGCTGGCCTCTCGTCTCCAGGAAGCCTTCCCTCCTTGGATTTGGGCGGTATGGCCTCGTTCTATCTAAGCCTCTTCTTTTGTCATAACATATATAATGCGTACCCTACAACCACTTGTGTCGATGTATGAAGGAAGGTGTGTTAATTGGTCATGTCCCCGCATCACACGGTATTTGGTTCCGTAGTCAGATTATTAACTTGAAAGAACCTGCAGAACCAAAAGAATTAAGAATTGATGTTTCATGTGGAATTGCTGAATTGCATCATATGACACTGAGAAAAAGGAAGAAAAAAAATGCAATGGGTGTTAGGCACAACCCTGCAAATTTATTCAATCAACATGAAGACAAGCTGCTTCAACCGGTCTTCAAGCTTTTGCCCCTGTGAGATCCCTGTTATATACATGCCTATAAGCGACAAGAATGTAAAATTCGACTTAGCTAACCAAATATCTGAAGCTCTGCTTATTGTTTGTGAACTCATGTTTATTCACCAGATCACCTTCAAGTCTATGGGCTCTTATGTTTCAAGCTCCATAATAAATGGTTTTGTTCTCATGTCCTATGCGTGCTTTTATATTTTGTTCACTGAATGGAGGCGTCGCTATGTTGCAGTCGTTTCTATCAGATGGACACAAGAGGACAAGATGAAAATAAAGTGTCGACTTCAAGAGGTTGCCATACTTCCCCTGAGACTCAAGGTCATCATCAGATACACTGGTCTCATCAAAGTTGCCTCTAACCGATTGAAATTCATCTTGTGTAAAACATTAACACTATACATATATTGTCCTTGTGCAAGCATCTATTTATCACTGATGATATCGTGAGATGTGGAAAAGTCACCAGTTAACATATCGATATGATATCTACCTTTTTGTGATATTTTAAGGTTTAAAGTAATTGTTCTCACATGAATTATTTTGAGATGAAAAGGAGGCGAGACAATAATAAGTACATCGTAATCATGCAAATATGATTATAATGCCTGAGTTATATTTAGGGTACCTTTTATGGCCTTGGTGAACTAGCCGTGATGCATTAGTTACGATCTCCAATAGATTTTATGCTCCTAGTCCTTCATTAGAAAAGGATTATGTTAGGAACTTAGCAGTTAAGAACGCATTCTTCTAACCTCAACTAGAACATTTTAAATTCTTACTACACATGTAAATAATTCTGTGTATTTCTATTATTTCAGAACTGGCAAAGAAAAGTTGTGTTCCATGCAACTCTAAGGATTTACATCCCATGTCAGAAGATTCTGCTATAGAATTGCTTGAACAGGTCTTCGTCTTGTTTATTTTTGAAGTGAGATCTTTGATGAAATCATTCCTATTCCTACCCCATTGGCTGATACCTGAAACAGGTGAATGGTTGGGAGCTGACAACTGAAGGTGGTATTCTGAAACTGCATAGAGCCTGGAAGGTGAAGAACTTTGCTAAAGGACTTGAGTTCTTTCAGCTTGTTGCTGCTATTGCTGAGGAAGAAGGTCCTTTCTTTCCTTTGTTCTACCTGCTTTCTTTTAGGTGGTGTTTGGTTTGGAAAATGTAACGCAAATGTAAACGTAATTAAAAAGCACCAGTATCCATTACAATGTAACAGATACCTAGGATTGTTTGGTTCCATGCTGTAACACAAATGGAAAACGGCGGTAGATCAGTTGCAGCAGTTCCAGCTATGCATGCATGCAGCACAGGGGGCAGCGCTCGCATACAGCAGCAATGCATGCGTGCAGCGGCTCGGCCACTCGGGGATTTGATTCCATGCATGATGGGGTGTAATTGAAGTTGTACAGTGACAGGATCCGGTTACATGGTAATCGATTACCGAGCCTCCTAACCAAACGAAAACAATTCAAATCGCTTTGCACTGTAAACCGATTACTTACAAAACAACCAACCAAACAGCACCTTATGTCTTTAGCTAACAGTCACTCTTTCATATGTATGTATATGCTTTCTGATAAAATTTAAAATCATGCCAAGCAACTGCAACTGTTCTATCTGTGGAATGTACTTGGTACACCAACTTCATCTCTTATGATTGTTATCTGAAGAACATAATGGACAAGAGAGCTAGGAATCCTGCTCCAGCCAATCCTGGGGAATTATTCTAGTATTCCTGTGATGAATATGGAAACTGAAATATTTAAGGGAAAATAACTGCCCCTCATATATGCAAGGTGTCAGAACCAACCTACTTTTCTGGTCTAGTCTTGTTACCTAATGCATAATGTTTACTCTAGATAGATACTTACACGTGACTATTATATAGCATTGTGTGAGAGTTTTGTTATACCTTTGTGAAAACACTCCAATTTGATCATTAATTTTACTACTACATACATAATCCAACAAATTATAGGTGCGAGTTTTTCTTCCAATAACAAATTGTTGTTTAAACCGATATGCTTTCTCCAGGTCACCATCCAGATCTCCATCTTGTTGGTTGGAATAATGTGAAAATTGATGTTTGGACTCACTCTATCAGTAAGTGACTTGGCTTTTTTTTCTCTCTCTAGTTTATTGTTATTTATGTAGCTGAAGCAACTCGTTTATATTATCTTCTTCATCAGACTATTTGTTCCAAAAGTAGTCCAATGGTCAGGCTTTTGTAGTTATTTAGTTTTATTTACTGCTTCAGGGATTCGTATTTGATAGTTAATTTGCAATTGTCCAATCAAAATAACAATACCCATATGGACCTTTTCTTTCTGTGCTTCATTATATTTTATTGGGTTTTCAACATCTTGAGGCAATCAAACATTAGATTCTTATAAGCAAGGTCACAAAATCTTGAATAAGAAGTATGAGCTCAGAACAGCACTTGTGTGTTGAATTTATTACAACTTGTCTACATGCTAAAGCTTAAAAAAATGATAAAATCACTTCTTTATTTTCTTTCAAAAAATAGATCACTTGTTTAAGTTAATCCTTACTGTTAAAGTTTGTGGCAATGGAGATATGTTGTAGGATTCTAGGATCAATATGTTATTTACGGTAGTCTATCTACTGCTAATGGGTATCTCGTTAGAGCTTAAAGCTGGGCATCAATGGTATGCCAAATGCACTTTCAGTTGTAAGTTAGAAGCCTCAGCCAACTTTATTTTGGCTTTCTAGTAAAACAGGGCCTTTGGTCTAATGTTGATTTTTTGTTTTTTTAAGGAGGTTTAACAGATAATGATTTCATCCTTGCTGCGAAGATCAATCATCTCAATTTAAAAGGCATTTTAAGCAAGAGAGCCAATGTACAGAAGTAGCTCAGATGTGTCGACCGAAGCAGTTCTGTTTCGTGCTCCACTCCAACTTTATACGGAGTAGATGCAACTTATTTTCTTGGAACGATTTGGCTGAAAAATTACATATTCGGCTGTAGATGCAACTTTATTCGGTAGTTCATCGTACGTAGCTAATTTATCTGAGATGGATTGTCTTTTGCGTCCGTAGTTCAGCTGTTACAGTCTGGATTGTCTGCTATTCTCCCGCGTCTTGGCAAATGTCCAGCTAATTCCCATTTAAATTCTACACTGGTCTGTGAGCATATCAATTTATATTACAATAATATTTTCTCCATTCCAAATTACTTATTGTTTTGGTTTTTTAAATATATTCCTTTTTGTTATGTACAAAAGAAATGTATATGAAAAGTCAAAACGACAAGTAATTTGGAATGAACAGAGTAATATGAAAAAGATAAGGAAAGGATATTTCCAAATTTGGCTACTTTTGTAATGATAGTCCTAGAATTCTAGATGAAAGTCCAACCCATACAAGTCAATTTTCATTTTTCATGAAAAGACTGCCTACAAGATGGAGTGACTGCTGGGGGTTTCGAGCCAAACGCTAGCGCAACCAGACACTGGTTTTTACTGCAACAATTTCATTTTTCATGAAAACACTGCCTACAAGATGGAGTCACCGCTGGGGGTTTTGAGCCAAACGCTAGCGCAGCCAAATACTGTTTTTTACTTCAAATTGACGAGAACGCATGTAGTTCAAGATTAGCTGCAGGTAAGGGGACACCAGGGGACAAAAAAAAAGGCACATTACAAGGTATGAGAAGCAGATCTGTTAGATGAGTTAGGACTTTACCGTTACAAGATAGCACCTCTGCAACATCACTATCAAGTAAAAACCACGATAGCTGAAATTAGTCCCGGAGACACACGCAACTGGCAAAAAGGAAACGAAAAAACACACTTGACGCTGTTGGATGGATCATCCTCTGCTCAGCAGCGCTCAAGACGGCAGCTCAGCTAGTCTGCTCACTTCACGGCGCAGCATGCCAAGGCTTGCAGGTAACCTGGCAGTGTAGAGAGGCTTCTCCCAAGATAGCACAGGTGTTTAGTAGCTGTGCTGCCAGAGCTGGTGCGATGGTTGGGATGGTGCTGCCTGGGGATTGTTCAGGCCTCCCTCAGCAGGGTTCTGGGGGTGGTGCTCCTGTGGCAGACCTGCCTGCGACTGGTAGAAGCTTGGGTACCCGAGACCACCGTATTGAGAGGGCTGCTGTACTTGTGCCTGGCGGAAGCCACCCTGCTGACTCTGTCCCTGGAAACCGTAGAAGTTGCCAGGTGGAACCGCTGCACTTGAACCAGCAGCTCCATGAAGCCACATTGCTGAGTTGTCACTCTGAAATGAAAATGCACAATTCAGAATGAAAGGAACCTCCAAATCGAAATGATGCAGGAGTGTGAAGTGTTAGAAGTTCATGCGATCAAACAAGGCTACACATCCAGCCAAGGACACCGGTGGATCAATAGCATGCAGTATTTCCATTACCTGCTGTAGAGCCGCATAATTATTGGGATCTTTGAATTGTGTGCCCAAAGCTTCATCAAACCCCATAGTTGTGGGCGCAGAGGGGGCACCCTGATTTAGGCTGAAATTTCCAGGAATATTATTTGCATTTCCAAACCCTCCATAACCAGAGAGTGATGATGGCTGTGGTAGGCTCGAAGCAGGAGGGCTGCTCTTGTATTGTGGCATCGAATACTTCATTCCAGCTCCAGGCACAGCAGGAGCAGCAGACTGATGGAAAGGTCCATTACTAGAGTACGCTTGCTGGAAGGCTGCTGACGGTAGGAAATAGTTCTGAGGCATATACGGATACCCAACCAGACTGGCAAAAGGCCCAAGGGGTAGAGTCGGCTGCGAGTACGGATGTACAGGCAGTTGTTGTGGGAGAGGAAGCCCTGACGGGATGCTCGTACTGGGAACATGTTGCGTAGACTGAGTGTTGGGGAAGCCTCCTTGTTTCATAGTCTGAAGATAGTTCAAGATAAGTGAAAAGCGGAAACAAGACAAAAAATATTGAAATGGCAGCACATCAATGTCAACTAGAAAGGTGCGCGGCGTTGCCGCGCTGTGCCCGTCTTCCGCCATGGTGTTATAGTTGATGCAACATCTGTTCCATGGATGGATTAGTAGTGGGTGTGTGCAATGTTGGGTTTAGAACCTGTTATTGCGTTTGATATATATTTGGACAAAAGAGGTGGTTTGTACCCCCTAATTAGTTTTTTGTTTTTTCCTTGTTTCTTCATGTATGAAGTTGTTGTTTTCGTTACATTTTGTGAGCATATACAAAATATAATGCCATATGTTAAATAATTGTAGTAAAAAATTTCATGGTTATGTTCATAAGTTAGGAATATTTATTATGAAATGATCCTAATATACAAAATCGTATGAAAGTTAATCATGAAAATTTGTTAATGTATGTTTCTAACATATAACATCATGTTATCAGCCAACCAATAAATCTGAAATTAGAACTTAATTTGTACATGACGAAACAAAAAAGTGAGCGTAACTTTTGCTTCGGGCTTAAGTGCCCAAAGTAAAAAGGTGAGGAGAGTAAAATGAACTTTCCATTTTGTATCAAGGTGGAGGGTCGTAAGTAGGCAGAAATTTAATGCATTTGTAAAATCCCGCAAATTTTCTATGGATTCACCAAGTTTTGCAGTCGGAAGATGTGTCTTTCTTTTGGTCAACAAAGTTGGGGTGATGTGAAGTGTGTGTGTTTTGTAATTTTTGTGATGCAAATTACTTTTTGTGAAGTTGAGGTTTGAGCTATGGAGAAATTGGAGCTATTCACCGTTGGAAGCTGATGTATTCGTGTTGGTTGTTGCATTTTTTTTAAAATGTGGATGTAAAGCAGATTTCTCAAACGTGTAGATAACATTTTGTAAAAACTGTAGATCGAGAGCTTGATTTTTATTTAGTACGAGGGTGTTTCTGCAAATAGACATATGTGGGCCAATGGAATGAAGACTGGGCAGCATATACGCGTCACGCTGGCCCGTGTTAGCCTGCTGCTGCGGCATGAGCGGCCTTATTAGCCCGCCACGGCCTGTATATGCGAATGCGAGATCGACGGCTCGCGTCGCGCCCCCGTCGTCGATCAAAACGACTTCCGATCGACTCGCCCCGAACCCTAGCTTATTCTCCCTCCCCTTCTCTCTCCTCACCCGGCGGCGGTGGCGGGCGACTGAGAAGCGACGACGAGGCGGCGCGCGCCGGGGAAGGAGGTGGCGGTGTTGTCGAGCTGTCCTCGCCGGAGGTGCGCGCGGCCGTGGCAAGCGCGCAGCTTCGTCGAGCGCTGCTCTTCAGCGTCCTAAGCCCCCCCGCTTCCCACGCGCGGACTTAACCGGCGGCGACGGTGACGGTGAGGGGCGGCGGCGGGTCTTCGGGCGTCGGTGGATGCAGCAGGAGGTCCGCCGTCCGCTTCCTCCTGCGTTCTAGCGGTATTCCGAGCCGCTTCTCTCCGCTGCCGGCACTCTCTCCTCTCTTCGTTTCTCTTCTTTCTTTCCGGCCGCTCGCTACAGATCCGACCCCGCCGCTGCTCGGGCGTTGGCCTCGGACTGCGATTTCGTTATGTGAAACATCAGGGTCTTGTTTGTAAAACGGCCGCTCCATGGCCGATCGTGGTCATCCATTTGCCCGATCCGACGGCTGGGAGCTCCGCGCGACGTGGCTACGCTCACCGCTCTCGGTATTAGCCACGGATCGTAGGTAAAAGATACCACATTACCATACCATGATAAAAATGAGATCAGGCCATCAAGCTATCTCAACCAGATTGCCACACAGTGACAAAAATGAGACCACCTCATAAGGAATCTCAAAAATACAAACTGATGTTCTACATAAGCATGATTCATTTATCACACTACAAAGTTGCAATGCCAATTTACTTTTTTTTGTCATCTGATTTATCTCTGCAAATATGAACAGGTAACACAATAGACTGAATAGGCAAATTAATAAAGTTGTCAGAACTTGAATTGATACCCCATGTTAAAGAGGGGTCACAAACTCAACAAATATCTCTAATGAGTTCAGATTTTAACTGCTTTTCTTTTCAATCGGACATGTGGCATAAAAAAATACAGAAATGTCAAAAGCCCACACCATATCTATATTTACTTAGAAGAAGATGGATAACAAATACAGAAATATGTAAAAATAAAAAATTACCTCTTGCATGGAAATTCCTGGCAAATTACTAGGTGCAACAGGTGGGTTATATTTTGTAGCTGACTGTGTTTGAAGCAACTGTGAAAAGTCAAAATCCCGAAGAGGTAGATTTGACCCCAACAAGTTATTGGGTTGCTGCAAAAAGACATCAGAAGAACAAAAAATAAGAATAACGAAAAAGGGAAATAGTAACAGCATGAAATTGGCCATAGAAGATAATAAAATAACAAATGGCATCCCATTACAATCACAATTGTAAGAAATCTGATGGTGTTTTAATTCAACGTTAAAGTTGTAGCATTCGTATTACACGTTGGACAAAACAATGCCCAATGGAGAATAAATATAAACATCCTCCAATCATATAACTTTGAGAAGGCAGGCACACATTTTGCCATATTAATAATTATTTAATGCATTCAAATTTGAAACAAAACTAGCTGCATCCTTCATTATATCAAGACCATAGAATTTAGAACTGTCAATGCAGCGTATCTCATACAGGCCAAACAGCTTCATTCCTGACTGCATTAGATGTTCTTAGCCAAATAGTTTTATGCGTAACTGCCATACAAGTTGAGCCTAGACAAGTGCTGATGTGAAAAGTTAAGTTTCTAGCTCTTTTATTTCAGAATTAGAACTGTCAGTGTAGATATAGATAGATGTACCAATAAGCTTGAAAAATGGGAAAGAGGTTGTGCTTGGGTGTTTCCTTGTGTGTCATCCATTGTGCTTGGTTGTGTTGTGTTCGAATATGCGTGACTTGAGACTGATGGCAGGTTATATTGAAGACCAGGGACATCTAAGGCACCCTGCCTCAGTACATCAGGCTCTGAAACTGAAGGTCCATCAATAGTTCCCACGTCAGTACCAATTCTAGTCTCAACATCCTCATTTGCTGGAGGATTTAGAGCACCGCTGTCATAGTAATCTTGATTCCTGTAAATAACAAGCTCATCAGAAGAGGGACATCTCATGTGATGAATTGGAAGATTTTAGGAGAAAGTTATCACCTAACATCTATTTGATTAACTGATGGAGATTCATCTGGAATAGGCACTTCCTCATCCAAACTGCTTCTAGGGTTCTTTGATGAAAGCAAGCCAGAGAAGGCACCAGATTCAAAACTACCAAAGCTCAAGTGAGCACAGTCTGCATTTGCAGCTTGTAGATGATCAGGAAGTATGACCGCAGGATTATCTTCAGTACATTTAGTTGCAGCTAAGTCTTCATCCTGTAGGCTTAGATGCTGAAAGTTCGCTGCAGCTGATTCCGCGTCAAGATTGGAAACCTCAACTGCAGGAAAAAGAAAAGGCAAGCAAGAAAAGAAGAATAGTCAGAGGTCATCTCTAGTTCTCTATAATTGCATGCATATTTATTACAAATATAGTGTCGCTGTCGCCATGATGGCTCATAATTTATTTAAAAAAATAGTGTCACTGTCGCCATGATGACAAGGAGGAGACAAAGCAAGCATGCCACGTCCATGTATATCACTTTGTTCAATCAGTAGCTCATGTCTGCCATCTACACAAAACTGTTTGCCAAAAAAACAACAATTACGCATAACCGTTCAAACGTAAGCAATCATCATTAGCTCATGCTGGTTGAGAGTTAGCACCACATAAACATTTACTGGCAAAGATCTGGCAGAGCATCACAAGTTCAAACCATACTTAAAAAGTTCTTGGAATGGCACAATTACCATCTATTTAGTCACGGGAAGGTATGGTGCTTCTAAATAAATAACAATGTGTTCATTACGTCTGTCATTCCAGATATGCTCAAAGTTTAGAACGAGTCTTCAATGATGTGTTCCCATTGCTAGCATGCACTCGCACTACGGGGCACTAGGAAGGGACAAAGGCAAAAAAAAAAAAAGCAAAGTTAAGCGATGTGTCAATTGGTGTTTTTTGTGCAAAGGAAAACCCTTTGAACACTTAATGATGACCTTGTGGAAACACTAAATGGTATTCATTGATCTTTCTTATAGTTATGTTAGTATGAATGTGTTTGGCGCTAGGGCAGATAGAAATAAAGAGCTCCTGAATTCCATTTTGGGAATGAGACGTATGTTGGCAGATACAAACCTTCGTTATCAACATAGGAATGCACTTGAGCCTCGTATGTACTTGAGTTCTGCAATAGTCCATCATTGAATTGATTGTTCTCCTCAAGGATTTCCAAGTGCCTCTCTGAAGATACTGCTGGTTTAACTATAGTTGAGCTGTTCTCTTCTGTGTGAGAACTTTCTTGCGAGTAAGCAGCATCAGCAACCAACACCGATGAGTCAAATGGTGTAACAGATAGTGATGTATCACCAGATGTCTCAATGCCTTTTGATTGAGTTCCCAATGGTGGCTCATCCTGTGGAAACCAATCATTTTCATGCATTTGGTTGTTTTCAGCAGAAGCATGACTAGAATTAACATTCTGAGGAATAGGGTCTGGGAGAGCAGGAAATCCCTGGTCAAACGTTGTTGCTAGGGCTGTGCTTGCAGAATGTTTCGAGTTCTGGTTTACGGAGCTAGACAAAGATGGGGTTTGACCAGCATATGATATGTCTGTTATAGCCATAGGCTTGCCATAAGATTTTGCTTGAGGTCTTCCCATTTTCACAACATCAGCCATTGACATCTGACCTGGCACCCCGCACCAAGCAGGCTGAAATCCAGATGACAATTGTTGTGCTCCAACTGATCCATTAGGAATGACATCTTTGTTTGCAGGCAAACTGCAACAAAGAAAAGCAAACAAATGAGCAATCCACAATACAGACAAAACAACCAGATCTAGCTGAAACCTCCAGTTCTTGAATACTCCCTCCGTCCCAAATGTAGGTCATTTTGGCTTTTCTAGAAACATAGTTTTTGCTATGCACCTAGATGTAGATCATGTCTAGATACATATCAAATACTATGTATCTGGAAAAGCCAAAACTACCTACAAGGCTACAAACTGAAACATAGGGAGTATTTGTTACCTTGGAACTGTTTGCTTCTGAGTGGAATAAGATGCTGGCACGGCAGGTCCCAATATCGATGATCTTGAAGCCATATAATCTGGTTGGGTTGAAAATGAAAAACAAGAAACTGAGTAACCAAATGTAAAAGCTCGTGAATACATTTGAGAAAAAATGTATACCAGTGCCACTGGATCCAGACTGAACCGAACTACTTCGTCCAGCACGATCTGCACCACCTCTAGTGGCTCGATTGTTACTTGCTCCTCGAAATCTTGGCTCTGGTGTTTCTTTGACCTATGCCAAAATTCAATAAATGTTTGGTAAATATCAAAACTAAAGTCAGAGGCAATTAAGGTATCAAGAGAGTGAGTTTGCATATGTAAGCTTTTAAAACAAAAAGATCAATCATGAGCCAAGAAACTACAGATCTGACATATGGAACTTGTTTTTTATTCCATATATCCAATGAAGCAGAACAATATGTGCAAGAAAAGATTACCTACAGTAGTTTACAACCACAGTTAATAAAGACAACCCTATCGATTTTTTAGAAGAACAGAAAAAAGGTACAAGTTCTCAAGTAGCATGAAATTAAAGTTGGCTATCAGGTAGTAAGCTCAAATTATCAGGAACATTAGGAACATAGAAACAAAGCACAATACTCAACTGACCTCCTTTTTCTTATCACGCTTGCTCTTTACCTCTTGAAAAGTATCTGAAGAAAGATTAGCAATATGTGAGAACCATATACAAGAGGACAGAAGGAAATATGAAATGACAACAAAACAATTTAACAAAGTGTTGCTTGTTGTTCACGCAACTGATGCATATTTGCCCTATAAATACAAAGCTGATGTCAATTACATTGAACAGCAGGAAAAGATCCATCTAAAATGCCAGAATTCCAATATTAGTTTAGATGAGGTTTTTGAATCCACTTTCCAACTTACAGCATAAAGTTGAAATCAGTCAGGATCAGAGGAATCAGTGTTTAAGAAATGATGGTAGCTACTAATCTTTTGCAAATAAAAATGTCATGAGATACACCTTATTCAATAAACAAACAAGACCTTAGTTGCATGAAAATAATGCATACGCCGGTCAAGAGTAGGACGTGGAGCAACATACAAAGGTTCAAATGGTTACTCAAACATTCATTAAGATAACGTTCCAGCTTCTACTCAATATTTTCATTCATTCTCGTAAGCTTGAGAAATTATAAAATTGAGTTGGATCTGACAAAAAAAAAGTGGCAACATATGTTAATACAGATCATTAGTTTTATCAGCCTCAAAAGGAATGTGACATATGAATCCCAAACCATAATCTTTGATTTGGCCTTTTAGTACCAAACACAATGACAAAAGAGCAAACCTCTGAAGCAACTTAGGCACTTATATAGTATTCATAATTAGGGTTCAGCCGGACAAGGTAACACACTTGCACTCATGTATAAAGGCAAAGTGATATCTGATATCATACTTATGGCATGTTGAAGGACAAGACTAACCCATGGATACTCACAATAATCCTCAAACAAAAGCAAAGAGTCTACAGTCTCTGCACCAGCTCATCCAAATTCTGCTTGGGACGAAAGAAATCAGACCTTACAGTTCAAAAATCAAAGAGGCAAGATTAAAATCACTTTTAGATTATTTTTTATAATCTAAGTTTCGAGAAAACTGATTTTTGTAATCCTAATTTTATCCTACTGTAAGTCCTAGCACAACAAATCTTTTAGATTCTTAATGACCTAAATCTAGTCCCGATGAATGACCTACAAAAGAGGTACAGTATCCTCCACTGCGTTCAGTGGATGGCTGTGCCTTTATTGCCTTCTTTTCAATTGGGCTCTTATGTTTGCATCCCCTAAAGATTCATATGTTCATCATTCTTCTGTCAATCTAATCCATTTTGTAGCGCTAAAACAGCACACACAGATAGAAAATAAACATATCAATTTCCTTAGGCAAACATCTGACAGATCCAAATTTACTGAACCTAGGTGAAACTAAATGGGGAACAGGGCAATAACAGGGAGAACCTGTTTCGCTTCGTTCCAGTTCGTGCATAGAAACACCATGTGCTCCTCCTTACAAACCCAGAAGTTTAACGCTATCGCAGCAGGGTACAGGAACAAATCCCATTTTCCAAAACAGTTCTCGCAAGCCACAGGTTGGAACTGATAAATAACGAAATAAGCACTTCGAATGGCACCAAAAATTCACGCAGCAAACAAATCCAGAAGCTCACAAACCAAAGGCTTGAATTAGAAAAATACTAAGCAGATTACAAATCCCTGCAAAACCAATCCAAAGCCAAACGAAAACTCTAGCACGCCCTGTCAGGCTGCCACTAGCCTGCAGCACATTCAAGCCCGAACTCCAGCAGAGCAGTAACAAATCACCAAAGCAGGACAAAAAAAGCCATAACCCAACAGCGCGCGAGAGTACTCCGCAGCGCTCAGTTATCCAATCCAATCACGCAAGCACACACACCCTCCAGTAAACCAGTAGAGGCTGAACAAAGCCACACGAAACAGCGAGGAAAACGGGAGCGGTGAGCGATAGGACCTTGAGTCAGGAGGCGGCTGACCGCTTCGTCGGGGTCCATGCCGCACTCCCGCAGCGCCGCGTAGATCTCCGCGTCGGGGCGGTTCACGATCTCCTTTAGCCCCTGCACCAGCTTCCTCGCGGACGCCGGCACGGGCCCCGCCGCCCCCCTCGCTCCCCCTCCCCCTCCGCCGCCGCTCATCCTCGCCGGAAGCGGAACCCCTCGCCGGGAACTCCCGCCCGCCTCCGCCGCCGCAGCCGCCAAAACTGGCTCCCGCGAGGCGGCGAATCGCTGGCCCGGGCGGGGGCGAGTGGTAGCGCGGCGGCGTCGCCTCCCTGCTTCGGCTCGGGCCTTTGGGTTGCTTCCGCGTCCGCTTCTGCGACTGCTCTTCTTCCCCACCCACGCAAACGCAGACGGCGGCCAAATTCCAAAACCCTCCCTGCCTCGCCCTCGCCTACCTTTATATACCACGATGGGGCCGCGGCCGGGGAGAAATGGATTAAAAAATAATTTCCATTTTTTGTCCGCGCTTAACCTCGCCTCCCCCTCCTTTCTATCCGCCCCGGGTACACTTGTCGCGGCGGCGTTGATCCCCCGGGGTCACGCTCCGACGCGTCACGCTGACTCGGTGGGCCCACCTTCCTCGGCCCCCAGACGTGGTCACCGCTGCATCGGTGGGTACGTCGGCGTCACGTAGGTGTAACATGCACGGGATTCCCTGCCCGGAGTGGTGAACCATCGCAAACAGCGACGGGAAAGTTCCGCCCCGAGGCTAGCATGTGGGGGCAATTATTCCCTGGACCCACGTGTCATCCATTCGTCTGACCGGCGTGGCATTACCCTCGCGCGCGGGGTTGACGCGAGCAGTCCGACCGACCGAAAGGATCAGAAACTTAAATCGTAAGACCGTATTTGAATCCGGACATTTAATATCCGTGATTATCCGTACCGCATTAGTATCCGGAAATTCAAAGTTGAATTTCTATGATCCAAATATGATGAATATCACTATTCGACAAAAAATATATTGTCTGTATCCGTATTCGATCCGAGAATTCTGTCCGAGAAAGAAAAATTATCTGTATCTGTATCCGCAGTATCCGATCCGTTTTCATCCCTAGAGGGGGGCACCTCGTCAGTGGAACTGTGGAAGGGATGGATGATGATGGCGTACGAGATGGGTTGGGCTTTCCGGATCTGTGTATGCGTGCCAGTGTGTGACGCAGCGAGTCAGGCCCTGTTCAGTTCGTGAAAAGATTTTGGCGAAAAATTTCGGGGTTCCCTTCCAAGGTCTATTAAGAGTATTAAATGTAGACTACTTACAAAACTAACTACATGAATGGACTAGAAATCGCGAGATGAATCCATTAAGCCTAATTAATCCGTCATTAGAGATTGGTTACTGTAGCATAAAGTTGTCTAATCATGTCGTAATTAGGCTCATTAGATTCGTCTCGAAAATTAAGGTAGGGGTTGTGGAATGGGTTTTGTCATTAATTCACATTTAATACTCCTAATTAGTGTCCGGAGATTGATATGACGGACAGTTGGTGAAAAAATCTGGAACTAAACAGGGCAGTGGGATTCTTTGCTTCTTTTTCGTTTGGTTTGGAGGGGTTTTCACCAGAAAAGGATTTTAAGTAGGCAGTGAGCGTAGATCTGCACGCACCCGTAGTGGCAAATTCGCCTGGAGTTTCCGGATTTGGTTAAGATTCTCTCGGCCCGTTTATTTTTGTCTGTTCCGACCTCTTTCGCTCCCGGGAGAATGGGAGATCATCAGCTTATGTTTTGAGTTTTTTCTCTCTCTCGTCATGTCAATTTTCTATCTGATTGGTGAAGAGGCAGCCACTTGACTTGAAGTTTGTCTTTATCAAAATTCCATCCATCCAACATGGAACAACCACCTTTACTTTTTTTTAATGAACTTAGTAGTTGAACTTTTACCAAAGTAGTATTGTACAATTTTTAACTGGCATCATTTGTAAAAGTGTATAATCAGGCTAGTATTGTGATAGTTATATACTACTTTCTCTAGTTTGTTTGACTTTTTACTTCAAACTAGTAAAATGCACGTGCGACACGCACGTGTCAAAAACCATAATAAACTATGTTGATAAAATGAAGTTGTTATGCATATTCAATAATCAGGAAACCTAACACTCGAACTTTTTGGCCGAATGATACTTCCAAGTAAGAACATCCACATACCATGCTTCATTTTCCTCCTCCCATACGCGCTCGACATTAATACTTCCACTCACCATCAAGCTCATGCTAACCATGAATGGATGTCACTCGTCAACAAAATTGAAGTCATTAGCTTCGTCCAAAATCGATACTTTCTAAAAGGAAACAATTTAGGTTGATATCATGCAAGAACACAGAAAATGTCTGATAAATATTTGAACATGCTCTATGACAACACAATTTTAATTTCTTTTCATAGTTTTCCTATCCATGAAGTTCTTACCACAAAAGAAATATTAGATATGCAAAACAATATTTTTAAAACTTCTGTATAGCTTCTTTTAATGTAGAGTGCTTATAGCAAATGTTTGGTGGTATTTATCCTGTTGGTTGATACTTTCCTTTTTAGAAAGTATCGTCCAAAATCGATACTTTCTAAAAGGAAACAATTTAGGTTGATATCATGCAAGAACACAGAAAATGTCTGATAAATATTTGAACATGCTCTATGACAACACAATTTTAATTTCTTTTCATAGTTTTCCTATCCATGAAGTTCTTACCACAAAAGAAATATTAGATATGAAAAACAATATTTTTAAAACTTCTGTATAGCTTCTTTTAATGTAGAGTGCTTATAGCAAATGTTTGGTGGTATTTATCCTGCTGGTTTCCAAATAATCGTGTTGTTGTATTGTATTATGTAACCGAGTACCAGGAATGCTAGATTCCGGGATGCCCATTTTGGAGTATCAGGATTTTGTAAAACAAGACTTGTGCGGTAATACTCAAATACCATATTTTTCGTGTGATTTACCTTGGAGGATTGATTCGGTATTTTACTGGAAGAGGAATTTTCAAAGTCAGCAATTTTATACGCTGGACTGATGTATATGGAGCAAACAAACAGTTCCTTCCGTTTCTGTCTAAATTGCAAAAACAAGGCAGGAAGCTTCATTAGGAAATGAGTTGTCTCACTAAGCTCAGATGGCCCTTGTCTAAATTGCTAGTGTGCTGAGGAGTACGAGTACGTAATTACAGGTCATTTGTGCAGCGTACGTGTTGACGATATCTCTTTTTTTTAACAAATATTTACATTTGATGGAGCAGTCGTGATGTG
This sequence comes from Cenchrus fungigraminus, assembly GCA_036936925.1. NCBI lineage: Eukaryota > Viridiplantae > Streptophyta > Magnoliopsida > Poales > Poaceae > Cenchrus > Cenchrus fungigraminus. The sequence continues at coordinate 35,399,908 of CM072779.1, read as the reverse complement.
CATCTGCATAGCTGTCGTCGAGGTGCCTGTCACCGGAATGTCAGCATGATCATCAACCCCGGTAACACCGCCGCCCAGACTGCCGCCGCCCTGACGCTGGAGCAGGTCGATGATGTCTTCCTGCTTGGCCTTCCGCTCCTTCCTGATCGCGCTCCCCTTACAAACTCTTCTTGTCCCACACGACGACTGTGGCCGGCTGGCCGCCATTACATGTGCGGCGATGATGGCTGGCAACTGCAAGGGCGGCGGCGGCTGTAATATGTGTTGGTGGCGGCCACAACAACAACCGCGAGGGTGTCGATGGCCGCGCTACTTGCCTGTTGGCAGCGGCGGCTGCTTCCAATACATCAGCCTCGATGGCGAGATGCAGAGCTTTGCCTTCCTCTGTTCAACGCTGCTCAACAGTGGTAACCTGCTCCTGCGCGACATCACCCAAAATACTCCAAATTGATGGTACGCTATGACTTGCGAGTCTCCGATTTGGGTACAAATATGAAATCCCTCGGATTTGTGCTCTAGTTTGATGTTTGATCGGATATTAAATGTACGGGCTGACTAAAAAATTTGAGGTGTGACTGTGTTCTGAGCTCACGCTTTGTTTACCTAAGCTTCTGATGATCTGATCTGTATCGTGTGTTCAGGTTCCTTGTATCAGATTGAGCACGATGCAGTGCCAGGCTGCCAACGCTGAAATCATCGAGTATTGAGTGCATGGCATTCAGTGCGGCAGCGTGCAGCTCCGCGCTCCTGGCTATCGCCGGGCATGGCAGCGGCAACCACGGCCAGCCCGTCCCGCCCGCTCACGCCGCTAACCTCGGCGTCCATGATGTAGAGGCTGACCTCCCTGACGTACCCGAGCCGCTCATCGCCAGGGACGATGGCGTCCAACACGCCACTGCCGCCGAGCACGACGGCGAACCGCACCACGGTCTACCCCGTGAGCCACCGCCGGTCCACGATGGCGAACCGCGCCACGGTCTCCCCCGTGAGCCACCGCCGGTCCACGGACACAGAGCGTCGACTGGGGGAGGGAAGCCGAGGCTGTCCCTGTCGCCGCCGAGCAGCACCTCGTCGACCCGAGGCGCGGCGAGGGAGGAGGAGCGTCCCCGTCGCGCTGCAAGCAAGGCCGGCGCTACTCCCGCCGTGGGGCTGCCCAGGACCGGCAAGGCCCGCCGTCGGGGCCTTGACTGGTCCTCGGCCTCGCAATCTGGTGGGTGGAGAGGATCGCTGGCACGCCCCCGCCCAGCCGCTGGTACTTGAGCCGCAGCTCCTCCTCCTCGTCGTCGGCCTCATCCTCCAATTCCTCCTCCCCCTCGTCGACGTCCTCCTCCTCCTCCCTCTCGTCGTCCCCGTCGTGGCCCCCCGCGTTGTTCTGCAGCGGCGGGTGGGCGCGCCGCGCGGTGGACATCCTCGCCGCCGGCCGGCCGCCCGATGCGATCCCCTGGAGCGCCCCCCATCCCCGCTGCCCTGTCAGCGGCCGCGCGGTGGACATCCTCGCCGCCGGCCGGGCGCCCGATGCGACCCCCCTGGAGCGCCCCCCGTCCCCGCTGCTCTGTCAACGGGTTATTTTTTTTGCGATGCGAGAGTGGGCTCGACAGGTATGAAGGGTGGGTAGATGCGAGGTGGGTGACAAAAAAAATTATTTTTTGGCAGAAACGCTCCCCAAATTGCGATTTTTATGGTTGTTCCACCTTTTCGGTCATCACGCAACATGACGGGTGGGTCCGGCGTGAGGGGTACGGTGGGCCCGATTTGGGTGAGAAAGGTTTTAAATTATTTTCGCTCATTATAGTATAGATTTGACCGTTCAAAAAATTACGCAAATTATCACATTTTTGTTGTGGATAGCTTTATTAATAGAAGATCTTCAAAAATGACTTAAATTGACTATATTTATATTTTTTTAATAAGACGAACGACTAAATATGAGGTCAAAAAATCAAACGAATTATAATTTCAAACAGACTAAGTAACAAGACAATTAGGTGAATCTAGAACCTAAAATCATCTCAACGATTCTCAATCGTGCACTCTAATCATTAGATTGGTAATTTCTTTATAGCCTATGGCCTAGAGCCTCTTCGGCTTATCTCGATTTATTTTCTCTCACATAATATTATTCAATCTATCAGTCGAGTACTATTCTTCGTACCAGCCGAACAATCTCCTCGTGTCTTATAGCAAGCTTAATATTATGCTAATTCACAGCCATAGGGGTGGTAAAGGGTCTTGCAATTTAGCCTAAGAAATTAAGGATCGGGCCCTATTAGGATCGGGTCATAATCCTATTCAATTTTGAGCTATATATATAGGGCTTAGTTGGATTGTGAAGAATGAAGTAGAGCCATGATCCATTACCACCCCTAGGCACGCACGAAGATCCTTGCAATTGTTTTGAGAAAAATAATCTTTTTAATGCCAAAAACTATTTTTAAAGCAATAAAATTGAGTGAGTAATCGGAACACCATATATTGGTGTTATAATGGATATTCTAACTATATACAAGAAATAAATTGTTTCTTTTTTTGAAGTGGTTGAATTCTTGCAAAGGAAATTGGGGATTGCGGGGGCATTGTTGACGAACAGCATAGGAAGATTGAAAATGTTCATTATTTGAGGAAACCAGATATTGTTTAGTTAGACATTCTTGTGGAAAATTTTTGTCTGCCGTGTGGTTTAATTTGGTTGTGCCACTCATTTTATAATGACTGCGTTCATGCAAGAAAAGATCTCATTTTATATTGGTGTTATAATGGATATTCTAATTCCATGTTAAGTTAAAAGATCTCATTTTCCTAAATCTTCATGCAAGAAAAGAGACAAACGAGTCATATGAATATGAGTTGCTCTTTCACAACAACACGGTGAAAACCTATCCGCAGAAAAAAGAATTGAATGTTTTGGAATAAACAAGATGATCATAATATAAAAGCCTGTAAATACAACAAAATTTTTTGAAGACCTTTCGCATGGTGTGCCTTAAGTTTATGTTTAGTTTCTCAAAGAAAAAGAAGACACAAGATTTATAGGCTAAATATATTATGAACATTTTGTAGCAAACAAATACTCACTATTATCATAAACTATAACATACAATAGAGAGCATCCATAACAAGTCCATTGCTCATGCAAGAAATTTCACTATACAAAGTGAAGTTTTAAAATGGTTCCAAAAATGTGAAACTGTCCCTCTCATCTACCATGATTCGGCGGCAAAGAGAACGAAACATGAAGATGGTTGTGTAGATGTTACACAAACTCGATGGTACACGAGTGGAGTAGGCAGCTTCGCATGGCATGGCATACCGAAAAGCGGGAAGGGAAGAATAAAGCGTAAATAATTCATGCGAAAAAGGGGGGGAAAAGGCAAAAGAGAAGCCCAAAATTCCCCTCCCACTACCTCAGCTGCTCACGGTCACACGGCTCACCGCTCAGACCATCATCATCCACTCCAAACCCCAACGACCAATAATAACCGGAGGCTTCCTTCAATCCTTCCTTGTCTACAGCTCCAAAGCCGCGCCGCCATGCGGCCACTCTCCTACGCGCCGCCGGCGCCGCAGTCGCGAGCGAGCCCTGGCCCCGGCCCCGGCCGCGGGCCCAGGCCGCCGCCGTGCGCGCTGCCATTCCCCGACGCCCTCCGCGCGGCGGCAGCGGCGGCTGCCGTCTCCCTCTCCCTCCTCACCGGCAACGCCGTGGGCGCGGTTGTGGAGGCGGCGCAGCCCACCGAGGTCTGCAGGGACGGGGTCGCGGGGGTCGCGGCGGTGGTGGAGGAGGTGAGGGCTGAGGCGGTGACGAACGAGCAGCTCGTGGAGGAGGCGTGGGAGGTGGTCAACGAGAGCTTCCTCCCCGACGCCGGAAGCCGCCCGTGGTCGCCGGAGATGTGGATGGTGAGTTGGTCTTGCGGCAATGTCATCACGAGTGTGGCGTATCAAGTCGCTCTGCTGCGTAGCTTCACATCTCTACGGTCATTGAAGTCACAATGCTCATTTTACATGTTAATTAGCAGTTAGCACTCTTGATCTACTGCAGCAAAGGAAGCATGATGTTCTTCAAGGCACAATCAAATCCCGTGCTAGAGCCCATGATATCATTCAGAAAATGCTGGCGAGCCTTGGTGATCCTTATACAAGGTTTCTATCTCCCTCAGAAGTAAGTTTGGCGTGCTGTTGGCTATCCTGGCTCGAGACATTTTTCCCTGTTCAATGTACTGAGCTCATTCCATTTCCTTCTTTCTCACGACCAATTATAGATGCTAAAACTAACATAAATAATCTTTTGAAAAGGAAAATTGGTCATTGGGTATGCCATATAAATTGCTAAGATTTTTTTTTTCAGAAAACTGTTGGATTGTAATTTATAGCAGTTTATATGTGTGGAAATGGTTAGTTGGTTACTAAACCCACTGGGGTACTGTTACTCTATCTTTCAACAATGCAGCTATATTTTTATTTCATATTCCTTATTTATTTGCTTTCACACTGATGATATATGACAGAATTAAGTCTTGATGCCTTTTGTTTCACTGGTTCTACTTATCTCGGATATTTTTTTTATGAACACATGTTCTAACTATAGTTGCTGTCCTGATATTATTTTGCATTTGTTTAATCAATCTTCTGAAGTTCTCAAAGATGTCAAAATATGACATGACCGGGATTGGATTAAACTTGAGGGAGATTCCTGATGACAATGGCTCTTTCAAGTTGATGGTATTAGGGCTGCTATTAGATGGGCCTGCTTATTCTGCTGGTGTTAGACAGGTATCAAGTATATGTACAAACCTCTTAACCTGAGTTTGTTTGTTCTGTACTTTCTGATGAGAAAATTGTTTTCACCATTATGCATATGGAACTAGTAAAGTTTGTTTGTTCTGTAATTGCCCTAGTGAACCTTGATGTAATATCGACTTAGTGGACCAGTCAAACTTCATAATATACTAATAAATAAAATTGCATATTCCATTTTAAAAAAATAATATAATTGGATACAAGTAGCACTTCACTTCACTCCCAATTAAGATGCCCAACTGATCAAAGGTGACACATTCCTCTCCCTACATTATATTAAAAAAAGGTTAGTGATCAAGCTAGAAAGGAGGAATATGGTCCACATAGAAGTAGGTTATAAAGGGTTGAATGAGCTACACTGAATATTTTCAGCTCATGCTGTTTTTTTTTTCATTGTAAAGCTTACAAATGTTGCAACTTAGAGGCTTTGGGACTGTTCATTTTCTATTGTTCTCAACCTTTAGTTTAAACACTTTTTTGTAGTTTGTTATTGATAATATTACTATCATGGGGCACTCTTGTTTGTTATATTTGTGTCTGTTTGTTTGGACTGCCCCGTAACGTAGTAGGGTATCAAATCTTCAGATGTGTTTACTTTTCCAATCTTTGTGACAGTATGTGTGTGTATCATAATTAGTGATAGAGCTCTTATGTTTGGATAAGGTGCACAAATTAACTAATTTGTTTAAGTTCATATATCTAATAATGAAGGTTATTAGATATATGAACTTTTTTCATATGTCTTTTTTCCTTTTTCTATAGGCTGTGTGCATCTTAGCTATGCAGAGGCTGGGAAAAATCTTTGATTGTATCGTCTTGATGTAATTGGCTAAGATAAATAAAGTTTCCCTTATCAAAAAAAAATCTAATAATGCCAGGGTGATGAGCTTTTATCAGTGAATGGCATTGATGTAAGGGGTAAATCTGCATTTGATGCTTCATCCATGCTGCAAGGTCCAAAGGAGACATTTGTTACGATTAAGGTAATGGCAAATCTTAATAAACATCTGTATCTTGATTATGTCCAAACCTCTTTGTACCAATTATCTTACTATTTAGTATTTCTTGCGTCACCTCTAGGTTAAGCATGGTGACTGTGGTCCTGTTGAGTCAATGAAGGTGCAGAGACAACTGGTTGCTCGAACTCCAGTTTTCTATCGTTTGGAGAAAAGAGAAAACGACGGTTCATCTGTTGGATATATTCGCATTAAAGAGTTCAATGCAGTGGCCAAGAAAGATTTGGTCAGTGGTGTGTTGCTGGTTTGTTAACCTTCATCTGTCTTTTTTTTTGTGCATATTCTGGATGTAATAATTTCTATAGTTGATCCATGCCCGATTGTTATATAGTCTACTTCTTATGTCTAAACTTTTGAACCCATTTTTCTCACAGGTCTTGTGAGTTCCCTAAAGGGTTCGGTACTCCCTTCTCCTAAGATAAAGCCAAGGGAACACCTGTCCCTGTGATCAATTTTTTAATGCCTAAACTGATACATGTATATCTTAACATATATCTCTCATCCTGATTAAGTTGTTCTGTGAGCATCCAGTAAACTTCAAACATTTTTTAGGACCAGAAAACCTGAAACCTTGCTTCCCCTTTTACAAACTGAATGTGCATCAAGGATGTTATTTCTATTGTTATGCATCTTTGATTTTCATGTTTTTATATTGCAATGTTAGTAATCTTGGTTGTATATCCTTTTTTTATGATAATATTGGGATATATCATGCTATGCCCATTTAACTTATGTTCTTTCTTGCAGCGCTAAAGCGTCTTCAGAATTCAGGTGCCTCCTATTTCATTCTTGATTTAAGGGACAATCTTGGTGGGCTAGTTCAAGTATGCCATCCCTTTTCATCCCAAGCATATATCATGCTATGCATGTTTTTTATCTGCTAGACTTGCATGATCCATGTGAGGTGTCATATCTTATTTCTTTTTCTTTGATGGCAAGGAACTTATCCTAGTGAGAGGTATGGGTGTACAATGCCACCTAGTTCCTCCTAGCTTGATCAAGTTTTTTTACCCTCAATATGTTCATGCATCGTAAGCTTCTCAAAGCAGTTTGAAGTTTTATGCATATGCATTATGAAAGAAACTAGCAAGACTTAATTTGTCTGCATATGACTATGGGCTTACGGCACGATGTTTACATAGTTTTTTATTTTTATTTTCGTTTTGAAGGCTGGAATAGAGACCGCGAAGCTTTTTCTGAATCAAGGAGACACGGTAAGGATGCAGTATTGCTACCAAATATTGGACTTATGTTGGTTTTTTGTGACCATTGTTCAAATTTGTGCATATCCTTTTCTTTTCTTTCACATTTGAGCCAAAATGGCGAGGTTACTGAGGGTGCCTTTGGCACAGCTTCGCGAGCAGCTTCGGCAGCTGTTTCGCGCGAAGCTGTGCCAAACGGCCTCCCGAAACAGCTTCACCGACGAATCGCTTCGCCTCCTTCCGTGAATCCCGCTCTCTAGAGCAAAAACGCCCGGACGCAGCTGAAAAAGGGATCTTAGCCCGCTTCGTCTGCGGCTCCTCGCGTCCGTGGACTGCGGTGCCCTTCGGTGGGGCCCGCCAGGACACCCTCGACTTGCCCTCGGGCGCAGCTCGGAGCTCGACGGCGACGGCGACGGCGCTAGAGGACGGTGGCGCTGGCGAGGAGGGTCGGAGGGGAGAAGAAGGCGCGGCTGCCGGTGAGGCCGCCCAGATCTCAAGCACGGAGGAGGAGAGGACCAGCACGAGGAGGCGAAGGGCGACGGCACGGAGGAGTTGGAGGCACAGGCGGCGCGAAGGAGGCCGGGGCCGCGCCGAGAAGGCCGGGGCGGCGGCGCCGAGGAGGCCGTGGCGGCGTCGCCGAGGAGGCAGGAGCGGCGCCTGATTTTTTGGAGATGGAGGCGTCCGCCCGTAGGCCTTCCTTTTTTAATAGGTGCCTCTAATTACATCTAAGTGTGGGGCCCAACATCTTAGAGGTGGTTTAGGGGCTCACGGTCACGGATGCGACAAGGTAAGAGAATGGAGAAAAAAAATAAAAGAGAATTAAAAATAGGTAGGGAAAAAGAAAATAAAAAAGGAAGGGTATTATGGACATTTCACTCTGTTATCCACCTTACACATTCAGGAGAAGCTGTTTTGCCAAATGTTTTTTCCAAAACGGATTCAGATTCACTAGAGAATCTGCTCCACCACCACATCCACAGCCGGAGCTGCCACAGTCACAGCCACAGCTGTGCCAAACGCACCCTGATTGTTCCATGAAACCACACTCTGATGCCTACAGAAAGAACCCTTCAAAGTAAATTTCAAATGTCTGTCTCAGTTAAATCTTAGCTTCATGAACAATTAGTCAGTTTCTCCAAATTGTAAGCTCGATAAAAGTGCAAAGATGCTTACAATTTTGGTTAGAAGTTAGGAACAACAAATCACTGTTCTACTTGTTCTGATGTCGACACTTTGCAGTTTGATCAGAGTTTGAAGTTATAATTTGATCAAAACCTCAAAATGGAGCCACTATCCAAGCTACTCTAATATGGTCGACTATATGAGAGGGCCTCTCAAGCTTGGAACTGTTATTTACTTCTTTTTTTAATTTGGTATTGTTGTTTGCTAAAAATTGGGCATGCATATGCATCTTTTTTCTCCAACCACGCAGAGAACTGCGCGTCATTTCATTAATGTAGAAATAAAAGTACACGAGTCTAGAAAGACCCAACCCGAGTACCAGGCAAACCCCCCAAGGCCACAAACACACAAATAGGGCATGCGTATGCACTTATAGCTATGCCATATGTTTTCCATATAATCTTTTGTGAAATTCAAATATTTTTCCTATGCATGAACAATTTTGTGCTTTGTTGATTTTGTTGCTTAAAACATTGCTAATTTGTCCTCCGTGTTCTGAACTGATTTTTGAGGCAACACAGATTCATGCCCCTATCTTCTTCAGGTCATTTATACTGCTGGCCGGGATCGTCAAGTCCAAAACACAATTGTTGCTGAAAGTGATCCAATGATTGCTACTCCCCTTATGGTATATTTATGATATGGTGATGCAACTATTTCAGACTTCAAGATGCAATAATTCTAAGAAATAGAAAGCGAAAACTAGTTTTATGCTGTTCTGTTAAACTGCTCAACAGAAAAGTGTGAAGAGACACACTAAAATTATTGAGTCCACTGATAAAATTTGGACACTTAATTTAGTCAACTTGACATTGAGAGAAAAGTCAAGGTTTAGAGCATTTATTCATGTCCATGGACCATTGTTCTTCTGATTGATTTTACACTTTATTGATTGGTTGGTCTTAGAAATGATGCTATTGAGATTATCTGTGCTAGCCACCTCTAGTTAAAAAGATACACCGGTTTTGTTTTTTTGACATGCCATATTTTAATTATCTTCTACATAACCAGGTTACCATTAAACTCCTGATTGTATTTCTCATATATTTATCTACATTTTGTGACAGATACTGGTGAATAATAGGACAGCAAGTGCAAGTGAAATAGTAAGTACACATTTTCTACCACTGATTGTAATTAAATGGTGAGCTGTCAAAGCTCACCTAGGTACCAACAATTTTCTAGGTTGCTTCAGCACTTCATGACAATTGCAAAGCTGTTCTTGTTGGCGAAAGGACTTTTGGCAAGGTTTGAACCTTCCAAATGGAGATACTATGACTGTGTTTTTTCTGTGATCAACAGGATTATGTTATTCTCTCTTTTTTTTTGTATGGCAACTAAATGTCTGGGGTGTTCGCAGGGCTTAATCCAATCTGTTTTTGAACTTCATGATGGTTCTGGTATTGTCGTCACAGTTGGCAAGTATGTTACACCAGACCACAAGGACATCAATGGAAATGGGATAGAACCAGATTACAATCGTCTTCCTGGTAGTATTTTGAAATCACCCGGTTTCTTTTGTGACAATTAAAGTATATGCAATGTAAGTCCTGGTGGCTTATTTTCTTTTTGTGACAGATTTCAACGAAGCCAGAGATTACCTTTCACGTTGCCGACTTAAGAGTTAAGCTGAGTGGCGCACTTTATTCTGAAGGTTCTCGAAATGTAAGAAAGCCTTTTTTACTGTTGCATGCTTGGTTCTTATGGTTGTGCATAGAAGTTCAGACACTGAACTCTCGAAAAAGGAAAAAGGAAATATTCACACAGTGGCTGTTCATGAAGCAGACTGCTCACACTACCAAGGGCCCCTTTGCAGAAATGGTGGCATCAAATATATAGTTTTGCAATTGTTTCTTACTGTGCCTTTGCTTCTCTCACAAGGGTGTCTCCTTATGGTTGCATGTTACTTGATTGGACATAATTATCCACACTATCTGTCATAATTTCCCTTTGGGAATGCCTCTCTTTTGCAGGTAGAATGATGGAACAGAAACGCTGCTCCACCTGACTGCACAACACTCTCTCCATGGCGCGCTGATAGCACGTAAGCTGTGCATTCAAGCATCAATACAAGCCTCAGCGCAGTGAGCACACCCTTGAATTCACTGTTGCTGCATCGCAGTGTAGAAGTAGAGAACACAAATGATTCGCTGATCTAACGATGCACCGTATTGAAGGCTCTGCTTTGTCTGCAGTTAAGCACGGTTAAACCAACACCTGTGAATATGAATAGCTACTAATGGTCTGTATTCGAAGGTTACCTAGAGGTCAAATTTGCATCTGAACTTGCTGTTGCGGTTGCTTGTTGGCCGTCATATGATGTGCCCTTGCGCAACTTGAGAAACCCTACCTTTGTCCTGCAGAAGTTGTAGATTTTCAGGTGAGTCCTGTATCCAGGATGCAGGATCGGCTGCATGCTCTAGTGTTGAATCGGGTGGTGTAACTGCAACTCGCAAGTCGCAGAATCTGTAGACCCTCGTTACCGGAAATCTGGAATGATGTGAAGGGGTCAACGTTAACCAAGTGATCTCGGTCGGTGTGGTGCGTGGTGGAAGCAGACCCCCGTCCACGGCGCACGGATACGCCGGAGAGCGGGGCGCCGTGGCAGGCTCTGCGGCACGACACGGTTGCCGGTTGGCCTTGGCGAGGAGCCGAGGACGACGAGGTAGGTGGTGGAGATCCCCGAAAGCGATCGATGATTCAGCCGCCGGGCCGTGGCCCACCCACGCACTTCCTCCCGAGACGTTGACACGAGGAGAGTGGTGATCGAGCCTTTGTTCTGAGACGTCGGATGATCTCGCAAGGCCGGCCCTCCGATCCGTCCGTCGGACGACCGAAGCCGCGGTCATTGATGCAGTAGTTATTGATGCCCGCAGGTCGCGGCAGCATCAGATCCGAAGCGAGCACGAGCAGCGGCCGCGATGTCGACGTGTGTCCAGTGGCCTACTACCCTACTTCGAAAGAAAAAGGAAGAAGACGACGACGATGACGGGAGGGAAGAGTGGAGGACGACAGCGACGCGCATCTCATTCTGGAAGCGGCGGGCACCGAACACCCTCGCCCTTCGTGTTTTCTTCCGGTAACAGCCCCCCACCTCCACCTCCACCTCCACCTCCGCCTCCGCCTCCCCTCTAAAACTTCTGTTCTAGCCTGCGAAGCGAGCTCAGTGTACCAGTGCGTGCTCAGGACGTACCGGCGGGTGGCTGGAGCCTGGGGGCCTGCTGGCGAAACTTAGGAAGGTTTGGCCTCCGGTGCTGGCGCTACCCGGTGTTGCGGTGGGTGCTGTGTTCTGAATCCCGTGGTACCTGTAGGATGTAGTAGGCTTGTAGCCCTACTTCGCTTCTTCTTATTTGTAATTATGCTATCTGAAAAAAAAATGTATCCTGTTTCGCTTTGCGATCATAAGGGTCACTAAATGATGTTTCAATTGCAGTTTTAGTGTCTCTTTTCACATTAAACATTTGCTAGTTCATCCCAAATTCCCTGGAACAGTTGTTTTAACTCTTTTGAATCCCGTTTCTCAATAAACTGCTGTCTCTGAAGGGATCAGTGATTCATTATTCAGTGTTTGCCTGATGAGTTTAATTTGTTTCATGCACAGACTGATACAATTTTGATGGGAAGATGAATGGCGCTGAGGGGGAGCAGGCGCCTCAGGTCAGCAGCAACATGTCCAAGATGCAAGACACCGCTACCAAGCCCAGTTTGGGGAAAGAGCCAATTCCAGGGAGTGAGCTCTGGACGGACGGGCTCATCTGCGCTTTTGAGCTGGTCAAGGGTCCCAGGAAGACTGCTCATCACAAATCATGGCCAACAATTGATCAGATGCAGGAGAAAGGCTCCACTATGTACACAAGGAAGCACTCTAGAAGGAATGGGAACCATATCATAGCTCCAAAACCGGATGAGAGCATTGTGTTGGAGAACCCCCATCAGACCGAGACTGAACTCAGTAATGATCCAAAAGTGCTCAAGGATAGGCCAGTTTATGCTGGGGAGATTTTGGATCACAAATGGGTACCCATTGGGTGGACCAGGATCGCTGAACTGGTCCTGAGGGTTCAATCAGACTCCAGCTGGGAGAATGAGTTGATGGAGAACAGTGATACTGAGGATGATTACACCGTTGCTGATCTTGCAGCTCCATACTGGCAGCGTCCTGTGGGGCCTACTTGGTGGTGCCATGTCGCTGCAGGTCATCCCTCTATTGATGCATGGTTGAATAGTGCTCACTGGATGCATCCTGCCATCAGAACTGCGCTGAGAGATGAGAGCAAACTGATAAGCGACAAGATGAAATACCTTCTCTATGAGGTTTTATTTCTGACTCATCTGTTTAATACTTAAGATAAGAGATACCTGAAACCATCTGCAGTTTTTTACTGTTTTGCAATTCATCATCCGAATCTGGAGTGCACATACTTGTCTCTACCTGCAATTTCAACTTGAAGCAAGTATACATTGGTTCTTTAATGTCTCGTTGCTTTGAGTTTCTACTGAACGTAGTCACCTAAAATCCTGAACTAATGAGAGATAATTATGTGCATTAATATTTTAAATTGCAATAACTATTCATTATGTACATATTGCCAGTTATTCGTGCCGAAGACAACTATACTCTTTGTCAATATTCTGACTATCAGATTTTTTTATATGCTAACACTGCTTGATCTGTGCCTCATTGCGTAGTAATTTATCATACCAATTACCCACCTTTTCCAATCAGGATTATGTGGCGAAGTATCATATACACGCATGTATAGTGGTTAAATCATCTGTGATGTAATTACAACATGGCGTACCATAGCCCCCCCCCCCCCCCCATGCTGCAGGATTTTTTGCTTTTTGCTCCCTGACTAAATGAGCGAATCAATTGTGCTATATATATTTGCCAAATCATCACCAAATAGTTTTCACTTTCAAGTATTAGCTCTACGTCTGACACTTACTTAGATTGAGTGAGATTGACTGAAGATGGAGGCAGACATGTACCTTTTAGTCAAACATTCCTTATTTTTATATTATAATTGCAGAAGCAAATTATAGTTCATTTAACCATGGTGGTGCTGACTGTTTAGTGTTAGAAAAAGATATTCCTACTGTGTTAATGTTGCTGTGTATATCATATTTGTTATATAATTTTCTTTTAGCTTTTCAGGTTCCAGTAAGAGTTGCAGGAGGACTGTTATTTGAGCTTCTTGGTCAGTCGGTCGGAGATCTAAATCATGAAGAGGAAGATCTACCAATTGTGATTCGGTCTTGGCAAGCACAAAATTTTCTTGTAACAGCAATGCATGTCAAAGGCCCTTCATCCAATATAAATGTGTTAGGAGTGACTGAAGTACAGGTACCAAACCGAAGTTTTTAGTTTCTAAGCTTTCAGCTTAATTCATGCTTACGAAAATATGTCCAGGAGTTGCTTCTTGCTGGTGGAAGCCAAACACCTAGATCAGTGCATGAAGTAATTGCGCATTTGGTCAGCCGTCTTTCACGTTGGGATGACAGGTGAAATTCACAATATTCTTTTCCTTTTCATCTTTAATAAATATTCCAAATTATATTTAAATAGTCTCCTGAAATAAAAATGTTAATAGTTGCTTCTGCATTGTTGCTGCAGATTATTCCGGAAATATGTCTTTGGGGAGGCAGATGAAATTGAATTGAAATTTGTGAATAGGTAAGAACACACTGCGAAAATGCCTCAACTATTAGAACATTTTGTTTGAATTGATGTGTTAATGCTCTAAATGAGATGATTTCATCACATTAAGTTAGCAGTCTTCTGTTGAATTTACTACATGTTTAAAACATCAAATTTACAGGAGAAATCGTGAAGATCTGAATCTTCTCAGCATAATACTGGATCAGGAAATCAGAAGGTTAGCAACACAGGTAAGCATGATATGCTGATTTTCTTTTTCCGTATTATTTCTACCAACAAGGCAACAATCGTATTGAAAAATTTCTGATTGCGACATTTACTAGAGTGGTTGATGTGACTACTATTTTTTAACACTATTATAAAATTGGATCAGATATATGAAGTTGCTCCTAGAGAATTGCAGACTAGCACCGATTGACTAGTCAAGAAGTATTACCTTCTTTGTTGGCAGCAGCAGATGTAAGTATATTGACCATAAAACTAGTCAGTATATAATAGTTCGGAAGATTGGCTTCAAAGGTTCTCAGGTTTATTATGATATGGCTCAGATGCATCTGACTGATTGAGACCTAATTCCTTAGTCATCATTGATATCAGATCTGAAATCCTAATATTGAATAGCAACAGCTAAATTGTTTATTGTTCTGTTGATACTATGCATTTCACATAATATTTAATGGGCAACCGAAATGCATATTATACCTGTCTTTCAACTTTCAACAATTTATTAGCTATATAATTGTTGCCCATCTGTTGCCAGTTTTTTTCTATGACACTGTTTCTTCGCTGTTAGAAGAAACTAAATTTATAGTTATCAGATTAAGCATCTATATCCTATTCTAGTCTATAAAGAAGCTCTAAGGTTTTCACACATAGCTTTCTTGAATGTTGTTATTCATTTTATCTTATTTAATGAGTTGGGACATAAACTTCCCTGTTGTAGGTAATCAGGGTGAAATGGTCACTTCATGCAAGGGAAGAGATCCTACATGAGCTTATCAGACATTTGAGGGGTACCACCACAAGAGTTATCTTGGAGAGTGTTAGAAAGTGTACAAGGAACATGTTGGAAGAACAGGAAGCTGTGCGTGGACGCTTGTTCACTATTCAGGATGTTATGCAAAGCACTGTCCGTGCATGGTTACAGGTTTGAATGGTTCTGCTACACATCAGTTCAAAGTAGAGAGTTTTTTGCATTTATTGTGACAATGTTAACGTGTCTATCGGTGGGGTTGCCAAATTTTACCATCTTCCAGGATAGAAGCCTCCGAGTCACCCACAATTTGGCTATTTTCGGAGGCGGTGGCATGATTTTATCCATAATCACGGGACTCTTTGGTATCAACGTCGATGGCATACCAGGAGCGCAGAATACACCATACGCATTTGGTTTGTTTACAGGCCTTCTCTTCTTTATTGGAATCGTCCTAGTCGGCATGGGAATGTTGTATCTTGGGTTACAAGACCCAGTTAGCAGTGAGAAGGTGAAGGTGAGGAAGCTTGAGCTCCAGCAGCTGGTTTCGATGTTCCAGCATGAAGCAGAGCAGCACGGCAAGGTCAGGGAAGGTGTTAGCCGGCATGGTGTGTCGCCGAGGTCGTCTGGAGACTCAGGCGAAGGGTACATTCTCATCTCCTGAGATTGGAGATCTTCATTAACGTGCAAAGCCATGCTTGAAAGTCTGGAACTGAAGAGAAGGGGTACATGGTGGTGGCAGACTTGCACGTGTTCTGAAAATTGTAATCGAGGTATTCGACATAAAAAACTTAGATTATATAATTCTAACACCAGGTTGGCGCTCTGCTGTTGCTACTTTCTAGTATATGTTGAGCGAGAAAACTTTCATACGGCCGCCGTCCATTCCTCCAATCCAATTCCTCCAAAAATGTGCAGGCCTCACCGGCGTTGAGCGCCTTGCCAGTGACTGTCAGACGTCAGCTCTGAAGACTTCAAATCGACGGTGATTATCACCTTGTCGGTTGGGATTTGGGAAACCCTCTTGGTTTCAGCCGTCACCGTGCTGCCATCAAGAATACGAGATCACTGTTCCAAACGGCAACACACAGCAAAATTGCTTGCACGGAGAGAGAGCTGGTGGTCAGGAAAGCCCAGCACAAGCCAGATGCTTTCGGTGAAGCGCGCACACAGCCATCAGCTAGGAACACAAAGGATTTTGCAAGTTTACAGTACAAGCCTCTACGAATGATGTGTTTGAGGAAAAATAAAATGCAATGAGTGCAGGTTCGGTAACAGAACCAGCTGCAAAGGCGCGGATGATTGGCATCCAGTCCTTGAAAAGGGGTCATCGAAGGTGTCAAAACTTGTAAACCAAGCAGGCACCAATCATTGACATCCTGCCATCATTTATGCGCAGGAACCTAAAACTAATCGATCTCCAGGTGTCAAGGGCCAGACATCTGCCTTCCAATCACAGCAATGAAGAGAGAAAGTGCAATACTGAATCATGCAGATGATGGGTTCAGGTCCCACTGACATGGACTATGTGATATATCTTGTTTCCAAGGCAGGTCTCTCTGCTTGCTTAGTCGCCTTCGATCACCGTAGAAAAAATGAGAGAACATAAGCGATCCAATGCTCATATCGTACAGCAACAAATTTATGTTTTTATAGGGTAAAACTAAGTTTCCATAGAGCCTCTATACAAGGGTAACGGAATCCGGTAACTATAGTCATGCCTTTGAGGTTAGTCCCTCCTGGACCTGGTGACTAAAATGATAAATATAGGTGAAGAAGATGCTTCTATGCTCCCCTAAAGGAAAACTGCACAGATCCTAGAGTAAAGTGATGAAGGCAAATCTTTCAGGGGAGTATAGAAGCACACCCAAGGAAAGGGGTAAACTGAAATGAGCAGCTTGTTCCTAATTGATTTAACCACCACCTCCAGTATATGCAAACTGTAAATCTGATCCACTCACTCTAACAAAGTACCGAACATCCATCAAATCAATGTAGTAATCGGATGATTTCAGGTGTCCTATTCTTCTGCGCTGGTGTTCAGAATTGGAGATTCAGGCATCAGCGCTGTTTGAAGTCTCCTCTAGTGACTGCTGAGATTCAATATCCATGCTTCCCACTTGGCTGAGCTTTCTCTGATCCTTCATTGACGATAGAAAAATGCACTGGTGTTAAAATATGGTCCAAGGATATAGATCTGTGCTAATTAAAGAGTAATAGTACTGAGAAAAAAAGATGTTAGGATAAGATGCGTACTTGATAATATGCATTTTGAACGGCTTCAAGCATTTGGACAACGTGACTCATCTTTGGCCTCTTGTCAGCATCAGGATCAACACACTTGAAGCCAACCAAGATTGCTCGCTTAAGGGCACGTTTTGGTGGCTTAACCTCGAGATTTGGATCCACTACCTCCTCTGCCCTCTTATTGGTAACCATCATTTTAAGCCACTCTATGAGATTAACCTGAAGCAAACAATAAAATAAGTGCAAGGACTAGTTGGAAACACAATCGGTGCAATTGTCTGAAATGGGAAAAACACGTACCTCATCTGCAGGCTTAGCATAATCAACCGGATCCCTAGCTGTCACGCATTCTAACAATACCACTCCAAAACTGTATATATCGCTCTTTTCATTTAACATCCCACTGTTTGCATATTCGGGTGCTACATACCTGGCGTCAGATTCAGAAGTTAGGAAACTAGTTTCCACTTTTCAAGATGAATAGAAGAACTAACAATATGACATAAAAAAAGGACATAAAATGGAGCTATACCCATATGTTCCCATCACTCTTGTATTGATATGGCTTTTATCAGAATTCAGAAGCTTGGCCAACCCAAAATCAGAAACCTTGCTATTAAATTCATCATCGATTAGGATATTACTTGACTTAATATCTCGGTGTACAACTTTGGGGTCTATGGCCTCATGAAGGTAAGCGAGACTGCAAATCATGAACACCAACATTAGCATGTAAGAGTCAACAGCCCCTGTTAAGCAAAGATTCCATGAAATGATTGTGAAACAGGTCCGAACTCCGAACTTACGCCTTTGCAGTGCCAAGGAGAATCTTCATGCGGTTTTCCCAACTAAGGACACCAAGTTGATTCACACCATGAAGCCATTGTTCTAGGTTGCCATTGTTGACATACTCATAGACAAGCATCCTGCAGGTAAATATTCAGAAGTTTGTATGCAATGAAAATATTCTGTAGAAAAATTATGACTACTATAGTTTGAAGGGAAAAGCTAACAAACATGAAACAAGGAAAAATTCAAACTAGCATTAGGTATAACAGGGAAAAACTTTTTTTCATTGTATCAATTACTTATTTATTTTCCACTGTCAAAATCTTCAGAACATAATGTCTAGTACAGGTATCATGATGAACATCTTGCAGAAGTTGGAGCATATATGCTGGTCCTAGCAGCTTTTATGATCTTCCATTACAAAAGTAAATGAACTGAGCAGAAAGAAAGTTCCAAAAGTATGAAATGCTAACCTGTGTATCCCTTCCACACAGTATCCCAGAAGCCGCACCAGATTCTTATGCCGAACATGACCGATGGCTTCAACTTCAACTCTAAATTCCTTCTCTGCCTGTCCCCTGCAAACCCATATATCAAACTCTAAGTTCTGAGTTAATACAAGGTAAAACAAGCAATACAACATACACTTACACATTATTAAGGATCTTCTTCACAGCAATCTCAGTCCCATTCACCAGCCGACCCTTGTAGACAACCCCATAGCCACCTTCTCCAAGGACATTACTCTTTGCAAACCGATTCGTTGCCAGCTCCAAGTCCCTCAAGGTAAACCAGTGGCCCCAGCCCAAGTGTGATAACTCGGGCAAACCAACCAGTGGCGATGCTGAATATGCGTATGGTGAACTGCCTTTCCTAGCAGGCCCAGAGCTGCTGTAACTGTAATCTTCAGAGTATGAACTCCCAGCCTTCTCTACGTTGTACACAGAGCTGCACTGGCTGAACGTATCGACATCGACAGATCTGCTCTCTCCCAAATGCCCAGCACCCTTCATCTGCGTATATTTATCATGCACCGGCTTGATGGTCACTTCGCTGTCATGTAGACTCTGCGCATCAACTCTGTCAACATTGATTTCCTTTGACACGATAGGGATCTCAGCCAGCGAAGTGTTGTCATACCCATTCACTGCCTTCTTTTTCTTTCGGAGCGATAGGCACAGTGCAATGACGAACAGAATTGCCATGAATATCCCAACACCGATAGCAATCAATTCCCATACTTTCAACTGAAACACGGGGGTCGTTCTTGAGAGCACCGCACTGACAGAATTGTCCGACGACGACATGTTCTTAGGCCTGTCTGATGAGCAAACTGTGCGATATTTCCCCCAAAACTGAGAATCTTGTTCTGATGTGACGAAGGAATTTACAAACTTATCCCAACCGCTTTATCTGCGCAAGAAAGGAGAAAAAAGGCACATTAGCCAACCCAGGAACCTAAAGTAGCACATGAGCAAAACCACAAAAGAAAAGGGCAATTTTGTCTCTAGAAGAAAGCTACGCATCATTCGAGAGCACAGTTGCTCCACTTCCATGTGTGGGGGGAGGAACAGGGGGAGCACACAAGTAAGGAAACCAATCAAACAGCAAAGATAACAAAAGCAACGTAGTACGTGCCAACCCATGGAGCGATTTTGGGAGGGAAAACCACGACAATGTGCAGGGATTTGGAGTCCTGCCGACACCAGCACGCACCGTGAATCCCAAGACTCGACATTATTCCGAGGGCAGAGGACAAGTCAACACCTAAACCGGAGATGGGCCACGGCAAGGAGAGCGAACGGGGGTTTCCAAGAACTCGTACCTTGGCAGCACCTCGAATCAAACTCCACTGAGCGAGAATTCCACGACGAGGTCCCGCCGCGTCCCCCCTCGTCTCGGCCAGGAACGCAGAAGCAGGGCGCTCGCTCCGAATCTACTGTTCCTGCCTGTGCCCGGTGACGCCGGAATGCGGAGCCTGGAGAAGGGCGAGCGGGCTTTGCTCCTTCGCCAAAGAGGAAGGCAAGCCGCAAAGCCGAGCGCAGCGCGCACCTGCGCACATGAAGAGAGAGGAGGACTAGAGGTACAGAGAGTAAAGGGGAAGCAAAGGGAGGTGGAGGAGGGGGGAAGGAGAAGAGAAGGGGTTGCAGTGTTTGGAATTAAAGGTGGGGTGGGGCGACGAAAAAGAAGGAGGCCATTAAGAGGAGGGTGGAGTTAATTAAGAAAATAAGAATGGGGGGAGGGATTGGATTAATGGTGGGGATGGTTGAGGATGGACTGATGCATGTGGCGGGTGAGCGTGAGCCGGGGCAAGTCAAACGTCCAGGGGCCTTTTGCGCTGCTTCGCTGGCGACCGGCGGCTGTGCGGTGCCCCATGGAAAAGAAATGTCTCTCCTTTCGCCAAACCACACTAATGGGATATTGGGATTAGTGATCTAGCTCCACGTTATTTTGATGAGAAATAGCCTGCTTAGTTGAAGTTTCTTGACGAAATTCCTCTTATAACATTATACAAGGATATAGGTTATGGACTTATGGTTTATTTTCCGTAAATTTTCACTCAGTTTAGTTGCTGACATGTATATCTCTTGATGGCGAGTTTGAAACAACGTATGAGGACAAATAGTCTTTTCGGTGGACGTGACATGTTGTGAGCGTAATTTTGTTGGTAGTGATATTGTGATGTAGAAGTCTATACGGTTCGGTTGTCCGTTACGACAGAAGGATTTGATTGTCATGTGTAGAGCACATAACGTTGCTAAACTTTAACATAATACCTATGTCATCACGTGGTTCACCTAGTCAATATGACTTTGTGGAATTGAATGTCGTGTGACTTCCTTCTTCAATGTGCTGCCCAGAGCTATACTGACTTGAGAGTTGAGAGTTCAAGTGTCGTCAGCTAGGTAGCAAAATACGCTACAACCAAATGTTACGCCCTTTGTCTTATGGATTCAGACTCCATGTAACCCATACTTCACAAAACACACGGATGTACCTATCCCCAAGAGCTAACACTGATGAGGGACATCAAATATAACCAAATGGTTCGCAAACATTCAAGTGTGTCAAAATCAAACTTAATTTTGCTATCAAGAATGAGGGCAAGTCTCACCCTTCTACTAAGAAAAGATACACTCATCTTTACACACTTCAAGAATTAGTTGCAAATTTGCTTTTTACTACTGCTACATCAAGAATTATCTTGTGAAGCTTAGTTGTCTATTTGTTATACATGACTTGTTACCTAATTGTCATATGTGAATTGTTGTCTAGTTGTCAAATAAGTTGTGTAAGGCTTATGAGCCTATAAATAGAGGCATGCCTCGAGTTTGTAAGACGAGTTTAATGTACCCACTGTGGTTATCAATGGAACATGTTGTTCTACCATTAGATCTTGGATTAGGTCTTGTATCCTAAGAGCTTTGGATTAAGCTCTTGTTGTCTGTGGATTCGAATTCGACCTTTTGGTCTACCTTCGTCTCTAGAATGATACCTAGCTCAGCGCGTTGAAGTGGTTCCTTCAACCTTTTGTGATGTCTCTACCTATTAGCACATTGGAAATGTTCCTCCAATAATTGTGCTATATCGTCTATCTATTCTTAACAGCAACGTGGAGTTGTTCCTCCACATTATGAATGATAAAAAAAAAATTGAACGAATGTTCCTCCACATTAGTGTGCTGCATCAAGCATGAGAGTTTATATATCTTCCTTCTAGGAGTATATGCAATTTGGCTGGTCAAATGATTTCACTGTCTTTTAATTTGTGCGCCGCATAGAATTCACATATTTTGGTAAGCCTTTTATATTCTGCGTGTCATCGTGTGGTCTATGTTATCACTTATCAATATGGCACATAGATCGAGTTGCACAGCATGTGAATCCCTAGTTTGTTGCCGAGAGTTATCTAAATGAAACATTCAACTAGAATCAGATGCCATGCTCCTTGAATTGTGAATTTCTGCTTCAGGCTCCATACAAATCTCCATGGGACCCAAATTTTTTTAAAAAAACTTGTGGATTGACCTATTGCCAAGAGAACACACGACTACAGCTAAATAACATGCCCCTTCTACCCACATGTTTATTTGCAAATATGTCCCACCTCCACTCCTATCCATCGGATGCCCATCCATTGGTCTTGATTGGAGTTTCCAAAGTTTACACAGAGGGCTAGTTTTCATAGGATACGCTGCATAATAGTGAAGCTTCAAGCAAAACCTTTGATGTGCAAGATATATATGGTCATATCAAATTATTTAAGTCTAATTTAAATACTACAAGTTCAAAAATGATTCTGCAAAAAGTAGTGGAGGTGGGGCACATGCCCCCTTTTGCCCGTCTGCAGTGTGAATTTATATATGACTCGGTATATCTAGTATAAATTTGCCATCTGATTCAACAATAGGGGGTAATAAAGGTAACAAGAGATTTAGATTCTTTATTTTGAGCACGTATCTATGTGGACAAAGCAGAAGATGATTGTGTTGTTTTTGGAACATATTAAAGTTATGTTGCCGTTGAAAGACATGGGTCAGTTACACATATACAAATTTACTCTTACTTAGCACAAAACAAATTTGCATTATATTCATGTCTCGTGTCAAAATATCTCAGATCATATTAAGTGGGCTCACTGAAATTGTCCGAGGCTAGCTACGTCATATTTTGTCCATTTTTGCCAATCTGACTGGGCAAAAAAAAAAAAGTCATGTGTACTACATGTGCCTTGGAATACTTGTTTTGTTCAAAAAACAAAGGCACATAAAGAATTCAGTGATGGTCAACCTCGCCAAGTCAGGTGCGGCGTGACGAAAAAAAAATCATTATTTGATCCTAATAATGAAACTAAAGTAGCATTGCATCAGGGGGACATATCGAACACAAGCATCATGGCATACACGCACATTAACAACTTCGACACAATACGCTTTTAAAAAGGAAAAAAAAAGTCCACTGGCCATTTCTGAAAATCAATTTAATTTGTGCGCGTTTTAAAAATTATTTGATGCACGCGTACTGATCGTTACGAGCAGTTAATATTTCCTCGATCGAGAGCCTGGACGTCTGGTGGAGTAGCAGCCGAGTAAGGCACTGTGGTCTCATGATAGCGACGATCAAGACAACGAGGATACGGATCTTTCGGTGGCGCTTTGATGAAGACGCTCGCCTGCTGTCACATCAGCTACACACCCCCCGCGCCCGGCGCCCCTGGCATTGTCCCGTTGTCCGATCGCCTTCTCGGCCGGGGAGATGGATGACACGGCCGGCCCCGGCCGGGGTCGTCGTCATCGTTCACCTGCAGGTGCGCCGTGCCGCTCGTCCATCGCTGCCAACCGCCATGCTAGCTGCTGGCTCCTGCAGCACGCAGTCCTTTTCTCCATCTCGGCCTTCCGGTCACGCACACGGAGCTGATGGATCGGAAGAAGCTACACCGGATCGAACGGCAGAAAAAAGTCGCTGTCGCGGCCAACAAAGAGATGCTTCGAAATTAAATGTGAAGTCTTATTAATTTCAAAAATCGTTACATCGAGTTGATAATTTTTTTTTTGAAAATGCTCCTGACGACAGCTGCATATCAAATCTGCATAATCAGGGTACATATATACGATCTTTCAAAAGAATAAGTTGAAGAAAAAAAAACCGACACAATAATGTGTATTTGCAGGTTATTATCATGCATTAGGTTGAGATGACACACTACTCATCAGGCTCGTCCAATATATATAATGTACTACCTGGCCCGGCCTAATTAGCTTTCTTATTATTGTCGCTAGACCCATGCGTGGATGCTTAATTAGTAGTTAGTTAGTCGTTGGTGTCACCCCCGGCCATCATGACCCCGCGCCTTGCTAGCTAATCATGGTCGCCATAGGCGGCGGCACTACAGAATAGCGATGCGAGAGTATAAAGGGAAGAACACAGCAGCTAGCTAGCGCGGTGGTTCGTGGACAGGAGATCGATCGATCACGGCGGCATCACCTTTTTCTAGCTAGCTCTCGGCTAATCATCACCCCTCTCCAACTGGTTTGTTAGTTATTCGCAAATATAATCCCCTCGCTTAATTAAAATATGTATTCTACTCGGCTAATCATGATTTTGTTCAGACGACAGCTAGCGGACGGCCGGACATATATATGCTGGTCTGGTCTCTGTACGCGTCGTCTTTGCTTGTCCGAGTATTTTTGTTCTCTCTTCCGACAATGTGCGCGCGGCGGCCGCGAATTGCGGGTTCTTGGTCACCTGCACGACACGACCGACACAATGCGACACACGCAAGTAATACAATTAAGGAAATTTTTATTTTTGGTAGTAGCTGATCGAGAAAATTAAGTACTCCTGTGTGTCTTCCAAGCGTTTACGCGATGTGTGGGTGGGCGACATGTTGCACACCTCTCGCTAGCTAGCTAGCGTGTACATCGTGCCTCGCACATCTAGAACTCCATCCATCCATGCTTCTCGGGGTCACCGTGCAGTGCCATTTGCTCGCTCTTGCGCGTCCAGCTGTGGACGGCTTCGATTCGCCCACGGATCGAGCACGGATGCATCAGGCAGCGTAGAGGATGGATGCCCTAAGCGACCCTGATGGTGTCGGTCACTGGCTAACTGCTCAAGGTTGACGTCAACATGGTCTCCGTGGTTATATATATATATATATATATATATATATATATATATATATATATATATATATATATATATATGCGGATATGCCGGTCTAACCAGAGGAACACGTCAACCCACCAATCTCAAGCCACCCCTTCGTTTTCGGCAAAGAAAGACCCAGCTTGCTTGTTCAGAGAAGTTAACTGACATCGACGCTACAACCGCCAAGCGTCAGCTTGTCTCCCCGGAAAGACGAACTGAATTACGTACCGCCGGAGATGTACGTAATTCCCCGTGTGTGTTTGAGCGGGTGCGTGGTTTGGTTAAAACTGTTTCATCGCAGTATGAGGTTAGGTTAATCAGAGTAGGTGAGGAGGGGTAGATGAGATCCACTGCATGTGCCGGGGGAATTTTGCAGCGTCCCCCGTGGATGTCTCTGCGTCGTCGTCAGATCCATCTCATCACATGCCCTTTTTAGTTAGTTATTAAGCTGAGTTCTTTATGTGCCACTTGGTGATCTGCAGCTTCAGTGGTGGAGCTTAGCTCTCTCAAGTACTCTAGGCAGCTGCTCCTCGACTCCTCGTTGGTTTATGGTATACTTTATTAACTTTATAATGACATGTATGGAAGAGCTTACGAAATTGACCTTGGCCAGCAGCAGCAGTCTAGCAGAATAGTTAGTTCTAAAAGCTCAAGTTATGTTACCTTTTATTATCTTTCTGATCGGGAGCGAGGATTCGGTAAACCGTAAGCCTCATTCGTTTCAAAAAAAGTAAACCGTAAACCTCCTTCCTGGTGGTGTCTGTAATGAAGCCCACCACAAATGTCAGCCCATTAAGAGCGCAACAGAAGGCCCATATCCATGCCACAGCACGCACTTGGCAACCTCCGCCGCGCGTTCCCGCCCGTCCGAACTGGTGTACTCTTGGGCCTAATTATATCCGGCGAGGGAAAAGATGGCCCACGAGGACAGGGTCGGATTTGGAGTCCGAAGTGGGTCGCGCGCGCTCCCTACCAACTCCCCTCGATATCGTGTCACTTCAGGACTGCTGAGAGCTGCTCCCTGAGACAGGAGAGCAGTTCCTCACCAAGGGCGAAGCCTTCGACTCCGTTTGGCAGGGCTTCTCCGGCGGTTCCCGGAACCCTTTTGGTCGGAGCCCTGCCAGATGGGGGAGAAAAACGGATTCTCCCGTGAATCCTCCGAGAATTGCGGTCTCTGGAGCGATTTTGGCGACACGGAGCCAAAAATCCTGCACCTCTGAAATCTCGTTTCTATTTGCCCTTGCAGTTCGCAAAAACAACAACGAAAATGCCACACCGCGGCGGCGTGGCGCAGAGAAGGTCGGCGGGTGCGGTGGAGCCGGGCGGCCGTATCGCGGCGGCGCGACGCAGAGGAGTCTGGCGGCGCGGCCGGAGGTGGCTGGAGGGCGCGGTGGAGTTGGCGGCCGAACTGCAGCGGCGCGGCGCAGAGGAGGGCAGGAGGCCGATGGCGCGACCGGAGTTGGCTGGCGAGTGCGGTGGAGCCGGGCGGCGCGGCGCAGATGGAGCCCGCCGACGGGGAGCTGGAGGGCCGGGAGAGCCGGTGCTGGTGCCTGGAGCTCGCACGACACAGTGGAGGCAGGCGGGGGCGACCGGCGGCACGCGAGCTCTTTGGTGAGGAAAACGGAGGAGGGAGGAGCAGGAGGAGACGGCGGTAGAGGGGGGTTGGAGTAGACGTGAGCATTTCACGGGCCGGGCCGGGCCGAAAAAAACCCGGGTTTTTTCGGGCCGAGAAAATCCTGCCCATGACCGTCCCATGGGACGTGTCGGGCCTCAGTTTTCGGGCCGGGCCCGGGCTTGGGCGGGCCGCCCGCGCATTTTATAGTGTAAAATAGTTAAAAACAGCATTTCGGGCCGGGCTCGGGCCAATATTTTTTTCGCGGGCTTCAAGATCTCTGCCCACGCCCGTCCAGTAAGGTCCGTGGGCGGGCCTGGCGCGGGCCGGGCCGGGCTAAAAATGCTCAGGTATAGGTTGGAGGGAAGTGCACAACGGCACCGGCGAGGTGGAGGGCGGCGACAACGGCGGATCCGGATCGGTTCGCTCGGGCTCGGGATTCCATCGCGATGGCAGCCTCAGAGGATGGGGGAAGGCTCCAGAAGATAAGGATGGCGCTGAGAAAAGATAAGAAAAAATAAGAAAAAAAGTTAAAGAAAAAAGAAAGAAGAAAAAAGAAATAAAAGAAAAGAAAAAAAAGGAAGGACATTATAGATATTTCATCATCTTACCTATGTTACACAGCCAGGAGAAGCTGTTTTGCTAAACGTTTCTTTAAAACGACTTCAGCTCCATCAGAGAATCCACTCTACCAACACAACCACAGCCGGAGCTGCCACCGTCGGAGCCGGAGCCCTGCCAAACACACCCTCATCGAGGTCACTAACGACGTGGCGGAGAGTGATTCATGATGATGGCGGAAGCAACAACTAAATAATAGTATATGTTTTGTCACTATGTTCTTTCGATCCTAGTAATGTCGTCGATCGTGTCAAGTTTTGTACAGTATCTCAGTAAAATCAATTGTGTCTATTATGTTTGCTAGAGCTGTTCCTCCCATATGTCTTTATTTGTGCTACTATGGACAGTGGCGGAGCTGGCGGATTCTAACACCTAGGGTCACTTAATAAACGTTTATACCACTCAGTTTCAGTATAGTCCACATAATAGTGATAGCCACAATAACGATAGTTCATATATCGATAGAAGTACTTAAAATGCATCATTTAGACTAGTACGTCACAGTTTTAAATCCATTTGCATAACAAATTTGATAAAATAAATACCTAATTAGTGTTGGTCTGATCCATCATTGACTCCTCGCATACCACAGTAGGAAGGATGTCCAAGCCTACACATGAAAACAAGTAAATTTTAAATGAATTAGATAAAACATATGCAAAACATAATTGAATAGCGGAAAAATGACAATTGGATTATTGGATATGAAACATACCACTTGAATTACAGCTACGAGGTGGTAACTTTTGCAGCCGATTCTTCAAATCTTGCCAATGGTACAAAATATCATCTTCAATGCTTGCAAAAATCTCTCGCTCAATATAGCATATCATCCTATGATTCAACCAATCATTCCCCATCTTATTCCTCAACTCTGTCTTGATAATTTTCATAGCTGAGAAAATTCTTTCAACTGTGGCAGTTGCAACCGGCAAAATTAAGGCTAACTCAATAAGGCGGTAAACAAATTTGTAGTCTTTGTTCATCTCAATCTGGACCATCTTAATAGCAAGATCACCAATGTCATGACAATTTGCAAACTTAGGATCCCTTCTCACCTCATTAATCCATACATCAAGTTGTTCTCTAAGCCTCATAAGATCATAATCGCAGAAATCATCATCATAAAGCTTAGCCAATTCCATTAATTTTTCTTTATCATAGTTGGCAAAGGAATTCCTTGGATCTAGACAAGTAATGCATCTCAATAAATGTGTAGACCTCTCAGCAAAGCGATTGTTAAATTCCACAATAATTTGGTCATACACCACATTAAAGATTTCATTCTTGAAATGATGATAATAAGTCACTAATTGCCCTCCACGCCCCCTTGAACGGCCCCTAATAGTTACTGTTTCCTCCATATTTGGCATGGCTATGTTATGCTTGAGACAAAAGGACTTTACCTCCTCAAATAGTTCCTCCCAACCATTCTCACGTATGTCTTGAATTGTTTGAATGGTGGCCTCAATCAATCCCACAGCACGAACAATGTTCTGATCTTTCCTTTGCAAGCACACTGACAAGTCATTAGTTTTGCCCAATAATCTGATCATAAGATGCAAAATAAGCACATACTCAAAGGTCTCCATTTGTTTTATCAAACCAGATGCAGCATATTTCTTGTTCCCATTAGATCTATCTTCAGCCACATTCTCTAATACTTCTAAAACAGCATCCCACATGAGAAGAATACGACATAAGGTTTTATGATGTGAACCCCATCGAGTATCCCCAGGCCGTGTAAGATTAGTTTGTTGGTTTTTCCCTCTCCCTGAAAAAATCTCACCACTCTCCAATTGACGCACAAGGTCATCATGGTGTTTTTGGGACAATTGATCCCTTCTCTTGCAAGAAGCATTAACAGTGCTCACAATTAAAGTGGAGGTCTGAAAGAAGTCAAATATGGAAGAGCAACACTTGGCAACCGAAACAACGACTAATTGCAGTTGGTGTGCAAAGCAATGTATGTAAAAAGCATATGGATTCTCATCTAATATTTGTCTTTGCAAACCATGAAATTCTCCCCTCATATTTGATGCCCCATCATACCCTTGCCCTCGAATTCTAGATATCGACAACCCATGAGAAGCAAGCATACCATCCAAAGCTATTTTTAGTGATGATGATGATGTGTCAGCAACCTCTCTCAAACCAAGAAATCTCTCAATCACTTCACCCCTTGCATTCACATACCTACATAGAGAAAGAAACATGATTAATACTCATTGCTTGACTTTAAATTAAAAAAACAGCAAGCAAACGGTTACAAAACAGCAAGAAAAATGTTAGAAACACACCTCAAAACAAAGGTCATTTGTTCCTTTATTGATGCATCTCGTGCCTCATCAACAAGAATGGCAAACCGTCTATCACCAAGATCTGAAATAATAGCTTTGGTAGTTTGTTCTGCACAAGCTTGGCAAATTTCTTTTTGAATATCAGGTGAAGTCATTTGACTACCACGAAGCAAATGTGCTACCTTTTTATCCTTATCTTTGTACCACTTTAACAATTCCAGAAAAACACCTCTGTTGGTAGAGCTAGCAGATTCATCATGTCCACGAAAAGCAAGACCTTGCAATAAAAGAAATCTAATAATTGCCAACACAACAATCAAACGCCCTTTATGTTCCCACTCATTTTTCTTGCCTCCAGAATGCATCGAATGTGACACACTTTGCCTCTGATTTTTGAAGTCCTGATAACACCTTCTAGCCTTATTGTGATCAATGCCATTACCATGATCTCCAACTAATTGGCGACCATCCTTCCATCCACGAAACCCAATAACTGTGAAGGCATCAACACCATAATTTTCAGCTCTTGGCTGCTTAAAGAGATAACAATAAAAACAATAGGCAGCATCCTTATCTACACTGTATTCCAACCATGGATTATCTTTGAACCAATCCTCTTGAAAAGATCTTTTGCGACCGCATATTGTTCTTCTCGGATAATTATGACCTTTTGGTTGGTAAGGACCCTTCAAAATATATGCTCTTCTAGCAGCATCCCTAAGGTTTGGATGTAGGTTCTCAATTGGAACCCGCAGCCCAGGATCTGCAACAATGTCAGCATCATTAAGTGTAACATTAGGATCATTGCTACCTCTTTCAGTTTCCATATTGTCTCTTTCAGTTTCCATATTGTCTCTTTCAGTTTCCACATTTTCCCTTTCAGTTTCTATATTTTCTGCACCCACATTGACATTGCTAACTCCTGTTGCTACTTCTTGAGATTGTACTAGTGACTCTATTTCTGGTTGAACTTGAACAGATGGTTGGTTTGGTTGCCTTGATGGAATTACAGGTGTTGGAGCAGGAGAATAAAAAGACCTCAATGTCTTATTCCTCTTATTCGTTGACATTGTGAAATGTGAAATGCTAATCTACAAAATAATCATTAACTCAGTATGTAATTGGCATTGGGGAATGGAGATCAGAGAATGGAGATTGAGAACTTGAGAAGTACCTGCGCAGTCCGTGGCCGTCGGAGTCAAATCCTGCGGTCCTGCCCGTCAGGCCGTCACCGCCGACACCGGCTAGGGGAAGGGGCGCAGGCGCAGGGGCGCCGGTCGCAGGGGGGCAAGGGCCGCCGGGCGCCGGGCACCGGTCGCAGGGGCCAGGGGGCAAGCCGGCAAGGGTCGCCGGCCGCCGGGCGTAGCCTCGCAGGCAGTGAGGCAGGCAGGGGCCAGGCCGCCAGGGGGCAAGCCGGCAAGGTCGCAGGGGCGCAGGGCCGCCGGTCGCCTCGGCTCGTCCTGCCCTGCCTTGCTCGCCTGCCTTGCTCGCAGGGCCGCCGATCGCCTCGGCTCGTCCGCCCGCCGCTAGGGTTGCGGCCGCCAAGCAGGATGCGGGAGCCGCCGAGCCGGCCAGACCGCGAGCGCGAGGGGCCGAGGGGGTGTCGCAGACTCGCCGCAGGGAGAGAGACCGCGAGGGGAGGCAGGGATGCGGTTTGCTCTTTGCTGGGCCGATGGATTGATGGGCCAAAAATACAGGGGTATACTTGATTTTTCGGCCCACGCCTAGGGCCATGGCCCTACTGCCCCAGGCCCAGCTCCGCCCCTGACTATGGATGCCGATGCCAATGCCAACAAGATATGTGCAGTGTATGTTTCCATACTAATGTTTTCCTGGTTTTTGTGGGTCAACTATGTTTTCAGCTGCTCCTTGCAGTTAAGCAAAAGATCAACAACGGTTACCAAATCACCAGATATCCCTTGTACCGTGATGGTTGACAGATTTTACTGGTTCGGTTCCATTTTAATATTATAATTCTGACGGAAGAACCTCTTGGACACTGAGGTCTGGTTTAAATGGCTAAAGTTTCTAAACTTTTTTCCACTCTCTCCATCACATCACATTAAATACGCTAAAAGACATATGTTCGGAGTATTAAATATAGGTAAAAAAATAACTAATTACACAGTTTGGATGTCCTTTGCGACACGAATCTTTTGAGCCTAGTTAGGTCATGGTAGGATAATATTTACCACAAACAAACGAAACGTGCTACAGTGTGCTACAGGAGTTCCAGCAGTTAAATTTGTAAATATTTCAACCAACTAAACAAGGCCTGAATGAGAAAACATTAACACCAGAACCTCTGTTTGCTTTGATGTTTGTAGCCTATTGCTTATACGGTTTTAGTCACTGTTCCTTGAACTCATCTGTGGATAGTATGGTAGCCACGAAATTTGCCTCTCCCTTTGAGGTGTTGTTACGGTATAATTCTCAAAGACTAATAGATTAGAGCTTCTTGTTTATATTGCATTCCCTTTTTTTCATGGATATCATAGTGCTCTGCGGATTCAGCGCAGTTAGTATATTGTTCATTTTCACGAATGGGCTTGTAGTCCAATGGTAGGACGGTCCAGTAGGACGCTACCCACCAGGGTTTAAATCCTGGTGCTCGCACCTTTTCCTGGATTTATTCCGGGAATTTCCGACGTTATGCATTAAGTGGTAAGCGACGTTCCCGTCGACGACGAGGCGCCAATGGTGACTTCGAGAATCTCCAGATCTGTCGGTGCTCAGTCCTTCAGAGGTGCTCATAGGGGTAGGGTTTGCGTACGTGCGTTCATAGGGGGTGAGTGTGCGTGCGTGTTATGAGCGTCTGCGTTGTACTGTGTAATCTAAAAAAAAAGTATATTGTTCATTTTCCTATCTTAAAATATGCTAATTTGTTGCTCAAAAAAATGCTATTTATTTGTAGTCATAATTTTGAGAACTCAATACAACTGATGATCTTTTATTTGGCTAGATAATTAATAGCTAGCCTCAAAATGTGAATTTGACATTGTGCATGACAAACTATGTTTGACTTTAGCACCTTTATTTCTATATAAGTGGGCCATACCACTTTTCCATATACCTATTAAAGTGTTAATTCGCTTCAAGTAAGTTCACATTTTTTTATGCGTCTGCAAAATTTTAATACCTTCAGTTTCATGTATGTGCAGATGGCAAATGATGGCTTGATAGTTCAAATCATTGTTAAAAGAGAAAGCGAGCATAGTTGCCCCAAACTTTCTTTTAAGTGGATTGAAGCTTCATATGATGTTAGACTTGCCTGAAGAACAATCAAGAAGTAACAAACTGATGACACTTAAAAGAGAGTTTATTGGCACGAGGTAAGTTTGTTCCCTGCTGAATGTGTAGAAAAAAATATTCTCTACACAATTATTCTCTTTTGCATAAATAAATATTGCTCATTCCGTTTCATAATACTTGTCGTTTTGACTTTTCTAAATACATTTTTTTGCTATGCACCTAAATATATACACGTCTAGATACATAATAAAAGAAATGTATCTAGAAAACCTAAAACGATAAATATTATGAAACAGAGGGAGTATGTGCTTAGGTTGGTCTTGGCCATTTGATTCAAGCTGGATCTGATAATGCTAAGAGGGATGAACACCTCATCAAGAGATTGATGAACCTTCCTAATCAGGTTTTATTTTTTGGTAATGCTAGGCAGAGGAAGTCCAAAATTGACATGGGAAAACACACAAAAAAAAAGTTTTGAAGGGACAGAATATGTCCAAAGATTTAGCCAGAGATATGAGTGCTTGGAAAACAACTATTCATGTGTCGAACCCTGATTCATGTCTGTTGTTGTAGCAACGGATGAGGACGTCCGATTTTGTAAACAATTTCCCGAACACCACGGCGCTCCCTCCCGGTCCCGGTCGCTATGAGGTGCTCAGGCCAGGTTCCACGCGCGCGCCTGTCGCTCTCTGGCTGCCGGCCCTGCACATTCCTTTCCGCCTGCGAGTCGTCGTCGTTCACCTCGTGCAGCTCGCCCGTGAGACATGTGGCGCAGAGCTCGTACCTTCAAAATATAACCTCAAAAGTAACACACAAAAGGTCCCCCCGTCTCGTCAGCTGCTGTTCTCTGCTTTCCCTAATCGCGCGCTCTGCTTGCTCTCTCATGCCGATGGGGCAGTGCGCCTCGCTGAGGCCGTCGTCTGCCCTGATCGAGCGCTGCTGGCGCCTGGGCGGCGCGTCCGTGTGCTGCGCGGCGCCGGCCCACATCTGCGACGAGGCGGCGCGGTGCGTCTCCGCCACGGCCGCCGCGTGAGTGATGAGCGCTTGCCATACTCGGATACTCTCGGATCAGTGTGTTATTGGTTGGTGTTTGCTGACACAGAACGTGTTGTTCCCTCTTCCCTGCAGAGTATTGATGCTTGCTACTGGAACAACCATACACAAAGCATTCCTTGTGCCCCTCTTTGTTCTACAAGCACCTTCTAGCGCCATCTCCTGGATCACGTAAGCTGCCAGTATTTGGCCAAGAACAAAGAAAACACTCCACCGCTTACTTATTATTATTATTATTATTATTATTATTATTATTATTATTATTATTATTATTATTATTATTATTATATAAACTACTTATGAAAAATAAAACATTGATGCTTCTTGAGGAATTTCTGACATCACCATCTCGTTAATTCTAGGGATGGTTACGGCCAGTGGATTGCTTTTCTTGGTATTCTCTTACGTTTGTTATACTTCATTCCAGGTATATATATGAAGAAAATTTTCTATAAGCCATCTTTCGCAAATATCACCATGTATTGTCTTCAACTTTTCTGCAGTAGAATCGAGTAACATGAACTATGTTTTCGTAAACAAATAGATGAAGATTTTCTCATATGCCATAGATGTGTCTATGACAAGTGGGGTACCCCAGAGTTCACTAGACAAGACCGATTATGGCATACGAGGGATTTATGTTTTATTCAGTGAAATATGATGATTTTTTTCCCAATGAAGAAATCTTGAATGTTGTGCCTACATCTTGGTCAACAGGTGTACTAGAGCTTCCTTGGTCAACAGTTCTGTTTGTTATCACTGCTCCTTACCAATTTATGGACTTCAGGTACGAATCAAGCTGCTTGTTTCAGAAGTAAGGTGTCCATCCAATGACAGTCAGTCTGGTATTACTAGTATTTGCTATATAAGAGAGCTTGCAATCCCTCTGTGTCACTGTACAATGCAATCTCATGTCCACGGTTTAGCCTTAGCCGTCTGGCTATGTGTAGTAAAGGACAAACCATAGTGCTTGCACTTATCAATAATCCAGTAGGATTGATTTTTTATATATATATTTTTATAGAGGACAAGTAGTAGGACTGATTTGATATATCTTTTGTGATATTTGGGCAGAGAGTCTCAAGATGCTGCTGTACTGTCCACGGCAATAGAGGTTTGTCTCGCAGTTCAACATTTTATCGGGGTTGGAAGCTTGAGGAAAGCCTTCGGCCGTGAATCCATAGTTGCTACCTTGGCAATCGTCATCCAGTTGGTGTTCTGAACTTATGATCCAATTCAAGTTGCGTAATCTGCTGTGTAATCATAGTATCAGACTGTTGTGCAATCTGTTGGACAATTGATTCATTGATTTCAGTATCCATATTCAGCTTTGTTCTGAACGTTTGACTGCAAACACAAGATGTGTTTTACAAGCTAGTGCTACATGCAGAGCTCTTCAGTGTTTCTCGGGTACCAAAGACATGTAAGAACATACATTCATTCAGTTATTGAGCTTTTCAGAGACTTGAAAGGCTGGGACAGTAGTAACGGACATTTGACGCTTTGACGGTGGGTGGGCGGGGAAGGGGCTTGATCTCGGGTGGTGTTTTCACTTTAGACTAAAGAAGGTTCTTTAATCTTGGGTCCAAATCCAACCGGAATTAAAGAGGGTTGAATTAAATATTGTTTCTGTAGCAGTGAGAAAGATCTAATATTTGTAAGCGAAATAGTTTTTCAAAAATAAAGATAAGATGACGTGGGGTTCTGCTTCCGCTCAACAACCTAAGTATATATATCCATTTGAATAGTTCTAAGGCTGGACTACACTATGAAATTAGAGAGTTTTCTATTTTTACAAGAGAGTAAAATCTCCAAATTTAGCTAACAAAATACAATACTCTTGGAGATACTCTTTCCATCCGTATTCAATATATGGCCACTATCAACGGTCTGTTCGTTTGGCTGGTGGCTGATGGCTGGTGCTGATTTGGTCTGAGAGAAAAGTACTGCTGACTGGTTGCTGGTGGCTGGTTTGTTCTGAGAGAAAAGTACTGCTGACTGGTGGCTGATAAGCCAAGCGAACAGGGTGAATATATCGCACAAGGAACAAAGAAATAGCCACCATGGCACCTGAAGGATTCAAATTTACATCTACTCGAACTCATTGATGCAAAGATTGCTAGCAACTTTTACAAGTAGCATGTAGCCATGTATCATATTTTTTAAAAAAATCAACAAGGTAGAACAATGCACACACCAGCTCAGTAGCATGTAGAAGCTCGGCTACTATTGTTCTTATAACTCTGCAAATACCACATTGCAAGTTTTAATGGCAATTGCATCCTCATGTTAGTCCATGTCGTCACTGCTTCTGCCAATCATATCTTAGTAAGTGATTGTTAGACATTTTTAACAGGGCCGTTACAGGCAACACACAGGAGCAATTTTCAGTCAGGAATGAAGATCAATTCAGTATTCCTACAGTACAGAGTCTAAAAAAACATTCCTAGGCACAGTTTACAACTTGCAAGAGATTGGAACGAACAGCAGTAGAAACTACTAGAAGGGAATCTGATAGATTGGAAGCACAAATCATAGGCTGAAATCAATATCAGCGATTTGTCTCCTTCACAGTGCATGCTTGAGAACTGATCAGACAGCAAATCTTGCAAGTACAAAAGGATTCAGGGAACAGAGCATATATTCCATTGCAGCGAGGCCAACACACCATCCAGAGCATTACAGGAAGAAACGATCACGAGGCCAGTTCTAGCATGACAGATTAGCACTACAGGCCAACAAACCGAAAGAACACTGAGGAAGAGGCATCGCTCAGGCCCTCTCGCCCCTGATCCGGCGCGCGAGCTGGATGTCCTTGGGCATGATGGTGACCCTCTTGGCGTGGATGGCGCACAGGTTGGTGTCCTCGAAGAGCCCCACCAGGTACGCCTCGGCTGCCTCCTGCAGCGCCGCCACTGCCGACGACTGGAACCGGAGGTCGGTCTTGAAGTCCTGCGCGATCTCGCGCACCAGCCGCTGGAACGGCAGCTTGCGGATGAGCAGCTCCGTGCTCTTCTGGTACTTGCGGATCTCACGGAGCGCGACGGTGCCGGGGCGGAACCTGTGCGGCTTCTTGACGCCGCCGGTGGCCGGCGCCGACTTGCGGGCGGCCTTGGTGGCCAGCTGCTTCCTCGGGGCCTTGCCGCCGGTCGACTTGCGCGCCGTCTGCTTGGTGCGGGCCATCGGAGCGGAGGGCGAGGAGGCTGTCCGGGATGGAGCGGCGGCGGCGCGGGGAGATTGGAGGATTTGGGAGGGAGTGGAAATTGGAATGCGATTTTCGTTGTGGGGGATTTCAGATTTGGATTCGTGGTGGGGGTATTTGTAGCTGTATCGCGAAAAAAATTGGGAGGCGCGCGGTGCGGGGTGGCGGGAGGGGAGTGGTTCTGGCCGTTGGAAGGAGATGGACGGTGAGGATGGAGCTGAATGTAGTGGCGATCCGCGTGGTGGGACGTTGCGACGCCATTGGCTGAGGCGGCTTCGGCTCGGATCGATGGCCCCACCTTGAGGTTTCAGCCGCGGCTGGCGGGCTGGGCTCAGCGAGCACTGGAACGCGACGGGCTGGCTTGTTTAACGTTGGAAATGGCCCAGTGGGCGGCGACGGGCTCCTGCTGTTGGAAAGGGAGGGTGGCGAAGCCCATGGAGATGCGTATAGGTCCATTCCGCCGCCCTGCCCTCCGCCGTGGCGTCGATGCCGATGCCGATGCCCACGCCGACGGGGCTCGACACCGCGAAGGCCAGCGAGTAGTCCACCGTCATGAGGAAGGGACGCTTCGGGATCATGCACAGCAGCGCGATGCCCATGGCCACTCCGCGAAGATCTTGTGAAGCCCGATCGTCCACAGGTTGCGCCAGGCGTCGCTATCGGTTCCTGAGACGCCTATGGCGATCCCTTCGAAGACGGAGTGGAAGCAGAGCGCGAAAATGAGCAGGATGGCGTCCTCGAAGGACGACGTCCGGACTAACATCGGGTGGTGCTGGTGGTGCGCCGCCGCCGCCCCGTCGTCCTTATTGCGATGCTGGGCATCTTCCTCGTCCGCGATGGCATATAGTATACATTGCTCCTCCATTATTTTGCTATGGGACCCACCCAGCACGCATGGAACTACCCGTCAGATGCTGATACGCATACACGCATGGTGAGTGAACGCCTGCAGATCGGCGACGGGTGCATGGGTTGTTACTCCTGGGCGGCTGCTGCACGCTTCTTATTCCACGGCGCCCTTACCGGCCCGGCGGGGCGGCGCTGCGGGTGGCGGAGGCAGTCGCAGAGGCGGCGGAAGAAGACGACGACGGGCTGGATCCGCGACAGGAGCACGAACACCGGACCCAGCACGCCGCCGGTCACCGTCACGATCGCCATCGGCTCCATGGATTGCCCCTTTTCTGCCTGATCTCCGATCCCTTTGTTGGATTTATTCAAGGTTTATTCTTCAATGAATTTCAAAAGTCGTTATTTGGTGCATGCGTTTCAAGCCATCAGAACATGCAAAGTTAATGCATTAAAGGTTAATTGCTCTATTAGTTTCAAGCATGAGGTGCATGCAACGCACTATAGGTGCTAATTGCTGCATGAAGTGCATGCAACGGCTGGATTGCTTCCGGTCGCGCTGAGACGCTACGGTCAGGTCAGGTTCTGCGCGCGCGCCTGTCGCTCTCTGGCTGCCGGCCGCGCGCATCCTTTCCGCCTGCGAGTCATCAGTGGTGTAATCGTCGTTCACCTCGTGCAGCTCGCCCGTTAGACATGGTGCATGTACGGCATAGCTCGTACCTCCAAAACATAACCTCAAATCAAAACACAACACAAGGCCGGCGGTTCCCCGTCTCGTCAGCGGCTGCTCTCCGCTTTCCCTAATCGCGCGCTCTGCTTGCTCTCCCGTGTCGTGGGGGCCGCCGCCGCGTGAGCGATGAGCGCTTGCTTGCCATACTCGGATACTCTCAGATCGTATCAGTGTGTTATTGGTTGGTGTTGCTGACAGCCTGACACAGCTCGTGTTATGTTTGTTCCCTGCAGAGTATTGATGCTAGCTACTGGAACAACCATACACAAACCATTACTTGTGCCCTTCTTTGCTCTACAAGCACCTTCTAGCGCCGTCTCATGGATCACGTAAGGTCCCGGTATTTGGCGAAGAACAGAAACAAAAAAACAAAATCCATGTTTTATTTTTTGTTTTTTTTTCTGAAACCACTCATGCGAACGAAAATGCATTAATACCTCTTGAGGAATTTCTGACATCGCCATCTCGTTCTAGGGATGATTACGGCCGGTGGATTGCTTTTCTTGGTCTTCTATTACGTTTGTTATACTTCATTCCAGGTATAGATGAAGAAAATTCTATAAGCCATCTTTCACAAATATCACCATGTATTATCTTCAACATTTTTGCAGTATTTAGAATCGAGTAACATGGACTTTTTTTTTGTAAAACATATAGATGAAGATTTTTCTCGTATGCCATAGATTGTGTCTATGACAAGTGGGGTACCCCACGGTTCACAAGACAAGACCGAAGCCTGTTTAGTTCCCAAACAAAAAATTTGGGGTACCTTTGGAAGCCTATTAGAAGGATTAAATATAAACTAATTACAAAACTAATTACATGAATGGACGGGAAATCGCGAGACGAATCCATTAAGCCTAATTAATCCGTCATTAGATATTGTTTACTGTAGCACAGTGTTGTCTAATCATGGCATAATTAGGCTCGTTAGATTCGTATCGAAAAATTAGGAAGGGATTATGGAATAGGTTTTGTCATTAATCCACATTTAATACTCCTAATCAGTGTATGAAGATTGATGTGACGGGTAGTTGGGAAAAAATTTGGGAACTAAACAGGCCGTGTCATACGTGGGATTTACGTTTTATTCAGTGGAATATGAGGATTTTTTTTTTCAAATGAAGAAATCTTGAATGTTGTGCCTACATCTTACAGGTGGACTAGACCTTCCTTTGTCAACAATTCTGCTTGTTATGACTGCTCCTTACCAATTCATGGACTTGAGGTACGAATCAAGCTGCCTGTTTCAGAACTAAGGTTTCCAATATAACAGTCAGTCTGGTGTTACTATTTGCTGAGACTCAGAGAACTTGCAATCCCTCCGGTTTAGCAGTCTGGCTATGTGTAAAGGATAGACCATAGCGCTCGCACTTACCAATAATTGAGAGCCTGTTCTTTTGGGTGAAAAGGAATAGTGCAGTTGTAAATGAATAGTGCTGGAATAGTGTTTCTTATGAGAGAAGATGTGATGGATGTGACAAGTGAATAGTGCATTTCACTGTTTCTTTTCAACGAAAAGAACAGGCCCTCAGTAGGACTGATTTGATATACCTTTGGTGATCTTTGGGCAGAGACTCGATCTCAAGATGGTGCTGTACTGTCCAAGGCAATAATGGTTTATCTCACATTTCAACATTTTGTCGGGGTTGGAAGCTTGAGCAAAGCCTTCGGTCGTGAATCGATAATTGCCACCTTGGCAATCATCATCCTAATTGGTGTTATGAACTTATGATCCAGATCAAGTTGCCAAGCTTTGCTTCTTCTTGTGAGGCCCGTAGGCAAAGTGAAGGATCTAACCTGAACACCGGTTGCACTTGTTTGTAAATAATCTACTGGCATGGCTTCATGGGCATTTTGATGTGCAAAATGATTTGATGAAAAAGTTTTGAGGCAACGATCCACCCTGTTCATCTGGCTGGCGGCTGATGCTGATTTGTTCTGAGAGAAAAATACCGCTGGCTGGTAGTTGATAGATGATTTGTTCTGAGAGAAAAGTACCGCTGACTGGTGGCTGATAAGCTAGACGAACAGGGTGACAGATTTGTTCCTTGGTTACTTTACAAGCACTATCTCACTTGTACTGTTGTACATACATTGACTTTTTCTGCGGAGAAGAGATATTTTAGTTAACCGTTTACCAGTTAATGCTCTTAGCCATTGCGGCGCCATTAATCTATAATCTGCTCCATCTGATATTTGAAATCAAACGTGAGTACGTGAGTACGTGTGGCAAAGCCTGCTCCATCA
The DNA here is from genome assembly GCA_036936925.1 of Cenchrus fungigraminus. Classification (NCBI taxonomy): domain Eukaryota; kingdom Viridiplantae; phylum Streptophyta; class Magnoliopsida; order Poales; family Poaceae; genus Cenchrus; species Cenchrus fungigraminus. Next base: position 35,359,530 of record CM072779.1, on the reverse strand, counting down.
AAGGTTTCAGAGCTTTGTGTAAGAATGATAGAAACCTCGTGGTACAACTACCTGAATGAAGCTTACTGCGATAATGTCTCCTTGCGGACTTGCGGTATTACCATAGAGGAGTCTCGTCCTTCTCATCGGCTCATGATCGATATGCAGTCCGCTACGATCCCTTAGACTGACTCCAGCGGCATCTCGAAACGCTGCTGCATTTGCATTTTGCAGCAGCAGCAGCCACTGTAGCGGCTGCAGCGGCTTCTGTAGCGCTCGCTGCATTTTGCAGCCGCTCGGAGCCGTCGCGCAATCCTAGGAACACCGCATCCCAACCGCCCCCCGCTGCCCACCTCCACGGTCCCACCGCCCCCTCTCTCCCCCCTGTCCTCGACGCCTCCGCCCGCCCCTGCTTGTGCGCAGCAGAGGAGGTCGCCATCCCGGCAATCCGCTGCGCCTCCAGGCCGGCAGATCGAGGAGCACGAGCAGGAGGAGGAGGCCGCCATCCCGGCAGTCCTCCGCGCCTCCAGGCCTCCGCGACGGGCTCCTCCGCGAGGATATCGTCTCACAGCCGGACGACGACAAGCCGACGCCCGCGACGGGCTCCTCCGACATCCTGGCCTTCGCGCGCTCTGTCGGCCGCGTTGATTCGCCCCTCGAGTGTCCGCCCCTTCGCTCACCTCTGTGGCGGCGCCATGGCTGCGGCCCCTTCGCGCAGCTCCTCCAGGCCGCGTGCGGAGGCGGAGGAGGGGCCGGCGCGGAGGCGGAGCAGGAGCGGTGGCGCCATGCCCCTCCGTCTCCACCGCAGTCGTCCACCTCGGCGCAGATCTACGGAGCATGGGCCCTTCTTCCCGTCGCGACGGCAGCTCCGAGCGTGCTGGAGGTGGTGCCGCGTCGGAGGCAAGGTGCGGCAGCGCCCCTCGAGCCGCGGCGGAGGCGAGATGTGGCCGCGGGGGAGGCAAGCCGCGGGGGAGGCGAGGTGCGACGGTGGGAAAACCGCGGCGGAGTTCCCCGTCCTTCCTCCACTCTGTGTTCCTCCTTCCCTGTCCTCCGCCTCCGCCCCTCCTCGACCTCCCTATGGCCGCGGGAGCCAACGGCTTGTGCGGGATGCAGCAGGGGGAGCGGGTGACTGCTGGAGGCGCTCCGCCCCAATCCCCTCTCCCCTTTGCGCAAGTGTCGATTTTTGCGGATGGGCGACGAGGAACTGCTGGAGACGGTCTCAGCCGGCTAAGGTCACGCTCACGCCCCTCGCGCGCGTCGCTCCCTGGCTCCCGGCCGTGAATTTCTTTTCCTCCTCCGTGTGGGAGCCGGCGGTGAAAGCGACGACGGGTCGACGTCTCCCGCAGTTCGCCTGTCGTCGGACACTCGGACGGCTGGCGCGTAGTTCGTAACGCCAAAGGGTATTTTTATCTGTGGCGAAATGTGACCTCAAAACAAGAAGGAATCGGAGTGTACTGAGGGCAGGTTCCTCCCCGCTGCTTGCATCTGTCCCTGTTCTTCCTCTGGTCGATGAAGGGTGTGAGGTTCTTCGTGCTGAAGGGAGCATGCGCCTCGCCCTCGCAGAGGCCGCCGTTCGCCGGGGGCCTGCGGTGCTGGCGCCTGGCCCTTTGGAACGCGACGACCCTGTGCTGCGCGTCGGCGGACCACTGCACCGACGCGTTGCGGTGGTTCTCCGTCACGGCCGCCGCGTGAGTGATGATGAGCACTGTGTGCTCGATCGCCGCACCCCCTGACGAACGGCGATCTCATCTCATCTCCCTCCCGTTTCTTCATGCTCCTGATTCTGATCACAGTGATGCGCCTCCATTCGTGTCCCAAGTCCAAAGGATTAACTTTTTCATCCTCCTGATGATTCTGGTCGATTGATGAGCATGCGTGTGTTGTTCTGGCGCAGGAGGTTGATGCTTTCTTCAGGGTCGACGGTCGACAAGTATCTCCTGGTGCCTTTCTTTGTTCTGCAAGCACCTTCGAGCGGCATCGACTGGATCAAGTGAGACATGCCACCAATACATTTGGCAAAAGAAAAATTTTCAATTTTGAGTACTTCTTTTTACCACTAGTACATGTTGTGGAAAACATACCGTTGGCTAGATCTACATGATTTCTGACTTGAGCATCCATCTTCAGGGGCCGTGACGGTGCGTTGATTGCTTCCGTTATTAGTCTTCTTATGCGCTTGTCGTACTGGTTCAATCCAGGTAGAGTAACTAATGGTGCTGTCTATTATGTGATTTCTCTTTACAAAGTGTGACGTGCTTTGTTGAAGGCAGTTCTTCGAGTCTCCTGATCTTGCCGTTGAATTTCTTCAACTCCAGTGTTTAGCTATACTGTGTGTGATAAGAAGTAAATGATCAAATCGAAAATGTTTTTGCGCCTGCATCTTCCTGTTACAGGTGAACTGGTCCTTGCTGTATCAGCGATGGTAATTGTTGCGATAGTCACCATCCCTTTCCAGTTCATCACCTTGAGGTACTATTCTATGTGCATAGAAGTATATAAGGTGTTTCATCTTAAGTTTGCATTGCTTTTTTCTGTATTTCGCCATCTGGTCAGCACACTATATTACTCACCAGTTCAACATCAATCTTTTAAGTGATAAGAAAAAGGATTTGTTTTCACATATCTCCTGTAATCTTTGGGCAGAGAATCTCAAGGCCGTGCAATACTGTCATTGGTGATAGCGGTATATCTCGCGTTTCAACATTTTGCCAGGGTAGGAGGCTTGACAAGGGCCTTTGGCCGTGCAGCGATGGTTCCCACCTTGTGCATCTTCTTCATGACAATGATCACCCTCATGCTGGTGTTCTGATCCAGCTCAAGGCTGCGAAGGCCTGCTTATTGTTCTCGTTGCAGTTGCAATGCTTAGGCGAAGTGCAGAAGCTACTTCGCAGACGCAGGTCACAGTGCTTGTCGTCTGCAGAGATGCACCTTAAACTTAAAGTAGCAGAACCTTTTTATTTGAGGACACAAGGAAGAGAACCATGTAATGCAAGATACTGTCATCAACTTTGAGATCCTATCATTACTACGGCTTTGTTTAGGTTGACAAGTTTCTACTATTTACTCGTCACATCAGATATTCTCATGTTAATTAAGAGTATTAAATATAAATTAATAATAAAATCTATTCCATAACCTCGAGTGAATTTGCGAAACGAATCTATTGAGCCTAATTAGACCCATCTCAATGGAGGGTGTCACGAATATTAAATAGCATGTCACATTAGTAGATTTATGAGGAGAGAGAAGGGAAGGTGTCATGAGATGAGAGAAAAGTGTCATCACCATGACACTCCGCTGGCACACTTCTCAAATAATAGTGCGATGAGGCGAACCCTAGATCCCCCCGTCCAGCTCTCCTCCTCCCTTCTCCCTCCCACCTCGACGCCGCCAGAGGAGCCGCCGTCGGCAATCTGAGCGGGCGCCGAGGAAGGCGGCGGCGAGGCTTCTGTCGTATGGACATCCCTGGGCCCACTACTCCGGTGGGTACCAGGACCGACTACTTGGTGGGCCCCTGGGACTACTCAACTTGGGCAACACGGCACCTGCTGGCGTGGGACGCAAGGACTACAGAGGGATAGTACTCGGTTAGGAAGCCACACATGTCCGGATCCATGTAAAGGACTCCTAGCCGTACCCGACTAGTACTCTCCCCTCAAACCGACTTGTAACCCTGCCTCCTGGACTATATAAGGCGAGGCAGGGACCCCTATCTCTTCATCCGCATCATCTTCTAAACACACCCAATCAATCCAGAGCTACGCAGCATACAGGACGTAGGGTATTACGCACCTCGCGGCCCGAATCTGTCTAAATTGTGTGCCACGTGTCTCTCCTTCGAGTTACCGATCTCGGCGAGGCCACATTCATCTACCTCGGGTACTCCCCTTGGTAGGTTGCCGGTCTAAAACACCGACAGCTGGCGCGCCAGGTACGGGATCTCGCCGAAGATCACATAGCGAACTCGACGGCTTCGATCGTCATCAAACCAACCGTCGTCTTCAACCGCGGCGACACCTTCGTCTTCGGCTCCTGGGTCTGCACCGCTGACGGCGCTGGATCATTCCAGCGCTACCTCACCATGACCCCGGACCCAGAGACTGGGCTCGTGACGCTTCCCGAAGTCGCCACGGGCCCACTCGTCGAAAAATTCGGCGAAATTTCGCTCTACAACCAAGTCGCCGATTTCGAGCTCGGATCCGCCTCCAACTCGAACTTGACGTCACCCTGGATCGCCTCATACGAGCCGGCTCCTGAGCCATCGTGTGAAGCGGCCCCTCTCCACGAGCACTTCCCATACGGTCTCTGCAATGCTACCAGGGTCCACGCGAAAGCTCTCGTTGCACGCCGGGCCGGCAAGGAGATCACCTCCGAGTACTCCTCGGACTCCAACACCGCAACCGGCTACTACTCGGACTCCTCCTACGAGTTCGACTTCGGATCGGACCCAATCGAGTCCGAGTCCGAGCTCAACATGACTGAGGAACCGCTGTCAGGTCCTGCCACTGGCCTGGTCATTACATCTACTCCCGCCGGCAGATTTGTCTACTGGCCCGACCGCAAGCCTGCAGACCTGACGAACGACAACTCACGCTGCGTCGCCTACCTCGATTCACTCCTCTTCCAGGAGGGGACCCCGCTGGCTCTAAACGACGAGCACACCCCCACCGAGGTGGTGACTACTGACTCCAGTCTTTGTACTCCCGACCGTGAAGTCTTCATGACGGCCACAGATGTTGGGACTTCGGAGAACCGACCCGACTGGTACCTTGACGACATCTCAGAGGATGAGTTGTCTGTCAACGCACCTCCGAACGAGACCACCAAAGACAAGAACGCTCGGCGTGACCGCAATAGGAAGCGGAACGATCGACGCAGATGTCTCCGGGAAACTCTCCCTATCCGGAACCTCAATGAGTCCCTGGAGCAAGTTGCCAACCGGGTACACTCTACTCCTGAGCAGTGCCTCATGTCTATCACCACGATAGCACGGCAGGCCCAGGGGATCCGCGCGGGCGAAGTCATCGCCAAACTCACTGATGACGCCTACTTCATGCGGGCCGACAACAGGGTTGCTCAAGTACCCCCCGTCAGAACTCACGACGCCAGAAACAACAAAGCCACTAGCCGCAACCCGGCAGACGGCGGATGCAACCGCGTCCGTGGTGAACACCAGCCAATTCCCAACCGCTCTAGGGCCTCGGCTGGAGGACCCTCACAGGGCGGCATCAGCCAGGGTGGCACCGGAGGTAGCTGCGGCGGCGGCGGTGGTGGTGGCAGCAGCGGCGGGAGCTCATCCCATGACACCGGCAGAAGAGCTGGTGGCGGGGGCGATCGCGGCGGCCGAGGCCACGCGACTTGCCACGCCACCAGCAACGCACGTGGCGGCTATGACGCCCGCCACAAGATCGACGAGATCCGCCGCAAGAAGGCTACTGAAGCAAGCGACAGCGACGGCTTCCCCGCATACTCCGCAAGACTTCGCAACCTGCTTCTTCCCGAGAAATTCAAACCTCTCGGGATCTCCAAGTATGACGCGAAGCAAGACCCAGTTCAGTGTCTCAGGTGCTACACCTTGGCCATCGAAAACGCTGGTGGCAACAACGACGCAAAGTGCCTCTTCTTCCCTTTCTGTCTGGATCAAGCCCCACTCACATGGCTCGAGTCACTCGAAAAGAACTCGATCGACAAGTGGGACCAGCTGAAAGCGCAGTTCACCAGCAACTTCGCGGGCGCCATGGGGCGCTCGGGTGCTCGCATGGACTTGGCGATGGTCAAACAGGAACAAGACGAGATGCTTCGCCAGTACATGCGGCGCTTCTTCGACAAGCGCGCGACCGTAGTCGACGTCACCGACAAAGAAGTCATCGACCTCTTCCAAGACAGACTCTATCACCGTCGCACCTTCGAAGACTTCGGTCGCCGCCGCCCGAGCTCCATCACCAAGCTCAAAGACATGATCACGTCATGGGCCGACGAAGAGGACAAGGCAAACGCCAAGTACGACTCCATTCGCGGCAAGAACAAGAGCAACACGGGCGGCAACAACAACAACAAAGATCAAGGGGGTCGCCACAACAACAACTACTCGAGCTCCAACCGCAAGCGCAAGCCAGACAACACAGTCGCGGCTATACAGCGCCCTGCAAAGGACAACTCGAAAAAGACCTCAGGCGGCTTCAGAAACTTGCTCAAAGAGAAGTGCCCGTGGCATCTGGATGGTAATCACACCACCAAGCAGTGCTACCAGCTCCGGCGAGCACTCAAGGATACTCCCGACCCACGGCCTCCTCACGACAAAAAGGGCAAGAAAAAAGTCGACGAAGGCAACGACGACTTCCAGGAACCTGACAAGACGGTGAATGTCCTCTTCGGCGGACTACCCACCAGACGGTCTCAGAAGGCCACCCGACGGGAAGTCTTGAACATCGAACCAGCGGTGCCGACACCTCTGAGGTGGTCGGAGGTACCCATCACCTTCTCCCGCGCGGATCAATGGACAAGCTTCTCCGAACCAGGACGTTTCCCACTCGTCCTGAAACCTGTAGTCGCGGGCTCCAGACTCAACAAGGTCCTCATCGACGGCGGGAGCGGACTCAACGTCCTCTTCACCAAGACCTTGAAGAAGATGAAGCTCGACATCACCGACATGCTCACCAAGAGCGCGTCACCCTTCTACGGCATTGTCCCCGGTAACGCGGCTATTCCACTGGGCTCAGTGGTCCTGCCAGTTACCTTCGGGGAGACAAGGGAGAACTACCGCACCGAGTACATCAAGTTCGAGGTTGCGGACTTCGAAACCTCCTACAATGCCATCCTCGGCAGACCAGCTATCGCCAAGTTTATGGCGGTACCACACTACACCTACTTGGTACTCAAGATGCCAAGTCCTGCCGGAGTACTCACATTGCAAGGGGACTTGAAGATCTCGTTCGACTGCGACACCGAAGCCGTGGAACTCGCAGCGACCAACCAAGTACCCAATACAATGATGGAGATCTTTGCTGCGTCCAAAAAGCTCGCCCCAACCGAACTCGAGATTCCCGAGAAGACCGACACCGCAAACAAGCCTCAGCCATCATAGGAGGTCCAAGTGAAGGCCATCGACCTTGGGACGGGCGACAGCAGCAAGACTACCATGATCGGGGCGGGTCTTGACCCGAAATAGGAAGACGCGCTCGTCAGCTTCCTCCGAGCTAACCGAGACATCTTCGCATGGAAGCCAGCGGACATACCAGGGGTGCCCAAGAGGCTGATCGAGCACTCACTCAACATCGACCCTAAAGCTACCCCCAAACGACAACACCTTCGCCGTTTCGCCGACGACCGACGGGATGCCATCAAGAAGGAACTCGCCAAACTACTCGCGGCGGGCTTCATCCGTGAAGTTTTCCATCCTGAGTGGCTCGCCAACCCCGTCCTCGTCCGCAAGAAGAATACCAACGAGTGGAGGATGTGCGTCGACTACACCGACCTCAATAAGCACTACCCCAAAGACCCCTTCGGGTTGCCGTGGATTGATCAAGTCATCGACTCCACGGCGGGCTGCGGCCTGCTCTGCTTCCTCGACTGCTACTCCAGGTACCACCAGATCGCTATCAAGGAAGAAGACCAGGAGAAGACCGCGTTCATCACCCCGTTCGGCGCCTACTGCTACACGACAATGTCGTTCGGGTTGAAGAACGCAGGCACCACCTACCAACGAGCTATCCAGGCCTGCTTCAAGAAGCAGCTCAACAAGAACGTCGAAGCCTACGTGGATGACATGGTCGTCAAGACCAGAAACTCCGATACGCTCATCGCCGATCTTGAAGAGACTTTCGCATCCCTGCGAGAGTACCAATGGAAGCTCAATCCCAACAAGTGCGTCTTCGGCGTACCATCTGGAAAACTACTCGGCTTCATCATCAGCCATCGCGGCATCGAAGCCAACCCCGAGAAGATCTCCGTCATCACCAACATGAAAGCTCCAACCTGCATCAAGGATGTCCTGAAGCTGACCGGGTGTATGGCGGCCCTGAACAGATTTATCTCGAAGCTTGGAGAACGGGGACTACCCTTCTTCAAATTACTCAAGCATCAAGAGAAGTTCGCGTGGACCGCGGAGGCTGATCAAGCTCTGGTGCAGCTCAAAGACTTCCTGTCTAAGCCACCGGTCCTCACGGCTCCTCGCAAAAAGGAGCAGCTACTGCTCTACCTCGCTGCGACTACTCATGTGGTCAGTACTACCATCGTCGTCGAGCGGCAGGAAGAAGGCCACGCCTACCCAGTCCAGCGACCAGTCTACTTCGTCAGCGAGGTTCTGTCAGAATCCAAGGCACGGTACCAGCCGGTCCAGAAGCTACTCTACGCAGTGCTCATCACCTCGCGGAAGCTACGACACTACTTCCAGGAGTACTCGATTGTTCTTATCACCGACTACCCGCTCGGTGACATACTCCGCCACCAGGATGCTACTGGAAGAATCTCCAAGTGGGCAGTCGAACTCGGCGCCCTCAACATCGACTTCAAGCCACGTACTGCTATCAAGTCCCAGGCACTAGTCGACTTCATGGCAGAGTGGCGGGAGAATCAGCTACCAACTCCAACCGAGCGCCCAGAACACTGTGTGATGTACTTTGACGGCTCACTCAAGCTCGAAGGGGCAGGTGCAGGGGTACTACTGATCTCTCCAATGGGCGAACAACTCAAGTACGTCCTGCAGATCTTCTGGAAGGTCTCAAACAACGAAGCCGAGTACGAGGCCCTACTTCATGGGCTCCGCCTCGCAATCTCTTTGGGCATCAAGCGGCTACTAGTCTACGACGACTCCGCAGTGGTCATCAACCAAGTCAACAAGTCTTGGGATCGCAATAAGGAGAACATGGACGCCTACTGTCTGGAAGTTCGCAAGCTCGAGAACAAGTTCTACGGTCTCGAGTTCCACCACGTCGTCCGCGACAACAATGTTGCCGCGGACGTCCTATCGAAGCTTGGTTCTACTCGCGCGTAAGTACCTGCTGGAGTCTTCGTCCACGAGCTTCACGCGCCATCCATCCCGGAGTCGGCGCCAACGACCACTGACCCTGCGCCATTACAGTCTGGCCAGGAGGTCATGATGATTGACGTGGACTGGAGACAACCCTTCATCGACTACATCCGCGAGCAGAAGGTTCCATCCGACAAAAACTTGGCCGAACAACTCGTCCGCCGAGCCAAGGCCTACGTACTAGTCGGAGACAAGCTCTACAGGTGAGGTGCCACTTCTGGAGTACTCATGAAGTGGATACCTCGAGAAGAAGGCAAGGATATCTTGGAGGAGATCCACAAAGGCGTCTGCGGCAACCATGTGTCTTCTCGAATGCTGGTGAGCAAGGTTTTCCGACGAGCTTTCTACTGGCCCACAGCTCTGGCCGACGCTGAAGAACTCATCAGAAAGTGCCAAGGATGTCAATTCTTCGCCAAGTAGCAACACGTCCCGACCTACAAGCTAGTCACCATACCACCAACCTGGCCATTTGCCTGCTGGGGGCTCGACATGATTGGGCCTCTGCCAACTACGCCAGGAGGATTCAACAGAGTCTTGGTGGCCATCGACAAGTTCACCAAGTGGATCGAAGTCAAGCCGGTCACCTGCCCAAAGGCCGACAGAGTACTCGACTTCTTGGATGAACTCGTGCATCGCTACGGGCTGCCCCATCGCATCATCACAGACTTGGGTTCCAACTTCAACAACCATCAGTTCTGGGAGTACTGCGAGAACAGCGGGATCGACGTCCGGTACGTCTCAGTCGCCCATCCCCGCGCCAACGGCAAAGTTGAGCGCGCTAACAGGATGGTACTCGACGCCCTCAAGAAGCGATTGCACGACGCAGCTAACACCAAAGGAGGCAAGTGGATCAAGGAACTACCCAATGCACTCTGGGGGCTTCGTACTCAGCCTACCAAGTCGACGGGGCAGTCGCCCTACTTCCTGGTCTACGGCTCCGAAGCTATTCTACCTGCCGACGTGATGTGGGAATCCCCAGTAGTAGAACAATACGACGAAAGCATCTCAGAAGACAGCAGACGGGTTGACATCGACGGTCTCGAAGAAGCCCGCTGCGCAGCCCTCATCCAATCAGCAAGGTACCTCGAGGGTATCCGACGCTACCATGATCGCAACGTCAAGGAACGCTCCTTCAACGTCGGCGATCTAGTCCTCCGTCGTATCTAGAACACGGATGGACTACACAAGCTCAGCTCACCATTGGAAGGTCCCTTCTCAATCTCCAAGGTGACCGGACCAGGCTCCTACCACCTCCAAACACTTGATGGCGACGACATCAACAACTCGTGGAACGTCGACCAACTGTGTCGCTTCTACGCGTAGTCACTCGACTACTTTACGGGTCCAGGTCTACACGACTACTCACGGACCCCTCGCTGTAAGCGGCCTTTCGGTCCTGGCACTAGTCTCCGGACTACTCTTCTCCAAGATCCAGCGTCAACGGCTACTAACGGATCTTGGGCTGCTTAGAGCGCTGAGGACTCTAGCGGCGGTCTGCAAGACCATGTACTCTAGATCCAGTCTATACGACTACTAACGGATCTCTAGCTGTAAGCGGCCTACGGGTCCTAGCGCCACTTAGCCGTAGGCGGCCTCCGGGTCCTGGCGACTACACTTGTAAACGGCTCTGACCATCCAGGTGTACTTATTCATCAGTAATAAAGTTTGATTTTCACTCAACTTATTTACTGTGCCTTCCAATCAGGCATCTCCTACTGAGTACTACTACTCACAAGCTCCACCACGGTTTGGTACTCCGCACACTTCGTTGCAAGTGGCGGCTAGGAGTACTTATTTCACAGATATATCGTGGACAACTTTCATTGATAATTCAAACAAGTTACTAACAACTCTGTTTGTTTTACATCAACTACTCTAAGATACTCCTACTGGTACTCCTACTGAAGGTTGAGCTTTTCCGCCACTTGTTCAGCAATGAGCGCCATCTCCTCCAGGAGGGCCTTGTACTGATCGTCAGTACAGTTCGCTGCAAGTCCACCGGCGACTACGTCCACTGGAGCCTTGGAGAAATATGACTTCATGTACTCCAAGACTTGGTTCGGGATCGACTTCGCCAAGTGCTTGACATACGTCGCCAGACGCCTGGGGGCTTCCTTCAATCGGTCCACCAGTGGAGCAATCTTCGGCCCGCCCGGGTGTGGCACCAGCAGCCTTGCAATGGGTAGCGCGGCTTCCTCAAGTTCCTTCAGCTGGCCCCGCAGCTTCTCGCAATCTTCGTTGAGCTTCTGCAGAGATTTATAGCAATTGACAAGGTCACGGTCTGAGGCTTCACGAAGCTCCATGTGCTTGATACACTCATGGCGCAACTGAGCGTACTCATACTCAAGTACCTCTCTTTTGTCGGTCTCACGGTACACGATGTTCTTCAAGTCCGTCTCCGACGCCTTCAGCTGGTCGACCCTTTCCTCAAGCTCTGCAGACAACTCATCACACTGTCAGATTACACCAAGGTACCCTAATAAGTACTCAAAAGGCTTTGGCGGGAAGCATACCTTTATTCTTCTGATGCAGCGACTTGTTTTTCCGAATCAAGTCGCCCCTCTTCGCCTGCATCTCTTGCACTTCGTTATGATATTGGGCGAAGGCACCGTCAAGCTTGGATTGGAGCAGCGTAGAATGTTTCTTCGACTTATCAAGCTCCTTCTCCAAGGCCTCGGCACGAAGGACTGTGTCGCCGTACCCCTTCAGCAGGTCAGACTTCTCGCGGGATCTTTCAATAATATCCTGCGCAGACAGAACAGTCAAACGGGTACTTTGTATTTCGTCGTACAAGACTACTCGAGGTACTCGCAACGTACCTTGACCCACTGCTGGGTACACCGCCATGACTCCATGTTCAGAGCAACAATGGCCGGATCGACAAGATTATCTTCCAGCAGCTCAAGACCCCCGCGGCTCGAAGATGCCTCCTCTGCCATGGCCGCCGAACGGATCGGCGCGGCTTCCTCTATGATGGGCGAGCGGACGACTACGTCCGTGCTCGTCCCGTGGAGCGGATCGTCCTGCACTTCCGCACCCGACTCGGGGGACACCGCAGTCCCCAGCTCGGGGGCTGTTTCTTCCGCTGTCCCGGCCATCGGTCCTGTGGGCTCCGACTCCACAGTAGCCGTTTCCATGGCCACAGCTTCAGGAATCGAGGTTCCCTCAGCTTGTGCTCCTAGCACAATGAGTACACGCAGCCAATCTCAGTGGCTACGACTACTATGCATGATGACTACCAGTGGTGACAGGACACATACCTTCAACCAAGGTGGCTTCCTTCAACGTCGAATCCACCACGACTTCAGTTTGTGGCGGCGGCGTGGGTTCGCACTCCTCCGCCGAGCGGCCCTCTCCGACAACTGGAGTGCTGGTCTCCTCACCGTGCCACGATAGGTCCGTGGATTTCCTGCATCACGAAGTAATCAAGTCAGCAATGCCAGTCTACCGTCTACATGACTACTTGAAAGTTCATAAGAACTTACAGTGTTGACCGCACCACGGTCACGGTCGGAGCACCTAGTATACTGGCAATATCAACTATGCCAGCCTCGGCGGCAGCTCCGGCCTCAACACGCGCCTCTTCCGGTTGCTCTACAGTTGCGGCCGGCGGAGGGTTTCGTCCTTCTTCAACCGACGGCTGCGGCTCCGCAGCGCCGGTCTCCTGCCGTACCGCTGCTGGCACGACTTCTTCGGTTGACGGGGGCGGGCTGATACTCCTATCAGCTGCCGCCCCCATGGTGTCCAGGACCCCCTCGTCGCCCTGGTCTACGGGGTCCGGGGAGGGGATATCCTGCAACATCACAAGACAACTCATCAGCACACGACTACTTATCAGCTGTGCTCGACTACCCTAGCCGCGGTGTTTACCTCTTGGTTGGTCGTCCCAGAGATCTTCAGCTTCTTGACGGCGCATTTTCGCGCCACGTTGCGCGGCCTCCTAGGCGGCGCTGGCAAACTAGCCTTGAGGCTGGATGGCTTCTCGATGACTGGGACGTCTGGCATCCCAGCTCGGCTGAACCTGGAGCGCAGCTGGAACCTTTGCTACAGTGTTTCTTCGTCTTCATCGTCATCAGAGCCGGACTCGATGACAATGGCGTCACTGCCTTCACCGACCACGCGGTGTTCCTTCTTCTTGCCCTTCTCCTCCGGTTGCTCCACAAGTCGCGGAGGAGAAGTCGGGACTGAGACGTATTTCGCCACGTCATCCTACAACATGTAGCACATATGAGTACGACTACTTCAAGCAAATCAGTACTCGGGGGCTTATGTCACGACTACTGACCTGATTTGGCGGCCGAGCCGCAGAGTACTCTGGCACCGGGCACGGTGTGTACGGGGGCATGTCCTTGAAGATCTTGCCCAACCTTTCGTCGATGACATGGTCCTCGAGTTCGAAGCCAGGCAACCAGGACGTATCCTTGTCGCCGGTGTACTGGTACCCGAGGGTGTCTCGTGCCATCAGTGGCTGCACTCTCCTCTTCATGAAGCTGAAGGCCACGTGTTCGGCCCTCAGCCCGGCTTCTCGTAAAGCCTTGATCTTCTTCAGCAACTTGGGTAGCTGAATACCCTCTTGCATGGTGGGCTCTGTGTTCCACCACGGCTTGTGCTTCGGTTGACACCCGCTCGGCTTCGGCAGCTCAGGATGGTGGTTGTTGATGTAGAACCACTTGGCCTTCCAGTCCTGGTTGGAGTCTATCAACTTGTACGGCAGGTACTGGTCGGCGGCGTCTTCACGCATCTGGATACCGGCACCTCTGACTACTCGTGTATCGTTGGTGCTCGGTTGCGGCTTCAACCGGAAGAATTTCTGAAACAAGATCCAGTGGGGCTTGATCCCCACAAAGGCTTCGCAGAAGTGTACAAAGATGGAGACGTGGAAGATTCCGTTGGGGTTGAGATTAAGGTACTCGATGCCGTAGTACCTGAGCAGACCCTTGAAGAAATCACTGGCGGGGAGCGCCAATCCGCGCTCTATGAACCGGGCGAACATTGGGATTTCGTCTGGGTTTTTCTCCATTGGGTATGGATCGCCGGTGGCGGTGCGCCATAGATCCACCTCCTTCCCACGAAGGAACCCACTGTTGACCAAGGCGAGGAGGTCCTCGGTCTTCAGTTTCACTTTCTTCCACTCCTTCGCCGGATTGGGGCGAGGGGACGGAGGTGGCGACGTCGACGACTGGCCGGCATCACCAGTTTCTTCATCGCGGCTCCTTTTCTTCGACGTGCCGGTCTTCTTGCCCTTCGCTGGGGATCCCTTCATTCTCCAAGTGACGGGTGTCTTCACTCGCATTCGCTCGGGGGCTACAGCGGCGGGTGAACGGCGGCGGCGCGAGCAAATGGATCTAAGTCTCTGCGCAGCGGCGGCGACAGTGGAGGAGCAGAGGAGGCGGCGATTCAGATCTAATCTGAGGAATGCAACTGCTAGGCGTGAAAAACCCTAAGGGACTCCCCGGTTATTTATAACCGGCCCTGGCGGCTCGGTTCTCAGCGGGCAGATACGGCGCCAGACGGGTGACCTAGCGACTACTTCAGCTGACCTCCGTGGGACACAACCAGATACAAGACCCACTCAGGACACATTCTACAGTCAAAATGACCCTTTAATTCGAGAGGAAGTACTCGACTCAAGGCTCGGGGGTTCCGTGCCACGTGTCCTTCGGTTTTTTCTCCGGATTTTTCGGGATAAGATTGGCAGAACTTCAGATTGATCCTCAGCTTGAATCTACGATTCGACCTAAGGCTCGGGGGCTACATTCCATATGGAATGCGATTCTCCGAATCGCATTTTCCATATGGTCTCTTCATCAAGACATCGCGAGTATTATTGAAGACCTTCGAGAGAAGCACTCAGGGACGCTTGGGGACTACTTGAGAAGACTTCAAGACTACTCAAAGATCAGCTGGAGTACCTTACAGCCTCGGGATGGTTCAAGCATTCTTGAGGACTTTCGGCTTGTGGAACTCGGGGACGCTCAAGGACTACTCGCCAAGGCCATCAAGACTACTCGAAGACATCCTGCTCAACTACAAAGTACTCGGGGGCTTGTCGTATGGACATCCCTGGGCCCACTACTCCGGTGGGTACCAGGACCGACTACTTGGTGGGCCCCTGGGACTACTCAACTTGGGCAACACGGCACCTGCTGGCGTGGGGCGCAAGGATTACAGAGGGATAGTACTCGGTTAGGAAGCCACACATGTCCGGATCTATGTAAAGGACTCCTAGCCGTACCCGACTAGTACTCTCCCCTCAAACCGACTTGTAACCCTGCCTCCCGGACTATATAAGGCCAGGCAGGGACCCCTATCTCTTCATCCGCATCATCTTGTAAACACATCCAATCAATCCAGAGCTACGCAGCATACATGACGCAGGGTATTACGCACCTCGCGGCCTGAACCTATCTAAATTGTGTGCCACGTGTCTCTCCTTCGAGTTACCGATTTCGGCGAGGCCACATTCATCTACCTCGGGTACTCCCCTTGGTAGGTTGCCGGTCTAAAACACCGACAGCTTCCCCCCTCGCGCTGGTAGAATCCGCGCGGGCTCGTCGTGCTCTGCCGTGGGCGGCGCCGCTGGCTTGGCGTGGCGGTGGTGTTTGGGGCCTGGCGCGACGGCAACAGGCTCGGGAACTATATGCTGGTCGGGGACGCACAGGTTGACTGCGGTAGTTCGAAGCTTCTCCGGGCTGGACGGCGGCGGCCTGCGGTGGCGGCATCCTGGCCTGCCGGCCCCTCCAGGGCTGGGCGGCGACGGCGGCCGGCCGACCGACCCCTCCTAGTTGGGCGTGGTGCCGGCCTGCTCCCCCACTCGACCCCTCCTGGGCTGGGAGGTGGCGTCGGCCAGACCCTCCCCCCCGGCGGCGGTGGTGGTTGGATGGGGGGCACCAGATCCGGGGCTTGTGTGGGTGGATCTAGCATTCCTGCTCCATTTCGCCTCCGATCTGGCGTCCTCTTCCTTTACAGTTTTGCAGGGTCGGCATCATCATGGTGGTGTAGTCGGGAGGCTTGTGCTGGGTGTTCCCAGCTTTGGGGTTCGCCTGTGGCGTCATGGTGGTGCTCCGGGCTACGCTAGGCTTCTCTCTTGCAAGGGTGTTGCGGAAGCGGTGGTGGTGTGCTGCTATCTTATGGTCTTGTGTTGCAGGTTTGGGGTTCAGTCGGGCGAAAGCCTTCACCGACATTCCTGTCGGGGGCGATGGTGACGGTGTTTTTGGAACGTCGTTTTCCCTGTTGGGCACCATTGTGGAACTTCCTGCCTCGCAGCACAGGGTTTTTGGGGTGAAAACCCTACCTAGCTTGGGTGAGCAATGGCGGCGCCACTGGCATCGCATCCTCATTGGAGGCGTCATCTCTTGAGACCCGCATCGACTTGTGACAGTAGCGTTGGTGGAGATGTGCTTGTTCTGTGTCGGCGGCATTGTGCTGAGGGCCCATGGGTGCTGGTTGTCTTGGGCTGACGTGCAGGATGCAGTGGTGAACTCGGTGACGGCTGGGCGGAGGAGGTGCTCTCATGGCGGTCTTAGATATCTGAGTCCTTGGCAGAGGAGTGAGGTGGTGCGTGAGGCGAGGCTCCCACACAGAGAGGTCGGGATCAGTGGTTGCCCATGGTACTGAGATGGGAGTGTTTGCTGAAGCTTCAATGGATTAGAGGGATCGACGATCGTATCTGTGCAGTCTGATGGTGACAGTCCCATGGTGGAGGAGCTCAGGGGGCCGTTCGGGCCTGCAGCAGGTTGCGACTTTGGCGTGGCACAGCGTTGGTGACAACGACGCAGGTGTCGGCGGCTTGTTTCGATCTTCTCTCCCGTGTGGTTGAGGATGGTGGTGTGCTTTGTCGTATGTGTTTGTTTTGTTCAGGGTTTGTTTGTGGTGGTGTACGCTTCGGCGCGTTATGTAACTTTGTTGTTTCTTCTTATATGACATAGTAGTGCTCCTACTTTTATTTAAAAAAATAATAGTGTGATGACACTCCCTATTGAGACTGACCTTAGACATGATTAGATAACGTGGTGCTATTGTTAATATCTTCTAATGATGACTTAATTCATCTTAATAGATTCGTCTCGTAATTTCCAGTCTATATGTGTAATTAATTATATAATTTGATCATGTTTAATCCTCCTAATTAGCATCGGTAGACTCGATGTGACATTTTTTACAAGTTCCTTCCCCCAACTAAACAAGACCGTTTTCCCTTCCCCAGTCACAGCCCAGTAACAATGCATTTGAAAAATGCATTTCCTACATTAAAAATGCATTTATGTACTTTTTAGCTTTTTCCTACATTAAAAATGCATTTGAAAAATAATTTCCATGCAAACGGTAGGCGCATACTCAAGGTCAACTATGGTCTCAACAAAACCCCCCGATATGTTGGTGTTTGAAGTTGAGTTATCATTTTTCATAACAAACTGACATGGATTTTCGGGGAAGTAAAATGACCTGTTTTGATAGTTGGTAGAGGATCAACGTCTAGTATTATGCAGTTGAAGGAAGGGAATCCAGACTCCAAAAATAGTCATTCGAAAAAAATAAATTACATCCACCTTATAATAACTTGTTAAGTGGGTGCAAATTAGTCCGAAAACTTGTAAATTGTTCGATTTAGTACAAGAACTTTACATGTGGGTGCAAATTAGTCCAACAACTTTTAAAATGTTTAATTTAGTACAACTAGGAACGTATCCGTGTGTTGCTACCGGCAAAATGAGCAAAGACATCAAACATCCCAGCAATATATAGGTGTCGTTTAGAGAGAAAAAATAGCCATTATATAGGTCTTCCTGGAATATAAGTGCCTTTAGATAGAGAAAGTTCAAACACATGCAGAACCCACAAATCCATCGCAATCGAAAAATTGAGATGAAGTTAAAATATAAAACAAACACACTGGGAGAGTACATCCTTTGATTGATAGGTAACAATAATTGATTTTACACTTTGTTGCATAAATAAGATACATTTAAAGTTACATACCATAGCATGAGTTTGAAACAAAAGAACGAATAGCACGTCTTGCAATAAAGAAGCCAACAAAACAAGAAGCTACTCCTACAGATCACATATGAAGACCAACTATTGGAATAATCTGATCATGCAGAATACCTCTTTTCAGGTAGAATATCATACTGAGATAATTGATGCTACTAAAACTAATAAGTAAACTCACCCACACCATAACTTGCAGAAAAAATGAATATGTTGGGGAAATCCATTTCGCACCTAACCCCTATTTTACCCATTTCGTCTACCGGCCTTCGGGCCTGGGAAAGGCGGCCGCTTTCTGTTCTTTGGTGCTTGTGCAGGATCGGCGACTTCGGGGAGTGGCGTATCAAGGCGTCGAAGGAGCTTGATGTGCGAAGGTGCAAAGAACCTTCGCGTGAAGAGGCATCACGAGTTCGAAAGACTGAAGGCGCAGAACACGCAGAGATGTAAAGAACCTTCGCGAAAAGGGCAAGTGTTGGCCTTGAGGGGGCTTGAAGACGTTCCAGGGGCGGAAGAGGATGACGGACGCACGAAGGTGACGACGCAAGAACATGACGCGAAGACGGCACGAAGCTTCGGGGTTGTGATGATTCCCCGAAGGGGGAGATGAAAGTGTGGGCCCACTTGACGGGTGACAGGGTGTAAAGCGTCGAGTTGTAAGGGAGGTAGTTGGGCGAGCTGGTGTAAAAATACTGTAATACCCTCAAAGATCATTAGCACGATGTAAAAAGGTGAGGGCAGGGATGTAAAGTGTAAAAGATACGGGCCTATATAAACGAGCCCTGATGAAATGAAAAGGAGGGAGGTCAGAGGAGAGGCTTGTTTACAGCCCTCCCGAAGACAGGTGGTGATTATTCTCTGGTTCCGTATTCTTTCCACATTCGCATTTGTTGGCCCCACTTCGGGGACGGGTTTCTCCCCAACATTTCTGGTGCCCACCGTGTTTCGTCCCACCACAGCTCAATGGCACCGAAGAGAGCACCAAGGAACACCAACACCAATCCACAAAGAGCTACCGATGACCCGTCGGCAGCAGAGTCCGAAGGCCAAGTCAACGAAGGAGCGAATGCAAACGCAGATAGAGATATAGTGCTCAGCCATGCACCAGGTGGTCAAGATGGAGCACTCGAAGACATTGCTGATGGAAACTTCGAAGTCGACCTCTTGGATACGGGAATCCTTGACGAAGACATCGCATCACTAAGAAGGGTAGAGGCAACAATAGCGGTGAGACTAAACCAAATGCCAGGTTCGTCCAACGTCAGGACAAGGGCTCAAGCAGAAGCGGCTTTCCTCAAAGCCAAGGGACCACAGGCAGGAGACCCAACTCAAGAACAACAAAAATACCAGCAGATGTTGAAAGACATCCAGAAAAAGAAGGTCATTCTTTAGCAGCTTCGCAAGGAGCAAGAGCAACAAGCAATCAGGCAGAAAACGATCCAGCTTCAAGAACAGATGGCAATGTTACAAGCACAGCTTAATTCCCTGCAGGAGCATTCAGCAAGATCTGAGCCAAGACCAGAAAAGCGGCACAAGGCAACTTCGCCGCAGGGAAAAAAGTGAAGTAGGACAGTTGTCATCGAGGACTCCTCGTATGACTCTGAGGAATCATGGGTCTTCGATTCTGATGAAGAGGCGTTTGTGGAACGTAGGCCACATCACAGGAGCAAAAGTTCAAATTCTTCGAAAGACAAGCCATCCACCCCCATTAACATTCGAGCTCGAGCAGGCAGACTGGCCGAACAAGTTCAAATTACCATCTTCGCTACCAGAATACGACGGCGAGTCAGACCCAAGGTAGTTCATACTTCGTTACAGCGTGGCAATTTCGTCAGGAGGAGGTGATGACATCGCGAAAGCAAAAGCCATGATAATGGCAATAAAAGGCTCTGCTCAGCAATGGTATGCATCATTACCAAGGGGAAGCATAAATTCATGGAGCCAACTTCGGGAGAAAATTGAAAGCAACTTTCAGGGGTTTCAGCCACAAGAACTCACTGCCAATGCCCTACACCAGATCAAGCAGGGGGAGAAAGAGCCGCTAGAAGAATACATAAAGAGATTCACAAAAGCAAGGGCAAAAGCACCACATGTCGAAGAGTCACCTTCGGAAAAGAAGTTGTTCGAAGTCTTGCAATCATATTGCTTGTCTGATCGTGGAAAGCAAAGGAGAATCGAAGATTACCAGGCAAGGAAAAACACAGCGAAGGCTAAAGAAGAATGGAACAAAAAGCCAAACATGGGCAATAGAAACGCACCAAACAACTCCAACTACAACAGGGGTGTGTGAACAACGTATCATCCAAAGGGACAGGCAACAGCCAGGCACCTTCGCAGTCAAATCAGCAGGGGTCTGCAAAATACTCAACACCACCTCCGCAAACAGTCTGCTCCATACACGGAAGAAACAAAGGTCACTGGACATATGAATGCAGAGTGGCCATCAAGAGAAAAGAGGAAGAAGAAAAGAAGAAAATGGCGCAAAACCAAGTTGGTTTCCTCAACAGGGCAACGCCTGCCGCACCTTCAGCGGCAAACAGTTCAGCATCAAACTGGCAGCCAATGTTTCAGCTGCCACCACAATATTTTCAACCCTTACCATACCCACCACCATTTCACCCAGCTTACACAACAGTGCAAGGCCTAGCGCCAAGCGCTCCCTACCAGCCAAAAGAGAATCCTTCGCAATCCCAGCAGCAGAACACCCGAAGGTCAGAGCAAGATGACAGGTACCAAAGAGTCAACGTCATAAACAATGACCCAGACGACAGATATCAAAGGGTGAACGTTATAAATGCAATAACTGGAGGGTGTTGTTTCCCTGAGTTCCCATCGAAGAGAAAAAGGAAGGATGATAGAAGGGAAGTCACTCATCTCTCTTCGGGCAAAGTATTTCGCACGAAGTGGTCACATATTCCAATCACATTCACGGAAGCTGATCTGAAATTGAGAAGATACCCGCACGAAGACCCGCTAGTGATTAGAGCAATACTGGGGAAGAATACAAAATACATCTTGGGAAACGATGTGGGAGGAATTCTAGTAGACAACGGCAGTTCCGCAGATGTTCTCACTTACGACTTGTTCAGAAAGATGGAGTTCAGGGATGATCAATTACAAACATCCACGAAGCCACTATACGGTTTTGGAAACAAGAGGGTTGAGGCACTGGGAACCATCGAAATGAATGTTACAATGGGCGAAGGCGCACTAATGAGAACAGAAATGATCAATTTCGATGTAGTAGACATCCCGTATTCCTACAAGGCCATCTTCGGAAGAGGGGTCATAAACAAGTTCGCGGCAGTCATTCACATGCCCTTCTTGTGTATGAAAATCCCAACGATCAATGGGGTGCTGTCAGTCTATGGGGACCAAGAGGATGCATGGGACAGAGAGTACAACACGGGTATCGATCGCAAGCCAGTGCACTTAGTGCGGATCAGTGAAGGGAGCCAGCCAAATGAAGAAGAGATGCAAGAGTCGCAGCTAATAAAGCAGAAGAGAAAGGAAGAAGAAAATAGAATCAAGCCCATGCAGCATACAAAGAGAATGAAGCTGAATGGCAGCATGGATGACAAAATAGTCATAATCGCGAAGGATCTCAGCGAAGAAGAAGAGGCACGTTTGCTTAACTGCTTAAGTGAAAACCAAGATGTTTTCGCGTGGAGTAAAAAAGACCTCAAGGGAATACCGCGTGAAGTCATCGAGCATTGCCTAAATCTAGACCCGAAGATCAAGCCAAGAAGACAAAAGTTAAGAGTGATATCACCCGAGAAAGAAAAGGCAGCGCTGTGCGAAGTGCAGAAATTGCTAGATGCAGGTGTCATACGCGAAGTACAATTCACGACTTGGCTGTCCAATATAGTCATGGTACCGAAGAAGACTAGAGATCAGCGTATGTGCATAGATTTCACGTCCCTCAACAAGGCATGCCCAAAGGATGACTACCCCTTCCCAAGGATTCATGTATTGGTGGACGCGACAGCAGGATCCAAGAGAATGTCGCTTCTTGACTGTTTCTCAGGATATCACCTAGTGTGGATGAGAAAGGAAGACGAAGACAAGACAAGTTTCATAACACCCTTCAGGGTATACTGCTTTGTAAGAATGCCCGAAGGCTTGCGCAATGCAGGCCCAACTTTTAACAGAATGATACAGATAGTTCTCGGTCCACAGTTGAAGGGAAATGTGTCCGCATACGTCGACGACGTGGTAGTTCACAGCAAGCACAAGGAGAGTCATATCGAAGACCTGATTGAAACTTTTCAAAACATGAGAAAGTATGGGCTCATGCTAAACCCAGAAAAATGCATCTTCGGGGTCAGCAGGGGGAAATTACTGGGTTGCATGGTGTCAAAGTCAGGAATACAAGCGAACCCAGAAAAAATAGAAGCAATAAGAAACATGAGGCCACCAAGAACGAAGAAGGAGGTGCAGAAGCTCACAGGAAGGCTTGCTGCTCTGAGCCGGTTTATTTCCAAATCAGCAGAACGAAGCTTGTCGTTCTTCAAGCAGTTGTCCGGGCAGAAAAACATAGTATGGGGAGAGAAGGAGCAGGAAGCATTCGAAGACCTAAAGGCATATTTAGAGAAGTTAACGGTAATGGCAAGTCTGGGGCCAGAAGCGATGTTATTGTTGTATGTGGCAGCATCAGCACACGCAGTAAGCGCAGCATTGGTCGAGGAGAAGCAAGATGGCAAAAATCTGAAACAAGCACCAGTATACTTCGTGTCAGAAGTGCTCAAGGGAGCAAAGAAACTGTACTCAGAACTGGAGAAAATGGCATACGCAGTAGTAATGGCAGCACGAAAGTTGAAGCATTACTTCCAAAGTTTTAAAGTGACAATACCAACAAGTTTCCCGCTTCGGGAAATGTTTGAAAATAAAGAATCCTCAGGAAGAATGGGCAAATGGGCGACAGAGTTGTCTCAATATGACATAACCTTTGCACCAAGAACATCAATAAAATCCCAAGTGCTAGCAGATTTCGTAGCAGAATGGGCACTATCAGTTGACGACGACGACAAGTTGCCAAAAGAAGAGAAGTCATGGGAAATATTTTGTGATGGAGCGTACTGTAACAATGGTGCAGCATCCTCGGCAATCCTCATATCACCTTCGGGGATAAAAATGAGATACGTAATCAGATTGGAGTTTGATGGCTACACAAACAATGTCGCAGAATACGAAGCATTGCTGTTGGGTCTTCGAAAGGCAAAGGCAGTGGGGGCAAGAAGGCTGGTGTTGAACACAGACTCAGAACTCATCACGAATCAAATAGGTAAAACATATAGAGAAAAAAAAGACGAGATGTCTTCATATTTGAAAGCAGTAAGGGCGATGGAAAAACATTTCCTGGGTTTCACAGTAAAGAAAATACCAAGAGAGCAAAACAAAGAAGCTGATATGTTAGCAAAAGCAGGAGCCACAAAACAACCACTGCCACCAGATGTGTTCTTCGAAACATTAAGAAAAATGACTGCACACTTCGGGGATACAGAGCCCAAGCTTGTCAGTGCAATCACCAGCGAAGATTGGAGGGTACAAATAGTGGCATATCTAAAAGGCCATTATGAGCCAGAAAGCGAAGTTGGCAGGAAGAGAATGGCAACAAGAGCAAGGTCATTCGTCTTGAGGGGGGGGGATTGTACAAGGCAGGCGTATGCGCACCGTTACTCAAGTGCGTATCACGCGAACAAGGCAAAGAGTTGCTCAGAGAAATACATGCAGACATGTGCTCTTCTCACATAGGAACAAGAAAGTTAGTGGCCAAAGCATTTCGCGAAGCTTTTTATTGGCCAACAGCAGTACGAGATGCTGAAGAGATCGTAAGAACATGTGAAAATTGCCAAAAGCACATAAACTACTCCAAGTTTTCACCTTATGAGATACAGCTCCTTCCTTCGGTTTGGCCCTTCGCAAGATGGGGCATTGATATTGTGGGACCCCTGCCAACGGCCTCGGGAAACTACAAGTATGCAATTGTAGCTGTTGAATACTTCTCGAAGTGGATTGAAGCGAAGGCTGTGCAGACCATAACATCGGGAGTGATACAAAAATTCTTTTGGCAGAATGTAGTTTGCAGATTTGGTGTCCCGTACGAAGTAACAGTGGACAACGGCAAACAATTTGACTCAGCAGACTTTCGCAACTTCTGTTTTCATCTAGGCACCAAGTTGTGTTTCGCTTCGGTGTATCACCCACAGTCCAACGTGGCGGTCGAAAGGGCCAACAGGATAATTTTCACTGGCATCAAAAGAAACATTACAGGCATGCCAAGGGGCAAGTGGGCAGACGAACTATCAAGAGTCATATGGTCTCACAACACAACAGAGTCAAGAGCCACGAAATTCACACCTTTCAAGTTGCTATACGGCGAAGAAGCGATGGTACCAGAAGAAATAAAACTAGGGTCCATTCGTACCGAAGAACCACCTGAAAACAGAGACATGGCACCAGCACTAGACATTAGCGAAGAGGCAAGACTCCAAGCATTACAGAACATCGATATCAAGATGAAACTAGAAGGTGGAAGGATAAGAAGGTGCGAAGGGGAAATATAAAAACAGAAGACATGGTCCTAAGAAAAAAGACACGAGGCGTGGGAAACTACAAGAGAAATGGGACGGTCCATTTGTCGCAACAGAAACAAGGCAAGGGGCATTCAGGTTAACTAACCTAGAAGGGGTGGAGGATCCATACTCATGGAACGAAGATATGCTGAAAAAATATTGGCTGTAAAAGAGGACCAGACTTCGTTGTATCTTAGCTTTTTTGTAGTAGTTTCTTTTCATTTCGTATTTTTGTAACAAACATTTTCTCTTTAAGGTTTCGAAGCCGTACTCTTTTCCTCGCGGGAGAGTCTCTAGTTGTGTAATCATCGGCACAACAGGGATGCGAGGTTTTTAATGAGGCGGTCTTCTTGTGTAATATCTCCTTGGAAAATATAACAAGGACTCCCCAAAAAATATCATCGGTGCGCATCAGGAAGTCCGAAGTGACGCAACTCAAATGCAATGAGTTGTCACTTTCGGCACAGGTCACAAAATACATCTCACATCGCGTAAGTGAACAATTATGTTTTAGGCAAATCGCAAAAACGTAATTGGTTCACTTAGGGTGCTCGCAGCGAAGTCGAGCACATGAAAAAATAAAAAGCCTTCGGCGGTCAATGCGCGAAGCACCTGCAAGAAAAATTCGCAGGGATAAGTCGACTCGTTAAAAGGCGAAGTGGCAAATCATCTCCTTCTACCGCAAGGAAAGAAGCCTTCGGCACTGTATGCGCGAAGCAAAATGCGAGATCCGACTGACGAGTCATCTCGAGGAGTAAAAATCGTCGTTTGACATCGCAGTCAAAAAGAGAAAAAAACGTCTCGCAATAGCAGTTCACATCATACATCTGCGCGAAGGCAGCACACGAGAAAAAAACGTTTCGTGGCAATAAAACTCGCTGGTGCAGGTTGTGAAACATGGAAAAGGAAACTAGGGGGAGGCGCTTCGCGGTTCGAGTTCCCTTTTTCCTGCAGTTTCAAACCAGATAACTTCATGGAAACAGTAGCTTATTACAACAAAGTGTTCCAACAACAACACAGTTGCAAACATAACAACAAAGCCAAGATATGACCAAACACACTAAAGGAATCTAATGTCTCGTCAGTGAGAACGCTTGTATATGTACTCATGCACAACGTCTTCGGTAAGATCAACTATCTCCACCTTCGGGATAGCAACAGAATAACCGTCGCTATACAAAGAACTACTCGAAGGTTGAGCAACAGCCGAAGAGTCACTCCCACGTAGTTGCCGTCGCGAAGTTGAATCATGAATTAGCCGATTCCGGCTATACTGCTCGAAGAAATCTCTAGACGCGTTGTTGCGTTCATCATAGCGGTTAATCTTGTAAGACCAAAATTCGTCGAAGGACGCATGAGGAAATTTCAGGTGAAACTTTCGCCATATAGAACCAGACATAAAATAGTCACCACGGTTTATAACGAGAGGACATGCATCTTCGTCTATCTGCGCAGGGCACAACTCCGGCACCTGCGTAGATTCGCAAAATAGTTCAGTTACACGGACAAAATGTGTCCCAACACTTCTAGCCTAACACTAGACATCGCGACACCAACCCTCACACCTCTTCAGTCGTATGGGCAGCAGCCGAAGTAGTGGGAGCAACAGAAGAGACGGCGCCCTGCACTCCACCAGACGAAGACGATGGAGCAGTAGAAGCATCGCGAGGAACAGCGTCGGCCAAATGTGTCGAAGAAGGAAGAGTAGTCCCGGCGCTAGAAATAGCACCTGCTTGACCAGAAGCAGCGGGGCTGGGGCTAGTCTGGAAAAGAAAGACAAAACGTCAAAAACAAGCAAAAATAAAAAACAGCAATGAATTAGCGAAGAACAAAGCAATATAACCTTCCGCAGGACGCGACGGGCTTCAGCAACAGCATAGCCAAAGCCAAACTTACGATAGAACTCTTTAACAAAGTTCTTCGCAATATTCTTTGGCAAAGCAGGGATGCGATCGATATTGGTTTCCTGAGGCCATGCGAAGGATCCATCGCGCATCTGATGAAGAGCGGTTTTTGAAACAGAAGGCTCAGACCCGTCAGTGGGGGTGCTCAACAGAGAGTACACGGAATGGCAAATAGTCCTTACAGCAACCCCAGCGCTTAGTTCACCGAAGGAGCGCCCAGCCGAAGCTAGAGATGTCACGCCATCGGACAGCCATTTAAAAATATCACCAATATATTGACCCTGAACGGCATATGGCCCAGGCGCAGTGCCGAAGTCTGTCAAAAGATCATGCACCTTCTTGCAAACAGGAACGATATGTTTTTCAACTTCGTCGCAGTAGCCCTCATGTTCCTTAACAAGATCAGCATGAGTGGTAGAAAGCTCATTGAGCTCTTTCAGTTTTGCTTCGTAAAGGCCTTTCAAGCCCTCGCTTTTCTTCTTCTCATTTTCCAAAGCCTCCTTCAGCTTAGTAACTTCATTTTCAAGAGAGTTGTTTTTCTTCGAAGAAGACTCAATCTCCGAAGACAAAGCAACATTTTTCTTCCTCTCATTTTCCAGAGCAGCAGAAAGTCTGTCTTTTTCCTTTTGAAGGTTCTTAATAGTGGTAATTTCTTTCTCAAGAGCAGAAGAAGTAGTTTGCTCACGAAGGTTGAACTGATGAACATCTTCGCGATGACGACGTTGAGCAACTCGACAAGCAACAAAGGTCTTCATGTCAAGGTCTTGAGCTTGTGTCAAAACTTCGTCAGCACCTTCGCGGCCAAGGTCCTCTTCCATAATAGGAAAGCTGAAAGATTGGCCAGCTTCTTGAAGCAGAGCACGTTCACGGTCATCGCTGCAGAACTGGAGTAATTTCCTTTTACGGTCACCAAAGAAACGGGAATTCGGAGAAATTCCAAGACGTCGTGCGACAACGGAGGGAGAATCAGCACTGACGAAAACACCCCCACTTCGCCGGCCACTGTCAGACTCAGTCTCAGAGCTGCTGTCACAGTCACTAGCACCAGGAGCAAACGCATCAATAACTTTGCGCGAAGAAGAAGGAACCAAACCCGTAGAAGGGACAGTTCCTTTGGGGATATCTTCGGCAGTAGCAGGTGCTTTGCCGCTTGCTTTGGAAGGAGCAGCGAGCTCTTCATCGCTCTCCGGTTCACGATCGCTGATGTCAATATCAAATGGGCGAGCGATGGTACCGGCATCAACTTCCGGGCCAGGTGACAACGAAGCCACGTCAACTTGTTCCTCGTTGCGCTCTGGGTCGGACGCCCGAGTGCTTCGCCCGGACAGCGCAGGATCGGCCACATTATCATGGCTCTTGTCACCATCGCTTCGGTTACCATCACTACCATCGGGACTAGAGGAAACAGCCTCAGGAGACGCAGATCTTTGCTTACGCCGGCGCTTGGGTTGACGGTTGCTGGCAGCCTTCGCGCGTCATTTGCCACCACGAGACGGCACAGCCGCGGCCGAAGGTTCAGAGGCACCGCCAGGCCCTTTCTTCGCAGCTCGCTTAGCGGCAGCTTCACACCGCGTAATAGTAACTTGACGATCACCAGCATTAATGCCAAAAAACTGGAAAACGCGGTTGTCGCGACGACCACCTATACGGTTCATAATGTCGTTCTCTTCCTTGAGGCTAGCAGGACCGAGAATTTCATTAGCGGCGTCTTCGACAAGCAAGACATCAATATCTGCAAAGAGCAAAGTATAAGACAAAAACGCAAAATATACAAACCAAAGAAAATGCAAAAGAGAACCAAAGACAAACCTTCGAGCTTAATCCCGAAGCTTTTTGTGAAGTCAGGGATTTTTATAGGGCTTGTAAAGTCACTCCACGCAACAATAGACCAGCCAGCCTGCACCGGAAAAATTTTGCAGCAGCAGTACTCTTCGACAAGATCGCGAGTACCCATGATCTTAGCGATTTCCCGAAAGACAACCAAGAAAAGTCGCGACTGATTAGAGTCATCAGGAGTCAAACCAACGTCCTTCGGGAGATCTTGAAGTTCCTTGGCAACAAGGGAGGTGGCACTATCGTCAACCTTGAGATAAAACCAGAAAGTGTTCCAATCATCCTCCCATCAGTTCTTGTAACACACAACAGGGACGTCAACATCAGTCCTGTACCTAAAGTTTAGCGAAGCGAACTAAGCCTCTTCCTTGATATACGAGTCACCCTCGGCGCGCTCCATAAACAAAGGTTGATGGTGGATGGTGTGGGCGCGCACGAAGTTGTCTACAATGGGATTAACACCCATGGTTTTGCACGCCCACATAAACAGACTCAACCGAAGAATTGAATTCGGAGTGAGATGATGAACGTACATGTCAAAGTTGCGAAGGATTGCAACGATGACAGGATCTAAAGGAAAACGAAGGCCAGCAGCAAAAAGGTCGCGAAAAACTACAACCTCATCGTCCTTGGGGGTTGGGGTCACCTCGTTCCCCGGAGCTCTAGCCTGCCCGCTCTCGAAGTACCCCAAGCTTCTCATATTCAGAAAGAAGTCGCGAGGTAACGCGACTACGCCCAAAAACCTTCGTGGTGGCCTTTGGGGGCTTTGACGCGCCAGACTTCGGAGCCATCGCAACGACGAAAGAACAAGAGAGAAGTAAACAGCAACCTAAAACCAAAAGAAAACAAGCATAACACAGCTTAGCAAAGTCACAAAGAATAAAAGACAAGGAACACAAACAAGTCCAAATAACTTAAACGAAGGTAAGAAACAAAGTTTAAAAGGAAGTTACCGGCTCAGAGTACACGCAAGGCGATCAGAGAGCAATAGCAGTAGGGGGTCTGGCACCGGGGGCGGCGGAGGCCTTATATAGCCCAGGCGGCGCGACAATCAAGGAAGTACGTGGCACGAGAATATAGGAAGTATCGAAGCAACAGTTGCGCATGCATATCCCGAAAAAACAGGGGTAGATAAGCGGGAAATTGGGGAAAGATATCATATCGCGAAAAAATAGGAGAATCAAAACAACCAAACACGTGTAAGAAAGCAAAGATCCCGACGAGCCGAAATGGGGAGGCGCTTCGGTGCGAATATATTTCTACCCGTTTAAGTTTCGCTACTTCGGCTCGTCAGGAGGAAGAACCTTTGCAGGCGAGGGGCTAATGTTGGGGAAATCCATTTCGCACCTAACCCCCTATTTTACCCATTTCGTCTACCGGCCTTCGGGCCTGGGAAAGGCGGCCACTTTCTGTTCTTTCGTGCTTGTGCAGGATCGGCGACTTCGGGGAGTGGCGTATCAAGGCGTCGAAGGAGCTTGATGTGCGAAGGTGCAAAGAACCTTTGCGTGAAGAGGCACCACGAGTTCGAAAGACTGAAGGCGCAGAACACGCAGAGATGTAAAGAACCTTCGCGAAAAGGGCAAGTGTTGGCCTTGAGGGGGCTTGAAGACGTTCCAGGGGCGGAAGAGGATGACGGACGCACGAAGGTGACGATGCAAGAACATGACGCGAAGACTGCACGAAGCTTCGGGGTTGTGATGATTCCCCGAAGGGGGAGATGAAAGCGTGGGCCCACTTGATGGGTGACATGGTGTAAAGCGTCGAGTTGTAAGGGAGGTAGTTGGGCGAGCTGGTGTAAAAATACTGTAATACCCTCAAAGATCATTAGCACGGTGTAAAAAGGCGAGGGCAGGGATGTAAAGTGTAAATGATACGGGCCTAAATAAACGAGCCCTGATGAAATGAAAAGGAGGGAGGTCAGAGGAGAGGCTTGTTTACAGCCCTCCCGAAGACAGGTAGTGATTATTCTCTGGTTCCGTATTCTTTCCACATTCGCATTTGTTGGCCCCACTTCGGGGACGGGTTTCTCCCCAACGGAATACATAGAGAAAAGAACAAGTAGCTGACCCTTCAGCTCTATAAGCTTGATGTATAAATCCTTCTTTTCCTTTGCTTTCTCAATGAGCTTTCTGAGGCCTTTAAATACACGTGATTTGCTGAATCATATGATGCATTACATAAATTAAGTAGTGATTGATTTGGCTAGATCAGCAGCACAGTTCTCCACCGCTAGTGGCTTTGATCATTGAACATCCTATATTACAACAAACAAGAAGATTAGCAAATCGCAATGGGAATTGGGAAGAATCATCCTTCCAATCATGCACGATCCAACGTTGATTAATCTAGTAGTTCTACACTAACATGTAAGAGAAGGAGACTCTATTTGCGCAGAAGCATCATGTGGATTAAATGGCATGCTTACCATGATACCTTGATTAAAAACTATGCATAGAAAACTCGTATTTGAGGAGAAAATCAAACCTAAAACAAAATTACATAAAAGCCATGGTTTATATTAAGGAATTTCTGAATTTCATACTATAGTGTTCTCTAACAAATATAATTAATTTGTTGAAAATTTTCTAAATTTCATACTATAGTGTTCTCTAACAAATATAATTCATTTATTGACATAAACAATTATAATATCTACTTAGATTTATTAATAATGCACATGTTGAAAAGAAATTTGTATGCAGTGATGTCCTAGTTTAACAAACTAAACTATTGTTGAGTTAAACTTCAAAGTTCAAACAATCAAACTGCTATTAAAGATGCATTGTAACCTCATCAATCAGTATTTTTGTTTATTCAGCTAAGGGTGCAGTGCAGACAAATTGGGAGCTGTCGGTAATTAGGAGTAAAACAATCAAACTGCTATTAAAAATTGGCTGTGACAAAATTTTAAAGGTTGGTGGTCATCTTTCATGACAATCCCTACTCTGAGCATCCTTATTATAATCAGATTTGATCTCAAGCATACCAGCAAGTATAAAAAAATCTTATACTTGGAACTCATTTATCATATTTTCGCTTGGAGCGCCACCAGTGGGAACCAAGCCAAAAGTCGAAGCAGGACTGTTTGATGCAAACATATCACAAAATAGAGCAAGTAATGCTACAACATGGAAACCATTAGGTACAAAAAAGAACAAATCTTTATAACAATAGAGAGGTAGTAGATGGACCAACCTGATGCCCATGTGCAATGTTGAGATAATTAACCATGCAAGGACGAACACATATTTTTGATAAACTTGTTTGGCCTCATGGAACCTAGGCAGGTCCTTCAACCCATATGTGCACACTCCTTGTGGAGTAGGCAGCAGCAACATTGCACACTGGACACTGCATATGTTTTTCGCACAAATCTCGCCGCTGATGAGGAGCAATTTGAGGAAGCAATCGCTGCAACAGGATAGTTGAAAACACCATGTGCTTCCAACACAAGTTCAATGGCGAACTACGTCTCCATCCAATTACAAATAAAGCATGAAAAGAACCATTATAACTGAAATGTCTAGAAGTAGTTAATAATTGGAGACCTATAATAATTCAAATTAAAGCAGTGAAAAATGGAAAATAAGGATGCACCAACTAATCTGATATTGAAGTGCGCTGAAACAAAAACCAACTCATTTTTTAGAAACTAAAAAAATCATATTAGCTGCCTACAGATTGCCTATTCTAAAATCACAACTATCATGGTAAATGAAGTTGAGAAAAATCTGCATGACTACCACGCATCAGTAGGCAAGGTATGCGGTGGTGTCATGGTTACCATGCAATCAGTAGGAAAGTTGTGCACCAGTCCTAGCTACTCAATCAGAGCTAGAAAGGACACTGAATAAGTAGTGATGACATAACTCCAAATATTTCTTGACACTCTCTTGTGCTTAATTTCGTCAACCTTGCAATCTCTCCTGCCAAGCTTCTTGGTTCTTTCTTTCCAATACTCTGCTCTACACAAATAAAAACATTTGATCAATTCATGTGCATAATTGATTTGACATATGGAACGTTGGGTGGAGGTGCATCAGATTGAATTTGTTTTACTAGACTTCGTAGGGGAAATATCTCAGTCAAAGAAGCGTTACAATGGATAAATATGTTAAATGGGAAAGGAAAGAATCAAACTTACGAAAAAATAGGAATCCACAAATCCAAAGAGAAAACTGCCAAAACCAGTGGCGGAGCCAGGAATGATGCTAAGCGGGGGCCAAAATACGCAACAATATACATGTGTCAATAATCACATATATTTGTATTGTCATCAACTTTTAACCATTCGTATGTGCATTAACTATTCATAGCATAAAGATTAACATTTGCTTGATCTAAAAAAATCCTATTAAAGAAGAGATGATAAACTAACTATGTTTTATTTTTACTACGATTCAATCTTCATTTTGGGTGACTTTAAAATAAATATTGTTAATACTTGTATCATTCATGAATTAATTTGCAACCTCTTTCTTAATGCCAATGCATGTAAGCCTAAACAAATAGCTAGAATGATAATTTTTGGAGCATGATTTAGACGTGTGCCAAGTGCTGGTGTATTGCTTTTCATGGTTGTGTGGGTGCTCAAGCTCAGGTACTTCCAAGAGTTTCTCTGTTGCTTTCAGTTTGCTGGTGCTGACTAGTGACTAGTACTTTGCTGTATGCGTGTTGATTGCTCTGTACAGCAGTACTTACTAAAAGATTGGCACAGGGCAAGGGGGGCCATGGCCCACCTTGGCCAACACTTGGCTCCGCCAGTGGCCAAAACTGACATCGATGATCTACTGTGCGTAGAAGAGCCCACATCACCGTCCAATGGATGCTGCTTCTTTTCAGTAGCACCTGCAACTTTAGAGGCAGAAAGATGTGATCTTTAGGATTGGGATCTCCTGCTGGCTCATGCCACACTGGTGCCTGGCGGACGACACCCGACGTTGATGGCAAGACCGCGTGACCAAAGGCTTCCGCCACCGATGTTCCAGATGGAGAAGCTTTGGGGTAGATAGAGGGAAGGAGATCTGAAGACGCATACCGAAGGAATGGTGGATCCTAGCTCATCAGCGCGGGGCCGATAGATATGGTAGTGCGCGGCACGGGGGAGACAGGACGGTCGGACGTGGCGTTGGGGAGAGAGCAGACGGCAGGGGTGACGCGCCGCGGTGGTATGAGGTGAGGGATGGTTGGGCGGTGACGTAGTGGGGAGGCGGCAATTCGAAAGAGGGGGACTCGGGAAGAGAGGGAGACGGTGCCGGAGAGAGGGAATACAGACTTCAGGTGTGGGGCGGCGGCTTGGGAGGGACTGAGGGAGACGTGGACTGGCGGCGGAGGTGACAGCGTAGATGGAGTTGCCACAGAGATGTGCGCGAGGGCCCGAACGGGCAGAGCGAGGTGGCGTCCGTGGCGGAGAGGAGGAGGAGCCCGTCGTGGCGGCGGTGACATGATGGGGGCTACGAGATGAGGTGAGGTCGCGGCGCGAGGAGGCGGAGGAGAGGTCGTGGACTCGGATGAGTGGGCCCGTGATATGCGGATGAGGGGAGAGCGGAAGGCCCACGCCACGGGGAGGACGCTCGAGCGGAAGACGGACGTTGCGGGACGAACGCGCGCGCGGAGAGAAGAATGACGTACCAGTTTTAGTCTTACTTTCATTCTTTTTAGTAGTAGAGATAAAGATAACTTTACATGTGGGTACAGATTAGTCCAACAACTTGTAAAATGTTTAAATTTGTACAATAACTTGATTCGTGGATGCAGCCGCAGTTGAATGCTATAATGAGCATCATATTTGCTAATGCTTGATCAGAGTATATTCAAATCAAAATGAACTATTAAACATTATTTTTAGCATTGATTTTCACATCACAATGTCAATATATTTAGCTAAGACACTAAAATCTTCATTGTTCACATATTTCATTGTATACATTAATATATACTAAAAATATCTTTTAGATGCTTAGCATAAATATTTTTAAAGATTCATGTAACTTACTTAAAAATAAAATGAACTAAAATAACAGAAACATACATGATTATGTACAAATGTTGAATACATGAGCAGAAGTGTGGAGACAATCTAAGGTCACGCAGTCTTTCTTATGAACTTTAGTCGTAATGCCTATACCAATAAAGTAAATTTAAAATTTGATTAATTTCAACTAATGAACAAATAAATTATATACATAGTTGAGAAGAAACAACCTAATCATGTTTAATAACTCTGGTTAACAAAAAGAAATAAGATTTTTTGTCTGAAAAAATCATATGTGCATCCTCGCTTAATGTATTGTCGTTATGATATTTTGGACTATTGGTGCACCAATTTACAAAGTTGTTGTACTAATTTTATCATTTCACAAGTTGATGGATCAATCTGCACCCACTTGTAAAGTTATTGTATTACATTGAGTATTTTACTAGTTGTTGGACTATTTTACACCCGCCAACTATGAATGTAATTTAGGGTGCCTTTGACACAGCTTCAGCTCCAGCTCTGTGGCCGGCAGGAACCGAATCTCTACCAAACGGTCTCCCAAAACAACTTCCACGACGAAGCTCTTGGGAATCCTGCTGACTGGCTCGATTTGGAGGAGGGAGAGCTGAAAATAGTAGCTTCGCCCGCTCCTTTGTGCCTCTGCCAAGGCTGCCCCCGGGGAAGGGGCCGGCGACGGCTGCACGGGCGCTCCGTCGCGGGAGAGCGGGGGCCGGCACGGCATCTCCCATGGCCGCGGGGAGATGCGACAACACAGAGCTGACGAATGGATAAAGGTCTGTGTGAACGGTTGGGAAGGAAAGAGAGAGGAGAGAAAAATAAAAAGGAAAGGAAAACAAAATAAGTAAAAGAGAATAAAAGAAAAGGAAAGGGCAATATGGACATTTCACACTCTTGTCCATCTAACACAGGCAGGAGAAGCTGTTTTACCAAATGTTTCTCAAAAACGGTTTCAGATTCATCAGAGGCTGCCACAACCAGAGTCATAGCTATGCCAAACGCACCCTTACTAAAAAGATTCCAAAATAGTCGGGGAAGTAAATGAAGTTAACGAATCAGTGAGGAGAGGTTATGATTACATAAAAAATAAGATGAAGTCCAAACTGAACAATAGCATTTTATAAGCTATATACTCCGGGCTAGCTATCAACATGTGTCTTGAATTAGCATAGACTTTTGGAGCACTTTTCTCATGTACTCCCTCCGTCCCAAAATGATTGTCGTTGTTGGTTTTCGGACCACAAATCTGACTGAGTTTGTAGAAAATATGTGCAACATTTAAATTATTAAAAAATTGCAAAAAAACTAGATTCAAATATGTATCTAACGATATTAATTTTGTACCATAAACATTAATATATTTTTATATATATTCAGTCAAAGTTGTTTCTCGGGAAGCGAAAACGACAGTCATTCTGGGACGGAGGGAGTATACATGTAGGTGTTGAAACACATGCACGAACATCTCTAGGTGTGTTTGCGCATCTGGCCCGACAGCCCGGCTGCGCTCTCCGCGTGCAAGTCTGCGTGTTTGCGAGTTACGGCTGACCAGAGAGTCAGGCTGCAGCGGTGCGATGTACCTTCTCTCTCATGGCTCTCGAGATACGCCCGGATCGGCCGTAGCTGCAGAGCCCAGCCGCGTGCGGCGCGATGAGGGCGCAACGAGCCTGTTTTTGCCACGTGCAGTCACCTCCTTCCTCCTTTCCTCCGGTCACCTCCTCCTTCATCTCCTCCGCCGCAGTGCCGCAACTTCCACCGTCGGGTGGTTGAGGGCTCCTGTGACAACCCACCCAGGAAAATACCGTACTATCACCTAAACCAATCCACTTTGGCCATTAAGCGACAGTAAAGTACCATCCCGTCATTAGTTGCTGGGTTAACGCCCGGTAAATCACTTGGAAATCACATAGAGGATTGAACATATGCATTAAAACTCACACGAAGGCGAGTCCAGAGTACAAACACAAATTTAATCCAAATTACCCCTAAGGGTTTTATTATTACAAACCATTGTTCATGACATGATAAGAAAGGTTTAGAGTTCGAAAACAGCGGAATAAAACAATTTAGCGCAACGATAAACATCACAGGAGGCCGTCCGTGATGCCATCACTCATCGTCGTCCACCCATTCCAGCTCCCAGCCGGGTGGAATCTCACCAGGTTAAACAACACCTGCAACAGCATTTATAAAGCAAGGCTGAGTATGCTAATACTCAGCAAGACTTAACTGATGGGTGATAACTACATCACCAAACTCTAGACATGAGAGGCTTTTTGGCCGGTGGAGTTCTTTTGCTGAAAAGCAACAAAGAGTATGTCCTTACTTTCAATATTTTAGCACCAATTCTAGTTAATTACCATTTCTAAGTGTGCCAACTATTGCAATCAAGAATTGTACAATACAATTAATGCAATCAGTAATATTCACCAAGTTCCATCATTAAGGGATATCATGGTCAGTTGATTAAGCAGTCTCAGATAACGGTGAGAGACCGACAATCGATTGATTTATAACCTTACAAGGTAAACCTAAACACACGGAGGGTGCCCCCACATGGACAACCACCAGGCGGTTCCCAAAAATCCTCGGCTTGGGATCAAAGCTTACCGTCCTGGGTACAAGGCTATCTGGCGTACCCCGCAAGGCACCCAGCTTCACACATGTACCCCCCTCCCGGTGACGAACCGGGCAGGTGACTACTCAAGATTAGTAAGGGTAAGTTCCCGCACCGTCTCATTAAGGTACTAGGCTTACCGGTCCCATTCCCGACAAGTGCTTAGTACGTTCAAAAGCTTAGCCCAGGAAAGCCACTGGACCGGAGCCCAAATCCCATGCTCTTATCACATGAGCAATCCATTTATAAAGATCTTATGATTCCAACATAAGAACCTATTCTCGCGGGTGACGAACATCACTCGACTTCTACCGGGTCCTATAGCATAGCAGCTATCGACCTAGCATACTAGTAAAAGAACATAGGTACCTAGGGATCATGCATCTAGGGTTTCAATTCAACTCCTGAAACGTAAATGCACAATCATTGCGAAGATAATTGCAAAATTTTAGAACAAGGAGTTAATGATCCGGGGCTTGCCTTCGCTGGCAAGGTTGGCCTTGGGCCCTTCTGGACTTTGGCCCAGGTCCTGAGCTACGTCCACGCAATGCAGCTCACTGACATCACCTTCGTCTCCTCCTTCCGGCACGAGCATATAGCTACCGTCGGGAAGATCTACACGAGGATGCAAATGCAAGATTTAATTGACGGGTTTTAATTTAATTAAATACAAACAACAAATGACAACCATGGGGTGCATGGTTGACCACATTCACCTAGATAAACATATTCAGCATACTCTTCCAAACAGGAACAATATGTTGTTCTTTATTAATTATTCTTTTGCTAGTGACTGTGTACACATTTATATAAATAATTTAATTTAATTTCACAAAACAGCAAGGGTGGTGACACTTAGCTTCTTAGCAAGATTAACATCACATACATAGGGTCATTTAGTGTGGATGTGGTGATTTTCAAATTTTAACTTTAATATTGAGCTTAAATGGCTTCCATTGCTTTTATTCACAAAATAATTTCATAAAATTCAGTGGGGTATTTTATGAAGCACTACAAACCTAAACAAAGCCACTGCACACACATGCACACTTAGGAGAGCTATGAAATTAAATATACCGAAAATAACAAAAGTTAGCTACCAAAACATGATAAATGCATATAAAAATAAATACACATCAAATGGATCCCAACTTTCTCACACATGGCCTCTAGTCCAAAACTAAGCTAGGCATGCAACATATACACCTAGAGCTACTCTAGATCTTGGGTTATGCAACTACATTGAAAATCAAGCATATTTCAAGAATAAATATTTCTGACAAATATAAAATCATGATTAATTCACCACAGGTGTAATTAGGCATAACAAGATTACATGCAGAAGTTGAGCACAAAAATCTATTTATTTTGGCTACAAAAATCATTTGGACAGATTCAGCATAAATACAAACCAATTCATAATAAAAGATCTACATAGTAACTTTGTGCAATTTTTGGCACAGAAGCTAGGCATGACATAACACACAACATATCCACAATTCAGCTACAGAAGACATGTAGATTTTGAACTACAACAGATCTAGGGTTAACAGTTTTCTATTTTTGATGCAAAAACTATCACTCAAAAGTAGGGTCATGCTTTACAAAAGTTTTAGGGTTCTTCACAAGTAATCCAACAAAATTGAGTTTGCATTTTTATGATTTTTCTACAATTTTCTATGCATTTTACAAGAATCAGCAAAAAGGCTTTCACTATTTAAGATCAAACTTTCAAGTAGGCCCTTGAAACTTTTGATTCCTTACAGATATGCCCTTTCTTTGCAGAACGGCCCCTAGGAAGAAAATCGACCCTGCAATTGGGTCCTTGGGGTGGCCGGCGGCGGTCCGGCCTCAATTCAGGCGAGGGCTCGCCGGAGTTCGGCCGGGGAAGAGCAGGGGAAGGATCTAGGGGTGACCACGCTCGGTTTGTGGCCGGATTTGGGGGTCGGGGGTGCGCCGGCGAGCTAGCACGGCGGTGGCCGGCGGTTGCGGCCGCTGGAGGGCAAAATCCGGCGAGGTGTGGAGCAAGGGAAGGCAATGCGCGGCGGCTTGAGCTTCAACGGGGTCCCGGGAAGGCTCTAGGGTGGTTGAGCGGCACTGGGAGCGCGCGGAGGGAAAGCTCGGCGGCAGCGCTCCAATGGCGTGCGGCGGCGGCTCACGCGCGAGGAGCCACGGCTGGCTTTTATATAGCCAAGCGAGCACGCAAGGGGGGCGCGGGGCCTTCTCCTCGAAGCAAACGAAAGAGGCGAGGGGGGACCCGGCCATCGCAGCGCGGCGGGCACTGCCGACGACAGCGGCGGGCGTGGGGTCCGGCGTGGCGCGGTGCGAGCGGACGACACGCGCGGGGACGCGGGCTCCAAGGTGGCTCGGGGCGCGTGCGACCTCGGGAGTCGCGGCTCGGTGGCGCAGGCCGGCGTGGGAGGGGCCCGGACGTCGAGACCGGGGCTTCGCCGCGTGGCGGCGTGGACAGGCGCGCTCGGCGCGCGGGTGAGCGACGCGGGGCGACGTCGACCGGCTTTTGTTCCAACTAGCCCCGTTTGACTGACAAATTCTCCAAAAATTTGAACTAAAGAGCACTAAGAGCTAACAAGCACAGTCGTAGATCAAGCTACCCTCTACAACTCCTAGAAAGGCTCATAGGGGTTTAGATCAACAGAATATGCATAAACTGCACGCCAAGTTTGCAGTTTTCTTAGCACCGATGAATAGTAATTGAAGGTGTTGACCAAGCTTTTTCACTATTTTCCACTCCAAATCTCAAATGCCGCCAATTATGAAAAGTGTGTCCCTCGAAAAGACGAACAACTTTTATATTGGCCGATTTTGAAGTGTTTAAATAAAATTTGGAGAACGCGGCAAAAGTTCCAGAGGAGGTTCAAAGACAACAGGGGTTTTGACCAAGGGTTGACTAGGGTTTGACCACAAGGGTGTGTGGACTTGATTAAGAGGGTCATTAGTGATTGTTGGCGAGGTTTTCGAGGTGATGACCCAGGTTGACCAAGGTTTGACTAGAGTCAACAGGTTTGACTTCGTCATTAGCACTGATGATGCTAATTAAAACCTGGGGCGTCACAGCTCCCCACCGCTGCCCGCGTCGCTGGCGCTCCCGCCGCTGCTCGTGCAGCATGGCCACCCGCACCGCGGCAGCGAGGAGACGCCCGAGGACCCGTGGCGCAGAGGCTGCCCCCTCCCCCGCCGCCCAGCTAACGTCGTCGAGCGCGCCGTCCCCTGGGGCACGATGCCGAGCAGCGGATGCAGGGGCGGCCCGGGTGGCGGTTGCAGAAGCGCGACGAGGCCATCGTCGACGAGTGGTGCCGCGACATCGGCGTCAGCAAGGGCGTCTTCAAGGTCTGGATGCACAACAACAAGCACAACTTCCTCGACGCCCACAACGCCCACCGAAGCTCCTCATCTTCCGCTCCTGGCGCCGGCGTCACGCCGCTCCACGCTTCAACTGCCAACGCCGGCGTCACTGCGCTGTCATTCAGCTCGTCCGCCATCACCCCTCCACCTCCCGTCACCGCCCACTGCCACCTGCTTCAACATCAATGGCGCCGCCTACCGAGTGTTCGATAGAATGCCAACAAGCGAGAGAAGGGTGGTAACATCACCATGGTAGGATGCAAGGTAACTATTCTCATTTTGTACCACGAGACAAACACAATCCCAACCGAACCTGGCTCATTCCGGTACACGATGCAAACACGACATGTTGCAGCTAAGGAGCCAGGCTGTGGCTGGCCTTGGTCTGGTCAGCCGGCCATTCTGAGCAAGGCGAGGTGCACAAACACACCCTCTATGAACACATAACCTTACTTAGTGTTTATCCTTATAAACATATCCAAAACACTAGAAACCTGATAATTGTTTGTTTTGTCACAACTGATAGCATGTTACTTATACCACTTAAATAATAAATACTTTATTTTTTCAAAATATATGTTATTTTAACTTTTCTAAGTACATAGATCTTGCTATGTATGTTAGATAGAACTCTGTAGATGCATAGTAGGTATATGCATCTAAAAAAAGTCAAAACAACCAACTTAAAACAGAGAGAGTAGTGGTTAGTAAAAGTGTGAGTACTTGTGCGGCGAGAAATAAAGTCCTTAGTTTAGCCATTAAAGCTATATGTAGCAATAAAAACTCAATTAGTTGTTACATTGAGAGTATTTTGATAAATTAGTAGTTAAAATATAAACATTGAATCAATCTTTTTAATTTAGTGCACGCAGATTCGACATTCGTGCCAAATAACCTGAAGACAAAAAATCTTTTTTTTTTGTTTATTAGGAGACCATATTGTATCTACAAATTTGTCTCTATACAAGTTGATCTGCGTAAGAGTTGGCTGCAGTTTAATTCAGCGTGTCAGCGATAACATTTTGGACGGTTTTCTCATGAATTTTCTGGGATCCGATCATGATATTTGACGAAAACTTCTGAAGATCTAAACTAAGACACTGACGCGTGGGCCCCACCCTTCAACATCGCTCGCGCACTGACCATACCCTAATTCTTCCCGAACCCTTGCGCCGCCGCCGTTTTCCACCTCCACCCAACCCGATCTAACCAATTCCTGAGGACGCCTGAGCCACCCCCAGCCGCCGCCGCCGCCGCATCACGATGGGCTTCGACGTGGGCTTCGTCCCCTACAATCCCGACGGTTGGGGTCCTCCGGAGGTCGCCGCCGCGCCGGCCTCCCTGGGCGGGGGCTCCGTGTCCGTCCCCTTCGCCCCCTTCTCCCGCTCCGACAAGCTGGGCCGCATCGCCGACTGGACCCGCAACCCGCCGGGCCCCGGGGCGTTCGCCGCCGCCCGCGACACCGTCTTCGACTTCGCTGGGCTCGAGGACTCCGTCGGGCTGGCGTCCGCGGACGACGCCTCCTTCCGCCTCGTCGACGGGAAGCCGCCGCCGCGCCATCCGCGGTTCGGGCCCCGCTGGCGCTTCCAGCAGCGGCCGCAGCTCCCGCAGCGCCGCGACGAGGAGGTCGAGGCCAAGCGCCGCGAGGCCGAGAAGGAGCGCGCCCGCCGCGACCGCCACTGGCAGCAGAACCGCCGCACGCACCACCAGTTCAACCGCGGCGGGCAATCTTCCTCCGCCAAGGCGTCGGTCGACATCCAGCCCGAGTGGTCGGTGAAGGAGCAGATCCCCTTCTCCTCCTTCTCCAAGCTCTCCTTCGCTGTCGCCGACCAGCCTGAGGATCTCTTGGTGTGCGGCGCTGTCGAGTTATACGATCGCGCCTATGACCGCGTCACCCCCAGGACGGAGCGCCGCTTGGAGCGCTTCAAGTCGCGGAACTTCTTCAAGGTCACCACCACTGACGATCCGGTCATCCGCCGCCTTGCCGAGAATGACACAGCCACGGTCTTTGCTACTGACACCATCCTTGCCGCGCTCATGTGCGCCCCTCGTAGCATCCAGTCCTGGGACATTGTCATCCAGCGCGTGGGCAACAAGCTGTTCTTTGACAAGCGTGATGGCTCTCAGCTTGATCTGCTCACCGTCAACGAAACTGCCCAGGAGCCACTTCCTGAGGCTAAGGAAGACATCAACTCTGCACATTCACTTGCAGTTGAGGCCACATACATCAACCAGAACTTCTCGCAGCAGGTACTGCTCCGCCATGGTGAGAAGGTCACTTTTGACGAGCCCAACCCGTTTGCCACTGAAGGGGAGGAAGCTGCTTCTGTTGCTTATCGCTACCGCCGCTGGAAGCTTGATGATGAGACCAGCTTGGTTGCTCGCTGCGAGGTTCATGCCGTGAATGTTGATCCACGTGGTGAGCGCCAATTCCTTACACTCAATGCACTGAATGAGTTTGATCCCAAGGTTACTGGTGTTGACTGGAGGAAGAAGCTTGAGACACAGCGTGGAGCTGCGCTTGCTACTGAGCTCAAGAACAATGCCAACAAGCTTGCACGTTGGACTGCCCAGGCATTGCTCGCTGGTGCAGATATGATGAAGTTGGGTTATGTTTCACGTCTTCACCCCCGTGATCACTACAACCATTCCATTCTCAGTGTGATTGGGTACAAGCCAAGGGACTTTGCTGCACAGATCAATCTCAACACCGCAAACATGTGGGGAATTGTGAAGTCAATCGTGGATGTCTGCATGAAGCTTGGAGAGGGCAAGTATGTTCTTGTGAAGGACCCAGTGAAGCCTCAGGTCCGGCTTTATGAAGTGCCGAATGATGCATTTGAGAATGACTATGTTGAGGAACCACTTCCTGAGGAGGAGCAAGTGCGTCCGTTTTCCGAGGATGTCGATGCTACCGCACAGGAAATGGATGCTGCTGCAGAGGCGGAGGCTACTGGAACAACTCCAGGCGCTGATGGAGATGCTGGGAAGACCAGTGAAGCGGCAGCTGCATGAAGGCAGAAGACTACAGAGGTCTATTTGGTCCTTGAATAAAGGTAAACTTTGCTAGCTATTTACAATCAAGGACTGCTTGGAAGAGGTTTGAGGTTTCTACTATAAAAAGTTGTGCTATTGTCGTTTTGGTGAACCAAACCAGTGAATTATTTATCTATGTTCCGTATGTACCTGTCCTAATTTCTGTTAAATTGGAGCCAACTTGTTGCAATAATATATTGCGCGTTTAGACATATCATACCCAGGTAGTCAGATTACTGTTTTCCTATGATTTGAGTTTGGGTGATTTATCTGGTTGGCCATATTCAAATATTAGTTTGTGTGTTAGTGACTGGAATGTTGGATAAATTCATAATGCTGTGTGCAATTCATTGTTTCGCATCTGTCCAAAAGCAACCTAGAAAACATATCTGAACAGTATATTTTTCTCACACGAGTCCGGCATCGAACTCCAACCCAGATTATCTCTAACAAACACCCACATGAATACCGCCAGCGGGCAGCTAAAGAGTATGTGATCTGTTGTTTCTCTTCACACAGTTTACATCCCTCCAGCCCTGCCCACTGCTTCTTCTTCAGCTGCACAGCCGACTGAATCCTATCATGGACAGCCATCCACATAAAGATCTGCACTTTCAGTGGAATCTTGCATTTCCAGATCGCATCTAGGAAAACATCCCTGACACCACCATCTAACATAGCTCTGTACAAAGACCTGGTTGTATAGTTTCCTTTTTGGTTTAGGCTCCATGTCATCCCATCTCTCCCCTCACTAAGTTGTGTTCGGCTAACTACCTCTACTAACCTGTCCCATTCTTGTTTTTCCTCCCTAGTCAACAATCTTCTCAATTGTATTGTGCACCCTCCGGACAGTGCTTCCTGTACTGAGATGTCTGGCTCCCTGCAATATTTATATATCTGATTGAAGTCGATCTTTAGCGGACAATCCCCCACCCATGTGTCCTCCCAAAACCGTGTCTGTTGCCCACTCATCACCTTCATCACTCTTCCTCTCTGAAACCACTGTCTTACTTTGAGAACCCCCTCCAGAATTGTGACCCCCGTCCACTTCTTATCTGGAAAGTGCTTTTGTCTCCCAAATACTTCCTCCTCAATAACTCTGCACAGACACTCTTGTCCCCTCTCTCCAGCCTGTCTATCCATTTGCATAGCAGACAGACGTTCATAACTCTGATATCCATGAAGCCTAGGCCCCCAAATTCTTTCGGTCTAGCCAACACTTCCCATTTCACCATATGGTATTTCCTCTTTTTATTTGTCCCTTGCCAGTAGAATCTTGATCTGATTGTATCTAGTGCCTGATAGTTCCCTTCATATAACATATACACTCCCATCGCGTACATGGGTGAGCTAGATAGACAAGAGTTTATCAAGATCGACCTCCCTCCTGATGACATGGTGTCACACTTCTAAGTCCCCAGTCTCTTCTCAGCTTTCTCTGATGTGAAGCTCATCTGCAGTTTTGTAATATTGTATTCACTCACCGGTACCCCAATTATATCATCGGCATCATACCCATTTTACATCC
This sequence comes from Cenchrus fungigraminus, assembly GCA_036936925.1. Classification (NCBI taxonomy): domain Eukaryota; kingdom Viridiplantae; phylum Streptophyta; class Magnoliopsida; order Poales; family Poaceae; genus Cenchrus; species Cenchrus fungigraminus. The sequence goes on along the minus strand of CM072779.1, from coordinate 35,314,684 downwards.
AAAAATATCAGCGACCATTTTCTGCATCTCTATCTCTACTTCCACTGCAAAAATCTCGCTCTTGTCAAAGTTGATCTTCATTCCAGACATCGCCTCAAAACAATACAGAATGAATTTCATGTTCCTCAAGTTTCTCTCATTATTTTTCAGAAAGATGACAATGTCGTCTGCATATTGTAAGTGGGTTAGACCATTTTGCACTAGGTGTGGCACCAACCCTTCGATTTCTCCTCTTTCACTTGCAGTTTTCAGCATAGCTGACAAAGCATCTCCCACAAAGTTAAACAGCAGTGGGGATAATGGGTTTGTCTTAAGCCTCTGGAGCTTTTAAAAAATTCCCCTCTTTCCCCATTGACATCTACCGCCACTCTACCTCCCCGCACAGCATTCATCATCCATTTCACCCACTTATGTGAGAACCCCTTCCTGACAAGCACTTCTTCCAAAAAGTTCCAGCTAACCCTGTCATACGCTTTCTCGAAGTCTGATTTGATGATCACCCCTTCCTCTTTCCTAACTCGTAATTCATGCAGCACCTCCTGGAGAATCACAATGCCATCTAGTATGTTCCTCCCAGGCAAACAGGCTGTCTGAAAAGGACTAATAACTCTACCAGCCACCTCTGTTAATCTTCTCGTTAACACTTTTGTAATGATTTTGTATATCACATTTAAAAGACAGATGGGTCTGAATTGCTTGATATTGTTAGGTAGCTTGATTTTTGGCAGTAGAATTATTACTCCATAGTTAAGCCTCCATAGGTCCAGCTCCCCTTTGTGAAGTTCATCTAGCATCTCTGTTATAATCAACCTGTTCTGCGGCCAAAATTCCTTGAAGAACTCTATGGAAAAACCATCCGGGCCAGGGGCCGTGTTATTTTTAGTTTCCTTAACTGCTGCATCTAGCTCTTCTAGTGTGAAAAATGCCTAGTTAGCTTTTCATTCTCTTCTTCAGAGATTTTTTTGTGCATCATTCCACAGATTCTCACTTAGATGCATGTCCGCTACCTCTTCCTTGCCAAACAGTTTTTTGTAGCACTGCATATATTCATCCCATTCCCAGTGAAACTGTGCTCAAATAGATCAGGGCTATGGCTACCCTGTGGTTGCTGACCCAGGGCAAAAGGCTTGCCTGATCGCTGATTAGAAGGCAAATTTTGTTCCCAAGTCATTATTGAGATTGAGAATCTGGGGCAGGCAGGCCTTGTTTTCAGTATTGGTTTTGTGGGGATCATCTGTAGATGTTAAGCGTTTGTGGGTTAGAAGGAACATATCTGTTCTTGGATGCTCGATCATTATCTGGTGCTTTGGTTAAGACTTGATCACATGAAGGCATGGTGAGAGGCGCTGAGAAATTGTCGGTGCCATGCCCCCGGTTTTCAGAAGTTATCATAAGCCTAAGAGCCTGTTCTTTTCCTCACAAATGAATAGTGAAAAGTACTATTCACCTGTCACATCCATCACATCTTCTCTCACAAGAAACACTATTCCAGCACTATTCATTTGCAACTTCACTATTCATTTTCACCCAAAGGAACGGGCCCTAAGTTTAGTTTGGTATACATGCTCACTGGTCACTGCTGGATTATCTGACAGCTGAATTCAACACAGTCCAAGCTAACTAGGGATAGCGCTGGACCCCCTCCTGTTTCCCGTTGGTTGGTAGGTACAGACGGAGCAACTAACTATGGGCTGAACAAAAAGAGACCACGCTTGGGCTGCAAAATGGCTCGAGGGGTGAGGCCCATCTGGAATCGGGTTGTGCGTGCCTTCGGCCCAATCAGTTTGTTTTTCTTGACCATCCGTTCGTTTTTTTCACACACGTTGCTTTTCCGCACTACGGGGTTACGGGTCCCCCCCCCCCCCTCACAACCCACAAATGCATTTGGTGTTTTCCCATGTTTTCCTTGACCTGACCTCTCTCGGTCACCATTGTTTACACGTATACCCTTGATCGTGTCTAGCTACGCCGACAATGCCACACCTTGTTCCGTTCGTTCTTCACGACGACGATAAGTAATCCGTTTTGGACTCGAACTCTCGAAGCCATTCCCCTTTTTGACCCAAATCCGCGCGCATCGAACCCGTGTGTGTGGTTCCAGTTCCAGCCAAGTTGCGTCGCGGAGGGAGAGGGAGCACATCTCGGAAGCTAGCCACGAAAGGAAACCACAAAAGGCTCGCGACTGCGCCTTGCCTTTCTCTCTTCTCGGTTGGCGTAACGAGGTTACACGTCGCCGCCTCGCACAACAAGAAACGCGCTCCATCACATTCGTGACTGCGTGGCGTGCATATCCAAATCCGCCGCAGCCCGGCTTCGATCTCGATCGGCTCTCCACGGTGGTTTCGGGGTCAGAAGGGGACGAGCACATCATCATCTTCCGCTGGCGTGGAGGCTGGAGCTTGCGCACGTCGATGGCGTACGTGATCTGATCGATCATGTGCAAGTGCAATGGCCTGCCTGGTTTTTTTTTCCCAGTGAGTTACTGTCAGCTGCGGATTGCAGTGGCGACAGGTGGTTAGCGGCTACGGTCGCGTTGGCTTGTGCTTTCGTGCAATCAATCATTCACCAAATCACCCTCCGCCTAGCTTCCACGTCGTTCGCGCGCACTTCTCGCGGCTTCCGTGTTACCATCACGTATAAAGCCATGTGCGCCAAAAGACAATCGGTGGCACATTCGCACGGATCGAATGGATAGACTGATGACAGCGCAGGTGAACTCGTGGAGGCGTGCAAAGTGGCAGTCCGAGACTCCGAGGGAAAATTGCCGTGGCATTTGCGTAGGGAAGGATTCTTGTTGTCCTCTGATGCTGAAAAGATTGGTGTGTCCCCAAGCTAAGTTCTGACAGAAGGCCTCGAATTTTTGGCTGATGAAAGTGAAACACCAAACCGATGCAGCAGCTGCAAACAAGTGTCCCGCGCAGAATTTCTTTCACCTGTTGTTATAAAACCTGGCTGGAATTTGCAGATGGGAGTCGGACAAAATGGCTGGGCCTGCCTTGCTGCAGTGTAGGAGAAGGGGGGGAGCCCCAGAGACAGAAGAGCAGGCCCACAGGGCTAACAAGGAGAGGGAGCAAAGGGGCAATGCGTGCCCGCCAGCAGCCGCCACCAAACATTTCTGCCACGAATCTAGAAAGGACGTGAAAGCAATTGCCTTCCCTAGCCTGCCGTATTCAATGGGGATCGATCGATCGTACGGCCAGCACGAACACAAAGAGCATCACTGTTCCTAGATAATGTTCCTCTCGGCACCGGAAACAGCAAGTGGCCGCGCTCCCGGCCAGACGATCCCTCCTGGGACAGCAAAGGAAACGGCAATCCAAGTGTTGCCGGCTGCCGCCAAATAAGCTACCGGAAGCCAGAGTGCTTGCATCCATCGGCAAGCCTTTTCTAGGCAAGAGACGGTGAACGAAATCATAGCACAAAACAAGCAAGTAGCCTGCAACGGCGTATCTCTCGAGTAGATGTGCTAGCACTCTGCCACTCTCCCAAAGGGCAAAGGCACCATGGGAAAAGAAGTGGAGCCAGCAGGCCGGCCGGCCGGCCGGCAAGGCCGTGGCCCGCCGTTAACGTGCCCTTTCCGAGAGAATTTACGTGCAGCTCGATCAGTTCGGCAAACTGGCCCCGCCCGGGGTTCTTCAATTCAGCAGGCGACTCCACTCCACTCCACTCCACTCCACAGACCACAGCCACACCTGCCTTCCAAGGCCGGGCGCACGCTGTCCATACACCTGCCACTCAACTGCAGAGGATCCTCTTCCCATACAGGCAGGCAAGAGGCGACGGCTTGTGGATAAGCTTGCCGGCCGCGCGCAGCGCGCTGCCGATGTGGATGTGGATCCCATGCCCGTGGCCCCGTGCTTCACCGCACCGCGCTGCGCGAGCCGCTGGCCGACGACCCCCACCCGTCGCTGTCGCCCGCTGCCGTGCGCGCCGTGATGATATAGTTTAAGATGACGAGATGGATGGGGTTTTAATGGTGGTAATAAAACGCTAGCCCTCCGTGTTTCGGGATGGATGGATGGAGGATAGGATTATCAGCTGATGACTGAGGTCGATCGGCCGTCGTCCTGGCCTCATTCGTAGAGGCGCGTGTGTGCGTATGTTACTCTCCGTTAGCCGTTAGGCTGCCGCCACCGGTCACTGTTCCTGAACTGTAACCCATCTATGACGGCCATACATACCTGTCGTCGATTGCACAGCATTGCTGCCAGGGCACCTGCAGCCTGTACACATTTGGAGGGGGATCGGGAAAATACCATGGGCCTTGTATGTAGACTCTGCAGTTAGTTACTGTACTCAGTTTAGCTGCTTGCAAATTAAAGTAGAATTAATTGCTTAGCCCAGAAGCAAGCAACGATGGATCGAGCTGCCATGCTGGTCTGCACCCCCACCAAGTCGCCGGCGCGGCGATAAGCTTAGCGCGCGGTTGCTTTGTTGGGAGCTTTACACATGAGACTCACACACACCGCGGGTGACCGAAAGCATGTTATCCAGTAACCACAATTAGGCCTTAATTGCCTTTTGGTCCTTTGGATCGATCGACCTGTTGCTTTTCTGATGGGGATCCATTATAATTGCTTGGGGAGTCGATCACCAAATTGAAGAGGGAGGAATGGGACCGCCGGCCGTGCTCTTGGATCGTGTTCTACTGGGGGCATGATTGGGTCTTCCAGAAATGGACCCCGTCGTTGTGTGGGCCACTCGATCGATCGGCCCCCATCCAATCATCGTCTGCTGCAGGCTAGGCCTTGCAGCTGCAGCATGCACTTGCTAGAAAAAGAACATCATCTGCCAATGTTGTTGCTGCTGAAACGGTGGTTGCAGGTCGGCATGTAACTGCAAACAGTGGGTGCTTGCTGTAACGTGCGCACGGTGGAATTCCACTGCACACGAGACGGCCGGCGAGAAGCAGCTTCTCGGCTGTGGTGGCTTCCAGCACTGCACGTTGTCCCGCCCTCTCGCTCTCGGCTGTGGCTGTCTCTGGTAGATAACGCCATATATAGGAGACACCATCCGGCCGGCGTGCGGACAATCCACGCCGCAGCCCAGCTAGCGTGACACCTTGGGCAAGGATGACGGGTGATCCATAGGCGGCAGGTTTTCCTCTTGTCCACTGAAAACGTGCTTTGTTACTGTCGGCCGGAGCCCGTGTGTCTTCTACTCCTCTCGTGTTGGGAGAATTAGCCTCATCAGTGGCATACAGAACTACTAGTAGTAATTGTTCAAAAATACACTATGCAGTATGCACAAACACTGTCACAGTGATGCATACTGGTCACTGCTAGCTAGCTGCAGTGTCGCCTCACGTCACTCTTGTGATATTGCCTACTGCTAAATACTCTGCCATTATTCTTCAAATGTCAACAGCACCATGACCAATATGTAATTATCAGTATTGTGAAAGGAGCACGCGCAGTAGTTATTATTGGCTCTCGCATTATGTCAGCAATATCGGCCAAGGCCAATCACGTCCCTGATAGACAGGGGCATGCGTGGATTAATTCCACTCTCCATTATTGGACGGAGTTGCTATATGCCTAGTAGGTATCCATGTCCATGTCATGCTTGCTGAGTTGGGATCAAATTGCTTGCTTTTGTTAATTACCTCAAAGCCCTGATGCTCTGATTTGTTGCGAAATTAAATGCCAAATGGGTATGGTCCACCTTCTCTGCTGCCCCACCACGGTCTGCATAGCATCTTAGTTGATTTAATTGTAATTGTTAAAACAGTTTTTTCTACATGCACAAATTTTGATATGTACATAGATATATACTATGTCTTGCTATGTATGTACAAAAGCTAAAGCAAATAGTAATTTGAGACGGAAGGAATAAATAGCTATGTCATTTATATAGTTGTGGACATTTGCTTGTCACGCTCTGCGTCTTGGTTATGCTTCATCTATACAATTTATATAGATAATTTATATAGATGCACCCCACTAAAAATCATTAATTATATTTCTCTTAACATGCAAGCTATCCATCTAATTTAGAAACCCACTACATCACAAGCCACATCACCATCCACTAGAACTATCAGATGGTGAGATCTAGACAGTTCTTGGTGGTGTTGTATTGATTGTGCGCGAGAGCCAAAGGATTCGATGTGATGGCCTCGGGGAGACGTCCTAGGCCACCTTATATAGTCTGACAGACTAGGGTTTACAAGGTCGCTCTGGACCCAGAGACTAGGTCGGTTACACATTGAATTCTATCTCTACGGATTACAAACAGTATCCGGTGATATCCTGACTGATTAGCGGCGCAGCCGACGTCTTGACGTACACGCCGAGTCTTATGTTGTCTTCGGGGCGCGGATAAGGTCTACCGGGGTCACTGGCAGGTCGTCTGGCAGGTCGGGCCCGCCTGTCGGATACGGCTGAGACCCTGGTCTGTGAGGACCCATAGGGTAAGCCCCATATCTCAAGAACCATCTATGTATGACTTCAACTTCAATTGATTTTCTGCAACTAATAGCATCCATGCATCTCTTTTCTTAAAAGCTCACCCCCTCTCCTCTCCTCTCCGCGTTTCCGGGCTGACGTGGCGTGCAGCTGTGCGTTTGGTCATTTTACGCAAAAGCCCTCTACTTTTCTGTAAATCACGATCAGTCCACCACGTGCAGAACGAACAGTAACCACATTCATATATTTTGCAAAGAAACCCTCAAACTATATTTTATTTCTAGGCGAAGCAGAGTAAATTCGACGGCAACGTCGTTCTGCAAACACCCCCCGAGCCGTTTTTGCCAACACCCCCTCCCACCACCCCACCCCCACCCAATACCCCCCCTTGGTTCCCGAACCCTAACCCCTCCCCCGTCGCCCCCTCTCACCCTCTCCTCCTCTCCCTCCCTGCTCTCCTCCCCACCGCCGCCCTAACCCTCCCTGCTCCTCGCCGCCGCCGCCGCCTCCCCTCCATTTGTCCGGCGGCGCTCGCCGCGGCGCAACCCAGTCGCCCTCTCCCTCCCTCTCCTCCCCGCTGCCTCCCTTTCTCTCCAGATCCGGCGCAGGTAGGGGCCACGAATGCTGGCGGCGGGGAGGAGAATGGTCGGGGAGGCGGCAGAGATGGCCGTGGTGGACCGCGGTGGCGGCGGACGTCATCGACGTCGTGCTCCTCTTCCTTCTCCAAGCCGGTGCGCGGAGGCTCAACGCTCTCTCTCCCCCGTGATGTGCTCCTCTCTCTCCTCGGTGGGCGGGACAAGCCAGCAGTGGCACATCCGGCAGATACGTCTTCTCCTCCCCTCCCTCCATCTCCTATTTACTTTCTCCTCATCTTCTTTTTTCTTGCTAGGGTTTGGCGGCGGCGGCGGCGGTGACAGCTGCGGCGGGTGCCGCGCGGCGACGGCGGCGGCGGCGGCGCTGGGCCGGTGGTGCCTGGTCATCTGGTTGTGGCCTCCGCGCTTGGTGTCTCCGGCCCCGCCTTCTACTGGCGCTACAAGAAGGTGGTCTCCGCCTCACTGTCTTCCCCCCGCGGCAGTGCCCCCCTCCCCCTCGTGCTCGCTCTGCAGCTGCGACTTCCCGCCTTCCCGCTCCCTCAACTCCATCGCCCCAGGTCAGCTGCCTGATTCCCAACCCCTCTTCTCAAATTCATGATCTCCCATGTTCGTTAACCACAACTGTTCAAATCATGCGATTTTAGGTGGGGAATTTGTTCTCCTGGTGTTCAATTTCGGTGGGGGAGGCTTGTTCAATTTTGTAATGAATTGTGCCTTATTTTGCTGCAGCAAGCCAGCAGCGATTTGTGTGATCTGTAGTTTTGATGGTCTGTTGAATAGGCTATGGTTGTTTTACAATTCAATGATTTGTACAGGTTGGAATGGTGTTTAGGAGTTTTACAATCCAATGATTTCATATAGGTGGGAATGGTGTTTAGGTGTTTATTAGGCGTTTTTTTTTGTGGGTATCAACCTTCCATCCTGTATAGGAATGTTCTGGTATGAAATCTGGTGTTTCATATCTTAGTTCTGTATATGTTCATTCAGCCAAATCGTGCATTTTCTGCCTGCTTTCACAGGTTGCAACTCTGCTACATTTGTGGATGCTTTTATACTTTCGAAACTGAGATGCGATTTTAGGTGGGGAATTTTTTCTCCAGGTGTTCAATTTCGGTGGGGGAGGCTTGTTCAATTTTGTAATGAATTGTGCCTTATTTTGCTGCAACAAGCCAGCAGCGATTTGTGTGATCTGTAGTTTTGATGGTCTGCTGAATAGGCTATGGTTGTTTTACAATTCAATGATTTGTACAGGTTGGAATGGTGTTTAGGAGTTTTACAATCCAATGATTTCATATAGGTGGGAATGGTGTTTAGGTGTTTATTAGGTGTTTTTTTGGTGGGTATCAACCTTCCATCTTGTATAGGAATGTTCTGGTATGAAATCTGGTGTTTCAGATCTTAGTTCTGTATATGTTCATTCAGCCAAATCGTGCATTTTCTGCCTGCTTTCACAGGTTGCAACTCTGCAACATTTGTGGATGCTTTTATACTTTCGAAACTGACATTGAAATTCTTTTTAAGACAAAACAGTGTGCAATGCTTCAGCAGTACTAACTACTAATGCTACTTCTTTTGAACTGTCAGTCGCTTGCATCATTTAGGCATGACTACCACTGTTGTCAAACTTTTCTTTCCTTCCTTTTTCGCTCCTTTTTTTATATAGAATGAGTTTGGCCACGTGCATGTGTAGCAACTAGAAAATTAGTTTCGTAACATCTCTTTTCTTAAAATCCGCTCCCGTTTGCTCCTCCCTCCGTCTTGCAATCTTGCAAAAAACACCTCTCGGTTGTTTTTGCAAGATTGCGCCTCTACCAGGTTAATTATCTTTGATCTCACATCTTAGGCTCTGTTTTCCGCTGCGTCTTTTCAGGATCCGCTGTCCTGTTCAATACAATAATCTTGAAACAACCCGCGACGGCGGCCGCTGTCGTTAGTGCCGTGCTCCTCGACGCGAGCGGAAGCGCAGGCTCCACGACTCCGCAGTGGAAGCCGCACACAGGTCTATGGCATATGGATGTGGATTTGTGCTTGTGTGGTCATCCTCCCTCCTCTGCTCCTCTCGTATATGCTATCTCATCTGTACAGGCTATGCTTATATGGATGTTTGGTTTTGCTAATGTGCCCTCATCTGTGCAGGATGTTTTGGTAGACCAGAGGAGGGATGCTTCATCCTCTGCTGCTGGTCATGGCCACGACGAAGCACCGGCAATGGGACTCCCATAAGCATGCAGCACGGTTCCCTCCCCCTTGTGTTGCCTGTGATGTCTCCCCAAGTTAGGTGATTTTTTGGCACTGCATTACCTGTAAGGATGTATTTTGTGTGTTACTTTGTTTCTTGGTATAGTTTATTAATTAGTGTTCTTCTCATATTTTTTACACAACATCTGTTTTCAGGGAACTGAATGACAATCTATTGGATGGGTTCATTCCTATTGATACGTTGAGAGATGCTTGTCAAATATCTCTGAAACCTCAAATGTTGAAAGCATCTCTCAACGTTTTTAAACAAGCATCTGTTTAAAACCTATTTATCTGTTGAGAGATGCTTGTTCATTAAATGATGATAACAATGAGACCCAATCTGACTTCCTTTTGATAGTATGCATGTTTAAAACAATACTGACCCTTTTGACAGTATGCCTGTTTAAAACAATACTGATCCTGGAGAGAATATGCTTTTGTATGGTTCTCAAGTGCTTTTATTTGCATTTAATTGACAGTGTGCCTGTTTACTGATCCTGGAGAGAATATGCTTTTGTATGGTTCTCAAGTGCTTTTATTTGTATTTAATTTTCACCATTTACTTATATACATTGTAAGGCGCGCAACGCGCGCCGATTGTTCTAGGTATTGCATTAGGGTTAGTGTACAACACAAATTATGATACAGTAATGCTGGAGCTATTAAACATGCTCCCTGAATTATGTACACGTCCTTTTCTGTTTTGGGTTCAGCACTGAATCCTTTAAAATTTCATCTCTTAACAGATGGTGAAGCGCATCTGATGGTGAAGCGGTTTATAAGGGACTCACTGTAAGTTGGATATCCATGCTTTCTTGCTTTGCTGTCAATGTAACTCGGTTATCATGATTTTTCTCATAGAACCCCATTATGTGTAACAGCCTATGTGGGGATAATGTCAAGTATGATTCAACCATCATGTGTAAGATGTCAACCAGCATGTGGAATGTCAGGTATATTTGTTGGATTCTTGAGGTAATTTCTTTTGGACCTACCACTTTTCATCTTATAAAATGGCCACCGCCTTGTGGCGACGTGGTGGCTGATCTCTCTGCATCTAGCGGTGGGTTCGTTTATTTTCTGATCTTTTTCATGTATTTGCATTTGCTTTGTGATGTGATCTTAGTCAATGAGGAAAAGGAAGATACTTTATTAGTGTTTGATTAGTGCGCTTACTAGATCCTTTGATTAGTTTGTGCTCAATGTGATTGCTGTGCCTTCTTATGTTGCACAATGGTTGGCATATTGCTACTTGCATGACAGGTAGTGATCAATTAGCCTAGGAATAATAATTGGATTGGTTATCTCCTTGCAACATTAAGGATCTGTTTATAGGCTAGGTAGCAAGTGTTTGTGGACCACTGGTCATTTTTTGTTTGCTTATTCAATAAAATCTTTGTTGCTGTCATCCAAGTAGCTGTAATTGATTTGTAATTTTGGAGCTCTAATTTTTCAGCGTCACAGTGTGTACATGGTATATTAATACTGAAGTCCCTGAAGCAAACGCTCTCTTAACCAGGTAGTGTAATCTTGTACTTAATTGAAACCAGTTTGAATTACAAGCATCATTAGGCTTGAATGTTGCTAATTGTCTCTTTATCCTCGATTAAATAACCTGTATACATTTTAGTTTGACATGATTTTGTTTAGTCCCTGAATCATCTTTAGTTTTGGAGGCCTAACTTTTCTACTTACAGGTGACATTTGACCATATGGATATAGCCTTGTCAAAGGCATTTAAGTCACCAGCAGTACATAGCATACTGTGTCTTGCCCAACATCTGACAGGTAGGGTTGCAGTTCTTTCATAATCCTTTTGGAGCTTTGTGTTATCTGCATGTGAAGTGCCACCGAATAGTGAAACATTTCCTTCTTTTCGATTTAGCTTGTGCTGACCATTTCTTGATGCTTTATGCTCCAACTGAAATTCTCTTATCAGTGTACGCAATACATAGATACTGTAAACTTTGTTTCTCTTATTTTCAATTTGCCTGTGCAGTAATAGCACATATAAAAGATGTAGTCAAGTGTGCAATGTCAATGCTAATCCCAAAAGCCTGCTATTTAAGAAACTTGTTCGCTTTTGGATAGGAAACTTGTTCGTGTCAGTATCTTCTCAAACTTTTAGCCATGAGTACAAAACCTGATTCTGCACACAAACTAATTGATTCTGCACACAAATCATTTTGTTTCCAGTGTTTGGGCCTTGGTGCCTCCATATATAGCAGTAGTGTTTTTAGTCCAGCTCACGTTTTCTTTGCCATTAGATTTCGAAAGGTTTCATTGCCCACTGCACCACTTAACACTGCCTATAGCTTGTATATCAGCATATAATGTGTTTGAGGGATATAACTATGGTTACGGACCTTTTCATTTCAGAGTGAGACCTGTACTATGATAATGATGTTCTCATTTAAACAAATGAGATATGAGCGTTGGATAATCTGAAATTTAATATAATAGAATGGTCATCCAAATTCAACTTATATGTTTTTAAAATTTTATGTTTTTAATATTACTATATCTGTGTATGTCCTCCATAGAACAGTATTTACAGAACTATATTTGTGTAAGCTCATAATTCTTTGCTTTGGTCGATAGTCTTCTTTTTCAACCTTGTACAGAAAAGATGTGTCATTGTTCTAGGGCTCTATTTATCACTCTCTATTTCTCATTATTGTTTATACCTTATTGCTGCTTATGTTGTAGTGATGGAGCCGTTGATTGTTGAGACTGCAAAACAGGTGGCTATTGAGTACAGATAACCGACAAAGCAAAGCATGTTCGAAGACAATTACTTGCTACCTGGTCCGCTTAGAGCTTGTGCCAAATAGCTAGATGTACTGTAAACAGTGTAATTGACAAAAAATGGAGGCTATGTGTATGTGGTCAGAGATGTTAATGCTTAAAGGCTGTGAACTGAGATTTTCCTGTTGAGATAGTTGCAGTGCATTTGTTTTTCTTTTCTGGATGAAATTGATTTTTCGTGTCTTTGCTAATCACGATAGGGTGCGCAGCGCATGCCGAATGTTCATGTTGTTTCTATTCACTTACATTTGATTATTGGCACGATAGGACGCGCAACGCGCGATGTCTGTTCTAGTGGCATCTATTAGTCTTTGCGAGTATCACGCTATAAAATTCTCACTGTACAAATACATGGAGGATCAATCATTTAAGAGTCGTTCTCTCTCAACAAAATGAACATGTTTTCATGTATAATGTCGTTTGCAAAAGAATGTTGTCATGCAACCATCTTAGTGATTCTATTTTCAAATTTCAAAGAGTATTAACAAGCAATCATCTTAGTATTTCTGCTTTCAAATTTCACATTAAGATTTTGTTTTGAAGATTGCCGCAGCAACGCACGGAGTATCACCAGTAACCATGGTTCCTAGCACGATGCACGAAACTAACCTCTTGGGAGGAAATACAATATTAATAAAACCGACTGGGTATAACTGTTATCTCGAGTATGTCCTAATGTTTTTTTAACACTTAGTATGTGCTAGTGTTGATACTGAGATGTCTTCTCTTGCATTACAAAGCTAATCGAGATCCAAGGTGGAAAAGAATAATGGTCATAAATGGAAGTTTTGGTTGCATTGACGGTGTAAAAGCTAATTTTTGGCCAATGTCTTAAGATCCCATTTCAACGACGACTTTGGATCGACCGAAAGACGAGCTAGGCAGCTATAACCTATGTGTGTACGTAGGAGTACATACTAGATAGCATCGTAGCCTTTTTCTTGTCGCACCGGCCATGAAACATACAAATATCCTCTTTTTTACATATGTGTGTGGAAATTAGCCCGCTGAAATCCCTTTCTTCCACGCAAGGCTTCCCGGCCGTCTCTCTCTGATGGTAAGGACCGAGGAGACTGTCACAAGTCACATGGACACAAATTCGCCGACATAATAGTAGCGCAAAACCAACGGCACCCCTGTAGAATGGTTTAGTACTAGACTACCAATCATTCCAGCAGCCATCGACGTCGTCCAAGATGGAACCAGCAGCCAAAAAGCAGCTTATTTATCAGCATGCAACTCATCTCAGCAGGAGCACAATTCACAGTAGCTCGGCCCGGCTTGCGCGCCGATTCGGCTCGATCTCCGCCGTCCGCTTCCGGCAATTTGCGCAAGTTGCCGCCGCCCGCCGGAACCCCTGAATGCGCGCCGCACCCGTGTCCGCTTCCTCCAGATTGCATATATACTTCCCGTCTTCCCCGGTTCCCCCAGCTTTCATGCTTGGATCCTTGGCTCCTTGCCGCGCGATGCCGATCGAGAAGAGATGGCTCAGGATCCGATGCGAACCAACGGTGAACTCGCTCGGGATGATGGGGTGGGGTCGTCGTCGGTCGATCTGGGCGTGTCGAGATGATGGACGACGGGGACGCCACTTTTCGACCAACAGCGACAGCTCACGCGCCGGTTTCCTCCTTGTCCCGTTACGCCGCCGCGCCATGTGACGCGTTGGACCGGAGCTGGGGTAGAGAGCGAGAGAAAAAGGAAAAGTTGTTGCGATACCCGGACCATCGATCATCACGTGCCAAGTTGCTGCAAGTATATATATAACATGTGGTGAACAGTGAACTGGTGAATGGTGATCCACTCGCAGTGAGAGATGCCAATAAGGCAACAACGCCAGGAGGGTACACGGTAGTTAGTAGAGCCAAAACTTGAGTTTTATTCCGCTACCACTTGCCGAGCGTACGTGTGTTCAAGTGGTTCCATGCATGTACAATTTGCGTTTCGTTTTCGCTGGTGCCATTGAAACCACGGCAAGACCCTGCTTGCTGATACTGCATTTTGTTTTGTTTTATTTTTCCTTGTGGATCGGAGCAGCACACGCATCATCAAGCTGTAAATTAAAGTAGCAATTAAATCGACTAGACTGCGTGCAAACTGCGCAATGCCAAGGTACTAGTACACACGAAGCCGTGTGCGGACTACGCTTTCGATCAACTGTCAATGCAATCCACGCCCGGCACACACCATGACCATATTATATGTTGCGTGCTTATAAGAACACGACTTTTATCAGATGACACCGACATCAGGATGGGGAAGCACACGAAACCATGAGGACACACAGGTGTCGAGTAGAAATAATCGAGCCAGCTGAATCCATCCATACAAATTAAATTAATTGGCATCTACACGAAAAATCCTATATATACTATAGTATATGCATCAATCTGCCATCAATTCGGAACACAATTATAAAAGCTTTTTGAGACCAAGAGGCGCAACGTAGACATTCCTTTGTGTAATATCTCGATTGATCAGACCGTGCAACAAATTCGCCAGTTCAAAATGCAGCAGGACTCGATGGGAAATTTAGTTAAATTATGACCAATATAATGAATACGTATATCCCCCACCAACGTATACATATATAAACAAAGCCTGCACACACCCCAACAATCGTGTCAAATGTGTGCTACATGCTGCTGCACGAGGGGCAACTGCAGAGGTTGAGGTATGATATATAAATATATTATATGCAAAAGGTTGAGGTATGTTAAATATGTTCCAGGAAAAAAATGTTCAGCTGAATTGCAGAGATGGTTGGTACACCAGCTCAAGTATATATGGAGGACCATTTTGTGCTTGTGGGTAAATCCGTAAATTAAATTGCTTGTCACATACTCTACTGGAAATTAAATCCAAGAGAACATGGAATAGTTTTCACTAATTAAAAGGCCAGTATGTAATTGATTTTCATAATTATTGCAAACATAATTCGAGAAAAAGAAAAAGAGTTTCCTTGCGTATTAATTTTGTAGATATGACCAACAAGAATGTCGACCATCATTTCCCATTCCAATCTTGCACGAAAACAACGGTTGGAAAAGTTGACCAATCAAACAGGGCGCAATAATTGTTTAAATGATTGGCTCTTCATACAAATGCAACATTATTGGGAGTTGTCTTCTACAACTAGTTTCGTGCAGGGAAAAGGACCGGGTTAACATTATTGAGTTCTCATTAATACATA
This sequence comes from Cenchrus fungigraminus, assembly GCA_036936925.1. Taxonomy (NCBI): domain Eukaryota; kingdom Viridiplantae; phylum Streptophyta; class Magnoliopsida; order Poales; family Poaceae; genus Cenchrus; species Cenchrus fungigraminus. Next base: position 35,299,442 of record CM072779.1, on the reverse strand, counting down.
GTCATCTGAAGAAAAGGGACCGGAGTCACACCATTGCCAATTCTATGTTAATTGAACTGATGCAATACCAAATGTGTTTCGTTACGAAACTGTAGCCTAATAATTGGAAGAAAAATATGAATGTGTTTAATTATATGCACCATGGAGAGGCCTAACGTGTATGCATAACCCGGAGATGATTGAATACCTGTGCAGCATTCTAGCTTATACGGAAACCATTGTCCATCAACGTTGGTGACCACCCCAGCGGTGCCAAGAGCAGTAACCTCGATGGTCTTGCACTCTTGCTCACTACTCAATCCGTTTCAAAATACTTGTCATTCTAATTTTTTAAATACATTCTCTTTGTGATACACTTATGTCTAAATAAATAACAAAAATAAATTTAGAGAAATCAAAACGACAAGTAATATGAAACGAACGGAGCATGGAATTAACAAAAGCAGCAAGTAGCAACAATGCTAGCTATACTACGTGCATGATTAAGCGCACATGCCATACACGCAGGGGGACGGGAGGCTCCCCACTCAACCCTATCCGAGCTACCGATCCATGGCGTATTATTTTGTTAGAAAAAGCTAATGGTACCTCGCAATCCAGGTCTACCTACCGATAATTGCGTGACCTTATCATGGCAGGCACGCGCCCCACCCCCAAACCGCCGGAAGCTTCCTCCTGCACTGCACAATGGCATGCAGCATGCTCGCATTCGCATATCCTCCGCCACCTTGCAGGGTTCCTAGCTGATGAATGGTGACATGGGAAACGATTTTTTTTTTGAGATTGGGAAATTTCTAGTAGGAAGAAAATTGGAAGGTAATGTAGTTTATCCGGATCTCCGATCTGAGAATAAAAATTCTTCGCGCTCCGCACCCACATCCCCCATGTGAGCCGCACAGAGAGAGAAAAGGGAAGTGACGAGGCGAGAGGCGGGCTCTGAAAAAAGCGCGTCTGGCTCTGACCTGTGACCTGCTCTGCATGCATGCCGGGGTCTCGCCGCCGCGCCGCCGCCGCACCGACCAGACCGGACGCCTGCGTGCAAACGTCAAACGCCGACGCAGGCAGGCAGGATCCCGCACGGAAACCCAAGGAGACGCCTACGCAATCCGCCGCCGCCCGCCAGAACCAGACGCCACCCCACCCGGCTCGGCGGTAGGCGCGCACGGCAACCGCGGCGCACCCAAACCACCGCGCCGACTCGGCGGAGGCAGGAAATGGAAATCACGGTGGCGATGGCGACGGCCGAGGTGGGGGCAGTCCGACAGGTGGAGCCCGCCCGTGGGGACCTTCGCCCCCACATGGCGGTCCACGGGACGTAGCCCCCCCACCGGCCACCGCGCCACAGTCAGAAAAAGGAAAAGAAAATGCTGCTGCTTTTTTTTTTTTACTGAACGGAGAGGTCACGGAGTCGCTCGTTGGCGAACACGACCGGAGGCTGCCTGCCTTCACCTCCACGGTCGGTCGCTCGCATCGCACTCGCACGGCACGAGGTGGAAGGAGAGGGAGACAGGGCAGGGCAAAAGGCTCGGGCTTCGTCTGTTTTAACGCAACCTCCTCCCTACCGCTGCGGTGCGGCATCATACCAGAAACCCAACGCCACGCCAACACAACTCTCTCTCTCTCTCTCTCACACACACCCCTCCACCATCGCCGCGAGTTGCTCAGTCGCAGCGAGGCGGGCCACAGAGCGGGGCGGGGCGAGCGTTCCGGCTGTGGGCTTTCGATCCGGGACCGGAGGGGAGATCGATCCATCTCTCTGCCCCCCTGCCTCTTCTAGTCTTCTACTTCTCTCGCGCTCGCTCGCTCTCTTTCTCCTGGCGGGGCGCGGGCGGGCGTCGCATGCGGCGGCGCGGCGGGGCAAATGCGGGTAGCTTCGCGGGCGGAGAAGAAGTGAAGAGGCAGCGGCGGCGGCAGCGGCAGCCGGGGAGCGATGCAGGCGGCGGACCACCAGCACCACCAGCAGCAACAGCAACAGCGGAGGAAGGTGAGGGGCAGGGCAGCAACAGCACCTCGTTTCGTTTCGCCTTCTCTCTCTCGCCGGTGGGAGTTTTTTCTGGTTTCTTTCTGGCGTGGGGGTGGTTGGGGTACGGGTGGACGCGAGGTCGCCTGGGTTGTTGGCGTCTGGAGATCGGTTGGCCTGCCGGGTTGGACCTCCACCTCGCACAGACGATTTATCACCTCTCAGATCGTCGCGTATCTATCTGGGGGAAAAAAGAGCCTTCTTTTCCTGAAAACTTCGGTTCCCGGACGGCGGCGCACGAGAACCCGGAGAGGATTTTACTCGTGCCATTGCGCGACTTTTCGTCGTCTTTCCTGCCGACGATCGCGTAGAACTGTTACTTGATTTTTTCGAGCTGTGGGGGAGTCGCCACAGTCCAGGTTCGTGCGTCTGCAGACGAGAATTTTTTGTTCCGTCTCTGTTGTTGTTTTTTGTTCTGGAATGGATCGGAAGTTTGCTGTTGAATTGCCGGAAGGTTTTCTGTTGGATTTGCAAGTGGATGCTTTTCTCCTCCATAATATCTCAACTCTTCCGGTGTTGGGCGACGACCCCCTTTTCCTGCCCTCCAAAGGAAATGGCATCCATTGCAACTTTTCCAACTGTGTCGAATACAAATTGCTCCTTAAAGGACTGGCCAGGCCTTTCCCCCAAACCCTGCTAATCCGTGATGCACGCCAGAAAAAAGCTTGTTCAGTTGCGACTTAGAGGTATCGCACATGAGGAATTAGATTCGCTGAGTAGTTTGTGTTTATCCTAATCCATTCTGTGGCCTGTCTTGCCTTCTTTTCCTGGGAAGAAAAGGATGGCCAATCATGTTAATTTGTTCCACTGGATTAGCTTACCAACATATTCTGTGCCCACTCAGGAAGAATTTTTGATTTTTATGCCCAAGAACACTCCCTTAAAGACTCACACTTCTGCTAGTACCATTTAGTCTTGAACTCTTGATCAGCCCTGCTCTGCTCGTTGCTGAAGACATAGGTGGCTTGCATTGGAGGGAAGTTGTGGCTACCTTTTATGCATCTGAGTACATAAGCTATCAGAGTTCAGTTGCTGTTAGTGCTATAATCTCTGTTAGTTGAACACCGGTACGAGTCTGCTGTTTTAGCAGTTGTTTCAGTAGGAGCTAGGAAGAAAGCATCAGCCTCAGCCTCAAACTTTTTTAATGCTCTTCTTTCTGACCATGGGGGCAAAAGATGGGAGATCTGACATTGAGTTTAGTTCTTGAAGCAGATCCTGCATTTCTATTCAGTTGAATTGGGCCTTCTCTTTTAGTCATTTCATGTTCTTCCTTTTCTTATTACTCTTTTTTTTTTTGCCGAACAGTGTTAATTCAGTATGTTGAACTTTGCTCAGGGTTCATCAGAGATGGATTTCTTCAGCGAATATGGTGATGCTAACAGATACAAAATCCAAGAGGTCATAGGCAAAGGAAGTTACGGTGTTGTTTGCTCAGCTGTTGACCAACATACGGGCAACAAGGTGGCAATCAAGAAAATACATAATATCTTTGAGCACTTATCTGATGCTGCCCGGATCCTTCGTGAGATCAAACTACTTAGGCTATTACGGCACCCTGATATAGTTGAGATCAAGCATATAATGTTACCTCCATCAAGGAGGGACTTCAAAGATATCTATGTAGTGTTTGAGCTGATGGATACAGATCTCCACCAAGTCATCAAGGCAAATGATGACTTAACCAGAGAGCATCATCAGTTCTTTCTGTATCAGATGCTCCGTGCACTCAAATACATTCACACTGGTATGTTTCTATATAAAAATTGCTGTTTTAGCTAGAGTACAGTTTTTATCTTTAATTCTGTGGTTCTCATAATATTCTTCACATGTCTAGGGATCATTTATTTTTAAAAATAGTGGGACAGGTTTTATTTCTGGTTTTATATCGGTCCTTCATTATGCTATGTTAGGAGCATGGAGGATCAGAGTAGCGTGTCCATGCATATATATCACTTTAGTGCCAATATGTTAACCAGGGCCCTTATTGTTGATTGTTTCTGTTCTTCCTCTTTAGTTTGCACCATTGTATGAATATTTGGACACTTATTTCGTATTTGATTCTCTGTATCCATGAACTATAATTTTGAGTTTTTAAGTTATACAATTACTTCGTGCCCTCTGCTGTTGAACAGTTGAGACCTCATGCTTATTCGCTAGATCCTCCAGAAGTACCAGAACTGATACATGCATGTTTATGTGATTGCAGCTAATGTTTATCATCGTGATTTGAAGCCAAAGAATATATTGGCTAATGCTAACTGCAAACTTAAGATATGTGATTTTGGATTGGCAAGAGTGGCATTCAATGACACTCCTACAACAGTATTCTGGACGGTATGTAGATTTTGGTAGACTAGATTTATGCAGCACTTTGTTCAACAGATTACATTCATACTCTGTTTCACAAATTTTTCAGGATTATGTTGCTACAAGGTGGTATAGGGCTCCTGAACTGTGCGGATCTTTCTTTTCTAAGGTAACCAATCTGCACATTACGCTACAGGGCTACTGAGCAGTGCTACTTTCTTTCAGAACATTTGTATGACAATGGTGAACAAGATGTGCTGTTTCACAATATCTGTTGCTCTGCAGCTTATCCTTTTATGCCCAGTCTTCAATAACTGAACACAATTTTGCGTTGATCATTAGCCTACCCCAACTTGCTTGGGACAAAAGGCTTTGTTGTTTAATTTTGCGTTGATCATTCACTTTATCTGATTTCCATTTATCTATTTACCAGCCAGCATGCCAAGGGCCGTTCCTTCCAAATTGTTTGTTTAGGAGCTGTATTCTTCTATGTTCGAGAAAAAAAACTGCATTCTTCTGCATAAGTTAATATTCTAGTTAGCACTGCTACCTTTTAGTAGGTACTCTACCTTCATTGGAAATCATAGATAAGCTGTAATATTATAGGACCTAGGTGTGGGAATTAGCATTTACAATACATTTACAATATCACGTCCTTCTTTTTAGGGACTAGTGCAGAGTACAAGCGGCTAACGTTGGGTACGGGCGGCAAATGTTAGTTGTAATTACGCAACATATTAGCTGTGAATTATTTTCTGCTTTATTCCCTCAAATTTATTTTTTTTCTGTTGAATACAATGATACTTATTTTGTTGTTCTATGCAGTATTCACCAGCTATTGACATATGGAGTATTGGTTGCATTTTTGCGGAGATCTTAACTGGGAAGCCTTTGTTTCCTGGAAAAAATGTGGTCCACCAATTGGATCTGATGACTGATCTCCTGGGTACTCCATCGCTCGATACAGTTTCCAGGGTATGCCTTTTAATGCCTATTCCAAAGTAAATTTTTGAGAACTGTCAAGCAATGATCCTTTGGCTGCTGCAGATTCGCAATGAAAAGGCAAGGAGGTACTTGACTAGCATGAGGAAGAAACAGCCAGTACCATTTTCTGAGAGGTTCCCTAAAGCAGATCCTTCTGCACTCAAACTTTTGCAGAAACTTTTAGCATTTGACCCTAAGGATAGGCCAACTGCTGAAGAGGCAAGTGCTTGAACTGTAGAATCCAAAATCAATATATTACTTGATTAATATACTAGCCATCATTATGCCTTAAAATTCACTCCGATAATGTTTGCTTGGTTGCTGATGTACATAATCAGGCATTGGCTGATCCATATTTTAAAGGCCTTGCAAAAGTAGAGAGAGAACCATCATGTCAGCCGATAACAAAAATGGAGTTTGAGTTTGAACGGAAAAAGGTGACCAAAGAGGATGTCAAGGAACTTATATTCCGGGAGATATTGGAGTATCATCCTCAACTCCTCAAGGATTACATGAATGGAACTGAAAAAACAAGCTTTCTATATCCTAGGTATCTATTTGCATGTGAACTATCTACCTTTTCAATTTTCCCTATTTATTCACACCTGCTATGTGCCCATATATATATCTGAGGTTAATTTTTCCTAATATTTATTATACAGTGCTGTTGACAACTTCCGAAGGCAATTTGCTAACTTGGAGGAAAATGGAGGAAAGAGTGGAGCACACATCCCCCCATCATCAGACAGGAAGCATGTTTCCCTCCCAAGGTGGCAAACTTTCCTCTCCAGTGCGAATAAAATATCTTGGATTCAATGTAATATATTCCTAGTTTCTCCTGGGAGTAAAATGATTGGCTCATAGTTTAGACTCTTTGTTTAAAGGACTGATATTTGATGACCTTGTGATACTGTGAGATCAAAGGGCCAGCAACTTCTTTGCTTGTTTAGACTCTTTGTTTATTTGTTTCTATACTAGTTAGAGATTGCTGTCGGAATTGTCTGCTGACCTTTGATCTACTACTTGCAGGACTACTACAGTTCATTCTAATCCGATCCCTCCAAATGGAACTTCCCAAGTTCCTCAAAGGATTCCAACAGGTATTTTCTCCCAAGTAACCTTGCAAATTCTTCAGAAGCCAGCAGTCTAATCTAATTTTATTTGCAAAAAAAATTCCAGCTAGACCAGGAAGAGTGGTTGGCCCCGTAATACCATATGAGAACTTGGCTGTTGTTGATCCTTACAGCCAACGAAGAGTGGCAAGGAATCCAGTACTTCCTCCAGCCACATCTAATATAGCAGCATACACTTACCACCGGAAGTCTGACAACTCAGACAGAGAGCTCCAACAGGAGCTTGAAAAAGATCGCATGCAGTACCAGCCAGCACAGCGGTTCATGGATGCCAAGGTAGTGCCACAGATGTCTCCCGACTTGAGGTCTTCCTACTACATGACGAAAGGTGTCCCGAAAGCTGATGTCATGGAAAGATCTGCGTTGCACTCCAGCATGATTCATGGAATTGCCCCCTTTAATGGCATCACAGCTGTAGGAGGTGGAGGAGGCTACAATAAGGTCAATGCAGTTCAATATGGAGTTTCTAGGATGTACTAGTTGCAATTGCATTGGTCATCTCCAAAATCCTCAGCTCAGATGAAGTAATAACAAGGCAAAGAGGGAAAAGATGGTGTGAAAGAACTGCATTGCTGGCTCTTTGAGCCGAAGATAAAGAGCATGGATCGAGGATCAAGGAGGAAGTGCGATGTCTCATTGAAAATAGATGCTGGGAAAACATTCATCATCCTGTCCATTTGGTCCAGCTTGTCGAAAATGGAATGCCGTTACCCCACGAAAATGGGGGGAAAGGAAGAAAAGGGCTTTTGCCATCAGTTATTTGCTGCAGATAAAGAGTACAAGGGGCAGAGAAGATTACAGGGAAATTTGTGTACTTTGCTAGAAAGGAAATATGTGGGAATAAAGTTAGTGAGCTTCTGTATATACAGTGACTTGATTTATATGTTACTGCTGGTGACAGTAGCTTCTTTAATTCATTGCTGTGGAATTTTTGTGTACGTTTAGTTCTGTAATGTCATAGTAGCAAAGCGAATTGCCAGGACGGTAGGGCAGTTTAGATTGGAATTTTATTTTTGTTTTTAGAAATGAACATTTAGTTTAGACATTAAGCATATTCCTCCCTTTCCTCTATCCGGATTTATTGTCCTTTCGTGATGTTCCTAAGGTTATGGATCAGTTTGGGGGCTATATTAGGTGTGAAGCTAAACAATGCTTACGTTCCATTTCTTAGCATATGAAAGAACACGCTTACCTTTTGTTCATATGAAGTTGCAAGAGGACAAAAGCAGATATATTAGTTCAGGTTTTGCACCATTTCTTACAGCAGATACATTAGTTCAGGTTTTTGCACCATGACTTACAGCACATTTCAGGCGTCTTTCCTGCTTGCTTCGAGGAGGCTTCCTTTAGCTCCGGAGCTGTCGGAGTGTGAGATTATTTTAAGAGGATATCTGGCCCAACGATTTTGTTAGCATATTTCCTTGTTTGAGACTAGCAATATCATGCTTAGGTTTTAATTTCTTCAAATGAACAAGGTTTGGAGATTTGTTTCTTGATTGGAATTTGAAATTTCTTGCTATAGTCATGATATTCCTTTCAATTAAAATGAGATCCATTTTTTAAAGTTGAGATTCGATTACAAGTTTGGAAAAATAAAAAAAGAAACAACAATGATACAATTTTTTTATCACAATGATGATACAACAATGATGAAGAAAAGAACATTTTTTTTTGTCACGCACAAGCTTGTTCATATACCTTTTCCCTCCAGGAAAACTGGAGAGCAATCACAAGATCGGTCCCCTCGACCTCATAACTCAGAATTTTTTGTACGAAGTCTTTGCACACATGGCAAGAACACATAGAAGAAATTGGCAAGGAGACTCACTTTCAGTCTTTCATTTCCATTAACATTCTATGTACAAAGTCAAAAGAACCAAAATTGAGGATATGTACAATTCTAAGAAATTGCCCCGTGCTAAGACTCTCCATCCTATGAAACCAGCTTCCTGTAAAGAGAAAAATCAAGGTCCAACTAGTCCTGTTAACATGTCATGTAGTTTTCTGTTCAACTATGTGAGCAAACAAGACTAACCCTAAAACTTATTCAAAAACTTCAGCAACTATCTATTATGTTGCCAAACTTCTTGGCAATGATAGGCCGGATGTCATCCGCGACAGCAAGAGTCTCCAAGAAAGGGATCAACTGAGGCAACGCCTCATCTGCGGGGTTGTTGTACCAACTCTCTATTGGTATACCATTGTTCACTTGAAGCTGGAAAACCTGATAAGCACAGAGAATAATTAATAAACCGGTGAATAGAACATGATGCACAACATAACACTCTAGAGTACTAAACAACAGCTATAAACCACTTTAACTCAATCAATAGAGTTGAATCTACCAATATTTGAAACAACTATAAACAACTTAATCAAAAACAGAAAGCGACGATGAACCTATCATGATTTGAAATACAGCTATAAACAACTTCAACTCGATGAAGAACAAGAAAGTCACGATGAATCTATCATAGCAGTTTTACCTGTGGAGTGTTGTCAATAATGGCAACTTTCGCAAGGTCAACTCCAACAACAGTCAGATCTTTTGTGTAGCTGCTGTCTGTGAATAGACATGATTCCCGGAAAAATCGCTTGGAGAAAAGTTTATTCTCTGGATCTAGCATGTCCAGTAACTGGTTTGCATAAACACTTTGGCTGGCTGTGAATATCACAACATCAAACATCTCCACCATCTTTTGGAGGAACATGTCAACATGTGGTCTCTTTTTCACATATACCACATGCTCTTTCATATCACAGAACACAGGGAAAGTGAAATCAGCATCATCACATTGCTCCATAGTTGAATGAACAAGCGTTTCTGCATTAAAAGTAAAGAAGTATATTATTGTCAAGGGTACGAATATGCTCTCATACAAATATTAGCTTCTGCATTGCTCAGCAAGTTAGCAACATACCATCCAAATCAAGGACAAGAGTGACCTTCCTGCTCCCTTGCTCTTTTGTTGCAGGAATAGCATTTGAATTCAGCTCGGCAAAATCAACAAGATCTGGTAAATCTTCCTCAGATAGGTGCGGGTTAAGCCACTCCAACACATCAGAGTTACTAAAGCACAAATTAACCTCAGGTGAGCATGGCTTATTATATATACTGGCTTCTGTGACATTCTCAATAAGTGGGAGCATGCCACATCTGCTGCTCACGTTCATGAATGCATCATTTGATACAAACTCTTCACATAGTCCAGTATAACTAGGCAGATGATCAGCTGGATTATCCAGCAAGAAATGAAAATCGTCATCTGGGCTGTAAATATCCAGCAGGCTACAACACTGATTTGGACCCCAGCTTGCCTCATGATCAATAACAGCACAAAAATTCTGGGTTGAATAATCTACACCTTCATCTGCAAACTCTGTAATAGAAAATAATAAATGAACACACATGTGCATTAAATTATGGAAAATTTTTACTGACAATAATGTGTGCTTTGTAACGTAAACATAGACAAGTAGCTTGTGAATCAGGGGAAATGAGCCATGCCCTGGGCTAGTGACCCACTGGACTGGACTCTATGCCATTGTTCTCTTTATTTAAAAACGATCCCTGAGTTGATTAATCTTAATTCCTGAACAGGCAGGCCATTACCACAAGTATAATATGTTTGATGTGCATCACTAACTAAACCTACAAGTTTAGAGTATGATCACCAAACCATGCACAAGCATAAATTTAATGATAACAATTCACTTGATGCTGGTGACAAACCTTCAACCAACTGGTGCACCACGACCCGAAAGAAACCAACCGAAAACGAAAAAATAATTTGACTCGGCCTCAAGCATATGACTAACTAGATAATATGGAAATTAAATCTACAGGAGAATGATACAACAAAGCTCAATTCGCACCTGTGGCATAATAACAAACCTTTTGAAGACATAATATGATTCATTACAACAGCAAAGACAAGTTTTGTCCTAAGCATAACTTGGTTCATTACTTGTCCAATTTTAAAAATCTTGACAGCATTGAATTTCATATAATTACTAGATGACAGAATCTATAACCTCAAATCACATATGCTGCATTGATTGCAGCATAACTAACAGAACTCATGGGAGTGTGCATATCAAAGTGAAAGCTACTAAAACTTTGCTTATAGATTTGTGTTCCCATCTCCATTCGACATTTAAAATTTAAAGCCAACATGCATATCAATATATCATTATAGGGGAAATGACTACTCCTTACCTTTGTCAACATAATTTACGATATGCAACAGAGACTCGTCATCATAATTAGCAGAGGAATCAACCTCTGACTTTGGTGAAACTACCACTCCAGATGTTGAATCCTGAAATAAAAAAGGACGACCTCAGGTTGCAAGACAAGCTTATACGTAGTTTTGATACCCCAAAACGAAATCAAACAGTACAGCCAACACAATAATAAAGCAGTGCACCCAATCTTCAATGTTTACCATAGATCTACCATAGATCAAACTTCGAACTAAACAAAGGCGATCTCTAATAGCGACATCAATCATTTCCACGGAACAAGTTGAAGCTAAAGGCCATGTGATAACAAGCAGAGGGCAATTGCAATGGTTATACTAAATGGGTTGCAATTGTTTCATACATTATGCATCATTCCCACCCTTTTTCACAGGTTCAACCAACATGAAAATCAAGGTTGGAAACTTAACAAGTTGAGAAACTTACTAGTCAGGAGTGAGGACTAGGATGAATAATGTATTCATGCAATCGTTTCCAAATATAAAATAGTGGATTTATGATTTATTACATCTATTTGGACGGTAATAAAAGCAAATATTCAAATGTGTAAGGAAACATCTAAGCAACAGAGTGCAACTTGCACATCAATTTGGCAATATTGCAAGTGCTATGAAAAAAAAAAAGATCCTGACCGTTGAAAAAAAATGAGCCCACAAGCATAAACAAAAGAAAATATGATGCAAATCCAGGACAAGTGAACAGTTAGTTATAGAAGTGTTTAATATGAGATTAAATATGCAGGAGCACCTTGAACACACCAACGGATTTCCCTCCATGCAGATCATGCAAGCCCGAAGCTTCCATTACCCTAATATCCTGGCCAGCAAGCTGAATAGTTGGATCCAAATCTGCAGAAAAAAAGAGATGCTGTCAATCCATAAAATACACATATACACATGCTCAATGATATTGCTAAGCTACAGTCACTAACAATGCATGGTGCAAACATATTTTTCCAGTACATGTGAAACCAATTCGAAAAAGTAAATTATCAAATATTATAAAGATTCATAAGCTATATATTGTGTGACTGCCAATGGTTTCCAAATGTGTAATTAACGATATGCAGTGACTGCACATCATAAGCATCATGGAGAGCCAAGCCAACAAACACTAACCGAAAGGTGTCCTTAAAAAACAAAAAAAAGAACTTTGTGGAAATGAAAAGGCAATTGATGACATTCCCAAGATATATGAACAGCTAGCCTATACACATGCAGTCATCTTCTTTTAGAGAAACAGAGTGTCCATGAGATCACTTACCATCTTGAGGAACTTTATTTGACGAGTTCATTACAGCTGACTGCTCCAACTCACTGACATGAAAGTGCGAAATTTTCATGGACTTAACGGTCTTAGTGTTGAACTCGTTGGCAAAATCAGTATCTTCGAGCATCCTCTTCATTCTCAGTGCAGGCATCTTGACCACTGAACTTGTTCAGTGAATCAGAACTCTTTGTGTATGCACTATTCAGTGAATTGGAACTCTTTGTGTATTCACTAGAAAGTTAGAGAACGGTCAGTTGAGCCATACTTGGGTAAAGACATTTTTGCCACCTTTTTAGCTTTTAAAATAATATTATGTGTCATACCAATATAAATTTATCATCCAAAATCCCATACAAACAAAGTAATGGCAACAACATTTCTGCTGTAAACAAAAGTACAAGTATCACAACCATCTAACCAACATTCTAAACAACAAATACCACATCAAAGTTCTATATCATCCTACATCTACCCACATTTTAATGTCCTAAAAGTTGTCGAACACGACCAGTGCCAATTCAGACCAGGGCCAAACATGTGAAAGAATATAAAAGCGAAATTTACAATAACCTACCCGAAAAGGTGCTGCCTTTAAACAAAGATCTAGCCTTTTCAAACAGTTTCTACTCTTCTATCACATCTTTCTGCAAGTGTCCTGCTGTATACACAAAACTGTCAACCTTTACCAGCTAAACGCGGTAACTGCAAAACGGCTCAATTAGTACACTAAATTTCAAATATCGCGCAACTTTAGACACATTAGGCGGAGATTTATTAGTGTTTTGTTGTGACACATAGAAGCGTACCACAGACTGCACATAAGCAACAGGACAGCCAGGTAAACTTACAAGACCATAAAATTGCAATACAGACGACAGATAGTAGCTAGATCTGTGGCGAAACACTACAAAAACAAACAGCAGGAAATATCCCCAAAATTCCATGAAATATTCAGTAACAAGGTGAGATGCAGCGAGACCTACACGAGAGAGTAAAATTTGGTAATTTCATGCTAGGATAATCATTTCCAACAAATTGCCCCCAACTTGCTACCCCCAAGACTATCTTCTTAACTAACATCATGAAATTTCTGCGAAGAAGCCCCAAAAGTAACTCGCGTGAACACCTAGATCGCTTCCGTGCCCTAGAAACCCACAAGGTTTCGAGTCAACTAAGAGATTTAGCTCGAAATTACACGCTCCCTAGTCCATAAAGCAAACAACGCACAATTCCATCGAAAACAAAGCAACAAGACAAACCAAAGAAACCCAAAGTTCTCCAAGCGGACAAAACAAAACCTCCCAAAATCAGACCCGCGGATGGGAGCAAGCAAGGATCTCAAGACTCTGAATCCAGCGAGCCCGCCGAAGCAGCAAAAAACTCATAATCCCAACTGAATCGCCATCCCCCCAAACTTCAAATTCACCAAAACAATCACGAAAATTCAAACCCCCTACATCAGGAGGAGCGAATCACCACAGCGTCGCGCCATCGCCCGTCAAAACCCTAAGCACTAGACTACCCCGCTGCACGCCGGACCCCCAAACCCAAATTGGACGAATCGAACACAGCTACCGGTTGCTACAGCTTCCCCCATCTAGCCCGACCAAATCAACGGATCATCGAATTCCACGCATGGGGGACTCGAAGCTTACCGAAATGATACTCGAGGTCGCAGCAGGTAGCTCTTCTCTCTCCGCTCTCTCCCTCTCTCTCTCTTCTCTCTGGAGCGGAGGAGGAGAGAGGAGAGGGGGAGGAAAACCTGTGCGCGGAGGCGGAGGCGGAGGGGGGAGAGAGTACCCCCAAATCGCGAGAGGGGAAGAGAATTATGAGGGGTCGGTCTCGACTCTCGAGTTTGGTAGCGCGCTATTGCTCCTATAGTTCCATTCACTCCACCCGCCTTCTAAATAACCACTGACACGTGGCCCCATGAAGGTCAAGGGCCCACCGTACATTCTCACAACACGACCCCGTGCCCGAGCGCCGCGGGTCCGACGGCCTGCGTACGTGCTACACTTCGCTACCCGTCCCATGTACCTGGCGACTTATGTGTATCCTCACTGAGTGCCGGGGCCCGCGGAGTGTAGAGCCATGATGTCAGTGGAAGAGGCTGGCGTCGAGTCGCGTATGTGAGGGATCGCGGCGGTGAGGGGACTCGCGTGCCGCTAGGAGGAGGACCGACATGTCATTGGGGAAGGGAGGGGGTCGAGAGGAGGTTGCGTGTCGGGTTTGGTGAGGGAAGGGAAGGTCAAGTCAATGCTGGGGTGCACGTGGACGGCCGAGATCGGGGGCCGCGGGTGAGAGGCCGGCATCCGAGCCGTTGATGCTCAGGTGGCCGGAGTCTGAGTCCTCGGTTTGGTCGTCTCGCTCCGCACGGCTCCCTGCCGGCGAGGAAACGATTGGCGGTGTGCCTCGCTCCATCGCGCTCACACGCAAAGCCCGTGTTTGGATAGAGGAAAAAATTTTCCAACCAAAAAGAATCTTGCACGCATGGAGTACCAAAAGAAGTTTATTTGCGAAATCTTTTCACAGATGAGTGTAACTTTGCGCGACGAATCTAATAAGCATAATTAATTAGCGATTTGCTACAGTAACTATGCTCTAATCATGCGGTCAATGACCTCATTAGGTTCGTCTCGCGATTTTGCTCGGGGTTGTGAAGGTAGTTTTAAAACTTACTTTATCTAATACTCTTAATTAGTGGTCAAAGTAACATTTAATAGGGGTTGAAAAATTTTTCACCCCCTACCAAACACCAAACACGAGCTTTGTTGGTCTTCTTTAATAAAAGTTTTTGTTAGCTTGAAGTGTCTAGGAAATACAAGCTGCTGCAGATTTTGAAACATCAATGATGATCGTCGTTCAAATTTTGAGCAATGTAGCATTGTAGCTTGAAAATGGACTCCAGATGTAGGAGCCTCGCCATGCAAATGGCGGTAAATAAAGGACAGATTGGTTGCGAATGATCATCACTCAAATTGCGAGGAAGCCAAAAACTGAAGAACCTCACGTTGCAAACTCACGATATTTTGACCCACAAAAGGCAATATATGTAAGGTGGGGCTGGATAATGAGCAAGCTCAGCTTGACTAGCGCGCGACTCGGTGCAGCTTGTTATCCAAACAAGCCAGCTCGGCTCGGCTCGGTCCAGCTCGCGAGCTGAACATGCAACAACTCACAAATAAACAAATTGACTGAAGCACTCAATCCGCAGTTCAAGCATCATATCAATATGCAAAATGAACGAATGCATCGCCAATCCATATACTCAACTAAAGCATAGCTAGACCAGTCGAACATGTCAGGAAAAGGGGTGGAAGGAAATAGGTCAACCAAAAAGGACAGGAAGGATTCAGATTTGCAAAACATATCTGGAGTGCTGGTCGTGGTCCAGTGAAGATGCTTGGCTGCCGGCTGCGTGCTTGTGGAGTCGTGCTCCTCAGCTCCTCATTCTCCTTCTCTACAGTTGAGCGTCTGACGAATGGGTTGGCGAGACAGACACGGAGCCGCGTTGGGCACTGGTGCGCTGCGCAACCCCGCCGCCAAGGACGCCCACGCTCGGATCTTAAAGGTGCACGACCTTTGCTCGCCAGTGGGGACTGGGGGGTAGGTGGCGGCACACCAGGAAGAAAGGAGACCGAGGAGAGTGTGCGGCGTCCAGCGAGCGAGTGTGAGATGTTGCTAGAGGGTTCAAGCAATTAAGAAGCCTGTGAGGGCTCATGAAAAGAGTGTTCAGCCGGTTGGGCTGCGATTTGCTACTTGGGCTGGGAGTTTTCATGGACTTTGTTGTTGCTTTATTGTTCTACTTCTACTATGCTTCGGCTTGCTAAGCTCGTGAGTGGCTCGCGAGCCGGCTCGAGTCAGCTCGTTATACTAACGAGCAAAAATGTCAGTTCGAGCTGGCTCGTTAGCGTAACAAGCCGAGCCGAGCTAACATCGAGCTGAGCAAGCTAACGAACTACGACTTCATGAGAAATGCCCTGGGTGTAAACCTCACTCAAACATTTTAAAGAGCATTAATTATAGTGCACTCGCCAACTATAGTACACTTTTTATTACCCTAGATAGATCTGTCATTCATGAGAACTTATTAGTAAGTCCCAATTTTTTCTTATTGTGGTTTTTTTACATGTTGTATAAAGGTCGCTCATATAAATGCATGTGCATTCACTCTCAAAATTATATGCATGCATATCCTACCTCTATAAGCACTACAACTAGATGTAAGCATAGGATCACATGATAGGAAGAGGCTCATTTCGACACAACCATTTCCAGATTGATAATCTTCTTCCACTGATTGAGATTCATACAAACTCCAATTAACATACGAGATCGGAGCTGAGGGAGAGAGAAATTCAGAGGCTTGGAACAAAACAAAGACCCCTGGAGTATTGGCAAATGAAGACACGAGTTGGCGGCATCCGACGCAAGGAGATGTTTGAAGAAGACCACAATGGACTACACACATAAGACAACATCTAATGGCGCGGATATTTTTGGGCTCTCACATAAAGGATCATGGAACTACATGAAGACATTTAAGACATGTGTGAAGCCCCGCAAATAAAGGAAAATCGTGGAAGAGGGATCATCCTCCACGACCCAAGACGAAGGAGAGGCTGCACATCAAGATAATGAACAACCACATGGAGGGATTCCGATGCCATCACCATATGGAGGAAGTATGCCAATGCAAGCATGGGGAGTGGGGCAGCCACGCCACCACATCCTCCATCATACATGGTTCCTAACGAAGTTTTCATGACGTCCCATCCAAACCAATGCAAGTCAAATGGAAGAGGGGACCGCAAACATTGCCTATCAAGTTGGTCGCCTTCACATATCAACACCGGAATAATTTCAAGGAGGACCGGCGCAACCATGCTACAAGCAAGATCATCAATATCAACCACCGTAAGATGAAGAATGGAGAAGGAGGAAGAAGAAAAATAATAATGATGCCTTCAACTTCGGTTCGATTTTCCCTCTTTCATTTTCTTTATTTTTAGCTTTTATGCAAATTTGTGTGTGTGTAGCATTTTCTGTTTTTATTTATTTTCAGCATGTGTGTTAGTAGTAGTGTTTGCTCTAAATCAACATGAATAAAGTTTGCCACCTTGATTATCACCTTTAGTGAAGATAATAAGTTAATACCATGTTGATATATGATGAAAGTTGCCGCTTTGCTCATCTTTGTGCTTGTTTTATGCATGTTTAAGCTAGTGCTCTCTTTTAATATGAATCTGAAATTTAATTAAATGCTAGTCTAATCTTGTGTGGAGGTTATGATAACTCAAGTCCCATAGTTCTTTTTTGTTGCTCTCAACTTTGAATGAATCAAAGAACTTTTTTACTCTCAAAAAGTTATGCTAATCCTGTCATGAGTACCGCTTGCATTTTGCTCTACCCATCCAAAGCCCAAACTTACTTGAGTGCAAAACATTAGTATATACAAGATTTATTTTTGGGTGTATTAATTCAAGGCCTAATTTCTCTGGCCCGAGACTAAGAAGCTGGTCATTCCGTTTTTGCGTATCGTTCTTTAGCTAGTCTCTTCTATTCGTGCATTGTGAGTTTCCACATTGGGAATTTCGCAAACCTCGCCGGATATCCAACCACAAAACCCAAACATATTTTTTTTGTGTTCACCTCCTTGACCACAACTCAATATATGAGTATGGATGAATATTTTGAGGAAGATTACAAGAAAGGTGCTTCAAGTGAGTAAGGGAGACTTCCAAAAGGATCCCTAGGAGATTTTTTGTGTATCTCTCTCTAAGAAAATATGAGAGCTTCAATTCTCATCTTGGCACATTTATGACCTCTTTTGCCTGAGGACGTGCAAACGTCTAAGCATGGGAGGTTGCTAAGGAAGTGCTAGTATAGTCTAGAGTTCAAGGGGAGCAAATAAAAAAAGAAGAGAAAAAGAGAGAAAAAGTATGATGAAAGAAAAAAAATGACGATAAAGAAGAAAAAGTATGATGAAAAAAAGAAAGAAGAAAGAAAGAAAAAAATAAAGCTCCCTGGTTCTCTAGCTATGTTTAGTGCTTTTTGAGTTTTCAAGAGGATTCAAGATCAAGACCCATACTCATCTTTCCAACCATGTGCAATCCGATAACGAGGACTTCGTTTTTGCCTGGGATCACTTTTTGCCATTTGCACATGTCCACCTATCTCAAAGTGTGTGTATTTTTCTCTCCCCCCTCCTTGATAACATTATTTTTCCAATAACCTTTTTGACGAGTCTCGATAAGACCATGAGAAGCTAGTCTTATTTTAATAATATCTTAAATATAACTTCTTGGTAGGACTAAACTTTCCTATAGCTCCACATAAAGCTTTCCACCATATACTTTAAGAGAGGAAAGGAGTAGAACAAGTAGGCTTGAGAGACAAGATGAGATGAGAGTACATGAGCAAAGTGCAAGATGGTTATTTTTTATCTTGGTAAAGCAATTTTTCTCTTTATCTCATTCTTTATTTTTTAAAATTTCTGAGATTTGTTTAAAAGTTTGAGAGCATGATCAAGTACTTGTGGAAAGAGCTTGAATGATATCTACCCTCCATAAAGATAAAAGTTAGTATATTATGGAACTTTAATGAATATAAATCTAGAGAGCATTATGTTTTCTCATGTATGATCAAGTGCAGGGTGTGAACATTAAAAGGCAACACCGATATCCATTGAAGGCTTACTCGAGGACGAGCAAGGTTTAAGTATGGGGGGATGTTGGCGGTCGATTTCCGTCAACCTAGCCACATGTTTACCTTCTATGTTGGTATTAATTTGTTATTCACACTAACAATCCTAACCCTCATTATATGTCAAGTTCGCACTCGCATGTGGTTTTTGGAGTTTATTGTTTACACAGGAATCAAGAGCCTAAATGAGGACTTCCGGGTAAAGTTCATCAAGGGTTTTACAAGGTGATCATGGACCCCGGGACAAGTCAAGATACAAGATGAACATGACTCCAAATGAACCAAGGACTAAAGCGTGAAGTCGAGAAGTGCTGAGGACCTAGACAGAAGATG
This sequence comes from Cenchrus fungigraminus, assembly GCA_036936925.1. Lineage (NCBI taxonomy): Eukaryota > Viridiplantae > Streptophyta > Magnoliopsida > Poales > Poaceae > Cenchrus > Cenchrus fungigraminus. The sequence continues at coordinate 35,280,428 of CM072779.1, read as the reverse complement.
CAGGAGTTCATACGCCAAGCACCCTTATCTAAACCGCGAGGAAAATGACGTCAAGGACCCACATGCAACTCGGCAAAAAGTCAGGAAGTCGCGAGAAGCGTTTGGAAGAAAGACGGGACCGAAGTGGGCCGAAGTGGGCCCAGGTCGGCCGGCCCAGGCCGACCGGCCCAGCCCACTCCGGGCCCGGTTCAGCGCCCCCTTTGACCTAGATGGTCCTCTGGTTATTTATAGCCCCCGTGCCTCGAGCCACGCATCAAGCAATTCGTCATCCGCCGCCGAGGAGCAGAGAAGAGAGGGACACCCTTCCGGAGAGGAGAGGGTCGAGATGGTTGACTAGGGTTTCCCTAGCCGACGTGGGAACCTTGCATGGAAGACCACGTCGGAGCTCTAGAAGCTAGGATCAAGATCAAGGTAGGATCCCGGTGGTGATCTTGTCCATGTATTATACTTCATGTTGAATTTGCAAGATTGAATCCGATTTCTAGCGATCAAGTGCTTTCTTTACGACTTTGTCTTCGCTTGGGTTTTCTTATTCTCCGATCTATGCCGCAGATAGATTGCATAGGATGTTCTTGTAGCCATGGTGGCTAGAGGTGCATACCTGTTGGCGTTTCGTAGCGACGTCATCTTAAGAACAGATCTGGGATCCATCCTTAGTGACAACACCAAGAATCGCCTTGTAGGCACCTCTCAATGTCACAACTAACAACGCCGGGTTAGCGTGAACATCAAGACTTGCCAAAGGTTAATCTAAACGATCATGAATGAATCCGCAAGCGCACAGATAAACCATGGTAGCATTTCCCCAAGGAAGGAGAATATTCCAAGGGTATCGTATCCGTGGAAGGCAATGGCGGATATATTTAGACTTATGCTTTTGCTCTGAATGTAAACTAAGAGATAGATATAGGAAACAACACACTCAAAGACAGGGGTAAGATAAAAAATATAAGGGTAGTGTGACACACACACTCAGATCTACCTCTACTCTAGCACACTACGGCTTAGGGGGAACATACGAGTTAGCTCTAGGTTCTAATGTACTAAACGTACAAAGCTAGAAGATACAGGAGATAGGCATGAGTATTGCATGAGAGGGATAAGGTTCAGCACCTAGGTACAAACGGGGAGCTAGCCCGCGACGACCAGCACTCTGCGAAACTAGACTTTAGACTCCTACAGCAGGTACCCCAGCGTGAAGGATTGCTCAAGGATCCAACAGGGCTGTCACTACCTGCGGACCTACCTCTATCGTTACGGGGGTATGCTCATAACTGTCGTAGCCAGATAACCCAGGCACCATGCCTACGTTGCTGCTAGACTCCACCCGGCCCGGGCTATTGTGACCCAGGGTGAGAGGCACCAGAAGACTGGTCAACTAGACCGAGTACCGTAGCTTGAACACAAACCTCATGTAACACTCTCATGCCATCTAGCAAGATCAACTAAGACTAGACATACAAACAGATATGACATCTCTTATGTCTAGTCAATAAGATCAAAGGGTCGTGTTCGTGAAGAACACGAGCCTCTAACTTATGAACAAACACATAAGGAATGAGTTCATCACCCTTCAAGTGGATCAAAAGGTAGTGTTCATGAAGAACACAAGGCTCTAAATGATGAACAAGGGATGAACTTAAGAACATATCAAACATATGATATACCATGACTTTATATGAAATAGCTAAATAACTGAAGTAGACCAAAGTCATACAATGAAATAAAGATAAAAGAGAACTCATACCTAGACCCCAAAGTAGACTTGGAACCTGAATAAGAGCTACTCTAGCCTACCCCCTAGCCTTAGAAACTAAAAGTGAGAGGAGAATGAGAGAGTGGTGTGTGGGAAATGGGAGCCCCTCCCCTTCTGTTTATAGGCAAGGACCAGGCTTGCTCGGAGGCTCAAAGTGCTCCAAAACACCCCGGGATGCAGCAAGTGACCAATGAGGAGCAACCATGTGTAGGGACTAGATGGGAGCCCCCTAGGTCGGTTCGGCCGATCCTAGGATCGGCCGGCCCTCTAGGGTGGCCCCACCTGGTGGTTTTCCTCTGGGTGGTTGCCGTGTGGGCCCTCTGATCCATTCCCGGTGCATGGCTTGATTTGGTATCCGAGGTGGTCCCTTTGATCCATGTGAAGTCCATGTGGCGTCCTTTGATTCGTCGGTGAGTGCCTCCCCTGGATCGATGACGTGGAATGCCATGTTTCCCTTGGTGGCAGCCACCTCCTCAGCTGAGTTGGCATGGGTTCTTCATAGAAGGTGGGTTTCCATCTCTTTTTAGGGGTAAATCACCTACATATAAATAATCTCTAAGGACAAGTGGAACTACATTATTCAAACCAAAATGCTAGTAAATAATGCATATGCCTCCATTTATGTGAGAATATTAAGGGTTGAAAGTGGTGAATTTCAACCGTCAACAAACTCCCCCAAGCTAACCTCTTGCTCGTCTCGAAGCAAGACATTAGAGACTTAGGTTGGTTGATCAGGAGTTACTTCAATGTTGTATTGTCAACTTATGGCAAACATACAGCAAAGCACTCTACCATGAGTTGAACAAGTTGGCAATGTTCTTACCTTTCACCTGATGACGTGGGGCATATAGCTTCACCTGCCTTGGGCGGTTGAGAGACAGAATGGTTATATAGAATGTGCATAATCACTCATACCTTGATCAGCTATCAATCCGGAGGTTTTGCAAAATTTTCAAAAGAAAATCAGAGTTCCTCAAATGATACTCTCGGATCGCTCAAAAGTGTATGGTTCCTCACCAAGGCATCAATGTTACCTTTCTTCACATCCTACTCCTAATAGGCTTTATGTGGAGCTGTAGGTAGGGAAGAGATGTGGCATACTTGTCTCTTATATATCGCTAAGTCAAAGACCGGATCCTTGGAAGAAACAAACATACATCCTGATCAAGATGTGCATATGTGTGTGATGGATATGAGCATGGCAAGGTGGATACTAGGCCCGGAAATAGGTGCTAGATATCGACATGCTTTATATGAGAGAATGAGAGATTGATGGTAAGGTGGACAGTAGCCCCGGAGTAGGTACTAGTTATTACCATCTATATGGTGGAACTCTTTCTCTTGCACATATCTATCCCTTTTTCTCCTTTTGAAATTTTTTTTCCGAGACTTGGGCTAGCTCTCTTTATTTTATTTTTGCCATGCTTTTGAGCATGCTTTTCTTTTTCTTCTCTTTTTTTAGCTTGCCCTTTATCTCTATTGGAGATATTTGGAGAGGGATGAATGATACAAAGATACATAGAGTTTTATTTGTGGAAGAATGCATAGGCAGTATGGAGCAAATGATGAATGGTAACTTCCAGTGTAGAAGTTTAGCATGAACGTGTATGTGATCTTGATCAGGGGAGCATGAGTTCTAACAAGGGTCACAACAATTTGACAAAGCTCAATGAGAGAACAAGCTGCATATGTGGAGGCTAAGAGCTAGAATCTACATATGGCCTTGGATGGGAAATTCTCATCATTGAGGAACTCATCATGTTTTGATTTTTCAAAAAAGAAAAACTCCGGATGTCAAGCATCACTAAGCACAAGATCATAGCACTCTATTCTACCCTATCATGTCTCACAACAACTTAGGCAAGGATCATGATTTTTGCTACCCATAGTTTTCAAGCTAAGGTTTGAACATACAAGCCAACAAACTCAAAACTTGGGTAGGATACAAAGTTGTAAGCAAGACATATGAGGGGAATAAACAGAGCAACTATTCATCATTTCAACCACAGAGGCAAAACATTCTTACTAAGCATATCAAAGCAAACTAAGCAACTGATGATGAAAGCAAATAATTATTTTTGATCTTTTTATTTTTGCAGATTTTTTTGGATTTTCATTTATAAGGTATTCTGAAAACAAAGGAAGATACAAGTTACCTCTGGATGGGGGTCCTCCCCCAAGATAGCTTCAGGCTCACTACGGAGGACTGTAGAAGAAACCCTGACTCGCGTAGTAAGCCCTCTGCTCCTCCATGTATCGCTGCTGATCCTGCTGCATGGCTGCTATCCTCTCACTAGCCTGATGCTGCCACGCTGAGGTAGACTCGACGTGGGTGTTCAGCGTCTCCTCCAATCCCGTGACCTGAACGGTGAGCTCTCCCATCTGCTGCGCGAGCTGAGCATCGCGTGCAGAGGCTGAGGAGTGCCGTCGGAAAGATGAAGACGGAGGTGGACCACCGGAGCTATAACTAGCGGGTGTAGCCCACTGAGCACTGCTCGCTTCTGCCCAAGCCGTGCCACTCGCACTCGGGTGGTAGGTGGGCTGGTCCCAACCAGGTGCATATCGAGGGGTAACCCCGAACATGTACCCCGCAGGGCCCCTCCTACCACTAGTGGTGTAACAGGCTGTGGCTGTGGCTGAGGCTGTGGTGGTGGTGGTGGCTGTGACTGCTGCTGCTGCTGCATGTGTGCTCTCTTCGCCGCGCTCCTGGTGGACCTGCCTGAAACACTAGCACGACGGCTTTCCTCTTGTGTAACAAGGGGAATGGTTAGTGACTCCGAGTTATACAATCCAAACCCCGGGTTAGGTAACGGGATTTGATTTGCATAGCCCGGGAAGAAGAAAGTCAAAGAATCATTTGGGCCCCTCTTGAGTATATGCCCTTGGATCAAGTATGCCTCATCAATGAGAATTCGGGACGTCCCGATGAAGGGTACGGAATTCCCGCTAAGAACCCCGAGTCTGAGAGCAATACGAGTCACCAAAGACGTACACTCAATAGGACCTATCATCTTGAAATTCATCAACCACTACCGAATCATAGCTTTAACGGGAGAGACCTTGATCTGGTTAACAACGGCGTATAATAGCATCATCTCATCGCTGCGCACAGGCTGAACATCCTCTCGTGGAAAGAGAGTAATGGCGAGCCACTTGTGCCACAGGCGGAGAGTGGGATGCACAATATCGTTGCACTGAGGTACAAACTTGCCACTGTAAACAAGACCAGAGATGTCTGACCAGAAAGAGTCTCGAACAAAACCCTCACAAGCCTGCTTCAAAGAAATAGCACAACGAGGACTAAAACCAAGAAGATGACTAAGTTCCTTCCAAGAAACACGATAATCGGTCCCAAAAAGACGAAACTGAATGCCATCCGAAATCTCGGTAAGAGAGCAAAGAAACTGGATGGTGAGGGGCCGAGAGCCAAGCTCTGTAACCGGCGTAAACTCCTCCCAACCAAAAGCATGCCAAATGGAAGCGAACTCGAGATTCATACCTGTTTTCTCCATGAGAGCCGGGTCGAAGTCCCGGGTGTGGGCGAAGACTCGATCCTTTAGGAGGGCGTAGGCTTGCTCCTCTCGAGTGCCCTGCAAGCTGAGGTAGGGGGTGTCGTCGACGACCTCCTCCGCGGCTTGTGGCTCGGCTTGCTCCTCCTGCTCTTCTTCATAATCCATCGTCGATGGGCTCGGCGTCGGCTCGGCGGGGGTGGATGAACTCGCGCTTGCCCGCGAACGGGAGCGTGAGCGTGTCACCCTCCGGAGAGTGTTCGCCGCCCAATTCATGCTAGCACAACAACAAGGGACAACAAGAGCAACTCGGTGATGGGTTAGTGAAATCGAATGAAGTTCTTACCGAGCTTGCTCCACCAATAACAATACTTTCAGCAACACAATAGAGAGAACACTTGATGATCCAATCTCGAGCAAGAAATCTAAGAAAACTAAGAGAGCAAGGAGTGGAGAGGGGAGTGTGAGTGAAGAGTGTTGAATGGGTGAAGAACACCCCCTCTCCCCCTGCTATTTATAGGAAAATGCACCGGGCATCCAGAAATAGCCGTTGGGCAACGGCTAGGAGTCGTTGGAGCAAGGTGGGGCCCAGCAGCCGTTGGGCTGCTTCGGCCGAACCTGGGGTCGGCCAACCCCAGGTTGGGCCCACCTTCCCTCTGCCCTGGCCAGTGGCTCCCCAACGGCTAGTTGGGGGCCTGCCTGAGTGCCTCGGTCCAAATTCCCTCGAAATATTTTTCAAATGATTTTTTTCTTGAATTTTCAAACTCATAAATGATTTTCAGAAATTTTATTTTGAAAAGAGAAAAAGGGCTAGATAAATCTAGCATGCAGATGCAAGGTTTTGGAAAATCGAATATGCAATTCTGGAAATAAAATTTTGGAAATGGAAATATGTGATAAGTACCAGCTTTAACCTTTTTGGTAGAAAGGACCTATCATTTTTAGTCTGATGAGTTGGACTCTTCTCAGTGATTAATTCCATCCAGCACCCCACTCCTGAGAAGTAGAGGGTGGTGCCATCTCAATCTTCCGCCATTCTTTCCGAATTTTCTTTAGCCTCTTCGACGGAGATTTCTTCCTTGGGGGTAAAGGCTCCATCCTTTCCCCAAGCTGCTCAACACTATCCTGCACCAAATAGCATTGCTCTTCTTTGTCCTGAAACTTGAACTTCAAGTTCCTCTTCCCAATGCGGAAGCGGATTATTCCGAACCCCACATTGATTCTGGCTCGGACATCACTGAGAAATGGTCGCCCAAGGATGAGTGGCATTCCTCCCTCGTCATCCATATCAAGGACCACGAAATTCGTGAAGACATAAGAGTTCTTGACCTTAACCAATATGCTCTCAACAATTCCTTCTGGATATCGTATCGTTGAATCGGCGAGTTGGATGGTCCGTGCTGTAGGAGAGAGAGCTGGATATCCCAGTTGCTCGAACATGGCCTTGGACATGAGATTAACACTTGCACCAAGGTCACAAAGGGCATGCCTGATCTTCTTGTAATAGATTGTGCAAGTAAAAGTCGGATAGCCTGGATCTTTCTTGTGGACAACTGCTGATTCCTCCCATGGATCTAGAATTTGTTGTATGGGCTTTCCTGCATAGTTAGAAGCACGTGTCTTCCTAGGTGGCTTACCCCACCTGGTTGACACTTGACGAGGACCTGGATTAGGGCCCCCTAAGCAATGAGATGATCAACCTGGAAATGGAGTCCTCTGACACCGTTGACAATGTGAAGGCTAAGATCCAGGACAGAGAGGGATGCAGATCTTCGTCAAGACCCTCACTGATAAGACTTCCCCACTTCCGAGTATCTTCCGCCTCGCACGAGTACTCTCCGCCTCGCACGAGTACACCTCGTCCCTGAGTACGCTCCGCCTCGCCTCCGACTACCCGCTCGCACGAGTAACCTCCATCTCCGACTAAGGCGGGGTCTACACGGGGGAGTCGGAGCGTGGGGCTAGGGCCCCACACGAACGTGGCGCTACCCCAGTCTCCCAAGCTTCTTCGCAACGACACGCGTGACGCCGGTTTGCACACCATTCAAAGACTGCAGTTGGCACGACGGGAGGACGACCGGGTCTGACAAGGGCTGTAATGGCGCATAGTGCACCCCCACGACCTCCGACATGCCGTCACATCCAACGCCAGCTGCACGCCACCCCGTCAGATCGTGCACTCGATTACCACCTACAGGCACTTGGGCCATAACGTGGCGGGCCTAAGACACACTCAGGGAGGCCGAGTCATCACGTGAGCTACTCGGAGGAGATGCCAAGTGCCCGGAACAAACAGTGACAACAACACACGCGGCGGCCTTCGGTGATACTACAGCTCAGCACCCTCCCACGCCGCCTGACGGACATCAATGACGGACAAGACTTCACAACGCCGTAGCATTGTAGCCTTTTTTCGTTTTCCCTCTTTGCCCCTAGCCCTTATGTCTATAAAAGGGGGAGGAGTGCAACCAACATAGAGACTGACCGATCACCAAGTTTGTAACCCCTACTACAGACATTCCTGACATAGGAACACGAGTACTCAAAACTAGACATAGGGTATTACTCCTCGGAGGCCCGAACCAGTATAAAACCCTTGTGTCTCCCGTGTCAACCATCCGGATCCGACACACGATTCGATACAAATCTACTGCCGGCGGTTGAGAACCCCGACAGTTGGCGCGCCAGGTAGGGGCACATCGTGTGTCTCGCCGAATAACATCAGCGATCTGGATGGAGGGCCGCGGAGTTTCGCAGACTCCCGGCGCCACCATGCATTTCGGCTCCCTCAGCTTCGTCTACACCGGGCCGGCGGAGTCCGTCGTCGGGAGGACTTTCTCCTGACCCGCGCGTCCCACTGCCACGGCAACGACGGCGGTGCGTGCGGCATTCGTCCGTGGCTTCACGGACGAGTCGATCATGGCCATGCTAGGGCCTAACCCGACGCAAGAGCGCTTCAGGCTCGCTGCCTTCCACCTCACCGACCTCGCCTTCCAGGCCAGCGGGTCCGAGCCGTTCGCCTGGGGGGAATTCATGGAGCGGTATAGCTCGATGTACCCCCACGGGCAGCCAGGCCTCCCAGACGACTCGGTGACGGCCTATGTGAACGAGCTGAGGGCATCGTACGTCGCCCCAGGCTCCGCGGTTGCACGGCGGGGGCCGCCGGCGCCCCTCCCGGACTTCACGCGAGAGTGCAACGTCCTGGAGGCCCGCACCGCCCCAAGCTCGACCGACGGGGAGGAGAACCCTCGCCACCGCAATGGGGACGCCCAGCGCCGGGCGCGCCTCGACGAGATCGCTGAGGCCAAGCGCCAGCTCGGCGAAGAGCTGGCGAACGTCCACCAAGAGCTCGGCGTGGAGGACGAGCCCCAGCAAAGCCAGCGGCGTGAGCAACACCGCGAGCAGGAGGCGGAGCAACCGATACCGTAAGCTCGCGTACGGGCACGCGATGTGAACTGGCGCATCAACGAGGATGCTGCCGTCGATGATGATGGCACGCCGCGCTTTAGGCGCGCGTCGCAAAATCTTGTGGCAGCGGCCATGCTCTTGAGTGGCTGCCCTGAGCCGGCCACGCCTGAGGAGAAGAGGGTACGCCAGCAGCTCAAAACCCTGCTTGAGACGGCGGCCGCACAACAGGCCGAGAGTTTGGCATTACACGCGCACGAGGCGCGAGGTGCACCATCCGTACGGTGCCAAGACCCATCCCCGTCAAGGCACCAGGGACGCGACAGGGTGGCCGGTGAGCCATCAGTCAAGTCACGCTTGGGGCCCCACCGCGACGCTCGTGACACCCTCAAGGCTCACCGCCGAACCGCTGGCAACGACGACTACGACTACGGCAACAGCAGCAACGACGACGGCCGCGCCAAGCGTGACGAGCACTGTTCACACCGACGACATAGCCAGAGGCGTGGCGGACGCTATGACAGCGACAGAGATCGTGACCGTAGCTGGTCGCCCGACCCAAAGGGTCGCCTTCGGTTGAAAGGTGCAAGACGCAAAGTTCCCTTCGCGGTTCCGGGCTCTGACAGCAGTGCCGAGGTACGACGGAGAGACCAACCTTAGCGTGTGGTTGGAAGACTACAAGCTCGCGTGTCGGGCAGGCGGAGCGACGGATAATCTGTTCATCATCAAGAACTTACTGCTCCACCTTGCCGACTCTGCGCAGACCTGGCTCGAACACCTGCCACGAGGCAAGATCAACAGCTGGACGGACCTACGGGAGACCTTCATCGGCAACTTCCAAGGCACGTACGCCCGACCCGGCAAGCAGTGGGAACTGCGCAACTGCAAGCAGCAGCCGGGGGAAAGCTTGCGCGACTACATCAGGCGTTTCTCAAGGCGCTGCACTAAGCTCCCCACCGTGACAGACAACGACACCATCTCAGCATTCCAGAACGGCACCACCTGCACCACCCTCATCCACCGGCTAGGGCGAAGGACCCCGAGGACTACTCGGGAGCTCCTCGACATCACAACCAACCACGCCGACAGGGAGGAGGCAGTAGCGGCAATGATGATTCCCCCTCCGAGCAAGGGGAAGAAAGTCGTGGACGGTGGTGAGGGGCCCTCCTCACGGTCCAAAAAGAAGAAGAAGGGCGACAAGCGAGGCCGCGACGACAACACCATTGCGGCAGTCGAGCACAAGGCTACCCTCCCCAAGAACAATCAGAATGGCCTCCCGATAGGTCATTTTGAGAGGCTCTTGGAGGCGCCGTGCACCCATCATGAGACACCAGTCAAGCATGCGCTCAAAGACTGCCATCTGATGAAGAACTACGTCAACGGCACGCTCAAGCCCAAGACAGCAGATCCCCCGAAGAAGGATGCGCCACCCTTGCCCGACAACGACGACGATGACGAGGAAGTGGTTTTCCCTCGTGAAGATGGCGCGGTCCACATGATCTTTGGCGGAGCATCGGCTCGACCGTCGAGGTGCAAGGAGAAGCTGATCCGGCGTGAGGTCTACAACACCGAGCCTGCAACGCCGGCGTACCTCAAGTGGTCGGACACCCCGATCACCTTCGACCGAACGGACCACCCCGACCATGTACCGCAACCTGGATGCTACCCACTCGTGGTGGCTCCGCTGATCGGGACCAAGCGGGTCCACAAGGTGTTGATGGACGGAGGGAGCGGGCTCAACATTCTGTACATGACGACGCTCGACAGCATGGGCATCTCGCGGTCCCGACTGCGCCCATCACCGACTCCTTTCCATGGGGTCATCCCCGGGAAAGATGCGCTCCCGATAGGGCAGATCGATCTGCCCATCACGTTCAGGATGTCGCGGAACTTTCGCACAGAAACCCTCACCTTCAAAGTGGTAGGGTTCTCTGGGACGTACCACGCCATCCTCGGGAGGCCAGCCTACGCAAAGTTTATGGCCATGCCCAACTACATGTATCTCAAGTTGAAGATCCCCGGTCCGAAGGGGGTCATCACAGAGGGGACTATGTTTCAGTATGCATACGAATGCGACACTGAGTGCTTTCAATTCGTTGAAACGCTCATCCGGTCCGAGAAGCTCCACGCCGAGCCTCCCTCCGAGGACCAACATATCCTCGAGTCATTCAAGTGAGCAGCCTGCTCTTTCGAGCCCGCCAAGGATGTCAAGGATGTGGCTGTCACCGATGATGGCCGCACGCTCCGTATCGGGACGGTGCTCGATCCTAAATAGGAAAGCGCGCTCGTCGACTTCCTCAAAGAGAACCTCTACGAGTTCGCATGGAAACCCTCCGACATGAAAGGGATCCCGAGAGAGGTTGCCGAGCACAAACTGAACATCAAACCGGGATCGAAACCGGTCAAGCAGCACCTACGCTGCTTCAACGATGACAAGTGCAAGGCCATAGGCGAGGAGATCAAGAAGCTCCTTAGTGCCGGGTTCATCCAAGAAGTTTTCCACCCCGAGTGGCTAGCTAACCCTATACTTGTAGAGAAGAAGAATAAGAAATGAAGGATGTGTGTTGACTACACGAGCCTTAACAAGGCATGTCCCAAGGATCCGTTTCCTTTGCCTCGCATAGATCAGGTAGTCGATTCAACGGCAGGGTGCGAAACCCTCTGTTTTCTCGATGCGTACTCCAGGTACCACCAGATCACGATGTGCATAGCGGACCAACTCGCAACGTCCTTCATTACTCCCTTCGGCGCTTATTGTTACAATTCAGTGCCGTTCGGGCTCAAGAATGTGGGCCCTACATTTCAAAGATGCAAGCGACGCGTTTTCGGCGACCTCATAGGACGAATAATCGAGGCTTACGTCGATGACATTGTGGTCAAGTCAAAGAAGATGGGCGATCTGATCCCCGATCTTACACAAGTGTTCACGAAACTGAGGGAACATAGGGTGAAGCTAAACCCCGAGAAATGCGTTTTCGGGGTTCCAAGGGGCATGCTCCTTGTCTTTGTCGTGTCCGAACGCGGCATAGAGGCTAATCCCGAGAAGATCTCAGCCATCACTAACATGGGGCTGATCCAGAACCTGAAGGGCGTACAACGTGTCACAGGCTGCCTCGCAGCTCTCAGTCGGTTCATCGCTCGACTCGGAGAGCGCAGCTTACCATTGTACCGCCTGATGAAGAAGTCCGACTACTTTTCGTGGACACCCGAGGCTCAAGAAGCGCTTAACAAACTCAAGAATCTCCTGAAGAGTCCATCCGTGCTCACAACACCAATGCCAGAAGAACAGATGCTCCTGTACGTAGCTGCAACAACGCAGGTCGTGAGCGCTGCACTGGTTGTGGAACGAGACGAGCCTGGGAAATCGCTCAAGGTACAGCGGCCCGTTTATTTCATAAGCGAGGTTCTCTCTGACTCAAAGACCCGCTACTCTCAGATTCAGAAGCTCGTGTACGCTGTCTTGATTACCAAGCGCAAGCTTCGGTGTTGCTTCGACTCGCACCCCATCACAGTGGTGTCCAAGTACCCCAATGGGGAGGTGATCCAGAATCCTAAGGCCGAGGGGAGGATAGCTATGTGGGCCCTCGAGTTGATAGGACAGCATGTGACATACGCACCGCGCAGTGCCATTAAGTCACAAGTGCTGGCGGATTTTGTTGCTGAGTGGACAGAGATTCAGACTCCGCCAGCTCCAATCGAGCACGAGGCGTGGACAATGTATTTCGACGGCTCCGTCGTGAAGGAGGGAGCAGGGGCAGGCCTTGTCTTCATCTCGCCTCTGGGCGTGCGTATGGAGTATATGGTTCGACTGCATTTTCCTACTTCTAACAACGTGGTCGAGTACGAGGCGCTCGTCAACGGCCTTCGGATCGCGATCAAGCTCGGGATTCGCCGCCTCGAGATCCGCGGGGACTCTGAGCTTGTAGTGGACCAAGTTATGAAGGAGAAGAATTGTGTCGACCCCAAGATGGCGGCCTATTGTCGAACTATGCGTCAACTAGAAGACAAGTTCCATGGGCTCGAGCTCCATCATGTGCTGCGTGATAACAACAAAGTGGCGGACATCCTCGCCAAAGCAGCGTCAAGCCGAAAACCTGTGCCGCACGGTGTGTTTGCCACTGATCAGCACGTACCATATGTCCGAGTGGATGGGGAGCAACAGCTAGAGACAGAGGAGCCGGAAGTCATGGAGATCGATCAACCGCAAGGGCCAAACTTAGAAGATCCTAACTGGCAGTTTCCGATCATTGAATGGTTAGTCGAGGGAAAGTTGCCCTCCGACCAGATGGAAGCACGTCGCATCTCAAGGCGAGCCAAATCCTACGTCCTCATCGATGGCGAGCTCCACAAGCGAGGCGCAGCGGATGTTGACGGCTGTTAAGTACCTACTTTAGCCGTCAATATACTCATGAATAAAGGAGCATAAGGCATTTCTTACACGTATTTAGTTAAGAATAATGTAGTTCCACTTGTCCTTTGAGATTATTTGATTGCAGAAAAATAAGCAAGAAAAGGGTGCCAAACTCACCTTCTAGGGTCCATGCCACATCACATCATCCTAGGTGGGCTGCCAACAAGGATGCCATGCATGCAAACCTGCCAACTAGGGAGTCATGCATGCATGCCATGCAAGCAATCCAAGTGAAGCAACCCCCGACGAATCAGAGTGTGACACGTGGACTTCACATGGATCCATGGGCTCACAAAGGCATGCAAACTACGCCAAAACAGGGTGGACACCAGGAACTGACCTCAGGACCCACAGGGTAGACACCTGGAGAAAGCACAGGCCAGGGGGGCCCACCAGGGAGTTGGCCAACCCTAGGGTTCGGCCGAACCGACCTTGTGTCGGTTCATCCTGACCTTCCACGTGTTGTCTCCCCATTGGTCCAAGATGCCATTCCTGGGGTGTTTGCAGCCACTCCTCGCCGGTGCACGGGCCTATAAATAGAAGGAGAGGGGGCTCACTTATGAGACATCCACACTTGCAACACCTCTCTCACTTTTAGTCTCAAGGCTAGGAGGTAGGCTAGAGTAGTTCTAATTCAGGTTCCAAGTCTACTTTAGGATCTAGGTATGAGTTGTCTTGTGTCTTATTTCATTTGTATGACTTTGATCTACTCCAATTATTTATCTATTTCATATAAAGTTGTGTTAGTATGCATGAGTGATTTGTTCATGTGTTCTTCACCTGTTCATCATTTAGAGGCTCCTGTTCTTGATGAACAAGGCCTTTCGATCCACTTGACGGGTGACTTTTACATGTTTCTGGTATTTGTTCATAAGTTAGAGGCTCGTGTTCTTCGCGAACACGACCCTTTGATCCAGTTGAACAGACATAGGAAAGCACGAATCAGTTTGTGTACTTAACCTGGTTTGATCTAATTAGATGACATGATTGCGTTGTATGAAGTCTGTGCTTGAGCTACGGTACTCGGTGTAATTGGCTGGTATATCTGGTGGCTTGACCTGGGTCACAATAGGCCGGGCCGGTCAAGTCCGGCTAACAACGTAAGTATGGTGCTTGGGTTACGTAGCTACCTTACTTATGAGTTTATCCCACGGTTTGTCTTGGGGTAGGCCGCGGTAGTGACAACCGTTGGTCCTCTGAAATCCCCCACATTCGGATAAGCTGTAGGAGTCTAAAATATAACAACCGGAGTTCTGCAGAACCAACGCAGGAGGTTATCTCCCCATGGTACCTGGGTGCTCAAGTCAATATTCTTCAACGCTAGTGTATCTAACTCGTTCCTTCCAGCTTTATGTGTATAGTACATTAGAACCTAGAACTAACTCATGTGTCGCCTCCTATGCCTAGGACCCTTTAGAGAGAGAGAGTGAGTGTGTGTGTGATCACACTACCCCCATTATCATATCTTTACCCCTGCACTTGAGTGTCTGGTTTGTTTCCGTCTATGATCTATACTCATTGCAATAGAGTTGATCTTGTCATTCCGCCAATGCCTTCCTTGGATTCGATACCCTTTGGAGTACTCCTTTGGGGAAATGCTACAATGGTACTTCCGTGCGCTTGCGGATCTCTGTAAATGTTAAGATTTACCAACCAGTATTTCTGGCGCTATTACCAGGATGGGTTCCAAACCTGTTCTTAGGTGATTGCGTTAAGAAATGTCAACAAGCATTTCTGGTGCCGTTGCCGGGGAAGGCTTAAGGATGACATATCAACACTTTGCATATGTTTATAATCATGACAGGAATAAAATAGTTCTCAATGCAGGCTAACTTGGATTGTCTTCTTTGTCTATTGATGATGAAGACAGGTAGTGCATGACTGGTTTCGACTTGCCATCGAATTTTACTGAAGATCCTGAGTCACTCGTAAGGAAGGCACGAAATCATTTCGGCTCTCCTTCTCATGAACATTCAGAAGTCGATCCAGCTTCCTTTGTGCCATCTGCATCAACTTCCATGGCCAACCCTGTCGAGAAGACTCTTCGTGAGTATTTCGCTCCCTCTGCTGACCAGGTGTCGACAGGCCCCGTAATCAACACTGCGAATGGAAACTTCGAGATCAAGACTGGCTTAATTATGATGGTACAAGCTAACCCATTCTGTGGCAAGCCTAATGAAGATGCGAGCGCCCACCTGCAGCAGTTCCTTGAACTATGCAGTACCTTCACTATACGAGGAGTGGAGGAAGATGCTATTCGTCTGTGACTGTTTCCCTTCTCCCTCTTGGGAAAGGCAAAGCAGTGGTTTTATGCTAACCGTGCAGAGATTTACACTTGGGCAAAGTGCTCCGCAGCATTCCTCGCGAAATTCTTTCCGTTGGGCAAAACCAATGTCCTTCGGGGGCGAATTTCAAGTTTCCAGCAGACAGCAAATGAGACTATCCCCGAAGCTTGGGAGAGACTCTAGGAGTACATCCTGGCTTGTCCTCATCATGGGATGGACAACTGGTTTATTCTTCAGAGTTTCTATAATGGGCTGACTCCGACAGCCCGAGGCCATATTGATGCTGCAGCTGGAGGGGCTTTCTTCTCTCTTACTATCACTGAAGCTACTGTACTGATAGAGAAGATGGTTACCAATCAAGGGTGGAGTGATGATCGACTCCAGCCACGTCAAAGGGGTACACATACCGTCAAGGAAGCGGATATGTTGCACGCCAAGATGGACCTAATGATGAAGAGAATAGATGATCTAGCCAATGAGAAGGCTGCCATGGCCACCACTACTCAAGCTATGGATGCTCGCATGACTTGTGAAGTCTGTGGTAATACTGGGCATTCAGGGAATTACTGCCCTACTACTCAGGAAGATGTGATGTACATGAACGACAATAACAACGGTTATCGTCCACAAGGAGGTCAAATGTGAATCAATCACGCCCTTACTATCAAGGGGGTAATCAAGGTAATTCTTTCAACCCAAACCAACCTTCCTTGAAAGATCTAGTCTTTGGGCAAGCTAAGATTAATGAAGGCTTTAATAAGAAAACAACTGCCTATGATAAGACCTTTGAGAGCCTTAATGTTAAAATTGATAGCCTTTCGTCTGCTCTTAGGAACCAGTTGAGCTTTAATAAGATGATAGAAACCCAGTTGGCTTAGTTAGCTGCCTTGGTTCCCTCTGCTGAAGACGGGAAGATTCCGGGGCAACCCGTGTCCTCCTGTGAAAATGTTTGTGTAGTGTCCACCAGATGGGGTAAGCATTCTGGGCGGACACAAGCCACTGACTATGCAAGGAAGCCTATACAACAAATACTTGACCCATGGGAATCTTCAACAATTACACACCAGAAAGATCCTGGTTATCCGGCTATCACCTGCAAGATATACTACCAGAAGATTAAGCATGCTCTTTGTGATCTTGGTGCAAGTGTTAACCTTATGTCCAAGGCCATGTTTGAACAATTGGGGTATCCAGCTCTAACTCCAACTGCGACAACCGTCCAACTTGCTGATGAATTGATCCGATATCCAGAGGGGATCGTAGAGAATTTATTGGTATTCGTCCAAGGTTCATGCATCTTTGCGGATTTCGTGGTCCTTGATATGCAAGATGATGAGGGAATGCCTCTCATTCTTGGGAGACCGTTCCTGAGTGACGCCAACGCAAGGATCAATGTGGGAGCCAGAACGATCCGATTCCGCATTGGGAAGAGGAACTTGATGTTCCGATTTCAAACACCAAAAGAGAAATGCTATACGCTGCAGGGCCAAAATGAGCAATCAGGGGCATGGACGGAGCTACAGCCCCCACGACTTCCCACCACTCCAATAAAGCCTAAGAAAACAAGAAGGGTGTGGCGGGAAATACAGAAGTCATCTCCATCAATTTCTCGAGAATGGGGTGACGAGTGGAATTAATCGCCGAGAAAAGTCTCTCTCTCAGACTTAAAAAGATGAGTCCTTTTTGCCAAAAGGTAAAATTGGTATTTATCTCATATTTCCCTTCCAAAGTTTTATTTGATTTTTCCAAATGCATATTTGATTTTTTCCAACCTTGCATCTGCATGCTAGATTTTTCTAGCCAATTTCCCTTTTCAAATAAAATTCTGAAAATAATTTCTTGAGTGGAAAATCAGAGAATAATTTTTCGAGCAACATTTTGGGCGAATCTGGACATAGACATCTGTGCAGGACATCAGGTAGCCGTTAGAGAGCCGTTGCAAAAAGTTGGAAGCAGGCGGGCCCGGCAGGGGGTCGACCGACCCCAGGGGTCGGCCGACCCTTGCCAACAGTCATGTGGGCCCCGCCTCTTCCAACGGCTCCTAGCCGTTGCCCTTGTCCTCTACCCCGGTGCCTGGCTCGGTTGCCTATAAATAGAAGGGGGATTAGGGGGTTTCTTCACCCATTCACTCATTTCCATTACCCTCTCTCCCTCTTTGCTCTTGCTCTTTGGTTTTCTTGGATTTCTTGCTCAAGTGGAAGTGTCAAGCACTCTCTCCAATTTGTCGCTGAATATTGAATATTGGTGGAGCAAGCTCGGTAAGGATTTCATTTCGATTTCACTAACCCATCACCGAGTTGCTCGTGTTGTCCCATTGTTGTGCAAGATGAGTTGGATTACCACTGCGTACCGGAAGGTGACCCGCTCACACCGTTCTAGAGACGGAGAGGGCTCGTCTCACCACTCCGGAGCTACACCAAGTCCAATGTCAACCAACCGTGAAGAAGAGGAAGAGGAAGAGCTACCTACGCCACGAGCCGAAGGGGTGATCAACACCGATGCCGCCTTCATCGACTTGAGGGATGACCGGGAGAGACAGGCCTATGCTCTCATCAAGGATCGAGTCTTCGCCAACACCAAGGAGTTCGACTCGGCCCTTCTCGAGAAAACAGGTATGGACTCCGAGTTTGATTCCATTTGGCTTGCTCTTGGTTGGGAGAAATTTGTTCTGGTGTGGGAGATCGGTTCTAGGCCTCTCGCCATTCAATTTCTGTGTACTCTTCGGGAGGATGAGACCGGTATTACGTTTTGTTTCCATGGAACGTCGTATCGAGTCTCATGGTATGATCTCAGTTGTGCTCTCGGTTTTCATCGTCGTTGTGCTATTTCTCTTGATCAAGCTTGCAGTGATTTTATTCGAGATAGTTTTTGGGAAGAGATTTCTGGTTGGCCTGTCCGTGGCAAGTTAGCACCTCGGTGCAATGATATATTGCATCCTACTCTCCGACTGTGGCACAAGTGGCTCGCCATTACTCTCTTTCCGAGGGATGATGTTCGAACCGTGCGCACAGACGAGATGAGGATATTATACACCGCGGTCAGACGAATCAAGATCGCCCCAGTGCAAGCTATGATTCGGCAGTGGTTAACAAATTTTAGGATGACGGGTTCTATTGAGTGTACGTCCCTGATCACACGTATCATTTCGGGTCTTGGGATTTCACTAGGGGCTAACGTTCCCTACATTGATTCTCCCTGGGCCATGATAGATGAGGTGTATTTGATTCAAGGACATACTCTTAAAAAGGACCCGGATGATTCCTTGGTTTTCTTTTACCCTGGCCACGCAAACTAGATTCGGTTACCTAACCCGAATTTCCGTTTGTACGGCCAAGGGCCACTAACCGTTCCTCTTGAGGAACCTCGTCGTTCTAGCGTTTCTGGAGACAGGGTCACTAGGAGTGCAGCGAGGAGGGCAGCGACAGCACAGCAACCGCCACAACATCTGCCGTCACAGCCATCACCGCAGCCACGGCCACAGCCATCACCGCAGCCACGGCCTCAGCCTACACCACCACTGTCTGGCGCATGGGCCTCGGCCGGGTACATGTCTGGAGTTACACCCGGATATGCCCCCAGTTGGGACCAACCCATGAGTCAGCCGGGTGCAAGTAGCTCGACCTGGGCTAGTGCAGGGAGTGGCGAGTGGGTTCGGCCCGCTGGTGCTACCTACGGAGACTCGTCTTCATCGTCCGGGTTGCGCTCGTCATCTCGTGGGGCCACCCTCACTCAGCAGATGAGCGAGCTCAACATCCGTGTCAGCACCATGGAGGAGACTATGCACCAGCAGGCTGAGTCCACTCGGGACTGGCAGCGTATGATGGGATAGAGAATTCACACCATGGAGCAGAGACAGCTGCGACAGATAGAGGAGCAGAGGTCTTACTACGCGTGGTTGGGATACCACCCTCCACAGTAGTGAGCCTGAAGCTAGCTTGGGGGAGGACCCCCATTCTGAGGTAACTTGTATCTTTCATTGTTTTCAGAACCCCATATGCTAAAAACACATAAAAATCTGAAAAAGTTAAAAAGACCAAAAATATTTATTGGCTTTCTTAAATTAGTTTGTTTTCGTATGTGCGGTAAGAGTGTTCTTATTCTCCATGGTTGAAATGATGAATAGTTACTCTGTTTATTCCTCTTGTATGCCTTGTTTACAACTTAGTATCCTATCCAAGTTTTGAGTTTGTTGGCTAGTATGATCGAACCTGAGCTTGAAATTTGTGGGTAGCAAAAAGCATGATCTTTGCCTAAGTTGTTGCGAGGTATGATATGGTATAATAGAGTTGCTATGAGCTAGTACTGAGTGATGTTTGATATCCGGAGTTTTCTTTTGAAAAATGTTAAAATGATAAGTTTCTCAATGATAAGAAAGTCCTATCCAAGACCATATGTAGATTTTAGCTTATGTTAAACCTCCAGATATGCTACCTGATTTCTTCATTGAGTTTTGTCGAATTATTGTGACCCTTGGCGAGTAACTTGTCATACTCCTATGATCAAGATCACGTACACACCACCATATGCGAAACTTCTACACTGGAAGTTAGCAACCATCATTTCATCCATTTCCCATCCATTCCACAAAATAAAGCTCCGCGCAGGTTCCATGATTACTCTCCCTCCAAAAATATTCAGCAAGGACTATGGGCTATGTTTAAAAAAAAGAGAGAAAAGAAACATGCTCAAGGGCATGCATAAAAAAAAGAAAAAGAATAAAGAGACATAGCCCAAGTCTCAAAAATTTCAAAAAGAGAGGAGAGTAAAATCATGCAAAGAGGAGTTCATTATCCATCCACCATACACACACTTTTGCACATCTTGATCAGGGTGTATGACTTGTTCTCCCAAGGATCCGGTTTTCGACGCGACAATACATGAGAAATAGGTATGCCACATGTTTTCCCTACCTACAACTCCACATATCAGCTTATTAGGAGTAGGTAGTGAAAGAAGGCAAACAAAGCCTTGGTGAGGAATCATACACATTGAGTGATCCGAGAGTATCATTTGAGGAACTTTGATTTCTTTTGAAAAACCTACAAAACCTCCGGATTGATAACTGATCAAGGTACATGTGATTAATAATCTTTATACAACCATTCTATCTTTCAACCACCCAAGGTAGGTGAAGCTACATGCCCCATATCAATCGAGTGTAAGGTAAGATCGATGCCAACTTTTTCAACTCTTGATAGAGTACCTAGCTGTATCTTGTCATTAGGAATACAACATCGTAGCAACTCCTGATCAACCAACCTAAGTTCTTGATCTCTTGCTCGGGACGAGCAAGAGGCTAGCTTGGGGGAGTTATTGACGGCTGTTAAGTACCTACTTTAGCCGTCAATATACTCATGAATAAAGGAGCATAAGGCATTTCTTACACGTATTTAGTTAAGAATAATGTAGTTCCACTTGTCCTTGGAGATATATTTGATTGCAGGAAAATAAGCAAGAAAAGAGTGCCAAACTCACCTTCTAGGGTCCATGCCACATCACCTCATCCTAGGTGGGATGCCAACAAGGATGCCATGCATGCAAACCTGCCAACTAGGGAGCCATGCATGCATGCCATGCAAGCAATCCAAGTGAAGCAACCCCCGACGAATCAGAGTGTGACACATGGACTTCACATGGAGCCATGGGCCCACAAAGGCATGCAAACTGCGCCAAAACAGGGTGGACACCGGGAACCGACCTCAGGACCCACAGGGCAGACACCTGGAGAAAGCACAGGCCAGGGGGGCCCACCAGGGGGTCGGCCGACCCTAGGGTTCGGCCGAACCGACCTTGTGTCGGTTCATCCTGGTCTTCCACGTGCTGTCTCCCCATTGGTCCTAGATGCCATTCCCGGGGTGTTTGCAGCCACTCCTCGCCGGTGCACGAGCCTATAAATAGAAGGAGAGGGGGCTCACTTATGAGACATCCACACTTGCAACACCTCTCTCACTTTTAGTCTCAAGGCTAGGAGGTAGGCTAGAGTAGTTCTAATTCAGGTTCCAAGTCTACTTTGGGATCTAGGTATGAGTTGTCTTGTGTCTTATTTCATTTGTATGACTTTGATCTACTTCAGTTATTTATCTATTTCATATAAAGTTGTGTTAGTATGCATGAGTGATTTGTTTATGTGTTCTTCACATGTTCATCATTTAGGGGCTCTTGTTCTTGATGAACAAGGCCTTTTGATCCACTTGACGGGTGACTTTTACATGTTTCTGGTGTTTGTTCATAAGTTAGAGGCTCGTGTTCGTCGCGAACACGACCCTTTGATCTAGTTGAACAGACATAGGAAAGCACGAATCAGTTTGTGTACTTAACCTGATTTGATCTAATTAGATGACATGATTGCGTTGTATGAAGTCTGTGCTTGAGCTACGGTACTCAGTGTAATTGGCTGGTTTATCTGGTGGCTTGACCTGGGTCACAATAGCCCGGGCCGGTCAAGTCCGGCTAACAACGTAAGCATGGTGCTTGGGTTGCGTAGCTACCTTACTTATGAGTTTATCCCACGGTTTGTCTTGGGGTAGGCCGCGGTAGTGACAGCCGTTGGTCTTCTGAAATCCCCCACGTTCGGATAAGCTGTAGGAGTCTAAAATATAACAACCGGAGTTGTTCAGAACCAACACGGGAGGTTATCTCCCCGTGGTACCTGGGTGCTCAAGTCAATGTTCTTCAACGCTAGTGTATCTAACTCGTTCCTTCCAGCTTTATGTGTATAGTACATTAGAACCTAGAACTAACTCGTGTGTCGCCTCCTATGCCTAGGACCCTTTAGAGAGAGAGTGAGTGTGTGTGTGATCACACTACCCCTATTATCATATCTTTACCCCTGCACTTGAGTGTCTGGTTTGTTTCCGTCTATGATCTATACTCATTGCAATAGAGTTGATCTTGTCATTCCGCCAATGCCTTCCTTGGATTCGATACCCTTTGGAGTACTCCTTTGGGGAAATGCTACAATGGTACTTCCATGCGCTTGCGGATCTCTGTAAATGTTAAGATTTACCAACCAGCATTTCTGGCACTATTACTAGGATGGGTTCCAAACCTGTTCTTAGGTGATTACGTTAAGAAATGTCAACAACGGATATATTCATGCGCTGCATTCAGAGAGACCAAGGCCGGGACTTGCTTCAGGAAATCCATGCCGGCACGTGCGGACACCATGCTGCTGCAAGGACCTTAGTCGGAAAAGCATTCCGACAAGGATTCTATTAGCCCACGGCGCTCGCAGACGCCAAGGACATCGTGCGACGTTGTGCGGGCTGTCAGTTCTACGCTCGACAGACTCATCTCCCGGCACAAGTGCTTCAGAACATCCCCATGACATGGTCGTTTGCTGTATTGGGGCTGGCCATAGTCGGACCGTTCAAGCAAGCGCCCGGGGGCTTCACGCACCTGCTCGTGGCTATCGATAAGTTTTCAAAGTGGATTGAGGCACGACCCGTGGTCAAGATCCGCTCCGAAGAGGCAGTGGCATTCTTTACCAACATCATCTACCGCTTCGGGATCCCGAACTCGATCATCACAGACAACGTCTCACAGTTCACAGGAAAGAAGTTCCTCAGGTTCTGCGATGATAACAACATCCGCGTGGATTGGGCTGCCGTTGCGCACCCAAGGACCAATGGGCAGGCTGAGCGGGCTAACGGCATGATCCTACAAGGATTGAAGCCCCGGATCTTCAAACGACTTGAGAAGTTCCGAGCAAGATGGGTCGCTGAGTTGCCATCCGTTCTATGGAGTCTGCGCACCATGCCAAGTCGATCCACCGGCTCCACACCATTCTTCATGGTGCACAGGTCAGAAGCAGTCCTTCCGACGGACATTGACTATGGCAGCCCAAGGGTCCGAGCGTATACTGAAGAGGGAAACCAAGTTGCACTCGAGGATGCGATCGACCAGCTCGATGAAGCACGCGACGTGGCGCTCCTACACTCTGCTCGGTACCAACAAGCCCTACAGCGCTACCACGAGCGCAACATCCACGAGCGCTAGTTCCAAGTCAGAGATCTAGTACTCTGATGGGTCATGAGCAACAAAGATCGGCACAAGCTCGCGCCCCCATGGGAGGGGCCGTACATCGTCGACCAGGTGCTCCGACCAGGAACATTCAAGCTCCGACACGATGATGGAACAATTATCACCAACGCGTGGAACATAGAACATCTACAGCGTTTTTACCCTTGAGTAACGTCCCTTGTTTCAGCTTATGACCAATGAATAATGCAATGTGCCTTTGTTCTCATTTCATAAGTTCTCGATCTCCCTATGTTGGCATCTTTTATGTATGTTTCAACGCTATCTAAAGGCTGAGTGGCAAGTGTCCTTGCGCCCATGCAAAAACACTTGCCGCTCGGGGGCTACCCGAGGCACGATGCCCCCTTTCTTTTTTCTGTTTTCAAAAGAAAAACTATGTGACAACTTTGTCGCGACCAATCGCACGAGTGAGCGGTTCTTTTTGGCGGAACACCTTTATCTCGCGAAAGGAAAGGATGTCGATCTGTGAGCGTTTCAATGTTGTTGCTTGTCCGAGCTTCTTAGCACTTACGCCCCTGCGGCTACGGTGTGAAGACTTGCGAGCGCAGCTTGGACCTGCAGGTCGACGTCCAACTACTTTCAAAAAGTACTCGGGTAACCATTTGGGCTCCGGCTCAAAATGTTTTTTTATGAAAAACACGCGAGTCATTTCCTGAACGTCCCTAAGTACTCGGTGGCTGTGAACGCGTGACGTCACTTCGTGACTCAGGTCGAGCTTTCCGACTCTTACGCCCCCGCGGCTCCAGAGAAAAGTTCGATCGGCCTGAGTGTCTAAGTACTACTACGTCGTTCTACAGTCGTTCGTGAGTACTCGGGGAATGCTTCAGCAGGTGACGGTTTCAAAACAAAATGAAAAGTTGTTCAGTACGACACGCATACAAGTTTTGTTTGACTGTTATACAACTTGATACATCTAATGGGAAGGCCCGGAGCCGTCTTTTGGTGTGTCTCTTGGGATCAGGTCCAGGTCCTTCGTCGCGGTATTGGCCATGGCTCGGGCAAGGGTGGCGCAGTCCTCTTCGATCTTGTTGAGCTCCTCGTTCGAGTAGCCGGGGGCCCAACCACCACTCAGCGCCTGAAGGTCCAACCCTTGGTAATGAGAGCAGAACATGGAGAGGACCTGGTGCACCACCTGCCGAGAGGTCGACAGCTCTCTCTCCTTGACAACGCCCGGCAAAAGGTTGATCCGATCGCCGAGCACCTGGGGAGGCATTTTCACGAGCGGAGTGCCGAGTTCTGTCAAGATCCCGACAATATGTCGGCCGAGCTTGGCGCGGTCTAGGATGTCCTTTTTGCGCGCCTCCTCTGTCTCATGTTGAGCCTTCCGAGAGTCCTCAAGTTCAGCTCTGACCTCTGGAGACAGGGAACGAGTCGGGGTTGAGCCGCAAGGAGCACAATCATAAGAGAGAAGGGGTCGAGATAAGAAGAGCGTACTCGAGAGCTGGTCCGCTAAGTTCTTGGTCGTCTCTGACATCTCGTGGATCTTGAGTTCGGCAGCGATGACCTCTTGAGCCTTCTCCGCTAGCTTGACAGCCTGCGCAGCACGAGCTGTGCGGAGCCCTGTCGAAGCCAAAGAGCAAGGCGGCATCAACAACGGCTAACGCAGAAAAAGAAATACCACGAAGGTTGGGAGCGCAAGGCTGCTCACCCTGAAGATCTCACGCCAGCTTGCTGTTCTCTTTGCGAAGCCTGGTCCCCTCGTCGGTGGCTTCCTGCAGCTTGGTGGAGAGGCTGCCGACCTACTTATTCGCCGTCCTCAGATCCCCCTCGGCATGCACCAGGTCCTGCTGCAAGTCCGCGACCTTCTTCTCAAGCGCCACCTTCTCTTCGGCGGTG
Source organism: Cenchrus fungigraminus (assembly GCA_036936925.1). NCBI lineage: Eukaryota > Viridiplantae > Streptophyta > Magnoliopsida > Poales > Poaceae > Cenchrus > Cenchrus fungigraminus. Next base: position 35,255,186 of record CM072779.1, on the reverse strand, counting down.
GCCTGGGACACGGCCTCGGCAGCAGCCGCAGCAGCAGCTACGTTTCGAGCTGTCTCAGCAGCAGTTGTGGCGGCGGCACGCAACTCCACGATGGTGGTTTCCGCCTGGGCGAGCTTGGCCTCAAGGGCGGTCTTCTCCGACACGGCGGCATCTGTAGCAGACTGCGCGGTCCTCTGTTGACTTTGCCGCAGCCTCTAGAGCGGTCCTCACCGATGCTTCGCCCGCCATCGCTCCTACAGCCGCCAGTCGGGCGGCAACCAGCTGCATCTCCAGCTGGGCCTTCTCAGCCTGGAGCTCCTCGATGATGCGCATCTTTTCGGCGCTGCAGCTGGTGAGCACCTGGGTCGAGAAGAAGGTCAACTGCAGAAACAACCCGGAAACGATAACCCCAAGTCAAGGATTGAAGTCAGCTAACTCACCGACAAGGCTGGAACGACAAGCTCGTTGATCGCCTGCTCCGCCCACTGTAGGCCCCACTCGAGGCGGTGTCGGGCCGTGGCCTCCTCGTCATCGCACGTCTCGGCTTCATGGGCTCCGGTCCATGAGGCGCGCCCAAGGCCGAGGCCATGCTCTCCCCCCTCGGTGGTCGAGAAGAAGCGGGCTCCCGAGCTTTCTCTGACCTCTCGGACGGTGATCCAGAAAGCATTACCCACCACGCCCTCGAGGGAAGCGGTCACCTGTGCATCAGGAAGCGGCGCGTCTGCGATCACGACCACCTCTGCATCATCGGCAGCGGGCCGGTGCGACGGCTCTGGCGGCACGACGGGGTCCGGCCCCACTGCTGCCGTCTGGGCCCTGGACTCCTCAGGGCTCGCCACGGTCTCCTCAACCGCCACAACGACCTCCGGGACGGGTGGGATGGGCGCCTCGGCCGGCAGCTCCTCCGGTGCCAACAGGCACCGTTCCAGCTCGACCGCATAAGCGGCTGCATCACCGCCTGGGAGGTTTGCCCCCCCGACTTGGTGGCCTCCGGGAGCTTCACGGATGACGAGGGAGCCGCCACCTCCTCGGTCTCGCCGCCACCAGCGCCTGACGAGGAGGGCGCGCCCGCCTCAGGAGCCGCCTGCGCGTCGACACCTTGGTCTACGATAGGTGCTGTCAGGGGCTCGATTTGCTCGGGGGCTGCTTGCCCCCCGACCACGTCTCCATCCCCGGACGAAGGAGGAGGCACCACCGTCTCGCGGGTCTCGGCCGCCATGGCGACCCGCTCCTCGACTTGCGCTATCTCCAGCGCGGGAAGAGGAGTTGATGAGTGGGGAACGGATGAGGCTGTGCGCGCGCTCAGGGTCGCGCGCTTACACGGCGCAAGGCTAAGCGCGCCGATGTCGGAACGACTAACATGAGAAGAGCGAGTCAAGAAAAGCAAGCAAAAACTCAAGAACAAGACAACAAGGTAGCGTGAAACGGCACTTACGTGGAGGAGGTGATGCGGGCCTGCTTGACAGGTTTGGGGGCTGCGCCCGATGACTTGGGGGCTGATCTCTTACCCCCCGTTACGACGGAGGGCGGACTCCGACCATCACCCTGGGTGAGGGGAACCTGCACGGGCAGGGCCCCGCCGCTGCGGATGACCAGCGACTGGAGACGCCGTGGGGGTGCGTCCGCATTCTCTCCACGCGGCGCAGTCAGAACGGGTGCCGGTGACGCCGATCTTGCCTTGGGGGGTGACCGCCTCCTCGGAGAACGCGATCCTCGCCGCGACGTGTCGCCGGAAGGGTGGCGGGCGGAAGAATCGCGGTCGTCCGGCCGCCTGGACGAGTCATCTCGCCGCGGAGACCTCCTCCTCTCCCTCTGCTACTCTTGACCACTGGGGCCCAATCGGGAGCGAGTCACCCTCCTATCCTCTTGGTCTGGGTGTGGACGCGGGCGCGGGCCGGAGCTCGTTCCCTGTTCGTGGGCAGCAGGCTCCGGCTGCTGCCTCGTGCTGGACCCCACGACCTACCGCTGGGGAGGAGGCGACGGAGACGACAGCGCACTCCAGTCAACGCTGGCACCACCGTCATCACCGGACCAGGGCAGCAACGATGAAGGGTCCTCGTCCGAGGAGACGGTGCCTTCCTTCGTCTTCCTGCGCTTGGCACGGCGGTCGTTCCACTCGCGCTTCGCAATCTCCTTATCCTTGTGCTGGGCCTTGCGGTCGGCCCTCCTCTTGTCCACGGCGGCCAGGGCGCGATTCGACATCACATCCTGAGGAAGAGGCGGCTTCGCAGGGAGAGGGGCCGCAGGCCTCAACTAAAGGCAAGGGAGAAAACAAGAAATCAACACAAAGAATGCAAGATAGTCGGAGTGCTGGTCGGAAGCAAGAAGAACTTACGTATTTCTTGGTCCCCTCTCGGGGGGGCATGGGTAGGAGCCGGGGTGGCGGCCACGAGTAGGCGGCCTTCCCGATTGCCTGCCCCACACGACGCTGAACCTCGTCTAATGAGGGGAGCCAGGACGCCGACACGGTCCCGTCGAAGGGAGCCTTGTCCGGCGTCATTTGGCAGATGCGCAGGCGATGTCGCTGGAGCGGGATGACCCCCAGCGCGTGGTACTGGCCGATGACGGCCGCCAAGTCGACCCCGACGTCACGCAGCTTGGTCAGCACCGCCCAAAAATCCCCGAGTAGCCTCTCCTGCTCTGCCTCCGGGGGCCCGTAGCTCCAGTTCGCCAGTGCCTCGACGATTGAGGCGCTGGTATACTTCGGCAACGGGTGGTCGGGGTCGTCCTTGAGGTAGAACCACCCCTTGTGCCAGCCGCTGTTGGAGCTCGTCAGCGTGCCGGAGATGTACTCTTCGCTCCTCCCCGTCTTCATCCGAAGGTTGGCGCACTCGATCGTGGCCGGGAGCGACTTGTCCTTCACACACGAACTTGAAGAAGTACCGAAAGAGGTGCCAGTGCGCCCCCACTCCCAGGTACCCCTCGCACAGCGCCTCGAACACCGCCATCTGTTGGATGCTGTTCGGGTTGAGGTGGTGGAGCTGCAGCCGGTACTCCGCGAGGACGGCGCGGATGAATCGACCAGCGGGAACGGAGAAGCCCCGCTCGTGAAACGTCACGAACGAGACGACGTAGTCGTCCGGCGGGTGCGGCACCGACTCATTGCCCGGAACTATCCACTCCTCGGCGGCGGTGAGGACCGGCAGCTGGCCGGTGGTGACGAGTCGCTGGAGGATTGAGCGAGAGACATTGGAGCGTGTCCAGTTTGACATGGTGTCCATCGAGCCTGGGGACGTGAAGTAGATTGAAGAAGCAACGGCGGCGGCGCAAGGGTTAAGAGCGAACGGGCGAACGGCGACGGCAAAGGCAAGGAATCGAGGGAGGAAAGTACGGAACTCAACCGGTGCGCGGTTTATAAGGGGCAAACGTGGATGCTAGCATTTAATGCTGGTCCCACCACACCATAAAACCACCCGCTCAGTGGGCTCATCCCCCGAGGCGATAGGGGCACGTCCGTGCGACGGTTCGATACCGGGTGGGCCCGCAGGTCTGAACCTGCCGCGTACCGTCCCCTCCAACCGTCACCATCGCCACGTCGGCCACGACCAGCAAAACGGACGCAACTACCTATACGCCCATGACCGCCACGGCTGGAATTTTTCAAGACAATGACAACATTTCAAGATTCAAAACCCCATAAACAAGTCTACAACTCCTTCATGGGCTCGGGGGCTACATCCGGCGGATGCGCTCGCGCGCACCCACTGAGTAAATCAAAGGACAAAAACCACAATGCTTCCCTGACGTTGAGCCTGTGAGCGAGTCCTTGACTCCCACCACAGGCTCGGGGGGCTACTGATGAGGACCTGGATTAGGGCCCCCTAAGCAACGAGATGATCAACCTGGAAATAGAGTCCTCTGACACCGTTGACAATGTGAAGGCTAAGATCCAGGACAGAGAGGGATGCAGATCTTCGTCAAGACCCTCACTGACAAGACTTCCCCACTTCCGAGTATCTTCCGCCTCGCACGAGTACTCTCCGCCTCGCACGAGTACTCTCCGCCTCGCACGAGTACGCCTCGTCCCCGAGTACACTCCGCCTCGCCTCCGACTACCCACTCGCACGAGTAACCTCCGTCTCCGACTAAGGCGGGGTCCACACGGGGGAGTCGGAGCGTGGGGCTGGGGCCCCACACGAACGTGGCGCTGCCCCAGTCTCCCAAGCTTCTTCGCAATGACACGCGTGACACCGGTTTCCATGCCATGCAAAGACCGCAGCTGGCACGATGGGAGGACGGCCGGGTCTGACAAGGGCCGTAATGGCGCACAGTGCACCCTCACGACCTCCGACACACCGTCACATCCAACGCCAGCTGCACGCCACCCCGTCAGATCGTGCACTCGATTACCACCTACAGGCACTTCGGCCGTAACGTGGCAGGCCTAAGACGCACTTAGGGAGGTTGAGTCATCACGTGAACTACTCGGAGGAGATGCCAAGTGCCCAGAACAAACAGTGCCAACAACACACGCGGCGGCCTTCGGTGATACTACAGCTCAGCGCCCTCCCATGCCGCCTGACGGACATCAATGACGGACAAGACTTCACAACGCCGTAGCACTGTAGCCTTTTTTCACTTTCCCTCTTTGCCCCTCACCCTTATGTCTATAAAAGGGGGAGGAGTGCAACCAACGTACAGACTGACCGATCACCAAGTTTGTAACCCCTACTACAGACATTCCCAGCATAGGAACACGAGTACTCGGAACTGGACGTAGGGTATTACTCTTCGGAGGCCCGAACCAGTATAAAACCCTTGTGTCTCCCGTGTTGACCATCCGGATCCGACACACGATTCGATACAAATCTACTGCCGGCGGTTGAGAACCCCGACAACACTACACTAACATTTTCACAAGAGGATACGGGTTGCCCCGGGATCCTCCCATTATCAGCAGATGGAACCAAAGCAGCTAGCTGAGCCAACTGGGTTTCTAACATTTTGTTGAAACTCAGCTGACTCTTCTGAGCAGAAGAAAAACTATCAAGCTTAACGTTGAGACTTCCTAAAATTTTATCAAGGGCAGCTAGCTTTTTGTTAACACCTTCATTAATCTTAGCTTGCCCAAAAATAAGATCTCTCAATGAAGTTTGGTTGGGATTGTAAGAATTACCTTGATTACCTCCTTGATAATAAGGGCGTTGTTGATTCCACGATTGGCCTCCTTGTTGAGGTGGATGATAACCATTGTTGTTGCCGTTCATGTACATCACTTCCTCCTGAGTCTCCGGACAGTAATTGCCTGAGTGCCCAGTGTTGCCACAGACTTCACAAGTCATATGAGAATCCACAGGCAGAGTAGTGGTGGCCATGGCAGCCTTCTCACTGGTGTAGTCATCCAATCTCTTCATAAGAAGATCCAACTTGGCAGTAATCATGTCTGCTTCCTTGACAGTATGAGTACCCCTCGGTCGTGGTCGGAGTCTTTCATCACTCCACCCTTTGTTGGAAACCATCTTCTCAATGAGTAATTTAGCATTATCAACAGTGAGTGAGAAGAATGCTCCCTGAGCAGCAGCATCAATATGGCCTCGGGCTGTCGGAGTCAACCCATTATAAAAGCTTTGAAGAATGAGTCAATCCTCCATCCCATGGTGAGGACAGGCCAGGACATACTCCGGAAGCCTCTCGCAAGCCTGTGGAATAGATTCACTTGCTGCTTGCTGAAAACCAGAAATCCTTCCACGAAGAGCATTGGTTTTACCCAATGGGAAGAACTTCTTGAGGAATGCCTCTGAACACTTACTCCAAGTGTTAATAGCATCATGATTCGCGTAGAACCATTGCTTAGCTTTCCCCAGGAGAGAGAATGGAAATAGCGGTAGACAAACAACATCCATATTTGCACCCTTGATGATGAAAGTGCTGCATAGCTCTAGGAATTGCTGCAAATGAGCATTGGCATCCTCATTTGGCTTGTCACAGAATGGGCTAGCCTGTACCATCATGATCAGACCCGTCTTGATCTCAAAATTTTCAGTCCCCATTGCCACCTCAGGGCCTTGCAGCACCTGGTCAGCGGAAGGAGCTGAGTACTCACGAAGTGTCTCCTGGGCCATAGCGTTGGACATGGATGGTACAAAGGAAGCTGGATCACCTTCCGGACGAAGTACGACGAGGTGAGTCGAAATGAATTCGAGCTCTCCTCACAAGTGACTCGGGATCTTCAGTAAAATTCTTCGGTAAGTCGAAACCTGTCATACACTACCTGTCTTCATCATCCAAAGATAAAAGAAGACAATCAAGGTTAGCCTGCATTGAGAGTTGTCCTAACCTACTCAGAGTTTATAAACAGATGCAAAGCATAGTCATGATAATCATGTGCCTTCCCCGGCAATGACGCCAGAAATTCTTGTTGGCGTTTCGTAGCGCCGTCATCTTAAGAACAGATTTGGGATCCATCCTTAGTGACAACACTAAGAATCACCTTGTAGGCACCTCTCAATGTCACAACTAACGACACCGGGTTAGCGTGAACATCAAGACCTGCCAAAGGTTAATCTAAACGATCATGAACGAATCCACAAGCGCACAGATAAACCATTGTAGCATTTCCCCAAGGAAGGAGAATATTCCAAGGGTATCGTATCCGTGGAAGGCAATGGCGGATATCTTTAGACTTATGCTTTTGCTCTAATGTAAACTAAGAGATAGATATAGGAAACAACACACTCAAAGACAGGGGTAAGATAAAAGATATAAGGGTAGTGTGACACACACACTCAGATCTACCTCTACTCTAGCACACTACAGCTTAGGGGGAACATACGAGTTAGCTCTAGGTTCTAATGTACTAAACATACAAAGCTAGAAGATACAGGAGATAGGCATGAGTATTGCATGAGAGGGATAAGGTTCAGCACCCAGGTACAAACGGGGAGCTAGCCCGCGACGACCAGCATTCTGCGAAACTAGACTTTAGACTCCTACAGCAGGTACCCCAACGCGGAGGATTGCTCAAGGATCTAACAGGGCTGTCACTACCTGCGGACCTACCTCTATCGTTACGGGGGGTATGCTCATAACTGTCGTAACCAGACAACCCAGGCACCATGCCTACATTGCTGCTATACTCCACCCGGCCCGGGCTATTGTGACCCAGGGTGAGAGCCACCAGAAGACTGGTCAACTAGACCAAGTACCGTAGCTTGAACACAAACCTCATGCAACACTCTCATGCCATCTATCAAGATCAACTAAGGCTAGACATACAAACAGATATGACCTCTCTTATGTCTAGTCAATAAGATCAAAGGGTCGTGTTCGTGAAGAACACGAGCCTCTAACTTACGAACAAACACATAAGGAATGAGTTCATCACCCTTCAAGTGGATCAAAAGGTAGTGTTCATGAAGAACACAAGGCTCTAAATGATGAACAAGGGATGAACTCAAGAACATATCAAGCATATGATCTACCATGATTTTATATGAAATAGCTGAATAACTGAAGTAGACCAAAGTCATACAATGAAATAAAGATAAAAGAGAACTCATACCTAGACCCCAAAGAAGACTTGGAACCTGAATAAGAGCTACTCTAGCCTACCCCCTAGCCTTGGAAACTAAAAGTGAGAGGAGAATGAGAGAGTGGTATGTGGGAAATGGGAGCCCCTCCCCTTCTATTTATAGGCAAGGACCAGGCTTGCTCGGAGGCTCAAAGTGCTCCAAAACACCCTGGGATGCAGCAAGTGACCAATGAGGAGCAACCACGTGTAGGGACCAGATGGGAGCCCCCTAGGTCGGTTCAGCCGATCCTAGGATCGGCCGGCCCTCTAGGGTGGCCCCACCTGGTGGTTTTCCTCTGGGTGGCTGCCATGTGGGCCCTCTGATCCATCCCCAGTGCATGGCTTGATTTGGTGTCCGAGGTGGGCCCTTTGATCCATGTGAAGTCCATGTGGCGTCCTCTGATTCGTCGGTGAGTGCCTCCCCTGGATCGATGACGTGGAATGCCATGTTTCCCTTGGTGAAAGCCACCTCCTCAGCTGAGTTGGCATGGGTTCTTCATAGAAGGTGGGTTTCCATCTCTTTTTAGGGGTAAATCACCTACATACAAATAAATCACCTACATACAAGTGGAACTACATTATTCAAACCAAAATGCTAGTAAATAATGCATATGCCTCCATTTATGTGAGAATATTGAGGGTTGAAAGTGGTGAATTTCAACCGTCAACAATACCTGACCTACCGAGCGTTTTCAACACATTCCTCGTGAACGTGCTCTTAGGTTCGCCTAAACAATAAGTGGGACATCATGACAGGATGTTGACCACGTGTACGGTAGGTGCCTTTGAGAGTTGGAACGGAAGCCAAGATTTAAAGAGGCTTTTAATGAGATTCGTTTGCTTTATTCTTCTTGGTTTTGGAACTTCAACAAAAGACCCGATCCAATCTCTAGATTGGTTTTACCTCCTCTTTCTCTTGCTACCTCCGGTGTTTAGTAGATTAGATGTGTTTTCATGGTTCTTCCTTAGATTAGATGCAAAAACCCCTTTCAAGATCTAAGCGTTTTCCGCTTATTAGATTGGATCTTGCATTACACATTGTTCCACGGATTCGATACCTTGGGTTCACCACTCAAGGGAAGAAGGGTCCCTTGACTACGATGGAGGATTTGTCCACTTGCAAGTCCAAACGAACTTTGCAACGGTAATCAAACGTCAACAAACTACCAGAGATAGTCTTCATCTCAGTGTAGAATTTGATAGGAGTGTTCAGGAACTCAACATCCTTAGGGTGATCCTATGTGCATGGTAGTGCACACAATTACATAAAAAGAGGACATACAGTAGTATGGGTTCAAGTGTGTAGTGACTCTAAGGTCTCTACCTTGCAATAGCCAGTACAGTGGTCAATGTCTAGCATAATAGCATTGATAGTGGAATCCCAGAGTGGCCCACTTAATTCCTTCAGCTTGGCCACCTTTCCCCATTTCTGCCTCCACTTCCTCAAGTGGTTGTACACTTGAGTAAGGCTGACAACCTCCCCAGTTTACTCCTTAAGGCACTTGGCCACCTGATTGACATCCTTATCCTTGAAGCACTTCTCAACCCTACCATAAGTGACTATAGCAACCATCCTCCTAAGGACAAATCCAGAGGTGTGGTTGTTCCACCTAATTAGCCCCCTAGCAGCACCACCACCCTCTTGGGGCGGCACAACTTTACCATCATCACCCAGAAGATCAACAAGATCAGGTGCAAAAGCACTAGCAGCAGACCCAACACCATCAATGCCAGCCATCCTATTTGTTCATCACAACATTAGAGAAAAAGATGCAACACCAGCTACATAATCATGACAGAAACAAATGCATCATATTGGTCTCAGATATGTCCATAAATAAATAATCATGACAGAAACAAAGGCAGAGTGGTCTCAGTTATATCCAACAATTATTACATCACATGAGTTCCATATCCAGGGTCTAGCAAACTTAGTAGCATGCAAAAATAAGTAGCATGCATCAAGCCCTATTTGTCCTCCTATCAGACCACATTGCATCACAAATAGCATCCCTTCTATTGGTCATGGCCACAGAATCATGTGTTCCAGGAGGTGATGGTTCATCCTCCTCATCAGTACCTACAACCCCATCCTCCAGTAGTACTATTTCATCAGTACCAAATCCCAATATCCAATTGTGCAGAATACAACAGGCTAGGACAAGCTTAACTCGTGTCTTGTATGTGTGGAAGAAAGGCTTGTTGTCTAAGATACGAAACCTCCCCTTCAAAACACCAAAAGCCCTCTCAACTGTCACCCTAAGAGATGAATGCCTTAGGTTGAACAGCTCTCTTGCATTGGTTGGATAGTTCCTACCCCCATATTCAGACAAATGGTACCTAATCCCCCTGTAGGGAGGTAGGAAACCATTTCGACAAGCATAGCTAGCATCTACCAGGTAAAACTTGCCTATAAATTGACCAAAACACAATCTATAGTGAAGGCATGTCTCAATTGAATGGACAACTATGTAAATACTAGTTCAACAAGTTATACCTTCAGGCACAATGAACCCATCATCCCTCTCAATTGCATCACCCAAGACAAGTGCATCATGGGCAGATCCCTCCCAGCCAGCTAGGACATAAGTGAACTTAAGATCAAAGTTCACTGCAACCATCACATTTTGTGTTGGATGCTTGTGTCTACCCCTGAAAGCTTGCTGCATGTGTCTAGGCACCCTAGCCAACACATGTGTGCTATCAATGGCACCAACACAATCCTAAAAATGTTACAGTGAGGTGATAAGTGCAAATAATGGAATCAACTACAACCTTAGACAAACACACAAGTATGACATATACCTGAAGGTATGGGTACCACCTGGGACTGTCCATGATTTTGGGATGTGTGGCAGTGGTAGGAGGCCTGATCATTTCTGACCTCATCTCACCAACTGCATATAGGACTTGGTGGAAAACTCTACTGACAGCCTCAATTGACCTCCTCCAAGCTTGATGGACAACCCTAAACCTCTGGTTGTGTCCAAAAATATGGAGAAACATTACCACCTGCTCCTCTACAGAACATCCAGATGTCTCTCTAACTAGCCCTCTTCCCCTAAACAACTTGTAAAGAGCAAAAAAGGAGCTCTTCTTGAACGCAACATAGCAAAGCACTCAACATCAGTTCTGTTCATAATCATTTGGAGGGTAGAAAGCTTATGCTGCATGCCAAGCGCTAGGACCATAAGGGCAAGGCTCAAGCTCAGCCCTTACGCTCCTAATCCTACTAAACAAGAAAGAGACCATAACTGCAAGTCTGCAACCATGGCAGTTGCTTGCCTGACCATCACCACATGTTGAGCATTTGGATCCATCTACATGCATACAAGATTAAAGCATACAACTCAGTTTAGCTATACCCTTACTAGCCTCAACATGCAAGTGTAATCATTTATGAAAAATGTGTAAGAGCACGGCTGCAAAAAATACCTCTTGTGCTATGGACAAATTCATCATAGACCGAAAAGCATTCACAGTTCATCACAAGCATTCATAGTATAAGACATTTTCATCATCAACCAACCCTAGAACGAGTACCAAATCGAAATCAAGAACATCACCAGAATAAGTATCAAATTGAAATCGAGAATATCACTGCAACGGCTACCAAATCACAATCAAATTAAATAGGGCTGTCGAAACCCTAGCCCAACAAACAAGAAGGGATTTGGGGGTCGAGGCGGCGGGGATTTCACCTCGGGGGAGTCGATGGATAATTGAACAACAAAGATGAAGAAGAAGCATACGAGTCAATGCAGAGGAAGCAGATCCACCCGAATCGACACCACCCACATCCACGGAGCCCGACAGGAGGAGCAGTGCAACAACGGCCACACAGATCCGGACTGCCTCACCGGAGAGGAGGAACACTGATGACCCACAGCACCATCGTACCAACTCCGTCGGTCACTCAACACGTACGCAGCACAAGTGAAGACGAAGGGGAATGGAGGTGAGGAGAGGGAGGCGGCATATATAGGCGAATGATTTCGTCGGAGGGAAGAAGAGGAGAAGGGTGCGAGGAGATTTCTGAGCGCGCGGGAGCCCGTCAGGGCTGACGAAATCGCCCACCACCGCCCCCAAATCCTCCCGCTGGAGCTCGACGCGCGCCTGGCTCTGGAAAAACGGAGGGGTCAAGCGTGCGGTGGGGTGCAGGAGAGAGACGAGGATTTGCATCGGGGAGGCTGTTGGTATTTTTTAACGTCACCACTATGGCGTCGGGATAGCATGAGCGTGTAAGAATCACTCGGGTATACTGACGGGTGCGAACAAATCCGCAAGCGCACGGATACACTGTTGTAGCACTTCACCTCAGGAGTATTCCCAAGGGTATCGAATCCAAGGAACGGTATGGGGGACTCTACGAGTGACTATCCAAGGGTACATAGTCCCTGCTGAGGTAGGTGAGTGATAAGAAGTCTCCTGTAGGTTCTTGACTCTAGAGAGGAACAAGCTCGGATAAGATCTCACTTCGGACACTGGCCCCTCCTGACTATAACAGTTGGTTCACGGCAAAGGGTTTCCTACACGCTGTATCCGAACGTGGGGGATTTCAGAGGGTCCAACGGCTGTCAGTATCGCGGCCTACCCCAAGACAAACCGTGGGATACAGGGCATTCGAAGGATAACCAGCAGTCCACACACCACGTCTACACCGCCGACTACTACTATAGCACGGCTACGTCTGACGTCCCGTAGAAACACTATAGCACTCCGTATAAATACGAAGAGACGAACCCGCGAGGTTGAGCTAGACCTTACTCGTCACTGAATCGATTCGCGCGAGGAGATATGATTGATACTTGATCTAAATCAGATATGCATGAGCTTCACTATATTCTAATAGACAGGCAATCACACAAACGAGATGCGAACTTATGTGATGATAATAGAAGATCTAGGGTCGTGTTTCGTGAAGAACACGAGCCTCTAACTTATGAACAAACGCAAAAGTATGAATTACTTGCTCGTCAACTAGATCGAGGAGGCACGTTCATGAAGAACGCGAGCCTCTAAATGATGAACAAACGAAGAACTCAAGAACAACTCATTCATGCATGAGAGCCACTTTAGTCTAAATAGGAAATAATGAAATACTCACTTTAGTCTAAATGAAGAACAACATCGCTCACGAGGTACAAGGGGACGATGGATGATGAACGGATCATCACCACCTCATCTCTACTCATCCACACACTCCTCTCTACCTAGCACCACCAAGTCTAGATCCTCCATACACACACACTCATGGTGGGATGAGGTTTCACCTCCACCAAGAGAGAATGAGAGAGGGAGAAAGAGGCAAAGGTGAGAAATGGCTTCAAGTATGCTTCATCCTCTTCATACCCCCCTCTTCTCCTATTTATAGGCTTGTGCAACCTGCGTGGGAGCACCCAAACACCCCGGAAACAGCTTCTAGGACCAATGGGCAAGCACCACGTGGAAGCCACTGAGTGGGCGCCACAAGGTCGGTTCGGCCGACCTGTGGGGTCGGCCGACCCCCTGTGGGCCACACTCAGGGTGTGCTTTCGCATGGTGGCTGTCCTGTGGGTCCTGAGGTCAGTTCCCGTTGTCCACGTGGTTTGGAGGCGGTTTAGGCGCTCTGGTGGGCCATAGGATCCATGTGATGTCTGCATGGCGGCTTCTGATTCGCCGAGGCTTCCTCCCTTGGATTGGTGATGTCATGGATCTAGGGGATGCTTGCATGCAGCTCCTCATTGGCTGAGCCTAACTTGTTAGGATCATGAGGGTGTCTTTTCTCTTCATTTCTTATGCTAAACACCTGCATTCAACTTAGCATAGCCACTGGTGGAAATTGTCAGTTTAAATCCCTATTCTAGTGTGGATGCTTAGTTCTTATGATAAAATGCAGGGATTGACGGCCCTAAATTAGGTACTTAACAGCCGTCAACAACTCCCCCACACTTGCCCTTTGCTCATCCCGAGCGAAAGGGAAGATTACATGGGTTTAAACCAAAGGTATAAAACAAGCATAGGAGTCATTCCAGGTCATACCTTGCTCTTGTGAACTCTGTGGATTGGCTACAATGCCATCTTGGGTAGTTGATAAGAGGAATGATCATGAATCGAGTCTCTTAAGCACCTGTTGGTCAGCACTTGGGGTTTTCCTGATAATTTTTAAAGAAAAAGAATTGCTCTGCCCTCCTTCTTTGATTCTCTCGGATCGCTCAATGTGTATATGTCCTCACCAAGGTATTAGATTGGCTTTCTTCACCCTACTTCTAACAATGGCTGTATTTGGAGCTTAGGATAGGATAAAGGTAAAGCATACTTGTATTACATATATTACAAAGGCAAAAACTGGATCCACAGAGAAAATCAAATCATACAATCAGATCAAGATGTGCACATATATGGGTACGGTGAGTATGGTAAGGTGGATACTAGGCCCAGGATGGGTGCTAGATATTACCATACATGTATGATGAATGTTGATTGATGGTGAGGTGGACACTAGCCCCGGAATGGATACTAGTTATCACCATCTAGATTATGGAACTCCTTTTTGCATGATTCCCCCTTTTGTATAATTTTTTTTGAGAGCATGGTTATCTCTATACTTTCTCTTTTTCTCTCCCTTTTTTTTCAATAGCCATGTCTCTTATTTAGCAAAAACTAGGAGGGAGAGATCAACACATATGGAGCTTTATTCTCACGAAATGGATGAATAATACAATGCTAACTTCCAGGGTAGAAGCATAGCAAGGGGAAAAAGGTGGCGTACACATGAATCTTGACCATGAGAGTAGTGAAAAGAATTCTCACAAGGGTCACAAAATTTGACAAAGCTCGATGCAATAACAAGCAGCATATGAGTATAAGGTTTTCAACTAGAAATATCATATGGCTTTGGTAGGACGGTGGTACATCAAAGAGGAGCTTTGCAAGAGCATTTTTTTTTGAAAACAAAATTATCCCAAGGGTCAAAACCAACAGAGTTAAGATCATGTCATCAAGTCATATCTCACTTGCCAACTACTTAGATAAGCATGTTGTCCTTATGATGATATTGTTCACAAGCCTTAAGGTTATAAACGAGGAATAAAACTTACGCAAGTCAACCCTAGGCATGGAGTAAGCATTTCCATAGATTTCTTAAGTTGAATTATGGAGAATTTATCAAGCATGAGCGTACAAACTCAGAAATCATGGTAAAATGAGGAAGAGATGCAACCAGCGCTGGTTTCTTGTGTGGACCAGACGGGGATTCCCGTGATGCGCACAAATGCATATCCCGTTCAGGTTCTCTAAGCGTGGTCAATCGTAAGCGCTGTGTGAGCATAGTGTGGGTGCAACAATGATCCGTCGTGATCGCGTTTGGAGAGTGCAGCTCTCCCCCACATGGTTTTGTACCTGGTTGCAGTTCTTCGATACAAACAAAAGCAAAAACAAAAATAGCTAACACACGAGTGACTCAACCGGGTTACATGACCGGTGGAGCCAAAATTATTCATTCAAGTTTACTAATAAAGAAATAGGCGCTTACACAAATGATGGGAATAAAGAAAATAATTGGAAGGGAAATAAATTAAGGGAAATAAACTAAACCTAACTCAGCGCCTATAAAGGGAAAATAAAGGCGGGGCACGACCCTCTACTCAGGAAAGAGGGCTTCCAAACCCTCGACTTCAATCAACCGCTGCAGCTTGGCATTCATCTCCTCACGAGTCTTGAGGAGAAGGTTCCTGAGCTGTCGATATTCCGCCCACTGCCTTCTCACAGTCTTCATTAAGAGGTCAAACTCAAAGTACGCCTCTGCCAGATCATCTACCATCTTGCCCACACGGAGGTTCTTCCTGTTAGGCAATGAAGCTAGGATGTCACCAAGCTCTGTCTCCCAATTTGGCGGGTATCGCTTAGGCACCCCACAGCTGTCCTTAGGGGTCCTTACTCCAAAGACGCGAAACCTGGTCTGCGATTGCGGAACTTCATCCCACACATCCTGCTCATACTTATGGAAAAAGGAGTTGCCATCTTTGTCAAACAGAGATCCTGAGTAGCATTCTCTAGCCTTTAGTGGCGGCCCTGGCCAATCATCAAACAACACCTTCTTGCTCGATCCAGGGGCCGGCTTCTTCCCTAGGATGTTGAACAGGGAGCAATGACTGGCGAAGGTAGGAGGTGAGGATGAGCCGCGCCTAGCTGGGGGCTCTACCGAGTCTCCAGTAGGGCTTCTCCCCTCCCTCCCTCGTTTCGAAGTCATCAAATCGTCCTGAGTTCCGTCCCATGGATGAAGCTCGCTACCTCCGAGGTCGCTGAAGCAGAAGGACTTCTCCCCCTCGAAGCCAGCGGAAGCCATCGGGCAGAAGTGAGCGAGGCGGCAGAGCGGTGAGAGGAGGATCGAGCAGAGGAGATGGGGTTCCGCACGATGCAAAACTCCGTCACGCGGCGAGGGAAGGGTTTCTGGTGGACGAAAGAGTGCGCACACGAAAAATGAGAGGCGGCGGTGGCCCTAGTGGGTCGGCCGACCTAGGGGGTCGGCCGAGCCCATCTGGGCTCCGCTGGGCCTCTGCTTCGGCGTGTGGGCTCTGGCGGGGCTCAAGGTCTCTGGGTCAGGTGGCCCACCAATTCTAAGGTCGGAGGCTTCAGCAAGGGCTAGAATGGAATTTCGGGCATAATACTGCCTTCTACCCCAAACAACTTTACTTAAACCTCTTTATACCTTAATGGCTCAACTTGGGGATTTTACCTGAACTCATACCTGGATGAAGAGTCATTGTTGCCCTCTTGCTCATATCGTCCATTTTTTTTCATGATGATATCCTCCTACTCTGCCCTGTGGTCCTCCTTGCAGGTTTCTTTATGATAGAATGTATTTTCTTTCCTGCATGGTTAGTGCATATGTACGATGCAAGCTATATAAATGGCGAAACTGAGGTGATCCTCACAACCATCCTAAGGGGACTATGATGGGTAACCTTAGGAAGGAAGTGCAGCTAGCAAGGCTATAGCTAGTGTTTTCCTAGACGGTAAACGATACCTAGTCGGTCGACCATCGTTTAGCATTTAATCTGTTTAAATGGCTATTTAAACGGGGCTAAATGACATTTAAACGGGATAAACAGTGTTTAAACGGGCTAAACGGCATAGACGATGGTCACCTGTTTAGAGTTTAGAAGCCGTTTAAACGGAGTTTAATCCCGTTTAGGAAAACACTAGCTATAGCACTACGGACGAGAGATGATAGAGGTGATGGAGTGAGCACAGGTTCTGGGCCTAAGGCCTGGAGTGCTCTAAGAGTGAAGCTTTCACCTCTAGAAACATAACTCGAGAATGATCAGACCCCAGATTGAGCGAGTGAAAGTTTATGGGTTGAACGATCATTTGAGCTGAAGGTCGAGAGTGACGAACTTGCTAGTTCATCCTCTCCTTGGGTTGACAAAGAACCTCACCCTCACCTAAGTGGGATGACACATAAGTTAACCCAAGCTTCCAACGGAAGTGTAAAAGATAGGTACATAACCACACTCCCGCAGGGCATCGATCAGGTCAAGAAGTGAAGAGTAGGATTTACTCCACTTGACTTGATCAGCATCGGTCTTAGCTGAACTTAAGATAATGAGATGGATTGCTCAACTAGACCGGATATAAGTTCGCGCTTCCGCAAGCCAAAGATATGGAAGTTCCATTGCGCCAGGGCTCGTGTCTTAGCTTAACCCTTAGTGTGGCGGCACTTTGGATTGAGCCTTGAGATGAAGCACGAAAAACATCCATCGTGACCTCCCCTGGAGAGTTGCGGGCAAGGTTGAAGTAATCGTCCCCGCCAGGAATGATTCTTCTTCCTCAACTACTACTCTCCTCCTTCCCTCGAGACTACGTCTCGAAGGATGGGTTTTAAGAGAAGAAACGATAGGGGAATCTAGGGGCAGAGTTTGCACTAAGTGCTCTTTCCCATAGATTCCTGCCAGTGAGGAGTGACACCTTCGACCAGAGCATAGAGAAATTTGGCATATAAGCTCAGGCTCTCTCGAGGATTGGCTTAGGCATTTCGACATTTTCTCGTTTGGCTACCTCGTCACTCAAGTCAGGTGGGGAGCTGAAATCTCGGATTTCTCCTAGAATTTCCAGTCCCTGTTCTGGCTCTAAGAACACAAAGGCGCCTCCCGAAATAGCGTCAAGCATCATGCCACAATCTCTTCGTAAACCAAACCGGAAATGCCGCAAAAGCACTGGGTCGGGCAGACCAAGGATTGGGCAAGTTTCAACCAAAGAGGCAAAACGATGCCATGCCATGCCTAAGGTCTCCTTCTCTATTTGTTTGAAACTGAGGATCGCCATTCTTAAGGAAACAATACGCTGTAGCGGAAAGAATCGAGTGCAAAAAGATGCTCTTAATTCCTCCCAGCGTAGGTGGTTGCAACCAAAACAATGATACTAAGATTTCGCTTTCCCGGAGAGGGAGAACGGAAACAGGTTCCTCTTAAGAACGTCTTGTGTTGCCCCGGTTTTACCCTGGGTGGAACACAATTGCTCAAAGTCTCTTGCGTGATCATAGGGATTCTCATGACTCATCCCCGAGAAGGGTTTTTCCTCAACTAGCTTCATGAGAGATGGGTGAACCATACAAGGTGTTAGAAGAGCGGGTTGTCTCCAGAGAGTTGATTCCATGGTTTCACTCATAATGGGCGGAAGGTGTGTACAAGGATAACCTTCCTGGGGTAGCAGGGGTAAAGGTAGAAATAAAAAAACAAAAGATACGAGGATAGTCGGGTTCATAGATTCTCGACAGCCGTTCCCCGGCAACGGCGCCAGAAATGCTTGTTGGTATTTCTTAACGTCACCACTATGGCGCCGGGATAGCGTGAGCGTGTAAGAATCACCCGGGTATACTGACGGGTGCGAACGAATCCGCAAGCGCACGGATACACCGTTGTAGCACTTCACCTCAGGAGTATTCCCAAGGGTATCGAATCCAAGGAACGGTATGGGGGACTCTACGAGTGACTATCCAAGGGTACACAGTCCCTGCTGAGGTAGGTGAGTGATGTGAAGTCTCCTGTAGGTTCTCGACTCTAGAGAGGAACAAGCTCGGATAAGATCTCGCTTCGGACACTGGCCCCTCCTGACTATAACAGTTGGTTCACAACAAAGGGTTGCCTACACGCTGTATCCAAACATGGGGGATTTCAGAGGGTCCAACGGCTGTCACTACCGCGGCCTACCCCAAGACAAACCGTGGGATACAGGGCATTCGAAGGATAACCAGTAGTCTAGACACCACGTCTACACCGCCAACTACTACTATAGCACGGCTACGTCTGACGTCCCGTAGAAACACTATAGCACTCTGTATAAATACGAAGCGACGAACCCGCGAGGTTGAGCTAGACCTTACTTGTCACTGAATCGATTCGCGCGAGGAGATATGATTGATACTTGATCTAAATCAGATATGCATGAGCTTCACTATATTCTAATAGACAGGCAATCACAGAAACGAGATGCAAACTTATGCGATGATAACAGAAGATCTAGGGTCGTGTTCGTGAAGAACACGAGCCTCTAACTTATGAACAAACGCAAAAGTATGAATTATTTGCTCGTCAACTAGATCGAGGAGGCACATTCATGAAGAACGCGAGCCTCTAAATGATGAACGAACGAAGAACTCAAGAACAACTCATTCATGCATGAGAGCCACTTTAGTCTAAATAGGAAATAATGAAATACTCACTTTAGTCTAAATGAAGAACAGCATCGCTCACGAGGTACAAGGGGACGATGGATGATGAACGGATCATCACCACCTCACCTCTACTCATCCACACACTCCTCTCTACCTAGCACCACCTAGTCTAGATCCTCCACACACACACTCATGGTGGGATGAGGTTTCACCTCCACCAAGAGAGAATGAGAGAGGGAGAAAGAGGCAAAGATGAGAAATGGCTTCAAGTGTGCTTCATCCTCTTCTTACCCCCCTCTTCTCCTATTTATAGGCTTGTGCAACCTGCGTGGGAGCACCCAAACACCCCGAAAATAGCTTCTAGGACCAATGGGAAGCACCACGTGGAAGCCCCTGAGTGGGCGCCACAAGGTCGGTTCGGCCGACTTGTGGGGTCGGCCGTCCCCCTGTGGGCCCCACTCGGGGTGTGCTTTCACGTGGTGGCTGTCCTGTGGGTCCTAAGGTCGGTTCCTGGTGTCCACGTGGTTTGGAGGCGGTTTAGGAGCTCTGGTGGGCCATAGGATCCATGTGATGTCTGCATGGCGGCTTCTGATTCGCCGAGGCTTCCTCCCTTAAATTGGTGATGTCATGGATCCAGGGGATGCTTGCATGCAGCTCCTCATTGGCTGAGCCTAACTTGCTAGGATCATGAGGGTGTCTTTTCTCTTCATTTCTTATGCTAAACACCTGCATTCAACTTAGCATAGCCACTGGTGGAAATTGTCAGTTTAAATCCCTATTCTAGTGTGGATGCTTAGTTCTTATGATAAAATGCAGGGATTGACGGGCCTAAATTAGATACTTAACTGCCGTCAACAGAGGTCGGGCTGAGCAACAGTTAAATGCAATCGAACACGGGCCGCTGCAGCTGGGGGCGCGGGCCACCCTAAAAGCCCCACATCAAACGCGCCCCAAGGGTTCTGCAATTCGGTATTCGTGGGTGTTGGGTGAGAGGAGGAGCAACGGGGAGCCACTGGGTGGTGGCACCGTCGACGACGAATGGATGTGTAATTCGTATGTCGCGGCTCGCGGGTGCTGGACGAGAGGAGCAGCGAGCGGAGGTAGTGCCAAGTCTTGATGATCGGCGACACATCATGCTCGTGATTGCGGTGGCGGTGGTGAAGGAAGACTGCGCTGCCCGCACGTGAGAAATTTGCACTGTGCGAAACATTGAGAAGATGTAGAGTGACGACGGCCCGCGCCCCACCCTTGTTTTGGCCATAGATGCGTGATCTGACGGTTGGGCTTTGCAGCCGGTGTGGCTCAATCCCGTGGCCGAGCTTGGACCCAGGATTCGGAATACAGAGATTTGGTGGGTTGGAAGTTTATCCACCTTCCGACATACTAGACACCTTGGTCCAATAATCACCGCACCAAAGGAGCTCAAGAAGCATACTCATACTAATTTAACCGGGTTTAGTCTGAACTATTAGCAAGCTTATATGAGACTAGAGTGGGCGTCTGGGTTACCCGAAAAATTCGGGTCGGGTTTTTCGGGCTTTTAGAAATTCGGATACCCGAAAATTTGGGTTCGGGTAATCCCGAACTGCCTGAACTATCTGCATCTTCCAAGAACCAACAAGAAATTTCTAAGGCATCCATTGATTAACAAAAGCCGCTGAACAACAAGCTCACAAAACAAGGTAGTAAGACTTCACATCCATAGAAGAGGACAAAAGGCATGCAAAATTGAGAGAAGTAGATCATTAAAATCATGTGCAGAACTCCAGATCGACACTTATGTACAAGCATTTGAAGATCTTAACTGAAGAAAACCTATCTTGCTTGCTAGATGCGTCGATTTGGACATGAAGCTAATGTTCCTCAGTTGCAGACATGCAGCGAGCACGAGCGCCGACTGCTGAGCGACACTGATTCTCGCTTCCTTGGGAGGCAAGGTGGCTTTGCTGTCACCGGCTTGGGCGAGGCGAGGACGCATGGGTGAAGTAGTGCGAGGGCAGTAGAGAAGGGGAGGGAAGTGCGGTGCCACACCACCAGCGGAGAGCTGGAGAGCGAGATGTAGATGCAAGGTAGAAGAAAGGAGTTGTGCGACTGCGGTTGGGGTGGGTGCTAGCAGGATAGGGGTTGGAAAGTTAGAACATCTCCGAGAGTTCCCAAAAATCTTTCCCAATATATGTTCTATATAGGGAGAAATTAAAAAAAAAAGAACTCCAACAGTCTCTGTAAACCTTCCCAAATTATTAGGGACACGAGTCTAAAAAAATATTAGAGACGCGAATCGTGTCTTCCTCGCCGCGCTTATATTCGCGACATCCCTCCGCCCCCAATCGGCCCGCAGCCCCTCCTTTCCCGCGCGCAATGGATCGATTCTCACGAAATTTTCCGTTGCGCGAGAGCAAACTCGTTTTCCTCTGAATGGCAGCGGCAGCAGCGACAGCCCAAGGGGCGACACATGCAGCAACCACTGCAACTGTCACCATTGACGACGGTGGCGGCCACGCGCTCCCCGATCCTGGAGCGGAGCTCCTGGCCGCCAAGGAGAAGAAGTCCGCTGGCAGGGGCCCTCTGTTGCATCGATGTCCTGGCGTGGATCCCATGG
Organism: Cenchrus fungigraminus; assembly: GCA_036936925.1. NCBI lineage: Eukaryota > Viridiplantae > Streptophyta > Magnoliopsida > Poales > Poaceae > Cenchrus > Cenchrus fungigraminus. The sequence continues at coordinate 35,233,445 of CM072779.1, read as the reverse complement.
TGTTCAAGACGGTGCTCTACACCGACTCTCTGTTGGCGGACACGGAGACGGAGGAGGCGGAGGACGCCAGGGTGATGGGGGCGCACGGACAGGCTCAAGCTGGTGTGCGTGGAGATGCTGTCCAGGCAACGTGAGCACGGCGGCCGGAACCCTGTTCGTGACGGAGCAGTACGGGTGCAGCCGTGTGCTGGGCCCTCAAGGCGGTGTGCCTCGAGTTCATGACTTGGCCGGGGAAGATGGCGAAGGTCATGGAGATGGAAGGCTTTGATAAGGCCAAAGCAAGCAGTGATCGCTAGCGTTGCTCTGACGGAGGCATGATATCACGGTAGCTAGCTAGAGAGAGCTTTTTTTCTTGGTGTTTTGAAGCTGGCTCTTCGGTTCTACATGGGTGCTTGCTTTGGTAACGAAAGTCTATGAATTCATGGCATGCTTCAGAGCTACACTGCAGCCAAATTAATGTCGGCGGCTCCTGGCGGCCGTGCGCAGAGTGACGTGAGACCTCCCTGCGTCGACGCTGGAGATCGTGATCGAGGAGAGAGGTGTCGTGCATGAATGAGGCCCGTTGGGCAGCCCAACTAATGGCCCAATTAAGATAATATGGCGTGCTTTGAAATATTAGGAAGTTATTAGCAATCTGAGGTGAGTTGATATGTTTTTTGGAATAAAATTTTAGGAGTAATGTTATGGTGCTTGGAATTTCCTCCCATTTCCTCCCATTTCCTCCACCAAAAGTATTTTTCTACCGCAAAGGGTATTTTGGTCATTTCGCGTTTGAGTGTCGCCCCCAAAACCGCGCCCCCACCCACGTCTGCCCCTCAGTCGACGCTCACGCAGCACGTGAACCGAGAGGCGAACGCCCTAGACTGCGGCGGCGGCTCCTCCGGCGAGGATCCCAAACGGCGGCCCTCCCTGCTCCGTAGCCAACACAACCCTCATCTCTCCCTCCCTCCAGCTGCCACCGGCGCCATCGCAAGGCGTCGCACCGGTGGCCCTGCCGCACCGCCGCATCCGGACGCCGGCTACTACTCCCTGCCTCTCCCGATGACGAGCCCCGGCGGCAAGACAGGTCATCACGGTGATGCTGACACAGTCTTCTTCCATCAAGCGCCCATCCCCATCGGACCCTGTTCTTCTCGCCGGTGAGTCAAGCAACCACGCCTTTCTCCTCATCTCTCTCGTGCCTTTTAGGATTTCTTGAATCATGAAGAAGAACCTTGTCGATGTAGTATTTCTTAATTCATTTACTAGTTATTGATCTACTGTAGGCACCCCTTGTAGATGCAGTAGGTGTTGATTCCTTTACTAGATCTTGTAGATGTTCTGGTAATTCATCTCTGTACATGATAATTCAGTGGGATTTTTCGTAGATAAGTGAGTGATATACAAGTGTTTCTTGATTCGTAATAATTGGTGGTGAATTTGAGTATTATACCTCGACACAAAAAATGGCAATGATTCTGTTGGTGTGAGCTCTGATTTCATAGGTGTTTGGCTACCGATGTCTGTATGATAATTGTTTTGTTTGCCCGGCTAGTATAGGAATGGAAGGTTGCTAGTTATATTCAGTAGCTGCCAAATTAGTTGTTGAATTCATACTCTGAATTTATCAACTCCTGCAGGCAGCAACATTTGCTCTTAGTTCTTTTCTTTCCTGGCGGAAATGGCCAATGATAGTTCTTGGCTGGAGTACAATGAAATAGTTATGAAGATGTTTACCAGTGAGGATGAAGGATTTGAGTTTTATAACGAGTACGCTTATGAGAAGGATTTAGTGTGATGAAGGATTACTGCGAGTGGGACATGGACCACAATGAGAGGAACCTTCGCAAGTTTGTTTGCAGCAGTCAAGGTTTCCGCGCAGAGAAGCACCTGGCGAGGGAGATCAAGTTGCGGAGGTCGCGGAATATCACTCGCACTGGATGTCATGCTAAATTTGTGATTGCACTGGATTATAACACAGAGCAGTGGTATGTGAAGGATTTCATCGACGAACACAACCATCCGATGATTCAACCAGACCTTTCTTGTTTCCTTCGTTCTCACAGAAATACTAGTGATGAGCAGAAAGCAGAGATTGTGCATATGCAGGTTTCTGGGATCCGAAAACACCAGATAATGGACAGTATGCTGAAGCGGTACGATGGTTATGATAAGGTTGGATTTACAGTAAGGGACCTTTACAATTTCTGCCATCGCAATAAGGTGCAGACGCTCTCCGCCGGTGATGCTCAAACAATCATGAATTACTTGATAGCTCAGAAACACAGAGATCCAGACTTCCATTTCTACCACAAAAGAGATGTGGGAGGGCATCTGATGGGAGTGCTTTGGTGCGACTTTCAATCTAAGATGGATTATAGAGCATTTGGTGATGTCCTCGTATTTGATGGCACGTACAAAACCAATAAATACAACCTGCCTCTTGTTCCATTTGTTGGGGTCAATCATCATAAAAGCACAGTTCTTTTTGCTTGTGGACTTGTTGCTCATGAGGATACTCAGACCTATGTGTGGCTGCTTAGTGCATTCACTAAAGCCATGTCTCAGAAACGTCCAGTATCTGTGATCACCGATGGAGACCTTGCTATGCAAAATGCAATCAGTATTGTGTGGCCGAATGCATCACATAGGCTGTGCGGATGGCATATTGAGAATAACATTGTGAGTAATATTAAGGACGACGATGTGAAGGAAGGGATTAGGTGCTTTCTTTATGACCGTTGCTCTATAGAAGAGATTGAGTTGAAATGGATAGTTTTCTTGAGTAAGCATGATGTCACAGATGAGAACTCCTGGCTATATCAGATGTACGAGAGGAGGGAATCCTGGTGTGCTGCGTATCATGCTAGTAAGCGCTATTTAGGACTGAGGATCAACCAGCATAACAAGAGCCTACACTCTAGGATCCAGTTTAATCTAGATCAGAAAATGACAATGCTAGAGCTTTTTCAACACTTTGACAACTGTCTTGAAAAGCTGCGCACTAGAGAAGCGAATCTGGATTTTGTATCCAATTACAAGCCATGCTTGGAACCAGATACTTCAATTTTGGTGCATGAGGCTGCAAAAAGGTTCACAACAAGTGTTTTTTATGGTGATGTGATGTACAGTCTAAAAGCAGCCGATAAGTGTTATTTGATTGAGGAAATGGATGGCTATGAAATTGTTGTGTATAAAGTTGCAAGGGTTGATAAGGGAGAAAAACGATACTCTGTGAAATGTCACATATGTGTTGCTGAGGACAAGGTCAAGGAAATTTCATGTTCTTGTCTAAAGTTACAGTCCCTTGGAACCCCATGCTCACACATCTTCTTTGTGTTGGGCCTTCGCGAAGAAAGTCAGCTTCCAGACTGCTGTGTTGAGGAAAGGTGGACAATGGGTGCCAAGCGTGGATTTCCCCCTACAAGGAAGAGCACAATGTATGACTATTCTGATAGTGTACAGAGGTACAGTGACCTACACAATATCAGTGAAAAGACAGCCTTTGCAGCAGCTCAATCACAAGAAGCATTTGAACGGCTCAAACGTGTTCTTGAAGAGGAAGCTGCTATGATCCATCAAAATAGAGGCGAGGGTGGACGCAAGACGTTTGGTCCTGTGCTCCCACAAGCCCTGGATGTCGATTCTGCGGAGTGCTGCAATGTATTAGATCCCATACGTGTGCCTGGCAGAGGTGCCCCGAAGAAAAAGTTGAAGTCAAGTTCAGATAAACCTGAAAGGAAATGTACCCTATGTAAAGATCAGGGTCACAATCGGCGAACATGCAACTTGAGAGATGAGGTAAGCTAAGAGTAATTGTGATCAAAGTTAAAATTTGGTTGTCTGTGAGCCATGTGTACTTTTTGCTAATGTCCCTCTTCATTTGTAGGATAAAAAGCTCCCTGAGGATGTGTTGTATAAATGAATTGGCAAAGGTATACATTCCAACAAAATTCTAGATCGTTGTATATGACTTCTCTTTCTCCTGTACCTGTGGGTTCTTGTTTGGCTTCATAAAACCAACACCTTTGATTGGAGAGATGAATTCTGTATTATAGGTGTGCTGTGTAGTTATCAGTTCGTTTGGTGATAGATCACAGTGTATCCCTGTATATGACTTGTCTTTCTCCTGTACCTGTGGGTTCTTGTTTGGCTTAATGAAACCAACACCTTTGATTGGAGAGATGTATTCTGTATTATAGGTGTGCTGTGTTGTTATCAATTAGTGTTGTTATCAATTAGTTTGGTGATAGATCACATTGTATGACAGAACAATGTTCACGTGCTGTGGTTATATGGTACTCAATAAAAGCACTCGGATGAAGCAAAAAGCACTCGGATGAAGCAAAAAGCACTCGGAAAAGCTAAAAGCACTCGGACGAAGCTAAAAGCACTCGGCGAAGCTAAAATTTTAAACAGACGTTGCACAAGTTAGCTAAAATTTTTGGTGTGGCCATATGTTAGTATTGTCTGCTAGGTGTTTCAAGTAGTTGTGTGGGCATTGGTCCAGTAACTTGTCTGCATTTCTTGTTGATTGAGAGTGCGAAAGGAACGTTAACATACCGTTAAGTTAACATGTAATGTATGGATAACATATCATCAGCAAGTTACCATATCGGTGTCTAAGCTAACGTATCATTGTTTAAGGTACCATACCACCGATAGGCGACACAGTGTAGGTTAACATACCGTGTAAGTTAACATACTGTGTGAGTATGTAGGTTAACATACCATGTCAAGTTAACATACCATGTAAGTTAACATACTGTGTGAACATGTCCCTTCTACTGTACCCAAGTTGCCTGTCCATGGTTTTTTTTGTTGACAACAAACATTTCATGACAATGTTAATGGTTACAAGCTGACTCTTCATTCATAACTAACAGCGTGAAGCTGTTAAAACCATTACAATGTTAATGGTTACAAGCTGGAGTGGACACAAAAGAGGGCACCTATGAGAATGTATAAGATTGCTGCATAATGTGGAAAGACACTTGTACAAACTGAGTCTGCCATCTGGTATTGAGCTCTAGGTATCTTGTGTACCTTGGAGGAACCTCTGCAGAGCAGAACCTCTACGAAAATTTGCAGAACCTCTGCGTTCTGGAACACAGCAGCTCCAACAATCATCACAGGCAGATAGATACATAACTAAAACCAGCAAAAAACAGGATCTAGATTAAGAAATAAGCAGAACAAGCTCACTTTAAGCGAGTGGCCATCTATGTCTACAACCACAGCATCCTGGTAACTCTTTAATATGAACATGGCAGCTTCTCCGTCAAGTCGTCCTATATAGTAATTGTTGTCGATAATTGGCTCTCTTCGTTTGGTTGCCGTTTTAGGGGGATCGCCGTGCAGCTCCGTGGTCGTATCATTTCTTGCAATGGTTGGTTCAGCGTATATTTTTTCCATCGCCACTTGGAAACATGTGTGTGGCGTTCTCTGCAATTGGTGATGTTTTTTTAGATTCGGAAGTATCATGTCTATCTTGATACAGGAACAATGATAAAACAAAGTGAACATACAATACCTCAACATGTGCAGATGAAGGCATATGTTGCCGAGCTTGGGCAGGTTGAGATGTCGTTTGCTCAATAAGTTTGCCCAATAGCTCACGGAGTTCCTGTTAGTTGAGACATTGTTGAAGGTAAAAGCACTCGGATAGTATGTTAAATTGAATAATATCAGTTAAAAGCACTTAGATAGCATGGGCAGGTTGAATAATATCACGCTGGTTACCTGCATCTCCGTTTGTGTTTGTTCGTGATTTGCGTCTACCTTAGCTTCTAGCCTATTGACCCTATCATCCAGGATGTTGTCAGTTCTAAACAAAGCAAATTCCTTCTTTTGTTCCAGATACTTCTTATCTTGTTTGTGTTCCAACTCAAGAAGCTTCTGCTCCACATCTAGTTTAACCTCAAATTTCATTGCTGTCTTCCATTGTTCAAGGCTTTGCGGCTGCAAATTTACTAAATTGTGAATTAACCTCACAAATGAAATACGACACTTAAACATATGTCATACTTACTTCTAGGTTCCTGCTTGGACCCTCGTGTGCGTAATTTGCTTTTTTTCGATTCTGACACATTTGCTTCTCTTGTTTCTTTGGTTTGCGAATGCACAGGCAAATTAAGCTACAAACAATTGAAGTTGTTAATGATATGCGTAACAACAGAACAGCCTTTGTGCTATGTTTGCAAACTTACCGTTCCTACGTCCAACCCTTCCTGCTCCCAAGCAATTTGACGACGCTTGGCATTTTCTTCATCCTAGAATACCATTACTGGTGGTTGGGTTCTCTTTTCGTCATCATAGTTGATGTTATAACGGCTGTTCACTATAAGTCGCTCCTAGTACCAAAACTATTTAACAAATAAACACATATGTATGTCAGAAAATATACATTATTTAAAGGGTTTGATGTACAGTAAAGAACTGACCTGTAGAAGAACCAAATTACCCTTCAGGGTTTTTTCCTTACTATTCTTGTAAGAAGCGCATGAGCTCAATAGATGATTCAGAGTAAATTGGCCCCAGTTCAAATCTCGAATTTTTTGTACATCTCTAACAGCTTCTATATAGCTCCAATTGATGCTGGTCCCTGTGTTTGATCCTAGGAGGACACCAATCGTGAACAAGACGAAGGCTCTCATAAAATCTTGGTCCGCAGGTCGACCTTTGTGAAGCATGTTTTCAAACATTACTAGCTCGAGCTTCTGGTTATCACTTGCAAACCTTTTGTAAAGTTCACTGCCCACAGTGTCCTATTCACTCTTTATTTTTCCTTTTATATATTCCAATACATCATTGCCTGCAATCTGGAGTCCCATTATATGGTGCACATCATCCAGAGCAATCCTAACCACTTGACCACATATCTTGAAACCTTGTTCACTGCTGATGTATGAATCTGCAATTTTCTGTAACATTAATTTCCTCAAAAGGATACTAGGCATTTGAAGCAGTCCACCAAAGCCAATAGACTCAATAGCCTCTACGAGTGGTTTAGAATCTTTGAATTTTGCCACGGCATTACAAAATCTCATGGGAGAGTGGATCAAACGCATCTTATTATTAGAATTCTGCAGCAACCAGTTGGCGATGCTTTAGTTGGTATAAAAAAAAGAGGCAACGTAAAGGAAAATAAAACTTCATACTGTGTTGATGGACCCATCATGGTTGTTTTTAGTGCGATACTTGCCACCATTGGCCGCACCTGCATAAATGTTGCAAACAAGAAATGTACTAATAGTGAGGATTCAATTTGGCATCACAGGAGAACCCAACATAACACCATTTTATTGTAGCATGCAAAGAAAATAGTACCCACCCCACGGCAAACTTCATGATGTACAAACCGACCCCCACCAATGCAATCATGCTTTCCTAGCATAAACCTGAGCTTCAACCCATTTAAAACCCATTACGAAGGTTTTGCTGCACCTAAACCCTCCACAGAAGCATACGAGCATCGCAGGCTACCGTGAGCGCGACGCGCGCCACACCGCGCTCCTCGCGATGGCCGTGCTGCTCTCCGCCCTCGCTGTGCTCCTCGTGGCCGCAGCGCTGCGCGGGATTTGCCGACGAGGGCGCTGACTCGTCGCCGCCGCCGTTCGCCGGATCCTACCAACTAAAACAACTAACACCAATCCAACGTACCTGTCGGATTGTTGATCGGCGTAGCTGGCGTCCGCTCTCCAGCTCCTGATGTGTCCATGGTTCCTGTGCCGTGTACCAGATCGCAGAGCAATGGAGAGAGAGAGAAATGACGAATACCTAGCGGCTTCGGTAGGAAAGAAAAGAGAAATTTAGATCCTATAATTACGGTCATGCGACGTAAGTTATGCCGCCGCCAAATCCCGCGCACGGTTTCTCCCTCGACGACAATCGACACGCCCACCTCCCACGTCGCGCCCAAATGGGCTTTTGCTTTGAAGGAAGTCCTATTTACCTCCCTGAATGGTGCGCCGAGGACATGTTTTCGTCCCTCGACTCCAAAATCATCTGTTATATCTCCTCGCACATCCTACAGTAAGATAAGTACAAAAATGTAAAAACTTGCATGGACACACCATTTTGGTTTATAGTCACGAACAAATATTCAATTGATTCTGACAAATTGGTGGTGCAAATCCTCACAACTGCATACATATCCCACTACGACCAATGTGACTGTAAGATATGTCGGCACATGTGATATGTGTATCACAACTACCTCCAAATATTTTGTAACTTTACTAGGATGTACATGGAGACAAACTAAGATGTCGTGGGCATTTGTGCACATTTCAGAGCATCTTTTTCCTTTTTTGGGTAATTATGTGTTGATTTACTAAAGAATAAATTTTAAAATACCCTAAGCTAGGTAGAAAAAACTAAAAACTTGCATGGACAACATATTTTGGTGTATGATCATGACATAAAAATGTCAGATGATTTTGAGAATGTGGACACACACATCCTTCACAACCAAGAACATGTCTCACATAGACTCATGTGACTTTAGTGAGAGTCGTTCATGGTTGTGATGGATGCGTAGTGTAACTTTGTCATAATCGTTTCAAAACTTGCATGGACAAACCCTTTTGGTGTATAGTCATGAAACAAAAGTTTCAATTGATTCTGACAAAGTGGTGGTCCACATCGTCACGACTGCATACATGTCTCACTACGACCAATGTGACTATGTGAGAGATGTTGTATATATGTGTACCACAACTATCTCCAAATCTTTTGAAAGTCGACTAGGATGTTCATCGATCCAAAATGAGGTGTCTATGCAAAAAAAAGGTATAGGACATAGAGAAAAAAATAAACGAAAAAAATAATTTAATACAAACAATGATGAAAAAATTTGCCCCCCTGGGATTCGAACCTTGGAGTCAGGGGTTTACAGTCAGTTGGTCTTACCATTGAGCTTTGTAAGTATGTTGGGTAATGACAGAGAATTATTTTATTTAAACAACGTACAGGACCTATGGAGCCCACCTGTCAGCACCTTATTTTTCCTTATCGATTTTTTCTTCCCACTTCTCTCAACACTCCGGTCCATCTTTCTCATTCGGTCTGCCCCACCCGCCTCTATCCCCCACCATTCTCCCCTGCCCCGACCACCGGATCTCGCGACGCGGCGGCGACGACGGTGGAGCCCGGGCTCTGGCGGCCCCTCCACTCCTCCCGGCCTCCTGTGTGACCCAGCATGACCGGATCTCGCGGTACGGCCGGGCTGCGCGGCGAGGGGCGGCACAAGGAGCTTGCGCGGAAGTGCAGCGAGGGGTTCAAATCGACGTCCGCCAGTGCAAATCCACAACGAGGTGAGTCCTTCTCCTCCTCCACGGAGCGCTCGCGGGAGGCAAAAACGCAGTACCGGTCCAGTAGGGGCCTCTCTTGGGAGGGAAACCGTGACCGTTATTATCCGTGACTGCCATGAAGTTTTCAGCCGCGATTACAGGGCGCCTGACCATGCTCCTTGGCCCTCCATCCCCGCTTGTCCCGCAATTTTAGGATCAGAAGCAACTTACGTGGAATCAGCGGCGGCCCTATCGTAATTTTAGGATCCTTCCTATTTTGTTGCGCCCGACGTCGCCCTACCACGATATAATGTGGGAAGCCACCTCGGTTGCGCCCCTTCCCCTACGCACTCCCATCTCTCCTGCATCCCCAAACCCCACGCACCTCCCATCTCTCACGCCCACTGATCGATATGGCAGATCCCCGCAAAAAACAGAGCACAATCTTTCAGGGGTTACAGCCTCCCCCATGCAGTCAGTGCATAAGCCGATGCCAGCATTACTTATGTCCTAACTGTGCAATTTTTATCTCTCCATACAAATCTCCAATCGGTGGCATCGGCAACCCGAACGCGATGTGCTGCAACTGCTGGTGCACAGAGGTACGCAAATGCGTCATGGGTTGCAGTCTCTCGGATTCGAGTTCCGGCGACGACGTCTCAGATTATGAGGTAATTTTCTGGCAAAGCAACATTGACTTTTTTACTACACAATCCACATGCCACATTACTGCATCTAATTTGTTGCATAGGCATTAGGTTTTCACGTTAAGTTTCCTCTTCTCAGTCACGGAAATTGCAGATGCTTAAAAGGAAGGCCCGTGCTACAAAAAAGAGGCTTGTTGCTACGAAAAATGAACAAATCTACCAAGCAAGGCAGATATACAAAATGTCCCAGACTATCGCTGATCTCAAAAAGACTATAGCTGATCTCAAAAGGATGGTTGAAGCCAGGCCTACCAACATTCAAGTTAGTTTCTCACATTGAGTTACTTCTGTACCACTTTGTGGCTTGTTTGTTTCCTTTGCTCAAACGATGTTGATGTTCAGTATGATGAATTATCTCTTGCTCTTTGGTATTTTATGGGTAGGTGTCAGGCGTGCCTGCTCAACATCATGTTTAATAGTCTTGGTACACAACCTACTATCCTATTGTGGGCTTTCACTGCCATTGCAATGCTTTCAGAATGAATATTTTTCTCTATTCACTATATCCCAATCCCAAGCTCTCCTGATACTTGTTTTGCAGGTTGTCGACTGATGCATGGAGCTCTCGCCCACCAACCCATTGCAGTCAGTAGGGAAGTCTTCTTCGTCGTCGTCAGCCTAACTCGGCATTGCTGCTGCCGCTGCGTGTTGGCCTCTGGACGTTGTCTCTTCCTCTAGATGTAGCAGTAGTAGTTCCTCTGGATGCCTTGGCTGTTTAGTTATCTGTCATAAATTTCCTTGGTCTTGTGAGACAGAAGTATGACAATTTATAAATTATGATTTTCAACTATTCAGGTTCAGTTCTGGAAATTTGTGGTGCAGCCATATGTTTTCTGATATGGTACCTTTCAGCTGCTACAACTTGAGAATTTTTACATATATACATGCCTTGGCTGTTGAGTTTCTTGTATGGATGATAATCTGTCACATGGAACATTTTCTGGCAAAAGAAAGTTAGGGTTTGTAGATCACATTGTATGACGGAACAATGTTCAGGCTTTGTGGTTATTTAGTAATTTTAATCTCTTCATAATTTTCATTGTTTGTGGTCATGGAGTGCTTGCTGTATCGAGTGTTCAAACTGAACCAACATAAGATTTAACAAAGATTGGATCATTAACCTGGTCAAACCAGTTATAAAGCATTCGGATGGATCATGGTACTCAATAAAAGCACTCGGACGAAGCTAAAAGCACTCGGACCAACCTAAAAGCACTCGGACGAAGCTAAAAGCACTCGGACGAAACTAACATTTTAAGCAGGCGTTAGACCAGTTAGACAAATTAATAGTCAAATTATATTTTTTGAGTTCAAAATTCAATATATTTGTTTGAAACAAAAATAGTCAGATTAATTTTAAAAACATTTTAAATTTATTATTTTTTATCTCCCAAAATACTTTTAATTTGAATGCGAATTTAGGTATAGGGATCTCATCCGTGCACATAAGTTCCAAAAAATCTTTAAAAAATCAAAAAGAGTATGGAAAAAATTGATAAAATCTTAAAAAAAATAAAAAAGAGGAGAGTGGAGATTTGAACTCAAGACCTCAAGTAATCTTCAGACCAGACAAACCATTAAGCTACACGTGTCCTTGTGAAATTCTATGATCCTTAATTATTTTTGTACTTGTTCCTTGGACGCCACGTCACTAGGCCGCCCCTGCCACCTCACCCGGCCGCCCCCGCTGCATCAGTCTCCGACATGTGGGGCCCACGTGTGGGCGCCCACCCTGACGTTATGTTCTTCGCTGAGTTCATGGAATTCCACTGTTTTCGTTTTTGATTCGTATTTAAAATTTCAAACTTGTTTTTCTTCGTCATCCGAACTCCAAATGAGTTGATTTTTTTTCCTACAAACTTCTAAAAGCACCCTCTACCAACTAAACGCATTCCATTTAGCTTTCAAAGTTACATTAAACATTAATAATGAAAACCATTTTGTGGTGACTTTTTGAATTTCTCAAATATTTTCTAAAGTCGCAATCGAAACGAATTTTGTTCTAATTTCTTGTGTAATGACTTACCTTGTTCATAGACACAAGAACAATTTTTTGTAACTAATTTGCAAATGTTTACAGTTGATTTGAGTCATCTCGTTGGATGCTTGTGTTCAAGTATCATATCACATGTAGCTCGGCGTCCCTTTAGAATACAATTTTTTCCCGAAATCTAAAAAAACCTAAATATATAAGCATGTTAGGGATGGTTTGAAACCTCTCCACAACAAATTTGAGTTCAAAATTCATTATATTTTTTGAAACAAAAATAGTCAAATTAATTCAAAAAACATTTTAAATTTATTATTTTTGTATCTCCCAAAATACTTTTAATTTGAATGCGAATTTAGGTATAGGGATCTCATCCGTGCACACAAGTTCCAAAAAATCTTTAAAAAATAAAAAAGAGTATGGAAAAAATTGATAAAATCTTAAAAAAATAAAAAAAGAGGAGAGTGGAGATTTGAACTCAAGACCTCAAGTAATCTTCAGACCAGACAAACCATTAAGCTACACGTGTCCTTGTGAAATTCTGTGATCCTTAATTATTTTTGTACTTGTTCCTTGGACGCCACGTCACCAGGCCACCCTTGCCACCTCACCCAGCCGCCCCCGCTGCATCAGTCTTCGACATGTGGGGCCCACGTGTGGGCGCCCACCCTGACGTTATGTTCTTCGCTGAGTTCATGGAATTCCACTGTTTTCGTTTTTCATTCGTATTTAAAATTTCAAACTTATTTTTCTTCGTCATCCGAACTCCAAATGAGTTGATTTTTTTTCCTACAAACTTCTAAAAGCACCCTCTACCAACTAAATGCATTCCATTTAGCTTTCAAAGTTACATTAAACATTAATAATGAAAACCATTTTGTGGTGACTTTTTGAATTTCTCAAATATTTTCGAAAGTCGCAATCGAAACGAATTTTGTTCTAATTTCTTGTGTAATGACTTACCTTGTTCATAGACACAAGCACAATTTTTTGTAACTAATTTGCAAATGTTTACAGTTGATTTGAGTCATCTCGTTGGATGCTTGTGTTCAAGTATCATATCACATGTAGCTCGGCGTCCCTTTAGAATACAATTTTTTTTCCCGAAATCTAAAAAAAATATCTAAATATATAAGCATGTTAGGGATGGTTTGAAACCTCTCCACAACAAATTTGAGTTCAAAATTCATTATATTTTTTGAAACAAAAATAGTCAAATTAATTCAAAAAACATTTTAAATTTATTATTTTTGTATCTCCCAAAATACTTTTAATTTGAATGCGAATTTAGGTATAGGGATCTCATCCGTGCCCACAAGTTCCAAAAAATCTTTAAAAAATAAAAAAGAGTATGGAAAAAATTGATAAAATCTTAAAAAAAATAAAAAAAGAGGAGAGTGGAGATTTGAACTCAAGACCTCAAGTAATCTTCAGACCAGACAAAAAAATTAAGCTACACGTGTCTTTGTGAAATTCTATGATCCTTAATTATTTTTGTACTTGTTCCTTGGACGCCACGTCACCAGGCCGCCCCTGCCACCTCACCCGGCCGCCCCCACTGCATCAGTCTCCGACATGTGGGGCCCACGTGTGGGCGTCCACCCTGACGTTATGTTCTTCACTGAGTTCATGGAATTCCACTGTTTTCGTTTTTTATTCGTATTTAAAATTTCAAACTTATTTTTCTTCGTCATCCGAACTCCAAATGAGTTGATTTTTTTCCTACAAACTTCTAAAAGCACCCTCTACCAACTAACCGCATTCCATTTAGCTTTCAAAGTTACATTAAACATTAATAATGAAAACCATTTTGTGGTGACTTTTTGAATTGCTCAAATATTTTCTAAAATCGCAATCGAAACGAATTTTATTCTAATTTCTTGTGTAATGACTTACCTTGTTCATAGACACAAGCACAATTTTTTGTAACTAATTTGCAAATGTTTACAGTTGATTTGAGTCATCTTGTTGGATGCTTGTGTTCAAGTATCATATCACATGTAGCTCGGCGTCCCTTTAGAATACAATTTTTTTCCTGAAATCTAAAAAAATATCTAAATATATAAGTATGTTAGGGATGGTTTGAAACCTCTCCACAACAAATTTGAGTTCAAAATTCATTATATTTTTTGAAATAAAAATAGTCAAATTAATTCAAAAAACATTTTAAATTTATTATTTTTGTATCTCCCAAAATACTTTTAATTTGAATGCGAATTTAGGTATAGGGATCTGTTACATTCCTGAGGAACTGCACCAATTTTGGTTCATTTTTTTGGAAATATTAATGTATGTACAAGTTTTTAAAATTCATGGAATGATTTTGAATTGAGTCACTAGCATGTGGGGCCGTCGATTGTTTTACGTGTTCTTGACACGGAAACGTACTTTTCTGCTACTAATGACAAGTGGAACCTCGTCGGCTCCTCTCGTCCCATCCGTGCACACAAGTTCCAGCCGAGTCCTTCTCCTCCCCGTTCCAGTCGCCTCTCGCCGCCGCCAGTTAGGGTTTCGCCGCCGCCCCTTCCGCCTCCATCTCGAAGATGGGCAAGGTTGGGAAGAACCATTGCCAGTCAGCACACGCCTTTCGACAAAAGCAGGACGCATCCGAGAAGTTCACTCGGGGATCTGGCATCGAGGTGGCGCCTGAGGCCAGCGCGGGCCAGGAGATCCCCTTCGCCGCCGAGCGCGCGCCTGAGGACAGCGCCGGCCAGGACATCCCCTCCGCCTCCGAGTGCGCGCTGAGAGCCATCGCGCGGGGTGAGATGCGCTCTGGCTCCGGCGTCGTGGCCAAGAAGACCATGGTCGGCGCCACCGCGTCCTCGTCCTTGTCGCCGGAGCACAATGTGAGTACGATTTTTCTCCACCACTGTCCCTCTCTAATCCGCGTCCCACTATCATCTCCGGCGAGGTTAGGGTTCTGGATTAGTGTTCCGACTAGGTGGGGCTCAAGACTCCGAAGGAGAAGGTGAAGAAGGGTATGGAGAAGAAGGTGAATTAGTCCCATTTCTTCACTCTTTCAGTTTCATTTTCAACTGAATCATAGGTTCATTCCTTACATGAATTAGATGAGGCGATGGCATTGTTATTTCGGTTGCAATGCCGTACTTACGAAATTAACTTGTCCTCTGTCGATAACAGTTCAAAACAAAGCATGATATTTTTTGCCGTGAAAGCTTTTATCTCTTAAATCTTTGCTGAAATATAGAATCTTTTCAAATTTATTGAGCACTTGAACTAAATAGGTCTTCTGTAGAGCACTGATCTGTGCATAACTCACTGTAAGTCCCTGTTGTGTCTGATTTATTTTATGAGCATTGGAACTAATTAGTTGTCTTATTCAACTTACAAAGATTGCTAGATGGTGTGTGTCCTGTTCCTATATTTGGGTGGTTTTGTGGGTCTATTAGATTACAAGAAATGATTTTGTTATTGAGGGGGGTGTGTCCTAATTCTCCATCTTGCATGCAGCTAAGAGCAGAAGAGCAAATCAAGTTGGACGCCGGGGTGGCGCGAGTCACAGAATGGCTGATGCAATTTCAGGAGAGTCCGAAGGAAAAAGCACCGGGCGAGGACATTTTCTGAAAGTAGTGTAGGGGATTTAGCCTGTGCTGTCTGTATGATCCGTTTTAGTCTTTCTTGTTTTTGTAAGCTTTGGCTGGTCTCAGCCCTGGTTGTTTCTCGGTGATCTTTATGTGTGCCAACCCCAGCGTGTGTGAACTCTTGGTGACACAGATGGTCGATGCTTGTGGCTGTTGCTGCAGTCGAGAAGGCAACAAACAACAAGTAGTGCTTTTGTGCTGACTGAGTCTGTAAATAGGGACGAAATTCCAAAAGTTATGTGAACTACTTCTGAATCCAGTACTCATGTTCAGTAGTTAATTACTTGTGGTTTCAGCTGGTGAATGGAATTATCTGTGTCTGAAATTTTACAGTTTTGATCTTTTGATGTGAAATGCCTACGTTATTTGGTTCAGCTAGTACATATGCAAATCATGCATGTACAAATGCCTGAAATCAGATGATATTTGTCGTTGAGATTGTAGAAATGGCTGTGACAGGCAGTCGGTGCCTGATGAATCTCAAAAGGATATCATTCTGTCTGTTTGTCACGAGATAGTTCAGCAGTCGTTGATCTGATGCCTTTCCCTGAACCACTCGGCTAAGCCACAAATATAGGTTTAAACACTACCATTTCAGCACTAGCTACAAACAATTATATTTCCAGAATGTCACAGATGAGATCGATCATCTGGTGGATCTGATGCCTTTCCCTGAACCACTCGGCTAAGCCACAAATATAGGTTTAAACACTACCATTTCAGCACCAGCTACAAACAATTATGTTTCCAGAATGTCACAGATGAGATCGATCATCACGCAGACCTGCAGACAGTTATGCTTCAACTCTTAGGTTTCTTATAACACGAGTTCAGACATAAGACCTGAACATAAAACACCTAGATTTCACAGGTTTCCATGGCAACCCTACAATCTACCAACATCACCTAACAAAAGCTTGTCACATGGTACCTCACATAAAACTGAAATCTATAACATCATTTGAAGTGTTCATTCACCTCAAAAAACTGGATTCATGGCCCAGGGATCACGCCACATTCAGTCAGCATAATTCATGGCATCAATATACTTCAATGCCAAGCCAGTTAAACTGAATGCAATTACTATTCAAATGATCTGTATTGTTTTGCAGAGTAATTCATTCAGCAAGAACAAGAAAAGAAATACAATTCATGAACCATATGTCATTGATCTGAACTTACACCCAAATAGACAGTATTTGCCATGACATTCAGTTATCAAAATATAACTCAGCCATCAATTCAGTTAATATCTGAACTACTACTAAATCACTGAAACTGAACTTGTCAATGTGCTATTTTCACAAGACATTCAAAACCTGAACAGATTTCAAAATTCAAAATTTCATTTTCAAATCATACTTCTTCAGCCTATGTGCTCCCACTCATCGTCGTACTCCTCGTTGTACATCTCGAGCGCCATGAAATGGAGCATGTTGATGATGTTGTGCACCGTCGGGTGGTGGCAGAGCACGGCCGCGAGGAAGAAGAGCGCCGATCTTGACCTGGCCATGGTGGCCATTGACGAGGGAGTATGTTGTCGCACTTGAGGTCGTGGTGGATCACCGGCGGGTCGTGGGCGTGGAGGTAGGCGAGGCCGCGCAGGATCTGGCGCGCCCAATCGGCAAGGCCCCCGCCGCCGCCGCCGCCGTCTCCCCTCGACCGTGGGCAAGAGGAAGATAGGGATGGCAAGGTCGCAGCTGCTCCGGCGGTGGTGGAGGCGCTCGGAGACTCTCACCGGAGCTGTGGACTGCGGTCATCCCCACGGGCGGTGGCTTCCGGCGGCGGTGTCGCCCTTGACGAACCCTAGCCGGCCTGATCTTAAAGAAAGGAAAAACTATACTAGATCAATGATATACATCTTAACTATAATATTCCAAACATAATCTTCACAATTTTGAAGTTACCATTCTACCCTTATTAAAAAATAAAAACTATGAAACTGCCATTTTTACCATCTCCTAATCCCCACATTTGTGGAGGAAAGTGGAGGAAATTTTTTCCTCCAAGGCACACTCGTCATAGAGATATGAGGAGGAAAAATTTTCCTCCATCCCATTTCCTCCCATTTCCTCCTAGCTTCGTTGCCACACGATCGGAGGCTCTCGGTGAACGTGAGCCAATCAATTTTTCCCCAAGTATAATAAAATTTTTCAAATTTTAGAAGAGCCACCAATACATGGTTTTTGAGGAGAATTTTTTGGGCATCTCTTGGAGTGCTCTAATCGGGTCATGGGACTATATCGTTGGGCTGAAGTGCAGTATATATATGGGCCGCTGTAGATTATTAAGACCTTTTGCGCTAGCTCGAGCTCTTCGTGTACCGCTGGGAGTGCAAAGTTGCAAACCCGAACTCCCCGAAGTAAATTCGGGGGTTCTTGAACATGGAATCGGGCGTTTTAATTTTCGGCCTTTTCAGATTTGGCATTTTATATATGTCCCCGAATAGACAGACGGTCTTTGGAGGTTCGTCGCCTCAATTAGTTTTTGTATACACCTCTCCGGCAGCGATCTACGCTCTGTCGCCGCCGCCGCCGCCCACCCACGTACTCACCCACCACCACCGGCCGATCCGTGCTCCCGGCGGCCACCGATTGGAGTAGTCAGAACCATGGATGCGATGTTCGTCCCATACCGAGACGTACGGGCCGGACTCCGGATCCGCAACGAGGAGGTCATCCATCGTTATGGCACTACACGGGATATGAAGCCGATTACTCACAAGCCTATTCCTCCGGAGACCTTACCCGACTGGGGGCTGGAACCTGCGGCGTCGAGTTGGATCCGACTGCGTATTCCTCTTCAGCAACGCGAGGAACCCACTCGCCCTTCTCGCCCAACCGAAGAACGCGAACCAAACAAGGTAATCCTAATCCTAGATTTGACGAGTATACACACGTAATGGTACACCTGGGCATTCGGTTAAAGTGGTTAAATCGGTTAGGTTAATTGTTGTGGCCAAATTCACAGAGTCTGTTTCAATTATCACACGTGAGATGCCAATGGCCATGGCTGCACGTAGGGCGGAAACACCACTACTAGGGAAAGAGGCTTTCGTCCCAGGGCAAAAATAACATTAGTACCGGTTCAGTTTGCCCACCGGTACTAATGTTGGAAGAACCGGTACTAATGTCCCGTGCCAAAAAGGAGGCGGGCGGAGCCATCCCGTGGCCAACATTAGTACCGGCTCCTTTTGAGCACCGGTACTAATGTCCCACATTAGTACCGGTGCTCAATATGCGCCGGTACTAATGTGTGGGCGGGACATTAGTACCGGCCCGTATTAAGAGCCGGTACTAATGTGGCTACATTAGTACCGGCTCTTAATAAGGCCCAGTACTAATGTCCAACGGCTATATCTCACCTTCTTCCTCCTCCAGCCCGAGCCCCCCACCTTCATTCTCCACTTCGAGCTCCTTCTTCTCCATGGCACCCTAGAGGAGCTTTTGCCGGATTTGCGACCATTTCTCAACGATTTCACTCGTTGAAGTGGTCTAGAGGTTAGTTACTTCATCCTCCCTTGATTCATGCTTATTTTCTTGAGTTTCATTGGTTGAAATAGGAGTATTTTAGCACTTTAAAATGAACTAAGAATAGGGGATTTTAGCACTTTGAAATAGGAGTATGTTCTAATAGAGTTGATTGAAATGGATGTGCCGTGTTTGTTGGATGAGATGTTTTATATGATGATACAAATTATTTTTTTGTATTATTTTTAATAGAAATAAATATAATAAATGCTTTAAATGTACTTACTAAGAGAAACGACTAGAATATTAATATTAGAATTAGAGAAATAATTTATTAGTCAAAAAAATAGTTTGCTTATAATAATAATAATTTAAATTGAAATATAGTTTTTTCATTATAAAAAATGTTTTCTTATAAGAAAAACATTTTCTTAAGAAAAAAATTTCTTTATTAGGAAAAAGTTTTCTTCAATACCATCAAAATGGTTTTTTCTCATTAGAAAATTAGGAATAAGTTTATACTTGATGTGGAATATGGATTTAAGTAGTTTGAATTTGTGTAACATAGTCTTCCATTCATTATTTAAACACTAGTACCGAGTCAAAAATGGTTTTCTCATTACAATAGTTATTTCTTAGTTAGAAAAATAATTTCCTCAATAGAAAAATAGTTTTCTTCATTAGAAAAATTGTTTGCTCATTAGAAAATTAGTAAAAAGTTTATATTTCATGTGGAATATGGATTTGAACACTATGAATTAGTGTAACACATAATCTTGAACTTGTTGCATGATAATAATATATTTTGTTCGGTTATATATTCTCTATTTGTAGATGGACCGGCAATGGATGTACACCGACAAGAGAATATCCAATGAATTCTTTAATGGGCTTCGTGGATTTCTAGAAGTAGCAGAATCAAACAAGCCCCCGTCCGGTTTCATTATTTGTCCATGCAGAAAGTGCAGGAATTTGAAGGATTTCTCAACGACAAAGACTCTTCACGATCACCTATACAAATGGGGATTCATGCCAAACTATTTTGTTTGGACAAAGCATGGGGAGAGAGGGGTTATAATGGAAGATGACGAAGAAGAAGACGACAATATTCCTGATTGGACTCAAGAAGGTGCCTTTGCAATGGGAGATGATCCAATGGGTGAGGATGATGTTGCAATAATTGAGGGAGAGCCTGAACAAGGAGAAGATGAGCCGCTTGATGATCTAGGTCAGGTGTTGCGAGAGCAGAAGGAAGATTGCGAAAAGGTGAAGGAGGCAAAGAAGTTTGACTGTATGTTAGAAGATCACAAGAAACCATTGTACCCAAATTGCAAAGAGGGGCACAAGAAGTTGGGTAGCACATTGTAAATGCTGCAGTGGAAGGCTAAACATGGAGTTTCTGACAAGGGCTTCGATGAGTTAATGATGATTGTAAAGGACATGCTTCCAGAGGAGAACGAATTGCCGGAGTCAACGTACGAAGCTAAAAAGGTCGTTTGTCCTCTGGGTTTGGAGGTTCAAAAGATACATGCATGCCCTAAAGACTGTATCCTTTACCGAGGAAAAGAATATGAGAAATTGGAGGCTTGTCCTGTGTGCGGAGCGCAGCGTTATAAGATCCCACGAGATGACCCTTACGATGTTGAGCGGGAGAAGCAGAAGAAGAAGAAGAAGAAGAAGAAGAAGAAGAAAATTCCTACTAAGGTAATGTGGTACGTTCCAGTGATACCACGGCTGAAGCGTTTATTCAGGTGCAAGTCTAATGCAAAGTTGATGCGTTGGCACAAAGAAGATCGTAAAGCAGATGACAAGATCAAACATCCCGCTGATGGGTCGCAGTGGAGACTAATTGATAGAGAATTCCCTGAGTTTGCAGAACACGCAAGGAACATTCGGTTTGGTTTAAGTACGGATGGATTCAATCCATTCGGTGAGTTCAGTAGTGGTCATAGCACTTGGCCTGTGACCTTATGCATAATCAACCTTCCGCCATGGCTGTGCATGAAAAAAAAGTTCATCATGATGCCAATAATCATCCAAGGCCCAAAGCAGCCAGGTAATGACATCAATGTTTATCTGAGACCGTTGGTTGAGGATCTTAAAACGTTATGGAAGAAAGAAGGTGTACCTGTGTGGGATGAGGACAAACAGGAGATCTTCAATCTACAAGCGTTGCTGTTTGTCACCATCAATGATTGGCCAGTACTTGGTAATCTATCAGGACAAACAAACAAGGGATACCGAGCATGCACGCACTGTTTAGATGATACTTGCAGTGTGTATCTAAAACACAGTAAAAAGATTGTGTATTTGGGCCATCGTCGATTTCTTCCTCCTAAGCACCCGTTAAGAGAAGAAGGAAAAAAACATTTTGAAGGTGTTGGAGAAAAACGTAAGAAGCCAGTGCACCGTGATGGTAAACTTGTATTTTCTATGGTGAAAGATTTGAAGGTAGTTTTTGGGAAGGCTTCTGGTGCCAAATCTGTTCCAAACGACAAGGATGGACATGCACCCATGTGGAAGAAGATGTCGATATTTTGGGAGCTTCCTTATTGGGAAATCCTTGAGGTTCGCAATGCAATTGATGTGATGCATGTGATGAAGAATTTTTGCGTGAACTTTCTTGGCCACCTAGGTGTATACGGAAAGCCAAAAGATACAGTTGAAGCTCGTCGGGATCTTAAATTTATGAAACAACGAAAAAGCCTCCATCCCGAAAAGAGAGATAAGGGAAATTGGTTGGCCCCTGCTAGTTACACCCTCAGCAAGGAAGAGAAGAAGATGATGTTTGATTGTTTGAACAGTATCAAGGTCCCGACTGGCTACTCCTCAAATATACAACGAAAAATAAATTACAAAGAGAAAAAATTCATAAATCTGAAGGCTCATGACTGCCACGTGTTGATGACACAATTGCTGCCTGTTGCACTAAGGGGTATTCTACCAGAGAATGTGAGATTGACAGTCGTCAAGGTTTGTTCATTCCTCAACCAGATCTCTCAGAAGGCAATCCATCCAAAGAATCTAGTGTAGTTGCAGAAAGATGTCGTGCAATGCCTCGTCAGCTTTGAGATGATCTTTCCACCCTCTTTCTTTACTATCATGACCCACCTTCTAGTGCACCTAGTTGAAGAGATTTTTATCCTAGGGCCTGTGTATTTACACAACATGTTCCCTTTTGAGCGGTTGATGTCTAGTTACAAGAAGTATGTCCGTAACCGTGCTCGTCCTGAAGGAAGCATCGCAAAAGGATATGCTACAGAGGAGGTGATTGAGTTTTGTGTCGACTTTATTGATGAGCTTGCTCCTATTAGACTCCCTGTATCACGCCATGAGGGGAGACTCAGGGGAAAGGGTACACTAGGGAAGAAAACTCGGATGGATATGGATGAAACGTTATTTCGTACAGCACATTCCTTTGTCCTGCAACAATCATCCCTAGTGGCTCCATACAGGGAGGAGCACAAGTCCATTGTACGAGCCTCAAACAAAGGGAAGTCAGAGGCCTGGATTACACGTCATCACAATGATAATTTTGCATCATGATTGCGGAGAAAACTTATGGGTGATAACACTATTGGAGAGCAACTACAATGGTTGGCTAGAAGTCCATCTATCTCAGTACTTACGTTCCAAGGATACGAGATAAACGGATACACATTCTACACGAGAGCCCAAGACCAAAAGAGCACAAATCAAAACAGCGGTGTCCGTATAGATGCAATAGACAACGAAGGAAATGAACAAACATACTATGGTGTCATTGAAGAGATATGGGAATTGGACTACGGACCTTTAAAAATCCCTCTTTTTAAGTGTCAGTGGGTTAAAAACCCTACAGGAGGTATAATGACAGACAAATTTGGGATGACAACAGTGAATCTCAACAAGATTGGATACAAAGATGAACCGTTCGTCCTAGCGAATGATGTGACTCAAGTTTTCTATGTGAAAGACATGTCGAGCAAACCACCAATAATAAAGAAAGGTGATGATAAGGGTGTTGTTAATAATCAGCCAAAGCGTCACATAGTTCTACCAGGAAAAAGAAAAATCGTTGGAGTTGAGGACAAGACTGACATTTCAGAAGATTATGATCAATTCGATGGTCTTCCTCTATTTTCAGTAAAGATTGACCCAAGCATCCTGTTAGCCGAAGAGGACACTCCATACCTACGTCGTGATCACAACCAAGGGACATTCGTGAAGAGGAAGATTGTTAATGTTGCAATAGATGATGATGTATAATATGTACCAAAGTATTGTAATATTTGAATGAACTAGTATTTTGCTACTTTATTAACAAAACTTTCAATTATTTAACTTTTTTTAGCATTATCAGATATTAAATAATAAATTTACGTAAAAACATACATGAGCAAGACTAAATCATGATTTTTATATTAATTACACTGGATGTACTATTTAAGAAAGATTTTGCATGAAAAAAATAAAATTATTTTCATTTGTTAAAATGAAGAAAAAAGATAATTTAGAAGATATTAGTAGCTTATTGATAAGAAAATTTTAATTTTAATAGTTAAATTTAGAATGTCATAGTATCTATGTAAAGAAAATTAACCAAACTTGTTCTACCATTTTAAGCGTTATATATGATTTTCCATAAATAAACTACAATATAGAAAATAAAAACGAAAATTAAAAAGGGAACAGTGGGCAACAAAATGAAAACAACATTAGTACCGGTGCTAAACTAGCATCGGTACTAATGTCCTTCTCCATTTGGCGGTAAATGAAAAGTCACACTAGTACCGGTGCTAGTTTCGCACCGGTACTAATGTGGGGAGGTTATAAGGCGGCGCCCCTTCTTCCCCAATACTTACGCCCAATTCGATCCCCCCTCCATCCCGTCGTCGTCGTCGCCGCCCGGTGCCCCGCGCTGTCGTCGATCGGAGCGCCGTCGGTGCCCCACGCCACCTCTCCTCTCCGCCGGCGTCGTCGACGCACTTCCACTCCGCGCCCGCCCCGCCATCCACCGTCCGCGCGCCGCCGTCGCCGCGCCCGCCCCGCCGACGACGACGTACATGTACGCGTGCGCGTGCCGCCGCCGCGCCGCCATCCGCCGCGCCTTCCGTGTGCGTTGCGCGCCCCGCTCCGCCGTCCGCCGTCGCCGACCGCCCCGCCCCGCCGCCACCGTCCGCGCGCGTCGTCGTCGGCGCCGTCCCGCGCCCCCGGCCGGCCCCGCCGTCCGCCGCCGCCGTACGTCCGCGCGCGCCGTCGCGGCGCCAGCCCCGCCGTCCGCCGTCGCCGACCGCCCCCGCCGTCGCGCTGTCGCCGCCGTGTCCCGGCCTGTCGATCGGTACGGTCTCCCGGCCGCGCGGGCCCCTGCTGTGCGGGGCTAATTGGGGGCTGACGTCAGCCCCTTTTTTTGTTTTAGAAATTATATATTTAGAAATATAGATTTAGAATTTAGAAATATAGATTTAGAATTTAGAAATATAGATTTAGAGAATTTAGAAATATAGATTTAGAAATATAGATTTAGAAATCTATTTAGAATTTTTGTGTAAATGTTATTCAGAATTTGATTTAGAATTCAATTTGGATGTTGATTGAAATGTTATTTATATGTGGATGTAAATGTTATTTAAATGTGGATGTAAATGCTTTTTAAATTTCAAATTGACATGTTTGGCTCAACTCTCTCGAGCGAGTCGGGAGCGATTCCAGAGCGAGTCGGGAGCGAGTCGAGTTGCTCGACTCGCTCTCGAATCGCTCCCGACTCGCTCGACTGGCTCGCTCCCGCCACGCTCCCAACCCCCCCGCCACGCTCCCGACCCCCCCGCCACGCTCCCCACTCCCCCGCCACGCCCCCGCCACACTATTATTTTTTGTCCACATATTATTTTTTGTCTCGTATTAATTGTCTCATCATTGGAATAGATGGTCCTCATATTATTTTTTGTTACATTATTTTAGTTACAATGGTGCGAACCGAAGAGGACCAAGAAGCGGAGCAATTGATCATGGATTTAATTGCTCGCAATACTATGAATGATGCACCGAATGAACAAGAACAGGATCACAGAGAGGCCGACAGCTACCTGAACATGTTTGCTGATGGCAACGAGAGGGAGCAACCAATTGGTCAAGGAAGCAATGATGGAGAACCATCCGAGGTATAATTAATAAAAACCACTACCTTGTCATGATTTTCGAGGAACCTACTAATTATAGAAAATGAGTTAATAGTTCTTAAATTTCCAGGAGCCTGCATCGAGCAGCAAGAAGAAGCCGGGTGGCAAACGCGGCCCAAAGAAGAAGCTAGACGGGCGTTTCATCATCACGGAAGTATCTCCCGATGGGAGACCGTTAGCTCCACATGAAAATGTTGTCAAGTTGGTAAATCACATTGGGATCTTGTTCAGGACAACATCCCAATAAGCTTTTGGTTTTGGAAAGCGGCTGACGCACCTGACTTGCTACCCGAAGAAGGTGATCAAGCAGAAGCTGAGCACGAAGATCAAGATCAGGACGAATAGCAACATGAAGAGAATGAACCCCCAGTATCGGTTAGGCCAGATGTTGTCCCGGTCACAGAGAAGAACATGATCTGGGCTGAGGTGAAAGCACACTTCGGATTTCTCGAAAACACAGATTTGAAAGCTGTGCGCACTTGGGCCCTGAATAAGGGTGCAATTGCCTTTCAAACGTACAAGAAGCGGCTGACCAAGGAGTTCATCAAGGAGGGGCTTACACCCGATTTTAAGAAGCCGGGATATGCCAAGTTAAGAGATCATTGGGATGCATTTGTGCAGGGCAAGCAATCGGAAGATGCCGCCAAGTTGATTGCAATCAACACAGCTAATGCACGTAAAAAGAAAGAATTCCATCATCTTGGCCCTGGAGGTTACGCGATGGCCCTGCCCAAATGGGATCGGATGGAGCAAGAGATAATGGCACGTGGAATCGTACCGACAACTCTGGAGTGGCCTGACCGAGCGCGGAATTACTATTATGCACATGGTGGCACGCTCAATCCCGAAGATGGATCATTAATACCGGGTGACCAACTAAGACAGACAGCTGCAAGGCTTGTTGATTTGATCAGGGCTGCTGCCAAAGGAACATTCATAGCTGATCGAGAGAAGGACGAGCTTTCTCCTGCAATAGGCACTAGAGAACATGGTGGACGTTGCCGAGGCAAAGGTGTGATTCCATGGAAAGTCGCATGGCATGAGCACATTGACTCGTACAAGAAGCGCAAAAGGAACAAGGACGAACAAGATAGGAAAATCAGACAATTGCAAGAGCGCGTAGAAATGACTGAGGCAAGAATGGAGGCCATCATTGACGAGCGTGTGGCCCTTGCTCTTAACAAACAATCATCTCAGCAAGGGCCCATAGATGAAATGAGCCCGCCATCTACTAAGGGGAAAAGTAGTGTCGCTTCAACAGATGCAGCACCAGCAAACACGGAAGCACCGGTCAAGGAAGCAGAAGCACCCCTAACCTCACCAGAAGCACCCCAAGCCTTAGCAAAAGCAGCCGAAGTCTGCCACGAACGGTTCCCTGTGGATGACATCACAGTGAGGTCAGCGTGTGAGCTTCATGCTCAACTCAGAAACAAGATGTTACCGGTGGCTTATGGTGTTGCTGAGGTCCCGGAATCAGGGGAAACATTCATGAGTGTGGAATTCAGTAAATCATTTTACCATAAAGTTGCCGTCGACCGAGTGGTCCCCGGTTGGGAAGACCTCGAACTGGAGTTACCGGGACCTGATGGGGAAGAGGTGCTTGGAGATACCGTGCACGGTTGGGTATTGTGGGCCAAGGCTCACATAAAGATTACGGAACCGGTCAAAGAAGCACCCCTAGCCTCACTGGAAGCACCTCTTCCTGAAGCCTCATCTACACCCCCCGTGCCTGAAGGCGAAGATCATCAGCTACCATCATCTCCAACAGGAAGCATGAGTCCTCTAGTTGATCGGGACCCAAGCGAGAGTCCGCCCCCTCAGCAACAGGGTAAGGGTACCAAACGACGAGCTACGCATCATCCTCCGCCCCCTCCTCCAAAGAAGCAGACGAAGCCCAGGCCGAAGAAGCCTCAACCGAAATTATCTTACGAGAAGACTCAGGAGGAGCTAGATGCTTCAGTGCGGGCTGAACTTGATAGACAAATATTCAAAGCGAAGAAGCCACCTGTTGAGAAACCAATTGACCGGGTCAAATTTCATCGCTTCATGAAGAAAATGGAGGAGGAGAAACGAATAAATGCCCAGCCACCTCCTTTGAGTGACTATGACAGACAGGCACTCAAGATTGACAAACAGAAGAAGTTGGCGAATAAAGCTAAATCTATTCCACAACTAGGCACCCAGTCAAAGCAATCTATCTCCCCCATCAAGGTGCTTTCTTCGCAAGAGCAGCATATGCTTGTATTCAATAAGGAATCAGGTCTGACTCCTGGTCAAATCCGAGGGGACGAACCAATCCCAATACATGAAGGGGCAAATAGACCGAAGTATGAGTTGGGTAAACCTCTTGTGTAGCCGCAATTGGTGTCGTATCTTCCAACGAGAATGCATGAACTGCACGATTGGTACATGGCTGCGTCAGCAAGCGGTGTAACCTATGTGGAAATTACCATAGATGATCAACATTATTTCCGTGGCCGACAAACTTTTGGTGTGGAATTTGACCAATTTTGGTTCTTATTCAATCAAGATGCAATTGACTCAGGACTCATCGCTTGCTGGACTCTGTAAGTCTCGAAAACAATGATCTAGCCATTCTACCTTATCTTAACTTGTGTTTAATTTGAATTTAATTTCAATCATGCAGCTTTGAGATGCAGCGGTGCAGGAGGAGAGGAATTAAGGACGTCAGCTTCATGGATCCACTAATGATAAATCAGACTTGTGTCAGAAAATGGGAGCTGGACACATTAGACTATATATATTTGTCTCTAGAAAAACACCATAAGAAGGGTATCATACTTCTGCCATACAACTTCGGGTGAGCAACGTGTATCTCATCTATTTTATCGGTTTTCAAATGATATTGCATATATATTTCAAGAAACTAATACTTCTACACGTATGCACAGCTTCCACTGGATTCTTTTTGCATTCTGTCCGTCTCTAAGCAAGGTCTTCATCTTCGACTCTTTGAGGGCAACATCAGACAAAAGCGCATATCAAGATGTCGTAGAGATGATCAAACTTGCATGGACTCGCCTCTATGTAGAGCACCCGGGAACATACAAAGAGAACCTTTATTTCCACTATGATTTCCCTGTATGTGTATTCTGCTAGTCCGCATATCTCATGTCTTCCAATATAATTAAACATATTTCATAACCTTGTTTTCGCACATGTGTAGTGCTTGACACAACCTTCAGGTACCAATCTGTGCAGATACTATGTATGTGAGTTCATGCATACCTTCTCAAGCATCGGAAGAGGTACCAACCTTGAAGACAGGGTGCGCCCACTAAACTAAACGACACATGCATGTAGTTCTTATTTGTCCATGTTCTTTTTTTGTACTAGTTCTTATTCTTTGTTCATGTTCTTTCATAGATTGATGACATCAAGCAGGGGTTCCTCGAGTCGGAAAGAATCCGGTTAATTCAAGAACAACTTTGCAGATTTCTTCTAGATGAGCTGATTACGCCAGGTGGAGAATTCTACTCAGGCTTATCATCTGTGATTGTAACGGGGAAGTCCACAGAAGAAACATCGGGGAAGTCCACTGCAAAAGCAACTGGGAAGTCGACGGAACAAGCAGAGTCGACTAAGCAGGGGAGCAAGAGAGGAAAAAGCTATACAAAAGACCAATCTTCAGGAAGCAAAAAAAACTAATATTAAATCTTGCTAACCTTTGATGCAATGTATTATATACACTAATATATATTTTTCGTATTTCTGTATGCACAATATTATATATGTTCTTTGCATTGGATCAACTACAGATAATACATGCATACAAATATATGTACTAGTATAATATTAGATATTATACTAGTACATATATACGTGTGCATGTATAGTATTATCTCAAATATTTTATATGGCACACGAATATATATTATAGCGTATCAAGCATTAGGATTAGTATACGTAAATATGATAGAATTAATAAACCAGAAAACATTAGAGAAAAAGAAAAAATTAAAAAAAATAGTACCAGTTGGAAATGAGAACCGGTACTAATGTGGACCGTGCCATGTCGCCGGGGGCGGGCACATTAGTACCGGCCCTCATTACCAGCCGGTACTAATATCCACATTAGTACTAGTTTCCAAAAAATCGGTACTAATGTGACTTCACATTAGTACCGGCAGAACAATACCGGTTTGGAAACCGGTACTAATAAGAGTTATAAACCGATACAAATGTGCGTTTTCCTAGTAGTGTACAAGCCTCCCCTTCAGCTGATAATACATCGTGGACAGCCATCAAGCGACCAGATCCTGCCAATACCCCATGGCCATCACTATCTCTGATCATAAAACCCCATGCTCCATCCTTCTCCTTTTCTCGGAAGGCTGCATCAATGTTAATTTTAAGCACATCAGGTGGGGGCGGGTGCCAACTCCGTTGCACAGGTCTCTGAGTCCTAGGTCTTGTTTAGTTTGCTAGAAATTCTAACGTTTTCTTCACTCTCTCTCCATCACATCACAATAAATACGTCAAAAGACATATGTTCGGAGTATTAAATATAGGTAAAAAATAACTAACTACACAGTTTTGATGTACTTTGCGACACAAATCTTTTGAGCCTAGTTAGGCCATGGTAGGATAATATTTACCACAAACAAACGAAACATACTACAGTGTGCTACAGGAGTTCAAAACGTTAAAAAGACAAATTTTCCTACCAACTAAACAAGGCCCTAGCGTTCTTTGGTGCAGTACGTTGCAAGAGATCAGCAGAGAAAGCTGCCTCCATGGTTCTGTGCACGACCTCTTCTGTAGATTGCATTTTCTCCCCCGCGTTGGCTTTGTTTCTTGCATCCCACCACATCCAAAGGAAACAAGTGACCAGTGATTTTTCTTTTTCCTTCGTTAGCAGAATTTCTTGCACAATATCTCTCGCCGATTTCAGACTAAGCAGTCTTATTCGCACGTTCTCAAGGTTCAGGGCCTGCCAACACTTCTTCACTAGCTTGCATTTGAGGAAACAATGCCCACCATCCTCATCTAGCCCCTACACACAGTGCATCTTGTATCAAGCTACATTTCTCCTCGTGCCTCGGCTCTCTCCTCACCTCCCCCACACCGCCTTCCTCCTCAGCTTTGGGCCTTTGGCTGCTCTCGCTACCGAACCCGCCGCCGGATCTTCCTCCAACCACCGCCGCACTAACCAGTCCTCCTCCGACCGGAGCTCTTCGTCACGCCCCGCCTCCTCCACCGCCCACGGCTCCCGCCGCCTCGCCCACAACTCGTCACCTCTGTCGGTACACCGCCGCCCAAGGCCCTCCCTCTACAACCGAAGGACATCAGAGTCCCCCAACCTCGCCAACCCGAAGCCCCCAAACCTTAACCCTAACCCTAGTGGTGATGAGCTCCAAGCCCTTGCGTTGCCTTCCTCCACCGTCTCCGGCGGCGGGAGCCGCCGCCAACCACCCTCTGCCGTCCTAACCTGAAGCTTCAGGAGGAAGATGCATCTGACAGGGTCCCACCAGCGTGACGAGTTCTTTTTTATAGTCGTGACGCATGTAATGTGGACACCCCACCGCCCCCACCCACGCACCTAAAAAATATGTCAATTACAAATTTTGGCTATTTATTGCGCAGCTACGAAAATAATGTTGATAGACTTTTTATTTGATCCCGCAGCCAAGAAATGATGCTGGTAGGGAGTCTCTTGATTTGGCCACAATTATGATATGGGACTTGCCCCACAATGTCGACTGTGATGAGCTGTAAGTTTGTCCCTAATAATTTTTTGATGAAAAGTTTGCGCTTTCTTACTCTTTTCCTTTCGTTTGTTTGGATGGTTCTGTAGGAGGAGCGTCTTTGTGGGGGTGGATGGAATTGTTGCAGTTTTCTACAGTAGTTTCAGACATCTTATGCTTATTGATTTTGTGACTCGCAAAGCTGCTCACAAAGTAAGTTAGTATTGGCACCTCAACATTCACGTGGCTTCCTGAATAGACACCTAGTGCATACCATAGAGTTAGAACTATTTGAGATGAATGGATAGAATTTCTTTGGATTGGTTATTATAGTCCACGAGGGGCTGAGACTTAAGCAATGAAACATTAGAACTATCAAACAGTGTAATATAATTCAACCGTCCATCATTACAGGTCACTTTCAACTCTTCTAGTTTTTCCTATTTCACTATGTGATGACATTTGATGCTGCTACTATATTGCATATGAATCTTGCAGGCACGTGGCAAAATTTCTGGCTGTAGGCTGAAAAACTGCTCACTCAAGCTTGTATTCTTCCACAACAACAACTATGTTCTTCCACAACAGACCTCTTTTCCTCTCTATGTGCACCCATGCATTGCTTGTTCGCTTTCTGGTTGGTGTAGTTAGTGTTTTTCTATTGACGTTGAAATTTTCAGAGACACGGCGTCACCTTGGGCCAAACCTGGAACCTCTGTTTGCATTGAGGGCTTTGATTCATCTCGCGATTTTGAAGAGGTCTCATAATTTCCTCATAGCCCTTGGTTACTTTAATATGCCTTTATATTGCAATTTAATAACAGATTGTTCTCTCTAGATAAGAACAATGCTAGCACGACGCTTTGGTGACAATAGTGAAGGAATTACAATTCCAACCAATTTGGATGGCTCGAGCATTGGGTCAGTAAAGCTGAATTTCCATACGAAGTTGCAATCAACGTCAGTAGTTGTGAACTGAACACATGCGGCCATATTTCTAAATACACTGTCATCTAATACCTTACAATCGAATCGTCATAGAGTTACTGATATCTGCCATTTAATGAGCCATATATGGCTGGCACACAGCAACCTGCAAATTTGAGGTTCATTTGTCTAATACCAAATACCAGATTAATGCTGGGCATGCTTGGCAAGAGATCCAAATATTTTGGAGCTGGAGCTGGGAGAGTATTTTGTTGGGTTATTTTTATCGTCATAGAGTAGAAATGGAGATTAAAACCAAATTTTCTATCGTATATGAACCCCAAATTATGCATGGATCTTGGAGCTATAGCTGTGCCAACCAGGCCCATAAGTTGTCCAGCTTGATGACTTTGCTATTGCACCCAGTTAACTTCTATTCATCAATCCATGATTTGCTTCTTATATATGATCTTTATGTTATCACAGGAAAGCTTACATAAAGTGTGGGAGCTGGTGTTCTTTTTCAGAAGCACTCAATCTAAATGGATCTAAGATTGGAGCGCATAAGCTACGTGTCGCTGAATGTGGGGGGCAGTAGATTCTGGCACGGCCATATCACTTTGTAATGGGTCTGGTACAGGTAATGTTGCTAGTGAACAGATGAGCAGAGCATGCACACAGTGTGAATTATGGACATTGCTACTCCTCAATTGGTCCCAAATTGGCAGTAGAATTTATTCTGAGGATACATCTGTGAGATTAGGAAACAAGGATTTATGATGACTATTAAGTCCATAACTTCGGATAGATACATTATTCATATATTGTTTGTATTGCAGGGAAGAGGAAAGTGTTTCACAGTGACAGCGAGACTGAATGAACTTTCAAGCCAACATGAATCCTGCACTTACCTGAAGTAATGAAGCATGCATGTTACTGCGCCTTGGGTACAAAGGTCTCAAAATCATGTATTTTACGTGTGACTTAGTTGAAGTCCTGCAACTTAGTATTGTTTGAATGGTGTATGTGTTTTGTAGGCCTGCTAATAGGGCGGGTTGTAATGAGTTTTATGGTACGGGTTAAAAAAACCTAGACCTGATGGGGTAAGACCGCCACACGGTTTTTCATTAAGAAGAAGGAACCTTCTACGGGCTTAGAAAATCTCCGAACACGGAATTTCATTAAGAAGAAGGAACCTTCTCCAGGCTTAGAAAATCCCCGAACACCGGTTTCACCGGCGAGAGGATTTTTTTTTTAAAACCAGCTCCATATTTCGCTCCGTTGAGGAATCGAACTTGGGTCTCCTAGTTGCGACTATTGTCGGGGTTCTCAACCGCCGGCAGTAGATTTGTATCGAATCGTGTGTCGGATCCGGATGGTTGACACGGGAGACACAAGGGTTTTATACTGGTTCGGGCATTCGAGGAGTAATACCCTACGTCCAGTTCCGAGTACTCGTGTTCCTATGCCGGGAATGTCTGTAGTAGGGGTTACAAACTTGGTGATCGGCCAGTCTCTACGTTGGTTGCACTCCTCCCCCTTTTATAGACATAACAGGCGAGGGGCAAAGAGGGAAAACGAAAATAAGCTACAGTGCTTCGGTGTTGTGAAGTCTTTTCCGTCATTGATGTCCGTCAGATGGTGTTGAAGGGCGCTGAGCTGTAGTATCACTAAAGGCCGCCGCGTGTGTTGTTGCCACTGTTTGTTCCGGGCACTTGGCATCTCCTCCGAGTAGCTCACGTGATGACTCAGCCTCCTTGAGTGCGTCTTAGGCCCGCCATGTTATGGCCTAAGTGCCTGTAGGTGGTAATCGAGTGCACGATCTGACGGGGTGTCGTGCAGCTGGCGTTAGATGTGACGGCGTGTCGGAGGTCGTGGGGGTGCACTGTGCGCCATTACGGCCCTTGTCAGACCCGGCCGTCCTCCCGTCGTACCAGCTGTGGTCTTTGCATGGCGTGGAAACCGGCGTCACGCGTGTCGTTGCGAAGAAGCTTGGGAGACTGGGGCAGCGCCACGTTTGTGTGGGGCCCTAGCCCCATGCTCCGACTCCCCTGTGTGGATCCCGCCTTAGTCGGAGACGGAGGTTACTCGTGCGAGCGGGTAGTCGGAGGCGAGGCGGAGCGTACTCGGGGACGAGGCGTACTCGTACGAGGCGGAGAGTAATCGTGCGAGGCGGAAGATACTCGGAAGTGGGGAAGTCTTGTCAATGAGGGTCTTGACGAAGATCTGCATCCCTCTCTGTCCTGGATCTTAGCCTTCACATTGTCAATGGTGTCAGAGGACTCCATTTCCAAGTTGATCATCTCGTTGCTTAGGGGGCCCTAATCCAGGTCCTCGTCAGTAGCCCCCGAGCCTGTGGTGGGAGTCAAGGACTCGCTCGCAGGCTCAGCGTCGGGGAAGCATTGTGGTTTTTGTCCTTTCATTTACTCGGTGGGTGCGCGTGAGCGCATCCGCCGGATGTAGCCCCCGAGCCCATGAAGGAGTTGTAGACTCGTTTATGGGGTTTTGAATCTTGAAATGTTGTCGTTGTCTTGAAAAATTCCAGCCGTGGTGGTCATGGGCGTATCGGTAGTTGCGTCCGTTTTGCTGGTCGTGGCCGACGTGGCGATGGTGACGGTTGGAGGGGACGGTACACGGCAGGTTCCGACCTGCGGGCCCACCCGGTATCGAACCGTCGCACGGGCGTGCCCCTGTCACCTCGGGGAATGAGCCCACTGAGCGGGCGGTTTTACAACGTGGTGGGACCAGCATTAAATGTCAGCATCCACGTTTGCCCCTTATAAACCGCGTGTCGGTTGAGTTCCGTACTTTCCTCCCTCGATTCCTTGCCTTTGCCGTCGCCGTTCGCCCGTCCGCTCTTAACCCTTGCGCCGCCGCCGTTGCTTCTTCAATCTACTTCACGTCCCCAAGCTCGACGGACACCATGTCGAACTGGACGCGCTCCAATGTCTCTCGCTCAATCCTCCAGCGACTCGTCGCCGTCGGCCAGCTGCCGGTCCTCACCGCCGCCGAGGAGTGGAAAGTTCCGGGCAATGAGTCGGTGCCGCACCCGCCGGACGACTACGTCATCTCGTTCGTGACGTTTCACGAGCGGGGCTTCTCCGTTCCCGCTGGTCGATTCATCCACGCCGTCCTCACGGAGTACCGGCTGCAGCTCCACCACCTCAACCCGAACAGCATCCAACAGATGGCGGCGTTCGAGGCGCTGTGCGAGGGGTACCTTGGAGTGGGGGCGCACTGGCACCTCTTCCGGTACTTCTTCAAGTTCGTGTGTCTGAAGGACAAGTCGCTCCTGGCCACGATCGGGTGCGCCAACCTTCAGATGAAGACGGGGAGGAGCGAAGAGTACATCTCTGGCACGCTGACGAGCTCCAACAGCGGCTGGCACAAGGGGTGGTTCTACCTCAAGGACGACCCC
Source organism: Cenchrus fungigraminus (assembly GCA_036936925.1). NCBI lineage: Eukaryota > Viridiplantae > Streptophyta > Magnoliopsida > Poales > Poaceae > Cenchrus > Cenchrus fungigraminus. The sequence goes on along the minus strand of CM072779.1, from coordinate 35,198,193 downwards.
GACCACCCGTTGCCGAAGTATACCGGCGCCTCAATCGCCGAGGCGCTGGCGAACTGGGGCTACGGGCCCCCAGAGGCGGAGCAGGAGAGGCTACTTGGGGATTGCTGGGTGGTGCTGACCAAGCTGCGTGACGCCGGGGTCGACTTGGCGGCCGTCATCGGCCAGTACCACGCGCTGGGGGTCATCCCGCTCCAGCAACGTCGCCTGCGCATCTTCCAAATGACGCCGAACAAGGCTCCCTTCGACGGAACCGTGTTGGCACCCCAACTCCCCTCGTTAGACGAGGTTCAGCGCCGTGTGGGGCAGGCAATCGGGAAGGCCGCCTACTCGTGGCCGCCACCCCGGCTCCTACCCATGTGTTGACATTTCTTAACGCAATCACCTAAGAACAGGTTTGGAACCCATCCTGGTAATAGCGCCAGAAATGCTGGTTGGTAAATATTAACGTCACAGAGATCCGCAAGCGCACGGAAGTACCATTGTAGCATTTCCCCAAAGGAGTATTCCAAAGGGTATCGAATCCAAGGAAGCCATTAGCGGAATGACAAGATCAACTCTATTGCAATGAGTATAGATCATAGACGGAAATAAATCAGACACTCAAGTGCAGGGGTAAAGATATGATAATGGGGGTAGTGTGATCACACACACACTCACTCTCTCTCTCTCTAAGGGTCCTAGGCATAGGAGGCGACACACGAGTTAGTTCTAGGTTCAAATGTACTATACACATAAAGCTGGTAGGAACGAGTTAGATACACTAGCGTTGAAGAACATTGACTTAAGCACCCAGGTACCACGGGGAGATAACCTCCCGCGTTGCTTCTGCACAACTCCGGTTGTTATATTTTAGACTCCTACAGCTTATCCGAACGTGGGGGATTTCAGAGGACCAACAGCTGTCACTACCGCGGCCTACCCCAAGACAAACCGTGGGATAAACTCATAAGTAAGGTAGCTACACAACCCAAGCACCATGCTTACGTTGTTAGCCGGACTTGACCGGCCCGGGCTATTGTGACCCAGGTCAAGCCACCAGATAAACCAGCCAATTACACCGAATATCATAGCTTAAGCACAGACTTCATACAATGCAATCATGTCATCTAATTAGATCAAACCAGGTTAGGTACACAAACGGATTCGTGTTTTCCTATGTCTGTTCAACTGGATCAAAGGGTCGTGTTCGCGAAGAACACGAGCCTCTAACTTATGAACAAGCACCAGAAACATGTGAAAGTCACCTGTCAAGTGGATCGAAAGGCCTTGTTCATCAAGAACAGGAGCCTCTAAATGATGAATAGGTGAAGAACACATGAACAAATCACTCATGTATACTAACACAACTTTATATGAAATAGATAAATAACTGAAGTACATCAAAGTCATACAAATGAAATAAGATACAAGAGAACTCATACCTAGATCCCAAAGTAGACTTGGAACCTTAATTAGAACTACTCTAGCCTACCTCCTAGCCTTGAGACTAAAAGTGAGAGAGGTGTTGCAAGTATGGATGTCTCATAAGTGAGCCCCCTCTCCTTCTATTTATAGGCCCGTGCACCGGCGAAGAATGGAGGTAAACACCCTGGGGAAGGCGCCTAGGACCAATAGGGAACCACCACGTGGAAGCCCCTGAGTGGCGGCCACAAGGTCGGTTCGGCCGACCTGTGGGGTCGGCCGACCCCCTGTGGGCCCCACTCGGGGTGTGCTTCCTCCTGGAGGCTGCCCTGTGGGTCCTTAGGTCGGTTCCCGGTGTCCACCCTGTTTTGGCGCGATTTGCTTGCCTTTGTGGGCCCATGGATCCATGTGAAGTCCACGTGTCACACTCTGATTCGTCGGGGGTTGCCTCACTTGGATTGCTTGCATGGCATGCATGCATGGCTCCCTAGTTGGCAGGTTTGCATGCATGGCATCCTTGTTGGCAGCCCACCTAGGATGAGGTGATGTGGCATGGACCATAGAAGGTGAGTTTAGCACTCTTTTCCTGCTTATTTTCCTGCAATCAAATAATCTCTAAGGACAAGTGGAACTACATTATTCTTAACTAAATACGTGTAAGAAATGCCTTATGCTCCTTTATTCATGAGTATATTGATGGCTAAAGTAGGTACTTAACAGCCGTCAACAACTCCCCCAAACTAGCCTCTTGCTCGTCCCGAGCAAGAGATTAAGGACTTAGGTTGGTTGATCAGGAGTTGCTACGATGTTGTATTCCTAATGTATAACAAGATACAGCTAGGTACTCTATCAATAGTTGAAGAAGTTGGCATTGATCTTACCTTACACTCGATTGATATGGGGCATGTAGCTTCACCTGCCTTGGGCGGTTGAAAGATAGAATGGTTGTATAAAGATTACTAATCACATGTACCTTGATCAGTTATCAATCTGGAGGTTTTGCAGGTTTTTCAAAAGAAATCAAAGTTCCTGAAATGATACTCTCGGATCGCTCAATGTGTATGATTCCTCACCAAGGCTTTGGTTTCCCTTCTTTCACTACCTACTCCTAATAAGCTGATATGTGGAGCTGTAGGTAGGGAAAACATGTGGCATACCTGTTTCTCATATATTGTCGAGTCGAAAACTGGATTCTTGGAAGAACAAGTCATACACCCTGATCAAGATGTGCAAAAGTGTGTGTATGGTGGATGGATAATGAACTCCTCTTTGCATGATTTTTACTCTCCTTTTTGAAATTTTTGAGACTTGGGCTATGTCTCTTTATTCTTTCTTTTTCTTTTTTTATGCATGCCCTTGAGCATGTTTCTTTTCTCTCTCTTTTTAACATAGCCCATAGTCCTTGCTGAATATTTTTGGAGGGAGAGTAATCATGGAACATGTGCGGAGCTTTATTTTGTGGAATGGATGGGAAATGGATGAAATGATGGTTGCTAACTTCTAGTGTAGAAGTTTCGCATATGGTGGTGTGTACGTGATCTTGATCATAGGAGTATGACAAGTTACTCGCCGAGGGTCACAACAATTCGACAAAACTCAATGAAGAAATCAAGTAGCATATGTGGAGGTTAACAGAAGCTAAGATCTACATATGGCATTGGATAGGAATTTCTTATCATTGAGGAACTTATCATTTTAACATTTTTCAAAAGAAAACTTCGGATATCAAACATCACTTAGTATTAGCTCATAGCAACTCTATTATACCATATCATACCTCGCAACAACTTAGGCAAAGATCATGCTTTTTGCTACCCACAAATTTCAAGCTCAGGTTCGATCATACTAGCCAACAAACTCAAAACTTGGATAGGATATTAAGTTGTAAACAAGGCATACAAGAGGAATAAACAGAGCAACTATTCATCATTTCAACCATGGAGAATAAGAACACTCTTACCGCGCATATGAAAACAAACTAATTTAAGAAAGCAAATAAATATTTTTGGTCTTTTTCAACTTTTTTCAGAGTTTTATGTGTTTTTAGCATATGGGGTTCTGAAAACAATGAAAGATACAAGTTACCTCAGAATGGGGGTCCTCCCCCAAGCTAGCTTCAGGCTCACTGCTGTGGAGGGTGGTATCCCAACCACGCGTAGTAAGCCCTCTGCACCTCCATCTGTCGCAGCTGTCTCTAGTACAGTTTAGACTCAAGGGAGTTGTCCGGATGGAGTTCACCTATGAGCTCGTATTTCGACAAAGCGCGAACAGAATGGAGCAAGGATATCTTGATTCTTTTTAGGGGTCAGAACTTTTATTGAATTGGATAACTTACCGATCTTACCTGTCGGCGAAGGGCTCTTTTGTTTTAAGTCTTCCAGAGCCAGACTATCTCCCAAATTACTTACCTTAGTGTAGGGTCAGCCGCTCTTGGGGACGAGGGAGTCGGCTCCCTGTCCACTCTTTTCCACACCTTCTTGGTCGTCTGTGGTTTACGAGGTGCGGGGAGTGGTGCCTTGGACTGGGACTTGGATTTCCAATATGATTTCCGTCCTGCACTCATTTGCTCTTGCTCTTGCTTCCAGAAATTCTTCATAAAGGCAATGAGGCTGTCCACTTGTGGTTGCGTAGTTTCACTTCTTTGGGCAGGAGCGCCCGTTCCTGGTGTACCTTCAACCATTGAGCATTGTTCCTTACGTGGGCGGAATTCAAACCTTTCTTCCTTGCCATTGATGTGGAGACAGATTACTCCAGCGCCAACATCAATTTGTGCATCGGCCGTGCTCAGGAATGGACGTCCCAGGATGAGTGGTACTTCATTACCAATGTCCATGTCAAGTACTACAAAGTCCACTGGAATGAAGCAGTCTCGGACCTTCACCGGAATGTCCTCGGCTATCCCCGCTGGATACCGGACTGAGGAATCGGCTAGCTGCAGCTGCAAAGTAGTTGGGGATAATTCCGTATAATTAAGTTGGTCGAAAACTACCTTTGGCATGATGCTAACACTGGCGCCAAGATCACAGAGAGCATGGTCAAATCTCTTTGTTCCAATTTTTCATGTGATTGTGGGGCACCCTGGGTCCTTCTTCTTTTCTGGAAGACGATTGAGTATAGCCGTGCTACACTCTTCTGTGAGCTTTACCACCTCCGAAATGGGTAGAGCTCGCTTCTTGGTGAGGATATCCTTGAGGTAACGTGCGTAAATGGGTACACGCATTGCCTCAAGGAGTGGAACATTGATGTATACCTTTTGAATCATGTCCACAAAATGAGTGAATTGTTCATCCACTGTTGTCTTCCTATTTCGCTGAGGGAATGGCAATAAATTTGTTTCAACATACTCAGGTTTATCTGCTGTCGGGGACGGTCATTAGGGGTCCCCTAACTAAGGGGATAACCACCCTCATTAAACGCAATCCGCCCAAGGACCGTTCCTCGAGCCCCGGTCACAAGACATCACGGGCCCACGGCCTGCTACGGCCCGGCAGCAGCCGCACCGAGAAGGCCCGCTTGACCGCCTCGCTCGAGGGCTCTGGCTCCTCAAGCAGATTTCCGTCTCGCTCGAGGGCTCCGGTCCCTCGAGCGAATTTCCGCCTCGCTCGAGGGCCCCGGTCCCTCGAGCAGGTTTCCGCCCCGCTCGGGGGCTCCGGTCCCTCGAGCAGGTTCCCGCCTGTCGATCGGGCATCCCTGTGCCCACCAACACATTGTGGGTCATACCCGAGAGATAAGTTCCTGTACACCTGTACTACACGACTAGTGGGCCACGGTGCTGGTACCGTGGACCACAAGGCAAGACAAGGCGGACAAGGACTTGTACTAAGACTAGGATAGCTTTCCATACCTTGTATAGGCTACTCCGGGTCCTACTCGAATAGTACCCTTGTACCAATCCGACTTGTAACCCTGCCTCCCGTGGCATATAAGGCGAGGCAGGGACCCCTCTCAAAACACACGCAATCAATACAGAGCCACGCAGCATACAGGACGTAGGGTATTACGCACATTGTGGCCCGAATCTGTCTAATTGTGTGCCCCGTGTCTCACCATCGTGTTCCTGATCTCGGCGAGCCCCACCACACAATCTACTACTTCGGGTACCCCGTCATAGGCTCGGTGTCTAAAACACTGACAGTTGGCATGCCAGGTAGTGGATCTCTTCATTGATCCACTGGCGAACTCGATGGCTCTCGTCACCATCAAGCCGATCATCGCTTTCCAGCAAGGCGACACCTTCGTTTTCGGCTCCTAGGTTTGCGTTGCTGACGGTGCCAGATCGTTCCTGCGTTTTTTAGCGCCAACTCTGGAGTCAAAACTCAAGTCCTCGACGCTTATGCAAGCTTCGGTGGAGAATTTCGTCGAAAATTTTAGCGAAATTTCGATCTCTGACCCGCTCAGAGAACTCGAGTCAGAGTCCGAGTACAACTCGACTTCGCCTCTTATCCAGCCTGAGTTGCCTTATTCGGCTTCACAGCTTGCACTCAGCTTGGATAACATTCCAGCACCATCTCTCTTCGGTCATCGCCATGTCAGTGCTGCTTACCAAGCCGCATTGAAGCGCCTCATGTGCCCTGGCCCGAAGATCGTGCTCGAGTACTCTTCAGACTCGGATGACGATTTCGACTACTTTTCGGATTCTTCTGAGTTCGAGTTCAACTATGGTTCGGATTCTGTTGAAGTACAACAATTGTCTAGCCCTGCTCATGGACTGGTGATCACATCGACACCTAAGGGTAGATTTGTCTACTGGCCTGAGCATGTGCCTGCTGATCATACACTGGATGATCAGGAGCGCTTTATCACCTGTCTCGACAACTTGCCCTTCCAGGAAGGCGTCAAGCTTGTTGATTATGACACTAATACTGAGCTCATTCAGAGTACGGGTACTTATTCATCACATCGAGAAGTGTTCGTCGTCGACGCATCTACTCCACAAGGGCACCGTTCCAATTATCGTTATCCGGATGATGTATCTGATGATGAACTCTCTGCTAATGCTCCTACTAATGAAACCGCGGAGGTCAAGGCTGCACGTCGCCAACGCAATGCTGATCATGCAACTCTTCATCGGGAACTCGCGGAAGCTCTACCTACCCGTAATCTTCAAGAAGCTCTGGATGCGGTAGCTACTCGTGAGTATCGTACTCCAGAGGGAGCTATCAACGCGATCAATCTACTCGGTCGCTCTATGCCTTGTGACAGGGCGGCTGCTGAAATAGCGAAGCTGGCTGAACTAGCCTATACTATGCTACGACAGAATACCAGTGCTCCTAGTCACCATGGCAGCAGGGGGGGTGCTCATCGTACTACTCCTACTCCTAATCGCACACATCCGGAAGCTAGCAACAGGGGCAAGGGCGATGATGGCAGTGTCAACAGCAAGTCAGGAGACTCTCGCTACGATGCTCGCACAATAATCAACACCAGACATGCTGAGAGTGAGAAGCAAAAGGATAATGACTCTGATTCTTTTCCTGCTTTCTCTACTCGACTTCAAGATCTGTTTCTTCCGGAGAAGTTCAAGCCCTACGGCATCTCCAACTATGATGGCAAGCAAGATCCAAGGCAGTGGTTGCGCTGTTATGCTCTATCCATCTCCAATGCCGGAGGCAATGATGATACTAAATGTATCTATTTCCCTTTTGTTCTCGAGCAAGAGCCCCTCACATGGTTTGAGTCCCTCAAACGTGGCTCCATCGACAACTGGGAACAACTCAAACACCGCTTCACCAGCAACTTCGCGGGTTCTCTGGGTCGTCATGGCACCAGGATGGATCTTGCCCTGATCAAACAGAAACAAGGCGAGACTCTTCGCGAGTACATGCGCCGCTTTTTTGAGAAAAGGGCTACTATTGTTGATGTCACTGAAAAAGAAGTCATAGACACCTTTCAAGATGATTTCTATGATGATAGGCTTTTCCAAGACTTTGGTCGTGCTCGCCCAGCCAACATCACCAAACTCAAGGAGATGATCACTCACTGGGCGGACGAGGAAGACAAAGCTCGGAATCGGTTCAAGCATCTTCGTAACAATCAGATCAACAACAACAACAACAACAACAACAACAACGCTGGAGGAAGCAATAGTGGCAAGCAACAGCAGGGCAACCGCCAAGGGAATAACTGCTCGAGTAATCCCAATCGCAAGCGCAAGCCCGACAACACTTTTGCTGCCATGGAAACCATCGCCAAGCCTGAAGATGATCCTCACTGGGCAACTTTGACCAAGCAGAAATGCCCATGGCACCCGGAGGGTGATCATACTATAGAGCAGTGTTACCAAGTTCGACGTGCATTGAAGAACACACCCGAACCAACGCACCTAAACCCGTGATATCGCAAACATAAGGGGAAGAAGGCTAACACAGACAAAGACATGGGGTTTTAGAACCCCTCCAATACTGTCAATGTCATATTTGGTGGTATTCCAACCAAGCGCATGCAAAAGCTAGCTCTCAGGGAGATTATGTCCATCCAACCAGCAGCTCCCACTTATCTCAAGTGGTCTGAAACCCCCATTACCTTCTCAAGGGCGGATCAATGGACTAGTTTTTCTGAGCCAGGACGATATCCTCTCGTTCTGGATCCCGTGGTGGCAGGCTCCAGGCTTACCAAGGTTCTCATTGATGGTGGCAGCGGTCTCAACGTCTTGTTTGCCAAAACTTTGAAGAAGATGGGCCTGGATATCACCAATATGCTTACCAAGACCAATTCACCGTTCTATGGTATCATCCCGGGCAACGCAGCTGTTCCTTTGGGTTCAGTTGTACTACCCGTTACCTTTGGGACCAAGGACCACTATCGCACCGAGTACATCAAGTTTGAGGTCGCTGACTTCGAGACTTCTTACCATGCCATCATCAGCAGGCCCGGTCTCGCTAAGTTCATGGCTATCCCACATTATGTGTACTTGGTTCTCAAGATGCCGAGCCCCAAGGGAGTTCTTTCATTGCAAGGGGATCTGAAGCGTTCCTACGACTGTGACACAGAAGCCATAGAACTCGCCTCGACTACTCAAGTACCCAATGCAATGATGGAGGTCTTCACTGCCGCTAAAAAGCTTGCTCCGAGCGAGCTGGAGGTTCCTGAGAAGACTGACAACAACACCAAGCCTGCACCGTCTAGTGACGTCCTGCTCAAAGCCATTGACCTCGGTACTGGTGACAGCAGCAAGACGACCATGATCAGTGCACAGCTTGATCCTAAATAGGAAGACGCGCTCGTCAACTTCCTTCGGGCTAACCGTGATATCTTTGCGTGGAAACCATCTGACATGCCAGGTGTGCCCAGGAGGTTGATCGAGCACTCACTCAATGTCGATCCTAATGCTACCCCCAAGAGACAACACCTTCGGTGCTTCGCTGACGACCGCAGGGCTGCTATCAAGAAAGAGCTCGCTAAACTACTCGCGGCTGGCTTCATCAAGGAAGTTTTTCACCCGCAGTGGCTCACTAACCCTGTGCTCGTCAGAAAGAAGAATTCTAATGACTGGAGGATGTGCGTCGACTACACTGATCTCAACATGCATTACCCCAAGGATCCTTTTGGGTTGCCGCGAATTGATCAAGTCATTGACTCTACGGCGGGCTGTGCTCCACTCTGTTTCCTGGATTGCTACTCTAGCTACCATCAAATTGCAATCAAGGAATCTGATCAAGAGAAGACCGCATTCATCACCCCGTTTGGTACTTATTGTTACACAACAATGTCCTTCGGGTTGAAGAATGCTGGTGCTACATATCAAAGGGCTATCCAAGCGTGCTTCAAGAAGCAGCTTCATAAGAACGTGGAAGCATACGTGGATGACGTCATTGTCAAGACTAGGGATCCAGACATGCTCATCACGGATCTTGAGGAAACATTCGCTTCACTGCGCGAGTACCACTGGAAGCTCAACCCCAATAAGTGTGTCTTTGGCGTATCTTCAGGAAAACTACTCGGGTTCATCATCAGCCATCGTGGCATCGAAGCAAACCCCGAGAAGATTACTGCCATCTCCAACATGCAAGCTCCGACTACTATCAAAGATGTCCAGAAGCTTACTGGTTGCATGGCGTCACTCAATCGCTTCATCTCACGACTTGGAGAACGGGGTCTTCCTTTCTTCAAGTTACTAAAGCGGCAGGAAAAGTTTACATGGACAACTGAAGCTGATCAAGCTCTTTCTCAGCTCAAGGAGTTCTTATCCAAGCCTCCAGTCCTCACAGCTCCTCTGCCCAATGAAGAGCTCTTGCTCTACATTGCTGTGACTACTAATGTCGTCAGCACTGCTATCGTCGTTGAGCGGTAGGAAGTGAAGTTCTTTCAGAGTCCAAGGCTTGCTACCCTCCGGTGCAGAAGCTACTCTATGCAGTTCTGATTACTTCACGGAAGCTCCGCCACTACTTCGACGAGTACAAGATTTCTGTGGTCACTAGCTACCCGCTTGGCGAGATATTGCACAACCGGAATTCCACAGGAAGGATTTCTAAGTGGGCTGTAGAGCTTGGCGCTCTATCGCTCGAATTCAAATCTCGCACTGCTATCAAGTCTCAGGCCTTGGTTGATTTCATGGCTGAATGACGGGAAAATCAAGTCCCAACTCCAATTGAGCGTCCAGACCATTGGGTCATGTACTTTGACGGTTCCCTCAAGTTGGAAGGCGCTGGTGCCGGGGTACTTTTGATTTCTCCCAAGGGCGAGCAACTCAAATACGTTTTGCAGATCTTTTGGAAGGTCTCAAACAATGAAGCTAAATATGAAGCTCTGCTGCACGGTCTTCGCCTAGCAGTTTCTCTTGGCATCACACGACTACTTGTTTATGGTGATTCTTTGGTGGTCATCAATCAAGTCAACGATTCATGGGATCGTAATGCTGAGAATATGGATGTGTACTGTCAGGAGGTACGCAAACTTGAGAACAAATTTCACGGTCTCGAGTTCCATCATGTGGTCCGCGACAACAATGTTGTTGCGGATGTCTTGTCGAAGCTGGGATCTACACGAGCTCAAGTGCCAGCTGGGATCTTCGTCCATGAACTCCACAAACCATCAATTCCGGATCAATCATCTGCACCCATGACTACTTCAATTCAACCTAATCGAGAAGTGCTTATGATTGACGTGGACTGGAGAACTCCCTTTATCGACTACATTAAACACTAGTTGATTCCTGAAGACAAGCCAGAAGCCGAGCACATTTTACGCCGCGTCAAGGTTTATGCTCTAGTCAAAGATCAACTCTACAAGCGAGGCGCAAGCTCTGACGTACTCATGAAGTGTGTTTCTCGCGAAGAAGGCAAGGAAATCTTGGAGGAGACACACAAAGGAATCTGTGGTAATCACACTTCTTCCCGCACCTTGGTGGGAGAAGTGTTCAGACGTGCTTTCTACTGGCCTACAGCTCTTGCTGATGCAGAGGAACTAGTCAAGAAATGCCAAGGATGCCAATTCTTCGCCAAGCAACAACACGTTCCTGCCTACAAGCTCATCACGATACCACCAACTTGGCCTTTCGCTTGCTAGGGGCTGGATATGATTGGTCCTCTCCCAAATGCGCCAGGAGGATTCAACAGAGTTCTGGTGGCTATCAACAAGTTTACCAAGTGGATTGAGGTCAAGCCTGTTACATGCCCCAAGGCTGATAAAGTCCTCGACTTCTTGGATGAAATCGTACATCGCTATGGTTTCCCTAACCGCATCATCACAGACCTGGGTTCGAATTTCAACAATCACCAGTTCTGGGAGTACTGCGAGAACAGTGGAATTGACGTCTGGTACGTCTCTGTTGCTCATCCCCGTGCCAACGGCTAAGTGGAACGCGCTAATGGGATGATACTGGATGCTCTCAAGAAGCGACTGTATGATGCAGCAAATTCCAAGGGCGGCAAGTGGATCAAGGAACTACCCAATGCACTCTAGGGGCTACACACTCAGCCTACTACCCCCACAGGGCAGTCACCTTACTTCCTGGTCTATGGCTCTGAAGCCGTTTTGCCTGCAGATGTCATGTGGCGTTCTCTGACGGTTGATCAGTACGAAGAAGGCGTAGCTGAAGAAACAAGACAAACAGATGTCGACAGTCTCGAGGAAGCTCGCTGCAACACACTTGTTCAATCTGCTCGATACCTTGAGAAGATTCGCAGCTATCATGACTGCAACGTTAAGGAACGCTCCTTCAACGTTGGTGATTTAGTCCTTCGTCGCATCCAGAATACGGCAGGACTACACAAGCTCAACTCGCCATGGGAAGGTCCTTTCTCTATTGCAAAGGTTACTGGCCCAGGCTCATATCGTCTTCAAACTCTAGAAGGCGAGGAAGTCGACAACTCTTGGAATATTGACCAGCTTTGTCGCTTCTACCCGTAGGGGGTCTCAACAACCCTCTCCAGACGGCTACGGCTGTAAAACAACTCGTATTGGGTTTCATCAACCCTTTCCAGGCAGCTTCGGTTGCAACCACTCAACAGACAGCTACGGTTGTCACCACTCGTAGGGGATCAAGATAATCCTCTCCAGACAGTTTCGACTGTATCTTCTCGTAGCTTTCAGCTGCGAGCACCCGCAGGGGGCTTCATCAACCCTCTCCAGGCAGTCTCATTCTGCGACCTCGTAGGGAGTCATGATAACTCTCTCCAGACGATCATGTATCGTGTAGGGCAATAAGTGGCACATGCTGTCCATGTTCCTATTTTTCAATAAGAGGCTACGGCCTAGAGTAACACCCTGCTGGTAGGGTCTCAGTGGAACTCTCATACAAGTTGCTGCTACAGCAAGGATGAGTTCATCACACTGTCCTCTACGGTTTTACTCGTTCTTCGGAACATTCTTGCGAGTACTCTCTTACTAGGCTCATAGCCTCAGAGGTACTTAAGACATTGTAAACACAGTACAATGTATTCAGTAATAAAGTTGATACTCTATACCAACTTGTTACTGTCTTTTACTTGTTCATAACAAAGCCTTATTTCACGCTGCTACAGCTAAGGTGTTCAACTCGTTATGAATAAGTTCTTTTCGAGTACTCTCTCACTAGGCTAGTTAGCCTCAAAGGTACTCAAGACATTGTAAACTCTGTACAATGTGTGTAGTACAAGCCGCTACTCTACATCAACTTGCTACTACTCTTAGCTTACTTCATGACAAAGCCTTCTTTTACGCTGCTACAGCTAAGGTGTTCAACTCGTCATGATTAAGCTAACGTTCTTCGGAACATGTTTACACCTGAGTATTTCTACTCGTGTATCGTATCTCTTTTTGCAGCCACACAACTCAATACCAACTCGAGTACTTGGCCAACACATAAGCAACAAAGGGATCCAGATAATTGATTTCTTCAAAGTTTTCAATTATATTACACAAACACTTGTTCGGGATTACACTTGTCTTTTCCCTAGTGTTTCTACCTACAGGTACATCTAACGGAGATCAATGAACTTGGAGACTGCTTCCGCGATTAGAGAAGTCTGTTGCATCAGCTCGTTGAGACAATCGTCGGTGCAATCTCCAGATCTGCCGTTCATGATGACCGTGAGATCCGCCTCGGCATAGAAAGACTTAATGAAGCACAGGACTTGATTTGGGATCGTGCAGGCCAGCCTTTGAGCGTACTCCAGAATCTTCTTCGGTGTATCTTTCAGCCTCTCCGCAAGTGGACGAGGCTGAACTCTGGCGATTCTGGGCTCGAACAGATTTGCTACTGGCTTAGCCGCCTCTATCAAGGCCTTCAGTTCTGAACGTAGGCCCTCGGCTTCTTCAATTTTTTCCTTGAGCGACTGCATGCAATGGAGCAAATCAGTTCAGCCGGCAATGCGGATGTCCATTTCGCGCTCAAGTTCGAAGCACCGCACCTTATAGTCTTCCTTCAGATCCATATGAGCTGCTTCTTCACGGTTGAAGGCTAGCTGCCAGTCCAGCACCTTGTTCTTGAACTTGTCGACTTCTTCCGTCAGCTCTGCAAAGGATCAAGGCTACTTATCAGATGTGGTGCGCAAGAGCAAAAGTACTCAATGAAGATTTCAGAAGGGACTTTACCTTTATTCTTCAGGCGCAGGGACTTGTTCTTACCAACAAGTTCATCCTTCTTCGCCGTCAGCTTCTGGATCTCGTTGTGATACTCGGCGGTGTTGGCATCAAGTTTCTCCTGCAGCTTTAGAGACAAGGCTTTTTGTTGCTTCAGTTCTTCTCTGAGCCGCGAGACTTCCTCAATGTCAGCCGCGTGTTGCTCAAACAGGCGAGTCTTGCGTTTCGACTGCTTGACTACCTCCTGCAAGGGCAAAAACAACTCATGAGTCAGAGACAAGATATCTGTGACTACAAGTACTCTACAAGAGACTACACAAAATTACCGCAAGGAGTTTTTCTACACCACGGAACATCTCTGCATGAGCATGCAAGTTGTCCTCGTCCAGGCAGGAGTCATCATATGGCATCAAGTTTTCAGCCATGGACTGGGTACTTTTGCTAGCTGCACAATACCTCGCAGCACTACGCAGAGGAGCTGGGTCTTTGATTTGTGGCTCGTGTGGCACCACGTGATTCTCTGGGCTCTCTTCCAGTGCCAGATGTGCATCAACATGATGCACGGGGGCTTTAGCTGCTGGGATTTCTTCGTGGCGCAGCATGGCTTCTGGATCAGTCTCCAAGCCTTCATTCACCACGGCTTCGATATCTTCAAGATTTTTAGCCCTTGGCTTGGAAGCTGCCTCCACCACCACCGTCACCACGTCACTCCAGAGGAAGCGCAATGCTTCAGCCGCATCAGCTTCTGCGGGTACTTCTTGGCGCTCTGGAAGTACATCTTCTGGTTGCTCTTGAGGAGTCTGGTCTCCTTCAGCAGCACCACTTCCAGAGGCGCCCCACTTCACATCAGTGGATTTCCTGCATCAATAAGATAGTCAGCAAAAGCAGAGTACATAATCATATTAAGTACTCGAGTACTCAGGAACTTACAAAGCAGCACGAGGCATAGTGACTCTCGGTCCCAGCAGGTCGAAGAAAGAAGGCGCCGCCGGCACCTCTGGCACACTTTCCATCGGCGGCACATTTTCTGGTACCGCGGCCTCTTGTTGCTCATGCGCCACCGTCTGCACGGTCGACGCTGGAACCACCTCGGGTTCTGTTATTCTCGGAGGGCTACTCGAGGGTACATGAGCTGCACTCTCGATAACCTACGCAAGTAAAAAATCAAGACATTACAGCAGAGAACAAATACTCAGTGCAACTTAAGAGTTCTCCAACACCTACTGTAATGGTAGGGAGTCCTGAGATCTTCTTTATGGCTCGCTTCCCCACTGTGGTCCTTTTCATCTGCGGCGACAGAGTCACATCATCTGTAAGAGATGATGCCGGCCTCTTCGATGCTCCTGTGGCGAGGCCACTGGGGATGGACGCCCCAGAGTACCCGTAGCGGCTTTTCACTTCAAAACGCTGTTGAAGTGTTTGGCCGTCTTCATCGCTTGAGGAGGCGTCCTCCACCAAGACTTCTTCTTCCCCTTGAGCAGATTGACTACTCTCGGGGGCTTGAGCCTCCTCTTCGGTTGGCTCTCCCTCCGGCGCTTGTAGTGGGTCTTGAGGACGAGGAGGGGGAACGGACACAAATTTCAAGACATCCTCCTGCGAAACAAGGCAATTGTTAGCTACATGACTACTTATAATAAGTACTCGGGGGCTAAGTTCTTGGAAACTTACCATGCGCGGAGGATTGTCGGCACTGTATTCACGGACAGCTGCAGGAATTCCGTGAAGATTCTTGAAGATCTTCTGCAGCCGCTCCATTACAAGATCATCACTGATCTCTTCAGCAGAAAGCCTGGAGCCATCATCTGCTCCAATGTACTCGAACCCAAGATGCTCCCGCTGCATCAAGGGTTGTACCCATCGCTTCATAAAGCTGAAAGCT
Organism: Cenchrus fungigraminus; assembly: GCA_036936925.1. Classification (NCBI taxonomy): domain Eukaryota; kingdom Viridiplantae; phylum Streptophyta; class Magnoliopsida; order Poales; family Poaceae; genus Cenchrus; species Cenchrus fungigraminus. The sequence goes on along the minus strand of CM072779.1, from coordinate 35,182,913 downwards.
ACTCTCTCAGCAGTCAAGCCTTGCGCCTTCTTCTGCGTAATCTTCGCCAGCAACTCGGGGATCTGGATGCACTCCTGCATTGTGGGTTCATCTTTCCAGAGCCGATCGTATACTGGTGCAAACATGCTGGGCTTCGGCAGCTGCGGCGGGGCGTTCTCTAGGTAGAACCACTTGTTCTTCCAGTCTTGATTTGAATCTATCAAATCATACTTGAAGTACAACTCTTGTGCCTTCTGGCGCATCTGCACACCGGCTCCACCGACTACAACTGGGAAGTTGGCGTTGGGCTGCGGCTTCAACCAGAAGATCTTCCTGAACAAGGCCCAGTGAGGGTGGATACCTAGGAAGGCTTCACAGAAGTGCACGTACACTGCAATCTGGAAGATGCTATTGGGGTTCAGGTGTATGTGCTCCAACTTGAAGAAGTTGAGGAAGCCGCGAAAGAAATCCGATGACGGCAGCGTCAATCCACGCTCGACGAAGTGCCCGAACATTGGGATTTCATCCGGGCTCTTCTCCATTGGCCATGCATCACCAGCGGCAGAGCTCCAACTAGCAATGGCCTTCTCACGCAGCAACCCGCCGGCTTCAAGGACCTTGATATCTTCCTCCTTCATCTTGGACTTGTTCCAAGAGACAGCCTGACTCGGGGGCTTCGTGATGACCACCGTCTTGTACTTGGGCTCCGGCAACTCCTTTTTGCCACGGCCGGATTTCCTCTTCTGTCCCTTGGACGGCGCAGGCTTCATCCTTCCTATCACAAGGGTCTTCTTTCGCATTGACCGGAGGACGGCGAAGGGATGGAGGTCTGCACTCTTGGCACTATGGGCGCTCGAACTCTGCGGCGGCTATGGATGCTAAGGCGTTCTGGATCTAAGGGCGAATGGAAGCAATGAAACCCTAAGGGATACCCCTTCGGGTATTTATAAAACCAAAACCCTAAAACGGTTCGGCCTGGTGACCCTTCGTATTCAACAGATTTGTTTCACTCAGGCAAAATTTTTGGCTAAGTCAGAGGACTAAAATCCAAGACCTGCTCAGCTCTATCTCAGGGGCTCGACTACTCGATGGAATTGGATTTCACTCAGCTAATCCAAGACATGCTCGGCTCTATCTCGGGGGCTCGACTACTCAATGGAATTGGATTTCACTCAGCTACAGTTCACTGAATTCAGGCCACTATTCTATAGTCAGATTGGATCCTTCAATTCGAGAAAGTACTCGACTCAAGGCTCGGGGGCTCCGTGCCACGTGTCATTCAGTTTTTCTCAGGATTTTACGAGATTATTTGACGAAGACTACAGATTGACCCTCAGCTTGAATTGTCAATTCGAACTAAGGTTTGGGGGCTACATCCATATAGGATGCGATTTTTTGCAAATCGCATTCCTATATTATTTCTTCAGAATTTCTGAGGATTTTCTGGAGGAAGATCAAAGAATAGATGATTGACCCTCAGCTTGAATCCTGGATTCGACCTAAGGCTCGGGGGCTACATTCCACATGGAATGCGATTTCAGTAACTGCATTTCCATAAGGATCTTTGACGCAAAGATTTCAAGAATGAAGCGGGTATTATTGAAGACCTTCAAGGGAAGTACTCGGGGACGCTTGGGAACAACTCGAGAAGACTTCAAGACTACTTGTGGAGTTAGCTGGAGTACCTTCCAGCCTCGTGATGATTCAAGTACTATTGAAGATTAAAGCTTGTAGAACTCAGGGACGCTTGGGAACTACTCGTGAAGATCTTCAAGACTACTTGGAGCATTACACTCGACTACAAAGTACTCGGGGGCTTGTCGATCGGGCATTCCTGGGCCCACCAACACATTGTGGGCCATACCCGGGAGATAAGTTCCTGTACACCTGGACTACACGACTAGTGGGCCACGGTGCTGGTACCGTGGACCACAAGGCAAGACAAGGCGGACAAGGACTTGTACTAAGACTAGGATAGCTTTCCATACCTTGTATAGGCTACTCCGGGTCCTACTCGAATAGTACCCTTGTACCAATCCGACTTGTAACCCTGCCTCCCGTGGCATATAAGGCGAGGCAGGGACCCCTCTCAAAACAGACGCAATCAATACAGAGCCACACAGCATACAGGACGTAGGGTATTACGCACATTGCGGCCCGAACCTGTCTAATTATGTGCCCCGTGTCTCACCATCGTGTTCCTTATCTCGGCGAGCCCCACCGCACAATCTACTACTTCGGGTACCCCGTCGTAGGCTCGGTGTCTAAAACACTGACACCGCCTCGCTCGGGGGGTGAGGCCCCCCTCGAGCGGGCAGCCGTCTCCATTCCGCCCGACAGCGGCATTTAATGCCCAGCCCCACGGCAGGACACCGAAGTCAAGGGTAAATCTTCCCCCACGCCGCGCGACTGACACAGCCGGAGCGCCTGACACCGCCACAGTGCGGCCTAACCCGCCACTATGCAACCATGCTTGGCCCTGTGCAGGCGCTGCGCGGCCCTGTGCGGACAAGCGGATGTCATTCCACGACACTGTGCCACCAGCTGCCGTCCTCCCCTCACGGCAAGACCCTCGAATGGGAACGGGTGCACCCTCGAAGGGTGTACGGGCGGTGAGCGGGCGTGCACCCCAACTGACGCTGCCGTACGGGCGACGTGCGCCACGTCCTCTCCGCCAACTCCAGCGCCGCATGGCCATCCCGGGCGCTGTGCGGCCATCCCCGGCGTTGTGCCCCCACACCTGCTACTGTGCGACGAGACACACAGCATTGTGCGGACAGGCCGGCGACGCGCCGCAGTCCCGCACCACCAACTCCGGTCCTTCCCCCGGCGGCTAGGCCCTCGATTCAGCAGGGGCGGCCCCTCGAAGTCAAAGAGCAGGACAGGTCACAGTAACCACCATGCACCCACTGAAGCCGGAGGGCGCCATCCGACTCGCGCCAGGAACCATGACGTGCGGGACAAGACCGCCGGCGCCATACCTGTTAGTACGCAGCCACTGTGCCGACTGCCATCATTGTAGCTGCCCTCCCTTGGCCTATAAAAGGGAGAGGCAGAGCCCCCTGCGCGGGACACGACGCTCACTCTCACTCGCATACAGCACACCACCCTGTTCTAGATATTGATACTTGCCTCAACCACCTTAGAAGGGACTTGGGGGGATTTCCTCCTCTCCCACCTTGCTTGTAGCTCCCCTCTACAGGCACCACCGGTGCAAGCTAATACAGTGCGCAAGCACACCCTGCTGGACGTACGACCGCGTGGCCGGAACCAGGATAAACCCCATGTCGCCTTAGCTTAGCACCACCCATCGAGAAGCACATCCCAGCGCAAATCACTAGTTGGTGCCGGTGCTAATCCGGACACCGATAGTTGTTGCGCCAGGTAGGGGAGCGCTGTGATCGTCCACCCGCTTTCTCGATGGTGATCGTCACCGAGCAGACGTCGGAGAGGCCCGCCTGGGGTGAATCCGACACGCTCCCGGCCGGGTTCGAAATCTGGTTCGGGAGCATCCAATACCAGGCGACTGGCAACGGCTACCACATGCGCATCCTCAACCGGGAAGCGCTCAAGGCGGCGCCGCCCGGAACGTCGGCTGCCCCGATGCCAGCATTATTCCCACCGCCACCCCGACACCGCAAGTGTTCGGGGAAGTGCTCACGACGAGCGTGCACGGCGCGGCGCCAAGCGGCAGACGCTGGCTCCTCCCAGGGGGTCGAAGCCGGTGAGCTCCCGCCTGTCGGAGCAGAACAAGGTGACGCACCTCCACCAGCGAACTCCACGGCACACCCCACGGAGGGGGCCGTGGCTGCGTAGCCACGATTCCCCCACGGGATGTGCGGCGCCACCATGGCGTATTCTTCGTCGGTCGGCACTGACCTGGCTGCATACGAGGGCCTTCCGAACCACCACTTCATTTCCATCCGGAACGTCATCACCACCTCGCCCGATGATTCCTACCGCGACACTGACGACGAGGAGTACGGGTACGGGCGTGAGGCGCCGGAGTGGGACTACTCCAGACTGCAAGACACCGACGCTTTCAGGCGGTTCCAGGCCGCGGCGGACTACTGCCTCACCTGCTCCGACGATTCCAGCGAGGGGGATTACGATCCCACCCGGGAATGCTTCGTCATCGTCCTCAGTGAGGGCGAAGACGAGGGAGGCGGAGCAGGTGATGCTGCGGTCCGCAACACTGTGGCAATAACCCCACCGGTGGGAGCGACACCACCGTCACCTGACGCGGGGCGCGCCGCGCAGATGGCCCAACTTCGCGAGCTGGAGGCGAAGCTAAATGCAGAGCGCGAGCAGCTGCGACAGCTGAAGGCCACGCTCGAAAAAGACAAGGTCGGTCCCTCGACACTGGGGCGCGCGCTGCGGGACGCGTGGCCCGCGAGCGCATCAACACCGACGCCGACGTAGATGAGATGCCAAACCTGGCATGGGCCAGCCAGAAGCTCGTAGCTGCGGCGACTTTGATTCGGGCCATGCCCGAGCCGTTGACGCCCGAAGGACGTAACCTGCGCCGCGAGGCGCAGGCCCTCATCGAGAAGGCTGCGGTGCAGCAAGCCGAAAGCTCCGCGTCCCGCATGCGCCATCAGTCTGTTACAAAGGCTGGTGGAGGCGGCAGGGACCAGCAGGCATCGGTTCATACTCCGCACCGAGCGCCTACCGTCCACGAAGGCAACCAGAGGACCCCTGCCAAGGAACGGATTCGGGATACGCGCGACACGCTCAACGATGGCGACACCCGCAACATCCTGAACAAGAAAAGGCAGGACGCCACTCCGTCGCACGGCTACAACCCACGGCGCGGTGGGCGATACGACAGCCGGGAGGACAAGAGCCCGTCGCCGGAGCCGTCGGGCATGCGTGTGTTCGGCCGCGCGATCCGCACGGCCTCAATTCCCCCGCGCTTCCGCCAACCGACGACCTTGAGCAAGTACTCGGGGGAGACGGACCCCCGGGTCTGGCTCAATGACTACCACCTAGCGTGCCAGCTGGGCGGCGCCACCGACGATGCCATGATCATCCGCAACCTGCCACTGCATTTGGCAGACTCCGCGCGGACATGGCTCGAGCACCTGCCCGTGAACCAGATCCACGACTGGGACAACCTGGTCAGGACATTTGTGGGCAACTTCCATGGCACGTACGTGCGCCTCGGGAACTCCTGGGACCTCCGAGGTTGCTCCCAGAAGGCTGGTGAGTCCTTGAGGGATTTCATCCGCCGCTTCTCCAAGCGCTGCACCGAGCTTCCGAGCGTCGGTGAGTCCGAGGTCGTGCATGCCTTCTTGGAGGGCACGACCTGCTGGGACCTGGTGCGCAAGTTGGGGCGGAACCCTCCCACCAGCGTCAACGAGCTGTTCGACATCGCCACCAGCTACACTTCCGGGGAGGAGGCGGTGGGGGCGATCTTCGACAGCACAAAGGGCAAGTAGACCAACGAGGCGCCCGCGGAGGGCAGCAAGCCCAAGGAGCCCTCGAAGAAGCAGAAGCAGGGCAAGAAGGGCAAGAAGAACCAGGGCAAGAAGCCCATGGAACAAGATGAGGGCCCCGAAGAGGTCAACGCGATCGACGCCGCCAACAAGGGGGCTCGAGGTCCCCCTCGAGGCGGTGTCTTCGACGACATGCTGAAGAAGCCCTGCCCGTACCACAAGACCCCTGTCGCTCACACCCTCGAGTAGTGCGACATGCTCAAGAAGTAATATAGCCGCGTCACCGCAAAGGAGGACAACGCCAAGAAGGATGCGAGTGACGGGGGCAAGGATGGTTTCCCGGAGGTGGAGAATGTGTTCTTCATCTTCGGGGGGGCCCACCGTCGATATGACGTCGCGGCAGCGCAGGTGTGAATGTCGAGAGGTCTACTCCGTTTACCCGGCCGTGCCGTCATACCTCGACTGGTCGGAGGAGACGATCTCCTTCGACCGTGAAGACCACCCGGATCACATCCCCAATCTGGGACAATACCCACTTGTTGTCGACCCCATCATCGGCAACACACGGTTCTCCAAGGTGTTGATGGATGGAGGCAGCAGCCTCAACATCATGTACTTCTCCACCTTGGAGCTCATGGGGATCGGCTTGGACAAGCTGCGACCCAGCAAGTCGTCGTTCCACAGCGTTGCGCCGACAAATGAGTCCAGCCCCTAGGGTAGATCGACCTACCCGTCTGCTTCGGCACACTGAGCAACTTCCGCAAGGAGGTCCTCACCTTCGAGGTGGTAGGGTTTCGGGGAGCGTACCACGCCATCCTTGGCCGGCCCTGCTACGCCAAGTTCATGGCGGTCCCAAACTACACTTACCTGAAGCTCAAGATGCCGGGGCCCAAAGGCGTCCTCACGGTGGGCCCATCATTCGAACACGCGTTCGAGTGCGACGTCGAGTGCGTTGAGCACCCTGAGGCGCTTGCGCATGACGAGGCCCTCGTGGCGGACTTGGAGAAGCTGGCCAACGAGGCCCTCGACTCCACCAACAAGCACACCGGCAGCTTCGAGGCCGCGGAGCACACCAAGGCTGTACCCCTCAACCCCAGCGCCCCCGAGGGCAAGGTGCTGAGGATCAGCTCCACCCTCAACCCGAAATAGGAAGTGGTGCTCGTCGACTTTCTCCGCGCCAACACTGACATTTTTGCATGGAGTCCCGCGGACATGCCGGGCATTCCGAGGGAGGTCGCCGAGCACTCACTTGATATCCTGCCCAACTCCAAGCCGGCATCTCAGCGTCTGCGACGATTTGACGAAGAGAAACGTCGGGCGATTGGAGAGGAGCTGCGGAAGCTCTTAGAGGCCGGATTCATCAAGGAGGTATTTCATCCAGTGTGGCTAGCTAATCATGTACTAGTTAAGAAAAAGAATGGGAAGTGACGGATGTGCATAGATTATACCGGTTTAAATAAAGCATGTCTCAAAGTTCCTTTTCCTTTGCCACGGATTGATCAAATAGTTGATTCCACCGCGGGGTGTGAGTTACTATGCTTCCTTGATGCGTATTCCGGTTACCACCAAATTAAGATGAAGGAGTCCGACCAACTCACAACCTCCTTTATCACCCCATTCGGGATGTTCTGCTACGTGACGATGTCGTTCAGTCTCCGAAACGCCAGGGCAACATACCAGCGGTGTATGCTCCACGTCTTCGGGGATCACATCGGGCGGACCGTTGAGGCATACGTCGATGACATCATAGTAAAATCCAGGAAGGCAGACGACCTGGTGAATGACTTGCGCATTGCGTTCAAATGCCTCCGGGCGAACGGGGTTAAGCTAAACCCTGAAAAATGCGTCTTCGGGGTGTCGCGTGGCATGCTCTTGGGTTACATTGTCTCCCAGCGAGGCATAGAGCCCAACCCAGAGACGGTATCGGCCCTTGAGAGGATGAGGCCGATACGCGATCTGAAGGGAGTACAAAGGGTCCTGGGCTGCCTCGCAGCTTTGAGTTGCTTCATCTCATGTCTCGGTGAGAAGGGCTTACCCCTGTACCAACTTCTTCGAAAGAGCGAGCGTTTCTCCTGGACCGCCGAGGCCCAGGAGGCCCTCGACAAGCTAAAGGAAACACATGCCCGAGCTCCGATACTGACCCCGCCCCAGGAAGGCGAACCTCTGTATCTCTACGTCGCCGCCACGACCCAAGTGGTCAGTGCGGTCGTCGTAGTGGAGACAACGGAGGAGGGCCACGCCCTACCTGTCTAGAGGCCGGTCTATTATATCAGCGAAGTATTGTCGAACACCAAGACGTGATACCCCCAGATCCAGAAGTTGCTCTATGCGGTGGTGCTCGCGCGGCGCAAGCTGCGGCACTACTTCGAGGCCCATCCTGTCACCGTGGTGTCTTCCTTCCCTTTAGGGGAGATTGCGTACAATCAGGACGTCTCGGGCAGGATAGCTAAGTGGTCCGTGGAGCTCATGGGTGAAGCCCTCACCTACGCACCATGAAAGGCGATCAAATTGCAGATCTTGGCAGATTTTGTAGCTGAGTGGACCGACATTCAGTTACCCACCCCTCAGATCCAAGCTGAGTGCTGGACCATGTACTTTGATGGTTCGATGATGAAAACGGGCGCAGGCGCAGGCCTGCTCTTCGTTTCGCCCCTTGCAGAGCACATACGGTACTTGGTGGGCTTGCACTTCCCCGCGTCAAACAACATGGCGGAGTACGAGGCGCTCCTCAGCGGCCTGCGCATCGCCATCGAGCTCGGCATCAAGCGCCTTGACATCTGGGGAGATTCTCAGCTGGTCATCGACCAGGTGATGAAGAACGCGAGCTGCCACGACGAGAAGATGGAGGCGTATTGCGATGCAGTGTGTAAACTCGAGGATAAGTTCTTTGGCTTCGAGCTCAACCACATCGCGCGCAAGTACAACAAGGAGGCGGATGAGCTGGCCAAAATTGCTTCGGGGCGGATCACCGTTCCACCAAACGTGTTCTCCCGCGACCTCGCCAAGCCCTCTATCGATCTCCACAAACCTGCTGAAGCTTCCGGAAAAGCCTCGGGGGCTGGCCCCTCGAAGGCCGTGGGCGCCGAGCCCATGGACGAGGACCCCTCGAACGGGGAACTCGAGAACTCGGACCTCGAAGGGTCCCAGGTGGACGAGGCCGAGGCGATGGAGATCGACGACCTCCCGCCCCCTCCACGGGACTAGCGTGACGAGTACCTCGCCTGGTTAGACCGAGGCGAGATACCCCCGGATCGGACCGAGGCGAGGCGTATCGCCAGGAAGGCCAAGTCTTTCGTCATCATCGACGGCGAGCTGTACAAGCGCAGCGCCTCAGGAATCATGCAGCGGTACATCTCCGTCCCCGAGGGTTGAGAGTTGATCCAGGACGTCCACGCGGGCGAATGCGGTCACCATGCCGCCCCGCGTACTCTCGTGGGCAAAGTGTTCCGCCAACATTTCTATTGGCCGACGGCGGTCACCGGCGCCAACGAGGTAGTACGCACCTGCGAAGGGTGCCAGTACTACGCGCGGAAGACCCACCTCCCGGCTCACGCGCTGCAAACCATCCCCATCACATGGCTGTTTGTCGTGTGGGGACTGGACATGGTCGGGCCCTTGCAAAAGGCGCCCGGGGGCTTCACCCACATACTGGTGGCCATCGACAAGTTCTCAAAGTGGATCGAGGTCCGCCCCATCAGCAGCCTCAGGTCCGAGCAGGCAGTGTTGTTCTTCACGGACATCGTGCACCGCTTTGGGGTACCCAACTCCATCATAACAGACAACGGCACTCAATTCACCGGCAAGAAGTTCCAAGAATTCTGCGACAGCTATCACATCCGCGTGGATTGGTCGGCCGTAGCACATCCACAGACTAACGGCCAGGTAGAACGTGCCAACAGCATGATTTTACAAGGCTTAAAGCCAAGGATCTTCAACAAGCACAACTAGTTTGGCCGGAAATGGATTCAAGAGTTGCCGTCGGTCGTTTGGAGCCTCAGGAACACCCCGAGCAGAGCCACGGGTCTCACCCCGTTCTTCCTGGTTTACAGCGCAGAGGCCGTCCTCCCCACGGATCTGGACTACGGGTCTCCGAGTGTAAAGGCCTACCTGGAGGAGCAGAACCAGTAAGATCGCGAAGACGCGTTGGACTACATCGACGAGGCCCACGACGTGGCGGTCCTGCACTCCGAAAAGTACCAACAATCCCTACGACGTTACCAAGCGAATAAGGTCCGACCTCGAGACCTCAACAAGGGAGATTTGGTACTTCGACTTCGACAGAAGAATGAGGGACGCCACAAGCTCACGCCACCGTGGGAAGGGTCGTACATCGTCGCCGAGGTCCTCAAGCCCGGCACGTACAAGCTCGCGAACGAGAGGGGCGAAGTCTTCACCAACGCTTGGAACATCCAACAGCTACGTCGCTTCTACCCTTAAGTTCCAAATCGTTTTGTGCATATCCGGCACCCAAGTCGGTTGTATATACGTTAAGGTTGTGATTAAAGACAAGGGAGACTCGGCTTTCCTCTGAAAACCAAGTCCCCCTCGGGGCTACTATGGGGGGCACCCCCCCCTAAACGGTCCCATTTTTTCACAAAGAACCTTTTTTCTGAAAATGCTAAGCGTCTCGTGCCTCGAAAGCTTAGGCAGACAAAGGCAGGGTGCAAGTAGCTAAAAGGTAAAGCCGGACGAGTCAGGGACGGCCCACGCCTCCAGCAGGATACGGCTTCCTTGTCACCACTTCACCTTCAACTTACTCGCAAAAACGATCGATCCCAGCTGAAATCTGCCTAGGTGACGGGAAAGGCGCAACGGCATACATAAAACGAGCCACACTTAAGTTACAAACTTCAAAAGATGGTTTGTTTATTTACATGAGCCACCCGACTCAAATCTCGGCCACAACCTAAGGACTTCTATGCCCAGCTACTTTCAGGGCTCGAGGGGACCCACAGGAGCAGCGTTTGGGAAGAGGTCCTCCTCGAACACGTCGGCGAGGTCGGCAGCGACATCGGCGGTGGTAGTATCGGCCTGACCCAGGGCGTCCTGCACTCCATCATCGTCAAGGCCATCCGCGACGACGTACCCTGTGGCCAGCGCTGCGAAGTCGACGATGTAGTCCATTGATACCACACCGAGGGTCTTCTGAACACCGAAACGGAGAGCGCCCTTCATGCGCTCGACAACACGGCCACTCAGAGCCCGAAGGCGGCTCGCCAGCGAGCACCCTGACGAGCCGGTACCCTCGTCGATGCTCTGGCATGCTTCAAGGGCCGCCTGCTCCAGGGTCACGAATTCCTGTTGCGACGAGTTGTAGGCCGCTTGAAGAGCTTCCACCTGCGTCGCAGACTCTCCCAGAGCCTTCCGCAGTTCTGGGAGGAGAAAGGGTGAGTCGAGAGCGAATCTCGACAAGCCTGAACGATAAATAAGGGCTCGGGGGCTGCAACTTACCCTCGACCCGCTTCTTCTCCGTCTCGAGCTCTGCACGCGCGGCTCCAGCCTCTTGCCGCAGCTGCAGAATCGAGGCGTCCTTCTCTCCGCTGACGGACCTCAGGGCTTCGACGGTGACGCTCTCCTGAACCAGGGCCCCGGTGAGCCGCTCGGCTTCCGCCCCCCGAAGTTGGAGTGCGGCCCTAACCTCCTCAAGGGTGGTGTGTTCCTACTGGAGCAGGGACTGCACCTCCTCCCGCACTGAGCGCTCGCGCTGAAGGGCGGACCGGGCATCCTCGAGCGCTGTGCGCTCTTGCTGGAGTTGGGTCTGCACCTCCACGCGCGCGGCGCGTTCCGGTTGGAGCTGGCCCTCCACCACGGTGAGCGCCTCGGTCTTCTCCTGCAGAGCAGCGCCCAGCCTCTCGACCTCCTGGGTCTTCTGCTCGGCCTGGGTCTGCCAGGACCTCGCTCCCTCGAGGGTTGGGCGATCCTGCTGGAGTTGGACTTGCGCCTCGGGTAAGGGCCGACTCCTTCTGCGCCAGCGCGGCCTGGGCCTCGGTGTGCGCCGCACACGCCTTCCGCAGCTCCTCGTTTGCCACCGTCAGTGCCTCCTCTTTCCTCTGGAGCGTGACCTTCAACTCCTCGGCCTCCCTGGCTCTCTGCGCCGCTGCAGCCCGCTGGGAGTCACACTCCTCCACTGCACGGAGGAGGTTGTACTCGAGCCAGCCGTTGTCCGTCCGTAGAGCCTCCACCATCACGTCCAGGGCATCGTACTGCGTCCGGTACCAGTCGAGGTCGGAGCTCAGCTTAGCAATGTGGGCGAGCCTCTCACCCGCCTGCTCCCGCAGCTCCTGCGGATGGAGAAGGGGAGAAAGAAGAAAGAAAGTCAAACGAAAGACACGCAGACGAGGAAAGCGAACCAAGCGGCCCTTGGGCGAACACACTTACTCGAAAGACTTGGAGCGATCTGCTCCCGTGGATTCGGAGCACATCGGCCAGGGTAGTCTGAAGGGAGGCGCCAAGGGCGCTGAACTCCTGCCACAGCTCCCTCTCTGACCTCGCCTCCTCCACCAGGCCCCGCGGCACTCCGGGAAGACGGAGCCTCTGCTCCCACGGCGACGCGCTGGCGCCGGACGTCGGGGCCATGACGCCAGACGTCGACACCCCAGCACCGGTCGCCGGTGCCTGCGACATCACGCAACCATCGGACCGCACCACCAGCACCTCAGGCGTGGGCCCGGGGGCTAGCGCAGCCGCCACCCGGCCCCCACTGGGGGCCGAATCACCATCAGCAGGAGCCCTCTGCCCCCCGACCCGCGGCACGAGCCTGCTCTCGGCCCCGCCGGGTACCACGGGTCACCGCCGCCCGCTGGGCATCCGCTGCTACCTCCTCCCGCCATTGCGGCCCCGTGGCCACGGTCGCGACTCGCGGCGCCTCGCCGAGGACCTCTTCGTTCCTCGGCGATAGGGGCGGCGCGGCCTCCCACCTGTCGGAGATGGTCCGCTCCCCCTCGCTCTCCTCCTCGTTTGAAGACGTGTCCACCGGCTCCGGCGGGGGGAGAGACCCTGCTGCTCCCGCACCAGGTACTCCTCATTGTACCTGTTGAGGCGCTCCTGCCTCCGGATCTTCTTCTCGTTTGCCTGGTCCGCCAGGCCCTTCTCCCTTTGCTGCCTGGCGCGGTTGGCAGCGTGTGACCTGGGCGTCGGTGGATCTGAGGTAGGGATGTCAACGCGCTCCCCCTGTCACCGGCAACCACGGTTAGATTGAACATCGGAATAAAACAGGCAAAAAACAAGGAATCGAGTCTCACCAAGTCGGCATCCGGGAGCATCGCGAACGACCACAAGTCGTCGTCGCTGTGCGGAACCATCTTGAGGTTCACTGCGCGCCTCGCCCTCGTGGCCATGTACGCCTGAGGGTGCGGCTCCTCCAGCAACCGCGAGCGCGCCAAGGCCGCGGGGTCGGTGTCGCTCCTCATCTCGAAGATGAGAAGCTCCCTCTCCATGAGAGGGATCACCCGCCGAAGATGAAAGTTGGCGATGACGGCCGCCATAGTCAACCCGGCGTTCGCCAACTGGCGCTGGGCTTTGGTAAGAGGCTCGAGCCTCGCCTGCCTTGACGCGGGCGACACCCCATGCGCCCAAGACACCGGCCTCTCCTTCACCACCTTCCCGGTGTACGGCGAGAGCCCGGCGCTGTCGTTGCGCAGATAGAACCAACCCTTCTCCCAGTCGGCGTTGTTCGTCGTCATCGTGTAGAGCAGGTACAATTCCTTCCGGGAGTCGCGTGCTGCAAATGTAGGGCCGCCGGCACGTACGGCCCGGCGCGTCCTCCTCTCCCTGGCGGCGAGCGTGTGGAGCTCTCCTCGGAAAAGGTGGATCCACAGGTCCCAGTGCGCCGGGATCCCTAGAAACCCCTCACAGACGGCGACGAAGGAAGCCGCCTGTGAAATGGCATTAGGGGCGAAGTTATGAAGCTCCACCCCGTAGTGGTGGCACAACCCCCCGCATGAACTTGCTCACGGGGGCGTTGAATCCTCGCTCGTGCAGCCGCACGAAACTCACGACGTAGCCCGGTGGTGGGGACGGCTCCCGGTGTGACGTCGACGGGATGATCCACGCCGGGTTCCCTTCGTCACCAGCCGGCGCCAACTGACCGCCGGCGACTAGCTCCTCCATGGACTACAGGTCCACCGACGATCGGGGCCACGGATGAGCGTCCAGCACTCGGACCGCAGACATGACAGGAGCGGCGGAGTGCGAGCGAACACGCGGCAGAGTGCGACCGAATCCGAAGCGGCAGGATGCGCAGCGATGGGGAAGGCAAAGAGCAACAGGCGGATCCGAATGGCAAAGGTGAGGAGCTCCCACCGCGCTCCCCTGCTTTTATAGAGTAGGAAGGGGCGGAGCCCCCGGAAACGCAGCGCGCGGCAGCAGTAAATGCGGTGGGTACCGCTCGTCGCTGACGGCAGGGCCCCACCGCGCCGAAACTACCGCGCACACGCGCGTGCGCCATGATTACCGCACGGTAATCCAAGGGACGCCGCGTCCCGTCTTATCGCCATCGCGCGTTGCCCATGTCGTGTCACCTTAAAAGGCGCGCCCGCCTCGCCTGCCTCGTGCCACGTCAGCCACGATCGAGTGGGCGCGGCAGCCAACCGTCCTGTGGACAAATTTTCGCACACCGGGGATTCCTTCTCGTATAAGGGAAGCCCCAGGAAACCCCGAGCCGGGGATTCGAGGTCTGATCCCTCGAAGGGATGCGGCTGGCGCCCCAATCCGAAATAGGTTGAAGCCACAGGGCCACGGCCTGTCAGCATACCCTCGAAGACGAACTCGAGGAAGCCTAGGGTTCAGGCCCGCATGGCTCTACTGATCAGCGGCTCGAGGCCCGGCCCGCTGAGGGTGCGACGGGTGCCGCAGATGCCCCTCGACTTGAGGATGTACTGATCAGTGGTTCGAGGCTCAGCTCGATGGTAGATCGGCGAGCGCCACAGGTCCGCCAAGACGGGGGCGCCCACCGGCCCCGCAAATGCCCTACTGATCAAAGGTATGGGTCCTGACCCTCGACGGGTTCGAACAGGCGCCTCAGATCAATAGAGTCAGGAACGATCAGGGTGCGCGCAATCGAGCCTGTCCCCGAACGCGAAGTTCGGGGGCGCCCCACATATCGTGTTCAAGGCCAAGACAGAGGCAGCCAATCGAGGGATCCCATCGAGGGAGTGCTTCCGCGCCCTCGGCCCCTAGCGAACGGGGCCGAGCCCTGCTTGGCAAACCTCTGCAAGCGCTTACATGGACGTGTCTCCGGACCACGAGCCGACCCCTATCGAACGGGGCACGGACGCCCACTTGAACTATCCGTTAACAGCTCACCGAGGCAACCATTGCTCGTCGCCCGCTCGAGGGTAGCATGGTTTGCCTCACCCCTCTACCCTGCGGAAGGGAAACGAGGGTCGTAATAAAGCTGAGAGTCTTCATCCGATCGTCCCTGATTGGGCCAGGGCTCGGGGGCTCCTCGCACCACGACCACCCCGATGATCGCTGCATCAACCTTCCTAGTGCTGCGTCCCTGAAAACGGTCAGCCTACCCGAAACGTCTAGGGTCAACACAATGCCTCCCCACCTGCGTAGATTGCTGATGTTTGCTGAAATACCGCCGAGGCCGACTGAAACAAACGCAAGGTGAGCTACGTCACCCTACGTATTTAACCCCTGCACGAGTGCACGCACTCCTGCAGGGCTTCGGGGGCTTACACCCGCGGGTGCGCTAGCACGCCCCCACAGGAAAATATGCACTATCAAAAGAGAATGAAACTCGCACATAGCGCCCGAGAACGACATCCTTTGCCGGAACGGTCCCCTTTTCGGCAAAAGCTCGGGGGCTACTGTCGGGGACGGTCATTAGGGGTCCCCCAACTAAGGGGATAACCACCCTCGTTAAACGCAATCCGCCCAAGGACCGTTCCTCGAGCCCCGGTCATGGGACATCACGGGCCCACGGCCTGCTACGGCCCGGCAGCAGCCGCACCGAGAAGGCCCGCTTGACCACCTCGCTCGAGGGCTCCGGCTCCTCAAGCAGATTTCCGTCTCGCTCGAGGGCTCCGGTCCCTCGAGCAAATTTCCGCCTCGCTCGAGGGCCCCGGTCCCTCGAGCAGGTTTCCGCCTGGCTCGGGGACTCCGGTCCCTCGAGAAGGTTTCCGCCTCACTCGAGGGGTTCGGCCCCCCTCGAGCGGGCAGCCGTCTCCACTCCGCCCGACAGCGGCATTTAATGCCCAGCCCCACGGCGGGACGTCGAAGTCAAGGGTGAATCTTCCCCCACGCTGCGCGACTGACACAGCCAGAGCACCTGACACCGCCACAGTGCGGCCTAACCCACCACTGTGCAGCCATGCTTGGCCCAGTGCAGGCGCTGCGCGGCCCTGTGCGGACAAGCGGATGTCATTCCACGACACTGTGCCACCTGCTCCCGTCCTCCCCTCACGGCAAGACCCTCGAACGGGCACAGGTGCACCCTCGAAGGGTGTACGGGCGGTGAGCGGGCGTGCGCCCTGACTAACGCCACCGTACGGGCGACGTGCGCCACGTCCCCTCCGCCAACTCCGGCGCCGCATGGCCATCCCGGGTGCTGTGCGGCCATCCCGCACGCTGTGCGGCCATCCCCGGCACTGTGCCACCACACCTGCCACTGTGCGACGGGACACACAGCACTGTGCAGACAGGCAGGCGACGCACCGTAGTCCCGCACCACCAACTCCGGTCCTTCCCCCGGCGGCTAGGCCCTCGATTCAGCAGGGGTGGCCCCTCGAAGTCAAAGAGCAGGACAAGTCACAGTAACCGCCATGCCGCCATCCGACTCGCGCCAGGAACCATGACGTGCGGGACAAGACCGCCGGCGCCATACCTGTTAGTACGCAGCCACTGTGCCGGCCGCCATCATTGTTGCTGCCCTCCCTTGGCCTATAAAATGGAGAGGCAGAGCCCCCTGCGCGGGACACGACGCTCACTCTCACTCGCATACAGTACACCACCCCGTTCTAGATATTGACACTTGCCTCAACCACCTTAGAAGGGACTTGGGGGGATTTCCTCCTCTCCTGCCTTGCTTGTAGCTCCCCTCTACAAGCACCACCGGTGCAAGCTAATACAATGCGCAAGCACACCCTGCTGGACATATGGCCGCGTGGCCGGAACCAGGATAAACCCCGTGTCGCCTTAGCTTAGCACCGCCCATCGAGAAGCAGATCCTAGCGCAAATCACTAGTTGGTGCCGGTGCTAATCCGGACACCGACATCCGCCCTGTCTTCAGGTGTTCTTGCTTGTGAGGGCTCCCTCATACCAAGTGGCTCTCCACTGGACTCTTCATCCCCTCTTGTGCTTCTCTTTGTTCCTGCATGGTTAGGATAGGGCGGATCGCGAGTGGTCTTACCCCCTCTCGTGACTACCGCTTTTGCATTTTCAACTGGTGGAACTGAAGCGACTAGTTGAGCCAACTGGGTTTCTATCATCTTATTAAAGCTCAACTAGTCTTTAAGAGCAGAAGAAAGGCTATCAATTTTAACATTAAGCCTCTCAAAGGCCTTATCATAGGCAGCTATTTTGTTATTAAAACCTTCATTAATCTTAGCTTGCCCAAAGACTAGATCTTTCAAGGAAGGTTGGTTTGGGTAGAAATAATTACCTTGATTACCTCCTTGATAATAAGGGTGTGATTGATTCCACGTTTAACCTCCTTGTAGACGATAACCGTTGTTGTTGCCGTTCATGTACATCACATCCTCCTGAGTAGTAGGGCAGTAATTCCCTGAATGCCCAGTATTACCACAGACTTCGCAAGTCATGCGAGCATCCATAGCTTGAGTAGTGGTGGCCACGGCAGCCTTCTCATTGGCTAGATCATCCATTCTCTTCATCATTAGGTCCATCTTGGCGTGCAACATATCCGCTTCTTTGACGGTATGTGTACCCCTTTGACGTGGCTGGATTCGATCATCACTCCACCCTTGATTGGTAACCATCTTCTTAATTAATGTAGTAGCTTCAGTGATAGTAAGAGAGAAGAAAGCCCCTCCAGCTGCAGCATCAATATGGCCTTGGGCTGTCGGAGTCAGCGCATTATAGAAACTCTGAAGAATAAGCCAGTTGTCCATCCCATGATGAGGGCAAGCCAGGATGTACTCCTGGAGTCTCTCCCAAGCTTCTGGGATAGTCTCATTTGCTGCCTGCTGGAAACTTGAAATTCGCCCCCGAAGGACATTGGTTTTGCCCAACGGAAAGAACTTCGCGAGGAATGCTGCGGAGCACTTTGCCCAAGTGTTAATCTCTGCACGGTTAGCATAAAATCACTATTTTGCCTTCCCCAAGAGAGAGAAGGGAAACAGTCGTAGACGAATAGCATCTTCCTCCACTCCTCGTATAGTGAAGGTACTGCATAGTTCCAGGAACTGCTGTAAATGGGCGCTCGCGTCTTCATTAGGCTTGCCACAGAATGGGCTAGCCTGTACCATCGTAATTAAGCCAGTCTTGATCTCGAAGTTTCCATTCCCAGTGTTGATCACGGGGCCTATTGGCACCTGGTCAGCAGAGGGAGCGGAGTACTCGCGAAGAGTCTTCTCGACAGGGTTGGCCATGGAAGTTGATGCGGATGGCACAAAGGAAGCTGGATCGACTTCCGAACGTTCACGAGAAGGAGAGCCGAAATGATTTCGTGCCTTCCTTACGAGTGACTCAGGATCTTCAGTAAAATTCGATGGCAAGTCGAAACCAGTCATGCACTACCTGTCTACATCGTCAATAGACAAAGAAGACAATCCAAGTTAGCCTGCATTGAGAACTGTTTTATTCCTATCATAATTATAAACATATGCAAAGTGTTGATATGTCATCCTTAAGCCTTCCCCGGCAACGGCGCCAGAAATGCTTGCTGACATTTCTTAACGCAATCACCTAAGAACAGGTTTGGAACCCATCCTGGTAATAGCGTCAGAAATGCTGGTTGGTAAATCTTAACGTCACAGAGATCCACAAGCGCACGGAAGTACCATTTAGCATTTCCCCAAAGGAGTATTCCAAAGGGTATCGAATCCAAGGAAGGCATTGGCGGAATGACAAGATCAACTCTGTTGCAATGAGTATAGATCATAGACAGAAATAAATCAGACACTCAAGTGCAGGGGTAAAGATATGATAATGGGGGTAGTGTGATCACACACACACTCACTCTCTCTCTAAGGGTCCTAGGCATAGGAGGTGACACACGAGTTAGTTCTAGGTTCTTATGTACTATACCCATAAAGCTGGTAGGAACGAGTTAGATACACTAGCGTTGAAAAACATTGACTTAAGCACCCAAGTACCACGGGGAGATAACCTCCCGCGTTGCTTCCGCACAACTCCGGTTGTTATATTTTAGACTCCTACAGCTTATCCGAACGTGGGGGATTTCAGAGGACCAACGGCTGTCACTACCGCGGCCTACCCCAAGACAAACCGTGAGATAAACTCATAAGTAAGGTAGCTACGCAACCCAAGCACCATGCTTACGTTGTTAGCCGGACTTGACCGGCCCGGGCTATTGTGACCCAGGTCAAGCCACCAGATAAACCAGCCAATTACACCGAGTACCGTAGCTTAAGCACAGACTTCATACAACGCAATCATGTCATCTAATTAGATCAAACCAGGTTAGGTACACAAACGGATTCGTGTTTTCCTATGTCTGTTCAACTGGATCAAAGGGTCGTGTTCGCGAAGAACACAAGCCTCTAACTTATGAACAAACACCAGAAACATGTGAAAGTCACCTGTCAAGTGGATCGAAAGGTCTTGTTCATCAAGAACAGGAGCCTCTAAATGATGAACAGGTGAAGAACACATGAACAAATCACTCATGTATACTAACACAACTTTATATGAAATAGATAAATAACTGAAGTAGATCAAAGTCATACAAATGAAATAAGATACAAGAGAACTCATACCTAGATCCCAAAGTAGACTTGGAACCTGAATTAGAACTATTCTAGCCTACCTCCTAGCCTTGAGACTAAAAGTGAGAGAGGTGTTGCAAGTATGGATGTCTCATAAGTGAGACCCCTCTCGTTCTATTTATAGGCCCGTGCACCGGTGAAGAATGGAGGCAAACACCCCGGGGAAGGCGCCTAGGACCAATAGGGAACCACCACGTGGAAGCCCCTGAGTGGCGGCCACAAGGTCAGTTCGGCTGACCTGTGGGGTCGGCCGACCCCCTGTGGGCCCCACTCGGGGTGTGCTTCCTCCTGGAGGCTGCCCTGTGGGTCCTTAGGTCGGTTCCCAGTGTCCACCCTATTTTGGCGCGATTTGCTTGCCTTTGTGGGCCCACGGATCCATGTGAAGTCCACGTGTCACACTCTGATTCGTCGGGGGTTGGCTCACTTGGATTGCTTGCATGGCATGCATGCATGGCTCCCTAGTTGATAGGTTTGCATGCATGGCATCCTTGTTGGCAGCCCACCTAGGATGAGGTGATGTGGCATGGACCATAGAAGATGAGTTTAGCACTCTTTTCCTGCTTATTTTCCTGCAATCAAATAATCTCCAAGGACAAGTGGAACTACATTATTCTTAACTAAATACGTGTAAGAAATGCCTTATGCTCCTTTATTCATGAGTATATTGACGGCTAAAGTAGGCACTTAACAGCCGTCAACACCATGCTCCCCCGAGAGGGGACCAAGAAATACGTAAGTTCTTCTTGCTTCCGACCAGCACTCCGACTATCTTGTTTTCTTTGTGTTGATTTCTTGTTTTCTCCCTTGCCTTTAGTTGAGGCCTGCGGCCCCTCTACCCGCGAAGCTGCCGCTTCCTCAGGATGCGATGCCGAATCGCGCCCAGGCCACCGCGGACAAGAGGAGGGCCGACCGCAAGGCCCAGCACAAGGATAAGGAGATTGCGAAGCGCGAGCAAAACGACCGCTGCGCCAAGCGCAGGAAGACGAAGGAGGGCACCGTCTCCTCGGACGAGGACCCTTCATCGTCGCCGCCCTGGTCCGGTGATGATGGTGGTGCCAGCGTTGACTAGAGTGCGCTGTCGTCTCTGTCGCCTCCTCCCCAGCGGCAGGCCGTGGGGTCCTGCTCGAGGCAGCGGCCGGAGCCTGCTGCCCACGAATAGGGAACGAGCTCCGGCCCGTGCCCGCCTCCACGCCCGGACCAAGAGGATCGAATGGTGACTCGCTCCCGATCGGGCCCCAGCGGTCAAGAGTAGTAGAGGGAGAGGAGGAGGTCTCCACGGCGAGATGACTCGTCCAAGTGGCCGGAGGACCGCGATTCTTCCGCCCGCCGCCCTTCCGGCGACACGTCGCGGCGGGGATCGTGTTCTCCGAGGAGGCGGTCGCCCCCCAAGGCAAGATCAGTGTCACCGGCGCCCGTTCCGACTGCGCCGCATGGAGAGAATGCGGACGCACCCCCGCGATGTCTCCAGTCGCTGGTCATCCGCGGTGGCGGGGCCCCGCCCATGCAGATTCCCCTCACCCAGGGTGATGGTCGGAGTCCGCCCTCCGTCGTGACGGGGGGTAAGAGATCAGCCCCCGAGTCGTCGGGCGCAGCCCCCAGACCTGTCAAGCAGGCTCGCATCACCTCCTCCACATAAGTATCGTTTCGTGCTACCTTGTTGTCTTGTTCTTGAGTTTTTGTTTGCTTTTCTTGACTCGCTCTTCTCGTGTTAGTCGTTCCGACATCGGCGCGCTTAGCCTTGCACCGCGTAAGCGCGTGGCCCTGAGCACGCGCACGGCCTCGTCCGTTCCCCACTCATCAACTCCTCTTCCCGCGTCGGAGACAGCACAAGTCGAGGAGCGGGTCACCATGGCGGCCGAGACCCGCGAGACGGTGGCGCCTCCTCCTTCGTCCGGGGATGGAGACGTGGTCGGAGGGCAAGCAGCCCCCGACCAAATCGAGCCCCCGACGGTGCCTGTCGTTGACCAAGGTGTCGACGCGCAGGCGGCTCCTGAGGCAGGCGCGCCCCCCTCGTCAGGCGCTGGTGGCGGCAAGACCGAGGAGGTGGCGGCTCCCTCATCATCCGTGTAGCACCCGGAGGCCACCAAGTCGGGGGGCCAAACCTCCCAGGTGGTGATGCAGTCGCATTTGCGGCCGAGCTGGAACGGTGCCTGTTGGCACCGGAGGAGCTGCCGGCCGAGGCACCCATCCCGCCCGTCCCGGAGGTCATTGTGGCAGTTGAGGAGACCGTGGCGAGCCCTAAGGAGTCCAGGGCCCAGACGGCAGCAGTGGGGCCGGACCCCGTCATGCCGCTAGAGCCGTCGCGCCGGCCCGCCGCCGATGATGCAGAGGTGGTCGTGATCGCAGACGCGCCGCTTCCTGATGCGCAGGCGACCGCTTCCCTCGAGGGCGTGGTGGGCAATGCTTTCCAGATCACCGTCTAAGAGGTCGGAGAAAGCTCGGGAGCCCGCTTCTTCTCGGCCACCGAGGGGGGAGAGCATGGCCTCGGCCTTGGGCGCGCCTCATGGACCAGAGCCCACGAAGCCGAGGCGCGTGATGACGAGGACGAGGAGGCCACGGCCCGACACCGCCTCGAGTGGGGCCTACGGTGGGCGGAGCAGGCGATCAACGAGCTTGTCGTTCCAGCCTTGTCGGTGAGTTAGCTGACTTCAATCCTGGACCTGGGGTTATCGTTTTCGGGTTGTTTCTGCGGTTGACCTTCTTCTCGACCCAGGTGCTCGCCAGCTGCAGCGCCGGGAAGACACGCATCATCGAGGAGCTCCAGGCTGAGAAGGCCCAGCTGGAGATGCAGCTGGTTGCCGCCCGACTGGCGGCTGTAGGAGCGGTGGCGGGCGAAGCATCGGTGAGGACCACTCTAGAGGTTGCGGCAAAGTCAGTAGAGGACCGCGCGGTAGCCGCGTAGTCTGCTGCGGATGCCGCCATGTCGGAGAAGACCGCCCTTGAGGTCAAGCTCGCCCAGGTGGAAACCACCATCGCGGAGTTGCGTGCTGCCGCCGCAACTGCTGCTGAGACAGCTCGGAACACAGCTGCTGCCGCGGCTGCTGCCGAGGCTGCGTCCCAGGCCGTCGCCAAAGAGAAGGTGGCACTTGAGAAGAAGGTCGCGGACTTGCAGCAGGACCTGGTGCATGCCGAGGTGGATCTGAGGACGGCGAATAAGCAGGTCGGCAGCCTCTCCACCAAGCTGCAGGAAGCCACCGACGAGGGGACCCGACTTCGCGAAGAGAACAGCAAGCTGGCGCGAGATCTTCAGGGTGAGCAGCCTTGTGCTCCCAACCTTCGTGGTATTTCTTTTTCTGCGTTAGCCATTGTTGATGCCGCCTTGCTCTTTGGCTTCGACAGGGCTCCGCACAGCTCGTGCTACGCAGGCTGTCAAGCTAGCGGAGAAGGCTTAAGAGGTCATCGCCGCCGAACTCAAGATCCATGAGATGTCTGAGATGGCCAAGAACTTGGCAGACCAGCTCTCGAGTACGCTCTTCTTATCTCGACCCCTTCTCTCTTATGATTGTGCTCCTCGCGGCTCAACCCCGACTCATTCCCTGTCTCCAGAGGTCAGAGCTGAACTTGAGGACTCTCGGAAGGCTCAGCATGAGACGGAGGAGGCATGCAAAAAGGACATCCTGGACCGCGCCAAGCTCGGCCGACATATTGACGGGATCTTGACAGAACTCGGCACTCCGCTCGTGAAAATGCCTCCCCAGGTGCTCGGCGATCGGATCAACCTTCTGTCAGGTGTTGTCAAGGAGAGAGAGCTGTCGACCTCTCGGCAGGTGGTGCATCGGGTCCTCTCCATGTTCTGCTCTCATTACCAAGGGTTGGACCTTCAGACGCTGAGTGGTGGTTGGGCCCCCGGCTACTCGAACGAGGAGCTTGACAAGATCGAAGAGGACTGCGCCACCCTTGCCCGAGCCATGGCCGATACCGCGATGAAGGACCTGGACCTGATCCATAGAGACACACCAAAAGACGGCTCCGGGCCTTCCCATTAGATGTATCAAGTTGTATAACAGTCAAACAAAACTTGTATGCATGCCGTACTGAACAGCTTTTCATTTTGTTTTGAAACCGTCACCTGCTGAAGCATTCCCCGAGTACTCACAAACGACTGTAGAATGACATAGTAGTACTTAGACACTCAGGCCGATCGAACATTTCTCTAGAGTCGCGGGGGCATAAGAGTCGGAAAGCTCGACCTGAGTCGCGAAGTGACGCCACGCGTTCACAGCCCCCGAGTACTTAGGGACGTTCAGGAAATGACTCGCGTGTTTTTCGTAAAAAAACGTTTTGAGCCGGAGCCTAAACGGTTACCCGAGTACTTTTTGAAAGTAGTTGGACGTCGACCTGCAGGTCCAAGCTGCTCTCGCAAGTCTTCACACCGTAGCCGCAGGGGCGTAAGGGCTAAGAAGCTCGGACAACCAACAACATTGAAACACTCACAGATCGACATCCTTTCCTTTCGCGAGATAAAGGTGTTCCACCAAAAAGAACCGCTCGCTCGTGCGATTGGTCGCGACAAAGTTGTCGGAGAGTTTTTGTTTTGAAAACAGAAAAAAGAAAGGGGGGCATTGTGCCCCGGGTAGGACGTTGCGAGTTGGTCCGCTATGCACATCGCGATCTGGTGGTACCCGGAGTACGCATCGAGAAAACAGAGGGTTTCACACCCTGCCGTTGAATCGACTACCTGATCTATGCGAGGCAAAGGAAACGGATCCTTGGGACATGCCTTGTTAAGGCTCGTGTAGTCAACACACATCCTCCATTTCTTATTCTTCTTCTTTACAAGTACAGGGTTAGCTAGCCACTCGGGGTGGAAAACTTCTTGGATGAACCCTG
The DNA here is from genome assembly GCA_036936925.1 of Cenchrus fungigraminus. NCBI lineage: Eukaryota > Viridiplantae > Streptophyta > Magnoliopsida > Poales > Poaceae > Cenchrus > Cenchrus fungigraminus. Next base: position 35,158,749 of record CM072779.1, on the reverse strand, counting down.
CACTAAGGAGCTTCTTGATCTCCTCGCCTATGGCCTTGCACTTGTCATCGTTGAAGCGGTGCAGGCGCTGCTTGACCGGTTTCGATCTCGGTTTGATGTTTAGTTTGTGCTCGGCAACCTCTCTCGGGATCCCCTTCATGTCAGAGGGTTTCCATGCGAACACGTCGAGGTTCGCTTTGAGGAAGTCGATGAGCACGCTTTCCAATTTAGGATCGAGCGCCATCCCGATACGGAGCGTGCGGCCATCATCGGTGATAGCCACATCCTTGACATCCTTGGCGGGCTCGAAAGAGCAGGCCGCTCGCTTGCATGACTCGGGGATATCTTGGTCCTCGGAGGAAGGCTCAGCGTGGAGCTTCTCGGACCTGATGAGCATTTCAGCGTATTGAAAGCACTCAGTGTCGCATTCGTATGCGTACTGAAACATAGTCCCCTCTGTGATGACCCCCTTCGGACCGGGGATCTTCAACTTGAGATACGTGTAGTTGGGCACGGCCATAAACTTTGCGTAGGCTGACCTCCCGAGGATGGCGTGGTACGTCCCCGAGAACCCCACCACTTCGAAGGTGAGGGTTTCTGTGCGGAAGTAACGTGACGTCCCGAACGTGACGGGCAGATCGATCTGCCTTATCGGGAGCGCATCTTTCCCGGGGATGACCCCGTGGAAAGGAGTCGGCGATAGGCGCAGTCGGGACCGCGAGATGCCCATGCTGTCGAGCGTCGTCATGTACAGAATGTTGAGCCCTCTCCCTCCGTCCATCAGCACCTTGTGGACCCGCTTGGTCCCGATCAGCGGAGCCACCATGAGTGGGTAGCATCCTGGTTGCGTTACATGGTCGGGGTGGTCCGTTCGATCGAAGGTGATCGGGGTGTCCGACCACTTGAGGTACGCCGGTGTTGCAGGCTCGGTATTGTAGACCTCGCGCCAGATCAGCTTCTCCTTGCGCCTCGACGGTCGAGCCGATGCTCTGCCAAAGATCATGTGGACCGCACCATCTTCACGAGAGAAAACCACTTCCTCGTCATCGTCGTCGTTGTCGGGCAAGGGTGGCGCATCCATCTTCGGGGGATCTGCTGTCTTGGGCTTGAGCGTGCCGTTGACGTAGTTCTTCATCAGACGGCAGTCTTTGAGCGCATGCTTGACTGGTGTCTCGTGATGGGTGCACGACGCCTCCAAGAGCCTCTCAAAATGACCCCTCGGGAGGCCATTCTGATTGTTCTTAGGGCGGGTAGCCTTGCGCTCGACTGCCGCAACGGTGTTGTCGTCGCGGCCTCACTTGTCGCCCTTCTTCTTCTTTTTGGACCGTGAGGAGGGACCCTCACCACCGTCCACGACTTGCTTCCCCTTGCTCGGAGGGGGAATCATCGTTGCCGCTACTGCCTCTTCCCCGTCGGTGCGATTGGTTGCGATGTCGAGGAGCTCCCGAGTAGTCCTCGGGGTCCTTCGCCCTAGCCGGTGGATGAGGGTGGTGCAGGTGGTGCTGTTCTGGAACGCCGAGATGGCGTCGTTGTCTGTCGCGGTGGGGAGCTCAGTGCAGCGCCTTGAGAAACGCCTGATGTAGTCGCGCAAGCTTTCCCCCGGCTGCTGCTTGCAGTTGCGCAGTTCCCACTGCTTGCCGGGTCGGGCGTACGTGCCTTGGAAGTTGCCGACGAAGGTCTCCCGTATGTCCGTCCAGCTGTTGATCCTGCCTCGTGGCAGGTGTTCGAGCCAGGTCCGCGCAGAGTCGGCAAGGTGGAGCGGTAGGTTCTTGATGATGAACAGATCATCCGTCGCTCCGCCTGCCCGACACGCGAGCCTGTAGTCATCCAACCACACGCTAGGGTTGGTCTCTCCATCGTACCTCGGCACTACTGTCGGAGCCCGGAACCGCGAAGGGAACTTTGCGTCTTGTACCATCTGACCAAAGGCACGAGGACCCTTTGGGTCGGGCGACCAGCTGCGGTCACGATCTCCGTCGCTGTCGTAGCGTCCGCCACGCCTCTGGCTATGCCGTCGGTGTGAACGGTGCTCGTCACGCTTGGCGCGGCCGTCGTCGTTGCTGCCGTTGCCGTAGTCGTAGTCGTCGTCGCCAGCGGTTCGGCGGCGAGCCTTGAGCGTGTCGCGAGCGTCGCGGTGGGGCCCCAAGTGTGACTTGACTGACGGCTCGTCGGCCTCCCTGTCGCGTCCCTGGTGCCTTGACGGGGATGGGTCTTGGCGCCGTACGGATGGTGCACTTCGCGCCTCGCGCGTGCATGATGCCGAACTCTCGGCCTGTTGTGCGGCCGCCGTCTCAAGCAGGGTTTTGAGCTGCTAACGTACCCTCTTCTCCTCAGGCGTGGCCGGCTCGGGGCAGCCACGCAAGAGCATGGCCGCTGCCGCAAGGTTTTGCGATGCGTGCCTAAAGCGCGGCGTGCCGTCATCATCGACGGCAGCATCCTCGTTGATGCGTCGGTTCACATCGCGTGCCCGTACGCGAGCTTGCGGTATCGGCTGCTCCGCCTCCTGCTCACGGTGCTGCTCACGCCGCTGGCTTTGCTGGGGCTCGTCCTCCACGCCGAGCTCTTGGTGGAGGTTCGCCAGCTCTTCGTCGAGCTGGCGCTTGGCCTCAACGATCTCGTCGAGGCGCGCCCGGCGCTAGGCGTCCCCGTTGCGGTGGCGAGGGTTCTCCTCCCTGTCAGTCGAGCTTGTGGCGGTGCGGGCCTCCAGGACGTTGCACTCTCGCGTGAAGTCCGGGAGGGGCGCCGGCGGCCCCCGTGTGCAACCGCGGAGCCTGAGCGACGTACGATGCCCTCAACTCATTCACATAGGCCGTCACCGGGTCGTCCGGGAGGCCTGGCTGCCCGTGGGGGTACATCGAGCTGTACCGCTCCACCCCAAGGCCAACGGCTCGGACCCGCTGGCCTGGAAGGCGAGGTCGGTGAGGTGGAAGGCAGCGAGCCTGAAGCGCTCCTGCGTCGGGTTAGGCCCTAGCATGGTCATGATCGACTCGTCTGTGAAGCCACAGACGAATGTCGCACGCGCCGCCGCCGTTGCCGTGGCGGTGGGACGCGCGGGTCGGGAGAAAGTCCTCCCGACGACGGACTCCGCCGGCCCGGTGTAGACGAAGCCGACGGAGCCGAAATGCACGGTGGCGCCGGGAGTCAGCGAAACTCCGCGGCCCTCCATCCAGATCGCTGGTGTGGTTCGGCGAGACACACTATGTGCCTCAACCTGGCGCGCCAACTGTCGGGGTTCTCAACCGCCGGCAGTAGATTTGTATCGAATCGTGTGTCGGATCCGGATGGTTGACACGGGAGACACAAGGGTTTTATACTGGTTCGGACCTCCGAGAAGTAATACCCTACGTCCAGTTCCGAGTACTCGTGTTTCTATGACGGGAATGTCTGTAGTAGGGGTTACAAACTTGGTGATCGGTCAGTCTCTACGTTGGTTGCACTCCTCCCCCTTTTATAGACATAAGGGCGAGGGGCAAAGAGGGAAAACGAAAATAAGCTACAGTGCTACGGTGTTGTGAAGTCTTTTCCGTCATTGATGTTCGTCAGATGGTGTTGAAGGGCGCTGAGCTGTAGTATCACCGAAGGCCGCCGCGTGTGTTGTTGCCACTGTTTGTTCCGGGCACTTGGCATCTCCTCCTAGTAGCTCACGTGATGACTCAGCCTCCCAGAGTGCGTCTTAGGCCCGCCACATTATGGCCTAAGTGCCTGTAAGTGGTAATCGAGTGCACGATCTGACGGGGTGGCGTGCAGCTGGCGTTGGATGTGACGGCGTGTCGGAGGTCGTGGGGGTGCACTGTGCGCCATTACGACCCTTGTCAGACCCGGCCGTCCTCCCGTCGTGTCAGCTGCGGTCTTTGCATGGCGTGGAAACCGGCGTCACGCGTGTCGTTGCGAAGAAGCTTGGGAGACTGGGGCAGCGCCACGTTCGTGTGGGGCCCCAGCCCCACGCTCCGACTCCCCCGTGTGGACCCCGCCTTAGTCGGAGACGGAGGTTACTCATGCGAGCGGGTAGTCGGAGGCGAGGCGGAGCGTACTCGGGGACGAGGCGTACTCGTGCGAGGCGGAGAGTACTCATGCGAGACGGAAGATACTCGGAAGTGGGGAAGTCTTGTCAGTGAGGGTCTTGACGAAGATCTGCATCCCTCTCTGTCCTGGATCTTAACCTTCACATTGTCAACGGTGTGAGAGGACTCCATTTCCAGGTTGATCATCTCATTGCTTAGGGGGGCCCTAATCCAGGTCCTCGTCAACCATACCTCAGCTCCTCTAACCAAGTAGACTAGAAGATTTTATGGTGCGAGTTGTTTCATAAAGTGTGTTTGGATGGTGGAAATAGATTTTAATATCTAATGTATGTTGCTTATGTATGTTGCTTGAAGACAGTTTAATATGTACATATATTGCATGCCTTCTATGCGGCGATCTTTACAGAGCAGTCCAGACTATTTCAGAAGAGTTATTGGATATAAATGTTTGGTGCAACTTCAGTTTGAGGTGAATTTGGTCACAAAGAAATAGTGAAAAGTATTATTTACACATCACATCCATCACGTCTTCTATCACAATAAATACTATTCTATCATAATAAACACTATTCCAGCATTATTAATTTGCAACTTCACTATTCCTTTTCACCCAAAAGAAACTCTAAGCCAATGGTACAGGAACATATCTAGATTTGGCCCGATCTCAAACTGCTTGTACGCCCTCCGTTTTCCATTTTGCATTGTTGCCTTCGTTTTTTTTAATCTCAAGTTTATGGTGTAAAAGTCAGGGCTGACAAAGGCTATTGTGCCGTTAGGTGTTAAGTCAACAGCATGCCAAACTCGTAAAACTCAAGACCCGTTTTTTAAAAAAAATAAAATAGTGAAGTTGTAAATGAATAGTGTTGGAATATTATTTTTTAGAGAAGATTTGATGAATGTGATGAATAAATAGTGCTTTTCACTGTTCCTTTATGACAAAAAACAGGGCTCAATTGACAACTCATTGCACAACCACTTTTTCCACTGCAGACGGTCAACCCATGCGATGTGTAAAGAAAATGATGACCTAAATTTTAATCTCTCCACAAATCTCAAATGCCACAAGCATTCTACATGGTGTTTAGCACTCCTGCCAGCTGGGCCCATGCTTATTCTGTGCCCCACCAAACAGCGCAGATTCTCTAACCTGTTTGGAACAAAGGAATGCAAAATAGAGGAATGGAGAAAAACGTAGGAATAAAAGGAATGAGAGGTAGCAAAACAGAGGAATGGAAAAACGTAGGAATTTGTTAGAATGAGTGTTTGGAACGCAGGAATATGTGATTCAATGAGATAAATAAGTGGAATTACAAAACTCTTATAACATAATGAAAACTATTATTTGTGGCTTTCCATTTCTTTGATTGTTTGGAGAATAAATCAGGGCGTATGCTTAGTTTTATTTCCCTTCCCTTTTTCCTTCTCTATGCAAATCATTCTGATGGAAAAGAAGAACGGCATAGCTTGATTAGCGAGCACGCCCTTACAGCAAAGATTTCCGAGAGGTCTGAGCTCATTTTTCCATTCCTCCAAAAGTACAGGTTTGGTCGCCGTTCCTCTGGAAACTTTGTTGCTCATTCCTTTGTTCCAAACGCATGGTGACGTAAGCAAAACAGAGGAACGTGATTCCTGTAAAATTCCTTTGCAAAACCTTTGTTCCAGACGGGGCCTAAATTGTAGAAGGGAAGTCACAAATAACTTTGCTCCTGCCGGATGCCATCCATTCTTCATCCAACGACTGCTCAAGCAATCAGCTTCTTCTATGAACAACCAGCTAACCCGGGAGCTCCTATATGGCTACGGCTTACTGTAAGGTGGATAAGAGTTGGAACTTCCAGCCTATCAAAGTCCATCTAAATGTAATATTTTTATTTTCTAACCATCCCACCTCATGATTATTATTTATATAAAATATTACAATGTGGCCACAGGCCCTGCTGCCAACGTTGGTGACAGGAACTTCGAGTTCAAGAGCAGCCTCATCAACATGGTGCATGCTAGTCCGTTCTGTGGCAAGCCTCATGAGGACGCCAACATGCATCTGCAACAGTTCCTTACTCTGTGCGACACTATTGTCGTAAAGGGATTTCAACCTGGTATCCTCAGACTTCGTCTGTTTCACTTCTCCCTCCTGAGGAAGACGAAACAGTGGCTCTATAAGGACAAGGAAGCTGTCAATACTTGGGCGAAGTGTTCCTCGCCAAATTCTTTCAGTTGGGTAAAACCAATACCCTTCGTGGGAAGATATCAAGCTTTCAGCAGACCAGCACAGAAACAATCCCAAAGGCGTTGGAAAAGCTACAAGATTACATCCTTACCTGCCCACACCATGGAATGGAGGAGTGGTTAATCCTTCAAAGCTTCTACAATGAGCTAACAGCGTCATCACGTGCCCATCTTGATGCTGCTGCTGGAGGGACCTATCTCGACCTATCGGTCACTGTGACGCCCCAGGTTTTCAATTAGGGTTAGTTAACGCTAATGACTGGTCAACCAAGTCAAACACGTTGACTTTGGTCAAACCTTGGTCAACATGGGTCACCACCTCGAAAACCTCGCCAACAAACCCTAATGGTCAAGCTTGGTCAAGATTGGTCAACACTTGGTCAAAACCCCTTTGACCCCTACACTCCATCTAGAACTTTTGCCGCGTTCTCCAAATTTCACCTAAACACTCCAATTTCTGTCAATACAAAAGTTGTTCAGTTTTTCAAGGGACACAACTTTGCTTTTGGGTGGCATGTCCAAATTGGAGTGGAAAATAGTGAAAACATTGGTCAACGCCTACAGGCACTATTCACAGTCACTGGTACCGAGAAAATGACCATATTTGCCTGCTATTTATGCTCGATCCAGTGATCTAAACACCAATCGGCCTTTGCAAATGTTGTAGAGGGTTAGCTCATCTATCACTTTGCTAATTAGGCCTTGGGTCGGTTTAGTTTCAAATTTTGGAGAAAAGTTGAGCCAAACTGAGCTACACCGATTTGTTTCTGCGCCGGAACGCGCCCCGCGCACGACGTCGCACCCTGCCACGTCGGTCGCCGAGTGCGCGCACGTCGAGGCGCTCTCCCACCTGCCGGTCCGTGCGCCATGCCCTTCCGCATGCGAGCACTGGGCCCACGCCGCACCGATGTCTGTGCCTGTGCGTCGCCGCCACGTGCCGCACGGCCCTTTGACCGCCGCACCGACCACCGCGCCGGCCAGCTGCTCACGTCGTCGCTGTACCCAGCCTTCCCGCGCACCGCCATACCGCCTCTGTACCAGCATGGACGGAAGTCGTCGAGTCGTCGTCGACCCGCCCCCTTTATAAACCCCGAGCGCCCATGCACGCGTGCACATCGCCGTTGCCCTGTTCACCACCACCGTGCCCGCCATTGGCGCCCAGCAGTGAACCTCCTCCTCCTGCATTTGTCGTAGCAGCCTGAGCTCCCCAAGACCTCCGCTCGACCTCCCGAAACATCCCCGAGCCGTGTGTGGTCCATCCGGAGCCGTCCCCGTCACAAGAGCAACACTCCAGCAGCCGTCGTGCAGCTGCGCAGCCGCGCGTGCTCACTGGCACCTCCCCGAACCCAACTCCGGCCACCCGACACTCCGTGGTAGCCTCCTAGGCACACACAGCACCTTCCCCGGCCGAGAACCTCGCCGCCGTCGTCGGAATCCGAGCCTCCCCGCCGGCGTTTGCCTCGAGGACCACATTGTAAGAGGGGATTTCTTCACAGGGTGTTTTGTGCAAACCGAGGGCATGGTTGTGAACTGTCAAATCTTTCTAAGGTCCCGTTTGCAAAAAGATTCTTGAGTTCTTTTGATTAGGTCTAGTACCTTTGAAAAATCATAGAAAATCACAGAAAAATCATAAAAGTGTAAAACAAATTTTGTTGGTTTCCTTGTGAGTAGATCTACATCTTTTAGAAGAACTGTATATACTTTTGATGCATAGTTTTTGAATGAAAATTCAAACTCAGTTTGTATGTGATTGTTCATAACTTTGAGTTGTACTCATGAGCTAGGCTTGATCTTTGGATATGTTGTTAGTCAGGTCTGGCACAGGCTATGGCCAGGTTTTTTCACAAAGTTACTGAGTGAATCTCTAGTTATGATTTATTTTGTATTTATTCTAGATCTGTGTATATGTTTTGTACAGCTTCACATGTATGCTTTCTGTGGCCCATCTTGTGGCCATCATCTTGTTATATTTAGATGTGCTTCTGGTAAATTTATCATCTATTTATGAACTGTCTATATATCTGTTTCTGAATGATGCTTGTTTATGAAGTTAAATCTATAGCTTAGTTTCTTGTACTCCAGTGATGCTTATCTTTGGTCCAGTAGGTGTTTGTGCCCTGTTTGTGCTATAGGAGGAAGTTGGGCTACTTTTCAGTTATATATGTTCCTCTATAATTTCTTGGTGAATATCTAGGCTGAAAATAGTTATTTTTGTGTAGCTTGGTAGATTTAGTTTCTGTAACTAATTTTTGGTGTGTAGTCTAGTTTTAGTCCATAGAGGCTCTGTGTAAAATTTGAGCTCCAGTGCATGAGTAGTTTTCTCTGTATTAAATATTCCTGCTTTTGCTAGGAATAAATTATCGTATTTTTCATGCTCAGTATATAGCTCTGTTGGCTGTGAAATTTTAGCATCAGCTCTGTTGTAGTATTATGTGCTTGTACAAAATTTTCACAGTAAGTTACTGCATGGTTTAACCAGAATGATTTTTGGAAGAAACTAAGTTTTATAAAAAGAGAAATAAAGAAATGCCTCTTTTAAAGACTTAGGTGTGTTTTATCTTCAAGGAATACCCTGTTGGATCCCTGAAAACCCTCTTGTGTGTTTTGGAAGTATTTCTAAATTGTTTGTATAAATGTGCACGCAACCACCACCAAAATGATGATTGATAAATAATTGCTTGATTTACCTTTAAGGAAGAGTATGCTGTATATATTCTATCTAGATGAATGTGGTCAGCTTAACACACTATGCTTGTCATATGATACTTGTAATTAAATAACTTAACGTCAGCATTTAACTCTGGCATATGCATCATACGTGTAGAATCTCCTGACGCTAGCAACGAGTTCGTCCCGGAACGAGGCGACAGATAGTTCGAGGGAGAAGTGAACTACAGGGACGTGCAACAAGACCCGAACCAAAGTTCAGAAGACTTTCCTACTAACTTGCTAGTGAAGGCAAGCCCCGGTTTATCATTCACCTATGTGTTTTCTTTTTACCTTTCTGAATATATGCTTGATTATCTATGTGCATTTAAGTTCAGAAATCGAATCGAAACCCTAGATGCATGATCCATAAGTACCTATGATTCTTTTACTAGTATGCTAGGTCGCTAGTTGTTATGCACTAAGGACCCGGTACAAGTCGAGTGATGTACTTCGCTTGCAAGAATAGGTTCTTATGTTAGAATCATGAGATTTGTAAATCGGATTGCTCACGTGGTAAGAGCATGAGATTTTGGGCTCCGATCCAATGGTTAAGAGATTAAGCGTTTGAACGTACTAAACATTTGTCGGAAATGGGTACGGTAAGCCTAGTACCTGAATGATACGGTGCGGGAACTTTGCGCTACTAATCCTGGGTTGCGGCCCCAGGCTATAGCTACCTGTGGTACATGTGTGACGCTGGATGCTAGTGTGAGGCATGCCAGCTAGCCTTGTACTTAGGACTGTGGCATCCGATCCCAATCCGAGGAATGACGAGAACCGTTTGGTTGAATGGACTCATTGTGAGTACTTTCTCCCGTATGTTTAGATCTACCTTGCAAGGTTATTAATCGATCGATCGTCGGCCTCTCACCGTCATCCGAGAGTGCTTCATTATCTGGCCATGATAATCCCTCTATGATGAAATGTTGATAAAATTGATGTTTGATTAATTGTTTACACAATTATGCTTGTATTAGTTGCTTATCTAGTAATGATTCGATCTACTAGAACTTGAGCTAAAATATTGAAGGTAAGGATTAACTCCTTAGTCGCTCTTTGGCAAAACAAACCCACTAGCCAAAAGCCAAGCATGATTAGAGGTTAAGTCTTTTATTTTAGACGGGTAAGCCTTGCTGAGTATTAGTATACTCAGCCTTGCTGTAATTGTTGTTTTTAGGTAATAATGTTTGGCTTGGCGAAGTCCCCCAGCTTGGAGCTGGAATAGGAGGATGATAAAGAATAATGGTATTATAGGTGGCCTCCCATGATGCCAAGTTATCGTTAGTTTATTTCCGCTGTCTTTTAAACCTCTGAACCATGGTTTATCATATTATGAACTATGATTTGTAATAGATAAACCCTACGGAGAAGATTAGTCTTAAATTGTAAGGTACTCTGGACTCTCCTTCGTGGGAGTTTTAATGTATGCGTGTTCGATCCTCTGTGTGTTGGTTCAAGTGATTTACCGGGCTTTGACCCGACAACACTCAACGGGATGATTCTTTATTATCACTTAATGACCAAAGTGGATTGGTTTAGGTGATAGTATGGACTTATCTCGGGTGGGGTTGTCACAGTCACTAAAGCCAAAGAACTCGTCGAGAAGATGGTCTCCAATCAGGGTTGGAGAGAAGAGAAACTCCAAGACCGTACGCGGGGCATGCATACCGTCAAGGAAACGGACATGCTAGCCGCTAAGATTGGTCTTTGTCGGTGTCCGGATTAGCGTCGGCACCAACGAGTAATTAGCGCTATGATCAATCTCTCGATGGTCGGTGCTAAGCTAAAGGGAGACAGGGATTTATTCTGGTTCCGACCACGGGGCCGTACATCTAGCAGGGTGTGCTTGCGCACTGTATTAGCTTGCACCGGTGGTGCTCGTAGAGGGAGGCTACAAGCAAGGCGGGAGAGGAGGCAAGCCCTCCAGGTCCCAACTACGATGATTGAGGCAAGTGCCAATATCGGGAATGGTGGAGTGGGTGAGTGTGAGCTATGAGTCTGTGAACATGCCCGTGTAGAGGTGTCTGCCTCTCCCTTTTATAGACCAAGGGAGGGCAGTTATAGTGGATCCGCACAGTGATCTGCACAGTAGCTGCGTACTAGCAGGCATGGCACTAGAGGTCTTGTCCGCGCACGTGCTTGCTCCTGGCGCGAGTAAGTGACGAGCTCCGGCTTCCGCGGGCGACGTGGCGACTCCTGTTACTTGTCCGGGCACGGCTTCGAGGGTGTGTGCTTGCCGATTCGAGGGTCCGGTCGCAGGGGGAGGACGGGAGTTGGCGACACAGGACCATTGAACATCACCGGCCTGTCCGCACAGTGCTGTGCAGTTCGTTGCACAGCGGCGGGGATGGCGGCACAGCACCAGGGATGGTCGCACAGTTTCGGGGATGGCCGCGTGACGTTGGAGTTGGTGGAGAAGACGCGGCGCACGTCATCCGTACGGCGGCGCCGGTCAGCGTGTACGCTCGCATGCCGCCCGTACGCCCTTCGAGGGTGCCTCCATGCCCGTTCGAGGGCCTCACTGTCGGGGGAGGATGAGAGCAGGTAGTACAGTGGCGCGGAATGACGCAGGCCTGTCCGCACAGTGCCGCGCAGCGCCCACACAGGACCAGGAGTGGCCGCGTAGTGGCGGGTTAGACCGCACTGTGGCGGTGTCAGGTGCTCAGGCCATGTGAGCCGCGCGGCGTGGAGGAGGGTTCACTTTTGACTTTGGCGTCCCGCCGCGGATTCCGGGCATTAAATGCCGTTGTCAGACGGAATGGAGGGGCGGGGCGCTGTTGGTCGAGGGAGGTCCTCGAGCGAGGCGGAGTTGGTCGCCCGCTCGAGGGGGTCGAGCCCCTCGAGTGAGACGGAAACCTACTCGAGGGGCCGGGGCCCTCGAGCGAGGCGGAAAACCCGCTAGAGGGGTCGGGACCCTCGAGCGAGGCGGAAATCCGCTCCAAGGGTCGGGACCCTCGAGCGAGACGGAGGATGGCGTGCGCGGTCGGGCCCTCTCGGCGAGGAGTTTTGGACTGCTGTTGGGCCGTGGCTGGCCATGGGCCTGACGCGCATCTTACTCCCTTCTTGGATTTGTGGGGGTTAGCCCATACGTGATTGCGTTCAACGAGAGTGATTATCCCCTTAGTTAGAGGACTCCTTATGACCGTCCCCGACAGTCTTCTTCTAAAGCGTATGAATGACCAGGGGAAACCCATGAAATCCGTACCCAGGCATGTGCAAGCACTCGACTCGCACTACACGTGCGAAGTTTGTGGTAATGGATGACATTCGGGGAATGACTACCCCGAACCTCGTAAAGAACTATCATTCCTGAACAACTACAACAATATGTATCGTCAGAGATTTTGTAAGCTGGGAGGAAGTTTTCTTCTCTTAATGCAAACCGTGGGGGCGGTCTTACTTCACCGGCTTAGTTTATGTTCAGTTTGATGTAGGTTATGGCATCAATGAATATGGTGGTATTCAGGTTCAGTTTGATGTAGTGCGTGTGTTACATTGCCGCTAATTGCAGCTCCATTTTTTAACACCATCACCGCATTTTAGACAAAACCAACTTGCCACAAATTTTAATTGTGTACTCCCTCTGTTCTGCAAAAATTGTTCATATAGCTTTCAAAATTTGTCCCACAAAGAGTGTTTTTTAACTTGTATTAAATGCTCTTCTCATTAAATTAACACCAAGTATCAAAGAAATATTGCATTGAGAAACACATGAAGCCAATAAAATACTTATTTGATGCCTCTTTTCAAATTTTAATGTATGATTAATTAGGGGTAACAAGGTCATTTGTCACAACTACTGGCATGTCCTAAATTTTCTAAACAAACGTTTTTGTGGGACGGATGGAGTAATACACTTTTTTAAAAAATTAAAGCATTTGTAGAAAGACTGGGATTATGATCACAATCACTTTGGATAATTACTCCCCGTTTATCCAAAAAAAAAAGTTGTCTGCCTAGTCAGCATCGGCATCGGCTGACCTTTTTTTTTGTCTACTTCACGACTCCATCGTTTCTCTACTCGCTCGACACACAACCCGACAATGGCTCGATCGGCGGTGCGCCTCCCTCCCGCCGGCCCAACGCCGGCCACCGCCTTCCTCTCAGGCTCCCACACCAGACCCGCCCACCTCCCCTTCTCCTCGAAGCGCACCCCCGCATCCCTCTCCGCCGCCGCCGCCACCAATGCTCCCATCGTCGTCGTTGGCTCCGCCAACGCTGACATTTACGTCGAGGTCGACCGCCTCCCCCTCGTCGGCGAGACCGTGGCGGCTTGCGCGGGGCGCAGCCTCGCCGGCGGGAAGGGGGCCAACCAGGCGGCCTGCGGGGGGAGGCTCGCGCTGGGACCAACCTACCTCGTGGCGCGCGTGGGGGACGACGCCAACGGGCGGCTCCTCGAGGGAGCGCTGGCGGACGCCGGCGGGGTCCGCACCGACCGCGTCGCGCGCGCGCCCGACGCACCCTCGGGGCACGCCGTCGTCATGCTCATGCCCGACGGCCAGAACTCCATCATCATCGTCGGCGGCGCCAACATGGAGGGCTGGGCGGTGGGGATCGGCGCGGAGGACCTGGAACTGATCCAAAATGCAGGCGTCCTTCTGCTGCAGAGGGAGATACCCGATTGGGTCAACGTGCAGGCTGCCCAGGTGCTTTAGTTCTGCTATCTCTCTGATTGCTTTGGAACATAATTGGTACGCATTTGATGACTTTCATCGCATTAGATCAGAGGGTGTAGCAATTCATACTTAGCTTCGTACTGTTCGATTCGTAAAGAGGCGAGGGTTTGATAAATGTTATATATGTGACTGTTTGTAAGGTTGAATGCTTTTGAGTTAGTTTCTGAAAATTGGGAGAGAAGATGAAACACCAACAGAATCACTCATAGAGGGAACAAGTGCTTTTGGTGACTTTCATCAGTTCCACTGTGATGATGTTCCATACTGTGCTAGGTGCCATTTGAGAGAGAAAGAATAGTGGGTTTACTGAAGAATTATCTGCTTGTTTGATTGGTTGCCTTTTCATTTAGTATTTGCAATTTGGGGAGATGAATACTAGGTCTTTTTAGCAGAACTAGACATCATTAGTCAATATAAGAGCATTTGCCAATGGCAGCTTTTTTTTCGCAATATTAGTGGGCGGACATTTCATAGCATCTCTTCGGATACAGGTATAGCAATTTTCATAGAGATCTCCTCAGGTAATTACCACATTAATCTACATTTAATAGGTTTATTTGTGGATGTTCTGATGTTTTGTTGCTCTGCTTTTCAATTTGGTGTGAGGTTTGAAGGGGATACCACTCCCTTAATTGTATAGCCTTATAGGGAAGAAAGTAAACATTTAGTTCATGAGGTGCTAACTGTTCAGGCGCACCTTGTTCTCTAGTGAATTTACTTCATACTTTATTGACAGTCATATTTCTAGTCTTGCTTTGTATTTAACAGTTTGGTTTAAAAAATAACAGTTTGGCCATACATTGATGTTGTGACCATGTTGTGCTTATGGTAACAAATTGTATTGGAGTTCAGAAGTAATACCTTATATGTTGCTGTTTGTGAAATGACTATTGTATATTATGGTATATATTCGTGTATATTCAGACTGTCTTTGGGCCTGGTTTAGTTTTTTCCCCTTATGTTCAATATTGTCAACAGCATCTTTTGAGTTTTTACTCTCCTGTTATTGCCTTTGAAATGTATTTGCGGCCTCAATCTTCTTTTCTCACCTGGATGACCACCAGAGCAGACTGGTCTATTTATTTTGTATGCTTAGCCAGCCAGGAGGTGTGTCCTCTTTGATAACTTTGTTGACGGCATTGCCATCCACAATCGCTTTCCTTAATCGGGGCAAATGTTGATTCGTTCAGCATCTTCCTCCCACATGACGGTTGGAAGAAACAAATGTTTTTAGCTCTAGCAACTGCACCTTCATTAGATATTAATTCGAAAACTTTCAGATTCCCAAGCATTTTTGTCATTGAAGACATAAATCATAAATGTACATGACATATTGCTGGTATTAGTATTTAGGAAATTGATACATGTCCTTTATGATTCCTGTACAATAAGTGTGTGCTTGCGCTGTGCTGGGGCCCACTGCCTTCCTGTGACTGTTGTTGGATGGGAGTTGGGCATGCCGGTTGTATGCATAGCAGTGTTGGGCATTTCATGACCTGTAGGTACCACCTTTTATAATCAATGTCAGGAAGGTGCTTTTGATAGATGCATATGTTTTGTCTGAAAAAAACAGCAGGAAGAGATCCAGTGGTGCAGATATAAGCATATCTTTTAAAAAAAATTATATCTAGAGCAATGTTTTAAATCTCTGATAGGAGACAACTTTTAGCGCTATGTGATGGTTGGCGCTAATAGCGGCGATTAGCTCGCAAAATCCACTAGATTGGCAGCAATTTAGCGCTGCTAAGATGTGCTGTGGGCCAAAATTAGCATGGCCTGTCAAAATTCCTTCGCATGGGGGTCCAGAACTGCCGTACATGAGTAAGCAGAGGGAGTTCAGGCCTCCAACCATTGGAATCTTGTACGAGTCTCTGCTGCTGCTTGTAATGTGAATCTATAGGTGGATCTACACTGATTTCTTCCATTTTTATGTGCACAAATAATTGGTTATTGCCACGTTTTTTCAAAACCACTAACTGAGTTAATGCCAGCTATAGCTGGCTATAGCATTCCATATCCTCTGAAAATCTCCACCGCTAAGTGCCTTAGCCAGTGATTTAAAACACTGATCTAGAGTCTAGAGCATGTTTCCATTCCATGCACATGTACAATGAGCCAATTCTTTACACACTGCGACATGCACTTTGGTCTCAATTCAGCAATTCAAGGAAGATTAACATCCTTGAGGTTCTGTTTGGTTTAGTCACCTGTTATCTGAATGTCAAATCCTGTGTTACCATCTCTGTAGCTTAAGACTCTGTCTATCATCAGAATAAACCAAATATTTATCATAGTTTTCTCCTGTTCTTCATTTCTATGATTAGCATGTACTGTAAGAAACCCAAACCTTTTCCTGAATAGAAAATGCAAAAACTTGTCTTTATGTTTGCTAAGTGTGCAGCGGCCCATTACTAATATTTTTTTTTTTGCCAGGCTGCAAAAAGTGCTGGTGTGCCTGTTATCATGGATGCTGGTGGAATGGATGCTCCTGTCCCTGGAGAACTACTCAGACTCGTCGACATTTTTAGTCCAAATGAAACAGAATTAGCACGTTTGACTGGTCTACCTACTGAATCATTTGAACAGATCAGCCAAGCTGCAGGACAATGCCACAAAATGGTGAGATGACTGAATTGGGTTTGCTTAATGTGGTTTATCTAGATTTCCTTTGTATTCAAGTGTGGCTTCTAATTTAGCTGGCATAGCCTCTGGGATCAAATACCACTACTTTTAATAATACTGTGCAGTGATACTATCTGATAATAAGTATCTGCATCTATAGGAAATGCATTGCACTCCTTTCATTACCATTTTGTATATGTACATGTGTATCATGTATGATTTGTAGGACTGACATCGGTGTATGCATGTTTTCAAGGGCACCGATTGTAAATATAGATTTATGTATTTGCAAGATAGGCTGTGAACATTATGTGGATTTGTTAGATTTATGAAAATTCGATTGGCCGTATTTAAATATGCATGGGAATCAAGGTTTCCAGTGATACGTGTGTGCTAACAATCATGGTTCAGTATGATCTTCTGACCGCTTTTCCCATTTGCACCATCTAAGTGGCCTAACAAGTATTTAGAGCTTTTGCACAGCATCTGGTCATGAAATTGCCAGATGCTCATATTCAAATTTGGAATGCATAATGCGTGTGCTCTGAACTTCTGAATCACAAAGGTTCTTCAGTCTGATATGCGTTGTAACTAGACTGCTGGGCATAGCTGTAAATATATGATAAATAGTAAATTAGATCTTTATGTAGAAACAGTTTTGTGAAGGCTCGCAAATTTTGTGCTAGAATTGATCTCGTTTGAACACATGAAAGCACCATATGTTGAGAAGTTCATCTTTCTGTCAGTATATCACCGCCTTAGCTTTTGTTAATAGAATAGGACCAGCTGTTGTCAGTTGTCACTATGCTCTTATGCTGCTAGCTTTCAACAGCATTTGCCTATTCCATTTTAAGCTGCCAATGTATGGATTTAGTACTGCAACTGAATGTTTTCTTGTTAATTGCTTCATGTCATCATGATTTTTATGTCTTTACTATAACTTGTTCAAATTAAGTGTCTTCTGAATCCAAAGGTGAGTACTTCTTTTGTTTTAAGCATTCTGTCAGAGACACAAGTGTTTACAGGGATTCAGTTCACCTGCAGAGGCTGCAATCACCTTAAGCAGATTAAGACACTATCAGTCTTTTCCTTGTGCAGGGCGTGCAAGAAGTACTAGTAAAGCTTGGATCACAAGGATCTGCTTTGTTTGTTGAGGGGGAGGAGCCAATCAGGCAGCCGATTATTCCTGCCACAGAAGTTATTGATACCACGGGTGCTGGTGACACTTTCACCTCAGCTTTTGCTGTAGCTCTGGTTGAGGGGAAGCCTAAGGAGGAGTGCATGAGATTTGCTGGTACGAGAAGCGCGTCCTCTTCAATATTTGATCAATCGGTTTGCTGATGTTTTGATTGAGACTTCTTATTTTCTTGAATCCCAGCTGCTGCTGCCTCTTTGTGTGTTCGAGTGAAGGGGGCTATACCCAGCATGCCTGACAGAAAATCAGTGATGAAGCTGCTGGAATCTGTGCGAGTCGAATAGCTGCAGAATGCAAGTCGACCTCATTCATCAGCAATAATGTGAGCACCTTCATACTGCTTGACAACTCCTCTGGTGCACATTTGATGGTAGTATAGCAAAACAAGATAAGAACAGCACTGCTTCTATGTATACCTCGCTACCGAAATAGAAACACTGATTGCTAAGTTCTAGTCTTTTGTCAGGTTTATTATAGCATTTCCTGTTTCGAGCCATACATATGCTATTTTCCACACAATGCCAATGCCCCCCGGGCGGCCTAAATCATACTGCTCGCGATCCCATCAAACCGCCCAAATACTGCACCCAATCCTGAGTGAATTTCTGTGGAACCCTGTCAGTTTCAGCATCCATTTGTTGGGAGACACTGGTGGTGCAGTGAGGTTAGTGGGACGTCGTTTTCCACGTCCAAATCTAACCATCACCTACATTTTATCATCATTGCAAGTTGCAGGGCCCTTTCTCCAGTACGCGGAATTCGTGGGATCCATGAAGCGTCTCGCCGCCCCCCTTCACGTGCGTGCTCCCCTCCCCCGAATAATGCGAGGTGATCTTCTCCAAACGGAAACGCATTTCCCGGTGCCGCGCCCATGGTATACTGTATGTAGTAAACAAAAATAAGGAACGACGTCGTGCGCTCCTGTGGCCACACGACCGTTTCCAATGCAAACATCCTCCTGGTTTTGTGAACGCGATGAACAGTTTCACTTTCACACTGCCTTTTCCCCTGGAGCTTTGTCTCTGGCGCAAGTCAATGCGCGATCTCAATCCGTTCCCGTCGATTTCACAGTCACCACCGGCCGGCCGTCGTGTCGTGTCTCGCCGC
This sequence comes from Cenchrus fungigraminus, assembly GCA_036936925.1. Taxonomy (NCBI): domain Eukaryota; kingdom Viridiplantae; phylum Streptophyta; class Magnoliopsida; order Poales; family Poaceae; genus Cenchrus; species Cenchrus fungigraminus. Next base: position 35,140,213 of record CM072779.1, on the reverse strand, counting down.
CCGTTCTGCCGCCCCGCCCGGCTCGCGTAATCTGATGACCCGTGAAAAGGCCGCCCCTGTCGCTGCCCGAGGGAGCAGCGAGCGGCGCACGTACGGGCGGCTCGATCCGTCGCTCGGGGCAGGTCGTCACCAGCAGGATCGCCCGTGTAAACCTGTGGCTTGGCTCGCGACGCGATCGTTCGGTAGCTTCGCTCCGTCGTGGTACGACGCCGGCGGCGGGCGGCTGCTCCCCGTCCCGTCCCGTCCCGGCCGGCCGGCGAAGATTTGAAATCCGGCGACTGTTGTGACGGAGCCACCGCACGGCCGCGCGTAATTAAAGCCCCCCGACGGGTACCACCACCCTGCCGCTGCGTGCCCGCCGCGCTACAGCCTCCTCCGCCCGGTGGTCTGGTCTGGGCGTCTGGCGCAGCTGCCACTTTGAGTCTTTCGCAAGGGTTTGAGGGTTTCGGTTTCCTCCTGCAGCGCACGAGCTGATGGGTGCGTTGAACCGGGCAGTGCGAGGCGATCGGCGACGTCGCTGTCGCAGATGGCTTAGCAATCCAGCTTCCCCCGAACACCATCTATCGGTGTTCCGATTGATTATCATTTGTTAATTGCCCGCGGTCACGTCGCACCGATATCTATTTATGGAACCCGTGGCCACGACGGATACGTGTAGGCGCGGCTAAGCTGCTTGGTCGTGTACGTGCTCGCAGCGACAGGCAACGGCGTGCGTGTATGTATGTTCCGTGAGCGTGACAGCAAGAGCTTCCATGGCATCGATCTGCTGATGATGCATGGTTAGCAGCCGAGCCAGGCGGGAGGAGGCGGACGGAGGTGGACGTGCGCGAGCGGATCGCTGGTGCGTGCCCTTCAGGAGTTATAGCGGTGGGCTTGACCTGCCTGCTGCGTGGCTTGCGTTCAAAGTCATGGGTCGAGCTGCTATTTTGTTGGAACTGCCTGCTAATTAAATTGTCGATGCGACGGCTGCCACCGCCGGTGTTAATTAAAGGGCGAACGAGCTTAAACGTATCTTTCGCTCAATCCAAAATATCTTAGTTAATAAAGCTTTGCCACATGATTTTTTTTAAGATGTGCAAAGCACGTTTTTCATTAAGAGAGGAGAAAAGTAACAACGAAGCAGCTTAAGGAGAAACCTCAAAGCGCCGAATACAAGGTCTATCGACCGGAGAAGACAGAAGGGGAAGAGGAAACCCAACACCACAACCACATCTAACAAGAGGAAGAAGGTGAAGCCTAGTCTGTACAAAAGGGCACCCGGAACACTAGTTCATCACCGGTAGGCTACAACCCAAGACTATGAAGACTGGACGAAGATGTCGCGCAAAACGATGCCACCAAGGAGGGAGCGACGAGCTCGCCGCCATCATCCGTCCGCTCAAGGGGGAGCGGACCCAGTCTTCACTGGGCTGACCAAATGGAATTGAGGCGAGAAGACAACACCTCCAGCGAGGGAAGCTACACTGAGAGTGCAGCCGTTGCCACAGGATGTACACTAATCCAAAATAGTGCCGTTACTGCGTGCGTGCGTGCGTGCGTGCGTGCGTGCATGCTCTTGATCAGGAGTGTACTGAACTGAGCTGAACTGAACTGCATATCTATCCGTGGTAGCACTGCACATGCTGGTACTCATGTCATCAGGTTAGCTAGCTCGATCGGCAAACCAGCGCAGAACAGGAAGGCACGGAAAGAGCAATTGGGTGGAACCCATTATCAGGAGGACACGATAATACTTGACTTATTTCTGCTTCTTGTACAGTATTTTGCTCTCACAACAAATCTACCATATGAATCGACACATTATTTTTCTCTTAGAATAAATCACTCATACATATCAGCAGAGATCTGCCGATTTTTGTAGTACCACCTCCTAGCCCAACAAGTCATAGAAAATTGGTAGTAAAGCTTTTGGGAAAATGCCGTTTTTTTCAAAGCAATAAGTGGCCAAAAAATAGCAATCCAAAGCAATTAATAAAGTATTCGCAAAAAGGGAGGTCGATAGATGTGGTGTCCATTATATATTTCCTTCATTTATTATTGCAGCCTTGACGTACACGTACGTATATGTACATATATTCCGCGTGGACTTTGAACACGGGTCTACGCCGGAGTATTTAATCTGCTTATTATATACCTTAATTATTTTTTGGTGACGGAGAGGAAAAGAGAGAGACGCGCGGGGGGCGTACGGTACCTCGCTCGATGGGCAGCAGCAAGCGAGCGGTGCCAGTTGGTACACCTCGCGCTGTGCCTTTTAATGCTTTTGACCTTCTAGTAGTCCGGTTCCGGTAGCTATCAGCAGCAGCACCCCATTGGCCATGTTGCTTGCGTCCCCGGACTTCCAACCATGTCGCTCATCCTCCATCTCTCATCTCCATCTCTAGACGGCTTTACCCATCACCGTCACTTTGTAATTCCCTCCAACCAAAAGGCAAGTAATTAAGTACTCCCTCTGTCCCGCAAAATTTTGAAGTGATGTGATCGAACAATTTTTATGAGATGGAGGGAGTGAATCGAATAATTATCAAGCTACAGTAATAAATATTTATCCAACCAAAAGACAAGTAATTAAGTACTCCCTCTGTCCCGCAAAATTTTGAAGTGATGTGATCGAAAAATCTTTGTGAGATGGGGGGAGTGAATCGAATAATTATCAAGCTACAGTAATAAATATTTATCCCACCAAAAGGCAAGTTAGTAATATTACACACGCACACACACACATATATATATATATATATATACATATAGAGCGAGATGCATCATCATTCAGACAAACATGAACAGTGCGCTATCCCATGTAGATAATGGACCTCTCTCCGGCCGAGAAGATGCGATCGACGAGTTGCTGTTGCACCGGCCAGTAGAAAAAGTTACGTACGAATTTCGACCGAACGAGCCAAAAGGCATGATGATAAAGCTACATGCATGCAGCGCAAAGGCTTAAAGCTACTCCACTAGCTAGTGTCAAGCTTGTTTGGCTGATCGATCGATGAATGGTCCATCAGGATCCCTGATTAGTGCTGCTGCTACCGGTGGTAAAACAAATTAAAGGCAGCTGTACGTAGTATATATATAGAAGCATAATTGCCCTGCTTACTTATATTACTTGACGATTCCGGCCGGTCCTCCTCTGAAAGTACAATCGCATGCACTGTGCAAGGAGCATCTGGTGGATAGCTTTTGCCTCGCACCAATTAATGGGATGGTCACCAAAGTTAGATTTGCTCTTGATCAAGAGCCGGGAGCCTTTAATTAAACAAAGGTGAATTCTGTCACATGTGTGTTATAATGTTATCCTTCCTTGACTGGTTTGACGAAGTACTACGTACGTTTGTCCAGAGGAATTAGATACTATCCACATAAGAAATGTTTGTTACATATCTCGGGCAAATTAAGCAGTGACGAAGCTGGAATATTGGATTTTTTTTGTTAAGATTATACTACTAATATAATGTTCTAGAATTCACACGCTTTGCTTGATCATCATTTATTGAAAGAGAAAAAAATTGTGTTTTGGGCATGAAAATTAATTAGGCTCACAGTTTGACGATGAGTCTATAGCAATCGTGGTGTGCTCATAGAAACTAAAGCTTCGTATTTAGATACTATGCCAATTTATTATCTCTAAGCGCACCGATTTTATGTTGTCAGTCTAATGAATTTTGTTTTGTTTTCAGCCGAGCAAAATAAAATATCTTAGACTTCCACGTTCGGATGGCTGGTGGCTCGTGTTCATTTGTTCTGAGAGAAAAATTCCGATGGTTCGCTAGTGGCTGGTGGCTGGTGCTGATTTGGTGTGAGTCATGATGCTTGGTGAAAGGCATGAAGTAGTCAATCTTGGGGGAAATGGATATTATGCATTTGGAGGCAAAATTAGGCCACATGTCATCACACCTATTTGACCTACTCCATGTACACCCAAAATCTATGTCATATTTCATGCTGCATGCTGTTTGACCGGTGCAAACGACATCCCTCCTCCTTGCATCAGACCAAAAAAAATTCTGGAATTATATATAATTCGGGTGACCCAACTAGAACGAAAGAGCAGAATTCATTGACTGTTAAGTTTCACATCACATACACAACTTGCGCGAGAACGAGCGGTACGCATCACTGAACAGTAATAAGGAGAGTATGCATGATGTAAAATTAAAGGTCCCAGATCGACCCAAACATATCTATTCTCTACCACGTTCAGAATTAGGCGTTTCTCTACCTAGCTCCTACTATACCTTCTCGCTATTTCAGCGACAATTTTAGCAAAAACACACACTACATACGTACAGTGCGTGTGACACGATCGACGACGATGAATCGATCGATCGTTGTTCTCTCGATCTGGTGGCGTGCAGGCCCGTCCAAATCCTTGCTGGATCAATCATATACGCTGGTGGCGCACGGCCATTCTAGTTCTAGGTAGGCAGGTTCACATCACTATATATGCATGGGTAGTACTAGTACTAGTTCTTGGAACGACCTGATCGACCGCTGTTAGCTACTAGTACTTGCACGAAATAAAAACAAGGAGCAAAATGACGCTTGCTGCTTTTCCTATCCATAACAACTCTCACTTTGTACCAACCACACGAACTAGCACCCTATATCATGCATGACGAATATATAGCTAATTGCCGTCATTCATTCAGGCAGTACATGCATCTTCTTCCTGCCATCAAGAGGCGATTAAGGAGGACGTACATCAATTCGATGCACGATTATCATCTGCCAAATCTGAAGAAATTAAAAGGCTTGATGATGTAATTTGTCCACGATGCACGGCGATGTGGTTGAGCAATGAGAAATGAGTCTGCCAATAAGCATGTGCCCAGATGTGTGGTAGTGTCGTATTAATGGAGATGGCTTGGAGAGGAGGAATGCAAGGAGGAGCTAGCATAAAATTATCATAGCCCATGGCCAGTACTGCAGCAGCATAGCTAGAGTGCAATGCACGAGCTGTTGGTTGATTAGGTACATGTACAAGAACCGCTAGTACTACCAGCAAGGACTAGCTAGCTAGATGATCATAGAAATGGTACGAGACCAGGCGCCAGAAAACCTCTGTAGCGGCATGTGTCTCGCAGTACACAGGAGCGAGGGAAAAAAAATCAAGAACCGATCCATCTCGATCATATATCTAGAGGGGTGAATCGGTGAAAAAAAAGAGGAATTAAAGATGTTAAGCATTAACAAGAACCAAATTAAGTACTACGTACTATCTCTTATCTAGCTTCCTCTTCTCCCATTAGCTTGCCTGTGGCGGTGGCGGTGGTGACGACCAAAGACCATCAATTCATTCAGGGCTGCATGTTGCCGCCGCCGTTGTTGCTGTGGACGAACGGTGGCGGCGGCAGCATGTCCTGCAGGAGCCCAAAGTCCTGCGCCATGAAGTGCTGCATCTGGAGCGACGGGGGAGACGACGAGGCGGCGGCGGCGGCGGTGCTCATCGGGCCGCTCATGCCGCGGGACGACGCGAGGCCTATCGCCGGCGGCACGGTGTGCTGGCCGTGGTGGGCGCCGCCGCGGGGCGGCAGGAGGCCCAGCGCGTCGAGGACGCCGGCCCGCCCGAACGGCGTCTGCGCGCCCATCTGCGGCAGCGGCGGGAAGGCGCCGCCGCCGAGGTGGTGGCCGCCAACGCCGCTGGCGTGGTGGTGGTGGTGGTGCAGCTGCGCGGCGAGGAGGTGGGTGCTGCCGCGGAGCGTGGCCGGGATGGGGTGCGTGTGCTTGCCCTCGTACGTGGTGATCACCACCGCCGGGTCCTGGAACGACCGCTCCACCCGCTTCTTCACCGGGCACTTCTGCGTCGTGCACCGGTAGTAGCTCCTGCAGCCGCCGTTGTTGCGTGCCCACACACACACACACTCCATGATTAGACCGTGTCTCTAGCTACCATTCAGCAGGTGCAGTGCAGGTAGATGAACAAGAAGTGTATGTACTACACAAATACTTGCATGAATCTAACACAAATGTGTACACTACAGACATACCTTGGGTATGGGCTGTTCTTGACGGCCTTCTGGCCGTACTTGCGCCACCGGTAGCCGTCCTCGAGGTGATCGACCTCGCTCTTGGTCATGAAGGCGAACCGCGGCTGCCGCTGCCGCTTCTCGCCCTTGCCCTTGGCCTTCCCGGCCGCCGCCCTGCAAAACAACAACCAATCCCATTCCCATCATCAGCTCCTCCGGCCGGCCGGGTCAGCGCGGAAAGTGATCGGCGCGGATTTCGTTCATACTACGATTGCCAGCCGTGCGTTCAAACGCGCGCGGTTGTTGGCGAGCTCTTGGCACAGCCTAGCTGATGGGCGTGCGAATCAGCGAGGCTAGAGTAGTGTGCACACACATGGTTTTAGCTGCAGGTTCACACTGACACTGCTGTGTGTGCACACCCCCATCCCCTTTTTCTCTGCTCAGCTCGCGCGCACTTTTTCCGCCTCTGCGGCCGATTTGTATCCATCGAGATCGTGCCATATGCTAGATTGCTTGCACCAGAAAGGGGAGCTGTGGAAATCCCTATTCAGAAGGAATATCTCTTGGCCTGCAAAGGGGGCTGCAGCAGCTTTTAGACCGGACCATTCAGAAGAGATCGATCTCTGGGGGTTTTTTGGGGTATGATCTTGGTAAAAAGGATGAACCAAAAGAGTAAAAAGGACTGAGCTAGAAATGAACAAAAAAATAAACAAATTCATCAGGATTTCAGGGTGCATATCTTTTGGGCCAAGTGGAAGAAGATGCATGTTCATGCTAGGCGCGTAGCATGAAATCCATAAAGCAAAAGGGAAAAAGAGGAGAGGGGTATGCAGGTAGCAGATTCTGCTATAGCTATATAATACACTGACCGACTTTTTTTCCCCTCTCCGTATTTGTTTTCTTATGACATGCGAGTGTGAAACCCTAGCCCAGGTTCACACCTTCGCCTTGCCGCTACCTTAAAAAAAAGGAAGCAAGAATAACAAAAGGAAGGAACAAATTAAAGAATCAATAGAAGAGGAATGAATGACTGAATGACCAGTAGGTGAAGCAAGGAAGCAGAATCTTAAGCCACTACAGGAACTGACGCCTAATAATCCTGATGCGGGCCGGGGGATCACCCAAAAGCACTAGATTTCTAGATAGATATAGGATAGGTTCCGATTATTAGCCGAAAGATCTATCGAGAAGCTGCAGAAAAGGCTAGAAAGAAAGAAGGTGTTCCCAAGATTTGCAAGGCGAAGCGCGCGGCAGCAAAGCAATAATCTCAAGAAAATCATCGACGAACAAGCTAGAATTATTCCAACTCACCCTTTCTTGCTCTTGTCAGCGTCGTCGTCGTCCTCCCCCTTGCGGAGCTCCTTGCTCTCCTGATCCCCTTCTTCCTCCCCTTCCTCCTTCTTGAGCGAGTCCTCCTCCCCGGCGCCGCCCGCGACGCCGCCGCCGCCGCCCGCCGCCTCGCTGGAGGACGACGACATGGACGACGTGGTGTTGGGCGTGACCGGCGCCGTGCCTCCCCCGCTGGGCGTGGGCGTGGGCGCGCCGCCGAAGAAGCCGCCGCATCCTCCCCCGCCCCCGCCCGTGTCCACCACCAGCATCTCCCTCTTGACCACGTCGACGTCGTCGCCCGGCATCACCGGCGGCAGCTCCAGCGCGCGGCACAGCAGGTCGTAGTGATCCATCCCGCCCGCGCCAGCGTGCAGGTAGTCCGCGAACCACGACGCCGCCGCCGGGGCCTGCTGCTGCTGCTGCTGATGCTGCTGCTGCGCCATCATCATCATCTCCCCCGGCACCGGCAGCGCTGGCCGCTGCGCGAACAGCGACGCCAGCTCGTCGTGGAAGTGGAACTCTCCCGACGACATGATAGGGGGCGCCGCGCTAGCTGCTAGCTGCTGCCTGCTGGTTCTTGGCGCTCTCGCTCACTTATCAAGGGCGAGGAGGAGGGAGCCAGGGAGAGGGAGGTGAGCGAGGAAGATCAAGATGGCCAGGGATGGAATGAAGAATGGGAAGGAAGCGAGCCTATACGGCTATATGGGGCGCGCAGTGAACGAAGGGGATTGGGGGGTGGTGTTTTGTGTGTACGTGAGGTGTGTGCACCGAAGACAGAGCGCGGCTATAACTAGGTGTGCGTAGCGGGCTGATGCGCGTAAAGATATACTGCTACAGGTTGATGGGGAGGGAGGAGGAGAGGAGAGAGATTGATGGATGGTTGGGTGGGTGGGAGTTTTTTGTTTTTGTTTTGTTTTGTTTTGTTTCTCCTTCGTTCTCTCTTACCATGCTGCTTTTGGGGTTGGCTTTTTATTTAATTGATCCAGCTTTTGTGACAGAAACTACTAGTAGTAGTACTAATTGATTAGGCCCAAACGACATGTCCATTTCCCGGCCTCTTCCCTCCCTCCCCTGGAGTTATGCGCTTGTTTCCATCGCAAGATACAACAATTATCGGTGGGTTAGACTTAGACCTCTCTCTCTCTATAGGATAGACCAGTGGCTGAGCAGTGGTAATAATGCAGGAGGATTAGCAGCAACAGTAATGGCGCGGCCACCACGGTCACGGGCGGGCGCGCTGGCCGTGAGTCAGCGGGGGCGCGCGCGCCACCGCCACCGGCGGGCGGCAACCGGTCACGTCGGGTCAAACGGCCGCGCGCCGTGGTCAGACCGTTCACACCGACACGTGGCGGTGGCCGGTTTGACCGGGCCCAACCCCGCGCGCCTGGTGGGCCGGCCTGGCCCCCCTCCTGACGCCAGCGTGACGCCCGCCGCCCCCAGCCGACGGCTCGGCCCCGCTGTGGCGCTGTGCTGCCGGTGGCCGGGGGATGCGACGCGACGTGCCCGCAATTGGAAGGGCGAGACGCGTATAACATGTGTGCATCGCTGAGCATCGGGAAAAGAGGGATCCGTTTCTCGTTTCTGGAAGGAGATCTGTGTTGTAGGAGTGGGCTCTCGTACTACACCACGGCAGCAGCAGCAGCAGCAAATCCAATCATGGAAAAGGCGTCGCGGTGACAGGGGACCTATTCGGGGGGATTTTATTTCGAGCACGAACAATCATGGAAAAAGTGCGCGAAACGCATGTCTGAGCGACCCATCCGCCTCCTTTTTCTTTTTGTTGCGCCCGCATTCAAATGTTTGGTGCATGCACAGTGCCAGCAGTAGAATGCCATTCTGGGATAGAGAATTCCTACTCCTAGTGACGACCCATAAAGTTTGGAGCCGCTCGGTCCGTCGTAGGTCCTCCTGACCGCAGCAGAACCCAACTGTTGCGATCTACTCCAGCGCTGGTACGGCGCGCATGCATGCATGGGCATGGCCTAGCTCCCCGGAGAGATCGACGCGCGAGATGGAAGGAAGCGGTGACATGGTAGAAAACATGCCTTTCGGGGTGCCTTTGGGGTACTGTACGTCGTCCGTCCGTCCGTCTGTTAGAATTCGATCGAGTCAAAAGTCTCTCCGATCCGATCTAAAGATTCACGTGTTACCCTACCCTCCAAAAAAAATAAAAAATAGTGGTCAGCCAGCTCGTGCGTCGGTCGGTCGCTCGCTTCTTGTTCGTTCGTGTTGCCTCGTCAGCCGAGCACGAGCGCACCGCCGGCCGCCAATGCCAACGGCTAGGCAAACGCGCAGGCCCCCCGCCAGCTCTGCTGCACCGCCGCCCGCCGGCGCCGAGTGAGGCGCGCAGGCCGAGAGTAGTAGCCTCGGCGTCCCAGAAAACAAATACAAAACCGTGTCCTCCCAACCGCTCAACGCCCCGCAGGCGCCTGGATGCGGCCGGCAGGTGCCGCGCGCCGTGTGATCGCGGATCGGGGGCAGGCCGGCGATGCGATGTGCCGATGTGAATATGTGATCACGTGAGTGCCGCGCGCGCCGGCCGGAGGGTACGAGCACCTGCTGTTCACGCGCGCGGCCGCGGTGGTGGGCGCGGGGGGCGATCGACGCCGATCGGCCGACCAGCGTACGTGCCGGCTCCGGATCTGGGGCAGCCGGCGGTGCGGATCGGCAGCGCGCGCGCGGCCCTGCATTTAAGGCGCGGGCTAGCGCAGGCGGCTGGTGACGGGGAGGAGGTGGGTTGGTGGGTGCGCCGCGCCAACTTTTTGTCTCGGAAAGCCCGGTCCAGCCGGGGACGGCGACGTGCTGCCGCTGCCCGCTGGTCGGTCCCTGGTCGCGGGGTCCAACCGTTACCGTACGCCACCCAGCAGCCACTGGGCGACCGCTGCTGCTGCTGCGCGCCAACCCGGGGGCCACGTCGATCGATCGATCGCCCACGGCTTCCGTACGTGCTTCCATAGGCCCAGGCCGGCCTCTCGTTGATTATTAACCGCGCGCGCGCGCGGCAGCTCCTGCGCCGTCGATTTCGTAGATCGATCCGCATCTATCTCCGCCGTCGATGCGCGGGGTGTTCCCTGCGTATTGAATTATTTCGTCGCTCATCAATTGGACGCTCTCGATCGGTGTGCGGTTTTGGTTGTTTTCTGAGTACAACTAAACGTACATACATATACGGGCATAGTGCTGACAAACTCTGATATTTAGAGCCTGCTTGGTTCGCTTCCAACATTTGCCAAGCCAAAATCGAGGCAAGTTCGAAAACTTTGGCTATCAATTGATTCATTCCCAAAATTTTGACGCACCAATATTTGCAGTTAATATCATGACATGTCACTAGAAGCTTCTTGGGAGGAGTAAGTATTTGTTGACATGTTTTGGTACTATAAACCAAGGAAATACTTCAGTTTCTTGCCCGAACTTCGGCATGCTCAGATTTTGGCAAGTCGTGATTTTTGGCATACTCTGATTTTGGTTTGGCAACAATTGGAATCCAACCAATCAGACCCTTAAGTGCGATCCTAATGTATATGTTAGTAGAAAAAAAACGCATTAGCATGCATGTCAGGGAGGACGTTATTATACGTACCCTGATTGGCATCGAGTAATAAACTAATCACACTAGCTTAATGCGGCGAAGAATATTCACACTGCTGCACCCCAAAATATAAGATGACCTCAACAACCTTGCTATTAGTGCACTCCCTCCGTCCCAGATAACTTGTTGTTTGAATTTGTTTAATTATATACATAGCAAAAAAAATGTATTTAAAAAATCAAAACGAAAAGTTATATCATCACTTGCACGAGCAGATACATCTAGCTAGACGTGTAGCTTCGGAAAGGCCAACCGCGTGCAGAACGGAGTCGGTACGAGTTTGGCATGGGAGCAGCCGAGCAGGGGAGGTTGAAACCACACCACATGCATCGTCAGGCCCTGGTCTAAACTGGGGTGCGGTGCTTAGCCGACTACAGCCACGCCATCTAGAAAAGACCGAGCTGACATACGCATATATATATAGATCGATGGAGGAACTGGTAGCTATCCCCATCTTAGCTAGTGGTATATAGGAGCTAGTAGCTGCAAAAACGTGACTCCCGATCATGGTGTCCACGGTTAATTCCACGCTGGTCCGGTCCATGGAAAAAAGGTCTGTCTTAGACGGGGCCTGGCATATGCGTGCGTGACTGCATGTGTAGCCTCTATTTTGGACTCGAAAGCAGCCGCTTTGTTCCGCCCAAGAAAAGTAGTAACATGACGCATGGGGCACCCCAGCTCCGATCTTGTCGTGAACAGCAAGTACTCTCTCGTTCCACGTACGCTTAATTGTGCATTGTTTTTATTTTTGTCATGGTTTAATTTCGTCCCCATCTTTTAAGACGCTAGCAGTTCTGTTCATTTTTGCATTTTCAAACAGTGAATCTGATGTTTGCTATAGATATGCCACATATATGCTACTTTAGTCACAAAGCCATGGATTATACTGTAAACCAAAGACACTGAACAGTGCATCGTCCATTCATTAAAAAAACAGAGAGAGAACCCCAAAAAGATAACTAGGTCGAGAGAAGGAGCCGTATTTATGGAGGTAGGAGGGATGTCACTATTATCCAGTAGATGCTTTGACAACTCAAGGCCTTGTTTAGTTGGTTGAAAAATTTGTCTTTTTAACTGCTGGAACTCCTGTAGCACACTGTAGCACGTTTCGTTTGTTTGTGGTAAATATTATCCTACCATGGCCTAACTAGGCTCAAAAGATTCGTGTCGCAAAGGACATCCAAACTGTGTAATTAGTTATTTTTTTACCTATATTTAATACTCCGAACATATGTCTTTTGGCGTATTTAATGTGATGTGATGGAGAGAGAGTGGAGAAAAAGTTAGAAATTTTAGCCAACTAAACTAAACAAGGCCCAAGTTAAACTTGGGGGAAACGTCCAAGCCCAGGGTCAAAATCGCAAATCTGAGGGGGCGCGCAAGCGAACAAGCGCGTGTGGGACGCTAGCTTCCACGACCCCTGTAGATTATCAGACGGTGATCCTGGCTATAGGAGCACACAGCTAATTAACCCGGCCGTCAAAGGAGGAGAGTCAGGGAAGAAGGGCACCAACTGCTAATCAGCGTACGTATCCTATGCTCATCAGTCACCAGCCTCTCAGACGAGACGACGACGACGCCTCCAAAGCAAGCAAGCGAGCAAGTTGGCCCGGGTCCGATCCTTTTATAATCTCTCGATCGATCATCGGTCCATCGCTCTGCAGCGCGCGCCCCCGTTCCCTCTCACGGTTTGACTTGTTCCAAAGTCTCTCCTCCGATCCTCTTCTGGCTAGGCAGCTAGCTAGCTAGTCTTAAACATTACTCTATCGGATAATTAACGATCTGATCTCTCTGTGTGGTATCATTCTGGGAAGAAATTAAAATTATATGTAGAGATCGTCGAATCTAGAGAGCGTTAGAAAACGTACGAGCCGCCTACTGTTTCTTTTAGATCAAATCACTTAGAATATAGTATATATGGAAGATTATTATTGTCAGCCATGGTCTCACCTGCTCCACATCTATCTATTGCCGCTGAACCGACCGGGCGGGCGGCGACTGCGGAGGGAGAATCTGCGCGTTTGAAAATCAATGCGTCGCCGGCCGCCGGGGAGACACGGCGGCGTTGTTCCGGCGTACATCATCACGTACGTACGAAAAGATTCCGGTGCACTGCATCTGCAATTCTGCATGCATGCGCGCCCATCGAGCGGCTGCTTAATTTGTTTTGTTTTGTTGCTGCTGCGCCCGCTGTGCATTATCATATCGTTCGATCATCAATATACTCCATCAAGCTGCCCACCAAAAACCAATTCCACGGCGACGTCGTCGAGACCTCCAAGTCCGACCTGCTCCGACGATGCCATGAACAGCGGAACGCATCGACCGGCGCGCGCACGTCCCTCTCGGCGGCGGCGCGCCCCCGCCCGTCGACGTCGCCATCGACCGACCCATCCATCCATCCATCCACTGATCCACCACCCGAGCGCGGACACGCCCCCGCGCCGCGCGCCGCAGACGCCTCCGGCCCACCGCTAGCTACTACCTCCCACTGGGCACACGTTGCCTTGGCTCTCGCTCGCTCGCCACGGCTATCGCGTGGATGATGACGTGCGCGGGGACGCAAGCGGCCGGTGACGACGCCGCCGCTGATTGATCCATATGGATCGGGGGGCGGCACGGGATCGTCGGATCGGAGCGAACACACGTGGGTTCTTCCGGACGACGCCGCGCCAGCAATCCGCCGTCAATTCCATCATCATCAGCCTTCTTGCACGGCTATGGCGCGCCACCGACCGTGACATGCGCCGAACCGTACGAGTAAGTTAGCGCACGATGCAAACTTGCATGGTTTGAGCAACGCCGCGCTCAGTCGTATCTCCATCGGAATGAGTAGCCGGCACACCCAGAGCCAACTTATTCTGTGCTACGAGCTACTCCACATGTGAAAGGAGGTACGTGCACGCAACATATATATCTTTGCCGTGGCATGTGGCTGCGGGCTACGAGCCTACTACTACAACGAACGAGTGAGCAGTGTGATCAAGTGGCTAGCTAGCTCTAGGGTCGCCAAACTCTCGTAGCCCCTATAGCTAGCTAGCTGCTGGGGGTACTACTACGGTGGGCGATCCGGCCGGCAAAGCATCCGCAATCAACTCTAACCCCCTTGTACTTACTCGGGTGAAAGTGAGGCAGGAAATAAAGCGCGCGGCACCAAACAGTACGGTGTCGGTCCGTCACGTACATACTGCCATGTAGTATGTGAGCTAGCTATAATAGCGTTGGTCCCACTGCACGCTGCTAGTATTGTACGTAGTATTTGTATCTTGATTTTCTCATTATTAGGTGTTTGATTAATGGGCTAGCCAAAGCTAATGGTGTTTTTCTTTGGGGTTTGCGTGGGATGAAGCACAGTACTGAGAATCGAAGTTTAGCTTTATTGCCGATGCCGATCGAGCACGTAGATCGTGGTGCTTGCACGGCATGGAACAACCACGGCAATATGGGAGTTGAATAGTTTATTGCGTATGGACTTGACTTGATCTGGCTAGGCTACAGCTATAGACAGGCTCACAGACCTAACAAAAACCACCCCATCATCGATGGGGAGTCAAACGCTGCCCTTGGACCGCCAACATCTTCACCTAGTTGGACCAGCATGACGTCGGCCTCCCATGAGCATGACGTACGCCACCGTGTAGAGCACTGCTGGAGTGCTGGTGTAACTGTAAATAGCAGCACTAGTACATGGCCATTCAGTTTTCACGCCTAGTATCAGTCTGTTTTAACGAAAAAATATCAGTCTGTTTTAACAAAAAAAAATACTCCTGTGTTTCAAATTACTTGTCGTTTTGATTTTTGTAGATACATTATTTTCGTTAGGTGTACAATAAAAAGAATGTATTTAGAAAAGTCAAAATGATAAGTGATTTGAAATGGAAGGAGTATATCACTACACCCATCAATAACCATTCTGCTCCCTGCTGAAAAAAATATAACCCATAAATATAACTTTTTTTTTGTCATCTTGAACCTTCTTCTTGATGAAAGAGCCAATTAATATATCCTGCAGATATGTGTCAGCTGTTCACGATCGAACAGTGTTCGTGCGATAACGATTAACAGCAGCCAGACATTAGTCTCAGCTCACGGCCCTCCTTTTCCAAATTAAACGAGCACGTTTTGATCCCGTCAAAAGAACCCAAACTCCTCCATCCATCCAAAAAGCTGAAAGCTGAAATGTCTCGGTTTCGCCATGCATGCCTCTCGCTTTTCCGACTAGATCACCCACACCCAGCCACCAAATTGACCGGGTCGTAATCCTGACCATGGCCTGTAGTTTCTTGCTCTGAATCTCTGATGGCCTCATGGCCACGGGCAGCCAGAGCAAAGGCAAAGGAGTGCATGTATACCTGGGAATGGACTGATATCCATTATCCATCGGACGGGATCCAGTTGAAATCCAACTAAAATCAACTATTTATCCAGTCCAATCCTAAAAATTAGTCTCTTCATCCAATCCTGTCCAATCCAATGTCATTTAAATCCAAATCCATCCAACACATCCAAATAAGCGCATTAATGATGAAAGTCCTCCCCAACCACGGCAGGCTCGCCGTCGGCGCCGTAGAAGCGACGAGGAAGAGGAGGCTCTGCCGCCGGCCCGGCGCGAACCCGGCCGCTGCCATGGGGGATCTGGCCGGGCACTCCACTTTGGAGCGGCGCCGCCGGCGGAGCACTTCCTTGATGGCCGCGGCTCGCGGCGGATTTCCCGGAGGACTTGAAGTCGCGAGGCGGTGAGCGGCGATGGAGATTGGAAGGCCGCGGAGTGAGTCGCCGGAGGCGGCACGTGGGCTGCCGCCGGTGGCAGCGGGGACGCGGAGCAGCTGGTGGCTGGTGCGGCGCCGGGAGGTCGCAGCTCGCGGCGGACGTGGGAGAGGTAGAGGCCCAGTGGTGCGTCCAGCAGGCTCAGCAAGGCGTCGGTCATCGCCGCCGCGCGCCTCGTGCAGATCCACCTGCCCTCGCCGGATGGTGCAGTGCAGAGCTCCTACACGGCCCACACCACGCTCCATCATTGGGTCTTGGGCAGCAGGCTGTAGAGTTGCGCCGTCGTCGTCGAGCGTGAGCCGCCGCCACTGCGAGTTCGCTGTCCGCCGTGCAAAATCCAACGCAAATTGGATTATCTCATTCGTTTTTGTCCAACCCAATCCAACACTATTGGATGTCACGCAGATGGACGTCCATATCCAACGAGATCCAAGTCCAGTACAATCCAAGTCCCAAAATCCTATTGGATTTGGATTTTGCCTGATCCAATCCCACGTCTAAGTGCATGCAGCCATGCAAGTGGAGAGGTCTCATAGGCCGCGGGAGAACCCCTCTCGTTTCCATGCCCCCCACTCAGATAAGATGGCGTGGAAAAAGGATGGCCCCATGGGCAACTTTCCTTTACGTTTTATCCTGAAAGTGATGTGATCATCTGGGTTTGAGTTGGGAGTTGGAACTGATCATGCCTGCATTCCCTTTAGGCTCTCAGCTTTTGGCACAGGATTTATCCGGATCTCCTTTCCCGGCTTCTGGTTCATACTACGTTGTAGTACTGGTACACCACAGCGACAATGGAAACAGGCTGCTTTTGTTAGCACTAATTAACAAGCTTATTTTTTTTAACTTACTCATCAGATCATGTGATGTTTTATCTGATCTGGTCAAACAAGTCACGGAACGTGCATGGTCCAAGGGGGCAAGGTAGGGGCAAAATTCTGTGGCGACCCACAGCCACGCTTGCCTCGTTGTTTACTGGCTCCCTTTGGACCAGCAGCCAATCGACGGGGAAAGCTTCCAATCAGGTTCAACGTCATGTGATCAGCCTGTCTACGCTGCTTTAGAAAACCCCTCTGATCCATTATCCCATAGTTT
Source organism: Cenchrus fungigraminus (assembly GCA_036936925.1). Lineage (NCBI taxonomy): Eukaryota > Viridiplantae > Streptophyta > Magnoliopsida > Poales > Poaceae > Cenchrus > Cenchrus fungigraminus. Next base: position 35,123,464 of record CM072779.1, on the reverse strand, counting down.
ATGATGGCAGATTGGCATTTTAGTTACATCAGGTATTCAGGTATACATGCAAATGTACCGGCCAGATGCCCCTTCCTCTGTTGGAGGGTACCCTAATAAACCTGCAACCTACTACCCTTATGGGTTTTCATAATTCTTTCTTATAAAAGGATATAGCATGGTACTGGTACCTCTGTTATCCCTTGATTTTTTTTGGATAAATTCTAGAAAGGGAAAGCACTGAAATGTTTCCTCCTTGCATGCGTGATCTTTTGAATTCATTAGTTGTACAAAAGTGAGCATGGTTTACCAAGTAAAAAAAGCAAAACTTAACTTGGAAGATGCTTCTTCCTTTCCCTTTTTTTTCCAAAAAAAAAAGGAATGGTTCTTTCAAACAAGAGACGTACTGGTGCTTGTCAAAGATCGTTACAGGAGTGGACTGACCACTGACCATGAGCCTGCCGAGTTTGTTTTCTTGGGGGGCCCTTTTGACTTGCACTCCTGACTAGTCCTCCTGGACCGACCGGTTGGGTAGATCGAGGGGAGACCAGGGTTTTTTTATCCGACCGGACCGACCGAACCGCCGCGCTCCGGTTCCGACTAACCGGTCCGGTTTGACCGGTTACCGGAAAAAACCGGTTGAATTCGAATTTCAAGTCAAAACCCGTAGTTCAAACGGTTTGGACCGGTTAGCCGGCCGGTTAGCTCCGGTTACCGGGGGTTTGACAAAAAAATATCGGCGCAGTGAAAAATTTAGCGTATCTTCAAATTTGAATTAAAAAATTGGAAATTAAAAGAAAAATTTCTAAAAATATTTCAATGTGTGTAGAATCTAATGGTGTCAAAATTTTTCAAATATTAGTGCATTTAGTATTATTTTCGGGCATTAGAAGTTGAACCGGCCAATTTTTTTTCCTTTTCTTTTTGGGTTGAACTTCTAATGCCCGCAAAGTATACTAAATGAATGAATTTTTGACACCATTAAATTCTACACACCTTGAAGTATTTTTGAGATTTTTATTTTTTTAATTCAAATTTACATTTTGAATTTGGACGGTTGGAAACCGGCCGGAACCGGAACCGGTCCGGACCGGTTACCGCGGTTAGCCGGCCGGTTCTCACCGGTTTTTTAACCCTGGGCCTGGGGGAGATCGGAGGGGTAGTGTTTTCAACTTTTAAGCCCTCTATTTTTTTATTTTTAATTAGTTTCTCTTTCTCCTTCTGTGTGGCCGCAGAGAATCTTCTCCCAAAAGTCTCATTCAGGTCCGTTCACACCTCTCCAGTCTCCACTTGCTCGGGCTTGGGGGGACCCTAGCTCCAATGATTGATTACCTGTGCTGATCAAGCTCCAAAGTTTGGGAGAATAGCGGCACAGTGACAAATTCCTTTTGGTTGGATGCCTCGCTTCCTTTTTGCTATGAACCTCAGTCCTATTCTATGTTGAACGAACGTTAGTCGTGCACAGTGCGCTACCATGCATGAGCCATTCCGACGACGTGGCGTGGGTGACACAACACTGCGTGATTGAAGCACGGAGCAGCAGTGCATTGTACGTGCAACAAGAGAAGTCAGGGTGATCGCCATGCTACCATACTCTACATGCCTTGATTGGAGAAAGTTATTCCCTCGGTCCCAAAATATAACGTCCTCGAGGGTTTAAATTTTGTACCAAAATATAAAGTTTTGGAAGAATAAGACAAAATTAAATAAGGTTGGTGAGTAGGTGAAGAGTTGGTTGGTAGTGTAAAATGAGAGATATAGAAGTCATTTCCTTCCACTATTGTTTCTTGAGTTTGAATGTTTCAGAACCTTATATTTTGAGACGGAAGGAGTACATACGAGTATATAGAACCGATGGCCATCTGTTCCCACAAGGCGTTGTGGCATCCAGTAGTTGGACACGACGGTAGGAAGCCAGCCGGGAGCACACAACATCCTGTTGTGCCGCCCACTGGTATATAGATCCCATCATTACATCTCGCACCGACGACCCGACTTTTACCAGCGACCGTCCGTCCGGTCGCCGTCAAAAGCGACCGCGGTGATACGGAAACCACCTGCCATCCGTCTGCAACTGCAAACCTCCCCACCTGCCAAACCACCTGCCATCCGTCTGCAACTGCAAACCTCCCCACCTGCTGTCTCGTACCAACCATCCACTCCTCGTCGTCGGACCCGCACGGCACGTCGATCGATCGAGCTCCGGCCGGAAACCGGGAACCCCCCGGCCAAAGCCTTGGTTCACCATCCACTAGTTGACCCGAACAACGAGACAGCCGGGGGCGCCGCGCCGGTGCTTGTGTGCTTGGGCTGCTTCCTGAACCGTGCGTGCTGCGTGCCCCGTGTGCTCGCCGCACCGGGGGCTCCCGCTCCCACCGCGCCCGCGCGGGCGCAGGAACGCAGCGTGGCAGCGGCGCCTGGACGGACGCGGCGGGCACATGACGTTGCCGGCCGGCTGCGGATCGATCGATGCGCTGTTCCCCATGGCGTCAGGGCGCGCAATGCAATGCCAATATGCCATGGCTACGCGCAGCCACGCAACGCCTGCGGCTGCCGGTGCCTGCGCGCGGGGACAGGACAGGCGATCGAGGTCGAGGCGCGAGATGTCAACGCCCTGGCCCCGCGCGAGCTCTCGGTCTTGGATCTCGATCGGCTGTGGCCTGTTGGAGCGTAGCGTAGCGTCCGCTGGCTAGGCCGCGATGCGAACAAACAAAAAGAGAGGGTCAGAGTCAGAGGGAAGGGAGATGTCTGTCAGGCTGCCTTGCCTGAGATTCGATTCGCCGGCCTCTGAGTTGGTGCCCGCGCTCGCTCGCTCCCCCGCGTGATTCGTGGTGGCGCCCATGATGCTGCTGCTCGATCCTCGATCGATCTCTCGCCTGTGGCAAAGCTCACGGCTGCTGGCTTCTGCTGCTCGTGGAGTGCACCATACGAGGAGTAGTATATTTTGTTTCCCCTGATCGATGGGTATGGGCCACACGGGATATACTGCAGTTTTGGGGGATGGAGATCGAAGCTGTGCAGCGCACAAAGTCAAACGCCCCAGTATTTTAGGGCCATGTCGTGCTTGGTCGTCGTTTTGTCTAGCGCCTGAAACTCTCCCAACAAGTTGTAGCCGGCATTTCGAGGAAAACTGGTAGGGTTCCTGTCGTGCGCAGGGAGAGGTCGGTGTTTCACTATTTTCAATGGGGGAACATGGCATGTGAAAAAAAAACCCGGAGCGCTGGTTGTTAGTACTGTAGTTGTTACGGCGGCAATTCCGGTTTTGGCTTTCAGTTTACGAAACGAAGTGCCTCTTCCATGTGCACCTAAAAAGAAAAAAGTTTCTTGGTGATTATCCTGTGCGTAGCGTAATGGGCTGATCGCGTTTCGAGTCGTGTGTGTGTGTGTGCAGTGTGTGCTGCAAAAAATGTCGGTGACCCTGATCTGATGCGGTGTCTAGCTGTTGCAGTTAGAAACCTGAGGGTTCAACTCGGGCGTGTTTGGCCCCTGGAAATTTGTACCTGAAGCACTAAGCATATCGAGCGAACGAACAGTGTCGCTTTCGATAACCTCTTTTGTCAGCAAAAGAAAAGAAACAATCATCAAACAATAATGTTTGTGAGGCCAGAAACCAACAGGATACCAGAGGTCTTCATTTAGTAACTGGACCGTGCCACGCGCGTATTCGATACCAGAGGCCCAAATTAGTCAGCCCAGCAAGGAAAGAAGAAATACGGGCCCATAAAGAAGCGGTAAAGAAATTCTCTGAAATTAAAAACAAAAGAGAACCAAAAGGGGGAAGGGGGGCATTCTACTACCGAGACAGAGCGAGCGAGCATCATCCAAGTAGCACTGTAGTAGAGCAAAATGGCGTATCTGACGGCAGGTTAACAGAGAAGAAACATCTTCTCCAACTAGTAGGGCAAACCCGGCGGAAGCAGAGCTCGTGCGCTTTCCTTGTGTATGACTTTTTGCTAGATAGGTAACTGATGTTCATCATGCCATGCCTTGTCGCTCACCAGTCCAGCGACGACCTGAAGCATCTACAGAGATCAAAGGCTTGACGCCAAGGCACTGAAACTTGCTGCCACAAAAGTCACACGAATATTAGCCACGCTTTGCAGTTGCAGAAACCATCAGAATAGCATTGCTGTATCCTGCAATCCAATCAATATCAAGGTGAAGCTCAATTCTGTCAGAAGAGGAATAAAACACACATAACTGCAACCATCAGAATAGCATTGCTGTATGCCTATAGTAATCCAATCAATGTCAAGGTGAAGCTCAATTCTGTCAGAAGAGGAATGAAACACACATAACTGCAACCATCAGAATAGCATTGCTGTATGCCTATAGTAATCCAATCAATGTCAAGGCAATGCTCAATTCTTTGTCAGAAAACGATTGTCAGTTAACAACTACGCCATGAAAGTTTTTGGTCTTCCACGCAAGAAAGAGATCGAGCCTGCCAAACAATGTACCCACTGGAAGCTAACGCTGCTGCCATCAGAACCCAGCAGGAAGCTGTGCAGCTACGCCTGCCGCTGCGCCTTCTATTGTTTTTCTTCCAAATTATTTCAGAAAAGACAAAGAGTGCAAATCTTTCTTAATACTCTGTAATTAGTAACAGGCCAAAGCAGATTAGATAAAGACTTGCCATCTCAGATCAAATACTAAGAAAATTGCAAATGCCAAGTTCAACAAAGCAGGCCACAATTTCAGATCAAACTACTGAATAGTCAGATGGAGTTTATACTAGTTTTTAGCATTGATGGAGCTCAAGTGATAACCTCAGGAGAGCAAATCAGAACAGCAAACCTGGTCGTGCTGATTCTTTTTTTTTCATTCCAGTCATGGACTTTTTGTTTTTCTTTGCTTCCATGTACTGTACAGCATTATAACACTGATGTATATCTTGCTTAATTAGTTAATTTTTCTAAGGAGGCACCATAACTGAAGCATTTGACAACCCTTCTTGCTTGCTGTCAAAGGCCATGGGCCACACATCCGCTATCCAAAGTTGCCATTTGAATCAGAACATGGAGTTGATCCTGTAAAGTCCATAGCAAATATCCACGAACATTATGCAAGCAAGAACATATTGTAAAGGGTAAATTGTCCATATAAAATTAGCTGTCCATTTCGTAGCTGTATAACTACCCCATTCACACAGATCAAGCTATGATAGATGGTATTCATCCCTGCTAAACTGATGCTTTTCAACCCATTATCGTCTTAAAGCACAGGAAAAAAATTCAACAATCCTCAGCAGCAATACTCTTCTCTATTATATGAAATGGCCACATTCTTGGGCCAGTTCGTTAAAAAAAAAACTTCAGCAACCACGAGGGAGACATAGTGATGATGAGAGAGACAATAAATGAGTAACCCAATTTTTTCAGGCATGCCAACAGTGAAGGTGATAAAACACTGAGAAGTACATTGTCAATGATTTATCACATTATGTAACATCTGACAAAGCATAGTGAGTTAGCATATCATAAGGGAACCATCAGACATGGCACCACAATTCACCAGGTTGCCAAAGTTGACATGCTGTGGGCGAGAAGGCATCCTATCCTCAGGTTATCTATAAAATCAGTGGAACTCTTCAGAAACCTGGTCCAAAATCCTGAAAACAGAAATTTCAACATGCTTAGTACTCAGATTATGACAGAAAATACAACACTTTAGCATTTGAATAAACAAACCCAAAAGTAATTCTTAAACATTGAAAAACAAGAGTAAACAAGAAAAATAATTCGTAAACATTCAATCCCCTTCAGAAGGAATCCTGCAAAATACAAAAAAGGAGAGAGTGAAACTTCCATAAATATCATCACAGATGTAATATAAACACCAAATAAGTCAATTACGGCTTTAACTCGAATACTACCCAGTTAATTTCACATGAATATAAATGATGATACATGGACATATAGACACCCAGCCTGCCAATTCACTTCAATGTCAGACCCTTCCCCTTTGCAACCAAACAAAGAACATATAGAAAGTGAAGAAAGAAACACATCAGCACAGAATTACTGCTGCCCAGGACAAGGAAGATGTTAACAAAACTATTATTTAAGTCCATAATTTGACATCCGTTGTATAATTAAACATCATGTCCCATAGCCATGTAAGGGTCTAACAGCATGTGCATCATGAAGATGATCATTTATAAAGGGACGGTACAGGGTGATGAAACACTTTGCAAAAAAGAGAGCTTGAGGAATCATACGAGAGAGAGAGCATTTAGAGAAAATTGTGGAATGGAAACACAGAAGAAAGCTAAAGAAATCATTCAGACAGAGCAAAAGATGAATAAGGGCTTGCAACTATAATAATAAACACTTAAACAACAAATTTATGCCCCATGATCTAAACTTACAAATTTATAACTGAAAGAAGATATATAAACAATTACTGCACAATGTAAGTTGGGACTGTAAAATAATCAACACTCACATTGATCATACAAACATTGCGAGCTCAGGTCGGCTGAAGATATTATCCCCATCATCCTCCAAGGCAGGATAAGCAGCAACAAGTGCATCTTGTGCACCAATATACAGTGAGTTGTAGATCTTCCAGTAAACTTCACGCACTTTCCTGGCTGGGTGGAAAAGGCCTTGGAGACAATAATTCAAAATCACAGCAGCACCTAATGCGACTCGCATCCCCTCAATTGCCTCCATGACAGCATTTATTACATGAGGAGATGTCTCAAATATGTTGGGCCAGACAAAGTTAAGCAAATGGACAAGAGCATCCTCACAACCCAGGCCAGCCACACCTAGGGCGATGTGCTTAGCAGCAGATGCAGCAGTCTGTCGGTGAACAAGGTCTCTGTCCATGAGAGCATCTTCGAGCAAGGGACTGACAGCATATATGTAATCTTTACTCATCTCACCAATATACTCAAAGAGGAAAGAGAGAGACTTCAATACACCATTCTGGACATTGATCTCTGGGACCCGATATTCATTCATGAGAGCAGGTAGAACTGTGTAAGGCGAGCAAGTTTCAGCAACAATGGCAATCGCTACAGTGGTGCAAACACGGTTCTGCCGCTCCTGCACCTTCAGGTTGTTCAGCAGAGTGGCTAACACATCTTGTGGTCCAATAGCCTTCGCAATATAACCAAATGTGTTCACAGTGGCTCTCCTAATACCCTTCTTGTGAGCTTTCAACATTTCTAGCAGCTCGAAACAAATTCTCATCCACTCTCTAGCAGGAACAAATTCAGCTCCACGATCAGCAATTCGTCCAACAAGATCAATGCAGTTCTCTTGGACTTTCTCATGTCTGTTCTTCAAGATTGGGGTCAGGCGAGGAAGAAGATCCTTAATTGGAGGAGTCATTTTAGTCATACCAATGACATTCACGATAGCCTTCAAAGCTCCAAGAATTGAACCCAAAACTTCAGGGTACTCCTCTCCTAAATACTCATAAAGCACAACACCCAGGTGACCCATGAGCTGCTCCTCCTGACAATGTTTCATGACAATGGCTACCCTTGAGATCAGATCAGCCGCTTGCTGCCTAACTTCCGCACTTTTGTTGTTCAACCTCCACTTGATGGTACCACAAATCTGAGGAAGGTAAGGCTTAACTCTCTGTCCAAGTGCGTTAACCACAACCCCAAAACCATTAAGCATGACATTCGCATCATCACTTGTTTGCTCTTGAAAAGCGTATAGGATACCATCAATGAGAAGCTCCTCCAGACGAGCATCAACATCTGAAACACCCAAGTTGGCCACCACTTTCTCAATTGTCTCCATTACCATTCTCCTGTAGGGCTCGCTTCCTCAACAATCCTCCCAACAATATTTGCAACTCCAATCTTGTTTGCCATCTCCACAGTAGTTTCCACAAGCTCCTTATAGTTCCTTCGGTCTAGAGCCATTCTTCTAACCCAGAAATGACTGAAAAACTTTGGAAGGATGTCATTCCTGATATAGTCAGCCTGCACACCCTCTGTACTCACACACTGTTTTACAACCTTGAGAACAATCTTCTTCATCTCTTCATCTGGTGACTGAAACTCCCTAATGAGGACCTCCATCACCCCCTTTGTGTAGTAACTAGCATACCCAGCATCCATAAGAGGTATGATGAAACCAATGGCCTTTAAGAAGGCAGCAAGGACCTTTCCACGGTGAGATTTGATACCCTTCCACAAAGGCCTCAATATAGTATCGAAACTTTCAATACCATAGGGTGCAGCAGCCTCGGCAAGTGCAGCAAGAGAAAGGGCAGTAATTGTTCGTACTTTCTGGTTTTCATCAGTCAGACCAAGCTCAATGATCTCAACTAGTGACTTGAGATGTGGCAGAACAGCACAACCCATGAGAATAGCAATCTGCTGGACTACTTTGATACCAGTGTGCCGGGCCTGCCAAGACTTCTTACTCTGACAGACAGCCTTCAAGAACGGCAAGAGGGCTGGGATACCCAAAGCTGAAGCCACCACACTGAATGCCCTAGCTGTAGTATTTCTCACATACTCATCAATGTTATCAATATCCGGTCGCATTGAAGCAATCATAGTGGCAAGGCCAGCAGCTTTGCTAAGATTCGAGATAATCTCCCTGCCCTCCGCACGAGCATAATAATCTTCATCAATCAGCAATGGCTCAATAACCACAAGAATTTTATGTACAAACGGACGGACTAGCTCATCCAGCTTATACAGCACCCTGTCAATGACCTTAACAAGAAGGTGCCTCTCCTGATCCTCTAGTGTTGGTTGCATGAGCAAAGGAAGGATTCTGTTAAACAGTGGACCCGCACCAAATTCCTGGGCTTTGTCTGTCAGCTGACGAAGTGCTGTTTTGCGCTGTTGGGGCGTGCCATTCTTCACCTTGAGCAGCAGTTTCATGATCTTCCTCTCCTTCTGCTCCTCTGGAGATAGCTGCTCCTCCCCTTCCTCATTCAGCAATGTTCCAAAGTATTGGTAATCCTCTGGCTTCATGAGCGGTAATCCACCAAGTTCCTTGTGCACATCAAACTGCTGCCCACGATTCTCCTCAGGAATAGCATATAGTGGTGTCCCCAGGGGCGTTGGCGTAGCAAGTAGCTTCCTTGCTGGAGTCCGTATGGGCTGGTAAAAAGCTGGGGGTTCAAGAATCTTGTACCCCACCTGTGGGAGCATGGAGTCAAGCTCCTCATCAGTGAGAGGCATGTTCCTCTCCTCAATGTCGCGCTCATACCGCTTCAGGTGGTAATGCTCTGGGGTGATCAGACCACAAGCAATCTGGCTAGGCATCGGTGTGGCAAGGTTATCTGCGCCAAACGGTGTAGGTCCAGGAGTATAACCTGCAGGCGTTGCAACATCACCAATGCCACCAGGAGTTGTGCTTCCCATACTCGGTGTCTCATCCCACCTTGATCGCTGTTTCTTGGGCGTTGGTGTGGCAAGCCCACCAGGCAGCTTCGGAGTAGCATCCCAAGCACTGGAAGCGGAAGGAGTAGAGCCACCAGGTGCAGGGGTTGCGTCCGCATCAGTCATCCTCCCCGGAGTTGGTGTCTCATCCCACCTGTTCCTTCTCACTGAGGGTGTCGCATCTCCAACACGTCCAGGGGTGGCATCCCAATGCCCAGTGCCAGGAGTCGCGTCAGGGGCATCCCAGTCCGACGACGAGGACGTCTTTGCCTTCTTGGCTCCGGCAGCAACATCACCATCCTGCGACTGGTCCCACCTGTTGCGCCGCTTCGTTGCTGCTGCGGCGGCGGCGGGTTGCTCGGGCGCAGCCCTCCTCTCCTTCTCTTTCTCCTCCTCCTCCTTCCTCTTCTTATCCATCTCCCGCAGCAGGCCCTCCTTCTTCTTCTGCAGCGCTGCATCGCGACTGGTCCCACCTGTTGCGCCGCTTCGTTGCTGCGGCGGCGGCGGGTTGCTCGGGCGCAGCCCTCCTCTCCTTCTCTTTCTCCTCCTCCTCCTTCCTCTTCTTATCCATCTCCCGCAGCAGGCCCTCCTTCTTCTTCTGCAGCGCTGCATCGCGCATGACATCGGCATAGGTCCGCACGGCGGGGTCCGGGGCGGCCTCCCCGGCAGCGAACGGGTCGTACGGGTCGTGGCGCTCTGGCGAGATGATTTGGTTGAGGCGGCGGCGGCGGTAGTCGTCCTCGCGGTCGACGATGCGCTGGGACTTCTTCGGCTGCCCGTCCTCGTCGGGGGCGCGCGGGAGGTCGGCCGCGGCGATGGCGTGGCCCGTGTAGGACGGTAGGCGGCGCGGCGCTGGGTTGTCCTCGTCCTCCGGGGCGTCGTCCTCGGCGGCCGGGATGGAGGTGTCGTAGCCAGCGAAGCGGTTGGGGTCGGAGCCGCCGCCGCCGCCGCTTCCGTAGATATCGGTGTCGAAGGTGACCGCGGACGCGCCCAGTCGCGCTCCGGCCTCGAGCGCCGCCTCCATGTGACGGCGCTCCTCCTTCGTCCGCGCGATCTCCGCTTCGATCGCGTCCATGGCGGCAGGGAGTGCGGGGGCTAGGGCTTGGCGCGAGACGGAGGCGGCGGGGGGAGAGATTGGGGGAAAAGCTTGGCGCCTTGGTTGGGACTTGATAGAAAAAAAGGGAAAAGTCTCATTTTCAACCTCCAACTATAACAGAAGTCTGATTTTCAACCTTCAACTACGAAACCGGACAAAAAGGGTCATCGAACTGTTAAAACCGGACAAATTTGGACCTTAGGGTGGTTTTTGCATTTTCTAGAAAAAATTTGGACCCTCCCCCTTCTTTCCTCTCTCCTCCTAAATCTTCGGCTTTCAACCCTTCGAAGCACTTTCGAATAATTAGATTAATTTGATATAAAATTTCTAGAAAAAATAGTTATAATTCAAATAATTAGATTAACTTGATATAAATTCTTAAGAAATAGTTATAATTCAAATAAATCGTTTAAATTGATATAGAATTCCTAAAAAATAGTTATAATTCAAATAATTAGATTAAATTGATACAAAATTCTTAGAAAATAGTTGTAATTCAAATAATTCGTATAAATTGATATAAAATTCGTAGAAAATAGTTATAATTCAAATAATTTGTTTAAATTGATTTAAAATTCGTAGAAAATGGTTATAATTCAAAAATAGATTAAATTGATACAAAATTCGTAGAAAATAGTTATAATTCAAAAAATTCGTTTAAATTGATATAATTCAACTGATTGATTAAAATTTGTTTTTTTCAGCTATAGCTCAGACACCGTTAGAGTACGTACGACCAGAGTTGTTCGAGGAGGCGGTGGACCGACACCACCGCTCGTACGTCTCGACCGTTCTTGGACAGACGCCCGGCGGTTTACGTTGCCGGACCACCCGCACGTTGATGCCGATACACCAGCGCTGGATTCCAAAGTACGTAATTCATTTGTTATATTTATTTCTGTTTCTTTACAATAGTAATTGCGTTAAGTAAATTGTTTTTGTTTTTTTGTTTCAGGCTACACGCTGCAGGACTTCTGCCTTTCGCGCGGTTGGTCGAGGGGGACAAGCTACGAGCTCCAGTTCCCCAGGCAGAGCGGTTGACGCGGTTCAGCTACGACACCCCTCTGATCGCCGCGTTTATGGCCGGCGGATTTAGATGTATTAATGTTTGTGTCACAGCAGTACTTTGACCATGATCTTGTATAAACTATTTTGCATCTACTAGTTGATTATGATCTTTTCTTTTATATATGCCAATTTGTGTTGTGATTATGTTTAAATTTATCATTTACTTGTTTTTAAAAAATGAAAAAAGTGTTTTACAAAATGAAAAATTCTAAAAAATAAAAAGGGTGGTACCGCCGTGGCGCGTGGCGGCAGGGTCCGTCTAGCACGGCGGCAGGGATGCATCCCTACCGCCGTGCCAGACGGCGTCAGGACCCTGCCGCCGCGAGGTACGGCGGCAGAGGTATATTTCTACTAAATTTTGTTTGCGTCATTTATTTTTCAGAAATCAAGGAAAAAATATAAAAAAAATCTGATTTTAGTGTGAGCACGGTCCAAATTGTATCCGATTTTGTGGGCCTGATGAAGTTGATGAGCGGGCTTGGTATAGATTTGAGGCCTGAAAGAAACGGAAACTTGCATTGTGGTGTATGGGCTGGGCTTACACAAATTTTGAGGCAGGCCGATGATGATCCAAAGAAAGGATCAAAACTACAGGCCCAGGAACATGCACGATCCTCAGTTCCACCAATACTAGTATTCTGCACTGCTCAAAAAAAAAGAAGAAAAATACTAGTATTCTGCAGAACAACGTCAAATCAGAGAAGACAGGAAGAACAACTGGTCATCATCTCCAGCGCAGGGTTCGCCGCGTGCGGCTGTACCTTTGACATCCATAGACCATAGTGGCACATATTCGATTCGACAGGTCGGTTCCATATGCACTGGTTTCAGAGACCTTTGGCACGTCGCGTTGGTTTCGCTCTCAGCTAGTCAGCTGCAGCTGGTGATGCTGCAACAGCAACGAAGTGCACTGAAAGTCTGAAACGAACGGTTGTGCTCTCCGTGCCTAGGATGGCACGAGCTGGACCGTCATCCACGGACGCCGCGGCTCGCGCATCGCGTGTCACGGGTTCGTCGCGGGGTTCGGGAAGCTGCCTGCCTGCCTGCCTGCCTTCGTGTCGGAACATTACCGCAGCCACGAGCCTGAGAGGAGGAGCTGGCCGTTGAGCGCACGTCCGGTTCGACCCTCCTTCCTGGTCCGCCGAGAAGGTCGAGATTCTTGTGCGTTTGAATCGCGCACGGCTGCACGAGGGATCCGGGTCCGCGTTCAAATGATTGCGACTGACGGCTTTTGCTTTGCTTCCAGAACTTCGGCTACCGTTGATTAGTTGGCAGCTAGCTAACTGTTTTGCTTACGCTCCAAGTTCCCGGCTTGGGAGGGACTCAACTCAGCTTTTGTTTGGATCCAACAACTAAATTTGAACTGACTCATTTCAAAAAAAAAAAAAGAACTGATTATCTCAACTCAGATCTTGTTTGGATCCAACAACTAAATTTGAACCGATTAAAGTTAGCTGCTATGAATCTGAATAGAACCCAGCTAACGTTTATAGATTGCTAAAGATTCTTTTAGTTGGCTGAACCCAGATAAATTAGTGTAAGATCAAATTGACCATTCACCTTCCTTGCGAAAAGTTTCCCAAGTGTGGATACAAACATCCATAGCTAACTTAGCTATTAGCCAATTTGTTTTAGGTGGATCCAAACGGGATCTAATAATTTATTATTTTGAGTAAATTTGAGGTCTATTCGTCTGGCCACCTAGCTCTCCACCATTAGGAAATTAAACACGCTGGTTTCAGGGCACCTTTTATATTACTATATACGATTTATCATTTTGGAGCAGAAGCAGGCTGTTTTTGCAGCGTGCCTTGCATGTTTGCAGTTGTTATCTTCCTCTGCGCGCTGCAATGACAACGATCTTCCGTATCGTTGTGGACAGCAATTATACATCCGCGCCTACTGACCGTTAGCTAATAAAAAACCACACCGTGACTAATTAACTTTCCTGCAGAGTAAAGAACGTATTTAGTTTTCTCATGCGTAACAACACCTCTGCACTATTAGTCAGTTTTAAAGCCTAACGTACGTGAAGCGATAGGATACACGCAGATGGAGACAGATCTAGAGTTCCCTGTTCCGCTGTTCGTCAATCCAGACGGCAAAGGTTTTTCGCGCACCTCGCACAAAGACACACGGGGACGGAATGAAGAAACCACACACACCATCCACAAAATCGTTGGCTCCAGCTGCCGGTCGAGCCGTCGCCCTTCCGTCCAAACGCATGGTGCCCGTGCATTCATATATGCGGCTAGCTAGCCATGTGACCCAGCCCTCGTTTCATGCGACCGGACGCGAGTTTTGTGCGCGCGGCACTACTCGTGGTCGTGGCCGTGCTGCCCATCGAAACCTGTTTGGGGCCCGACCGTCCGAGATTGTCGCCGCCCAACTGGACGGGTTTAATGTTATGATCGCACACCGGTCGCCGCCGTGCCGCGTGCAGGTGTAACGAACTTCCAGCGCTGGCGGGCAACGGTCCGAATCATGAAAGGCACTGTACACGCTGGTGTTAATGATGCCGATTGCGTCCGTTTTGCTGTACTACAGGTCGTGGTTAGTGACCTCTCTCCAGTTTTTTTTTTCAGGCGCGCAGAAACTGCCGGCCGAAGCAGACAGCCATGGGAAGGCAAGGCAACTGCTCACGAATTGAAGCACAGGTGTGTTGAGCGGTTGAGCCTCGAGCCCCTTGACCAGCGGCTCTCGTCGCTGCTCGAGGCCACCAACCAAACAGCGGCGCACTTTCTTGACCATAGAAGCATTCGTACTTGTAGAATGTCAAGGGACTTCAAATTTCGAACCGGCCACTACTCCCTCTGCAATCCATAGAAAAATTGCGACAAAAAAAAAAGTGGGCACGGAACGGAACGGAACCACTTGGGGTGTGCATCATCCGAGCCAGTTGAGCTCCAGCCCGGCGCATTGCAGCCCAGCCGGCGAATCATCGATCGAACACCTGTAGAAAAAAGAAAAACTTCCGCTGGCTGCTACCTGACTTTCTGCACTCGCCAAGTGCTGCACGCCCTGTTTCGTTCAGATGCGTCCTCACGTTCTTTTTATCGCATCACGAAAACGGAACCGAGAGAAGAAATAGCAACGAAAAATAAATCAAACACTGTGTATTGTCTCTAGAACCGCACGACTTTCAGACCCCTTTTGATTCGATCTCATTCTTGACGGCCAGTAATACTCGCTTAAAGATTCTCCTTAAAATGTTCGGTTTGAAACTCTACCTTCTCGAAGGAGGTTTTGTTTTCACTTGACGGGATATCGTTTAGCTTCTGGAAGATCAACAATCTACGCCTCCGATACAGCACGTACATACTACAGTATATCTCCAGGAGAAATACGTATTGGTCCATCAGTTTGCCGTCGCGATACCAACGGTTCGGAACCAAAGCCAGCAACATGCCAATACACGATGAGCTGTACTCCTTGTAGTACACCACGAGGAGCAGAGCACGTATAAACCCCTGCCCCCCAGGGTGCAAAGTGCAAACCGCCGCGAGAGCAGAGAGCAGAGGACTCCGGGCACTCGGCGCGAAACCGGTTTCCTTTATAACCCCGGTCGTGACGTCCTCGGTCTCCGCACGGCCCCGCCCGTCGTCCGCCCCCTCCTACAGCTGCGCCGCCGCGCACGTCGCCCCTCCCTCCCACGTCTCCCGTGTCCCGTCAAAGAATCTCCTTCACCGACGGCTCCTCCGACTCCCGACTTCCCGGCGGCGTCCATGGCCGTGGCCGTGGATCACCACCATCAGACGATGGACATAGCGCCGGCCGAGAGCACCTCCCCGTCTGCTGCTGCCGCGGCGGTGCGGCAGCGCAGGGGGTGGCTCCGGCGGATGTACACGCCCGTGGGCGCCGCCGAGCGCGAGCAGGGGGCTGCCGCCGCCGCGGACGACGATGGAGGCGGCGCGGCGAGGACGAAGCACCGGCGGGGGCGCGGGTGGCTGCGCCGGCTGGTGCCGACGGAGCACGCGCTGCGGCGGCGGTGGAAGGTGCTGAGCGGCGCGCCGTCGAGGCTGGCGGCGGGGCTCCCGCGGTGGAAGCGGATGGCGCCGGGGCGGCTGTCGTCCGTCGGCGGCGGCGGCTGCGCGTCGGGGCTGCTCGACGACGCCGCGTTCCGCGTCATGTACGTGGTGGAGGCCGTCGTGCTCGGCCTCGCGCTCTCCTGCTTCTTCTGCTGCTGCGGCTGCCAGATATGATGATTCGCATCGCACGAGCGCGCGCCGCCGCACCTCTTGCTCGTCGCCTTGTGCATCGCCTTCTTCCGATGGGTGGGCATGTAATTTTTCGCCAGATCTCTCTCTATTATTGTTTCCTGTTTCCATTACGGTGTAAAGTTTCGCGTCCTTGGAATCTCCAATCGTGTCATCGATTTGCTTCGAACGTTCTTGGATGAAAAGGAACGGTGGCGTGGACCGCGCATTGCTTCCGGCGGCCGCGCACGGCCGGACCTGCTTGCATAACGCGTCCGACATTTGCCGTTTGCCGATCACCATGACCTGATGCATGCGCTGCCGATACGGCGGATATCTCTGCAATTGACAAGAGGGGGAGGGATTTTACAGCGCTAATGATTTCATTAGTAAAAAAATTATATGCAGGGTATACCCTATTTCATTGGACTTTTTAAATCTATTTGAATATTATATCAACATTTTTAAATTTTGACTGATATTTAAGATATATGAAACTAAAGATCAAAATATTTTTTTCTCGTGCATTTGAGTTTGTAGGAAAAATAAGAGTGAAACATATAATTTTTGTAGAGTGATGTGCCCATCAATTCAAATGTGTATATCATCGGTTTCATAAATTTAACATAACAAAAACATTTTTGTTATGTTTTTTCATTTCAAAAAACATAACAAAATTGTTCTATTTATGGTGGGTGGGGGCATATGTCATCTTAGTTTTGATCATATATATCCCTTATATTTCTATAAACTAGATAAAATTTCAGGCAAACACCTTAACACAGCCTGTTGTGATCACAAACGGCTGCTCCCCTTCTCTCAGTTTATCTCCCATACTCCGGCGGCGTCTCATGTGACCCCACAAGCAACAGCAGGAGCGCGGCACTGTTCAGCAACCCGTTGAGGGGGCTCCCCAATGTGCGAGGTAATTATTTCTCCTCCTTCTCTTCTTCTCCCCCCTCTCACACCAACATGCAAACATCCCTCTTTCTCCCCCTCACTCTCTCCGATGTCGACGGATTCATGCACGACAGGTTGTGGATGGAGCGGCTGATGACAAGGTTGTTGACGACTGGGGTGATGATTGAGGCGGCGGTGGGGTTAGGATTAGTGTTCGGGGTCCTTGGTGGTGGGGTTTTCAGTGTTCTTCGACAATAGAAGAGGAGGCGTGGGGGTGCTGGAGGACCGATGGTGGTGAGCTCGCAACACGTATGCACACTGGACCCTTTGGCATCACAAGTGGACCTATGGATCCCAACACTACATGTGACCCACCGGTTCTAGACGAGACGTTAGTGTCACAGACACGAGATGGTGGTGTTGCGCCGCCGTTTTGTGATGATATGAGATGATGTTTTAAGACACGCTTTTTTTTGTCATAAATCCACAGCGGTGGATGGCGGAGCCAGGGGCGCGCAGGGGCCAGCCCCCCCCCCCCCCACCCCACAACGCTCCCAAAGTCCAAACATGTTTGGTGTTCAAAATTCAAAAAAATGAGTAAAAATAGTAAAAATCACTCTATTTTGCTATGAATTTACCTTGTTTGGCCCTCTTCATAGTTGATTGCCCCCCTCTATGGTTGGATCCTGGCTACACCCCTGCAGCTACTCAGCACAAATTGATCTATATATTCCTATCTGGCCTCAAGATCGAAAACTATCACTTGATTGTTGGAGACCGGTTTTGTCGTTGATGCTCTCTCGCTGTCGGACACGAGGCTGACCTTGAGGGCACCCGCCCATCGTGGCGAGATCCAGAGAGAGGTGGTCGTCATCGAGATGTTGAGCATGTTTATGATGTGGTGGGGGCATATGTCCTCTTAGTTTTGATCATCATATATTCCTTATTTTTTAAAACTAGATAAAATTTTAACCCTCAACTATGAGTTTTTTTTTTGAGATTACACAGTACAACGCAGACGCTCACAACACGCACGCAAACTCACCCCTATGAATACACGTACGCAAACCCTACCCCTATGAGCACCTCCGAAGGACTGAGCACCGGCAGATCTGGAGATTCTCGAAGTCACCACTGGCGTCTCGTCGTCGACGGGAACGTCGCTTACCACTTAAAGCATAACGCCGGAAAATCCCAGAATAAATCCAGAAAAAGGTGCGAGCACCAGGATTTGAACCCTGGTGGGTAGCGTCCCACTAGACCGTCCTACCATTGAACTACAAGCCCATTCGCCTCAACTATGAGTT
Organism: Cenchrus fungigraminus; assembly: GCA_036936925.1. NCBI lineage: Eukaryota > Viridiplantae > Streptophyta > Magnoliopsida > Poales > Poaceae > Cenchrus > Cenchrus fungigraminus. The sequence goes on along the minus strand of CM072779.1, from coordinate 35,105,548 downwards.
TTGCTAAGCCTCAACCATACCTTGAGTTATATACAACTATACCTCGAGTCTCATACAAAGCATAGTTATGGTGCAAATATTGAGTCAAAGGAACAATGAAACTTACATGGACAAAAGGAAATTCTAATTGCTGATATCGAAAGATTGGTCAACACAAACATTGAACTACTTTTATTTTCTTTATTAGTTGCGTATATACAAAACTTTCATATTTTGTTTGAAAAGAATCAAACATTTGCTAGAAGAAAAATATTTTATAGATCCATCTTTGGATTATTTTTTGAATCAGTATATAAATTATTGATATACAAATATAAAAGTGTACCCAACAGTAATCAAATTAGTGAGGGATCGATAGGGATAACGGTATTCTAAACCCACATGTCCGGCAAAAAAAAAAAGAAGGTTTCCTATATATTTTGTTACATTTGCTGAGCTGTAGCAAACATAAATTGAAAACCATGACATGTTAGAAACATCTTAACCTACTAACCTAGGGTGCACGCAAGTGGCTTCAAAGAAGGCCGGGTTGCAGTTTAGAGGATCAGAAGGTTAAGTTGTTGTATGGTGGGGTTTAGGTCAGAGTTTTAATTGAAACCTTTTCAATTCTTGAAGGCCAAAGTCGAAACGTTAAACGTATTACCTCCGTCCTTAGGACAAGAAATTAATTCATAGAAACTTAGTTCAAAATGAACTAAGTTTCTTGTCCCAAACGTCATATATTTAAGAACGAAGTGAGTATTACCAAATGCGAAATGTTAACGTTAAATCAAAAGATATTATTTCTATTTTTACATGGGGGGTTAGGGATGTCTATGCCAGAGTTAATATCGACTAGAGAAAACATTAACCGTAACCCAAGATATATTGATCCATACACCGCTTTCACTCTCACCATGTTTGTCCTCACCACCCCCGTCCGCCTTTCATGAATTGGCCGAAGTGATTCTGACTCTACCGTGCTTGACAACAAAAAAGCGCATCCCTCCCGTGATATTTGTAACCTGGGCTGATGCCCGGCGGCCGGCGCCCTATCGGAAGAACCATCCATCCTTTACCATGTGGCGAATCAAATCGGCAGGAACGGGAGGAACCAGTAGTTTCCAAATTCACGTCGTTTTCCTCCCGTGCTCTACCGAAATATCCACCGCGGCCAGCGCGGTTAAGATATCCTGCAGTATAGCCCAGTCCACATCGCGGCACCTGAAAATCTAATCGATGGAGGAACTCCTCCTCCAGCTTGTTTTTGCTCAGCGAGTGGGGATAAAAAGGTGGGGGGTCTTATCTGCAGTCATTTCGCTTTCCGACACCGCGCGCGAGGAAAGGAACATTGTAGGACAAACACCGTTTATTAAATTTCGAGGGCTTTACATGAAGTCGAATATATATACAGATTCCAAAGAATAGTACAGATATTCACAGTTAGTTTCAGAGCACGCGTACGTGTTGTGCGTATATACGTGGGAGGATCACGCCAGTAGTCTCCGTCAGTGCGTGATGACCTGCAACTGGCCTCTCCGGCCGGCTTCCAACGCGTCGAGCTCGTGGCTGGTGGGCGCTCCCACCATTTCTGTAGGTAGCTGCGCTCGGCTCTCCTGCTCGTGCTCGGTGATGAACCTGAAGTGCGCGTGCGGCCACGAACCTGCCATCACGCAGACAGTCAGGGCACGCGTTTGGTTTGTTTCACCCATGACGGACAGGGAAAACAGATGGCCGTGCCGTGCGGCTAGCTAGAGGCATTATTGTGCTGATATTTCAGAATTCTGCAGCATTTTGCAACGTAGAGCTCGTTATGATGCTGACGAACATACAGAGTCCCAAGATTCGGCGTGTTTTCAGAGTTCAATCAGATGTCTTGTTCTAGTTTTAGCCATTTTTTTTCCCATAACATACAGATGTTCTAGTTCTAGTTCACGTCCTGGGTGAAATTTCAGAATTCTGCAACATTAATTTTGCATTGTAGAGCTCGTTATGATGTTGCATTGTATTATACAGAGCAGGAACATTCGCCGTGTTTTCAGAGTTCAATTAGATGTCTTGTTGTAGTTTTAGCCGGGTTTTTTCTTTCTTTCTTTTTGAAATTAATTTTTCTTTCTTTCCATCAGAGTATCCTCAACGAAGCACCTCGAAAGGATACGTGCGATGCTGACTGCACTGAGGCAAAGGGAAATGAGGTATACCTTTCTCGTCTGACGGAGCTGGGAAGAACTGGAGATAGCAAACTGAAGCAACGACCAATCCTACACGAACATGACAGTTTGACAGACTCATCAGCACCAAGGAAAGACAGATCGAGGGAGTTTCAGAGCAGTGAGCAAAGAGCCTGCTGGTAAAGCTAGCGCAACGGTATGCATGGTATGGTTCGCGAGAAACACCAACCGAGGACGCCGCCGGCGCAGACATCTTGCCAGTGGTGCCAGTAGTCGTCCACCCGCGAGATGGCAACCATGGCCGCCAAGAGCAGAGGCAGGAGGACGACGCAGAGCTTCCCGACGTGCCCCCGACGGTCGAACACGGTGATCTTCCCGGCGAGGTACCATGACAGGAACCCCAGGCCGGCAAATGACCCTGATGACACGGAAGACTGATTAGCCATTGTTGCACTCGAGGGGACTGCTCCAAAAGTAGTACTCCCTCCGTTTCAAAATGTGATGGTTTTGATTTTTTTCTTTAAGGAATGTGTATAAGATAGTGTCTATTTCGATGATAAAAAAGAAGTATATAGGTATAAATAGAAAAAACCACGAAACAAAAACCGGCAGAGCCGGTAGAAAGAAAGGGATTACTCCCGAAAAACCAGCACCACTAAGTCTTTGGCTCCTGCTAGAACCCAGGCCAAAGCTTCTTTGATTTTAGCCATTAGTGTCGTTGCAGACAGACTCTTGGCGGTTGAAAACTAGCGAATTTGGCTAGCTCTTTCCAAATCTCCCACATGACAAGCAGAGTTAGGGATCGTTTCGATTAATTATTTTTAGATACACAGATTTTGCTATGCACATAAGTATTAGGTTATTTGTAGATACTCCTACATAACAAAATCTATGTATATCGAAAAATCAAAACAACATGGAGTAGATCATAATCTATTTCTCAATGTCTGGTCATTTGGTTCGAGTGGGATTTTCGGACTCGGGTTCGAGCCCCTGATGATGTTGCATTGACAAAGGTCCCTCAGTGTGCAAATCGTCTTCATCAGCGACAGCGAGAAGTGCAGATCATTGTCTCCTTTTTTTTCTCTATCCACACACGCTTTTGTATAATGTATAGTAGTAATTCATTATAATGTTCATCTAGAAACAGTTTAAAAATATCCCTTAACTTGAATTAAATCTGAAGTTGTGTTAATATAAGTGAATATGCATTTATTATTATTCTGTGAGCATCTTACATTTCATAGAAATTGGTGATTATATGGTAAGGACCATCCTTTATATCCAACTTTTTAGCATTGAGACATGTTTAAGGTGTTGATGATTATCATAAGAGATTCTCACCATATCATAAGATTCACGTTGTTAAAATCGGCACTTCTCCGAACCGGAACCGCATTCTTGGATTATCCTTTTAGGCAAACTTTTATACCGTGTATGTACTTATTTTCCACCGGCACCATAATATATTGTCATAAGAACTTAAATGGTGGGTCAGTTAATTACTTGAAATGCTTGTATGTAGGTTGTTTTTTTATTGTGTATTAACATGTAAGTTCGCCTGATTCTTGAGGTTCTTAGAATGTGTTGTTATCATTTCAGTAAAGAGGATGACTATATTTTGGGCTCCATTGTTGGTTGATACGTCGAGTGTGATTCGCGACTCACATGAGGTGTGCCCACTCGGGAAGCTCTTGTGGCCTTCCTTGATCACGCTTGGATCGCCGTGGCATATCACTCCTGTGGTGATGTTGTCATAAACCTAGTAGACATCAATCAAGGCAAGCTCCTCACTTCGGGTGGAAAATGAGTGCATTTTCAGTGGAAAGCAGCAGCTAGCTTGCAATCGAGGTCAGACTTGTTACCGCTTTTCCATCGGGGAAGCAGCGCCAGAAGTAGTTTGGGCGCGGCCGGCCGACGGCGTCCTTGATCGCGTCCGTCAGGACCCCGGTTATCACCACGGCGAATAGGATACCTGCTCCGGCGATCACCATGCCGTAATACAATGAGCACTATACTTCTCTCTTTTTTTAAAAGAGAGCCCAATACAATGATCACTATTACTTTTTTTTTAAAAAAAGTGAGCCCAATACAATGAGGCCAATAAAATGAGCACTATTATAGCCCAATACAATGTACAATTATTGACTCTGAAGAGAACACACTTGGTACTTCCTCCGTTTCAAATTATATATCGTTTGATTTTTTTTAACTTCAAATTTGACAGCTCGTTTTATTAAAAAATTATACAAACATAATCAAATTTAAATCATTTTTGAACAATTTACACAACAAAAATATGATATTTTGCACACATTTTTTGAATGGACAAGTGATCAAACTTAAAGTCAAAAAGTCAAACAAAATATAATTTGAAACGAAGGGAGTAAGGAGGGAGGAGTAAGCAAGAAAATGAAGTAGTTTGGGCGGCCGGCCGACGCCGTCCTTGATCGCAGCCGTCAGGACCCCGGTTATCACCACCGCAAATAGGATACCTGCTCCGGTGATCACCATGCCGTAATACAATGAACACTATTTACTTCTCTTTTTTTAAGAGAGCCCAATACAATGATCACTATTACTTTTTTTAAAAAAAAAGAGAGCCCAATACAATGAGCCCAATAAAATGAGCACTATTATATATAGCCCAATACAATGTACGATTGACTATGGAGAGAACACAATTGGCACCCCCTCCGTTTCAAATTATATATCGTTTGATTTTTTTAACTTGACAGCTTGTTTTATTTAAAAAATTTGCAAACATAATCAAATTTAAATTATTTTTGAACAATTTATTAATAAAGCAAGACACAACAAAAAATATGATATTTTGCACACATTTTTTGAATGGACAAGTGATCAAATTTAAAGTAAAAAAGTCAAACAAATTATAATTTGAAACGAAGGGAGTAAGGATGGAGGAGTAAGCAAGAAAATGAAGTTACCTAAAATCGCATGGTGCAGATCGTACACGTTCCTCCGCCTGATGTAGACCATGAGGAAGATGACCACGGGCACAATGACGGCAATGACCTGCATATCCATTCATGGTGACAAATAAAATAACACGATTAGGCCACTCTACGTAACATCACCTCTTCTTTAATTTAACGAGATACTAGCAGGCATATCTTGACGAGAAATTGCGAGGAAAGAGAGGTGAGAGAGATGATCGTTGCCGCACGCACCGGCACTGCCCAGACGGGGACGGTGTTGGCCTTCATGGGGTATCTGAGGTCGGTCATCATGCCGGCGCCCACGAAGCGGTGGAACGGCTCGACGAGGTTCAGCACCACGTCGGCGGCGACGAGGAGGAGCAGCGCGATCCAGTCGCACGCGTGCGACCGCAGCAGCCTCGGCACCGTCGGGAGCGCGCACGGCGCCGCGGCGGCGGCGCCGCCCGACCTCGTCGAGCCCCACATTGCCTCGTTCGACGCCATTGCCGCCGCCGACGCGCTCCCTCCGATCTGGCAATACCGAACGCAACCGAACGGTGGGTTGCTCCTCGTATTCTTCTTCTTGTTGGTGGTGCAGGCGGCGGTTCGATCTGTTGGGCTGATCGGCATTGCATCACTTTTATAGTACACGAGCGTGGCTGAATCGGATAATGGCATGGGAATTATTGAGGGGAATTTGCTGAGGAGTTTCTCTCTTTCAGTAAAGGCCTGAGTACTATTGGTAGCATCTTCTGCAAACGAAAATTTAAGACAAACGTGTGAGGACTAGGAGTTTTCAGATCGATTGGCAGGTAGGTGGACCTGCATGTTATTGCCGAGTCGGCTAGGCTCCGGCATTGGAGTAGTGCAGCAGGACCGCGTCCGGGACGCGTTTGTACCGTGTGCCCCGTACGTGGTGAGAGCCCACTGCCCACAACTTGTCTACGGGAGGGAGAGGACATGCATAGGAGTGGCTTGGAAAGGCCGCCTCTCAGATTTCTAAGAAATTTCAGGGCATTGACCTGTCCCTCGCAAGTCTCTACGCACGGTCACGAGGGTAATTTAAAATATTTGTAAAAAGGTTGTTGCAAACTCAAAAGCGTGCAGATTCCAACCATATCCGGAGCGACAGTTGGTCAATTTCGCCTTCCTGGGCTGGTAATATACGATGGTAAACCTGCCAGTGTTCATCTTGCAGGTCACATGGACCACGTGTAGTTCCCGCGTAACGCTTTCTACCGTTGTTAGAGCAAGTTTAATAATAACGCACGCTCCCTGGCGTCCCACGCGGGCTCTCCAGCATTTTTTTGATACTTGGAAATTATATAGCAATCAAAGATAATTTACAAGAATGGGTGTACAGACATCCTATTGAGCGTTTGGTAGTATGAGGCGTACCGGGTAAAAGTCATAGTAGTGAGGGTTGAGACAGGTAAAATTACAGGAGGAAGCAGTTGCTTTCCAAGCAAATTTGGCTAATGTATGTGCTGTCTTGGAATCTTCGTGCTTGTGCAAGCATTGTCGTTGTTGTTGTTCTAGATGAATTGAGCAATTGATGGCCTTATACGCTAGTCTGGTGCTCGGAGTATTAGGTCTTGGCTGTTGATGATGGTAGCCAAAAGTTGAGAATCTGTATGGTAACAGACTTGCGGAATATGAAGTTGTTGAATCGGGTTTATTAAAACCTACTGCCATTTCCTCGCACCACAGCAATCCAAGCATCGGTGGCGTCTCCGCTGCGTGACGTGTCACCTACGGCGAGATCTCTGCGCGCGAGAGGGCAGCAGCAGGTGGAGACATGAGGCTGTCCGACGATACGTGAAACCAGTCCATGAAGAAGCAAGCACAGTAGATCGGGCCAGCATCGCACCCTGCTGATAGGTGTGGCGTGGACCAAGCTCACGAGTTGGGAAAAACGTGCTTGTGGTCCCCACCATTGATCAGGAAACTGATGCACTTCCTACCTCACCCTCTCTCTCTGAATGGTGAGCTACATCTAGATACGACCCCACGGTCCAGTGAGCGGTTCAGGTTGTGGTGGAAACGGACCTCCAGTGAGTGGCTCCGCTGCATCGTCCCGCGCGCCCACGTTCCCTGAGCAAAGCAGATGAGCTGTCGACCAGTGAGCCGTGGGGCGGCAGCAAACGGACCCCCCCTCTTCCTTTGCAAGTCTTCCTCTCCAGTCTCTCCGGTCTCCACTCTCGTCTGCTTCCCCTTTCTTCTCTCTCGTGCTTTTGCATCCAGCCGGCGTTCCCCTCGCTGACCGCAGCCTCCTCTCGCACCTTGTCGATGGAGGTCCGAACAGCAGTACAGGCGACGGCAATGGCCACTGGTGGGTTGCTGCGCTCCCGTAAGAAAGGGACGCGCCGCCGCCACCACCGTCGGCCGCTGCCCCTACCGCTCTCCTCCAAGTCCAACCACAGCGGCATATTCACGTACTCCCCTTCCAATCCCCTCCTCAATTTCTCCAGTTGTCCTCCGCAGCTCACCCCTTCTCCTTCTTGCTAGATCTGCAGGGGACAACCGCGTCCAGGAGCTGAGGGTGCCACTCTCCACCAAGAAAGGCGACGCTGCCGTCGTCGCCGCCGCTCCCGCGCGATGTTCTCCAGCGACGGCGGTGGATTGAGGTAAACCTGCTCCATCTCCATATTCGCGTTACTCCATCCCCCTCTCTTCCTGCTGGGACTGCGTCGGCAACATCTTCAATCTATTCTCCACTTTTTTTTTTGAGCATGATCTATTCTGCACTTTTGACCAGACGCCTACTCTCCACTAGGCAAATAAGCTACTAGCTACTCTGCCCTGAATAGTTTCTGCAACTTTTGTGCATTGTCGGTTGTTAGTGCTAATTACGTGGAGGGCCTCTGGTGCTTCTCCGATGGAACTGACTGACTGTTAAGGAGTGCAGTTGAGTGTTGTACGATTGATCTAAAATTGACCTTTCGCCAAATCTCTCTTCTTGCTTTTTGCCATTGCAGGTGCGCACACAACTGGATCTAGGAGCTCCCTGGTAAATCATTCTCATCCTAAGGCCTGCATTTCTTCCTTATCTATGCGTGAATAAGTTTTCTTATTTGACCTTGGCTGTAGTTGATTTTGCCTAGAGATTTACTTTTGATCTATAATGAGACGATGATAAAAGAGGTTCTGGTTGACGTTCTTGGCTTGCAACATATTTACATTAGAAATAGATAAATCAATTCAGGTGAATATAGTTGATAGATCGATCTATCTAAAAGATGTTCTATTTTTCCTGTAAAAATAGATGTTCTGTTTTCCTCATAAATGGTAAATTCCATCGCCTATATCTGATAGTAGTGCTACTCAGAATTAAATGACTACAAATATGTTTCTAGAAAATTTTAAATTTTAGTTGAACTTGTGAAGAGATTGAACCGTCAAGAACTGTACCTTGCAAAGCAAAGAGTAAAATGGAAGAAGCAATTTGGAAGGAACACCATTTGCAGGATGTCAGGTGAGCTAATCATCATGCACTGCAATTTCATTTATTGTCACTTGTGTAGTTCATTTGAATGTATGCCAGTGTAGATGTCAAGAGCTCATTAGTGCTGGAGGAGACAAATGTGTAAAGCAAATGTTTATTCTTTCGTCTAATTCAAATGTAAAGATTCTAATGGAGCGGGTAAAACTGCATCTTGGGTACATTTGAATCGCATAATTCGCATTGGACTTCATGCTATCTCTGCAGCTAACAGAACTGATTATTATGTCAGAACTAGCGTTTTGAATGTGTCCCAGTATAAATAGATTGTGCGATATACCTTACATATGACTAGATGCTTATTGGGAATTGTGCGATACATATATTTGTATTTTGCTTAAAAAAGATGTACTTATGGTATGTGTTTGTTTTTCTTCTCCAAAAGATATATATGCGCAGGGATGCATAATTTGCCATATTTATCTCTGATCGATGTCATCTGACTGCAGGTTTGTGTCTTTCCTACTTAGGTCATTTGGCCACCTCCAGGAAGGGTCTACATTGCAATGGTAGTAGGTTCAATTTCCAACTTTTGATATAATCTCTTCTTTTGGTTGTGGTTATAATTAATGTGATACATATGAGATGGTCTGTACGACTGTACCTGCCGTCTGACATGATTCACAGCTTAGAACTTTCATCTGAATATGCTTGTGAAAATAAATAGTAAACATATGTGATTTATTAAAGAAAATAGAGCAACAACGACTGATCTAAACATGTTGCAGTCGTCTGTGTGTGTGCTAGCTACTTGAGTAACTGAGTTACAGTGATCTTAATTGCTATTTATGGTTTAGAACTTTCATATGAATACTGCATGTGCAAAAAAATAGTAAACATATGTGATTTGTTGAAGAAAATAGAGCAACTGCAACTGATCTAAACATGTTGCACTGGTCTGTGTGTGTGTGCTAGCTACTTGAGTCACTGAGTTACAGTGATCTTAGTTGCTTCTTTTGGTATGATTCTGTGCAGAGCAGCGTTCTTCCTGCTGGTGTAGATGCCTCTGACGATTCTACAATGAAGACATGGTAGAGAGCTTGGCTTCACCAACAAATGTTTCTTTGCAAATTTTTTCTTACATAAAATACACAAAATTTACATCCACCTGTACATGCTTCTAAATCTTGTCAGTTTCCAAATGAATGAAATGCATCCTGTTTAATGAGTGGAATCTTGTTTAATGCTTCTAAGCTTGTGTGATGGCGTAGATGCCGGCACTTATCCATTATGTCAATGAAATTGGTTGGGACAACTGATGTTTTTGACGTTGCTGTTTTTATAGTTTTATTGGTAGCTTTTTTCTAGGGCGCGCCGATTGTTCTAGTCAACTTTGAAGACAGCTCCATGCCTAAGGCTTCAGATGCAAGGGGTCTTGGGTTTGAAGATGTACTGAATGAGTATCTCTGATGGAGTTCCCTGGATGTTGCCTTGGATGTGGATGCCCAATCCTGCTTTCCTGCTCTGGTGGCGCTGAGGAACCTGTTGACTTGCTGCGTCTATGAAGACCTGTACAACTTGTGGAACCGTGGGCGTGGCGATGGTGTGGCAGGCACAACACTTTGGTACTGTGCCCGTGTTTGGTTGCAGGTGGAAAAAATTTCATGCAAAGGAAATCTTGCACGCATGGAGTACCAAATGAAGTTTATTTGCAAAACCTTTTCACAGATGAGTGCAACTTTACGCGATGAATCTGATGAGCATAATCAATTAGCGATTTGCTACAGTAATGCTCTAATCTTGCGGTCAAGGACCTCATTAAGTTCGTCTCGCAATTTTACTCAGGGTTGTGAAGGTAGTTTTAAAACTGATTTTATTTAATACTCTTAAATAGTGGTCAAAATAACATTTAATAGGGGGTCAAAAAAATTTCACCTCCTACCAAACACTACCGTGTTGGTTCTCTGTTCTCCATGTAAAATGTGTTGATAATGTTAATATCTGCAAGCAGGAATCTCGACCAATAGCAGGCACTGCAGCGTGCTTTGATCAGTTTTTGCCGCTGTCATACATTCATTCCTTTCAAAAATCCAGACAAGGGAACACCGAATCACACACCCCCATGTCGCTTGACCCGAGGGCGACTCAGGTAGAACACCGAGCGCCCCCGCGCTGCCGCCCTCAGCAGCCATCTGCACCTCGTCGTCGTCAGAGCGGCCGCTGGAAGGCCGTGTGGCCGCTAGGAAGGTGACGGCAGGGCGGCCACCTACATCTCGCTCCTTCTCCTCCTCAACCCCCTTTCCTCCCCCAAAATTCGGGCAAATCCTAGATCCGTCCCATCTCCACATCCGGTGCCGCCGCATCCACCTACACCTCCAACGCGGTGGGCTACGCCCGGCTACTGCCTCGTCTCACTGGCTAGGCTGCCGACACTATGCCTGGCGCCCGCCGCTGCTCCTTCTTCGATGGTGGCGGCTCGACGACGGCCTGGCGTCTGTGCGCAGGTGGTGGAGGACGGCAGAGGCCCTCAGGCCCCAAGATCCGGTCCTCGCCTGAGCAGGCGGGCGGCTGCGTGCCCATCTTGCCGGCGGCTCCGTCCCCGGGGTGGATCTGGTGGGTCCTGCGCCTAGGGGAGTCTCCAGGGGCGCCTACCTCTCCTTTTCCTCTCCTACACTTCTCCATCTCATTCCTTTCGGTCCGCAAGTGCCGTCGGTATTGCAGGGGGTTGCAGAGGTCAGATCCGCTCCATGACTACTCAATGCTTGTCGGTGGAGGTTGGATCTGCGCTTGGCGGCCTCTTTGCCTTCTGTTTTGGGTTGATTGTGATGCACCGTGAAAGCTCTTGAGCTGCTGGTCAGTTCGCCAGCGGTAACGCCCTTGGGTGCCGCTTTCCTCCCTGGAGGCGTCAATGTAGTGTGCATCCCTTCCTCCTGCTGTTCTCAGACACTTGTGTTGCTTCTCATCTCACTATCTCTTTCTCCCGCGCCTTGCCTCCGCTCTGCTTTGTTTGTCGCAGCTAGGATCTGGCAAGCTCTCCTTCTAGGCTCCTTACTTCTTCCTCCTCCTTTCTACCTGGTTGTTGGTGCTACATTCGTTGGCGACCTTCCCTCCTTTGGGGCTTCCTCCCCCACATGGAGTTGGAGGGAGCTTGGCTTATTGGCAACTTAAGAAGCCAGCCTCTGTTCTAGCTGGATGCGGGCAACATCGTCGAGGGTATCATTGTCAACTTAGTGGAGCGCGGCAGCTGGCTGCAGGCTAAGAAGCTTTGGTGTCTCCGTGCAACTGTGGATTGGTTGTTTTCGTGTTCGATAAAGTGATGGTTATTGTGGTTTCTTATCATGTCTGAAGCCGGGTTAGCAAGGTTAGGGGGCTCGTTCTCTTCAAGGTGAACCTCTCCCCTTCAACTCTCACCTTCTCCGTAGAGGGCGTCAGAGGGCATCGAGAAGAGTGGCAACAAGACGGCCAGGGTCGATTCTTCTCCTACCTTGGTCGGATGAAGACCGGATTTGAAGCTAACAAATGGTAAGTGTGGTTCGACAAGTAAGTTGCTTGGAATTGGGCAATTTGGTGACAGGCAGTTACACTCAGAGGTGTCTGGGTGGTGTACTCGGTTTTTCTTTCTTTACTGTAATTTTCTCTCTTTCAGTCTTGCCGATCTCATGTTTCTCTCCTCGGTCTATCGACATGATATTTGTAAGCTTATTGCATTGACCCATTCTCGGGTTCTTTCGATCAACAAAAAAAGTAGGTAGGGACCTCCAAATTTATTCGAAAAAAAATTGCCGACGTCGGCCGGGCGCCTCGCGTTGCGAGACGGCCGTTTCTTTCAGTCTCCCACACTTAGTGCATTATTAAAAACTTGCTCTTATGCCGCCTGGAAAAAGAAAGATTACTCCGCTAGTAGAGTCTGAAAAAAAGCTCCATAATAAAGATATTTGTTCCAAAGGGTGTAGGCTGAAAACATCATTCGTCTGCAGTTTTTCATACTACCTCAGAGAGAGGTAGGTGCTGGTGGCCAATCGTTGGTTATCCAATGACTACGGCGAGAAACAATGGAGTGGCAGGTCCATAAACAATGCAGGAGGTGAAGCGCGTTAGTTCGTTACAAAAATAAACACAACCGGGTGTTTTTCTGGATGCTTCGATTAATTTTGAGACTATACAGAACGTTAGCAGTGGTAGGACCAGTTCACGGTGGTTACAGGTGCTAAAATCTGATTTTTTTTAAAAAAAATCGCAAAGAAATCCATTCTTTTTATGTTTAGGCTCTTTTCAAAAAGTATTTCACAAATACGCTTTTGGAAAAAAGATTTCAAAAATGAACTCTGATATGGCGCCATACACTACGGGAGAAGCCAAATTCTCCGAGTGTCCCTTGCTTCCCCGAGTATCAAAAATCGGACACTCGGGGAAGAAAATCTTCCCCGAGTGTTGCACTCGGGGAAGAATTGCACTCGGGGAATAGGGTCTTCCCCGAGTGCCATGAGCTCTATGGCACTCGGGGAATTCCCTCTTCCCCGAGTGCAACACTCGGGGAAGAGAGGCACTCGCGGACGAAAAGTGGTACTTAACGGCGCAAATGGACGGAGCTATTTTAAAAACACTCTTCCCCACTCGGGGAAGGGTCTCTTCCCCGAGTGCTAGGGGAAGGCACTCGGGGAATAATTTTTTTTTGTTTTTTGCCCCAATTTTTTTGTGAGGCCATCCCACATTATTTGAAACTTCTTGGTCAAATTTGAGGTAATTTTAAATTATTTTGGTATATTTCATTAGTTTTTTTCTTTTTGTTGAATTTTTTTAATACTTCGAATTTGAACTGAAGGTGCATGAAGTAATCAAATTTCTTAATTCAAAAAATGATATTCATTATATTTGGTGTATGTTGAGGCCGTATCTAGGAACTCACACGAAATTTTGAGCATCTTGTCGCCGTAACATGACGAACAACTTGCGGGAAAAGTATTTGTAAATTATGTAAAATCCGAACGAAGTCCGAAAATTATGAAACTTGTCTGGGTGTCATGTTATGACATGTAGAGGCTATGTAACAAAATTGAGAATATTTTGAGCAAGTTGCGATGTCGGATGCCTAAACTTAGACATCTCCACATGTGATCAATGTGATAACACATGGAGATGTCTGGGTTTTAGGCATCCGACGTCCCAACTTGCTCGAAATCTTCTCAATTCTTGCACACAACCTATACTTGTGATAGCACGATGCCCTGACAAGTTTCGTGATTTTCGGACTTCGTTCGGATTTTCTGTAATTTAGAAACACTTTTCCCGCAAGTTTTTCGCCATGTTACGACAACATGATGCTCGGTATTTCATGTGAGTTCCTGGATAAGGTCTCAATATACACCAAATATCATGAATATCATTTTTTGAATCACCAAATTATATTATTTCATGCACCTGTAGTTCAAATTTGAAGTATGCAAAAAATTCAACAAAACGAAAAAACTAACGAAATATACCAAAAAAATTAAAAGTACCCCAAATTTGAGCATGAAGTTTTAAATAATGTGGGAGGGCCTCACAAAAAATGAGGCAAAAAAACAAAAAAAAAATTCCCCGAGTGCCAGATCAGGGCACTCGGGGAAGAGGCTTTCTTCCCCGAGTGCCAGAGCAAAGCACTCGGGGAAGAGACAGCCCACCAGCTCCCCCGCCGGCCCACTATCTCCCCCGCCGGTCCAATACCTCGCCCGTGAAACCCTAACTGCCCCCTATCCGCCCAACCGCCCGTGCCTCCTGCCACTCCCTCCCCTCCCCGCCGCCGCCCAAATTCTCCTCTCTCTCTCCGCCTGCTCCCATCACCCCGTCCCGTCTCCTCTCATGGCGCCTCCTCTGGCCACTCCTCCTCCCCCGGCCACCTCGTCTCCGGCCGTGCCCACACCTCCTCCCTCTTCCTCCGCCGCCGGCTCCCTTCCTCTCCCTCCTCCGCCGTCCCCCTCCGGCCCGCAGATCTGCCGCCGCCTCCCTCCCTCCCGCCGGCGACCGGGCCAGAGGACGGTGGCCCACGCGACGGCCTCCACGCGCCCCTCTTCCCCGGATCGGCGGCCGCGCGGTGGAGGAGCATGGGCTGGCTAGATCTGCCGGCGGCCCCTCCCTCCCGGCGAGCCTCCCCGACCGCGCTGCATCCCCGGGCCGGCGGCCGCGCTGCATCCATGACCGCCTCGCGCTAGCGGCGGAGCGGCTCCCTCTCCCCTCTACTCCCCCACGCGTCGTCGACCTCGACCTGTTCCCAATCGGAGCTGTGTGGCCTCCTCCTCGATCCAGTGCGCCTCCCTTCCCGGCGGTGCTGCGGAGATGCAGGGGTCTCCCTCCGGCGACAGCTTGCAGGTTTTCAGGTTTGCCCTCAACCCCTCACAATTGCCATGTATTGCTTAATTGTTTGACTGAACTGATTAGAAACACATGTGTGCTATGATAGACATGAAGATGTGATTTTTGCAATGGTTATGATGCCCACTTTCTAGATTTGCAATCTTTCTAGTAACTAGAGCTGCAGATGAAATCTGAAGTAAATAAATCTTGTGATGATATGTCCTGCCTTAATTTACTTATTCTCTTGTTAATGCACATGATAACTATTATTGATACACATCCTTGCTCAGTTTTTCACAGCACACTGACTTGTGTGGAACTACTATAAGCTAGGCTATCGTTGTTTGTTTTTCCCCTTCCTTTGGACAGACGAATCATATATCACATGATTGCAAAATTGCAATGCCTTTTTTATTGAAAAAGATAGAAAATTGCACCATTCTTGCTACCAGTAGGATGGATAGCTGTTGTTAGCGCCACTGCAGTGCAGAGTTGGATAGCCCACTGCAAATTATTATTAACTTGTAATTTTATTTGGATGCCAGACGAGAGTCCATAACTGAACTATGTACACCTGCTTTAGAATCTGCCCATTTGCATAAGTTCAGTTGTTGGAGAAGGGCATGGCTCCCTAAAGACTTCTAGAGTTCTGGTAAGCCAGAGTATGTGAGTGATGACCAAAGGATGGATCAAATATTGCAGCTGCATGCCTCTGAAAATTTAGTGTTCAAAACTATTTATTCTATGGTGGTGTTGCTGTTGTATGCATCTGAAAAAAAAGGTGTATACAATATACATATTGTTTCTATAGTAGTGTTCTTTGCTAAGCGATATTTGTTCTCGCAGGTCATGACCTATAGGAAGTGAGGTCTCTACATGCTGAAAGCCTGGATGATGTTAAATCTACAAGTTGTGACTAATCTAGTTAGATGCAGTTATAATCTAGGCAGCAAAATAGATTGCAATTTGAACTTTTAAAAGTTTCGATATCTGATCAATGGGTCTTGATTTTGGCGCCAAATAGATTAGTATGTGTAACGCCCGCGTTTTTAGCTCCTAATAAATCACCTAATAAATCACGCGTATTTCCAAACTTTTCCGCTGAGCTCAATTATTTCCTTCGAAACCCCGGTCACCTTCTCCCTCTCTCACCCTCGGCGCGCGTGCCGCGAATCCCGCCGGCACCGCCCGTACTCGGGCCATCACCCACGCGTGCCGCCCCAGCGCCGCGGTCGGCCACCGCGCCGGGAATCCCGCGCACGCCGCGGTCCCGCCGGCCAGTCCGCCTCGCCATCACCGCCGTCTCGGAATTTACACCGACGCCCGAAAAACCGGAAAACCCACAAAAACCCTTCCTCTAATTTCCCGAGAAATTCTCCTAATTTTTCTAAAACTCTTTCCAATTTCTTTTCCCATTTTTCTATTTCTTTTCTCTTCCTATTTCTCTTTTTCTTTTCTTTTCTTCCTTTTCCTCCTTTTCTTCTTTTTTTTCTTTTCTTCCTTTCCCTTCTTTTTTCCCTCCCCCTTCTTCCTCCCGCGGCCAGGCCGCGCGCGACCCCCCGACCCCCCCCCCGCGCCTGCGCCTGGCTCCAGGCCGACAGCGCCGCTCCCCCAGACTCCCACGCAGCCCCCTCTGGCCCGCGCCTGGCCGACCAAGTCGCCGGCGCAGCACGCCATCAGCCCGCGCCAGGGGCCCCCGCCCGAGCCGCGGCCTGGCAACCGGCGACCGCCATTAAGGCGCTGCGCGACCGGTCACACCACCGCGCCGGCCTTGCTCCACCACCGCACACGCCGCGCCGAGCTGTCCCTTCACCTGCGCAAGTTGACCCACCGCCGCTCGAGCCGTCTCATCGCCTGACGCCGCAAAATCCGGCCGGGCATCGAGAAGCCGCTCGAGCCCCGCCGGCGACCTCCCCGCCGGAAATATCTCCCCCGAACCGCCTCATCCCGGCTATAAATAGCCCCGCCCCGTCCTCGCCGCACCACCAAACCACCACTGCCCCTCCATTGCCTCGCCGCACGGCCACATCGAGCCACCACCGCAAGCCATCACCACCGCCGTTCCCCCCACGTGGAGCCGCCTCCACAGCACGCTCTAGCCCAAGGTGAGTGAGAGAGAAGAACCCCCTCGTCGCCCTCCTTCTTTTCCCCCTCTTGGCGTCCGCAGTCGTGGCCGGGAGGCCGGCGGGCCGCCGCCGCCCGAGCTCCCCCCTGCCTCTGTCTGGGGTGCGAGCCAGGGGAGGAAGATGGCCATTTGGCCAAAACCCCCTGCCCTTTTCCCTTTTCCAGACCAAACCCCCTCCCCTATTCCCTCTCTCTCCCTTTTCTTTCATTTAGCCCCTACCCTTTAAGCTATTCCACCAAAACCACCCCGCCCTTTATAGATAGGCCCCTAGGCTATTTTAGTTAAACCCTCACCCTATCTAAATATCATAATTAGGTCCTTTTCTTTTAAACTAAATTACTAACCGGCCCTAATTAATCCTAAACACCTCCTTTAATCCCATCATTTCATGCGCGATTTTAATCCAAATCGCGCCCGAACTTCCTCACACCCGTACCGGGTATACCGCCACTCATCCTTCACCCAAAACCCCCCTACATAATATTTATTCCTCTATTTTATTTTATTACCTTCCTCGAGCTCAGCCGGAGAAATTGTGTGTACTTATATTGATTGCATGCTTGCATGTGTGTGCGCTATAGCCGACGGAGTAAACGAAGGAAGGTACCCCGAGCCGGAGTTTGGAGCCGACTACTGCGAGCAGGAGCCCGAGATCCCGAACGCCGAGCCGGAACTCCCCGAAGACTTCGAAGACGGCAAGTTCAATCGCATCCTTTGATGCATGCTTTGATCCCAGTTTTATAAATACAACCCTATGACCCGTTTTATAAATTGCATATTGTTTTGCTGTTAAAACCCGGTAGGATAGCCACCCTTGATTGCTATGATTGAACTTGGTTTGGCCTAAATGATTACTTTAAAAATGTGTGAGTGTTTTAAAGATGGGAATGGGATATTTTGGAAAATGAGTAAAGCACTGGGTAGACGGGATGGACGCGTGCGTCAGGAGTATGGGTGAGCTCGTACCTTTGTGGTTGAGCGTGTTGGAGATGTCCATCTTGTCGTTAAGGACCGGGTTGCGTGACATCTCACCTGACCCAATTATCGTACTACCACTCGACCGTTGTATGTGGCAACGGCTTAGCATAAATCCCACTAGTTAATCTACTTGCCATCAGGAGTGCGGGTGAGCAGCGGGAGATCAAGGAGTAGGGGTACGATCTGTGTGAGGTACGCCCTGGTTACGTGAGATAACCCCTTGGTTGCTCCCGTGGTGGCTCGTAGGGTTAGCTAAGGTGGGTAATGGCTTTGATAGGATCCGCACCGGTACTAAGGTGTTCGTGTGGCGGTACCCTACTTGTGGGTAAAGATGTACAACCTCTACAGAGTGTAAAACCTATTCGAATAGCCGTGTCCACGGTATTGGACGAGTCACGGTGAGGTCACAAAACTAGTGTTTGGGTTTGGGATGATTTTCATGGCATGAGTTGATTTCTTAAAAAGTAAGGCTGTGTGCCTGGGCTACTGCGGACGGGGAGTCCGGTAGTCCTCAACTGGTCTTCTCAAAACAACTGAGTTACTTGGGTTATAAAAATTGTTTGCGAAAACCTTTTCGAAAATGAACTCCTGCATGAGTAAATGTGTTTGTAAAATAAACCCTATTCTGATCCTTGATATATCCTGTGCATGATCTGCTTATTAGCCCCTCCGTGGGTGGGGTTGAACTTGTTGAGTACGCATGTACTCACCCTTGCTTAATTAACTGTTTTCAGAGGAGGATCCCGACTTCGTTCCCGAAGACGTCGAGTAGGTCGTTGCCCTACACCCAACCGTGCCTGTGGACTCAGGGTCGCCACAGAGAGCTTCCATGGCGTGGTACTCTGATGAGGCCTTAGAAGCCTTCGCTGTTGTAGTTTGGTCTTTAGCTTTGGTGTTGTTTCTCGTGGCAGTGGCGCTCCCGTGCCCACTATGCCGCCGTGATGTAAGGGACTGAACCACCTGTTGTAATAAATGTGTTGCCAGCCTCCTGGGACTGGTATTTGTATCACATTTAGTCACCTCTGATGAGGGGACGCTTCAGTATGGTAGCTGTATTTTGGCGCCAGATTCCATGTTCCTCCCCCTATGCTTAGAATAGTGTGTACTTTTGAATGTCTGGTTTGTAATATATTGATTTCAGACAAATTTGGTCGTTTGTGATTTATAAATGTGGTTTGTGATATATTGCTGTTGATTTGTGATATATTGTTGTTGGTTTGTGATTTATAAATGTCGTTTGTGATTTTTATATATGGTTTGTTGTTTACATGGAAAAGCAAAAAAAAAAAGAAGAGGTGGCTTCCCCGAGTGTCTGTGCAGCGACACTCGGGGAAGAGGGTTTTTTAAAAAAAAAGGAATTTCTTCCCCGAGTGTTGCACTCGGGGAAGAGGTTTTTTTTTAAAAAAAACAAATTTCTTCCCCGAGTGTTACACTCAGGAAGAGGTTTTTCAAAAAAAAAAGTAGATGGCGCCGACGGCGTTAAATCTTCCCCGAGAGCTAGCATTTCTTAGGCCGAACAAACGTATTCACTTAGGCCGAACAAACATATTCACTGACCTGACAAAAATTCGCTAAGGTGCTGGGCCGAATAAATATTCGCTCTAGCAGAACAAATATTGAGTAAGACCAAACTATTTCATTGAAAATAAAATAAATAAATAAATAAGAAAGAAAAATAAAAATAAAAAAGAAATATAGTAGAAAAGAAAATGAATATTTGTTCGGCTGAATGAAAATGAATATTTGTTCTACTGAATACTTCAAAATATTTTTAAATACTAAATATTAATTAGTATTGGAGGTTAGAGCAAACAAAGGATTTACTAGTTACAACAAATTTATCTCATATATTTTTTTAGAAAAAAACTTTAAAAATCACTTCAAATGAAAATTTTGTTTCTTATTGTAGGGCTTTCCCTCCTTCGAAAAGGAGGAGCCCTTCCAGAAATTCTCAGTGGCCCAGAGGGTCAAAGAGGGGGTTTGGAAATAGTTTTCAACCAGCAATTGACGCGCCTCGGTATGACCTCACTAGCTGCGTCATTGCCCCAAGCGCAAAGATGGTTTCTCTCGGCCCCCAGACCCCTCATCTTATTCCCCAATCCCTCCCTCGCCCCGTCCTCGCTAGCCGATATGGTACAAATCGTTCGACGAAACACCATCGCTCCATCGGCCGCGCAACACAACCATCTGGTTACCTATCTATTCCCGCGACAATTTATTTGTTGGGCTTCCGTGCTGCAACCGAAAGCCCAGTTAGCGCCATGGATGGGCTGGCTGGTGATGCCTCCGGCCCATGAGAGGATGAGAGCTCAGCGAGCGGCCAGTCGTCTTCTCCCCGACCTTTTCATCTGGCTCTGCCTCCTCCCGTTTCATCTGGCTGCCGTTCTCCACTCCTCGAGCTCCAAACCTCGCGTAAACCCCAGGCCCCCGAGGCGCGGAGGAGAAGGGGATTCGCCTCCGTGGCGGGATGAAGACGAGGTCGCAGACGGAGCCGAAGCCCCTCAAGACGGTGGCGCTGGGGCCCAGGCCCGGCAGCCCCAAGCGGAGGTCGAGGCCGAAGCCGAAGCCGGCGGGAAAGGGCGACCCCCGCGCGCCCAAGAAGCCCCCCACCGCCTTCTTCTACTTCATGTATGTTCTCCGCTGCGTCAGCATCTCGTCCCGTCCCTTCTGCATCTGCTTCGTGCCGCTGCTCTGCCCGCGGCTCAGGGATTGACTGGTTCGCGGGATTTCTTGAAAGCTGACAGTATGGCGATTTTGTGCAGTTCGTACCTCTCAGTAAAATCTAATTGCTAGCGCTATGTGTTTGTTCAGTATGGCGATTTTGTGCAATTCTTACCTCTCAGTAAAATCTAATTGCTAGCGCTATGTGTTTGCTCGCTACCCTCTGATGAACCTCGCCATTGTAGCTCACTGCTTGTCCAATCAGGGTTGGTTTTATTTGTAAATTTTTAACTGCTTTAATTTGATTTGGGATGCTGGGAGGTTAGGAACTTAGGATACTGGAAGGTATCCTTTGGTGGTGCAGTTTGAATCCTCCTGGTGCTCGGTTGGAGTTAGCCTCTTAGCCATAGATTGCCTAGAGGCAGGTTTTAGTTTTTGAGATTCCACCTCCCAGCTTCAGATATTCAGAGCTGACATTATTGGATAGTACCAGATTAGTGGCATTTCCGTATGGCACCATTTCAGATGGACACCACCTGCCTTTCTGATGTGAAGAACATCTCACTGGCCATAGCAATCAGCCTTTTATACTTAGTCCAAAGTCTACTGGGAGCTGGTCGACCTTATCACTGATTTATAAATAAAATCATATATGTTGTTACTTAGCAGATTTTTTATAATTACAGAGTTTTAAGTTGCCGCTGAAGGTAACGGCAATAATCACATTTGATTTGTTTTACCTAAATTCTTTATGCTGCATCCATTCACCTCCATTAAAAATATTGCTTGCTCCTAAGGTTTCTCACATATCTTTAGGTGTAACACAAATGCAAAAGTTCCTTCTGTTGTTTGTCTTTGTGTGCTATGCCAATTTTTTAATGAAGCTGTATGTTGTGTTGAAGGGAGGATTTCCGGAAGACTTATAAGCAGGAAAATCCAAGCGTAAAGTCAATGCAGGAAGTAAGCTTCCATCACTTTAATGTTGGATCTTTAAACTCTGTAGTCTTGTAGTAACATATATCTTGCACTGCAGATAGGGAAGGCATGTGGTGAAAAATGGAACACAATGGCGTTTGAGGTCAGTATTTCCACCTTACAACCGGGTTGCATTAGTTATTAACCCTTGATGCTGCTTGCTGGTGTAAATCGGTTGTTTGTACCACCATGATGGTGCATAACTGCATATTTGAACACTGTGGAGTGTGTTTTGCATATACCTTTTTTTTCTTTGATGAACCAGTTTATGGAAAGCAGAAGCAGTACTTGTGGATCAGAAAATCTCTTAATTATATTTGATTTGGTTCATATCCATTTTAAAGAACATAAGCTATTGCCTCCTATTTTTTCTCCCTTGAACGGTGAAGAAGCAATTTACTTTGACACCCATCTCCTATGTAAATTATTTCTTGTCTATAGGTCAAGTTGTAGAACTAATTTTCTTTGTTTAGTTTGCTCTAGCTGTAGAAAATTCATTATTAAGTTTATACCTTAGAGAAAAGGAAGGGACATTTTGGCTATGCCACGGTTGCTGTTATTCTGTATTAGTCTGGTGGTGTATAGTTGCTAGTTCCTGTCTCAGTATTTGAGCTCCCCACTTGTGAGCAGACATTGTTTACTCAACCTTGCTTTGGTGCAATCCAGATATTCTCTTAAGGTGCATGGTAGCAAACCACAAGGAAAACAAAAACAATATGATTCTTTTTTGTTTTTTGGGTAAGCAAAGTGGCAGGAAGCTCTGCCTTTCATTTTTGGTAGAAACTAGAAAGGAAGTACACGGACAACAATGTTATACCTTGGCCTGGATACACTGCAACTATGAGCTGTATGATTGCTATTAATATAAATATAATGTATGAATTCTTTGATGCCAAAAATATTTAGTGCTCCTATATGGTTATGAAATTTGACTTTTAGAAAATATTTAGTTTTCACATGATTCATTTGCAGGAAAAGGTGAAGTACTATGATATGGCTACTGAGAAACGTGCAGAATTTGAGAAGGCGATGATTGAATATAACAAGAAAAAGGTGTATATTGTACCTGTTTTTTTTTCTTGCACAATCTTTTTTGTTCCCTCTATTCTTATATGAAATCATGATCATCTTCTATATCCTCTTGTTTGTTTTATTTTTACCATCAGGAAAGTGGAGAAATATTTGAGAATTCAGATTCGGAGTAGAGCCGAAGATTTTGCTATTCCGATTTCGGATGGTTCACCCTTACTGGTTGAACCAATCAATTGTATATTACAGAACTCTGATTTGTAATGGAATTTGTAGATGCTAGTAGGATCTTTGGTTCATGCACAATTGTATCATCTGTAATAGACTGATCGTATTTAACTGACACCAAGTCAATGGTGGTTCTTGTCTGGACAGAATTTGCCAACTGTTTGATTCGCTCACACTTCACAATAAAAATAGAATACCCACAGTAAAGATTGACACGAAGCTTATTGATTATTGGACCTGGACTAAAGCTTATAGAGAAATCTGAGCAACCTTATCACAGTCGCAGCTTGATCTTTAATCTGGGTTGGACGCGATCGTCTTGAGGTGTTCTTCTTTTAGAAAAAAAGACAATATTATTGATGACTTGATTTTGTGGGTGCTTGGTTTTATATTTTTATTTAATGAGCCAATTCAACAAGGACTCCGTGGCCCAATGGATAAGGCGCTGGTCTACGGAACCAGAGATTCTGGGTTCGATCCCCAGCGGAGTCGTTTTTTTTTTGTTTTAACTTCGTTTTCTTCTGGTATTATCGTTTAGGGGGTGTCCCGCACCTCTGCGGCGAGCTCCTCCGCCCGGCCCCGACCGGAAGGCACGCGGGGGAGCTCGTGCTGTCGCTGCTCCTCGACTTCCGCGACGAGGCGCACACCTCGTCCTGAGAGCACTCGGTGTTCGTTCGTGCATACGCGCTCTACCTCGACGAGCGCCTCCGGTTCCTCGTCTCGCTCCTCCCACCGTTTCGACGACTACAGCAACGCCGTCTCTAGCGGCGGCGGCGTGTCCTCCTTGCCTGCGACGGCGTCGGTGGGCGACGTGGACCCCGAGAGCCTCCCGTTCCGCTGCGGGCGGGCACACCAGCACTCGCGCCTGCTCGACGTCAGAGCCGCCGCCCGCCACCACGGCACTTCGCGCTGTCTCCTCGGCGGCGTCCGGTACCCGATGGGGGCCGCGGGCTCCTTATTACCGGCGACACCACCGCATGGCGGCCGCTGGTGGGTGGCCGGCGCTGGGGACGCGCCCGCACAGCACGGCTCGAGGCGGAATCCCCATCTGTGCGGCGGATTTGGAGGCCCTGAGCTAAAAGGCAGGTTCAGGCGTTTTGCTGCTTCCAGGATTTCGAGAAAGGGGATGAGCTTGGATGATGCTATGTTTCCACTCCTTTCAACAGCACTGTGCAGGACCAACACTGATGAGCAATGCTTGCTGGATCAGTAGCAGTGTGTGTGTTGGACCAAGTTGGTAGCAACTTATGGTTATTGGTTGGGAATCTGTTAAACTTTGGTCATGATTTTTCTGGTCAAACTATGGTGATTAAAGAACAAGTATCTGCATTTGATGTTACTGTGACCACCAGATTGAAATTAGCATCTTGCTGTGGTTCCCAGGTATATTCTGTTCTTTTCTTTCAAAGATAATGCTACATATTCAATCCTCTGTTCACCTATCTGAAACTATAATGCAATACATTATGTTTTATTTCATGTTTGTTAATGGGTTTCTAATTCTGAAATACCATATCAGTTTTTTGGAGGCAACATTTCACTCTTAAGTTTGGTGAAAGCATGTTCGTAAAATACCATATCAGTTGTTTGGATGCAACATTTTCCTGTTATGTTTGGTTTGGGGGGGGGGGGGGGGGAGTGTTTTTTTATGCTGATGAGTAGAAACACATATATCAAGCTGATACCGGTTGTAAGAATGCAATCTTTAGCATAGACGATGCTATTGTTCCTCATATGTATCTCTATTCTCTAGTATGTTGTGAAAAGATGAAGACCAGAGACCATTGCTAAAGTCACAGACAAAATGCGGTCTCTTTGGTCATGATGCTTAACTTCACCATTGTAGTATCCTTAGTATCTCACATAACATACACCTTTTCCCTGAAAATGATACTAGTAGAAAAGAAAATGAGAACACCTAGAAGGTTAAATTTTGAAAGGGGAAGGGGAAAACACAGTCTAACTTGACCTAAAGGAAACTCACTACATCAGACTTTCCATAATCAAGCTAGGCTCATTTCCAAGAAAGGACACAAATCATCTAATCAAATTACAACAATGCGTAAGAAAATATTGTTAGCTTGATTTGGAAGCCTAGCAAAGTTTCAAAAAGAATGTACAAAGTCCAATGCTCACATTTGTGACCTAACCCTTTTATGCTCATGGTGCCAGGTTTTACAAATCTTCTGGAGAGAAGCACCAGATCATTCGTTCCACTAGCTTATCTATGACTCCTTTCAGCCATTTCGCGACACCTATGGACACAAAAACGAGAACAACAATGTATACAGAAACCCCAATGACCAATGCCAAGATGTAAGCAGAGGTCCTCACTCTCCTGCAGCTCCCGGCAGCATATGCACCCATCAGGCCAAACAAGTTTAGAATCATGGCGGTGTGCAGTGCCAAGATGGCTGGTTGTGCTCTGCTTACTCGCTTCATCAGGAGTAAGACCATAATCACCAAAGATGCCATGAAGGAAGTTGCATTGCAGTAGAAGAAGACCTTGTATCGGCGTGGATGGATTCTCCGAAGAACTGGATCACCAGCTATGTGGCCAGTTTGCCCATAATCCCAGAGGCCACCAGGTGGGCTCAGTGCAGCTTCATACGTGACAGCCGCTGCAAGTGCAGCAAGTAGCAACAAGTATTTGGGTAACTTTTCATCCCAGAGATCCCGCACTTCTCCGACGGCCGTATGTGGCAATATGTCACCAACTTCTTCCTCAATTATGCCGAACAAGGATAGAAGTCTCTGCATGAGACCCTGAACTGATTCTGACACAACCAGAATAACTTGAAGTGCGATGAAGACTAGAACTGCAAAGACCAGGATGAAGACGTATATGGATGTTGATACCTTCCTGGAGCTCCCGGCAGCAAACGCACCCATAAGCCCGATCAGGTCTAGAATCACGCAAACTTGCAACGCGTAGGTCTGTATTCCTCTTGCTGAAAGTTTTCTGTTCACCAGTAGCATGATGATGGCCAGAGATGCGATGAATGCAGTTGCATTGCAGTAGAAGAAAGCCAGGTAGCGACGTCGGTAGTTGTCACTGAGTACTGGGTTGCCAACTACATGGCCTGTCTTGTTCTCTTGCCAGAAGCTTCCTGGGGGACTCATGCCTGCCTGGTACGTGAGGCTTGCTGCAAGAATAGCAAGGAGCAGCAGAAGCTTGCGACTCTTCTCTAATTTCCATTTTGTGTCCTCATCTTCCTCGGTTGGTAGCTCAAACAACTTCTTGAGCCATTTGGGCACAGATTGCTCCAGCTTGTCCCTTACCATTTTTCTCCATGTCGCACAATGTGGGAAGACTTCTAGCATGAACACCATGATGTGGATGCCAACGTAAAGGAACACTGGAATAACAAGCACTGAGACGTACACAGATTTTGACACTTGCCTGCAACTTGCGGCAGCATAGGCACCAATCAGCCCAAGAAGGTCCAGGATCATGGCGACCTGCAATGCACAGTACTTGATTCCTTGGGTGCTGAATATGTTGCTGAGGAGAAGGATGAGGATAACCAGTGACGCAACAAAGGATGTGGCATTGCAGTAGAAGAAAGCCAGATATCTCCGAGGATATGTGATATGAAGGACCGGGTCACCGGCAAGATAGTGATGCAGACCATCGGCAGCATTTGTTTGCCAGAAGCCACCAGGAGGATTCAACCCCGCCTGGTATGTGACACCTGCTGAAAGAATCCCGAGCAGAAGAAGGTACATGCGAGACTTCTTGAGAAGCTGATCAGCTTCAGCATTAACTTGCAGAACAGGTACTGCACGAACCTGGGGGTCTTGCGGCTCAATTTGATTCAATTTCAGACATTTTTGCAATGTTTCTTGGACATTATGGACCCACTTCTCCACAGGCTTGCACAAGAACACCAGAATCTGAAGGCCGATGTAGAGGAGAATAGCGGCGACCAATAAAATGACATAGACTGAAGTCTTGATGCTTCGGCTGCTTCCAGCGGAGAAGGCGCCTGTGAGGCCGATCAGAGCTGCACCTGTGCACACCCAGAGAGCGCATGACTGGAAGCCGTGGCGGGTCACGGTCCTGCTCATGAGGAGCATGATGACGACCAGAGACGCCACGAATGCTGTGGTGTTGAAGTAGAAGAACGCCATGAAGCGGTCCGGATGGTGGCCGCGGAGCATGGGGTCGCCGGCGAGGGGTCCGTCACCCTGGCTGTACGACAAGAACCCCCCAGGTGTGCTCAGCCCGCTTTGGTATGCCACAGTAGCCACCAGAGTCGCAAAGATTAGCAAGTCCTTGCGCGCGCGCTCCACCGTTTCTGGTGCGTCGGGCGCCACGCTCTTGCCGTCGTCATGTGTTCTCAAGGCACACAGCGCGAAGAGCAGGACATGGGCGCAGATGTAGGAGGAGACCATGGCGACAAGAGCCAGTACATACGTGGACATGGCTACCTCCCTGCAGCTGCCGGCTGCGTAGGCCCCCATGAGGCCAAACTGGTTCAGTATCATGGCAGCCTGGAGTGCGCGGAGCCACCAGCGGCGGCGGCTGAGCGAGTGGACAAGGAGGAGGTTGACGGTGACAATGGACGCAATGAAGGCGGTGGCGTTGAAGTAGAAGAAGACCTTGTAGCGGCGAGGGTAGGTGACCAGGAGCACGGGATCGCCGGCGAGGTTCTCTCCGTCGTTGTCGTCCCAGAACCCGCCCGGCGGGCTCAGCCCCGCCGAGTAGGTGACGCTTGCCGCAAGCGTTGCCTGCAGCAGCACGTACTTGCGCAGCTCCCAGAGGAAGTTGGCCTCGACGGCTACAGCGCCGACTCCAGCCGGAGCGATGGCCGGCGCCGGAGCTGGCCGGTCGGGGCGTCCCTCAACCTCAACAGACATCGTCCGGCTGTATCGGAGCGTGGGGATTTTGGAATGTTTTCTCCGAAGCTCCCAGCCTCGGAGCTCTTTAGTAGCAAGCGCAGTGATGCAAGGATGAGCGATACCGTGTGGAAAATTAGTGAGCCGCGTCCGGATCGCGTCGCGTGCGTATATTTCACTGAGCTTGGATTGCAGCAAGCGGAGCAAGAGTCTCGGGCGGCCCTACTGCTTTCGTCCGGCGGGACTGGATGAGAGCTGCTGGCCGCGGCGTATATTTCACTGAGCTTGGATCTTGACCTCGCTCGTTGACTCCATTGTTAAGTTCCTGCGCATCCCGTTGCAAGTGTTGTGTTGTTTCTTGTACTTGTTCTGTCCCTGTCTCCATCTAACGCGTTTTCTTTTGATCATATACTAGTGCAATGTGCAAGCATTTTCTATATTCAGAAATAATTTCCACTTCCGGCGCTCATTAATTAAGTACTGTAGCTTATTCGCACCGGTGCTAGTAAACGAAAATGATTGCTTTGTTTACTGCTGACGTCACCTGGGTGTTTTCTTGGAAACCTCCAATTATACATTTGGGTAACAAACACAAAAAAATCTAGCTAGGTGACTTTGTGGCGAGACACCGTGTGGAAAATTCTTGATAAAATTGCACCTGCCGTTTGTCGCTGACCTTGCTGAACTACTGTAGACTTTGTTTGGACCAGTCAGGCCCACATCCCTTTCCTGTTTCGATCAATTGCAGTTAAGCCTGAATGTACAGATTGTGGCAAAACACCTCTGCTTGACTTTGCTGAAGAAAATAGTGCTCGCCCATTTGCCAAAGACATGAATCTCTTTCTAGTTTCTCCAAATTATCTGCAGCTAATTCTCGCAAAAAAAAAAAACTCTGCAGCTCCTCCTACTAAAGAAATGCCAGGAATCTCTTGGCATATGCAGTCGTACTAATCAGTCAATGGAGCCCAAATCAGAGTGAAAGAAACGCCTGCAGTATACACTACAAATAAACTAGAAACTAATGCGCGGCTTTGCCACACGATCACGAGGAGTTTTTGGTGTAGAAGACCCATAGTAAATAATCCTAATATACTCCCTCCGTCCCAAAATAAATGCAATTCTAGGACCGAGCATGCAAACCAGTGTGAGATGTAAATGACCAAATTACTCCTTGTCTTTTATGAGAAAGATCTAGATATTGGTTTGTCTTTTGTGTGAGAAGGTTCTAGAGCCGCTTGTCTTTTATAGTTGGCTAGTCAAAATTGCATTCTTTGTAGGACAAAATTTGAATCTTAGAATTGCATTTATTTTGAGACGGAGGGAGTATATGACAAATTTCTTTGAAGAAATGTGTGGTCCAGATGTTGTCCCGATGTCATTATTATGGGATAGATTAAAATGAATTCCTAATCGTTTGATTACCACACGCATCCATCGAACATGCGCAGATGTCCTCCATGTGCATTCACAGTTATTGAATATCAAAGGCTAAAGCCTGATCAATACACTTTTCTTTTCAGATCATTCTGTCACTACATAATATGGATTGATTGAGCAACGCTGCTCTACATATTTCTCAAACAGTTGCATTGGTCTTTGTCGAGAAAATAAAATGATAAAAAAGAGTCCTAGACTTCATATCAAGTTAGGAGAATTGGTGACACCGACATAGAAAGTAACTGCACACTGATAGCTCATATCTATATAAACTATATAATTGATACCTACTAACGATTTCTCTTGCCTTTCAACACGTCACGTCATAACCCACTACACGCCATGTCACTATTCACTATAAGTCATGTCAACATCCACCAAGCCGTGTTAACATCCACAAAACCACATATTTATGTCTTCGTCGATTTTCTGTGACTAATAGCATGTTGTATTTACGAGTAGCACGCCATAAAATTCTCGCAGTTGAAATACATGTAGGATCAATCATTTAAAAATGGTTCTCTCTCAACAAAATTAACATACTTTCATATATAATATTGTTTACAGATGAATATCGTCATGTAATCGTTTTGGTGTTTCTCCTTTCACATTTCACCTTAAAATTTTGTTTAAAAATTCCCGCAGCAACGCGCGGATATCACTTAATATATTATATGACCAATCCCTAAATTTTACCTTTGAAAGATACTAGCATTCTGTTGACAAGCAACACCAGTACATTCTTGCTCTATTTATGTCGTTAAGCAAAAACGAGGTCACACAGAATGAGAAAATGGTCAAATTAAGGATGGTTTGGGACAGTGTTACCAATTTTGAAGAACTTCCATTTACTTATATAAGCCATGTATCTGTATATGATATGTGCATGTTGTCATGCAACAAATGGATGCTGGAGAATATTGTGGATATATATACATAAATACAAAAAGTAGATATATTAGATCGAGTAATTATGATGATAAACTAGAGTTTAGAATGCAGTTCATCCAAAAATTCCGAGCGAGTTTATGTTCATGGAAGGAATATTTATCCTAATAGGCTTTTGTTCCACTGTGATGTAAAGAAAGTGAACATCTATATAAAAGATGTTTGGAATTCTATGTCATCAATTAGTAAGGACAGAGAAGTGAATTAATTATTGGAATAACAAGGAGAGTGGAATTCTAAAAAAAAACAAGGAGAGGGGAATTTAACTGAACAGTGGAGCTGGACGAAGCTACGGCTGCAGCTGCATTAGCCATAGGGATGAAAGCGGGAACGGGAAAATCCCGTACCGACCGACACCGTATCCCGATTATACCGACCGTACACCGTTTTTGCAGGAAAAATAGGAAAACTGGAAAAAAATACGGGAAAACAGCGGGTGCAGGAACGGGAACGGTTTGGGTGTTTTCCCGACCGTATTCACGGTTCCCGTATTTGAGCAGGAAAAATCTCGGCGGTATTCCCGTATTAGGTAACAGTAAACCTCATGTTGACACTCAAAATTGACAAAAGCCAGATCAGGCTGGGCCAGGCGGTCAGACTGGGTCGCTAAGGCGGTCTGACCACGTGCCCTGTAGCCGGTCCGGCACAAAGGCCGCCAGGCGGTCTGACCGCCTCCCCCGGGGCGGTCTGACCGGGTCTCCCCGAGTCCGACCCGAATTAGGAATTTTTAGCTATTCCCGAGTTGTAAAGAGTTCCTTGCAGGGTAAGACCTCCCCCTATAAATATAAAGGGGCGTGGCCGATTGAGATCTATCATCCAATCGAATTATCAATTTACACTTTATTTTCTCCAAACCCTAGCTTTTTCAACCCCCTTGCTCTCCTCCTTCGTCTCCACGACGGTTGAGGAAGTTCTTAGTGGCCTTGCCGACCTCAGGACAACCCTAGGCGCGTTTCTCCTGACGGGGTCCCTCCCGGAGTGACGAACTTAGGTTTTCGGCGACGTTCTTGTCCAAGGCGGTCTGACCGCGTCCCCCAGGCGGTCTGACCGGCCCGTGCCGGGTGCTTCGACGAGTTGATTTCCGACGTCCGCGCGAACTAGCGCATCCGTGTGTTCGACCAGAAAAAGCGTCAACACACTTTTGGCAACTCCGCTGGGGATCGAACCCAGAATCTCTGGTTTTTACAACCGTTTTGTCAATCGTTGTATGGGAGCGCGTTGTGAACTCGATCCCAAGAACCTCATCATGGTGAACATCGAAGAACTCAGCGAAGAGGACCAGAGGAAGTACACGGAGCTTCAAGAGTACATCAAAAAGTAGTTTCTCTCTGGCGCCAAGAAAGATCGTGCAGGCAAGGTGACCTTAGCTCAAGACTTTGAGATGCCTGCATTCAAGCTAAACAACAACAAGGTTGAGGTAATACCCACTGTAAGCCAAACTCCACCTGATCTAGTTACGCAATTATCTTCTATATCTGAAAAGTTTGATCGTGCGTTTAGTGATCAGAATAATCTAGTGGCTAGTGTTATTACTCACCTTGAAAAAGTATAGGGTAAACGTGTTAGTTCTAATATTACTGATGATTCAATCCCTCAAGTTGATACACCTGGGGTTTTGCACCAAACCATGTCGGCAGCACCTAATTCTTCAGGTGATACATTTATGTACGGTATGCCGACAGGGTTTTATCCTGAGCAAACACCATTCACCCAGCCGACCCCGGTCAGACCGCCCCCTATAAGCGGTCTAACCGCCCAGTCCGGCCAGATGGTGTTGCAGCCAGAACAGCCGGTGCCTTTGTCGGTTGCGCCTAATACTCAAATTCCCGGGCGTAGCAATGTTGGTATTGCACCTTATGCGTTCAGTACTATTGCTCACACATCACCACCTATACCTAATGTTGCTCCATCTTATGGTGTGCCTAATGATGTGTTTTCCGACTTGCATCGTGTTCAAAATCCTAATCAACCCCATGTGAGTAGATTTAATACATCAGCTCCAATGCAATCTCAATTAGCTACTAGGAATGAATTTACTCAATTTAAAGAAGAAGTAGCTAATATGATGAAAAATAAGTTCGGCATTGACTTTGGTAATTCTAAGCTTTATCAAAAACCCTATAGAGCCGAGTTTGATTATGTGAATTTTCCCCCTGGTTGGCGCATGCCTGACTTTGTTAAATTTAGTGGTGATGATAATCGCACAACCTGGAAACATATTAGTCAATATACTGCTCAACTAGGTGAAGCTGGTACCTATAATTCTTTGAAAGTACGCTTGTTTTCCTTGTCATTAACTAATACCGCTTTTGCTTGGTTTTCTTCATTAGCTCCTAATTCTATTGATTCGTGGGATCGATTAGAACAAAAGTTTCATGATCACTTCTTTAGTGGGAGCTATCAATTAAAATTAACAGATTTAACATCGGTTAGACAAGTCAAAGATGAGTTAGTCTCTGATTATCTTAAATGCTTTAAAGAAGTTAAAAACCGTTGTTTTAATCTTGCACTTTCTGATTCTGACCTTGCTGACCTTGCTGCTAAAGGTTTAAGATCTGCTCTTAGAGAAAGGTTAGAAGGTGTAGAATTTTATTCTCTTGCTACTGTTCTTGTAAGAGGTATGGCACAAGAACTAAAATTGAATAAAGAAAAAGAAAACTATAAACCTCGTCGGTCTAACATGCATTTGGTTGAATATGATTCTGATAGCTCGAACGACGAGGGTGAGGTTTATGTTGCTGAATTTGTATGGTCTTTTAAAGCTAAACCTAGTTCTTGTGCATCACTTAAGCCGACTACTAAAGGTCAGCAAGAAGAATTGAAATTTACCTTTGATGTTTCTAAGTGTGATCGTATTTTTGATGAATTACTTAAGCTTGGAAATATTAAGGTTTCTCATACCATGCCTCCACTTGATGAAATTAAATGACGTGCATATTGCAAATTTCATAACTCTTATTCTCATGCTACTAACGATTGTAATGTGTTTCGTCGTCAGATTCAATCGGCCATAAATGAAGGTCGTTTGATGCTTCATGAGATGCAAGTGGACAAGCAGCCTTTTCCTATCAATACCATGGATCTGCAGCAACCTAAAGTGTTGATTCGACCACATCAAGTCGAAGCAACTAAAGGCAAGAACGTGGTAGTCGAGGAAGCTAAGCCCGACTTAAGGGGAAAAGAGTTGGTGGGAGAAGTTTCATGTGAAAAGACCCCTGATGGCAGAGAGACATTCAAGATTACTATCAAAGCTTTTGGACATGGGGGGCAAGGATCGTCTACGCCGTCTGGTCAACAAACAACCGAGCCTGGTCAGCCCAGGGCGGTTAGACCGACGCCCCAGGGCGGTCAGACCGCCCCTCCCCATGGTCAGCCAAAAATGCTTATTCCGAAGCGGCCGGAGATTGGAAACTGGAAGCTTAATATTACCAAGAATCAGGGGAGTATTTCAAAGTCAAAGGTCACTTTTGATATGCTATTTGACAAGTACTCCAAACAAAAGGCCGTTACAGGTGGTCGGCCATTAAAAAAAAGGATGAGATCACCTCCACATCAAGAGAGGCCGTCGTCACCTCCAAGAGCAGCTACAAGATTCAGAGGTGAATCATCACAGCAAGGGCAACACTTTACTCCCCAATGGGTGCTTTCTTCAAATCAACCTCGCCCGGTTTATGATGACAATGGAGTGATGTGGGTGCCTTATCAGCAGTCCTTCCATCCTGGATGGGGAGGGCCAAGAAGACCAGCACTGGATCGAATTTCACGACCTACACAAGATCGCTGGGCTCCACGTTGGTCAGGGCAGGATCAGCAGGCCAACGCGGTCAGACCGCCCCCTGCACGCGGTCAGACCGCCTTGCCTAGAAAAAGTGTTCAATCTCCTCCACGACAAGTGTACAAGCCCAAGATCAAAGAGGAGGAGGTTCAGAAGATGGATATTGATCTAGAGAGGACTAGTAGCCAAGACATCATACAGATTGGGACAATGGATGTTCCTATTAAGAAAAGTGGCAAAAGACCGATTATGCTAAACAATCATGTTGTGACACCTACAGAAAGGATGTGCTGCTAATGATCATGAGGCCAGTGGGAGTGGATCCAACTCCAATAACTTCTTGCCAAGGTGGTGTCCTCCCGGATTGACTCATACTCAAAGGAGGAAGCTTCAAAGACTGAGGTTCCGGGAGAAGAAGGAAAAGGAGATGGAGGCAAAGAGAGATGAGATGTTCAACAACTACAGACCCATGGTGCCACAACGAAAGGAATGGAGAGCTAAAACTGCAACACAGGCCGAGGCGGTCAAACCGCCAGAGGATGCGGTCAGATCGCATATGGAGGTTCAACCACCAGCAGAGGCGGTCAGACCGGCCCCCACAGTCAGACCGTCCCTGGAGGCGGTCAGATCGGGTTCTCCAGAGACGCCGCCCGATTTCACTTCTTTGGCTTCTATGGTTCGCAATGATGGGTTGTCGTCGGTGCCTACATCAGAAGATGACGGCAACTCGTTGATTACAGTTCTTCTCCAGAGCGCATGAACCTTGACATTAATGTGGTTCATTTATTTGTGGATGGCTCTACACCTTCAGAGGAGGATTTCGCTCATCTTGATTTTGGGCCAAAGGATGCTATATTCCAGAAGCCTAAAGACACTGATAATCATCTGAAGGCTTTGTACATGAGGGGTCACATTAATGGGAAGCCTATCTCTCGGATGCTGGTGGATGGAGGTGCGATTGTCAACCTGATGCCGTATTCTCTGTTCAAGAATCTTGGAGGTTCAGATGAGGAGTTGATCAAGACCAACATGACCGTCAGCGGTGTGGGAGGAGACGAGCCGATAGGCGCCAAAGGTGTTATCTCCATGGAGCTCACCATTGGAAGCAAGACGCTAGCTACAGCCTTCTTCGTCGCTGAGACACAAGGTAACTTCAGCTTAATCCTTGGTCGTGATTGGATTCATGCAAATAGATGTGTTCCTTCTACCTTGCATCAGTTTTTAATACAATGGGTAGGCGATGAGGTAGAAGTTGTGCATGGAGATAATTCTGCTTGTGTAGCTGTAGCTGATAGTCATTCTATAAATGTGCGTGATGATGTAAAATGTCTATCTGGCTTAGATTTAACTGATTATGAGTTTGTAAGCTGTTCCAAGGATGGTTTCATCCCTGCTGTCATAAAGCCGGTCGAAAATCGGCTAAACCACTTCATGTGAATCAATGAGTTCAACTAAAGAGTGGTTGCAGCAAAGGATTGATCACTATCGGGTGCATAAGAACGATACGTGTGAAGCCATCGATGACTTGGATGATTTGGGAAAGTTAGGACAAGGGTTTACGTCGACTGATCCTCTTGAGGAGGTAGACATTGGTGATGGCACTGTACCTAGGCCGACATTTGTAAACAAGAGTCTTGATCCTATCTTTAAATCAAAATTAATAAAGTTATTAAAGGAGTATGTCGACTGCTTTGCATGGAATTACACTAAAATGCCTGGTTTAAGTCGTGATTTAGTTGAGCATAATTTGCCTATTAAACCTGGTTTTAAGCCTTGTAAACAACCACGTAGGAATTTTAATCCTAATATATATGACCGAGTGAAAGAAGAAACCAATCGGTTGCTTGTTGCTAATTTTATAAGGCCTTGTCGATATGCTGATTGGATCTCTAATATTGTGCCTGTTGAGAAAAAAGAAACTAAAAAGCTTCGTGTTTGCATAGACTTTAGAGATCTTAGTAAAGCTACTCCTAAAGATGAATATCCTATGCCTATAGCCGACTTTCTTGTTAATTCTGCATCTGGACATAAGATTCTTAGTTTTCTTGATGGTAATGTTGGGTATAATCAAATCTTTATGGCCGAAGAGGATATCTCCAAAACGGCTTTCATATGTCCAGGATTTGTAGGCCTGTTTGAGTGGGTAGTCATGACTTTTGGTTTAAAAAATGCTGGTGCTACTTATCAAAGAGCTATGAATTTGATTTTTCATGACTTACTTGGTATAATCGTAGAAGTCTATATCGATGATATTGTTGTCAAGTCGGCTGGTTTAAATTCCCATTTAGCCGATTTAAGACTAGCATTTGAAAAAATGTGCCGATATAACTTAAAAATGAATCCACTCAAATGTGCTTTTGGTGTGTTGGCTGGCAAGTTTTTGGATTTTATTGTGCATGAGAAAGGTGTGGAGATTGATCCTAAAAAGATTGAGTCAATTAAAAAGGTTCAAGCTCCTACTTGCAAGAAAGTTCTTGGGCAAGGTAAATTATTTGAGGCGATTCATTTGTAACTTGTCTGGGAAGGTGAATGCTTTTACTCCTTTACTTCGGTTGAAAGTTAGATCAGAGTTTACTTGGGGGGCAAAACAGCAAGAGGATTTTGATGAGATCAAGAATTATTTGACTACGCCGCCTGTTCTTCAAGCACCCAAGAGTGGTGTTCCTTTTAAATTATATGTGGCGGCTGAGGAAAGGGTTATTTGGGCTGTTTTGACTCAAGAGACCGATGGCAAGGAGTATGTTATTGCTTATGAAAGTAGAAGATTATTGGATGCCGAAACAAGGTACACTTTTATTGAAAAGTTGTGTTTATATTTATATTATGCTTGTACTAAGTTGAGGTATTATTTATTATCAAGTACTTGCTATGTGGCTTGCCAAACCGACATAATTAAATACATGTTGCAAAAACCTATTCTAAGTGGTAGAGTCGGCAAATGGGCTTATGCTCTTGTTGAATATGATTTACATTGTGAACCAATCAAATCAATGAGAGGTCAAATTATGGTCGACTTTATTGTAGAACATAGAATTAATGAGCAACCTAATCTAGATGTCGGTTATTTAACTTTTACCCCATGAAAGTTGCATTTTGATGGATCGGTTTGTAGAAGTGGTTGTGGTGTTGGAGTTATTATTATTTCACCCAATGAGGTTGTTTTTGAAGCTCTTAACCGTTTGGATCAAGATTGCACTAACAATCAAACCGAATATGAAACTCTCTTGTTTGGTTTGCAAATTTTACATGACATGGGAGTAAAACATGTAGAAGCATATGGTGATTCCTTGTTAGTGCTACAGCAAGTATCTAAGGTATGTCAATGTTTAAATGGTGCTTTAAATGCTTATCTTGATAAATGTTTAGACATCATATCTTGTATGGATGAATTTGTGATTAATCATGTGCCACGAGAGGAGAATCCAAGGGCAAACACTCTGGCTCAGCAAGCATCTGGTTATGATGTTCAAAAAAGAAATTTTCAAGAACAAAAACCGGTGTTTAACAAAGCCGAGGGTTATGTCTTGGAGGAGGCGGTCAGACCACATCCTCCACCCGGTCAGACCGCCCTACCCGGTCTGACGGCCCTGCCAGGCCGGTCTGACCGCCCTGCAGATGAGAAAACCGCTTCGGCCATTGTTTCTTCCAAAACTGTTAAGGACGAAGTGGATGATTGGAGAAAGCCTTTGATTATGTATTTGCAGGATCCTAAAGGTACAAGTGACCGAAAAGTTCGACGATGGGCTCTGAAGTTTGTTTTAGATGATGGTGAGTTGTATCGTCGAACCGCAGATGATTTGCTTTTAAAGTGTTTAGGTCCTGATCAAGCAAGGCTGGCTATGGCGGAAGTTCATGAAGGGATTTGTGGTACTCATCAATCGGCTCCTAAGATGAAGTGGCTCCTCAGGAGAGCTTGTTTTTATTGGCCTAATATGATAGCTGATTGTTTTCGGTATTACAAGGGATGTAAAGAGTGTCAAGAGCATAGGGATATTCAGTTGGTGCCTGCTGCATTGATGCATCTAATTATTAAACCTTGGCCTTTTAGAGGATGGGGTTTGGACTTTGTTGGCAAGATTCATCCACCTTCGTCAAAAGGGTATTGTTTTGTGATCGTGGCTACTGATTATTTTACCAAGTGGACTGAAGCTATACCTCTCAAGAATATGACACATCGGGAGGTAATTGAGTTTATTATGGAGCATATTATCCATAGATTTGGCATTCCACAAACTTTGACTACGGATCAAGGTACTTCATTCATTGCTAAAGAGGTGCGTGATTTTGTCAATTCTTATGGTATTAAGTTGCTCAATTCATCTCCATATTATGCTCAAGCTAATGGTCAAGCCGAGTCTAGCAATAAAACTTTGATTAAGCTCATTAAGAAGAAGATAGAAGATAATCCTTGGAGATGGCATGAAGTATTGTCTGAAGCTTTATGGGCTCATCGTATTTCTAGACATGGTGCTACTAAAGTTACTCCATATGAGCTTGTATATAGTCAAGAGGCCGTTTTACCCGTTGAGGTGAATCTAGGCGCGTATAGACTTGCAAAGCAAAATGATCTTGATGTTGATACATATTATGCTTTGATGATGGACAATGTTGATGAATTGACTGATAAGCGATTGGAGGCTTTAGAAGCAATTGAGAAAGATAAAAGGCAAGTTGCTAGAGCATACAACAAGAAGATAAAAGCCAAGTCTTTTCAGGTAGGTGATTTGATTTGGAAGACTATTCTACCTATAGGATCTAAGAGTAACAAGTTCGGCAAATGGTCTCCAAGTTGGGAAGGACCGTATAAAATTGTGAGAGTTTGCTCTAGGAATTCTTATATGGTGGAAACTTTGCAAGGACAGCAACTACCTCGGGCTCTTAATGGAAGATACTTGAAGAAGTTCTACCCAAGTGTATGGCAAGATGCTTGAAGGGGATATGGCCGATTTCTAATGAGGATCACCCTAAGTTCTAGAAAATGGCCGATGAAGTGTCACATCATCCTTAGATTTATTTTTTAATACGCAAGCTTTACTAAAAAATAGGAGGCATATGTTGACACTCAAAATTGGCAAAAGCCAGGGCCAGGCGGTCAGACCGGGTCGCTAAGGCGGTCTGACCGCGTGCCCTGTAGCCGGTCTGGCACAAAGGCCGCCAGGCGGTCTGACCGCCTCCCCCGGGGCGGTCTGGCCGGGTCTCCCCGAGTCTGACCCGA
Source organism: Cenchrus fungigraminus (assembly GCA_036936925.1). Lineage (NCBI taxonomy): Eukaryota > Viridiplantae > Streptophyta > Magnoliopsida > Poales > Poaceae > Cenchrus > Cenchrus fungigraminus. The sequence goes on along the minus strand of CM072779.1, from coordinate 35,066,474 downwards.
ATTAGGAATTTTTAGCTATTCCCGAGTTGTAAAGAGTTCCTTGCAGGGTAAGACCTCCCCCCTATAAATATAAAGGGGCGTGGCCGATTGAGATCTATCATCCAATCGAATTATCAATTTACACTTTATTTTCTCCAAATCCTAGCTTTTCCAACCCCCTTGCTCTCCTCCTTCGTCTCCACGGCAGTTGAGGAAGTTCTGAGTGGCCTTGCCGACCTCAGGACAACCCTAGACGCGTTTCTCCCGACGGGGTCCCTCCCGGAGTGACGAACTGTTGACGTTTGATTATCGTTGCAAAGTTCGTTTGGACTTGCAAGCGGACAAATCCTCCGTCGTAGTCAAGGGACCCTTCTTCCCTTGAGTGGCGAACCCAAGGTATCAAATCCGTGGAACAATGTGTAATGCAAGATCCAATCTAATAAGCGGAAAACGCTTTGATCTTGGAAGGGATTTTTGCATCTAATCTAAGGAAGAACCATGAAAACACATCTAATCTACTAAACACCGGAGGTAGCAAGAGAAAGAGGAGGTAAAACCAATCTAGAGATAGCATCGGGTCTTTTGTTGAAGTTCCAAAACCAAGAAGAATAAAGCAAATGAATCTCTTTAAAAGCCTCTTTAAATCTTGGCTTCCGTTCCAACCCTCATAGGCACCTACCGTACACATGGTCAACATCCTGTCACGATGTCCCGCTTATTGTGTAGGTGAACCTAAGAGCACGTTCACGAGGAACGTGTTGAAGACGCTCGGTAGGTCAGGTATGCACCTCTAGCCACCATAGCTACAAAAACATCCTATGCAATCTATCCGGAATAGATTGGAGAATAAGAAAACCCAAGCGAAGACAAAGTAGAAGAGAAAGCACTTGATCGCTAGAAATCAGATTCAATCTTGCAAATTCAATATGAAGTATAGTACATGGACAAGATCACCACCGGGATCCTACCTTGATGTTGATCCTAGTTTCTAGAACTCCGATGTGGTCTTCCATGCAAGGTTCCCACGTCAGCTAGGGAAACCCTAGTCAACCATCTCGACCCTCTCATCTCCGGAAGGGTGTCCCTCTCTTCTCTGCTTCTCGGCGGCGGATGACGAATTGCTTGATTAGTGGCTCGAGACACGGGGGCTATAAATAACCTGAGGAATAGCTAGGTCAAAGGGGGCGCCGAACCGGGCCCAAAGTGGGCTGGGCCGGCCGGCCTGGGCCCAATTCGGCCCAGTTCGGCCCCATCTTCCTTCCAGACGCGTCTCGCGACTTCCTGACTTTTTGCCGAGTTGCATGTGGGTCATTGACATCATTTTCCTCGCGGTTTAGATAAGGGTGCTTGGCGTATGAACTCCCGCATCTTCCGTCTAGGTCCTCAGCACTTCTCGGCTTCACGCTTTAGTCCTTGGTTCATTTGGAGTCATGTTCATCTTGTATCTTGACTTGTCCTGGGGTCTACGATCACCTTGTAAAACCCTTGATGAACTTTACCCGGAAGTCCTCATTTAAGCTCTTGATTCCTGTGTAAACAATAAACTCCAAAAACCACATGCGAGTGCGAACTTGACATATAATCAGGGTTAGGATCGTTAGTGTGAATAACAAATTAATACCAACATAGAAGGTAAACATGTGGCTAGGTTGACGGAAATCGACCGCCAACACGAACTTATGTTTTCGGCGACGTTCCTGTCCAAGGCAGTATGACTGCGTCCCCCAGGTGGTCTGACCGGCCCGTGCCGGGTGCTTCGACGAGTTGATTTCTGACGTCCGCGTGAACTAGCGCATCCGTGTGTTCGACCAGAAAAAGCGTGCCACAGGTGAATTCAGCCCACAAGTGAATTCAGCCCACCAAGCCTGCTCCTCCACCCGCTAGTCCGCCAGCCCACTTCCCACAATCCCATGGGCCATGGCCCGTCTAAATGGCGCGCCCGCCACCCGGCAACAAAACCAGTCGGGAACCCTAGCCGCCTTCGCGTGAGTCGTGATCGGTCGCCCTCAATTCCTCCGCATTCCGGACGCAGTCACCGTCGCCTACCGACACCCCGGTCTCTGCCTCTCCCAGTCGACGACTAACGAGTCCCCTCCCGGCCTCCCCTCCTTGGCTCCCCTACTGGTTCGTCGCACCGGACCTGGCGGGCCCGCAAGGTCGTCGCCAGATGACGACGCCACCGGTCGGAGGAGCTTCGTCAGCATCGAAGGCCAAGGGCCGGCTCATTCTGGAGCCACCGAAGCTGGTTGTGGTGCATAGCACCACCCTTGGTACTCCAACACTAGGTACTTGAATCTATTATCTCATATATTGTGATGTACATGCACTGAAGCTTAGTTGCTATTGCTAGTTCCTTTACCGCAACTATTTGATTGGAGAGTCACAGTTACTGTGTTGTTGGTAATTGTTGCTAAAATCGGTTGGGAACTTTCAATGAAATAGAATTCTGTTGTGTAGTTGGGATTTTGGCATGGTACTTTTTGTACAGATCATGTGGGCATTAGATTTAAAACAATTGCTATGCTCTAAGCTGCAAGAGTTGTTGTTTGTTTGCTGTAATATGCAGTAGAAATGTTGAATGCTTGTCTACATTACTTTTCACCACTACTGTTTCCAGTTGATGATTTAATGAACTGGTAATGTTTCCTGTAGCCCTTAATTGCAATATGTACAGGCAAATGCAGTAGCTATTTTTAGCTCTTTTTGAGTTCTTGTCATGTGAATATATAATATTTGTCTCTGTTTAATTATTCTGTTACTTTGTATGTGGAGTAGAAATGAGAAAGATACTGAAACTGATCCAAGTCACTTGCATATTGAATCTAAGGCACTAGTGTTTTGTTTGTTCTCTTGGCAGGATCTCAGAAGTCAAGGTCCCTAGTGCTTTGTGTCTGTCTAGTGCAACTCCTGCATCGAGCCTAGCAACAGCAAGTAATGGAGCTTCTTTGCCAAGTGGAGGTGGCAGTGGTAGTGGCAATGGCACTGACAGTGGCAATGGCAGTGGCAGTGGCAATGGCAGTGGCAGTGGTGCTGAAGCAGTTGGTGTAGGTGGTAATGGCAGTGGCAGTGGTGCTGAACCAGATGCTGCAGGGGGCAATGGTGGTGTTGAGCTTGTGCCTGAAACAGATACTGCACATGCTATCATCATTGAAAGTGATCCGCCTATGCTTGATGATGAAGATGAGCCTTGTGGAAAGAGGAAGAAGAGTTGTACCTCTAATGTTTGGGAACACTATACTAAGAAGAAGCTAGTCATTGAGGACAATGGGAAGACATATGTTCAGCATTGGGTTCATTGCAAGTGGCCAAGATGCAAGCACAAGGGCAGATGTGAGAGCAATTATGAAACAACTGGATTTTGGACTCATCTGAGGGTGGCACATAGTGTAGTGAAGGGTCAAACGCAGCTCAAAGAAGAAAAAGATGCAGAGAAAGGCGTCACTACTGTGGTACCATACAAGTATGATGAAGAGGTTAGCTTGAGAAAGTTTTACTTGGCAATAGTCATGCATGAGTACCCATTTAATATATCTGAGTAGGAATATTTTGTTGAGTTTATTAAATTCCTACGTCCTAGCTTTCCAATCAAATCGCGGGTTACCATTAGGAAAGAAATTATGAACATGTTCTTAGCTGAAAAGGAAAGATTGTATGACTACTTCAAATCTGTCTCTTGTCGGTTTAGTGCCACTATGGACATGTGGACTTCAAATCAAAACAAGTCATACATGAGTGTCACTGTGCATTGGATAGATGACAATTGGTGTATCCAGAAAACGATTGTGAATTTTGTGCATGTAGAGGGTCGTCACACTGGTAGAAAGTTATCTAAGACATTTACTGAACTTATGGTGAAGTGGTATGTTGACAAGAGACTGTTTGCTCTAACCTTGGACAATGCATCAACAAATAAAGTAGCAGTCAAAGACATAATCTCTGATTAAGGGCTAATTCTTCATCTTTGATATGTGATGGACTATTCTTTCACGTGAGGTGTGCATGTCACATTCTGAACCTAGTTGCTAGGGATGGTTTGAGTGTCATAACACCCGCAATTGAGAATATTAGACAACTTATTCTTGCTATCAAAGGATCTCCATTGCAGTGGGAGGAGCTCATGAAGCGTGCAGCTGAGTGTGGATTGGATACAAACAAGGGTCTTTCATTAGATGTGTCAACAAGATGGAATTCCACATATTTGATGCTTCGAGATGCTTTGTACTACAAGAATGCATTCATGAGGCTGAAATCATCAGATCGTCGTAGGTATGGAAAAATCACTCCTTCTCCTAGTGAATGGGCCATGGCATTCAAACTGTTCTAGTGCTTGAAGAAATTCTTTGATCTCACTGAAATGGTTTCTGGTACTTTATATCCCACTGCAAATCTGTTCTATAGAGCTTTTTGTGAGATCAAAATGTTACTAGATAAATGGTCTGTTTGTCAAGATGATACTATTAGTGCAATGGCTAGGTCTATGAGTACAAAGTTTGAAAAATATTGGAAGAAATCATCCACTACACTTGCTGTTGCTTGGTTTCTAGATCCTAGATATAAGGAAAGGCTCACAGAGTTCTACATGAGAAAATTTCATAGCATGTCATCTCAACTTCATGTTGACGACCTTGTTGATGTCATCAAGAAACTATACCATTTCTATGCTACTTCTGCACCTTCATCTTCGAGGCATAAAAGTGGGGCAAATGAAGACCAGGCTATAGATACAATTGATATGTTACTGGACAGTGGAGATGATGAACTAGAGAACTTCTTATATGAGTCTAGTGGGCCTGATGCAAATGCTATGAATGAGCTGGAGAAGTATATGGCAGATCCACCTCTGAGGCTTAGTGGTCAGTTTGATATCTTAGCATGGTGGAAGAACCAGACTGATGAGTACCCTATTCTTTCAAGAATAGCTCGTGACTTGCTGGCTGTACAAGTCTCAATAGTAGCTTCTGAATCTGCTTTTAGTGCTGGTGGACATGTAGTTGATCCTTTCTGTAGCCGCCTTGAACCTGAAATAGTTGAAGCTTTAATATGCTTGAAGGATTGGGTTGCTGCAGGAAGAAGAGGTTAGGAAAACATCTCAGTTTTGGTTGTTGTACAATATTGTTTCATAAACATTCTTGCTGATATATATATATATATATATATATATATATATATATATATATATATATATATATATATATATATATATATATATATATATATATATATATATATATATATATATATATATATATATATATATATATATATAGCCTTAATTTGATTTTCGGATAAGAAGGTTGGTTCGATTGTTGGTGATCTTGAAGTTATTGAGGCCCTTGCTGCGAAGCTGACAATTGAGGTATTGTGCCAAGTAGCTTTGCAAATCTGTTGTCAATTTCACTTCATGTCTGTGCCTAGTAGCTTTGCAAATCTGCTGGCATTTTTACTTCATGTCTGTGCCAAGTAGCTTTGCAAATCTGCTATCAATTTTACTTCATGTCTGTGCCAAGTAGCTTTGCAAATATGCTATTAATTTTACTTCATGTCATATATTCAAAATTTAAATTTTGTATACAAATTGGGAACTATTTAGGTGTTGTTGTCTACTTTAACTCATTGTGCTACATTGTAACTTTAAAAATGATGCCTCCTATTTGTTGTAGGATGACGATGTCGCTGATAGTGATGAAGAAAATGAAGGGCCTGATCATGATGGCTACTTTGACATGTAGAGTCTGCTGCATTACTGCTACATGTTGGAGGCTTTTGCTTACTGCCATGCTTCTACAGTTCTACTTATGATCTGTTGTTGATTGTTGGTAGCTCCCCATTATGCTTGTATCTTTTTTTTTAAATTTGGATTGAGTTGTGAGTTGTGAGTTGTGAGCAACAGCACGTCTGCACGTTGTTGACTATTGTTGGCTTGTTGGTTACCTGAACTAGTGAACTTGGTTGTTGCCTGTTGGCTGCCTGAACTTGGCTGTTCACTTGAAGTCTAGAACTTGAACTTGCTGTTATGATGTCTGATGTGCTCATGTAGTCATGTGCATGAGTCGGCCATGCATCTATGGTACTTTGATCTATCCGGTGCTTATATTCTTGATTTCTTATGATATCAACAGTTCATTATTCATTTGTTTGCATATGAAAAATGTATGGCTGCAATTGTTGTGTCGAGCTAACTCTTTGAAGTGGTTACATGTGTCGATGTTCCCGTTTTGTTTTATCGACTCCCTACTGTAACCGACATGTCCCCGATAGCATTATTCCGTCCCCGTTATCCCGTAATATCGAATTCATTTTCCCATCCGACCTTCCCACTCCCATTCCCGTTCCCGGCTAGGAAAAACAGGAGCAGGAACGGTTTGGGTCTTTTCCCGACCGTTCCCGAACATTTTCATCCCTAATTAGCCAGCCGTGCTCCACGGCAGCAAGCCGGTAGCAGTTCAAGTGAAGCCAGCCGGCAGCCAACTTTTGACAAAAGCGTGTTCAAGTTGTGCAGTAGTTCAGCTGTGCTGCTTGGCTGTGCACTGGCTTCCACAGCAATAGCAGAAGCAAACACATGCGTTTGATACATTGTGCTGGAACCCTAATGATAAAGTGCTTGAACCAAAATTCGGCAAAGCTCTTGCCGTCACTTAAAAAAAGTGCTTGAACCTGCAGGCGTTTCCGAGCTTGCTGGCTTGAGTGCACGCGTGAGTTGGGAACTTGGGGCGCGTTCAGTAGCATGTATGAATTTTTTGTACCATCTCCAACGAGCCTGAATCAATGGAACCATGCTCCATAGGTGCAGAATCTTTTTAGGATGTTGTTCGGTAAATTGAATCTGTGTAAACATACTCCTGATAAACGATGATCAGTAAGCTGCAGAAATTGATATGCTTACCTTGTAGTACATGCCATGGTAGAGTTACCATCCCCCATAGGTTAGAAGCAGCAGCATCGGGAAGAGAGATTTGAAAAAGAACACTTGTTCACAGGCTCACGGGTGGTGACCGCAGCTTCCTCCCTGCCGCTGGAGCGAACCAGGCTCGCGTGGAACGACCAAAGTTTTCGTTTCACGCGATGCAGCTTTTTTGCATCAGATGAACCAGGTTGTAAGCTGTACAGGCTACCGAACACGTCGAAGGTCAAAGATGCTGCATCCGCATATGCAGAGCTGGCTAGGTACATGCTACTGAACGGACCCTTGGGATACGGGCGCGTCCATTGGAGTTTGGAGGGTTAGTTTGCTCCGGATTTGGCACCAGCCCGACCCGCTGTTGTGTTTGGGTTGGCAATGACAACGAATCACCCTCGGCGGTGCAGTAGTGCGAGGCAGTCAGAGGTTAGGTTTAGTTGTGCACAGCTCACAGGGGTTAACTCTGGTGATTTGTTTAGATTCGGTGGGAGGTGATTTAGAGCTAAGGACTCGATAGTTATGCAAGAGCACACGGAACACAACGAGTTTATACTGGTTTGAGCCTCCTGAGAGTAAAACCCTACGTCTAGTTGTTGGTGTAGATTTCTTGGGGATTGATTATTGTACATCGGGGGATGCCCTGCCCGCCTTATATTGGCCAGCGGACAAGGTCGGTCGCCCAGAGTCCTGGTCGGTTACGACCAGGAGACCTATCTCTAATGGATTACAACTGTCCCCCGTAATCTTCGGAAAGCCTGTCGGATCCCGCTGCCGTCTTGTCGTGTACTCCAAGTCTTGTAGTCGTTCCGGATAAGGTCTTCAGGAGGTCGTGTGGGTCACAGATCAGGTCTGTTGGGCCCACTACCAGGTCGGTAGGTCTTCTGATGGGCCGGACCTACTTGTTGGGGACGGTCATGAGCCTGGTCGGTGGGGACTGGGGACCCAGGGGTACCCATGTCTCACATTTGGCAGCGACGACGTAGTCGTGGGTCCACGTGAAGGAGGCGACGCAGACGTGCAAGGACCCACCGGCGGCGAGTCGGAGCACCTCGCGCGCGTGGCGGTCGTCGGGGGGAGGGGGGCGTTGTCGTGGGAGGTGGCGCGCAAGATGGCGACGTCGAGGTGTGCCTGACAGCGCACGAGACCCGGGCGATGTCGATGGTGGCATGGTCCTTAACCGCGCCCAGCGCCTTGCGGATCGACATGGCGGTCCTGGGGTCCCCACCTTGTTCTCTTCTAGCAACATCCCCTTGTCTCCTTCTGCTCTGGCGACACCTACAAACTCTCCCTCCTCGCGCGTGTCGCCACTGTGCACATGTTCCAGCCGGAGCACGTGGAGGAGACGGCCTGCGGTTCTGCGTCGTGGTTCGCCGAGGAGGCGGCCACCGCCCCGCTGCTCGCAGAGGGAAGCGGCCTCCACGCTGCGGCTCGCCGGGCCAAGGGGCCCTCCGCCGCACGACAGGAAGGTCGCTCCATGCAGCGTCTCATCGGGCAGGCCTCCTCCGCGCCGCTGCTCGACCGGTGGCTGCCGCTCCGGGTCACGAAGGACGCGGCGGAGATGGCCGCGCAAGGGCCCTCGGCGGCAAGGATGGCGCTCGTGGTGCGACAGGAGGCGAGTAGAACGATGGATAGCACCTCATTTGGTCCACATCAAAAATAGAGGCCTGAGACCATCCACACTCGTCATCCTACCCTTCCTCCTTCAAAACAGAATATTCCTGCCTGGTCAGCGAGATTCTCTTTTTTATATCCACTTTTCCCGCACTCGTCATCCTTTATATCTCCCACTCTATCCCAACAATCATATATTCTATTCCACCATCTCCAACTACCCTCCTCTCTCTCTCCTTTTTTCTTGTCCTCCCTTCTCCACCAGTCGCCTCCCCCGTCCTCTTTTTCTCCGCCCCGACGCCCCACCCGTCTCTCTCTCTCTCTCTCTCTCCCGGCCGCGTCCGGCCTATCCAGCCTCGCCCGCGCCGCCCACGGCAGAGCCTCCGCAAGCTCCTCGCGCCGGCGGCGGTCACCCTCCCTCCCGATTGGACCTCACCGGCGCCGGATCCGCTTCCGGCGGCGGTCATCTCTGCGGCGGCAGGGCATGGAGGCGGCGGAGCTCGCCGGCGCCGTCCTCCCTTAGTCATCATCAGGAGCAGGACAACGACGGTGGCGGCACAGGGTCAACTTCTCCTCTCTGGCGTGCGGTCGAGCTCGCCGGATCCAGGCCCTGCTCCCTCTGCCCCCTTCCCTGCTTGCGGCGGCCGCGGGGCACGACGGCGGTCCCTCCTCCCCGCGGTGATCGCTCGGTGGGAGGAGGTGGAGGGGGAGTGTGGCGCCGGCCGTGGAGGCCCTGCTGCTGCTTCTCGATGGCGTCGGCGGTCCCTCCTCCTCGCGCACATCCATGGCGGCGCCCTCCTTCCCGCGGTCGGCCACGCCTTGCACCCACGGCAGTCGGATCCGGCGCAAGCTCCTGCGGCGGCGGGAGGAGCTCCCCGCCTCCTCGAGCAGCCTCACGGCGGAGGAGCTGGGGGCCCGTGGTCCGCCCTCCCGTCCTCCCGGCGACGGCGACAAGCCCTCCCCTATTCTCTCTCCCTTCCGACTCCCGGCGCGGATGAACTGACAACGTGTGGGCCCGCGCCACGTCGACTTTCGCGTTCGCCCGGGCTTCTTCTGGATCTAGAGGAAGCGGGGGACGACGGGAAAAATGTGTGCGGTTTGAAGGAGCCCGCTTCAGCATATTTTCCTGGAAAAGTAGACGGGAAAGGGATAGCGTCAGCTATCCCGTCCCCCGGCGCGGGTGGTCTGAGTTCATTTATCACGGGAATTGAGAATTAATTTTGGACCTCTATTTTTTGCCGTTGGACCTGCAAATAAATTTTGAAGGCTTCAACTTGTAGGTTTCTACTGGAGTTGCTCTTATATTTGAATTGAGCATTTACTTTTTGTTTTAGAATTTCAACCTCCTTCCTCAAATTGGACTTGTATGAGGAAGTGAGGCTAGCTTCATTGGTTGTGCACCCTGACCAACATTTGAGTTTCCTCCAACTCGAATTTAGGTGTCCATTTTTTCTTATTAATCAAAACCGCCCAGTTCCTTCTAAGTTTGTTCTATTCTTTTCCGGGCATTGAACGCTCATTTTTTTCAAGAATACTTTTCTTTTTTCTTTTTTCGAGAATACATTTTTTTCGAGAGTACGAACTAAAACTTATTTCTTTTTCATGATCACCCGTGTCATTTTATCCATCGTTCTTGCGAATTAGCTATGCACATGGCATGCTATCATTGTCAACTATATCGATTTCTTGAGGAAGTTGCCCTTGCACACATTGCAGCATCTTTTTAAAGATTTTAATTTCTTTTTTTTTTTGACGCCGATTTTAATTTCAAAAGTACCAATTGCAAATCAAAGGTGCTAATTTGGAGCCGGAAATTTAGCATTGGTGGCCCCGGGATGGGCCGGCACCCGGCAGGCCGGCAGAGCTGCGACGATGCACTGGCCCGGTTGCTAGCTCAAGTAGGTAAACTACTGATCTCCAATCCTACTTGAAATATAAAAGTAACCAATATAATATGCTCAGGTAGGTACTGGAAAAAAATATAAAAGTAACTACGAGTAGAGACGGGGATAAAAAAATATTTTGATAGTCTCTTCTTCCAAGTTTATACTCCATTCATTTATATGGAAGATCATGTCATGTATTTTTAAGTAAGGCATAGTAGAACTAGAACATGACATGATATCTATGCTATAAGGAGTGAAAATAATTGAAAATCTTTCTCACCCAATTCGGGTCCACTGTACCCCTCACACCGGACCCACCCGTCAGGTTGCATGATGACCAAAAAGGTGGAACAACCATCAAAATCGCAATTTGTAGAGCGTTTCTGCCAAAAATCTCATTTTTTTTCTCACCACGTCATAGGTATACCCGATGCAGAGTCCCGTTGTTTAACACGTGATGTGTCCTCTGTTTCTCGCCTTGTTCCGACCAGTGTCACTGAGAATGCGGTACGAGCCCACGTCCCGCGTACCAGGTTCACACGTACCGATCGAGAAACGGGTTCGCAACGGGACTTCGATTTTTTTTATTTTTTAATCATTTTACAAAATTATACGACCATCGCAAAATTTTATAAATTTGACCACGGACCGCCATGGCCCACGGCGGTTCCACAGCCAACCGCCGTGGGCTACGGCGGTTAGGCCTACCGCCACGGGCCCAACCGGCGGGAAGACCAGCCGTAGTGGCCCACGGCGCTTGACCTCCATTCGCCGTGGCCCACGGCGGCAGGCCCAACCGCCGTGCGCCACGGCGGTAGGGATTTGCGACCGCTGTGGCCCACGGTGGCAGGTCGTCAGACCCTATAAGAGCCGAAAATTTGCCCGAAATTATCATAATAATTTAGAAAAAAAAGAAAGAGAGGGTTGAGAGGGAAGGAGAAGAGAGTGAAGAGAACTGCGGTTTCTCGCAATGGGTGGATCCACCAGCTATTCGCCCCTATCAAGAGTACATCGACTACCTTGAGGACGTCGTCATCTACAACCTGAAGCGGGAGCTGTCGGAGGCATTGGCTTCCCCTGATCGATCGTCCAGCGCTGGAGACGGTTGATGCTACAAATGTTCAACCTGTACTTGTGAATACCACAAGAAGAACAGCTCCCCTCCACCTTCACCACCTCCACCCCCACACGGGTACTACTACATGTCGTCGCAAGACTCCGGCAGGTCTTTGCTCTCCGGGCAGTTCTCGTACAACTAGATTAATTAGACCTGTTGTAATCAATTTTCTAAATTCCCTAAAGCATGTTATCAGTACGTAAGGCGCTTTGTTAGGGTTTTTCGAGCGTCGTACATGCCATTGCAAAGGTGTGTGTTTTCTCTTCTAAATATTAAAAAAAAACCTGCCGCCGTGGGCCACGGCGGTTGGGTTGCAACCGACGTGGCTGGATTGCAACCGACGTGGCCTACGGCGGTTGCATGGTCGCTGCCTGCCGCCGAGCAGCACCGGCAAACGCCGTTCCCGACCGCCGCGCGCTACGGCGTTTGTCCTAACCGCCGTGCGCTACGGCGGTGGGGCCTAACTGCCGTAGCCCACGGCGGTTGGCCATGGAACCGCCGTGGCCCACGGCGGCCGCCGTGAGCCATGGCGGTCCGTGATCAAATTTGTAAAATTTTGAGATGGTCGTATAATTTTGCAAAATGATTATAAAAATATAAAAAAATTCCGGGACTTCTTTTGTTCGACGCCTGATACATTTCTGGGTACATCGAACCGTTTGACACCGGGACACCGATCCTGTTGGGCTGGACGGCTGGTGTCTACGCTTCTGGTGGGCACTTGGGCTGTTATTTTGTCCATGCAGTTAATGGCCCAAGCAACAACAGTCAGACGGGACGGACATCAATAATCTCAAAAGAAAAAATAATCAATACTCTGGAGCCGTTCCTCCCAATATAAAAATCATTTCTTCCTCTAAATGAAAGCTATATAACGGAAATCTCCAACGATTGTAAAACTTACTACCAATATAGTTTACTAGGTGATGCCCCGCGCGATGCTGCGAAAATTTTTAAACAAAATTTTAAAGTGCAATGTGAAAGTAGGAACACCAAAATGATTTCATGAAAACATTCTTTTGTAAACAACATTATATATGGAAGCATGATAATTTTATTGAGAGAGAGTCATTCTAAATCGCTCCTTATAGTATAGATGATACTTGAGGACACAGAGCCCTCACTCTTTGGCTAATTTCTCAATGCCAAGATTTTTTTGCTCGATAGTTTAGTGAGATTAGAAGAATCACCTTGCAAGAACTGTCGAGAATTTGTGACATTTTTTAGTTTTCTCATGACTTGCGGTCAAGGAAAAAGGGCATGACAAACAATCAATTGGCCTGAGAAGCGTAGTGAAGCAATGTTTGAGACTTTTCCATATGCTCATGATAGGTTATAGGGATAATTTGAACCATGCCATTATGATTCTGCTAAATTGGAGATATGCCATCCTGACCCACATGTCAGTGACTGTGATGGTACCCACCTGTCAGTGAGATACCGATGGCATATTTCCAAACCGTGAAAATTATAATGGCACACATTCAAGAAGATAGAGATCTATCACACTAAGTAATAGTAAGGCTATATTGTTTCACGACGATGCATTATGTTCATCGAGAGTAATTTGTGTTTATCAACTATGCTATTTTCCATATCATGGACAATTTCTGATTTTAAAAAAAAAACATTCTTTATAAATATAAAAATATTGTAAAACACGTGTGTGTCGCGCGTGCATCTTACTAGTTTTATATAACACTTTTACCATTCATTTATCATATATCATATCTTCTATAGTTACAAAATTATAATTTTGATAAAGCATATTTGATTACGAATTCAATCATATAAAATTCACATCATAAAAAAAAAGTCGATGAGCTTGCTACAGCCAAAGCCTTCTCAGCTGCTACAGCCTCACACCTGCGGCGCGGCCGGCGGCGGCGCGTAGAGCGACCTGAGCTGGTGGTCGATGAGCTTGCTGTGGTTGAGCGCCACCTGCAGCTCGACGTCGTCGGCCCACCACTGCTGCAGCCCGTGCGCGTCCAGGAACTTGGTCGGCCCCTTGGACACCATCACCATCCTCGCCAGCCCCGCCCTGCCCGTGCCCCCTCCCGCCGTCACCGTGTTACTGCTCCCTCCTCCGCCCTCTCCTCTGGCCGTCACCGTCGCCGTCCCGGCCGTCGCGTCGGTGTAGTAGCAGCAGATGTAGTCGTTGGTGTTGATGTACAGGTGCGGCAGCCACTTGGCCGTCCCGGCGCGCTCCAGCGTCTTCGGCGCCTCGCCGCCGCCGCCGCCGCCCGCGTCCGCCGCGGGCTGGGCAGCCGCGGCGGAGCCCACGTAAGGCAGCCACGAGCGCACGCGGCCCCACATCTCGCCGGCCGTCTCGGCGAACCCCCTGAGGCTCGTGGCCAGCGACACGGACGGCGGGTTGAAGACGTGGCACTCCACGAACACGCCCTCCTTGGCCAGCGCCTTGCCCACCTGCAGCGCGAACCCGGCGCCCAGCGAGTGCCCCCCGACGCACACGCCGCGGGCGCCGTGCCTGCGCGCTGCGGCGCGCAGCGCGGCCAGCGCCCCCGCGAAGCGCACGGAGCCCTTGAGGCTGTCCCAGGCAAGGAACCGGAGGTCGTCCGTGACGTCGCGCCGGAACGTGGCCCCGCTCAGCAGCGTGCCACGCAGCGCCACGACGGCGGCCGGCGCGCCGGCGGGGCGGAACGGCGCGTAGCCGGCGAGCAGGGCCTGGCGGTCCCACTCCAGCACGGCGCCGTAGATGGAGCCGTCGCGCTCGTCGACGAGCGTCTGGGAGAGACGGTACATGAAGTGGCGCCACCACTGCGGCGCCAGGGCCGTGCGCTCGTCGCGCTTGTCCTGCCGGTCCAGCTCCAGGAGGTACACCCCCTGGATGAAGCACGCGATCACCATCCGCCGGTAGTTGGGGTCCTTCCTGCGTGCATGCAGTGAACATAATGTGACGCACAGCTCTGTAGCGAGCTTCGGGGAAACGAAGGTGAGAGAGCAAGTGAGCAACTGACCAGCTTGAACGGAGGAGATCCCACCAGCTTGGGGACGACAGGTGCCGTGGGCCGTACACATTGAACTCGAACTGGTTCGCCGCCGCCACCACGGCCTCACCAGCTTTCTGGCTTGGCGACGCACTGCCCATTGTTCTCCGGTGAGATCGTGGTCGTGCAGTTGTCCTCTCGGCTTTAATAGCACAGGGGAGTAGTTTGGAGGCTGATGATGCGCCGCCCAGCCGACTCCAGCAAGAACTGTTTGTACCAAGTTGGAGGAAGAATCACAGAAAGCGCGAATGAACTTTTTATCCTTGGCTACTTTAAACCATCACTGGGCATTCTGAGTCCTATCCAACCAGGGAATATGGAACCTGTTTCTTCATCCTCTCGCCTCTACTTTCTGACGAACTTAACAGCTATGCAAGTCTACAACATTCGCCAACTGTTTGGCTTACGCATTACCACATATCGTACAGAAATGGAGACACACCAAACGCAACGGGAATATGCTCTAAAAATAACCAAACATAATAACAATAATTGGAATAAAGCTGAAGAAATATGGAGAGATGCTATTGCCTAGATTTGTGTACAACAATATTCTGCAGGACCAACTGTACATACAAACATCACTTCTCGAGTTTGACTTTACCGGATCAAATAAACACTTGCAAAGCATTCTACTGCAGCTGCTACTTGTAACTTGTAAAGTTGTAAGAAATGTGAGGACGATATACACTAGCTAGCTGGTAGGTCGTCACTGGCTGAAGAGGCCTGCTTTTCAGCAATCAACTTCTCCAGCCGTTTCTTGAGGTAAGCTTGCTTGAGTTTCTCTCTACGAGCAGCATCCTGCTCTTGTCGTCGAGATCTCACTGTTGAAGCCTTCTGCCTTGCCTCACTTACTTCCTCATGAACCTCCCTGCAGATGTAACATGGTGCAAGTTATGACACGATATTGTCCAAAGAGGGCAATGCCAAGTGAAATCATAGCGATAAAGTCGAGAAGTTTAGATATATTGATATCACCTGGTAACAATGAAGTTCACTATAAGTGTCTGAACATAAAAGATAGTGGTACACACTAAGCTAACACCCAAAATCTCATAATGAAAGCTCAATTCATATTCAACATGCCAGATGCACCAAATACTCAATTCATATCTCGCAATGACATGTGTTAGGAATATAGTATCATTTCTTTAATTTCATTATTCATCTCAAGATAATGAATAACCGCAAAAATGAGAGTGCATTATACAATATAACTAGGTAAGAGTGCCACAACAACCAATGTTCATAGAAAACAGTACCTCACAAAGCGCTTGTGTTCATCTCTGTCGATTGTAGTGCCTGCTCGCCCAAGGCCCACCGGTTTGGCATGTGGCATAGAATCTTCATGATCATTTACCGGCTCCACACCATCAGATGCTCTCTGGCTGCTCTCTGGCATCTGAGGCTCATAGACACGACCAAAACTTTTTTGGAAGAAATCCACACAGTATTTCTCCTTCTCTTCTTCATCAGGTATCTCTCCTCTAGATAATTTCTCGTACAACTCTGCTTTCTTTTCTAGAGCCGCATAGCTTACAGAACCATCTTTCACAGCTTTAAGCTCCAACTTATCTCTGTGACAGAAAAATAACACACACGCAGAGGAGACAACAGTTCTGGTCAAGACTCAAAACTAGATAGCATGCATGCACAAGAAAAGAATTAGGAAAACAGTTGCACAGAAACCATAACACATTGATATATTGTATAAACAGTCAAATAACAGGACTTGTGATGAACGGAAATTGTTAACTGCAAACTTGCATAGCACTATCTCCGTCATTAAGTATATGATGTTTAGGACAAGCAAATTAGCTCAAAAGTGAACTAACTAGCTTGTCTTAAATGTCATATGTTTAAGGACGGAGTGAGTAACAAAGAAAATTGTGGCTAAGGCATCAGTCAATTGGCCTGGAGCAAGAAAACATATATGATTTTTTTAAAAGAAAAAAATTGACATTCCATTCTGCCTCTCATTAATTCAATTCTACATTTTCAGTGAGAAAATGAACCGTGTTGTTTGGGATACAACAGAGTCCCGCAGCATGGCTAAGTATTGAGCTCCATTGTTTTGTTTCTGGTGGTCCAATCATCAAAAAAATGCTTACAAAGTGTTCTCTTCTCATTCAATAAGCAATGCACATCACATTCCCTGATATCATGATGTTGCAAAAGGTGGTTGTCACCTTACCCATCCTATTGGACTACAAGTGGACAAGGTAACAACATCCAATACTGATATGATGGAAGATTAATTTTCCTAGTGCCCTACATTCATTACATCAGCAAATACTGTTAATCAAAACATAACCAAATCTTGTTAAAAACTTTGCCGCGCTAAAGCCCTCACGAACATAAGTTAGGACTTTGTTATAGCAAAAGGATATAACCTATTTGTACCCAATCTTTTACCAAAGCTCTTTATATTAGCTATCTAGGGGCATTAGATTTTATCAAGGGCACGCACAGGTTCATCAATTCCACAAAAAATTACAACAAAATGGAAATGCAACCGTTGCAATAATTTGCGTGTAGAAAGAGCTGAGAAAACATACTTGTGGGCCCGGGCATCGACGCCTGAGTTTTTAGCCCCAAGAGGATCCGAGGGCGCGGAGCGTGCTTTGGCGCGGCGGAACTCCCCGCCGGAAGCGGCGGCTGCGACGGCGCCGGGGGCGGTGGGGTTGCGGGCCTCCTCCTGGGTGCGGTAGAGCTGGGCCTTGAGGTCGAGGATGGAGGCGGCGCCCACGCCCTCGATGGCCTTGTGCTTCTTCGGCATCACCGCCGACTCCGTCAGCCATCCCAGCGATTCCATCCTCCGCTCCCTCGGGGCTCCCTGCTGCTCAGGGGGCTGAGCCTGTGGCTGCGGCTGTGTCGCGCCCGAGGACGACGGCGCGGTCGCTGCCGGCGACGACATCGCGGCGGCGGTGGCCGTGTCGGGAGAGGAGAAGGATCGGTGGAAGAGAGGAGGAAAGGTCGGCGTGGGCAGTGGGCTGGGCTTCTGGCTTTTGGGAAGGCTGTGCTGTGTAAGCGGGCCGAGGGGCCCGTGTTCTCTTGGCCCAGGTCCACGTCGGTAAAAAACGAATTTTTTTTAATTTACTTTTTCAATTTTGCAAAAAAAATACGACAGTTACAAAATTTACTAAAACTAACCAATAACTGCCGTCACCCACGCCGGTTTGGTCAACCACCCCGGGGACTAAGGGCGGCAAGCCGTGACCCACGGCGGTTGACCGACAAAACGCCGTGGGGTACGGCGGCTGCATGTACTGCCGTGCGCCACGGCGGTAAGCTTTGTGGCCGCCGTGGCCCACGGTGGCAGGGCCTCAGTCCTCTATAAGAGTCGAAAATTGGTCCGAAATTGTCACAATAATTCAAAAAAAAGAAAGAGAGGGTTGAGAAGGAGAAAAGAGTGAGGTGGAGGGGGCGGAGCAGCGAAGCTCTGCTGGTTCTTCGCTTCATTGCAGGTATTTCGCTGATTTCAACTCTTTTAGTACCTGTACTTAGATGTAATGAAAGCGTAATTAGTATTGATTCACTAGATTTCTTTAGATCTATAGTATAGATGAAATAGTTTGTGGTTGTAGGGTTTAGGGTTTAGATTCTATTAGATAACATAGTTACTGTTGATTGTGTAGATTTCGGCGGATTAGTTTGTAATTTTAGTTTAGATTTTAGTCTATTTGTTTGTTAGTTCCTGGATGTAGTATTTCATAGCTGTTATTGTTTTTTATTATGAATCAGACATGTCGTAGACAGATACAGTCCAATTGTATTATGGATCTGGAGGAATTATATATAGTCCACAAGGAGTTCACTTGTCAAATTTTAGTTCAGTTGAGAAAAATGTTAAAGAGCAGTAGAAAGAACTTGGGAGGGTATAACCAACTAGCTGTGCAAGGCATTTTCAATAGATTCAAAGCACTAATGTCTGTCGGTAATGGCACTAATCAACAGAAGTGATCATGTGTATTGGGAGCTTGTGCCACTTCAAGGGACTCCACAATGGAGGAGTTATATCAAAATGCATGTCGAGTCGGTTTGCCCATGATTTTGTTTGACCAGATTTTTCAGAAGGGTGGGTCTAACAGTCAAGTGCATGAGGAAGCTGAGGATGTGCACGAGAAGGAAGGCGTGGAAGGTGTAGGGGAACAACAAGAGAAGGAAGAAGGTAATTCGAGAAGTGATGACACATTCAGAGATTATGTTGTCACTGATTTTGTTGATGAGGGAGAAGCAAACCCATAGGTGATGAGATAGTACGAGAGAGAGTTAGAAGACGATGAACGTGCATTGGAGGAGGACTCCTCGTATGATGATTATGATGATGAGTATGAGGAGCATGTGCCCTCGGATTGGCAGGACTACGATTTCTCACAGTGTGCTGTTAATCATAGTGAGAATGTGCCATGAGAGTACACTGAGAATGAGGTTACAGTGGGCGCCATATACCCTAGTACTGCACATGTGAAGGATGCAGTCAAGTAGTGGTCCACCTTGACTCTGCACAGAGAGTTCAGGGTAGTGAAGAGCTCTCCGAAAATATACGAAGTGCATTGTAAGAAGTCTGATTGTGCTTTTCGAGTATATGCATATAAGAGCAAGTGGGATCATTACATAGAGGTCAGAGAAGTGGTGCCTCACACATGTACCTGTCAGGGGGTGAGACCTGGACAGATCTGCAAGGGGGCTACCCAGGCAGTTTGCAGGTTAATGGAGAGGATCAGAAACTAAGAGCGTAGGTGGTAGTCCACATGGTGAACTCGGAACTAGGCGAGTATGGCGAAGAACACGGGGAGACAAGGGTTTAGACTGGTTCAGACCTCCGGAGAGTAAAAACCCTATATCCAGTTTGGTGGTGGAATTATGCGGGAGAGATGAAAGATGTCCCCTTGAATGGAGTCCTAGGCCGCCTTATATGGGGAGGACGGACTAGGGTTTTCATTCAAGGTCGGTGGACCCATATCTGGGTCGGTTACAATTGTGGGAAGCTATCTCCCGGATTACAAGGAGTATCCCGTGATACTCAGACCTACAGGCGGCGGCGCGCCGCGCCCTACTGCCTTGGCTTGCACGCCAAGTACTGCGGATCTTTCAGGATCTTGATAAGGTCGCCCGGGGTCGTCAGAGTTGTGGATAAGGTCGTTGGGCCCACTTGCAGGTCGGTGGGGCTTCTGGAAGGTCGGGTCCACTTGTCAGGGTCCTCTGGGACCCTGGTCGGTGGGGACCCATGGGTACCCATGTCTCTCAAGCCCCCGATCGACGTGTAGGCGTAGTGGCCGAGGCGAGGTCGTGTCGAAGTTTTGACGAAGGCGCGGCACTGTCGAGGTCGCGTAGGGTGCACGGGGATCCAAAAAGAAAAACCCTTCCGATGCGCGCACGAAGACGAACGTCGAGCTCCTGGAATGTAAGGCCAGAAGGTCGAAGTGGAGGCAAGACGTTGATCTTGAAGACCGCCGACCTGACCTGAGTCAGGACACAAAAAGTACCTTTCGTGACCTTAAGGAAGGTCGCCATACCAACCGTAGGTAGGTCGAGCAGAGATGTAGTGGAAGGAGGCTTCCAATAGGTCGAGGTGACCTAGGGGGAATAGGGCATCGCAAGACGCACTAGTATAGCAGCCCCCGAGCAGTAAAGTGACTAGAATGGCCGGTTTGATGCTCCAGAGAAGAAGAAATAATTAACCGAACCTACAGCCTTCTGCTTGGAAACGGAACCGTGCTCTGTCGGACCAATCCGCGTAGGACAAAAGCTCTGGAATCTTGCAGAAAGTACCAGGTGCCAGAAGCTGACATGACCTGAGTCATGGGCGTACTGTACGGTCACGGGCCAGCTCCCAAGCGAAGCACAGGTCACTATCACCCGCAAGAGACAAAAATGCTTTAGAATGCAATCAGGTAGGGGAAAGGCGCGCCAATGCCTCCCACGGGCGAACAGTAACCTCGTGCTCCACGCGGGTACAGTGACCTTGAGGATAAGGACGCCGCACAAGCCAAGTTGCGGATAAGGTTAAAAGCCAAGTGCTTCGGGTACAAATAGGCACCCATACCTTGAAGCAAACCACCCAGATTTCGAAGGAGAGCCATGGCGAAGCTGCGTAGTAATATTTCCATGCCAGGGACTTGCGTCCGTCCACCAGAGCATAGAGCTAGTGTCGTTCAGGCTTGGAGCTAGAAGAATACTTGCGAAGCAGGAAGAACTCGATCAGCCTCTTCTCCCGGGCCCACCGAGGAACCCAGGTGGAGCATGGGGCAGTACATGCATCGCCGGGCCTTACACGCTAAGACCGGATGTGATGCTGGTGAACACGACGCTCCACCCGGCAAGGCTCGTGATGAAGCTGGTTCCATTTGGAATCTTGTGGTGAAGCTCAGACCTGATGCTGGGTACCATAGGAAATCTATTGGAGCTCGAGTAGAGGTGGTTGTGTGGCAGCTGCCTCTACAGTGGCTATAGAGGTCTTCAACCAGGTCCTGGAGCTAGGAGAAAACTTGCGACGCGCCTTATTAGTGTAGACTGCGTTGCAAACCTTTGTAGGGTAGCTCAGGGCCTTTAATGTCTTTGTATCTTGTAACTGGCCAAGGGCCAGAGTTCTTGTAGCGTATGAAGCTGTAAATACACATTTGTATGACAAACGGGATGTCTCAAGTAGGCGTAGGGGCGTCCAGGCGGCAATGGTATGGATACCAAGGTCCCAGCGGGGCTGTGATAGCACGCCGACCTTCAAGAGGTCTTTAGTAGAGACAGAGAGCCCGTGTCGACCTGGATCGACACGGCCGTTGTGCAATGACACAACGCAGGTCATCAGCCTGAAAATCATAGGCCTAGGCGACCTAAAAGGCAGTGGAGCCTTAGCGACCTCAGGGAGGAGCCGTGATCATGACCAGGAGGCCGCCAACGGGCAGTGAAGCCATTAAGCACGGAGCTGTCGGTATAAAACGGCCATATAGGCTAAGGCGATCCAGTAGGCAACAGGGCCTAGGAGCCGGGGTGTGAACCCGCCATTGCAGGCTGAGGCGACCTAGCAGGCAGGAAGGCCTCGTCGACCTTGGAAAGGTGATGTGATAGACCCGAAGGTCGTCCAGTGATCAAGAGACCTTGAAGCAAATATCCGTTGTAGTAGGGTATGGGGGCTTAAAGTAGGGCATGACGAGTCTATGAATACCGGGCCGTTGAGCAGAGAGCCAACGGGCATAGATTCCCGCATGACAGGAGCCGTTACTGCCTGTGACAGTTAGGCCGAAAGGGTCGTTGCGTGATGGATCTGTTGGGTCGCCGAGAATTTCGCCGAACCCTTAGAGACGTTAGGCGCTGCGGCCCATGGCGCCGTTGAGGCCCAGTTATAAAAGGCCGAGTGAGGGGCCAAGGACCCCACTCACTTCCATTTCCGCGCAAGCTTAGGGTTTCACTGCCGCCCCCTAGAGCTGTTTGCACGAATCCGCCGGCGCCGCCGCACTCAGATCTGTTGCGCCGCGTGCCGCCGTATGCGCACGAAGTCCCTAGTGGTCTTTAGATCTAGATCCACCGGCGTCGAGGAAGAGGAGGTGGCTCCCGAGCTTGCACCGACACCTGAGAGCATCTGGGAGCCCTCGACAGTGACCGAGGAGCAGCTCCTAGGTCTTGTTGAGCGGGGGCTGCTGAAGCCCAAGGAGCAAGTAGGCTGGAGGCCGGCCGCCGGCGAGGCTTTCCACTCCGAGGGAACCGGAGAGACGGTGGCCTTCATCGCACACGTGGAGCGTGGATTCGGAGACCCCATGGGCGACTTCTTCCGTGGGCTTCTCCACTACTACAGGATCGACCTGGTACACCTCGTCCCCAACGCCGTCACCACGATCTCCTCCTTCATCCACCTTTGTGAGGCGTATTTGGGAATACCGCCGCACTTCAACCTGTGGCGGTACTTGTTCGAGCTGAAGAAGACGGGGAAGAAGAAGGTCGCCGGGTGCGTCGGTTTCATGCTTCATCGCCACATGAAGTCGGTGTACATCGAAATGGTGTTGCCGGATAACACCCAAGGTTGGAGGCACTGGTGGTTCTACATCAACAACCCGAAGCCGGCACTGGCGACAAGGTCGGGATTCGCGCCAGTCCCAGTGTCGGAGTGGAACCATCAGTTAACGTCGTGGGAGACGGACGCCATCAAGCCGCTGCTGGAGGACCTGGCGCAGCTGAAGGCAGGAGGTCTGACGGGCGGCGCGGTGGCCATCAACTTCAGCCGGAGGCTCCTGCAACCGATCCAAGATCGGGGGCATCCGGCCTACGAGTACTAGGGTCAGGCCGACCCTACCCGTGTGGTGCAGCGCAAGGTCTCCAAGGAGGAGATGGTGGCACGGGTGAAGGATCTGTTCGCTGGGCAGATCCGGAACCGGACGTGCCCTAAGGCACTGTGCCTGAAGCGCCCCACCGAGGCTGTGAGTCACTTGTTGCCGATTCGACCTTGATTTTTTTGCTTATGTTTGTTTTTGCTGGTTTGTGACGAAGGCCGCCTGATGCAGGGCTGCGAGGGCGTGTATTGGAGCCCAGCTCCCATCCCTGACGAGGGTGAGCGAAGCTTCAAGGTCCGGGCTGCGGAGGACATCGAGGTACCTCCACAGCAGTACATCGACGACCTCTCCGACTCATCGGTGGGAGGTAGTGATGACGAAGATCCTTCTGCGTGAGGTTCCGCGCCAGTGGCCCGGTGCACACGGCTGGTCGCCGGGAAGATGGCGGCGTACAAAGCCTCCAAAGTGGTCGCCACCACCCAAGAGGCGGAGAAGAAGAAGAAGAGGAAGAGGAAAGACACCGCCGCGTCGTCGGAGACGGCGACAGTTAGTGCCGAGGTCGGGACCGGTGCTGGCGAAGATGACGATGCCGGGTCGCGTGACGCTGGCCCAAGGTCGGGCGACACGCCGGCCGGGCAAGAAGACGAGACCCCCCTCGGGGTTCTAGAGGAACAGCACCCGAAGCCAAGTGCTGAGGGTGTGAGCGACCAAGGGTCGCAGAAGAAGCAAAGGCGAGTGCCGCCAAGGCCGATAAAGCTTGGGTTGAAGCTTGGTGGCAGGTACGTCGTCGAACTTGATCATCTGCTGGACCTCAAAGTTTTTGTGTATGTTGATGCTGACGAGACTTGCTCTTTGGACAGGGGGACCCCTGCCGCGTCAAATAGTGGCAAGAACGCCTCAGGCCAGGAGGCCTTTGGGCATAAGCTGGAGAAGGTGCCGGTGGGGCAGTCACCAGCTGCATCGGGCGGAGACGTCTCAAGCCAACCCCCTGGGACCATGGGGGCGACATCATCGGCGGCGGCCAAGGTCGCTTCCGATGATGCGCAACAGGTGGAAGGCCTTCGACAACAGGACCTACCGCTGACACACGAGGCGGAGGCCGAAGGAGGCAGTGGACCTGGCGACGAGGACAGGTGTCTCTACTCTGGCATCCTATGGGAAGAGGACATCCTTGATGACGGCCAGGACCTTGATGAGTTCAAGGCGGCACAGCAAACAATTGGCAGGACACTCATTGTAAGCTTAAGTTTTGCCGTATATTGAAAGTGCATCTTGGCCCCTAATTGTTTTGGTGATAGTGACAAACACAATTTGTGGTATTTAACGTTTGAATAAGATGTGTGCAGGATTTACTTAATTGAAAATCATGGTTTTGACCAAAAGAAGGCCCCAACTCTATTTCGGCGTTTTCAACTCAAGTCAAGGCTTAATTTAATTTTGATTTTGAATTTGAGTATAGGAAACACCGTACTATAAAGGGGGATGCGAATTGATAGCCAAGAGATGCTAAAAGTGCTCTAGAAGATGACCCAAGTGAGTGAGAAGAGATTAGAGTTGACACGTGCACATTTGCTTATCTTATCTCAACCTCTCAGCCTTTGTCGGTAGTACCGACGCCAGGTCGGTAGGCGAATTGATAGCCAAGAGATGCTAAAAGTGCTCTAGAAGATGACCCAAGTGAGTGAGAAGAGATTAGAGTTGACACGTGCACATTTGCTTATCTTATCTCAACCTCTCAGCCTTTGTCGGTAGTACCGACGCCAGGTCGGTAGGACCGATATGGCTTCACTGGCGAGTTTTAGCCAGGGGCTCGGTAGTACCGACCCGGGGTCGGAACTACCGATATGCCTCCACTGTTGGGTTTCTGCGGCACCCCTCGGTAGTTCCGACCCTGTGTCGGAAGTACCGAGAAACCCCATTTTTGCACAGTAACGGCTAGTTTTCAGGGTTGGGTATAAATACCCCTCTTTTCCTCCCTCACTCATGGCTGACCAACCACGGGACAAACCCTCACTTGAGCATTCACTCCACTTCTCCCCTCCCTCCTAGAGCCAAGATTTGATTCCTTTGAGCTAGGGCTTGGGTAGAGAAGTGATTCCTAGTGAGGATTAGAGAAGCTTTGAGAGCCCCTTCGAATCTCCCCATCTCAAGAGCACTTGAAGCATCTCCGGGCAATTGATTCGTGTTTGTTACTCTTGAAGCTTGCTTCTAGACGGTTAGGCGTCTCCCGTTGAGTGCCCTCTTGGTGTGGAGCACCCCAGATCGTTTGTATTACCCTCTCCTTGGTGGAGAATTCTTAGTGAGCACCAATCTTCCTCTGTGGGGATTGGAAGAGGAAAAGAGGCTCTTGGTGATAGCCCTCCCTTTGTGGGATCCTCAACGGAGACGTAGCTCCCTTTGTGGGAGTGAACTTCGGATTAAATTCTTGTGTTTCCATTTGCTTGCTTGAATTCTTTGTCTCTCTCTAACCCTAGAACTTGTTTTAGCCCGATCTCTAAATTGGTTGTGCCCCAACTCATATCTTTGGTTGCAGGTGGTTCTTAGCTACTAAACTAAAGCTTTGATTCAATTAGATTTGCTAGAATCGCTTTACATTTCAAATTTCGTTTTAGTCTCCTCTGTACTGTCGGTAGTACCGGTCAGGTACCGGAAGTACCGAGCCCCTTCGGTAGTTCCGGCACCGTGTCGGTAGTACCGACAGGTGTTTTAACCGCTGCATTTGTTTCAGAAATTAGAAGTGATCCTATTCACCCCCCTCTAGGCATCACAAGGTCCTTTCAATTGGTATCAGAGCCTAATCCCTTGATTTAGGCTTAACCGCTAAGGGATCAAGATGTCGGGGAGCGGAGACAACCAATCCACAGAAGAAATCGCCGCCAAGGAAGCTCAAGAGAAAGAGCTTAAGGCAGCCCAAGACGTCACCGGGAAGGCCCCAAGCCGTTCCAACGGAGAAAGCTCCGATGACTCTTCATCCGACTCTGACTCGGACTCCGATTCCGACTCAAGTGATGAAGACGTCAAGGATGATGATGATGCGGCAAGGAAGGCGGCGAAGAAGAGAAGAAAAGCTAAGAAGAAGAAGAAGGCCAAGAAGATGGCCAAGAAGCTCCTCAAGAAGATGATCAAGAAGGAGCAAGCAAAGCATTACCACTCCGGCTACTATGAAGTGCCATTCCACTACGGACAACCTACGGGCAACAATCCTAACGAAAAGTTTTATTCCGTACATTTGGGAAAGCCTCCCCACTTCGATGAGAAAGACTATCCCAAATGGGCTTATGATATGCAAATGCACCTCTACGGGCTTCACCCTTCTCTTTGGAAGATTGTGGTTGTAGGTGTGACAATCCCCGCCGAAGGAGAAGCTCTTACACTTGAGCATGAGCAAGACCTCCACCGCAACGTGCAAGCAACAAGAGTAATAACGGGATCCTTGTGTGCTCAAGAGTTCAACAAAGTCCAGAACATCCAAATTGCCAAGGTGATTTGGGACACACTCAAGGAGGCACATGAGGGTACCGATCAAGTGAGAAGAGGCAAGATCGACTTGATTCACGGAGAGCTTGAGCTTTTCGTCATGAAGGATGGAGAGACCGTGAGGGAAATGTATGATAGGCTAATACTTCTTGTCTCGGACATCAAAGCCCTAGGAAGCAATGATTGGGATGATGAGAAGGTCACAAAGAAGTTGCTAAGAGCCTTCACACCGAAGAATCCAAACCTAGCAACCATGATAAGAAGAGATCCGAACTATCACAACATGACTCCCAATCAACTTCTTAGTGAAATCTTGCATCAAGAGCTAGTTGATCAAGATGTGGAGAAGTCACTTACATTGAAGGTGAACAAGAGTCTAGCCCT
Source organism: Cenchrus fungigraminus (assembly GCA_036936925.1). Taxonomy (NCBI): domain Eukaryota; kingdom Viridiplantae; phylum Streptophyta; class Magnoliopsida; order Poales; family Poaceae; genus Cenchrus; species Cenchrus fungigraminus. Next base: position 35,039,850 of record CM072779.1, on the reverse strand, counting down.
CAATGCTAGCTCTAGTGAAGTGGTGGAAGTAAAGCCAAAGACTTCCAAGACTAAGAATGAAGACTCAAGTGAGGAAGGAAGCACGGATGAAGAAACCGCCTTTGCCATAAGAAAGTACAAGAAGTTCTTGAAGTCCAAGGCATCAAGGAAAGGTGGTGATGATAGAAAGAAGAAGTCACAAAGAAAATGCTATGAGTATGGAGAGTATGGACACTTCATCGCCGGGTGTCTCAAGAACAAGAGCAAGGACAAGAATGAGGAAGAGAAGAAGTACAAGGAGAAGAGCAAAGAGTACAAGAATAAGTACCAAGGGCGTGCTCACGTGGGTCAACAATGGGACTCAAGTGATGAAGATGAAACACCAAAGAAGAAAGGCATGGCAACACTTGCCATGGCACAAGGAGCATCTTCACCATGCCTCTTCAACAACTTCTCCGACGATGAGGACAACTCTCACTTTTGTCTCATGGCAAGAGGGAGCAAGGTACAAGAGTCAACCACCTCATCCTCTCTCACCTCATCATCTTCCACACCTAGTAATGACATAGATAACCTAGATGAGGAAAAAGAAATGGAGGCAAACATGATAAAGCAATTTGGTAAAAAGGGCCATAAAGAAATTAAAAAGCTTTTGGACAAATTAGAGGAAAGGAAGGAGATTCTCCATGAGCAAGAAGACTTGCTTATCCGTGAAAAGGAAAGAAACCTTGCTCTAGAGAAAATCCTTGCCGAAGAAAAGGCTAAGGTGGAGAAGTTGACCACGGACTTGTCCTTGGCTAATGACTCCAACAAGAGGATGTCAAAGGATTACACTTTGGCAAATGAATCTCTAGCTTCCCTAAAGGCTAATCATAGTGAGCTTCAATCAAGCTTTTCATGCTTGATGGATAAACATAAAAATCTTGAGGCAAACTATAGTACCCTTTGGGAAAGCACCAAAGCCAATTCTAAGGCAACACTTGACTCTAGTGCCTCCACTAGCAAAGGTTGTTCTATTTGCTCTAATGTTGATATAAATGCTCTCAAGACTAACCATGCAAGGCTTGAGGAAACAATCAAGAGCAAAGACAAAGAAATAGCCCGATTGAACATGTTGATCATTCAAGGCAAGAATGGTGCCAAGTCCATCCCTAAGGTGGTTGACAAACAAGGACTTGGGCACTACAAGAACAACAAGGTCAATGGTAGGGTGGTGGTTAAAAGGCATGAGATCCCCTTGTGGAACAAGGGAGGCTACCTCAACACTATTATGGATATTGCCCATGGAGTCACCACCTCCACCACAACAAAGGACAAGCCAAAGATTGTGAACACCACAAAAGGGAATGGTGGGGTTAATTCTCCATCAAAGGCATTGAAGAATGTGGTTGAACACAAGCCCTCTCCCAACTACACTTGTGACTATGTTGTGACCTTGGACCACAATGGTAAAATGGTGGTCAAGTATGTTGGGGCCTACACAAAGAAGACTATGAGGAAGAGTGTGTGGGTTCCGAAAGTTTATGCTTCTAACCTCCAAGGACCCAAATCCTTTTGGGTACCTAAACCAAAAGCCTAAACTTGTTTTGTAGGCCTACTCCTCCGGTGGAAGCGCATGGTTGATTGATAGTGGTGCCACTAATCATATGACCGGAGATGAAGGCTTATTTGCATCCCTTGATAATTATGACAACCCTACGGAAGCTATCATCTATGGAGACAATGGTCAAGGAGATGTAATCGGTCTAAGTAAAATTGCTATCTCAACAACAAATTCAATTGAAGATGTTTTTCATGTGCAAGGCTTAGGGTACAACTTGTTGTCGGTTTCACAACTTTGTGAGAAAGGCTACAATTGTCTCTTTACCAAAGAGGGTGTGACCGTCTCTAGAAGTGAGGATTCCTCTATTGTCTTTGCGGGTCACCTAAGGGGAAAGCTTTACTATGTGGACTTCACAAAAGTAAAGGTGGACCCTAAGACTTGCTTAGTGGCAAAATCCGACATGGGTTGGCTATGGCATCGCCGACTAGCCCATGTTGGCATGAGGAACTTGGCCAAACTTCAAAAGGACGAGCACATCCTAGGACTAACAAATGTTGTTTTTGAGAAAGATAGGTTATGTAGTGCTTGTCAAGCGGGAAAACAAGTTGGAGCGCATCATCCCGCCAAGAACATCCTATCAACATCAAGACCATTGAAGCTACTACACATGGACTTGTTTGGACCAATTGCCTACATAAGCATCGGTGGTAACAAATATGGTTTAGTAATTATTGATGATTTTTCCCGTTTCACTTGGGTATTCTTTTTGCAAGATAAAGTGAAGCAAAGGGAATTGTGAAGAAGTTCATTAGAAGAGTTCAAAATGAGTTCGAGCTCAAGGTCAAGAACATAAGGAGTGACAACGGCTCGGAGTTTAGAAACACTCAAGTTGAGGAGTTTCTAGATGAAGAAGGCATCAAGCATGAACTTTCCGCCCCATACACACCTCAACAAAATGGGATCGTTGAGAGGAAGAACCGTACGTTGATTGAAGCGGCAAGAACAATACTTGATGAATACAAGACTCCTGACTCATTTTCGGCGGAAGCCATCAACACCGCATGCCATGCCGCCAACCGCCTCTACCTCCACAAGTAGTTGAACAAGACTCCCTACGAGATCATCACCGGTAAGAAGCCTAGTGTGCATTACTTTAGGGTCTTTGGGTGTAAGTGTTTCATACTTAACAAGAAACCCAAAGCCTCAAAGTTTGCATCCAAGGTTGATGAAGATTTTCTCATTGGTTATGGAACTAACGAACATGCCTATCGTGTTTTCAACAAAACCACCGGTTGTGTTGAGACCACAGTAGACGTGAAATTTGATGAATCCAACGGCTCTCAACGAGAGCAAGTTAGTGAAAACCTTGTAGATGATGAAGAACCCCCAAGTGTGTCAATCTTTAGAATGGGGACCGGTGAAGTTATGCCTCGTGAGGCTCAAGTTCAAGCTCCGGGTGACACAAGCAATCAAGATCCATCATCATCAACAAGAGTGGAACCACCAAGTTCTCAAGTTCATCAAGATACAAGTCAAGTTCATGGTGACGATCATGGACGGGGCTTTGATCAAGGGGGAGAACAAGGTGGTGAAGCTCAAGAAGAAGCCCCACAAGATGAAGATGATGATGGACCCATTCAACGTCAATCTCAAGCACCACACCTAAGAGTACATCAAATGGTTCAACGGGATCATCCCGTTGACAACATACTTGGGAGTATCCAAAGAGGGGTAACAACTCGCTCAGGATTGTCAAATTTTTGTGCATTTTACTCGTTCGTCTCTTCTTTGGAACCTCTTAGTGTGGAACAAGCTCTTGAGAACCCGGATTGGATTATTGCCATGGAGGAAGAATTGAACAACTTCAAGAGGAATGAAGTTTGGGAGTTGGTGCCAAGACCAAAGCAAAATGTGATCGGCACCAAATGGGTCTTTAGGAACAAGCAAGATGAATTTGGTGTCGTCACGAAGAACAAGGCAAGGCTAGTTGGCAAAGGGTACACTCAAGTTGAAGGCTTGGACTTTGGAGAGACCTATGCACTGGTAGCAAGACTTAAATCAATTCGTATCCTCTTGGCCTATGCTACTCATCATGACTTCAGGCTTCATCAAATGGATGTCAAGAGTGCATTCTTGATTGGACCTCTCCAAGAAGAAGTATATGTTGATCAACCACCGGGCTTTGAAGATCCAAACTTTCCCAACCATGTGTACAAGCTCCATAAGGCGCTCTATGGGCTCAAGCAAGCTCCTAGAGCATGGTATGAATGCCTTAAGGATTTTCTTCTCAAGAACGGCTTTGAGATAGGCAAAGCTGATTCTACTCTCTTCATTCAAAGAAATGGAAATGATATCTTTGTATGCCAAATTTATGTTGATGACATTATCTTTGGTTCTACTAATGATAAATTTTGTGAAGAGTTTAGTAGGATCATGACCAAGAGATTCGAGATGTCTATGATGGGTGAATTGAAGTTCTTCCTTGGGTTTCAAATCAAGCAATTGAAGGAAGGGACTTTTCTATGTCAAACCAAGTATGTGAAGGATATGCTCAAGAGGTTTGATATGGCCGATTCCAAGCCCATCAAGACTCCCATGGCACTCAACGGACATCTTGATCTCAATGAAGAAGGGAAGTCGGTCGACCAAAAGGTATTTCGCTCCATGATTGGCTCCCTCCTTTACCTTTGTGCATCTAGGCCCGATATAATGCTTAGTGTGTGCATGTGTGCAAGATTTCAAGCTAATCCTAAGGAGTGTCATCTAATGGCCGTTAAGAGAATCTTTAGATATTTGGTACACACTCCTAACCTTGGCTTGTGGTATCCCAAGGGCTCCACTTTTGATTTACTTGGCTATTCCGATTCGGACTATGCCGATTGCAAAGTAGATCGAAAGAGCACTACCGGGACTTGCCAATTTCTTGGTAGGTCTTTGGTTTCGTGGAGCTCAAAGAAGCAAAATTCGGTTGCTTTGTCCACGGCCGAAGCCGAGTATGTGGCGGCCGGTGCTTGTTGTGCACAACTCTTGTGGATGAAGCAAATGTTGAGTGATTACGGTTGTGAGTTTAGTAAGATTCCACTCTTGTGTGACAATGAGAGTGCCATCAAGCTAGCAAACAATCCGGTCCAACACTCTAGAACAAAGCACATAGATATTCGACATCATTTCTTAAGGGATCATGAGGCTAAGGGAGATATTGCTCTACGTCATGTGAGCACCGAGAGGCAACTTGCCGATATCTTCACTAAGCCTCTAGACGAGCAAAGGTTTTGTGCTTTGAGAAGTGAGCTAAACATCTTGGATTCTCGTAACTTGGCTTGACTTGTTGCACACAAAATTGTTTGATGCCTAGATAGAGAGAAAAATGTTTATTTTCTTCACTTTGTGGGTGTCTTACAAAACTTGGTTCTTCCCATAGTGTTTGGTGATTATCGCTTTGATTGATTGATTGTGTCTAATCACCAAGCCCTATGGTAGCTCTACATGTCCATAGCTTTTCCCCTCTATCTATTTCAGCTAGTCTCTCAATCTGATCTTCAAAATCCCTAAGATCCACAGTACTACCGACACAAGGTCGGAAGTACCGATAAGCCCTCACTGTTGGAATTTCGAAAAACCACGGTACTACCGACACGAGGCCGGTAATACCGATGAGAGCTTACTGTTTGGAATTCTGCAAAATCAGCGGTAGTATCGGTACCCTGTCGGAACTACCGAGGGGTCCCTCGGTAGAACCGTCCCTCCGTCGGTAATACCGATATGGACTCTCTGGCTCAATTTTCTTGGACCCTCGGTAGTACTGAGACCCCGTCGGTACTACCGATAATCGTCGCTGGGGTATAAATCCCCCTCGAACCAGACACGTTCTAGGGTTTGTTTTTCAGACCGTTGTCGCCTCCCTCTCCCCTCCTCTCTCAAATCCGTGAGGGGAACTCCAAATCCAACCGTGAAAACTTCAAACTAGCCACTCCATTGGATTCCCCATCCTTCGGAACATCCGATCCTCGCCGGGAGTTCTTCGATTCGCGCGGGAACGCTCAAGGTATTTCATTCAAAATCCTCTCTAACCGATCTCTCAATGTCGTTGTTTCTAGGAGGAATGCTTTAGGGAATCATCTTTATATCCATCCTAGAACACTTGCTCATGATCTCGTAGCGTTTCGTTGGTTGAATCACTCGGTTCATGGATTTTTCGCACTGTTGCAGACCCCGTCGGTAGTACCGACCCCAGGTCGGTAGTACCGACAGGCGTCTGTCACAAGTGCTAAGGTCCATGAACTGAGTCAATCCTTTTCAAATCTTTCACACCCATCTTATACAATCCTTACACACTCTCTCAGATGAGTCGGGCCGGCAAGCAAGTGATTCAAGAAGGCTCCGATGAGGATGACGTCCCTCTCGCTCAAAGGAAGAGGAAGGTGGGCAAGAGTGCTCAATGCCCACGTGGTCGAGGCCGCCCAAATCCTCCAGCTGCTCCTCGTCGCTCGACTAGTCAAGGTCACCGTGCACGTACCAAGCAAGCTCATGAATCGGATGATCATTATGATGACTATGAAGATATCTCTTTGGACTTTCTTGCGGGTTTTGTGCTTAGGCCCTCCGTGTCTCCTCGTCCGGCAACTACAATGGGAATCATGAAGATGGTTGACTACAAGAGTGGGTCACATGACGTGTACAAGCAAAGGTACTCTGATCCGGCTGGATGGCAAAAGGAATTTGAAGATATCCGCTTTTGGCTCAAGTTCAATGCTGATTGGTATGAATCGGTTATCTTATGCAAGGAGCACATGACCATTGACATGAAGTCCATCAATTGGGATGCTTTGAGGTCATTCAACATTCCGGCCGTCAATGAGGCCATTGACTTTTGCCATGCTAAGGGAATGACTTCAATCATGGCACTGAATTATGATTGGAATGAGTAGGTAGTGGCTCAATTCTATGTCAATCTCCATGTTCGGCGCTCAGCCAAAACCTTTCATTGGCTCCTGCAAGGAAAGCCTCTCTCGGTCTCATATGAGAGGTTTGCTCAAATTCTTGGATTTAGTGCGGAGGATCTTGGTCGTGAGAAGCTTCATGGAGGAGAAATCCCACTTGATAGTGAGATGGCATTCATGTACGACACCGCTTATGGCAAGGTTGAGTTTGGTACTACTCATGGTATGAAGCCCGTCTATAGGATGTTGAACCAACTCTTTCGATACACTCTCACTCCTAAGATAGGTGACAACTACAATATCTCCAACATTGCCAAGGATATTCTTGTGAGGATGGCACCGGGGAAAGAAAAGTTTAGTGTGTTTGATTTCATATGGGAGGAGATCATTGTGTGCTCAGTGTCCGCTAACAAGAGTTGTCAGTATGCCCCTTGGATCTTCAAGATGATATGTGAGGTGACCGGAGTTGACATTCTCACCGACAAGACTCACACTTGGTACAACCCAAACAAGGGCAACATTGAGCGTCTCCTCAAGTTGGGCAAGCATGCTCCTCCTAGAGCTCCTACCTCAGCTGGACCTTCTTCCGGTGATCCCTCCTCCTATGAGGCTCCCTCTTCCTCTCGTGGACCATCCTCAACTAGAGGCACCGTCCCCCCCCGGCAAGAAGAAGAGCATATTCAACTTCTTATCTCAGGGCCTCTTCGCCTGCTTCAATGTTGGGAAGCACAATGCACAGGAGATTCGTGCTCACAGGCAGTATGTGGATGAGCAGCTCATCAAGTTGGAGACTCGCCAGAAGACCTTGCTCACTCAAGCCAACATCGAGCACTCTCCCGTTCGCGAGCCCATGGACTTCCCTCCTCCACCGGTCTTCTACAATCCTTGGGAGGTGTACGGCGACACATCCATGATGTATGGAGCTCCTCCGGCCGATATCGACGATGAAGACTTTGGTGGTGGTGAGACCGAGGAAGACGACTCTCCTCCGGCGGCCCACTCTCCACATGGTAGTGATGATTGAAGGGCCTCCTCTTTTTGGCGCTTGATGCCAAAGGGGGAGTGAGCTCACAATTTATCCATGTGGGGATGGTGTGTATCTTCGCTCTTTTATCTATCTATCTTAGGTTGTGGACATGTATGAACTATTTGTGTGGTGTGATGGATGGTGATGTGGTGAACCTAGAACCTTTTCAAATTTGTAAGACTTAATCGTGCTAGTGTGGAACCTCGTTTATATATTTGTGATGCTTGGTGGTTGATATTTCTCACTTTGTTGGTTTGAATATCTTGTCATATGCATCACGGTTATTATATCACACTTATGCACTTGTGTATGCAAATTGAGAGCGAAGTTTTCTCTAAATGTGTGATAGGCATTTGAGGCCTCCATAAAAGACCAAGCACACATTTAGGGGGAGTTTCGCTTTAAATTGTTGGATACACACATCTTTATTTGAAAATGAATTGTGTTGTCATCAATCACCAAAAAGGGGGAGATTGAAAGTGCATCTTGGCCCCTAATTGTTTTGGTGATAGTGACAAACACAATTTGTGGTATTTAACGTTTGAATAAGATGTGTGCAGGATTTACTTAATTGAAAATCATGGTTTTGACCAAAAGAAGGCCCCCAACTCTATTTCGGCGTTTTCAACTCAAGTCAAGGCTTAATTTAATTTTGATTTTGAATTTGAGTATAGGAAACACCGTACTATAAAGGGGGATGCGAATTGATAGCCAAGAGATGCTAAAAGTGCTCTAGAAGATGACCCAAGTGAGTGAGAAGAGATTAGAGTTGACACGTGCACATTTGCTTATCTTATCTCAACCTCTCAGCCTTTGTCGGTAGTACCGACGCCAGGTCGGTAGGACCGATATGGCTTCACTGGCGAGTTTTAGCCAGGGGCTCGGTAGTACCGACCCGGGGTCGGAACTACCGATATGCCTCCACTGTTGGGTTTCTGCGGCACCCCTCGGTAGTTCCGACCCTGTGTCGGAAGTACCGAGAAACCCCATTTTTGCACAGTAACGGCTAGTTTTCAGGGTTGGGTATAAATACCCCTCTTTTCCTCCCTCACTCATGGCTGACCAACCACGGGACAAACCCTCACTTGAGCATTCACTCCACTTCTCCCCTCCCTCCTAGAGCCAAGATTTGATTCCTTTGAGCTAGGGCTTGGGTAGAGAAGTGATTCCTAGTGAGGATTAGAGAAGCTTTGAGAGCCCCTTCGAATCTCCCCATCTCAAGAGCACTTGAAGCATCTCCGGGCAATTGATTCGTGTTTGTTACTCTTGAAGCTTGCTTCTAGACGGTTAGGCGTCTCCCGTTGAGTGCCCTCTTGGTGTGGAGCACCCCAGATCGTTTGTATTACCCTCTCCTTGGTGGAGAATTCTTAGTGAGCACCAATCTTCCTCTGTGGGGATTGGAAGAGGAAAAGAGGCTCTTGGTGATAGCCCTCCCTTTGTGGGATCCTCAACGGAGACGTAGCTCCCTTTGTGGGAGTGAACTTCGGATTAAATTCTTGTGTCTCCATTTGCTTGCTTGAATTCTTTCTCTCTCTCTAACCCTAGAACTTGTTTTAGCCCGATCTCTAAATTGGTTGTGCCCCAACACATATCTTTGGTTGCAGGTGGTTCTTAGCTACTAAACTAAAGCTTTGATTCAATTAGATTTGCTAGAATCGCTTTACATTTCAAATTTCGTTTTAGTCTCCTCTGTACTGTCGGTAGTACCGGTCAGGTACCGGAAGTACCGAGCCCCTTCGGTAGTTCCAGCACCGTGTCGGTAGTACCGACAGGTGTTTTAACCGCTGCATTTGTTTCAAAAATTAGAAGTGATCCTATTCACCCCCCCTCTAGGCATCACAAGGTCCTTTCATATATCTAGGTCTTCATTTTGTTCTGATAACTTGGTCTGATGACCTTTGGCATTGTGTTGACACAGTCGCTCGCCGCGCGAGCACAAGGCAGGGCGGACCTGCTGAAGGAAGGCGCCAAGCTTCACGTAGAGGCCACCGCGGCCTGGGAAGCCGTGCTGAAGGCCAAGGTCGAGGTCACAGAGGAAATACGTCGCCTTAAGGACGAGATGGTCATGAAGGACAGGACGATGGCCGCCTTGAAGGAGGAGCTCGAGGCCGCCAAGGTGAAGGCAAAGGATGCTGAGGACGAGCTCAAGATCGTCACGGCAGGTACGGCTAGATATATCCCCGACCTTGATTTCTGGAGTTTACGTCGTGTGCCGTCCTTGACCTTGCTGATTGCAGAGGCCAAGAAGAAGGAGACCAACTTGAAAAAGGAGCTCAAGGAGTCCAAGGACCAGGTGAAGATCCTCAAAGAAAAGACCAAGGAGGTCGAAGCCAGTGAGTATTACTATACCCAGAAGGCTGCGTATGAATTCGGTGTACACCGGGACCTGGAGGTCGACCTATCCCGGGCGATCCAAACTCTTATTGATCATCAAGAGATGACTGCAGATCTTCAGAAGGAGTTGGGTGACCTCAAGGAGGCCGCTGAGTACCTTGTGGACGTCTATGTCCCCAAGGTCGAAGGCGGGCCACAAGAGCTCGTCGATCGACTGGAGGAGGCAGAAGGTCGGATGAAGACCCTGCTGATGGACAGTGGCAAGCTTGTCGCGGCTGCAGCACTGGCCACGGTGAAGCACCATGAGCCAGCATTTGACCTGTGGAATGTCGCAGAGGAGATCAACCTGGCTCCATTGGTGGGTGCTGAAGATGTCCAGGTTGCCGCGGAGGAGATTGTCAAGAAGTTAGATCTCTGAAAGCATAACTTAGAATGTAACAAACTGTTAGCACAGAGAGGTCGGAGAACTTTTTGATGTAAAAAAGAATTTGCACGAATGAAAGGTCGTTTTATTAAAATAGTGTGGTCCCTTGTTTGGCTAAAACACTTGTTATAAGAATGCAAAAGTAATGAGGCTGCAAGACCCTTCCCCTCCGCTAACCCTACTCAGTGGAGGAACGGCTTACCGACTGCACGACTCTGCATGGAGGCTTATATGCAGCCGGCGCGCAAAGGGGGGCCTTGGACCCAAGGTTTCACAACCACACAACGTAAGAATACTTATAAGAGGCGTAGAAGCTGTAATAATGGAAACACTTGTTAAAGGAAAGGTGAAACCCCCCAGGTCATACGACCCTTAGGTTGGCGAAGCCAAGCCCCCGAGCGTGAAGGGACCGGCTTAACACCAAGCTCCGAGCACATCGGGTATGGCTTGAAACCAAGCCCTCGAGCGTGTCGAGGGGGAGGGGTGAACAGAAAGTAAATAGAAACCCAAAAAGTAGGTCGACAGGAAAACTGCCGAGAGGGAATCTTTATATTTATTGATTATGAATTACAAAGGAGAGAGTACATAGCTTTTTATTGCGATACAAGGCTCCTAAGGATAGAAGCGACGTAAGTGCTCAATGTTCCAGGGGTTCGGGACGCCCTGGCCATCGGCCCATTGGAGGCGATAGGTTACCGGTCCAATGACCTCCTTAACTATGAAAGGGCCTTCCCAAGGTGCAGAGGCTTGTGCATGTCCTTGGTGTTCTGGATCCGCCGCAGGACTAGGCCGCCAACGTTGAAGGAACGTTCCCGCACGTTGCGGTCGTGGTAGCGACGTAGCTACTGCTCGTGGTGGGTGTGGCGCATGAGCACGGCCACACGATGCTCTTCGAGGCTGTCAAGGTCAACCCTGTGAGTCTGCTCCGCTTCACCCTCATTGAAGTGCTGGATGCGCGGAGCCCCGAAGGCAACATCGGTAGGGAGGATGGCCTCTGACCCGTAGACCAGGAAGAAGGGAGAGTACCCTGTAGCCGACCTGACCTGGGTCCGGAGACCCCAGATGATGTGAGGGAGCTCTGTGAGCCACCTGGTTGTGTAGGGCGAAGAGCCATCGAAGATGCGGTCCTTGACGGCCTGTAGCACCATGCCGTTGGTTTGCTCGACCTGGCCGTTGCACCGTGGGTGCGCTACCGAGGAGTAGTATACGTCGATCAGGTTGTCTTGACAGAAGTCCCAGAAGTCAGCCCCTGTGAAGGTTGTACCAAGGTCGGTGACAATCCTGTTGGGGACCCCGAAGCGGTGGGTGATCTCCTTGATGAACTTGGCCGCCTCTTTTACGTGACGCTGGACACAGGCCTGACCTCGATCCACTTGGTGAACTTGTCCACCGCCACGATGATGTGCTTGAACCCACCAGGGGCGGTCTTGAAAGGTCCCATAGAGTCGAGACCCCATGCTACGAAGGGCCAGGATGGAGGGATGGTCCTTAGGGCCTGAGCCGGCACGTGCTACTGCTTGGCGAAGAATTAGCACCCCTTACATCGTCGAACAAGTTCATGTGCATCAGCCATGGCGGTAGGCCAGTAGAAGCCGGACCTAAAGACCTTGCCCACCAGGTTGGTAGAAGCGGCGTGGTTGCCGCACTCGCCGCTGTGGATTTCCTCTAAGAGCCTGAGGTCCTCAGATCGCAGGATGCACTTCATCAATACTCCGTTGGTGGCAGACCTCCGGTAGAGCTCTGTACCGACGACGACGTAGTTGGCACTACGCCTCGTGATCTTTTCGCGCTCCGCCTTCTCCTCAGGTACTCGATGTTCGAGGATGAAAGCGAGGAAGTCGAGGCGCCAGTCGTCCTCTGCCTCGGTCATGAGGACATCACGACCTCCAGGAGGGTTGCTGCATCGTCAGGTGACTCTAGGTCAGGGAGAAGCTTGATAGTCGGCTTACGCATGCCTTGGATGAATACGCCGACCAGAACAAGCGCGCGCTTGGAGCCGAGCTTGGAGAGGACATCGGCCGCAACATTGTTGTTACGACAGACGTGATGGAACTCGAGTCCCTCGAAGTGACGCTCGAGCTTGCGCACCTCGGCGCAGTAGGCGTCTATTATATCCTTCCTAGCTTCAGAGTCCTTGCTGACTTGGTCGATGACGACCTTGGAGTCGCCATACGCTATGAGGTGCTTGATCCCCAGGGAGATGGCGATGCGTAGCCCTTGAATAAGGGCTTCATATTCGGCACCATTGTTGGACGCCTTGTAGTGGATCTGCAGGACGTACTTCAGGTGATCGCCCTGGGGGGAGATAAACAGTACACCTGCGCCGACCCCTTCGAGGTTCAGGGAACCATCGAAGTACATCTTCCAATGCTCATGTCGTTCTGAAGGTGGAGGCTGTTGGATCTCTGTCCACTCCGAAACGAAGTCCGCGATGACCTGGGATTTGATGGCCTGCCGGGGGCAGAACTCTAGGTCGAACTCACCTAGCTCGATGGACAACTTGACGATGCGTCCGGTGGTGTCGCGGCTGCACAGGATCTCGCCAAGGAAGAAGGCCGAAACGACCTTGATCTTGTGCGACTGGAAGTAGTGCTGGAGCTTGCGAGAGGTAACGAGGAGGGCGTATAACATTTTCTGCGGCTGGGTGTACCTGGTCTTGCTGTCTGACAGGACCTCGCTAACGTAGTAGATAGGTCGCTGGACGGGGTAAGGTCTACCCTCTTCAGGTTGTTCTGCGACCAGGACCGAGCTGACCACCAGGGTGGTCGCGGAGATGTAGAGTAGTAGGGTTTCCTTGGGTGCCGGGGGCACCATCACCGGGGGTGACGTAAGGAAAGTCTTGAGTTCCTCCAAGGCCTTGTCGGCCTCCTTTGTCCAGACGAACTTGTCCGTCTTTTTTAACAGCTTGAAGAAGGGTAGACCTTTCTCTCCAAGTTTGCTGATGAATCGACTTAGAGTCGCCATCATGCCGGTAAGTTTCATGACGTCCTTCTTCCCAGTAGGTCGCTTCATCCTACGCATGGCGTCCACCTTGGTGGGGTTCGCCTCGATGCCCCGGTTGCAGACCATGAAGCCTAGGAGCTCGCCGGATGGGACACCGAAGACACACTTTCCTGGATTCAACTTCTAGCGATAGCGGTGGAGGTTGGCGAAAGTCTCTGCGAGGTCAGCTATGAGCTTATCCTCTTGGGTGGTCTTGACGACCACGTCGTCGACGTAGGCTTCTACGTTTTTATCGATCTGGCGATCCAGACACTTCTAGATGGCCTTCTGGTAGGTCGCCCCAGCGTTCTTGAGGCCAAAAGTCGCAGCCTCGAAGGGCTCGTTGGGGTTGCCTGTCGGAGGTCGGGGCGGCAGGTTCCCCTCGTCATGGTGAGCTTTTGGAGGTGGGTCGTTGCGACTGTTGTCACGGCGACCGTCACGTCGGTCGTCGCGGGGGTCCCGGTCATCGCGCCGGTCCCGCTGGTCGTCACGGTGGTAGTTGTTGTTGAAGCGGCGCTTGTCGCGGCGATCGCCGTCGCTCCTGGGGCGCTCGGGGTCCACGGGGGTGCTGAAGGCCTTCTTGAACTGGGAGCACTCACGGAGAGTGTGAGTAGATCCCTCGTGGAACCCGCAGAGGCTGTCGAGCACCGCGTCGAACTCCTCCTGGTTGAAGGTCGAGGCTCGCCGTCCTTCAGCCACTAGGACCTCGGAAGATCGCTTGCGGAGCTTGGACGCGGAGTCCGCTGCTGTGCCAGACGTGTCGACGGCGTCGGCGTCGAACTGGTTCACCATCATCTCTTCCGTGTCCATCAGCTTGTTGACAACGTCCATGAGGCCCTTGACGGTGGTCGTGCCGGATTCATGGATCTTCTCAAAGAGCTTGCGATCTTTGATGCCCTTCTTGTAGTTTTTGACGATCTGGTCGTCCCTGACACCGACGCACTGGTTGCGGTTCTCAAAGAAACGGTTATTGTAGTCGCGGAGTCGCTCCTTGGGCTTCATGACGACTCTCCCGAGGTTGAAGGCGTTTCCAGGGCGATCATAGGTCGCCTGGAAGTTGGAGGTGAAGGCCTGGGACAGGTCGGCCCAGGACTTGATGCTGCCTGGCTCGAGGCTGTTGAGCCATAATGAGGGAGCCTTACCCATGACCAACGGGCAGGGTTAAAAAAACCGGTGGGAACCGGTCGGCTAACCGCGATAACCGGTCCTACCGGTCCGGACCGGTTCCGGTTCCGGCCGTTTTCCAACCACCCAAATTCAAAATGTAAATTTGAATACAAAAAAAATAAAAATTCTCAAAAATACTTCAAGGTTGTAGAATCTAATGGTGTCAAAAATTTTCAAAAATTCGTTCATTTAGTATACTTTGCGGGCATTAGAAGTTCAACCCAAAAAGAAAAAGGAAAAAATTGGCCGGTTCAACTTCTAATGCCCGAAAATAATACTAAATGCACTAATATTTGAAAATTTTTGACACCATTATACACACCTTGAAATATTTTTAGAAATTTTTCTTTTATTTTCCAATTTTTTAATTCAAATTTGAAGATACGCTAAATTTTTCACTACGCCGATTTTTTTTGTCAAAACCCCGGTAACCGGAGCTAACCGGTCGGTAACCGGAGCTAACCGACCGGCTAACCGGTCCAAACCGTTTGAACTATGGGTTTTGATTTGAAATTTGAACTCAACCGGTTTTTTTCGGTAACTGGTCAAACCGGACCGGTTAGCCGGAACCGGAGCGCGGCGGTTCGATCGGTCCGGTCGGGTAAAAAAACCCTGCCAACGGGAAGTAGGCCGCCATGTGGTCGAAGGTACCACCAGCGGCCTTGACGGCGACGTAGTAGGTCGACAGCCAGATGTTGGGGTCCGAGCGCCCATCGTACTCCTTGATGTTGGGCTTGAAGTTCTCCAGGAAGTCCACCGACTTGAGTCGAGGAGCTAGCGCGGGGAAGGTGGTGACGGCTAGGTCGTCACCGGTGCCTCGAGCTGGGGCAGCTTCTCTGGGTGCAGAGTGGACGCTGCGCTCCGGGATGACGACCTAGGAGCGCGGCTGCCGATCTCGGTTGCCCTGGGCGACCCCTGGGTCGCCGTGCTTGGTGTCGTACACAGTACGTCGCCGGTTCTCGATGTCGTGGCGGTCGCGCTGCTCGCGCTCCATGATGTGGTGGACGGTACCAGGGGGACCGTACTCGCGGTCGTACTCTGCACGATGTTGTAGCTCCTGCTCCTCGCGCTCGCGGTGGCGCTGGTTAACATAGCTGCGCACGTCGCGAGTACGCCTGTTAACGTCGAGGTTGACGCGGAGGTCACCGGGGTTGGTGGCGGCAGGCTGCTCCGGGTTGTGCTGAGCGACCTCCTCCCGGATGGGGGAAAGGTGGAAGCACTGAGGTCGATGGGATCGACTGCGTGAGTGACGTGTCGATGAAGACGTAGCGGCCTTAGAGGCCGCGCTCTTTTCCTCTACCAAGGCGTTAGCGACTCGGAGGTATGCGATGGCCTGTTCAGCTTCGGGCGTCAACGAAGCTTGCTGGAGTCATGTGATGGCAGCACCCAGGTTGGCCTGGGGGCTGTTGAATGTTGGGATCCCAGCTTCCTCGAATTCCATGCGCAGGTCCCGAGCGCATGGAAGGGCCGCGCGGCGCTGTTCCTCCCCACATCGCTGGGCGCGCAGGGCGTTGCCTTGGATGCGCGCCGCCTCCTCGGAGTTCGTCGCGCCGACACAGGGTGGCTCGTTCTCGAAGACCACGAGCACTTGGCGGAAGACGATGTCCGAGTCGTTGGAGGAGACGCGGACACAGACCTTCTGGAACTCACCACAGTCTAGGGACTGGGTAGGTCATTTGGCACGGCGAGGGAGCTCTTGGTCGATCTTCCTCCGTAGGTGGCACCCGCGGAGGGTGTGCTTCGCGCCCTTGTGGTAGGGGCAGGGCACGTCGAGAGGGTCGCGCCAGGCGCGAGGTGCAGGCCTTAGGTCGCCAGATGGCCCCCGATCAGATTGGACCTGGGAGGGCGTGGAGAGCTGACTGAGACAAAGGCCGGGTGCAGACTGCAAGCCGAAGGGGAAGGTATCGTGGCATAGCGCCATCTGCGCTGAGTGCTGAGCTCGCTCGCAGATCTCCAGAGTCTCCTTCGTCATGTCGATGACGTGCTCCATCCCCTGAACAAGGTCGTAGGGTTTGGGCGGGTGGGTCTCCGATACTAGATCAGAAACGGGGGTGGCGACGGGCGTTGTTATGACCTGCTCTGCGGTCGCTGGAGGGGCTGCGGCCGCCAGAGCAGGAGAGGTCGTCGTGAAGGATTCAAAGCAGATCTCCACGGGGTTGGCGAGGATGGCCGCCATGCTCGCCGGAAAAATGACACCAGATCGGGCCACTATGCTGCACAGCGAGTTCCCGATCGCCCCTACCTGGCGCGCCAAGTGTCAGGGGTTGAGACCTGGACAGATCTGCAAGGGGGCTACCCAGGCAGTATGCAGGTTAATGGAGAGGATCAGAAACTAAGAGCGTAGGTGGTAGTCCACGTGGTGAACTCGGAACTAGGCGAGTATGGCGAAGAACACGGGGAGACAAGGGTTTAGACTGGTTCAGGCCTCCGGAGAGTAAAACCCTACGTCTAGTTTGGTGGTGGAATTATGCGGGAGAGATGAAAGATGTCCCCTTGAATGGAGTCCTAGGCCGCCTTATATGGGGAGGACGGATTAGGGTTTCCATTCAAGATCGGTGGACCCATATCTGGGTCGGTTACAATTGTGGGAAGCCATCTCCTGGATTACAAGGAGTATCCCGTGATACTCGGACCTACAGGCGGTGGTGCGCCGCGTCCTACTGCCTTGGCTTGCACGCCAAGTACTGAGGATCTTCCGGGATCTTGATAAGGTCGCCCGGGGTCGTCAGAGTTGTGGATAAGGTCGCTGGGCCCACTTGCAGGTCCGCGGGGCTTCTGGAAGGTCGGGTCCACTTGTCAGGGACCTCTGGGACCCTGGCCGGTGGGGACTCATGGGTACCCATGTCTCTCAGTACCCTTGATCGGATTGATGCAAGGCACCGAAACATTTTAGCCGATTTTGTTGCAAGCCACATGCACCCCTACCATTGTGAAATGTACTTTTTGTGAGCCGAAGGCTATTATCGGTGCAATTAAGGAAAAATTCGGGTACACCATCAGTTATGACAAGACATACAATGCAAAGAAGAAGGTATTGGAGCATAGGTGAGGTACTTACGAAGCATCCTACCACAATTTGCCTAGCTTGCTGCACACAATAGTTCAGATGAATTCTGGCAGCTACTATGATATCAAGGATTATCCTTACCAGCAAAAACCAGATAAGCGTGTGCTTCAGCGGTCATTCTTAGCATTGGGTGCCTGCATTGAGGCTTTCAAACTTTGTCGACCGGTCCTTTGCATAGATGGCACTTTTCTCACAGCGAAATACAAAGGAACAATCCTGACAGTTGTGGCAGCTGACAGTAACAATCAGTTGCTTCCTTCGGCCATTGCATTTGTGGAGGTGGAGAACAGTGACAGTTGGTACTGGTTCCTTGAGAGGTTGAAGAATATGATAGTGCAGGATGTGCAGAACATGTGTGTCATACACGATAGGCACAAAGGTATTTTGCAAGCAATGAATAACATAAAAAATGGCAGCTAAGAGCGTTACGGAGTTCCATTATGGCCAGATGTTAAGAGCAGGTGGTGCACTAGGCACATGAAAGCAAACTCCCACAGCCAGTTCAAGAACAAGGCCCTGTCTAAATTGTTTGAGCGGTTGTGTGAGCAGACTCAGCAGAAGAAGTTTGATGCTATTTGGAAGAAATTAGATGACCTGACAAAGAAGGCATCAGAGGAGCTAGCAAAGAGGTCAGTGAATCCTAAACCTGGCCAGGAGCCAGTTTCTCTCGACGATGTGGGATTAGATGGCCCTCAAGTTAGGCGGAGAAGAGGGCGTGCTGTGAAGACCTTCAGCCAGTGGATTCAGAATGAGCCCAAGGAAAAGTGGTGTCTCATATTTAACGAAGGCGGCGCAAGGCATGGGATAAATACCACTAATTTTGTTGAGGTCTACAACTGTGTGCTTCGCGGTTCAAGAGCTCTTCCTCTAGTTGGAATCATTGAGTTCTTTATGTATCGCACAATGCAATATTTTTACGAAAAGACCAAGACAGCGGATGAGGTTGTGAGGAATACTCAAATGATGTACTGCATCAGAATGACCCAGTATTCGGAGAAAGCTCAAGAAAAAAACACTTCTTCACAAGGTCCGAGCGCAACCATATTACCAGTCTACTAAGAATGAAATTATGTGGAAATACGAGGTTGAGTGCAAGGGGAATGCGTCTAGGCCCATCGTGTGAAAAGACACAGTAAGTGTGTGAACTTGGCAACCAAATCTGCAGATGCTCTTGTCGGAAGTCATAGTTACTACACACCCCCTGCACATATGTGATTGCCATATGTTATGAAATTCAAATTTTCAGCCACCATAGGTACGTGACTTGATACTACAAAAAGGAAACTGTTTGGAACACTTGGAACCGAACAATTGAGGACTACCTCGTACGGGGTACTTTCACTGAGGACCCCAAGCAAAATATTGTGCACATACCAGATCCAGATATGTGCCAAGGTGTTGGAAGACGGAAGAAGAAGAGGATTAGGAACAACACGGATGAAGCAGAAGCTGGAGCTGCAGTAGTGATCTGCTACAAGTGCCACAACACTGGCCACACGTACAAGAGGTGCACAACTCCAAATTATGCTTGCAACACACCTAGTATGTCCAATGTGGGCACATCATCACCTTCAGAACTCTCCCAAACCCCAACCGGTCGTAGCAATAATGGACGTGGACGTGGACGCGGATGTGGACGTGGGCGTAGCAACAATGCATGATTCATATGATCATAGTTGCTTGTAACATTAGGACATTTAATTTCGGAATTTGTAATATTTGAACTAATATTTTTTGTACTTATGCATGATATTGTATTGTAATAATTGAACCACTATTTGGTGTCGTCTCAATTATTCTGTTTCATTTGTATTATTTTCTCTATGTTGCTAATCTGATTGTTCTCATCTTGTTTTGCAGGTTTGCAATGGCTTCCTCAGGTCCTGAGTTGGACTTGGAGTTCCTCACCACGAGGAAGGACAACGTTGCGGTGCCAAAGAGGATCCACACTCCTATGTGCTTCTGTGGTGACAACTGCAAACTTGTCAAGTGCAAGGTTCTCGGATACGCCTACGGGATGAGGTTCTTCATGTGCGCCAACTATGCGCACGACCCGATCAAACCACTCGACCGCAATCTTAGAGCCAAAGTAAGAACTTACTAAATTTATCGATTATTTGTTTGTCATTGTTATTTTATTATGTACTGACATGTCTTTGAAAAAGACTCTACCTCCTCTTTGTGATTTCATGCAGTAGCTAAATACCGAGCAGTCTGACTTCGACAAGAGCTACGTCGAGGAGGCAGGCTGTGATGCAAGGGAGAGGTGATTCTGCATGATTGAGGCAGAAAAAAAAGGAAAAACAGAAGGAGGAGGAGAAGGAAATTCGCATTCGTCAGGAGATAAGAGAACATGAAGTGGCCCGGGCCTGTGAAGCAGATAGAGA